>CM056194.1:181014166-182248333 GCA_029692085.1 Gymnothorax javanicus | reverse complement strand
TCTAAAGAAATTATGTATTTCTTATATGGTGCAGTATTCTGGTTACTACAAATGGAAAATCTGTAAATCTGTGCTGACCCTGATCTGAAAGAAACAAAAACACAAGTGAAATTGAGCTGGCAGGAAATTTCACCACACACACACACACACAAACACACACACACACACACACACACCCATTAGGACAGCTGGTCCCAACAAGGTCAGTGTTTATACTGGAAAAGGTCCCCAATAGGTAACAAAAACGTGAACACACACACACTCACACACACACACACACACACACACACACCTTTTTCATGGTATTCATCCAAAACTCTGAACAGACACCAAAAATTTAGGAATTGCTCAACAACTGTCAGAATACACTGTAAATTAAGTCATGCAGAACCAGTTTTCTAAAACAGACCAGAAAAAGTCATATTTTACACAATGTAACTCTTTAGATGCTGCAAATATCGCAACTGGAAAGATGCAACTGAAAATCCCTGGGAGTGGAGTCCAACCGAAATGTACAATCTTCTGCAATAAAAAGTTGTTCATTTGTGAACAGAATATCTCTTAAAACGGTCAGTAATATAAAGAGCCTTTTCAAGCTTCAAAGTGACTTTTTTTCTTAAATTAATGATTTGTAAAATGACCTAAAAAGCTGTTAATTTGAATCTCTCGGAAATATTTCTTTCTGTTGGCGTGAAGTTTTATGACGTCTAAAAGTGTTAATTATTTGAAGTGAACTCAATTTTTAGTCGTACTGAGGTCTCTGGACAGTCGCAGCTTAGGTAGCCAGATGGCCAGCAGATGGCGTAGTTTTGCACCAAACGAGACCCATTACTCCCTCAGCCTTCAGGGCCTCGTGGGCGCGGTCCAGACAAAGCCGGGGAACAGGTCTGGGGGAGGATGATGGTGGAGTTGTTCTCGGTGGCGATGGTGTCGAGCGTCTGCAGGTACCGCAGCTGCAAGGCGGCCGGCGACCCTGCGATCGCCTGTGATGCCGCCCTCAGGGCTAGCAAGGTTTTAATCTTGCCACAGGCCCTTATCACCTGTAGGGGGCCACGACGGAGAACAGGAAGAAGGAATGCGTGACAAAGAGAATAAGAACAGAAGAGGGATACAGTTAGAGGAGGGAGCAGAAGGGAATGAAGGAAGACTAACAATTAATAAATGATGAGGAGAAGGATCTGTAGTGTACTGGAGGTAAGCCCATATTTTGGGAATCCAGATACTGAACTTAGCGAAGGCGGCCATATTTGATAACCCAGTCCCCCCTACAAGTTATACTGATGGGAATTATTTTTTCTGTTGACCCCATTCCAAATTGTGAAGGGGGCGTGGCCTTAATCCTGATCCTGCACCAGGGTCTGGAGTGGGTGGAGCCTTTTTGCTAACCCCACCCCAGACAGGGCATGACTTTTCTAGAGGTAGTTTGCCAATTGTTAGCCATACATGGTTTCAAAGTGTAGGGTCTGTCTAAATAAGTTGTGCACTCACAGCAGCTTAAGATGCGACAAATTTTGCAGCTGATTCCCAGAGACATAGGGAACATCGGCTAAAACTGCATGCATTTTTCACACTGCACTGTACCTCTAAATCGTATGGATGGAGATAAAGTTGAAAATTGGTGAAACTGTCCTTTTAATCCTACCTCAGAGGAGGAAGGAGTTGTGGCATTCTCCTGTCAACCCCACTTCAGAGTATGAAGCAAGAGGGGTATGTCTGTTAACCACACCCCAGGGAGTGATGGGGGTGGGGCATGTCTGAACTCCGCCCCTGAGTGAGAAGTGGGCGGGGCGTACCTGGGCCGGAGCTTCTCGCTCCGCCGCAGCCTTGACTGCCATGGCTTTCTGAAGCTGGTGGGGCAGCTTTACATTCTTAATCTCCACCCGCTCGAAGTTAACGCCCCAAGCCTCAGAGGTCTCGTTCACAACCGCTGGGAGGGGAATATCATCTATGGTTAGTACTGCACTCCTGTACTTCTCCTGTCCTACACTAAGTACAGGGGATGCACCATTTCATTTGTCTGGAGAAGCCCAATCTTTGAAGGCCGCTTTATTCAGCATAATTTGAAAACTACATTTTCAACAGCAGATACATGAGAGTTTTAAATGTGACTTTAAATGTGAGCTTTGCCATGTACCAGCTGTTTAAATACTGGCAGGCAACCCAGTTCATTTCAGATCGTCACAAGTAACCCCTTCAAGACAAATGTATTCTGATTTTAGCTGAAATGAGTTTCCATTTGTCCAATGTAAATTTTGACAGTTGTTAATTGTAATGACTTTGTTAAAATACAATTTAAAAAATTAGATGAATGGAATTTCAAACAAAATTGCGAAGCAAATTCTGGCTGCTGAAAAACTAAAGCTAAATTCGATTGCTGACTTCTGAATGAGTAGGAATGGGATGAATGATGCTAAATATAGCGCAAGTTGGGAGCAAAACTCAATCATGTTCACTGATGGGTGATGCTAAACTGTACTGCTAGCTTGAATTTAAATATAATTGAATGAATTTGAACTGTTTTATTAGGATTCCAAAGTTGAATGATACTCAAAATGTCAGTAGAAAGACTAGAAAAGCTGGTAAGAGGACAAAATATGAAAGGTATTTTGTAAACTCCAAGCAAAACTACGTACATGGCCATATTTTCATGGCTTTCCGCCAAATTGCATTGCTGGCTTAAGTTTGCATGAAGTAGTAGCTTAGCTGAAGGACTATGAAGACTTGAAAAATTGTCTAATTAGTACGAATAGGACGTAAAAGTATAAAATTGAAACACTTCATTATCTGGAACTCGTGGAACATTTTTCAGGTTGAATGGAGTTTCCATGATAATATCAAATGCTGAGAAACTCCAGCCTTACTGATTTTATTTCATGGAGATTTTGCTGTGGTTCACCTCTCTCGGTCATGCATGCTTTCAGCGTAAAGACCTTAACTCCAAATGTCTAAGTCTGGATATCGAGAAAGAAAAGAGTCTTATGAACACGTGATGTAGATTTCATGTCTGTAAAGTAAAAAATATGAGAAATAAAGCAGGTTAGAAAAGACATTTTTTTCTGCTTCTCTCCCAAAATTTGTGCCATCTTTTAGCATTGAAATCAGAGCCACAGTTGTTTGGTACTCATGTCGCTTGGAGGCTCAGAGATCCAAAAGTATAAGTCCATTTGCTTCCTAGTTGCAGGTCTTAGAACGGCAGAAATTTTCCAACATTTTCATATATAAATTACGTATGTGGAGTGAAAATTGTGGGAGTGAGAACAAGTTTAAGAGAAGATTTTCTGATGACTTTACAGCTCCACTGCGATCTACTGATGATGTCACCCACTCCAGCTCTGAACATTCATCCCCATACAATCTTATGCAAAAATCTCAGGGGGGCTTAAACCTGAATGAATTTTCAACGGTAATTGTGCAAAATGTCTAAAGACAGTCTAGAAAAAAAATTGAGAAAGGCCCAAGTGTCGAGAATGTTTTAAAGTTTGAATGGAGTTTCTACATTAATGTATGGACAGGTGGAAAAGGTTGAAGGTGAGTAGGTTTAAATGTTTTTCTTAAAGACTTCCATTCTAAATAATGTTCATTCAAAGTTGAATACTTTGACTTTTTTTATAGGATTCATATAGAAACATGAATTCTACCTTGTATGTGTGAAAGATGAGGAATATTTTAATGTTTGAATGGAGTTTGAAACTGGAAGTATGAGTAGTGAGTTTAAAATGACTAAGTGTGAATATGTACCGTTTAAAAACACTTTTCCACATTCATTTCAATGGAGTAAAATTCACAGAAAACTGCACATTTTGCAAAGTATCAAGTTTCTATGTTGAAAATGTGGAACGAAGGTTGGAATAATACTAATACTAATAATAATAATAATGTTTGCATGGAGAAGAAGATATTCTGTGAATGTTTCCAGCTTAAACAATCAATATTTGTCAAATGACACCGCAATCTATAACCAGGATGCATAACAGGAATTTTGTGAACTCTGCCAAAAATCTATGAAATGAAGCTTGACTACACACACGCACACACACACGCACGCGTACGCGCGTACACACAAAGGTTGCGCAGCTATCCTTATTAGGACATTGTATTGACTTCTATTCATCGCGGGCAGTTTGACCCTTAGAACTCTGAAATAAATTTTCAAAAAATTATATTTTGAATTATCTTGTGCTATTGAAAACCTATCATGAGGCAACTTGTTTAACAGAGCTCCCACAACAGCTCTGATTTTGATATCTTACATCATTGAGCAACACTATTTGTATTGAGCGCTTTAAGGGTTAACCCTAACTTTAGCCATAACCAAATCATGCCTAACAAGAACCTTAATTCACACCTCTTCCCTTAACTTAACCATCCCCGCAGAAATGACATTTTGCCACATTACGACCGGCTTCTGGTCCCCATAAGGACTACTCCTCCCGAAAAGGTCAGTGTTTATACCAGAAAAGGTCCCCAGTAGGTAACAAAAATGCAACCGCACACACACTCTGTGCAGTACCTCCATGCTCAGGGCCATATGCTCTGTCGGACAGTAGCTCGTCCAGAGTCTTGGTACTGAGCACATTACACAAGGTCGTTTGGGCCAGCAGCCTCGAAGCAGCGCCTGCGTTCTGGAGGCTGGCCACAGCCAGAATGACGTTTCTCACGTGACAGTAAAACCACGCCCTCCACACTCACAGTGACCGAGTCCTTCGTCAGAACCTAATGGGAACCAAATAGTTTTTCGTAAAACCAGAACATCATCATTGCATATAGACTATATTCACCACAAAGAGCTTGATCTGGTACAATCTCTTGATCGCTAACGCTACGGAGAATTCCATGACTGCAGACGTTCATGATTCATGATAAAAATTCAAGGACTTTTCAAAGATTGTCAAGGTCCACTTTCAAAGTTTTCAGAATAGCTCATTTTTTGCATATTTTTTTAATGCACCATTTTAATATATTTTTTGTTTCCAAAAATTCTAAATCAAGCTATTGGTGAATCTGAAGTGATCTCGATTAATTTTCAGCGGTTTACATTTTTGATGTACAAATTTGACAAAATCTAAATGACCATGAAAACAAAAATGCAGATGAGCCCAATACAAGACTAAAGACTAACACAAACGTAGTATCAAATATGAGTCAGAATCAGCTAAGGTGTAATATGGCAATTCATTAAAACCATCACATGAAAAATTGAAGACCTGGGTGCAAGAAGTACTTTAGTCACAAAATAACACTTTTGAGATATTAAGGGTCAAAGTTTTGAAAACATGCTGCAGATACTTTTTTTAAAAGATAACATTCAGTGGCGTCTGCTGCTAGTCCCAGGGGTTATACAAAGTAGACAGACACGTTTTTGTGGAAAAATAATGCTTTATTACGAAAAAAACAAGAAAATCAGTTTCGGACTTTGGTACTTCTTACCATAAAATGCCTGGACTTCGGTACTTATTGCCATAAAATGCATGGACTTCGGTACTTTTACCACACAAATGCCGTTTCAATCATTTTCTGATTGCCAAACAGTCATTTTTGCTATGCTTGTCACATGACACATACTAGCAGCTGATTGGACAGTCATGGACTTAGGCACTTGTTCCTGATGACGTCAAGGACTTGAGTATTTCTTGCACAAAAATTCAGTAGATTCAGGAAAGGCCGTATATCAGTATTGAGGACTTGAGTACTTATATTTGGAATTTTTTGGCTTTAAATGATGCACATAACACTCTACTTTATGGTAGTAGCGTCAGCTCATTTTTTGGAAAATGTGACTTAAGTACTTCTTGCACCCAGGTCTTCAATTATTCCCTATTTGAGTAAATCAGTAAATTCCATTTGGTGGCCTTAATTCAAATATTCAAGAGACAGGACAGATAGTTAGAGCACCATCAATGAATTTCTTTTGTTTCAACTTCTTTAACTTTTGGAAGAAACGGAAAGGCGACCAGCCTCCCTTTTTGCTTTTCCCGATCAAAAAGTCGACGAACTTTCTGCATTTTTTCGTGCATCATTGTGCCTGGAAAAGCGGACACCGTTTCCTGTCCGCTGACAAGCTAAGGAACAAAGGACCAACGCCCAAAGCCTTCGCTATGAAACGCGTGATTCTATGCTAATTGTTGATTTTTGAATGTAATTATTACTGTATACTTTGAGCTGTGTTTTTCTTTGCTTGCTGGTTTTAATGTACCGGATCTTACTGTTGTACTGGTTGAAAACTTCGGTATGTAAGAGAATTTGTCTGGAAATCACGGATATTTACTCTATATTGCTGCATTTCTGACCTGTTAAATATCCGATCTTTGAGCGAGTTCATTTAAAACTGCAGGTTGTTTGTTTTACATTAGATCTGAGTCCGCCCTCTTAGATCTGAGTCCGCCTTCTTAGATCCGAGTCCGCCATTTTAGATTTGAATCCAAGCCTGCCATTTTAACCCCTCCCTTTTGGTACTCAGACTTACTCGCCCGCATACACACACATCCTACCTTTAGTCTATTTGTATACGCTGTTTCATGATATAACCGCTATTTAATCCTTCCTGTGTGTTTATTGTTTTATTCAAGTGGTATTGATTGCATGTTCATTGCTACTGAGACATAATAAACCTTTTTATATATTTTCAACAAGGGCTTCTGGTAGTCTTTGCCTGAATATTAGCTTGAATCTAACCTCTGCCAGGTCAAGAGCTCCCCTTACCTTCAGTGTGTGGTTATTTTATTGATGCTGGATATTAATGGTAATTACATTACTACTGAATTTCAGCATTGATAATTAAGCCTAGTTTTCCCATTTTTGTTGAATATTGTAATCATTCATTTATAACATAAATTTTGATTGTAGTAATTTGGCATTTATGGTGAAACATTAATGAGACTTAGTCATTCAATTGCTATTAATTTTCCCTTTACTAGAAGGGTGGTGCCCCGAGGAACTTTAATTATTAAAGTCTTAATACACAATTAACAATTTTATTAGTTATTAATTATATTTAATAGCCATTGTAATGCCCTTTTAAGCTTTTGCACCTACACATCAATATGAACGTCTTTGAAATGCTGCCTTCAAAGCAAGGTCCATGTGCTTAACAAGATGATTTAACTAGTAGTATGCCTTATAATAATGAAATCTAAATCAAGTGCCACTCAAAAATAATTATGATCTTTCATAATCTCAGTTGAAGAAAGGAATCAGTAGGCAATGAAATTTAGAGAACTTTTTTCCAATTAATCATTCAGATTACTGCCATCTTTACAGTGTCAAATTGTAGCGTAGTTACCTTATTGTCATGATCAGTTCTTATTCATTATAAGATGCATTTCAATCAGCGAATTGCTTGATTTTTAGTCAGAAAAAGTACATAAGATCAGGTGGACAGTAATTCTGCTTTAAAAGGTTACGTTACTGCCTACCCTGTCTTCTGCGCTGAGCAAAACCCAGAAAAGCCCTTTTTACTAATGCCTACCATTGCGATATCTGAGTGTTCCGGTTATTACTAAGTGATGTTATTCAGTTAACTCAGTGAGCCTGTTTGGTGAACATAACACTGGAGTTTCCACAGCCCCTCCTGGAAGCTCCTCATTGAAATGCCCAGGTTTGGTCCTGGGCTTTCAGCCAACTTGGCTGCTGGAATTTTTTTTAAATAGTCTGGTTTGAACCCAAAGCAAAACAAAACATTATTCTGAATATTCAATTATATTCACAATTTACTGCAGAATAATGAGCGTGTAAAAATAAATATTGCATTTGTTGTCAGATATTTTGGTATTTTTCAAATAACGTTAATGTGCATTGTTGTGAACTAAGCAGTAGACCACGAGATCAGTGTATTATACTATATACACCAAGTCAATGGAGCTCAATGTTAGTCCTGAGGCCCCACTGTGTGTGGTGGTTTTTGTTCAAACCACAATTGCAATCCCTGGATTTTAACAAGCATTCAAATTTTCAGAAATATCCGCGCATGCCATGAAGAATGAATGGCACTTCAACACATTGTGCTTTTTTTTATTTTGCAAAGAATTTTAGGCAATCACATTTTTAAACAACTCAAATTACACACTGAGAAAATCAGTAAGAGCTGAATTAGACTGTCAAAACACAAGTTTCTTAACCCTATCTAGACCGGGGGGGCTATTTATGCCCGCGCCAATTTTCACGTCATATAATTTCTGAACGGCTTGAGCTAGGACCACCAAACTTGGTGACTTTTCCTAAAACTTGTCTGGGAACAATTTTATACCAATAAGTCAAGTCCACCATCTTTGCCGTTTCCATGGCAACGGTTTTCTAACCGGTATGTCTGACAAAAAATCACCGATGATGAAAGCTTCTACTACCAACAAATAGACGTTTTTTTTTTCCATTATTAAGGTGGTCTTTAGGCTCTATATTGTAATCGATATACTAAACACAAAGAAGTTGACAATAAGAACAGAGCAAATTCTGCTTACGCAACCTGTAATCCTTTATAAGTTTACTTTCATTTCTTTCTGACCTGAACTTCCGAGAAAAACATTCTGAGTAAATGAAAAACTATTTTCACGGAACAGAAATAGAATTTTGTGCATTTTATGGCCTCGGAGCTGGTGCACTATGGGATAAAATAAGCAAAGCATTCTGGGTAATAAAAATCAAAACATGATGTCATAATGACGTCATAATATGTCATAATAATACCAAAATGATTGTAGTGATTTAGTTTTACATGTACATCATCCCCTGAAAATTTGGTGGTCATACGCCATGTCGTTTACGAGTTACCGGGGGGGCGTAAAAAGCCCCCCCGGCCCCAGGAAGCCCCAAAAAGCACGGTCTGGATAGGGTTAAGTTCTTTCAAAATACTTTACTTTAACTTAAATATGTCAAAAAACAAGTTTAACTCTTCTTCATTTGCTTGCGTAATAAAGGGTCAGTTTTGCAACCATGTGTCAGTAAGTTTACTCCAATTAGGAAACTTCAAAATCTCCAAATAGATTAAATTTGATTGCTCTTTTTAAATAAAATATTTCATCTTTGTAACTTGTGCAGTTGTCTCCAATATATCAAAGTAGATAAGTCACTTGTTATTTTTCATGCCATTATGGGCCAGTTTCACAGCATTGGATTAAGCTTAGTCCTGAAATAAATTGAGTTTTATATGGAGAATCTCCATTAAAATTTGAATTTAGTCCTGGATTAAGCTTAATCTGTGTCTGTGAAACTGACCCTATGGATATTTCTGTCAACATGAGGCTTAAGAGGGTAAGAATGGCTCTGTACATGAAGTGCACCAAACTAAGACAAAACACTTATTAAATTCCAACCAATGCAGCAGTGGTTGGAACAAAAATCAGCGCAGTGTAACACAGTGGGCCCCAGGACCTACGTTGAGAACCACTGGACTAAGATAGCTAGCTAGGCACAGTAGGTAACTGGAACTTTCAAATTACTGATTAGGACCCAGATGTTTTGTAACTTAACTGGCTATCTAGCTAGCGACTTTAATCGGCCAAACTAAGGATGAAGCTATTAAATTGCATTCATCAAGCATATAGCTCTAGACACAAATAACTAAGCAAACAAGCTGGCAAGCTGCAAGACCCACAGTTAACATGTATTACCGGTAGCAAGACGAAACGCTGACCAGCTTCCTGATAACGTCAATGCAGCTAACGGTCTCGTAGTTAATGTTGCCCAGCTGTCACCATAGTTAGCTGGCTAGATGGTGCATCGTCCCCTCGTGTTACTAGCATGCAGGTGATTAATGTATTAAACCCTAAAATCTGAAGAATGTCCTTCAGTTCAGGAAGAAGACAACCCAATTAACATATTCTATTATAATAATTCTATTCAATATGGACAGCGATTGCTCACCAGGTTTGCGATCAGGTAACGATGTCTGTTCCTCGATGTCCGACATGGCGAGAGTTATAATGCTATACGTTATTTGATGAAAGAGGGGAGCAGCAATGTGGTCCCATCGTAAATCCGCCCTTACGAAGTTCTCCGATTTTAAGGGACGAAATAAACCGTGGAAGAAGCAGCAGACTTCACATTCTGAGGTAGGATCCAGCCAAATGTTCAAACTGGCGGTTTTCCGCGAGCAATAAGTTAATTTTAAAAGCACGATAAATGCAAATAGTGTACTTCACTACATTATTCACTTTATAGTTGAAATGCATTATGATTTTATTTATATTTAATGTAAAATTTTAGGCCTATTTTGTATAAACCTAAGTTTGAGTGGTTTCTTATTTTCCTCCGCCCAGCTGCCAGATTATTGCTCGTTTGGACTCACTTTTTCCATCAATGGATAGTCATGTACTGAAAATTGTTTAATTGTCTTGAAAATATTGCAGTCATAATGCATCCGCTTAGTAGTGAGATTCGGTGGGTGAGTAAATGAGAGGAAAGAGCAATAGACACACAAAGTCAGCCATGAGTTAGCCTTCTCGTTCTCCCGCCTTATCACCTCTATCCACCCAGTAGTTCACAGACTCCACACGGTTGTTGGAATGATCTAAAACCTTGGTCCTCAAATCACACCCTACGAGGTCCGAGAACTGCTGGTTTTCCACCCTCCTTTTACCTGGGAGTCAGGTGTTAACACAGTCTGGCCAATCAGAGGCACTAACTGTTCATTTACTTGCCTGGGATAACAGAAAACCTGGTCTGGATTTGGATTCGAGGTCCAGATTTGAGGATCCCTGATCTAAAACAACTTTTTTGTCATTGGAACGAGGACCAAAAGCTCAGTTTCTACCTGTTCTTCTTTGAAGCGCTGCCCCTCCGTTATTACTTCACATATCGTCAAAAAACTTGACAGGCATATTCAACTTGTCAGTGCGCAAACGATAACTGATCCCAATTTTGCAAAAAGGGCACAGGAGGCATGTGCGTCGACCCTGCACAAGCACTCGCTTGTGCATGAGAAGTTCATTAGAACTTGTTTTTACCCAGGACTGTAGATTCTTTTGCGCAGCTTTACACAGAACTGTGTCTTTTATGCAGATAGGGGGACAACACAGGTTCAGATAGTCAGGTGTCCCCAAACCCTTCAAACTAATTTGTGAAGTCAGCTGGCCAAGTTTATGGGTGGAGCAAACATCTGACTGGGATTTTAGTTTCTGGAACCTGGACTTCATGTGAGCTGAAGATAACGTGCCTCAATGCAGTCTGCGCCAGCTCCTCACACATATACGCGTGCACACACAGACACAATCTCACACAAACACGCGAGCGCAATCACACACAATACACAGAAAGGATAATTGTGGTTTCTTCCTATAATCTTTCTCAAAAAACTTTTATCACCAATACTGGTATTTTTACAAATAACATGTTTCCCTTATATCATACGCTGTAATAACCTCAGAAATGTATGCTCAATAAATCTAAACCATGTGGATGC
The DNA here is from genome assembly GCA_029692085.1 of Gymnothorax javanicus. Taxonomy (NCBI): domain Eukaryota; kingdom Metazoa; phylum Chordata; class Actinopteri; order Anguilliformes; family Muraenidae; genus Gymnothorax; species Gymnothorax javanicus. Next base: position 182,236,941 of record CM056194.1, on the reverse strand, counting down.
GTGCTTGCACACACACACACACACACACACACACACACACACATACACACACACTCGCACAGACCTAAACAGCCATTTCCTTGGACTTTCCCTCAAACATTTCACCGTCAAATTGGGCCTCATGAACTAGGCCTAACAGGAAATATGAGTTCATTTAAAAACAAGCAAAGCATGACAGACACCTAATGTACCTGTAACACCAAGTAGCTGTGCGCTTTACTTGGTATTAAGTGACTTCCTGTAAAGCTTGCGAAAACAGGATGGGAAGCAGCCAAGGAAGAGAAAGAGAAACCGATAGACACTGAGGGGCAATGGAAGAAGCAGTTTCACTGCCAGTTTAAAATACACAATGGCCAAATGCAGTCGTACACACGATTTCCGGGTATGCGGAGATGTAAAATATTGAAATCTAAACCCTCTTTGTTGTACAAAAGCTGCCTGAAGTTCAGGCTGATCTAGTTGGTCATCTTTTGCTGTAATAATTTCAAAGCAGATGTAGGTATTTTCTCTTGGATTAAGTTGGTCCTGAAGGTTTATACCTAACGCTACTCTGAAAGTTCCTGAGGATACATTGCACTAGTGGTTTGCTTCTTCTTCATTTTGCAGTCTAATCTGTATCAGTCCAGGTTAGAATTGGTCAATGAGGGCCGTATCCGTCCCTGGTTTTCGCACCAACTTCTGGCCTTTAATTAGTTCATTATCTAAATTAGCCAAACCATTTATGAAATCTGACATTTCAGGCGCATTTCTTTAAATTATCATGAATGACCAAAGACTGTTCTTGTCTCACTACATAAAACATGTTTCTTTGATCGAATCTTTGCACAAATCTATATTTGCGTTTGCAACCAATTAGCTCAATTAGTCAGGGTAATTGATAGAACTAAAAACCCGCTGCACACCGGCCCTGCAGGACCAGGACTGCCCATCCCTGGTCTAGGTTGATACAACATCCTTTGACAGAGACAAAAATAATTAGTAACCTATTTATTTTGCCAAATACATTTTTTGATCAACCCCAAAATGTAGTTAACAATGCTAAATGTATATTTTTTGAAGTCTCAAGATAGGTTATTTAATGACCTAAATGAAGTTAAATTTCATATAGAGGTTATATTTCACTAAAACAAGGACAAAACACATTTGTTATTTATCCACACGTTTTTGACTGGAAATGTACCATGGTGAGTGTCATGGTTTCTAGTATGAGGTGAAAGTATTTTATAAAGCATGCCTCAAATGAACTGAAACTGCAAGTATATTGTATACATTTACATTTCACTTAAACAAACAGCAACTAGATAAATTAAATACTGAGTAATATTTTGGTTAATACAGGCCTGGTCATTAAAGACAGTGTGCAAAATAAATACATTACAAATATTTATTGTTAAAATCTTTGTTCTGTCAAATTTCAAAAACAATGATTCGAGAAAGGAACACAGAATAACTTCAAAAACAAAAATATCTCAACAACAGTCCGGTATACAAAAAAAAAAAAAAAACATAATTTACACAAACGTGTATCGCCATAACTCACACTACTGTAAATATTTCGTTTTAGCGAAATTCTTTGAGTCAACAAAATTCCTGACTATTATTGCAATAAAAACTTATTTCCAATACAGCAAAAAATGAATACAGAACTTTTACTCTCTATGGCAAGCATTGCTGTGTCTAACATGTGGCCTAAAAGAATAGATACTCCCCATAAGCATGAAAAGTGCCATTACGAACGACAAACAGCTTGTTAGAATTCTGAGATCGTTATTGTGACCGGAACAAAAACCTGCATGCACAGTCATCCCTCAGGACTATGTTTGGGACCCACTGACTGAAGAGTAATGGGGTTGAACAGTCAAACAGAAGGTAATCAAGTCTCACAGGACCCTATTTTATGCATTTTCTGATGTGAATATACGCTTGCTCACTAATGCAAGAGAATAATTTATTATTAAAATTTGAGAATCCATTGAACAATCATTTTAACACTCCTATTATGCCTTGGGTCAAAGTGATCACTCTCAGTGTTTACGGTCCCTCAAAACACGATGAACTTCCTGTCACTATGTACAATTTTTAAGGGGAGGATAGGGTAGTCATGTCTTTCTAGATTATGAATAAAAGCATGAAGTTGCTGCGAGAGAAACTTGGGTACTTGGAAACTTTAAGATACAAAAATTTTCCGTCGGTCTTCAATGCTGAGTCGAATTTAACCCAAACCAAAAAATGTACAGATAATGGGAGGTTTAAATAAGCAATAAAAGGCTGAAGAGATCTAACCTATCTGAACAAACTAAATAAATAACAGGGGGAAGAGAGTGACAAAGATTGAAAATGTAGTTCACTTAGTGGACTATAGTAGCAAAGAACCGGAACTGGAAAAATAGACGCACAGCATAGATGGATTATAGCCAGCAAACTTTCTTTTTAACATCTGACATCAATCCTTTTTTCTATTTACTTAACAAACTGATATATGGATTAATGATCATATTATATCCACTGGTAGCACTTTACAGTAAGGTCAAATGAACCAGCAGTAACAAATGGAGTTGTTAACATAATTAAATGATGCACAAGTACTTTAATCAGGCATAAAAATCACTCATAATTAATATTTTTAACTCATAATGTACATATAATAGGAGCGATCTGATATACAATGTGGCACATCGCCAGGCGGATATGACGGCAGAAAATCACGGGTCAAATGTAAAAATGTCGACGAGTGAACTTCCGCTCATATCCGCGCACGGTCGAACGCTACCTCATACAATGGCGATTTACAGCGTTTCGTTCCAAAACGAGAACTCTGGCTTTGACTCGTTTGTAGCGTTTATTTGACTTTTGCGGTATTTTCATGTTCATCTCTGTGTATCCACGATGGTATTTGACTCATGGCTTCTTAATGCTCATCGTATTTAAATCATGCATGCATTGGGTTGGCGAAGCTGGTCTTATTACCGGAAGTGCGGATGTTGACAAAAAATCCCCTTCCTTCATCTCATCTCCCGATTTACGACAGTTTTTCGCCACATCAGATCGCTCCTATTAGATGATCATGTATACATTATTGAAGTATGTGATACATTTATGATTGGTTATCATGAACAAATACTTTTGATGTTTTTCATACTAATAGTAAATAGCTTTAGTTATTAACAGTTAATCACATTATAAAACTCCTAACTATTTATTAGCAGTTAATCACATTATAAAACTCCTATGTGGAATTTATTGTGAAGCATTTGTAACTTTTGCCTTTTTTTTTTCTTAAAATTTGGAATCTCTAATCCCACCCGAATCTGGAATGTCCAACAAGCTATGTCCAAGCATGGTCATATGTGCCAGTCAACTGCCGCTTCTTTTCACCCGTTTCAAACCTTGTATGCTCAGAACCAGGGTGGAGGAAATCCAAAAATGTACTTGCTTAAAATGTAATTGACGAGCATCCAGACGGCCAGTATGACGTGTTTGAGCAGAGATCCATGCTAACCTGAACCGGCTGTATCCCTCTCATATCCCTGAGCAGCGCGAAGCCAGTTACATGCTTCTCTCAAAAGGCTGCAGGCCACAAAGAGCACTGGGACAGCAGGATTTGATCCAATACCATGAGGTCACTCTTGCTCCTCCAGTGGCGCCTTAACAGAGGGAGCCCGCCCAGCAGCCCAGTCGCAGTTACTGCTTGATTTGAAGCTTTATTTTCTTTTGTGCTCAAAATGAAATGCAAAAACTATGAATGTATCCACAGGTATCCATGTTACGATGGTACAGATCCAATGGCAGGAGCCAAATCCACTGGTAATCATGAAGAGGGAGACGAGAGAAGCTGCCTGTCTGTCGCAGTTCAGCTGTTCAACCGTTCTTTGGTCAACCAGCTACTTCCTGTGAAAGTGGAAATGTCCACGTCACGCACACATATGAAATACAAACGACACATGCAGACATCACACATGAACACAAAACATTAGTATTCCAGAATCCCAGGAAATAAGAAGGGCCTGACATCCCAGAATGTAACTCACTGACTGACGAAAATATTTGTTTTGATTGTGTACAATTTTACGTCAGTAATACACTCGAAAATCAATTACACTAGTGGTTCTGCACTCACCTGACGAACCGGTGACGGCACTTCTTCGGAAGACCTGTAATACAAACCGTAGGCCAACATCACAATCAATCATTTATGATCCCCACACCCTCCCTTCAAAAAAGCCTGCCTACTTTCCTTTTCAAATTTTAAGAGATTTATGTTCTGTTGTTGTGTGAATCTGCTGGGGCTCAATCATTAATGTCTCATGAATCGCTGTTTGTAATGATGGTGATTTGAGGATCCTGGTCTTTGTGCACTGACTTAAACGTACTCTGGATAAGAGAAACAGTATAAACTAAAAGCCAGTATAAACTAAACGCCCAAAAACTATCAATGTTAAAAAATAAAGTATTTAATATGTCCACAGAATGATTTTCTGTAGTGCAGAGTGGTCCGTAAGAATGTGATCACTGACACATTCTGAAAGGACTGTACCTATCTACACCTTTATTCTTGCACGGTTCAGTCCAATAGAATAAATCGCGTCAAAATTACAGGCCATTAGAAATGCGAGACGTTACTTGTACACGGGGACTGTCGTATAATGTGTAGCTGCTATGCTGTGATGGTGGACAGCAACGTTTCTTTGCTAACACCTGTGGTGGCTGCTTAACTGAAATTAGGGGAGGCACACAAAAAAATCTTTTAAAAACAAACAAGTAGTCTTAACCTGTTTTCAATCATTTCCCTTTATTCACACGTTTTCCAATGAAGATAATAATCTGTTAGTAGTTGAACACACATCTTTCTTAATAAAAATTTAGCAGGGATTAACCCTTTCAGCGCCGTGGGCAACTATAGTTGCCCAATGATGTAAGATACCAAAGTCAGATGCTTTTGAAAACCTATCATGTGGCAACTTGTTTTTTAAACAAGTTGCCACATGATTGGTTTTCAACAGCTCAGGATAACTACATTTTTAATTCCTTAAGAATGTATTTGGTGCTCAAAGGGTTAAATACTAAATTCAATTCAGAAAAATGTCTCATTTACTTCACAAAAAACACTACTCTTATTACCTTCCGCGTATGCTTTTAGCACATCGTGCAATGCAGACAATCTAACCTGCACTTTATGACTACATATTAAAACAAAATTAGCAGCATGAAGTAACAACAAAGATTAGCAGCAAGTATCCGTAATTTTGAATGACGTTGATTGAAGTGCAATTTTACAGCGTAATGAAGCATTATATCGCTCGTCTAACCTTAACGGGAAGCACTGGCTATACCTGATAGTGTTGAGTGTTTTCTGAAGATCACGTAAAGTTAATTTAAAGACGAAAAAAGGCCGAGAGCAGGTCAAGACCAATCGTTAGTTCAATGAAACGTTTCGTGTTTTGATTTTTAGCTCTGCTGGCGCCACTGGCCCGCACACACACACACACACACACACACACACACGTACTCTGATCCGTCAGAGGTCTGAGTGGGTTTGGCTATCCTGTCGTGTGGGGTGTTTGCGATCGCTGTGTGGATGGAGACTGGTTTACTCACGAGAGAAATACAGGAGAGTGGCCAGCAGAACCAGTGACAGAATGAGCAGAGTTCCTCCCAGTGACACCCATACTGTGAGATCACATCCTTTAACTGGGAATACGCACACATACACACACACACACACACACACACACACACACGTACAGGAGAGAGAGAGAGAGAGAGAGAGAGAGAGAGAGAGATTTTACACGTGTTCATGACCTGTGGTGTAACAAAAAGTCTTACTCCGTGCAGTTTTTATCTGCTGCAATTTTGTGCAAGTATAATCTCAGATAAACATATATGATGCACATGCAGATTTGTTCTACGCTTGGTTTGCAATAGGGTGTTTTGTCAATCAGAACACCCAGCACAGACCCAAATCATAAAGGCGCTAACAGTAAGAGGGCTGATTTAGGATCAGTTTAGTCTTTTATACTCGTAGCAGATTTTTTGAAGAGTTGGGCAGGGGAAACCAGTCTGTGATCAGTGGTTCTGCTTTTGACGGGTCGATGATATGATGCGGATTCATCATCCACATGAAGGGGTACTGGGTGTCGGTGGGTTTCTGCCCAGAGTGGTGGAAGGAGGAATGGGGGTGTTTGACGCTGTTTGTCAGGCTACGGATGCGTGAGTGTGCATGTGTCTGCATGAGGTTTCAAGGCTTCATCTCACCAATCTGACAGTGAGTCATTTCAGACAAGCAACGACCCATTTTACGCCCGCATGTTTATAAACTAGGCTAAACCAAACCCATCGTCCCCTGACACAATAACTAAAGCTGTTTTCTAAGCGTTAAAGTCGGAATTAAATGACAGTTGGAGCAAACAGGCTCGGAAGTATATCCGGATTAAAAAAAACTTTCAGGCGCAATTTTCTGGGGGATGGGCAGTAGATTTGATACAGTGGGGGCATTCAAAACAACCATAGATTTGAACACGAGTAGAGGGACATTGGTTGTTGGGGAGTGGATGATTAACAGATGTATTTAGCGAAAACCACACCCGTTGGTACCGCATGAAGTCATATTAAAAGTAAAATGCTCTTACAGGAAATGGAAGGGAAGTCTTTGACTTCAAAATGCAGATTTGTTACGGTCTTATTATCTTCATGGAACACAAGCCTTAAAAATTTTGACATGACCATTCAGAATTGACAAAATTGAGGAAACAGTTAAATTTGATTTCAGCTGAATTCGGGCGCGTGTCCTAACCAATGCGGCACGAAACCGAGTCCAGCTGTCACGCGAGAAGTAGCCGAGACCAACGTCACGTTTTGAAGGACAGACTATATTTTTCTGCGCTCTCCTGAACCAAAAAAACGGACATGGTCATACGTACAAGGACAAACGTGCTTGACATTTCAAATGACAAGCGAGAAAAGGAGTAAAAAATGAAAAATAAATGATCGGAAGAGATGTGACAGCAGGCCACATCTGACTCCATGTTTGTGGTGCATACCTCGCTTAGTCTTGGCTTTGTCAGGACAGGAGCAGGATGGGGGGGCTTTAGCCTTCTTGGTGGTGGTGGTGGTGGTGGGGGGAGATGTGGGCGGTTTCTCTGAAAGATTCAGACACGGGGGTTAATGCTGACTGAGGAATCCACACTAAAGACCTGCCCTTAGTGCCCACGAAATTCACAAAGCACAGTGAATGACAAGAATGAGGTGTGCTTTGCAGGGTTTGGAGTGAAAGCCTACAGTGTAGTACATCTCCAGGAACAGGGTTGGGCAGCCCTGCTCCAGCTGTTGAGTGAGGTGAGCTTTGTAGGGTTGGAGTGAAAACCTGCAGGACAGCTTATCTCCAGGAACAGGGTTCAGAATGTGGGAAGTAGAGTCATAAGCTCACCTCCTGGCTTGAGGAGCGTCACAGGAGTCCCCAGGTAGTAGGAGCTCTGGTTTTTTAAAATGGAGAAGTACACTCCAGTGTCCCTCTTGTCCACCTGTCGGATTTTGAGGGCGAAGGAGGTGCTGCTCCCCAACTGAACATTCCCTGTGTACTTTTCCTTGCTGAGCCCTGGCCCATACAGGGGCCTGTTGGCGGTGTTGCTCGACAGCAGGAACTGGAATTCAGAGCCACCCCGCATTCGACACCAGTACGCTACCTGGCACTGCCTTCGAACGCAGTTGGACACCAGGCTCTCGTTATGACCCAATTCCGAGTAGCGGGGCGTCAACACTTGAAGGGACTGTACAGTCACTTTGAGCAGGGAGAGAGAGAAAAAGTCAGGCTTCATGGTCTTCAAGAATGAATATATGGACACTAAAAGACAGGACAGAAGACAACAATAACCCACTAGAATGTGTTTTTACTCGTAAAAACATACATCTCCTCCCCCGGCCGCCGTCCCTGCCTAACCCAGCAGACGGATGGACAGACGGACAGACAGACAGGCACATACCAAAAGGCACCACTGCAGGACCTGAGTAGTAAGTATGCAAAGTTTTGTTAAGGTCATGCAAACGGTTTAGGAGTTATGCTCAGGACAGAAATTGATCACATACGGATGGACGGACAGATAGGCACATGCTAAAAGGCCCCACTTCAGGACCTGAGTGGTAAGTATGCCAAGTTTCATTGGGATCATGCAAACGGTTTTGGAGTTTCGCTCCGGAAACGAAGTGGGAACGCCGACACGAACAGGAACAGAGCCTAAAACAATATGTCTCCCCTCTCCCTCCGGGGGAGAGACATAATAATATTGTTACCCCTGAGGGACAGTCAAGGATTATTTTGACATTCAAAATAAAAACAAGATACTGAATACCTATTGATTAAGTGCAAATGTTACCGTTTTTGTCATTTTGTAATGTGTTGTAATTGTTATTATTATTTTGATCATTTGGTATTTTTCTTCGCATATGTTTTAATTGGTCTGTGAGCTCTAGCAATATTTCCATACAAACTTCCTGCCAAAAAAGTCATTTGAATTTGAAAGAGAACGGAGAAAATGAGCAATCGAGAGAGGATGCCCCACTAACTGTTTCCATGCCCGTATTTCAATTCCAAAACCTTGAAACGTAAAACCAAAATTCAAGGTCGCATTACAGATGAACATGCAGAAGCTGCGACAGAAAAGCTCATCACTTCTCCAAACACTTGATTTTAAACAAGACAGAATGTTAACAATGCAGAATACTGTGCATCACGGGCACAAACACCTCCCAAGACACACAAACAGTCCTGTTCTGACGATGCATAAAAAAATCTATGCAAATTCCTTCTCAGAGCCTAAATTTGACGTGAGATGGATGAGGCACTGACTGAAAAACGCATTCCAAAATTACAAAGTCTTTCCTAAAAATGCAGTTTGATGGGAAGCAATCAGCCCTTGAATTTTGTTCCACTGGACAGTGCCTCGCACCGCATAACTGAAAGATAGAACCAAGGGTCCTGTAGCTGACCGACAAGCAGTCTTATATTGATGATACAAGTTATGAAAATTTCATGTGAAATTTGACATTTGAGTCAATGAAAATCAATGTCAAGGTCACTAAATAAAAGTTCACATACATTTATAAGACCTCCTGTAATACAAACAATCCTAAGCTCTGAAGCAGTTTTGGTGATACAAGTCATTGAAAATTCAATATGTCAACTGTGAAATTAAAGGTCACAGCATGTCAAGTTGTGGTCAGCAAATGGACTTCATATATGACTTTCTAAATGTCTCTATACAAACCTTGGCTCAATCTGTGACCATTTTGGTGATACAAGTCAATGAATTTTCACTCGGTCACATTTGACCTTTGAAGGTCAATACAAAGGTCACCAAATGAAAGTTCATATATAACTTCCTATATGTCTCTAATACAAACCTAAGCTCCATCTGTGACCGTTTAGGCAACACAAGTCATTGTAATTGTATTATGTCAAGTTTGACCTTCAAAGGTCACCAACAGTCAAGTTGAATGTCACCAAATGAAAGTTCATATGTGACTTCCTTGATGTCAGTAACACAAACCTAGGCTCCATCTGTGACCTTTTTAAAGATAGAAGTCATTGAATTTTCACTAGGTCAAGTTTGACCTTTGAAGGTCAATATGAAGGTCACCAAAAGCAAGTTCATATATGACTTCCTATAGGTCTCCAATACAAACCTACACTTTATCTGTAATGATTTTGCTGATATGAGTCATTGAAATTTCACTGTATGGTTTGGTCCTTGAAGGTCACTGAAGGTCAAGTTCGAGGTCACCCAATGAAACTTCATACATGACATCGTATATACCCACAATACAAACCTAACCTCTATCTGTAATAGTTTTGGTGATAGAAGTCATTGAAATTTGACTATGTGAAGTTTGACCTTCAAAGGTCACCGAAGGTCAAGTTTAAGGCCACCAAATGAATGTTCATATATGACTTCCTATACATCTCCAATACAAACCTACACTTTATTTGTAACGATTTTGCTGTTATAAGTCATTGAAATTTCACTGTGAAGTTTGGCCATTGAAGGTCACTGAAGTCAAGTTCAGTGTCACCAAATGAAACTTCATACATGGTTTCCTATATGCCCACAATACAAACCTACGCTCTATCTGAAATAGTTTTGGTGATAGAGGTCATTGAAATTTCACCATGTGAAGTTCGACCTTCGTAGGTCATCGAAGGTCAAGTTCAAGGCCACCAAATGAAAGTTCATATATGACTTCCCATAAGTGTTCAATGCACATATGTTCCCAATCTTCAATATTCTCAAGCCTAGAAGCCTTTGAAATTTGTAACATTTTGCTTGACCACAAGTTTGACCTTTCAAGGTCATCTGAGGTCAACTTTAACACATCCAAAATATAGGTCATATATGACTTCCTATATGTTGATAATACAAACTTAATCTCTGTCTGCAACCATTCAGCTTCCACAGGCAATTTTGCCCATTCTCCATAAGACCCAATGTTAAAGTGCAGCGCCCCCACTAGACCCACTTCCGTAGATTCAATCAAAATGACACGTGCACTGCACATAAAGTGTATCAAGGTCAGTTGATTGCCAGATTTAGAAAAAAATTTATCAAACAGTTTTTGAGAAATAATTTTTTGAAATTTCAAGTCCTATCTTTTAACATGGTTAATATTTTCCCTGACCTCGAGTTTGACCTTTCAAAGTCATCTATGGTCAAATTTAATATTGCCAAAATATAGGTCATATATGACTTCCTATATGTCGATAATACAAACTTAATCTCTATCTGCAACCATTTGGCCTCCACAAACCATCTTGCATATTCATAAAGTACAGCGCCCCCACTAGACCCACTTCCGTCGATTCAATCAAAATGGCGCTCGCACTGTACATTGACGGTACCAAGGTAAGTTGATTGCCTGATTTAGAAAAAATTTTATCGCGCAGTTTTTCAGAAATGATTTTTTAAAATTTCTCAGTCCTATCTTTAACATTGGGGCCAAAATTTCAAGGGCCCATAAAACGGACAAATATGATTCAATCAAAAATCCCAAAAAAAAAAAAAACATCAGGCGACATGGTCTAGTAGTATGTTATGGCAAATTTACAGGAAAATTCATCAGGCCAAAAAAAAGATAAAAAATGTTCCGGACGACGGACGCCACACCACGACAATACCACCCTATGGGCCGATAAGCTAAATGACAAGGCCTCAAGCACCATCTGAAAGCTCTACATACAGGATCGCTACAACTGATTTTTTTTTTACTTTACAGATCTCTGCTCAAAAAAACTGCATTCATGTTCAATTTCAGCAAAAGGTAGAACAAATGTATGACAATTTCCAGAGATCACATTTCTACATTTCCTCACACACAAACTTATCATTAAATAAAAATCAGTGGAGAGAAAAATCCCTTATGTATGCAGTAAAGATGACTATGGTTTGAACTTTGAAAAACTGCACCAGAGTGCTGTGATTACACAGACAGACTAGGCCACAGTGTCTCATTTTCTTGCAACTCAACTGAACTGAACTAAAGAGAATATACTTTAACCCAGAGACCAACCTGTACACAACACTAGCATATGTACAGCAGCTTCAAATACAAGGAAACATTGAATATTTAAACATCAATATAACATTACCTTTCCAACAGCTTTATTTGTAACTGGACTCGCTACATAAAACTGCTGTCACAGACCTTGTGCAATAAGGCGTTGCATAATACTGCCTTTTCGAACCAGCATGATGCAGTAAAACACACAATTTACACATTTGAACAGACACACTGTTCAAATATGTAAATATACTACTATTGAGGTTTTACATGGTTTTGTTTAATCCTATATAAATATATAGATTACTTGGTGAGCTAACACTTTTAATTATACAGAAACTATTTCTGAGCATTCATTCTTTGATTTGAATATACTTTTGAATAAAGGATGAATTAACATACATTTTATATTAATTTGCTTTATATCTTACCCTTCATCAACATCTTATGTATGAAAATGAAACAAATGAACAAAATTTTTAATTAAATCTGGAGCATACATATGAACAAATGTTTGTCTCAATAGTGAATTCCAGCTTTCGCACATTTGTTGGAATGCACCACTACTGAAATTGAAGTGATTTATTATTAACCATAATGGTTTCAAGTACGCAACATACTACATGATAATTGCTGCTTTCAAAAAACATTCCATGCTGCGTCTTTTCATAGCAAAAATATAATTTCAAAATCCAGGCCATAGATGACAATTAACAGCATCACCTACACAACTTCCTATGGATTAACCAAACTCTTAGTGAGGTACTTTACTGGTATGGACTTTGCAAACTGCAAATAACTACAATAACAATTATTATTATATTATTATAATTAATTAATAATAATAAGCATCACACCATGTCTTCTGAGTTTTGGGATGCACTTGCTGCATGAAAGCGCTTGTCTCCACATAGAGGTTTATCATTTTTGTTAACCAGGTTCCCTTGTCCCATGACAGTAGGGGTAGTGACAGGGTGAGAGTGGACCAAGTGTACTTACATGCGGTCCACGCACACACCATCAACTCGAGCCAGGCCATGATGCTGCTCTGCTCCGATTCTCACCTCCACATTGACAGCTGGGCTAGCGTTCTCCATGGACTGCCTGTGCAAGCCCTGCCCTCGTGTAACTCCTCAGCCAATCACCCGTTGACCTGCCAAGTCACATGACTAAAAGACACACTGGAGATGCTGCACACAGAAAACAAGAAAGGCACAGAATGGATTCTCAACTTTTCAATATTTTTTTTTCCCCGAAACAGAAAGGAACTTTACCTTTTATAGTCCTGTAACAAAGTAAAAAAAAAAAAAATTGAGGTCTGCTATGAATCACATTTTCTTAACTGAGTAAATACGCTTAAGCTGTGGAGGTGGCAATGCAGTTAATTATAATTAATTCCCAGGACTTCTTACAATTTTGTTACAATTAATTCAAATAGAATGAACTGCATATACTTTTTAAAACAAATTTTAGAACTATGTAGTGAAAGCACAAATATTTAGTAAAGTCATTCCCAATTTTAATCCATTATAACAACAACAATATTCTTGGATGTTTACGGAGTTTCTCACAGCCTCACGAAACTGCGAGAATTGGAGACAAAAGCAGAAGAATGAAGCTTGTCCCCACAGTGTGTGCATTTGTGTGGGGGAGAGTGGGAGAAAGTGCATTTTTGTGCAGCAGGGAGAGTTCTGCGTGCTTTTTGCAAGTGCTTTCGCTTGCGTCTGTGTGCGCTTGTGTTTGTGTGTATTTGTGTACCGTAGAGACCTCATTTTGGGTGTGGGGGTTTATAGGAGGACTGCACACCTGCAGGAGCAACACGACAGACCCCCTCCCCAACCCACACCGCCCCCTGCACAGCTGTGCCCACACGGCACCCGCCTGGCACCGAAACGCCTCCAGGAGACGAGCACAAGATCGACCGCGGCACAGTGCACTCAACCCAGCAAGTGAGCCCCACGTTTATCATCTCATTTCCCATTCAAGGCGAGGCACCTCAGGTAAAATCGGCGATTTTGAGTCAGACCATCAATATCGACATTTTCCTGATATTTTGGTTCCATAACCTCAAAACTTTCATGAAGTGTATGAAATGATGACCAATAACAAGTATAAAACCCCTTTTTTAAGATTCTGCACGAACATCGCCAATAAAATGTGTAGATTTGCCTCTCTGAGCTATAATAATTTTCCTGTGACGAGTTAAAACTAGCCTCGCTACAATGCATATCATTGGTAAGTTTATTCAAAGGAGCACTTTCCCAAGCCACATACAATTTACCATTTGCTGTGGTGTCAGACTAAGGGAGTGATTACACGCAAAACACGGTTAAAAATATGCACTCTTTCAATGCAATAACTTACTGGTCATTTTCTCCAAATGAAATTTTTTGTAATATTTGGAAAGCTGTATCATTTTTCAAGGTAAGCACAGACACCAAATTCTACAAGCTGCCTCCTATATGAATTGAATGACTTTTTGCAGAGAGGTTTTTGATATGTCTTCTCATTTTTATGTGGCAATTTATCCCTTAAAGTGTGGTCATCATCATTAAGGCATATGAAGTGATAGTCACCATAATTTACTTCATAAGAAATATTCTGGCAAAACCTTAAGTAAAGATATTGGGGGACGGATCATATTAAAACAAAAAGTATTTCCTAACTACATCTACTATGGATTAGTTTTACCTGAAAGTGAATGCTCCTGGCCAGACCTTTCATTGAAACCAATTTTTTGAAAGTAAAAACACATCTTTTATCTTCAATATGGGGAGTACACATGCCACCAGTGACAATTTGGCTAAAAAAGGGCTGTCCATGGACACAAGATGATCAGTTTTGTCTTGGACACTTGCATATTTTAAAAGCCCCCTTAATGATGTATTACCGCCAGAAAACTCAATACTTAAAATTTATATTATCTAAGAGAAAAATTCCAGCAAAGCTAGCGCAAGGAGACCGATTTTCATTTTGACTGTACGTTACCTGAGATGGGTTCGAGCCCAGCTTAATAACAGTTTCATGAAGTATGCTGGCTATTTCCGGCTATGCAGAAATTACCTTTTTTAGAAACACAATTAAAATCTAAACGGGTGGAAATATTGATCTGAAATCAACTGCCTTCTTCATTTGGCATACAGGACTAAAAAATACTGAAATGCAAGGCAATTCCGGGACCTGGGGAGCTCTGGTGATTTCACACTGACCCCTGTGATGTAATATAGCTCTGCCCTGCAGCAATGTGATGTCCTGCTGGACACTGGTTAATGCCTCAAACAAGACAACCAATCACGCAAAGAGGAGAATACAGGAAGTGACATGTTGCAAATCCAATCAATGCAAATCAGCAATCAGCAGATTCATTTCTGCTTTTCCAATCACCCTCAGTTTCCAGCAGCATTGTGGTTCTATCCATGCCTCGCACCACTGGTCCTTTCTTTTTCTCCTCCTCTTTGTGTTTCCAATCAGAGATAAGGGGTGTACTCTAGATCAACAGCAGCGTTACTGCAGATAGTTGGTATCAGGAAAGAGATGTCATCAGTAAAAACCTCACCATCAGAGAAGTATGAGGCGCTGACATCTTTTTTTTGTCAAGGGAGAAGGACAGCCCTGCATAAAAAAAAAAGTATTTAGAGAAGACTTGGAGCACAGCTCCACAGTGCCTCACAGTGTTGAGAAAAAGTATAACTAAACAACGGAACTGTAACAAGTAGACATGGTCAACAACATCCCCCGCCAAAATGTCTTCTTTAAAGATACTATGAACAGAGGCTCCCAGAAATGCCACAAGGGCAATAACTGTGGGAAAAATAATCGTGTGCTTCTTATTTTCGAACTCCATCAGGGTCTTTATGGTCTTAAGCTACACACCAAATTTGGTTATCCTATCTCAAGTAGTTTCTGAGAAAAGCTGTCCCCTTTAGAGATACCGTGGACAGAGTCCAAAAATACGGATCAAGGGCAATAACTGCGGGAAAAATAATCGTGCGCATCTCATTTTCGAACTCCATCAAGGCCTTTATGGTCTGAAGCTACACACGAAATTTGGTTGTCCTATCTCTAATAGATTCTGAGAAAAGCTGTCCCCTTTATCTCGGATGGACGGATGGACGGACGGACGGAGCTCAAACCTATATCCCCCTCACACTTCGTGGCAGGGGATAATAATAACTCAGTTCCAGGACAGGGGAGAAAATGGAATAAGAGAGGGGCTGGTAAAACTAGGAGCCTAATTTAGCACACTAAACTGCTTTACTGCTGCAAACAGACCATAAGAGCATGCGACTGGTTGAGGCATTGTATTAGCCCCAATCACATATCATGTCACTGGCACTGAATGTGCAAATATTATTAACCCTTTCGCACCTGCATACAGAAATTTCTGTATTATGTAAATTGACTCCTCTTCCCAAATGTGGATTTTTTATTGCCTTGGTGTCCTCAATCTTATCCAGAAAGGGCCAGTGTGGGTGCAGGCTCTCACTCCAGCAAAGCAGTTACACACCTGAGTCCACAAATCAAGGTGACTTCAGCAGAGATTCAAATTCAAGCTGGTTATGGATCTCTGAATATTTACGTTCAATATGTAAAATCTCCTACATTTTGCTGTAAATGAATGCATCGAACTTGTGCTGAAATGTATAAGCAACATTTAATTTCATTATTTCATACCATGAAATGCTATGTTTAACTCAGAATTAAATAAAAACTTGTCGCATATCTGAATTGGGTATGAGTGGCCTTAATTAACTTGGGCAGAGTAGTCAGATTTGGATTCATACAAGCTGGATGTCAAAGGGTTAACATGTCATGGGTTCTTTATAAAATTGGACCCTGCATGTACCGTTGTGCCGTCTAAATCCGCCACGGTCTGTGAACTACGACAACAATCACACCCCAGAAACATTTCGCTGTTACTCTTTTAATCTCCAGAAGGTTATTTAGGGGGCTTTCACAAACACAAAAGGTATTACAAGTTATTCACGGAACCCTTTCGGGTCCTATGCACTCAGGTATCGAGTTTCCATCATTTATAATAACAGTCCCACTTTACAGTGCATTTATAGATCAACCTGCTTTGTACTGTGTGTGCATCAGCGAGTGTGTGTATGAGCAAATGTATGTGTGGTTGTTTATCTATGTATATATGGCTGTCTGTGGTAACATGTATGTGAGTAAAGTATGCACATATACTTGAGTAATGTGTACGTATGAATGTAATTCTGTAAATGATGATATGTTATCATGTCGCATTTTGGCTACAACTCATAGACCAAGAAAGTCTTAATGGCTTTAGGGGAGTCCGAACAATGCCAGTTCAATTAATCAATAATGGGAAATTAAGGAAATTCATATAAGTGAAAAACTTACATCAACTGAACAGAGAAAAGAGGGGAAAAAACTAATTCCTGAAGCATAAATGTTCAAAATCAAGCTCACACGTGAGATTAAAAAAATTTAATAAGTGACAAAAAAAACCTCCTTCCTGCTCACTTATCAAGGAAGCCATTGTTTTTCCGCAAGTCTGAGATCATCAGCAAATGCGTTCGGTTATAAAAACCGATTGGCCAGCCAGTGAAACAAGCTGGTACCACCACAAACGGGAAGGTACTTCAAGTATCCATTGCGTAAAGAAAGTCATTTTGTGCAGAAAAGTGAGCTACGTCTTTGCAAACGTCAACCGCCTCAAAATTAAGGGGCCCGTGGGCGGTTCGTGCCCAGTCCGGTCAGACTGAAGTCCATGCGAGGTTTAGTCCAGCTGAATCCCGCTCGATGGAAAAGATCTCAGACGAGGTTACGCCTTTGGCTCTTAAACATCCCACAGCCTGCCTGTCTCCCAGGGGCGACGGTAAAACCCGCGACAAACTCGACCGTAGCTCCTCAAACGAGCCCCAGGATAGTCTCATCCCACAGTTTCTCTTCCTCCGTCCGCGTGTCCATCTCCTCTCTCTTTTCCTTCTTCCTTTTCTTCTCCCTCTTGTGCCTTCCCTCCTTCTCTCTTTCTTTCGCTGTTTCTTTGGTCTCCTCCGGCGGTGGCGGCTCTATCTCCAAGGGCTCCTCCACTGGCTCCATCTCTGGCTCCCCTCTCTCTTCCTTCACTTCATCCCTCTCTTCCACCTCTCTCCTCCTCCTCCTCTTTGGCTGGTGTCCCTCCTCCCGCTTCCTCCCCCCGGACCTCCGGCGCCTCCTCTCCTTTTGCCGACTCCTCCGACCCTCCCTCCTCTTCTCGTCCTCCCCGGAGTCCACCTCCTTTGTCCTCCTCCCGCTCTCCTTCCTCCACCTCTTCTTCCTCCTTCTCTCCCTCCTGCCGTGGTCGTCGCTGCTGCTGCTGCTGTTGGTGGAAGAGGATGAGGAGGAAGAGGAGGAGTAGGACGAAGAGTCGCTGGAGGTGGACAGGTCGCGGCCGCTTCGCTTGCGTCGTGCCCGTTCCCCAGCGTACCCAGCATTGCGAGCCTCCCGTCCGCGCGACCTCACTCTGACCCCAGCTGTCGTGAGGGGCGGGGCCATTGGTGGGTAGCCCCGCCCCCGGGAGGGTGGTCCCTCAAAGCGCCGTTGGGGAGAAGGTGCCGGAAACGAGGGGCGCCAGGAAGGGGGGCGGAAGTGTGCCGTTGGAGGAGGCAGCCTTGTGAGTAGGGGTTCCTCTTCTTCCTCCTCCTCTCCCACCTCCCCCTCTCCCTCCTCCTCTTCCTCCCTTCCCTCTGGTCTCAGGGCTCGGGGCTCTAGGCCTCGTGCTCTCTGCACCTGGATATAATCCGCCAGCTCATCCTGGAAGGAGTCATACGCCTTCATCTGCGACTTGCTGATCATATCTGCCACTTTCATCTCTCTGGAGGTGGGCGACATTGATAGAAACATTTAGACTGACAACAGATCCGAACTGAACAAGAAATTCACCTGAGCGAGATACAGGACATGAGCTTCCTTAATTACTGAAAAACAAACAACTAACCATAAAACACAGCAGAAAAAATATAAATATCACCAGTGCTTCCAGTTTTACATTATCTATTAAGCCAATAGATGATAGAATATCTCCTAACCTGCAAGTAATTTCTCAGATCACACAAATGATGTTCAGGCTGAATCACTAAATCAAAGAGAGTTAAAGGCTGATTTTCTTTGTTAACTCGGACTTTAAATATGAGCTTAGGCATTTGCAGAGAGATAAGCTTATTGCACCAAAACACCAGTGTAAGACCAAACATTAGATTGGTAGGAAAAAAGATAAGGCCCTGGGCACATAACAGGGATCAGGAAATGCTTGAGGCAGAGAATTCATACTTTTGCTGGTGCTTGTTCCCCTGCATGTGCGACTGGTACATTTCCACAGAGTTGAGCGTCACATTACAGACTGGGCAGGTGAAGGTCTGCGAATCTGCAGGAATCACAGGTACATGAAGGGGAACAGATGAGGTGCATGATGAGATGTAGGGGTGAGGCCCGAAGCAAAAACATGGTCACAAAAGACATCCATTGCGAAAAGAAGAAATTGCCTCTGAACAAAATCTGACCCAAGCAAACAGTTCTGGATGGCTAAGATTACAAAACAAGGATGAAACCTGGCTTTACAGGACAATACAATATCTAACATAAATAACCATTTCTAGAATTGCCCGAGTAAGGTGAGCAGCCTATTAATTGCAAAGGAGCTAATACGGTACATATCCTATCAGAAAAAAAAGACATGATAGATCCGAATGAGTCATCTTTATCAATTAATTTTATCAATTTTAACCCATATACAAAAGCCATTTTGTACAATTGTTTCTACAACTGGGTATAATCAGATGCGCAGTGGAACATGCATTATGCCCCTGGAATCTTTCAGAGTTAACCAGCATCAACAAACTTTGCGCAAAAAAGAAGCGTTAGGCCAAGATCTGCCATCACATCATTGTAACCAGGGAGATGGTGGCCGTGGTTACCGAGGCACACGCCGGGCTCCCCGCGCTGCTGCATCTGTTTCAGGGCTTTGCAGCGAGCCTGGTTGCGCTGGTGCTTGCGGCCGCTGTAGTGCTGCTGGGCCATAAGCGGGTTGTTGAAGGTGGCGGCGCATAGGCGGCAGTGCTTGTTCGGGTCGCTCAGGTCCACCGTCTCCACCTGGGGAGCAGCAGCGGCCGCAGCTGCAGGAGCGGGACCAGGGCTCCTCTCGGCTGCTGCCTGCTGCACCTCCTGCTGCTTTCCACCGTCCTCCTGAAGGCTGGGGGCCAGGGGGGACCCCTGGGGGGCCGAGTCACCTAAAACCAGGGGAGGACACATGCAGGTGGAGGGGTGGGGTGCATATAAAGTTTTTAATGCCATGTCGGCCACACTGGCCATTTCATCATGACAATTCCTCAGTGATAAATCAGTCAATACACCAGCAAACGAATATGAATAATTTTTTAATAAAATACAAACATATAAAGTGTGTTTAAGACTATACAGTGCTGTTCACGGAGCAAAAAAAAAAACTCAAATGTTTCAAATGTACTTGTGATAGAAATTCTGAAATATTGTCAAGAGATGCCTTCCCAGGAATATCTGTAAGAGAATTTTGTTGGAATAGGCGATGTTTTTGGAGTGGTCATCATGATAGTGCAGGACGATGAAGAAAACAGACAATTCCTCATGAGAGAATTCAGTTTAAAGGAAAGAATTACAGTCACACAGTTGCTCGTGATTTCTACAGTCGGTATGGCAGTGCAGCGCTGAAATACTCTCTGCACACACACACATATATAAAGGGATTGAGGCAAAATGCAGCGGGAGACGACTGGTTTCACTTCCCATGGGAACACTGGATACCGAATTTGGCACGAGATCCCCATTTCCCCCCGCTACGAGTGCTATAATGGTGTTAGGTCAATGAAACAGCAATGAACATCACAAGCAACAACTTGATGTAGTACATATACATAACTAGGTAACTCGGTCGCCACAGGGACCGAGATGTAATCTCCCTGATCCCCAAATTTTGGACAAAATGGCCCCCGGCAGCCATACTGGACGTCTGAAATGCGCGAAAATCAGTCTTGAGCATTGTCCAATCAATATCTTCACCTGTGTGAAATTTGGAGAAATTCCTGTAATAATTGTGGCTTCCAGAGCCCGGAACAGAAAATCTCTGCGGCGGCGGCCCCCGACCTAAACCATAGTATCTCCCGACTATTGTCGTCGGGGAGATACAATTATATTGAAGAAATGCTTATATCAAAACCTGAGAACCAATCAAAGGTCACCAAATTCTAAAACCATATGAAGACATTGAGAGAACACCAGAAACAGCATAGCCCAAACTGAAAGCTATTCAGAGCAGTACCTTGCATGTACGAATTCCGAACGAATTCCGGGTCCCGGACTCACACAAAGCTGGCTCACATGGCAAGCAAACGAATTCTGGGTCCCCTACACACACAAAGCTTGTACATATGGCTAGTGAATGAAGTGATGATCTAGAGCTGATGCCAAGAGCACATACAAAGTAAATTAAACAAGCACTCCAAAAAACATATACAAAAGTAGTGCAGGCAAATGAAGTCCATTCCGGGACACCCAAAGCAGCACTTCCACCAAAACCACAAAGTTACTCAAGCAATCAAATGGAAACTGACAATCCCCAAGCAGACAGTGTCTGATAAGGGAAAACCCAGTACTGCCATCCAAAAGCACACTCAATGCAAGCACCAAAGTCCACCTCAGGACACAAATCAAGCACTGTGCCAATGTCTGCTAAAAGCAGCGCAAGCAGAAACGATTCATCAGACATCTCAATAACAATGCGTAACAACTGTTGCAAAAGCAAAGAAGCAGGCGCAGAGATGAAGGGTCGTCCCCCAGACACAAATACTCAACTATCCAAAGACCAGCTTGAAGAAATCACTTAGTGGTGCCATCAATCATGGAGGAATTTGAATGTGCAAATGGGACCATGTTCTCTCCAAGACCATTCCACAAAGGGCCAATCTCAGTGCACAAGTGGACAGATCTTTGCTCAACTAGCCTGACGTAACCTAGTCTTCACCGACTTTTTGGGTTCATGATTGGCAACACCATTCAGTCCCCCATATTCACCGGCAAAAACAAAAAATGAAAAATAATAAAGTGACAAGCCATCCTGGGCTTGCCTGACGACTACCCTGTAAAATCTAACTGCCATTCACCGGTTGGCCAGCATGTCCCATTTGACACCAAATAAAGCTAAAACCAAGAAAACATAGTTCCGTTGCCCACAAGTACATGATTAAACAATTTCACCACACAACTCAGTCCATTCAATGCACCAGTTCAATAATATGGCCAAAACAAATTATGCAATACAAACCAAACATGCCATAGCCTTCAATCAAGATTTCCCTCTGCATCTCCCAAAAGCACAAATGACAGAACTCAAATGAGCTCCTCCAGACACCCCAACACTCAAACTCCAAACTCTAACCAGTTCACAGACCTACAAAATACAAAGCTACTAAGTGCATAGGCACGAGGACAGGTAGTAAAATCTCATTACCAAAAACAGCATACAAAAAGCCAAAATGCACTCACTATAGTTTACTACAGGCTGAGGGAAAACACAACTAACTGAATCCTGTCCAGCAATGGCAAAAGCAACTGCTAAAGACCAAAGAGGTCCAAAGCAAAATATCCATCTCCCGGATGACGAGCCACCAATTGTTACGACCTGACTCAAAGGTCATAACAAGAAGGGAGATCACACAGGGAAATTAAGGTAAAAAAGTAATTTATTTGGCCAGGCACACTGAATAATCAGAGGCAACCCATAAACTCAACACGCCACCAGCACCAGGGTCACAAATGAATCCAGTCCCCCCCAGTTGGGAGAGGGCAGCTCATTAAATAATGCTTTACACAGGTGGAGCTAATGAGCTTCGATTGTCTCTTCACAAATCCACCTGAAAATGGGAGAGTTAATCGGATAAATACTGATACTAATCAGCAAAGTGGAATCTTTGCATGCAAACCCATCTGACCTTTAACAGCCCAGCAGGGCTGTAACAATGATTGCTAATTAAATCTACCAATTACAGACCACCCACCCGGGGGAAGTTGTGTCTACAGTACACAATCAGCAGCGGTGTTTCCATCCAAGTGTATTGCAAATCTTAAGCGAATTTCCGTAAATGCGGCAAAAGAAAATGCGCATTTGTGCGTGTTTCCATCCACTATAGTTATGCGCATTTTGTTTCACGAGATAAGCTGTACGTGCCGCTGGTGGCGCTAATTCTTGAGTCAGTTGCCATTGCCTCTGCAGAAGAAGATGACATGTGCGATGACATCAGTAAGCGCGACGAACGAAAAGGAAAACAAATGGGAAAGCTGCTGGCAAAAACGAATGAAAACGACAAAAGAGAGAAGAGTTCGTAATCCTTTTACCTAGCTATCTTTGCCAGCAGCCATACCACTATTCGATCTGCTCCAGCCGTGTGGCTGAAGCTAAGCAGGTGTGGGCTTGGTTAGTACTTGGATGGGAGACCACCTGGGAAAACCAAGTTGCTGCTGGAAGAAGTGTCGGTGGCCAGTAGGTTGCGATCTTCCCTCTGGTGGAATAATGCTCAATGCCCCAGTGCAGTGACGAGGACATTGTACTGAAGGAGATGCCGTCTTTCGGATGAGACGTTAAACCGAGGTCCTGACACACTGTGGTCATTTAAGATCTTGTGAAATTCATCGACAAGAGTAGGGGGTTCCCCAGTGTCATGGCTAAAATTCCCAACCTGGCTCTTTCGACCTGCCACCTAATCATCCCCTGATCTAATTGGCTGTGCAAATTGCCCTCTCCCTCCCCACCTCTACCCCCAGGGCTCCCTTGAAAAAGAGATTTCAAATCTCAACGGGACTTCCCTGGTTAAATAAGGGTTAAAAAAAAAAAAAAAAGATCTCGGGAGCTTTAACTGGACCGTGACTGGATTGATCTTCTGCACTATCTTGAATGGGCCAATATAGCGGGACGCCAGTTTTCGGGATTCTACCTTCAAGGGGAGGTCCCAGGTAGACAGCCAAACTCTCTGACCGACCCGATAAGATGGGGCCAAACGACGCCTTCTATCAGCGGCGGATTTTTGTTTGAGCCCCGAGCGCAACAGAAAAGAATGGGCCCTGGTCCAAACCGACCGACAGCGACGAATGAAATGGTTGACCAAGGGAACCTCGGAATCATTCTCAGTCTCAGGAAACAGTTGGGGTTGGTAACCCACCTGAGCTTCAAACGGGGAAAGACCCGCGGAGGAATTACTCAGTGAGTTATGGGCATACTCGACTTATGCTAAAAATCGACTCCATGAGGATGGATTATCCGCCGCTAAACATCGAAGAGTGCAAACTGCCCTCTCCCTCCACACCTCAACCTCCAGGGCTCCCTTGAAAAAGAGATTTCAATCTCAACGGGACTTCCCTGGTTAAATAAGGGTTAAATAAAAATAAATAAAATAAATCTAGCTTACGGTTATGGACTCTTTAATGTTACAGCTAGCACACCAGTGTAGCCAGCTAGCGAGCTTGATAATAAGATTGCAGTTTGCTTCTACTGTAATAACCACAAGCTAGCTAGGTAAAGTGATAACACACTCTTTAATGTTACAGCTATTACACCAGTGTAGCGAGCTAGCTAGCTAGCTAGCTTGCTAATAAGGTTACAGTTCGCTTCTACTGTAATAGCCACTAGCTAGCTAGCTAAAGTGATAACGAACTCTATAATGTTATAGCTAGCACACCAGTGTAGCGAGGTAGCAAATTAACTAGCTAGCTTGCTAATAAGGCTACAGTATTCCACATGCAGGCAGCCGTGGAGGGACCAGATTTTACATGACCCAGGCGCATCATCGCCCCCTCCCTACACATGGGAACGTGGGCGAAAAAAAGTGACGTAGTCACTAAACGTCATCATTTATTCGCATTACTTAATCGCTGACCTGTTTCCATTGCATTAAAAAGCATTTATGTTTATCGATATAGCAAATTTTCCACCTCCTCCCAGCGCATAAAAAATTGATGCAATATTTCGAGTTGATGCGCATTTTGGGTGTTTCCATTCAGGTTTTTTGAAGTGCAAATTCAAAATGCGCATTAAAATGGTTGGATGGAAACACGATTAATGATGCACTGGAGAAGCAGAAACATTAAATGCATGTTTCAAACAAGTTTTTCGCAATTTCTCAGTGGTTCATACACTTTCAAACAAAATCTTAAGACGCCCCTTCTTACCATTGCCTTCTCCTGAAATGTATTTTTAACTGATGGTTGTTTTATCTTTTATTTTTATCCTTCATACTTTTACAATTTTTTTCTTATTACAAATGTTTTGATTGTGTTCTATGTTCAACACTCTGAGTTCCACTTTATGCATGAATTGTGCTACGTAAATGAAGTTATAATTATTATTATTATTAAAAACACGAGCCCAGAGCCCCTGACAAGTTTCAGCACACTACGGTCATGTGAAAAAGGCGATACTGATGTAAATAGTGCTTTCGTTTGAAATTTTCAAAGATTAGCTGAATTCTGATGGAATACAAACAGCCAGCGTAACTTAAGTAATAACCTGCTGCACATGTGGGTTGCCAGTTCTGCACCCTTCCTCACCTGTCAGGGCAGTGGAGAGTATACCCTGCTTCCTAAGGTTCTTGGCGTGAACTTTGCCCCTGTAGTGCGACTTGGCAACCACAGGTGAGCTGAACACCATGTTACAGAGCTGGCAGAACCGGTCCTGGTCTGTGGACCCATCCTCCTGCAGACAAAACACATTAAGCCCAAACACTACAACAAATCATCACATCCATACATGCCCTGTTTAAACAAGGTTTGCACAATAGCGTGCAATCCGTAAGAATTAAATCAGTGAGGCTGTACAATATGGCTGCAGAACCATCAGGGTTCACACACCATGGAAAGGCCAGCAGATTAATGTCTCCAATGCCTACATTTGCCCCATGCTTTAACGGCATATTCACTGCTTTCTAAAACGATGAAGCGGAAGATATTGCCAAAAAAAGAAAAAAAATCTGACTGCCCACTGTGACTGTACGAATACTTATGGACATCAGAGTACATTGAATCACATTTTTTTTAAAGCACAATACTTGCTCGCTATGGAGGGAATAAACAATCTCTCTCTGTGATAATGTGATTTGTTTTTCTTCAGTCATATAAAAGCTACAAGGCCTTGATGCCGATTGGTTGTCTAAACACCCAACAGAAATCAGAGATACTCCACCTTCCCCAACTGTTTTTAACAAGACTTCTGATGTTTCTCTTTTTTTAAAAAAATATACTCAGTCAAGAAAGAAACTTCACACTCAAAATTTCTAAATATTTTCTTGAAACTTAATACAAGAGATATTATTATTATTATTAGGGGTAAATGCGTTGTCAAAGACATCATGACACACAGCAACTCCGACGTGCACAAGCATGCAGCACGTCTTGAGCATACATCAAGGTAAAAGCACGTTTCCTCGTGTTCCTAGTCACGTGACCTTATGAGACACGTGCAATTGAGCCCACGTTAGCACGGTAGAGTGACATCTCGGAAAAACAAGTTCTTACAGTCAATTATCCTTTGATTTGCAATGCCACGACTGTCAAACATTCAACGTGAACGTGCCATTGGCATGCTGAATACGGGAACGTCGGTCACTGACGTTGCCAGGGTTATGGGATGCAGTCGACGGACTATCCATGATCTTCGGACACGCCTCCAACAAACTGGCACCACAGCAGACCGTCCGCGTTCGGGTAGACCACGTGACGACACAAGCAGAAGACCGACAAATCGTCTTTACGCCATTTGCGTAATTGATTTCTCACTGCAACGCCCACTAGGAATGAATTGTTTAGAGGTCGTGTGACTGCCCAAAACCATACGTGTCGCCTGCGCACTGCTCGCCTCCATGCACGCCGGCCATATCGTGGACCAATTTTAACCCAGTTACACCGACATCAACGGCTTCTCTGGGCACAACGACATCTGAGATGGACTCAGCGTGATTGGAATAGGGTCGTTTTTAGTGATGAATCCAGATTCACTTTGCACTTCGCTGATGGGAGAGTTAGAGTTTGGAGGAGACGCGGTGAACGCAACACCCAGTGTTGTGTGCAGGCAGTGGACCGTTTTGGGGGCGGTAGAGTTATGGTTTGGGGTGCCTTTAATGGTCCTGCCCGTTCCCGACTGATGGTCGCTCAAAGAAACCTAACTGCTGCAGGATACAGAGCTTTTGCCATTCATGGCAGCTCATGGCCCAGGTCTGACATTCCAACACGATAATGCCAGACCTCATACGGCCAATTTAACGCGGAATTTTCTTAGGAATGCTGGCATCAATGTCATGGAGTGGCCCTCAAGGTCTCCCGACCTTAATCCCATGGAACATGCATGGGATGTGTTGGGCAGAAGACTCCGTCAAGTAAGGAACCCTCCGCAGAATTTGCAGGAACTTGGTGCCATGTTGGTTCAATTATGGCGACGCATCCCCCAAGCTGTGTTCAGATGCATCATTCAATCCATGAGGAGACGTTGCATCGCAGTTGTGAACGCTCATGGAGGGCATACGCGCTATTGACATGCTTTCATCAAGTTGTAACTTACCATTTTTACTCTCTTACATTTCCGTAGCATTTCCGGTGGAACTGGTTACATTATGAACATGATTTTTATGGTACACCGTCCTTAATGGGTACAGAATGGAATTAAATCATTATTTAAAACCACTTTTCTTGTATGTTCAACTTATCGACCTCCAAACGAGTGTGAAGTTTCTTTTTTGACTGAGTATATATTACCGCAACATGCCTGTGCACGGGTCAGAGTAAGTGTGCGTGCATGTGCATTTGTGTGTTTGTGTGTGTGCATGCACTTGTGCACATGTGCATGTGTGGGCAGGTTTTTATACCCTGATGGGGACCAAAAGACCTCACAAAGACAGTAAAGTCTGAAAAAACAAGCACCTTGGGGACCTTTTTTTGGGTCCCCATGAGGAAAAGCTTAATTCTGAGCTCAGGACTAGGGTTAGGTCTAGGGTTAACACTAGAATTATGGTATGGTCTAGATCTAGTTTTAAGGTTAGCAATTAAAATTAGGCTCTAGGTTAAAATTAGGCAATAAATTAGGCTTCTTGGCTGTTTTGGGGGGTTTATAGGTTAGGCTTTGGCATAGGGGGCATGGAAATAGGATTTTGGAGCAAACATATTTTTTAGTCCCCACGGAGATTTAAAAAAAAAAAAAAACATGATTTTTTTTTTTTTTGTACCTGAAAGATGATGAATTCGTTGTTCATCCGGGCCTCATCTTTCTTTTTCTGCAGATACTGTCTCACCTTCTGGGCATGTTTCTTCCCCTGAGCGCAGAATGAACCATCATTCAAACCCTTCAGTGACATTCATTTACAGGACTCTCTTATCAAAGACAATACAACAGATATGGTGAGAAACATCACTGCATTAGTGAATCTAAGGGCACCATCAGACCCCAAAAGTGTCACCGTGGAACCATGATACGAATCGGCTGACACTCACGTAAACTATTAAGCCAACTACATGTAAAACGATTTCGCAAACTACAAAATTACACTTATCACTTGGATTCTTGTCATCTAATTTTTCTACCATCAAAAATATGAGCACACTTTAGAAAAATCTCTCCAAAAGGTTAAGAACTTTATCAGGACTCAAGGATTCAAATGTTTAGCTAGTGTGAGGACTCATGGATGATAATGTTTAACAATGTATAGCTCGTGTGACAACGGAACACTGAGGTACTGCATTCCATTTTTCCCCCCGAAAACGTAACATTAAAACACTGCAATTTAAGTAATGCCTTCATCTCCACAGCCTGCCTTTATGACATCACAGAAATGGGCCAGGGATGCAGAGGGGCGGGGTTAAAGGCAGGGCTGGGCGGGATTGGGGCAGGACCGGGATAGGAGAAGGGGAGGAGCCTACCTCATAATGAGAGACTCTCCGTGACTCAGACTGCAGCACAGCCCCGCAGACAGAACAGTAATTACTGCCAAACAGGCTTTCCACCGCATCACTCTGAGCTGAAACAGAGAGGGAGAGAGGGAGATAAAGAGGAAGGGAGAGAGGGAGAACAAGGGGAATACAGCAAAAGAGGGGGAGAGAACAGAGAAGACCCAAAAAAAATTAAAATGCAGATCATGAAAACTGTGTGTTTGTGCCTGTGCGTCTGCGTTATACATGCTCTCTGTGCACTCTGTGCAAGGTGATATTCATAAAATGACCACGTTTCAGAGACACTGGCAGCACAAGCATAACAATTACTACCACACAATATCAACTAAATAACTCGGTCGCCACAGGGACCGAGTCGTGCATCTACCCGATCCCCAAATTTCAGACAAAATGGCCGCCGGCAGCCACATTGGACGTCCAAAATTGCCGAAAATCGGTCTTGAGCATTGTCAAATATATATCTTCGCCTGTGCAAAATTAGAAAAAAATTCCTGTAATAATTGTCGCTTCCAGAGCCCGGAACAGAAAATCTCTGCGGCGGCGGCGGCCCCGGAACTAAACCATAGTATCTCCTGACTATCGTTGTCGGGGAGATACAACTAGCATGATGTGCATGTGACGCACTGCGATGTCCCCTGCCCCCAGATAAAATGTGTTTCCATGGAAATCAAGAAAAATAAAAATCCCAGAATCACCAAAATAACAAAAGGCACCAGTTCACCACTAGTACTAAACATGTACCAAGTTTCGTTCAAAAATTTCGAATAGTTTATGAGATATGACCCAGAAACGGTAGTGTTTCAGTCTTTCCGAGTCACAGAATCACGGAATTATAGAATTATGATATTATGGAATTACAGACGGAGGGTTTTGCGGGGGACATAATAAGGACGAATTGTATGTTGTTTTCAAAACTGAATTATGCTGAAAATACGCAGTCCTGGCACACAGAGCATGAGAAATGCTTCCGACAGATACATGTAGCTCAGCTGCACAATCTCAGGGTCAGAGCAAATTTAAAAAAAGCGAACAGAGTCGAGATCATTTCAAGACCCCTCACTTTGAAGGTGCGTCACACTGTCTGAGTCAGGAAGTGCGGTTTCATGTTCGCTGACCACTGAGCATATTCTTCAACTTTTTTTATCTGTAAATCAAAACCAGCAGTGCCATGTGACCACACCGCAAAAAGCCAATCAACTCTTATCTTATTTATTTCCCCAAGGTCTTGACAGTGTTTTTTGCACAGCCTGACAAACATTTACAGGGCAAAACAACACACACAGGGGGACGCAGGGCGTAGTGGTTTAATGTGCTTGACTTGGGATCGAAAGGTTCTGAGTTTGAGTTCTTGTCACAGACTTCGTAGTGTGTTTTTGGGCAAAAACACTTTATTCCCACAGTGCTTCACTCCACCAAGGTGTACAATTAGGTACCAGCAAATTGCCAGAGAAACCTGACTAAGGGCCGGGACGTAACCTGTGATGGACCATCATCCCATCCAGGGGGAGCAGCAGTACTCCTAGTCGCTTCATGCTACAGGAACCAGGGTTAAGCACCGACCTGATGAGCCAATTGGCTCGGGACAGACTTTGCCTACAACAGACGCAGGATGCAATTACATTAATAACTCTCTCAGGCAACAATGGAATCGTCTGCATTATTTTCAATATCAATGCTTGAACACAAGCTGTAACAAACCAATACATTCCAGTTAAGACAGGGGTGTCAAACTGGTCTGTAAAAGGGCCGAGGGGCCGCAGGTTTTCATTCCGACCAAGCAGGGGCACACCGCAGCCCAGCACCGCTCAAATTCCCGTTTTCGCTGGTGTGATCGGTCTGTGGTCTGTGACCTTTATTTAGCATTTTTTGTCTGTTCCTGGATGAGGACGAGTGGGGCGAGAAACACTGCCATATTTACACAGGTGGAAAATCCAACTTCAGAAAGAAAAAAATTCCACCCGAGTTCAGTTCCGACCACAAAGATGAGTCTCTGGTCAGGGTGGTTGGAGCAAATACATGACAGAACCGTCAGCTTCCGTCCTCTGGACTTTACAACACGAGCTCTTCGTAATCCTTCTTACTTAGCGCAGTACGGCACAATAGATACAGGGCTCAGTTCTCAAACTAACGCCGTTAGCACTGATGTGCACTAGTTGTCATGAGACAAATCGCTAATGTACATGAGCTGGCAAGAGAGGTTGAACATTACCATAAAGTCATAGGCTGTGTTCTGAATGTCCCCTCGCCCACTCACTCACTTTGTAGTGTTTACTATCGAAAACATTCACTACATAGTGCTCAATACGGTGAGTGAGAGTACATTTTGAAGGCAGCCACAGATTTCCCAATCAGTTAATTTATGTAGCCGGAAAACAAAAATTACTTCACTATTTGGCAGATACTTTTTAATCGACATCCAAAAATGTTTAAACTTTAAAAAATTCTGCTTTAAAAATGTAAATTTACGCTGCCGGGTTAGCTCACTCGGTTAAGGCGCTGCATTTGCGGAGCAGTAGTGAATACCACAGCGCGGGTTTGATCCCCGGCTGTACCAACCGGCAGTGGTCGGCAGCCTTTTCAGAGTAGTGCACGATTGGCTTAAGCCCTGTAGGGATGCAAATTGGGAAGGGACTCCCGGGAAGGGATATTAAAAATGGTTCTTTCGTTCATTGCTCAAGCGCATCCTGTTGGCCAGCCGGGCGCTCGTCAGTGAGATTCTAAACTTGCTCATGTTCGGGTATCCTCTGCCCTCGTTCTGAACTTGAGAAAGTTTCGACCAATGATTGTAAAGATGCAGGGACGACAGGCGCGTGCTTTGGAGGAGAGCCGCAAACTGTCTCTCTCTCCTGAACTGGCAACAAGGGGTCGAATACGAGCAAGGCTTGTGCATAGTTCTCTCGAATTGGGCCCTAAATGTGACAGTAAGTGAGATATCGGCCATTGTAGATGGGTTTGCGCCATTTGGATCCCTAATTCTTTAGTAAATTATGATACAATTTCAACAAAAAATTGATAGCTGTTGAGACCTCACCACCATTAACGTGTATACCAAATATAAACAAGGCAACGCGGTCACCAATATCCCCTGCCACGGTAAGAATGGTCACGGGAGATTCCATATTCATACAAAAAAAAGACAGAGCAATGACATTATCCACTGAAACATATGCAAGGAGATGAAAAAATGAAGGAATAGTTGCCGAGAAAACTTGTCCCCACTGCAAATCCCATACACCAAGTCAATGAACAGAAAGAAGGACCATAACTCCGTAAAAATAAATTTCCTGGAATCAATTGTCGAACTCATTCAATAGGGTCATCTGTACTGGGCACCCACAGAATTTCATCCACGTTGCCGAGAAAACTTGTCCCCATTAAACACCCATACACCAAGTTCAGAGTCAAAGGCCATAACTCCGTAAAAATACATTTCTCGGAATCAATTGTCGAACTCATTCAATAGGGTCATCAGTACTGGCCACAAACAAAATTTCACCCGTGAAGGTGCAATAGTTGCCGAGAAAACTTGTCCCCATTGCAAATCCCATACACCAAGTCGACGAGCAGAGTCAAGGGCCATAACTCTGTAAAAATGAATTTCTCGGAATCAATTGTCGAACTCATTCAGTAGGGTCATCAGTACTGCCCACATACAAAATTTAATTCACGTCGGTGCAATAGTTTCCGAGAAAACTTGTCCCCATTGAACCCCGACGGACGGACAGACGAGCTCCATTCCAATATCCCACAAGCCACTTCGTGGCAGGGAATAACAAGCATGAAATGCACAGATCTCCCATCACAGCGCTGGCGTTTTGGCCTGGAAAGGAAACTTGATGGACCGGACAGCAGGACGGACAGAACTATGAGACGGCACATCGACACTGTAAGATGTGCTGTGCCAGTATACACTGCCTGGCCAAAGAAAAGTCATACTTGGATTTAACTAAGCAAGAGACAAGAACCTCCCATTGAATAATCACTGTAGTGGTTAATGTGTTTCAGCTGACAACAAGTTACTTAACCCGAACTGACGCAGTGAATGGCTTCTCATTTCTTTGACAACCATGTCAGAAGAAATATCTTGCGGTCGTGGAAAAGATGTCACTTGGTTTCAGATGGGTCATATTATTGGCCTACATGAAGCATAGAAAACCACTCAGGAAATTGCTGAAACTACTAAAACTGGGTTAAGAACTGTCCAACGCATTATTAAAATCTGAAAGGATACTGGTATCCAGTGTGACGGGCGCACCAGGGTAAAGATAGTCAGATGAAGAGATGCACCCATCAAGCCTACAGCCTACCTATGGGGGCAGTGTTACGATCTGGATTTGCTTCAGTTAGTCAGGTCTAGGCTCAGCAATGATATAAGCCCAGGTCAGCTGATTACCTCACTATACTGAAAGACCAGGTTTTTCCATCAATGCATTTCTTCCTCCCTGATGACACAAGCATATTCCAAGATGACAATGCCAGGATTCACTAGGCTAAAATTGTGAAAGAGTGGTTCAGGGAGCATGCAACATGATTTTCACACATGGATTGGCCACCACAGAGTTAAGACCTTAACCCCATTGAGATTCTTTGGGATGTGCTGGAGCAGATTTAATGCAGCGGTCCAACTAACCCATCATTGATACAAGATCCGGGAGAACAAGCCGACGCTGAGTGCCGAGAGAACCCTGCAGCCCTTAAATAATTATTAATAAATAGCAGCATACACCTATGGCAAGGCACAGGTCACTGTGCTGAGGTCAAAAGTCAAATCCACTAATGACCATTACATTGCGAACCTAACCCTCACAAGGAATCTGCATACCAAATGTTAAGCTGCTGTGGTCAGTACTTTTAGATATATGGCCCGGACAGAATTTTCAAGCTCAAGGCCAATGTGCTAAGATCAAAGGTCAAATCCACAAATTACCCTTATGTTGCACACCCATCCCTCACAAAGAACCTGCACACCAAATGTAAAGCTCCTGTGGCTGACGCTTTCGGAGATATGGGCCGAACACATTATGGAGCCGCTGCCCACCCAGATGCCACAGGGTATAACAATACCCCATGAGCCCATAAAGGGCTGTGGGGCAAAAATTAATGCTACTGTGGACAGAAATAAAAGTTGTGACACTGCATTAGCTTATCAAAACAACGCCACAGAAAATGTGCGCCGTAATCACAGCTAAAGGCGGCCCAACGAAATATCAGAGTGAGACTATTTTTTTTGACCAGGCAGCGTATTAGATTTCATGAAAAAATGTCGAACGGTTTCGAAGTTCTGACCAAGAAAGGAAGTGTGACAGTCGGATACGCGGATGGACGGACGGACACGAGGAAGGACAACACTCATTCCTACAACCCCCTTCCGTTTCATGGCAGGGTACAATAGAATCGGTTGACATTAGATCCCTGAAGTCCGATCGTAAGATGCATAGTATCCCTCACTATACCCGGGAATATAATTATCTAGAATTGGGTAACAAACAAAGCAGCTAAAAAATGTGGCGACACATTGCTGGGGTTGAACCACTCAAGAGGAAAAATGCAGAAAATAGAGACGATTACGAACGTTTCTGTAACATAAAAACACTGATTTAAAGAGAAGCGGTGCTTCACAGTGAAAGCTGCGCAGAAGGACCGGCTCAGCAAGCAAGCTGGTTACAACAGGCCAACAAATACACTGGCTGCAGAGCGTGCTGCAAATACTCCAGGGACAGACAGGGTTAATTCATTACAGGACGTCATTCTCTGAAGCTTGACTGCATTAGAGATCATGAGAGCTCGAAGCCCCAACAAAACTCAGTTGATGTCTTTGATCACATCACCTACCCCTTTGCAGGAGCAGAAGGCATATTACAAGATAGCAGCACGTTTCAGGCTGTTCAAGTGAAGAGCTCTCCCAGACTTCTCGTGAATATTCTATTAACCCTTTGCGCAGAATACTATTATCGCCAATTTTTCCTGTTGTGCATGAGCCTATTTAAGGCTTTATAAATCAGTATTTGTGTCACAGAGGCTGTGGAAAATTACGCCAGTGAAGCAACGTTTTGAAATTTAATTACAAAATTAATTAGCAATTAAATTTCGGAATTTACGGACGCCGGCGTCTAAATCCGCGCAGAGGGGTGAAGTATTTTCACCTGGCTCTAACTAGCGCACTTTTTTACGTGAGTTGTCTGGATCACAAAAACTGTCTGATTGGTATTAAAAAGAGATGTTTAAGCCAACTATGAACGTTCACTTAACGCCTCCTCAAGTCCTTAGACCAATGGCTGTGCCTTTGTGGCTATGATCGCCATAATTTCTCTAGCTCCCAATAATTCGCATATTAACAGTTCTATGTAAATTAATCTGGTGTCATTCTCGATCTCTGAGATTTCACAAGCATGAAGGAGTTGATGTGGGAGATGTACTGTCCGTCAAAGTCAAAGCGAGCCACTTCCTCAGTACATTCCAGGAGTGTATGTGTGTGTCTATGTGTCTGAGAGAGTAAGCATATGCATGTTGATGTACACATGGAACAAATGTGTTTTAATTACTTTAAAGGGGACCTATTATGCTTTTTTGTGAAGTTACAATATTCTTCGATGTCCCAAGGAGAGGTTTATTAACTTCATAGGGGGGAAAAAAACCTCATGAAAATCCATGATTTCTAGGCAATTTGATTCCTGTCATTCGTCATCCTCTAAAAACTGGCTAAAGTGAGCGGGCATTCCCTCTGTGAAATGAGGTCTATTCTTACTGGCCTGATCCACCAGCCCTATGTGTCAACAGAGGGAGACCATATCGAGGGTTCAGAGCCAGAATGGTTTATCTCCAAAATTTGGACATTTTGGGTTAAGTGCAGCTACAAGTTACAAATCCTGTCTAGTTTGTCTGGGAAAAAGGTTTATTTCCATATGCAAATTTGGAGATAAACCATTCTGGCTCTGAACCCTCGATATCAAAATCCCCCAGCTACTGGCAAGTCTTCAAGTACAGGTGACTGAATAAGTAGCCAGCTAGCTATTATACGATGAGTTTGGAAAGGTAACGTCAGCAGGGAAAGCGAGGATGGTAGTTACACTCACAAAGAAGAGCGACATGCGGTCACCATTAAACTTTAACAAAACTTGAAATTCAGCCTGTAACATTAAGAATGATCCTTGGCTACCACTTGTATTGTAGCAACCGATAGCTAACATTCCATATATCGAGAATAGCCGCGCTATTCTGCCAAACTGAATTTACTCATTCTTTATGTTCCTATAAATTTGTTTCCTACATTGCATCTGGCTAAACAAGACTAGGTCAAAACCTAGTATATGGTTGGACTATTTATATTATCATGACTGCGTTGCTAATTTCCATTAGCACCTTAATAATTCTCATTGTGTGTCAGACTCAGCATTGTAGCATTAGCACTCTACTAATCAGTCAGTCACAGACATTCACATTTGTTGGGCTAGCTGTACTGCTGTGGTCCAGATGAGTAACAGCAGTTTCGAAATTCACAGTCAATTTAGTACCTAGCTCGCAAGCTAGCTAGCAAATAAATGACATTGATTGTAGAAAGGTAATGCGTGTATGTTAGCTAGCTTACTAAGCAGTTTCAGAGTGGCATGAAGCTAGCTAGCTAACTTCAGTGACATCTTGGCCAAACCAACTTAACTAACCTGGAATTCAACGCAAACATTCTCAGAAATTGAAAACACTTACCCAGCTAGCTAGCTCCAGATTCTCTTTGAAAATGTATCAAGGCCACCTCTTCTTTGTATCTTCCGAAAAGCATAACAGGTCCCTTTAATATGACTCTCGTTGACATTCCCGCCTTAAACTGATCCAGGTTAGCGGTGTAAAGCAGTCAGAGATGAAAAAAAAATGGTTGGCACACACATATAGCTTTTTACCAAATGAAGCTGGGATTTTGCCATTCAAAAATAAGTAGTGGGTGGAGATACTGAGATGAGGGGCTGACTTATTCTCTCGACCCTGCATGTGACGTAGGAAGGGGAGCCAAATCAGAAAGCCATGCCGAATGCCATGTTTTTGAAAAAGGCATCCGACAAAAAATGACCGGGTTGTCTTCACAGTTCGTGGGTTGGTTAGGCACTACAGATACCAAAATTTATGTGCACAAGTAATGAAAAAGTGAGTTTCTCATATGTCCCCTCAAATGTTTGTATTGTGTGTGTGTGTGTGTGTGTGTGTGTGTGTGGTAACTAAGAAGGTAGAGTTACTGGTTCAGCTCCCAGTGGGGCTTGGGATTCTGACCTGCATTTTGAGAGATGATGTTGGGAAGAATCCTGCCGCTGGACCCTTGAGCAAAGTGCTTGACCACCAAAACCACCCCAAGGGTTTTACCCATAGACTGTATGAAAAGATGGACGCAGCACCCGGGTCTGAAAACTGAGGCCAATGCGAAAATCTCTAAAAATTGCATTCTATTTAATGGCCAGCAGATGGCGACGTCGGTGGTTGCAGAAAGAAGTTCAATGCAGTAGAAGTCAATGAGAAAATAACCCTACTTTCCCACCTGATTTACCATTTCAATAATGATTTCCCACTTTATTTTATGGTATATATCGCAAGTTTCAAGTCCCCTTCGATATATCATGGTGTTCATTTTTGTAAATTATGGTCCAAAATAGACTAGAATAAAGGATAAAGCCTGAATATGCTTTAGGGGCGTGGCTATCCACTGGTCCTCATCAGATACGGTCAGATGCACCCATAGATGCACCCCTCGCTCCTCCCTGGATCATCAATTCACTCTCTCATCCAATAGGAATCACATCCGGTTTCAAAATGACAAAATGGCGTTGTTCAAACTGCCAAAATCGAGGCTTCCGAAATGGTATGCTGAAACCAATGGGTGATGTCACGGTTGCTTCGTCCATCTTTTTATACAGCCTATGGTTTTACCAGTTTCTCTCTGTTCTCCTCACTTGCATCTATTCGGCCTTTCTCTCAGGGCATTTAATAGAAAAGCTTGTTCCAATGGGAATTCCCAGGTTAAATACAGGCTCTGTGACTCTGTGCACCTTTGCCAATTTCACCATCCTATTCCCAAAGTCGTTATTACAATACTAGGACAAAGCCCAATATACTGACAGGACCATTTACATGCTACATGTAAATCTATGAGCAATATGTGTGGATAAGCTGTCAACGCCCACCAATGACATAACAGAAACTGTTTGCGCTAAATCAATTTGAAAGAGCAACAACCAATGGGGAAAGTGTACTTGGCCAGCTGACCAATGGTGTGTGTGTGTGTGTGTGTGTTCAGTCAGTCAGTCAGTCAGTTTCTCTCTCACTCAGTCACTCACTCACTCACTCATCTGCAGATGCAGAGCCAGACCTTGGGACCTTCCTGGATGTGGAGCTCAGATTTCTGTCCAGAAGGGAGTGAGTAGCTAAGGAGCACACAGTAATAAGGCAGCAAACGTTGGACTACAGCAAAGTGAAACTAACAGCCAAAGGCGGTCATTTTTAAACCCGAGTCAAGCTACGATTTTTCTTCAATCCCAAGCAACAGTTATTAAAAAACAGAGGTAAAAAGATAAAAACAATAAATTGAATATGAAATATAATAATGCAGACAATTGGGCAGGGTTAGAGACAACACATTTTTGATTGTAAGCATAAAACCAGTACTACAGCAAAGGCCAAGAACCCAGCACAGCGTGCCTTAACTCTTTCAACCCCAGATATTCTAGCATCACTATACCCTTCAACCCCACAGCCCTCTGTAGAGGGCTGGTCATTATCTGGACATTGTATCTTACTGTTATCTCTGGAATCCCATTAAATGTAACCTGATATGTTCCAATCAATTAGTCAGATTGTTTGAATTTTCCCTACAGGAATTTGGGGTTGAAGGGAATATGTTGGTCAGCCCTCTGTAGAGGGCTGTGGGGTTGAAGGAGTTAACGTCATACACTGGCTGAACCAAAAAATGTGTGATTTCAATCCTAAGATAAACAGGAGTCAAAAAATTGTTAGAATGAGGATATTCGATCGATGAGCCCAAGAAACTATGGTGCAAATGTACACAGCGCAGCTACTGAGAATGCTGCGCCTTCATACAGAGCCCAAACAACAAAGTGTGCCTGTTTTAGCTAGTCAGAATGTGAGAGCCTGCCAACTGCACAGCTGTGTCCACTACACCAGGGGTTCTCAAACCCTGTGTATGCTGGTTTTCATTCCAGCCACAACTGCAATTCCAGGATTTTAACAAGCTGCTAGTTTTTCTTAATTAGGTGCTTTTGATCTTCAGAGAGGTAATTTACCATCTTAATCAACAGAATGCCAAACATAGCTTTGCAATGCCCCAAAGATGACCAATTTTACATTGTGCTCATTGCACTATAGGAAAAAGATTAAAGAGGTAACAGACCAATAAGATTAATTTCCCAGCTTAATGATATAACAGGTAACTTGGTTAATTGTTGTATACGCAATAATTGGCTATTTTTTCCTGATACTTCACCACAAAACGGGTGGGCCTCATTATCATTGGCGTCATTACATTCTTCATTATCTTCTTGATGGTTAGGAATGATGACCACGTGTACATCCCAAATAAGACCCTGCTGATTGACCTCAGTCTTTAATTGCATTGGTTGCAGATTACCTTTCTTCATGCATATTGAAATCAACTGTTTGAAATTTAATCCAGTGAGTACTACACGCCCATAGAAGATGCATTTTTCATTGCATACATAGAAAATAAGAGTTTAAACAATCTCACAGTATAAGCTCCTAGTTGGAAAATTAACATCTTGTTAAAATACTGAGATTGCCATTGTGGCTGGAACAAAAACCAGCATACGCAGGGGTCCCCCAGGACCGAGTTTGAGAACCACTGCACTAGACGAATCTGAGGGCTAATTTTTTTGATGTTTTTGAGAAGGTGGACAGTATGCAACATTAAAATTAAAACTGAAAGCAGTGATTTGTAAATTATCTTTGACCTGTATTACGTTAAAAACAAAACGACAGCACATTACTTTATGTTTCACCGCATCAATTCATCAATTTTCAAAAAATAACGCTTGATTCTTGCAAGACATTACAAAAAAGTGGGAACAGTCAAGTATTTGCCACCTTGTAATGTTGCCATTCCTTTTCACAATACTTAATGTTTAGGGACTGAAGATGCCAAGATATTAAGTGTTTTAGGAGTAATTTTGTCCTATTGTTCCGGAAAACAAGTCCTGAGGTGTGCAACAGTATGGGATCTGCTTTGCAGCATTTTGCATTTCAAAATGTGCGACATGAACTCTACTGGGGACAAGTCAGGACTGCGGGCAGGCCAGTCCAGCATCCACGCCCTCCTCCTATTCAGTCATTCCTTCATAATGTGCACAAAATGCAGTTTTGCATTGTCTTGTTGAAATATGCATGGGCGTCTCAGGAAAATGTCATCTTGAAAACAGCATATATTGCTCCAAAATCTCAGTGCACTTTTCAACAGTAATTGTGCCCTTGCAGAAGTGCAGATTAACCTTGTCAAGGGCATTGTCATAACCCCATACAATGGCAGAGCAAGGCTTTTTCTGGATGGTCCTTTTCTGCTTCGGTCTGGAGAATGCGACATCCATTTCTAACAAACAATACCAGACATATTGATTTGTGTGATCACAATACATGTTTCCACTGTGTGATGGATCATCACAGATGCATCTAAGCCCAGAGAAGTCGACTGCGTTTCTGGACTCTGCTAACAGATGACTTCCTTTCACACAGTTAAGTTCAAACTGGCATTTGTGTATGCAACTATTTATTGTAGAACTTGACAAAGGTTCGCTAAAGTTATCCAGAGCCCATGTGTCACTTATAAATTAAGGTTCTTGATGCTGTGCTGTCTGAGTGACTGGAGATCATGGTATTCAACTTAGGCTTTCCCCTTTGCCCCTCATAAAAAGAAATTCCTCCAGATTCCTTGACTCTTTTAATTATTTTATGCACTGTATAGCATGAAATATCCATATCCTGTTCCATCTTTCTTTAAAGAACATTGTTAACTTTTCAATGATTTTCTCCTGCATCTGAGGGAACACAATTGATCATCTGCCCACCAATGCCCCAGAGGGACAATGCATTTCTTGATGTTATTGTATGAAATCGTGATCAAAATCACCTGCTGGTATCATCTGTTTCAAATAAAAAGGTTGTTCTTTTTTTTTTTTTTCTTACCCCATCACTGGACCTAAATTGCCCCCTTCCAACTTTTTT
Source organism: Gymnothorax javanicus (assembly GCA_029692085.1). Taxonomy (NCBI): domain Eukaryota; kingdom Metazoa; phylum Chordata; class Actinopteri; order Anguilliformes; family Muraenidae; genus Gymnothorax; species Gymnothorax javanicus. The sequence goes on along the minus strand of CM056194.1, from coordinate 182,196,207 downwards.
TTCGTTTTAGAAAGCCTTTCAGGCTTGAATGCAGGAATAAACGTAAAGTGCCATGAAAAAGTATTTTCCCCTTCCAGATTTCTTCTAGTTTTGCATGTTGGTCACACTTAAATATTTCAGATCATCGAAGTAATGTTAGTATTAGACACGCATAACCCGAGTAAACACAAAATGCAGTATTTATTATTAAATGATGATTTCTTTTATTGAAGTAAAAAAGCCAGCCCACCCTCGCCCTATATGGAAAAGTAATTATCCCTTCAGTTTATGAACAATTAAACTAATTTGACTGATAATTAAATTAAATTTAATCAGGCTCATCCAGGCATGATCAGTGCCAGCCCTGTCCAACCTAAACATAACTTTAAATAGAACCTGTCTGGTAATGTGAAGTTGTTGAAAAGCAGCACATGCTGCCGCGGTCTAAATAAATTAGAGAACTGATGGGAAACATTCAGTCGTTGACATCAGCCTGGAAAGGGTTAAAAAGCCATTTCGAAGACTCTAGGACTCCAGCAAACTACAGTGAGAGCAATTATCTACAAATGGAGAAAAACTGAAACAGTAATGAACCTTCCCAGGAATGGCTGGCCTACCATAATTCTGCCAACAGCGCACCAACAACTCATCCAGGAGGCCACAAAATAGTCCCGACTAACATCAAAGGAACTGCAGGCCTCACCCGTCTCAGTTAAGGGCAGTGTTCACAATTCTACGATAAGAAAGAGACCAGGCAAAAATGGAATCCACGGGAGAGCTGCAAGGCGAAAACCACCGCTGACCAAAAAGAACACAAAGGCTTGTCTCACATTTGCCAAAAAACATGATGATGACCTCCCAGACTGAAGTGTCAAATGTGCAACTTTTCAGAAGACACTGGTTCTGTTACATCTAGTGTAAAGCTAACACAGCATTCCACAATAAGAACACAATATCAAACGTGATGGTGATAACAGGATGGGCTGGAGCTGCTTTACTGCTTCAGGACCTGAGCGACTAGCCAAAGTTGAGGGAACCATGAATTGTGCTCTCTACCATAAAATCTTGAAGAATATCTGTCCATCAGTTAGTGATCTAAAGCTCGAGCACAGTTGGGTTATGCAGCAGGATAACGATCTGAAGCACACAAGTTAGTTCACCTCTGAATGGCTCAAAAGAACATAAATTAAGGTTTTGAAGTGGCTAGCTAAAGTCCTGACTTGAATCTGTTTGAGATGCAGTGGCATGACCTCAGACAAGAAATTCATGCTCAAAAAAACCCAACTGTGGCTGAATCAAAACAACTCTGCAAAGGAGAGTGGGCCAAAATCCCTCCACAGCGACGTAAAAGACTCATTGTTGGTTATCACAAATATTTGATAGCAGTAGTTGCAGCCAAGGGTGGTACAAAGTTTGGAGGGGCATTTATTTTTGCACAAAGCCAGGTGATATAGGTTTTGAATAACTCTTTACTTTCAAAAAATAGAATGTTAAAATGTTGCATTTTGTGTTTATTCACATTGTCTTTGTCTCATATTTAAAGTAATTGGATGATCTGCAAAATTTCAACATGACAAATAAGCAAAAATAGAAGAAATTGGGAAGGATGTGAATACTTTTTCACAGCACTGTATAATTACAAACAAAATCAAGTTGACCAGACATTTCATATCTTGCCTTTATACCGTCTGCAATGAAATACAAATCAAAGTAAATTTGGAAATCACTGCTTTCTGTTTTATGTGCATGTGACCAAAAAAAATGCCAAATCAAATCTCCTTTCCACCTACAATGTTAAATATAAACCAAGAGCAAATATCTTGAGAAGCTATCTGACTTATAAGCTCAATTATATTAATTGCAAGGCAACCTTGACTAGTGAATCAATTTAATGGTATTTACAAAATGCATACATTTCAAAAATTAAGTTTTGCAAAAGGATAGGGGTCCTTTAAAATAACCCAACTGGTGTTCACTCCTTGAACTGAACTGCAGACTATTCAAGCAGAGTGTACCGATTAATGAGTAACATTTCAATTACTTTATGTCTACGCCAACTACATTTTAGCTATGAACATGTGGTTTGTTGCGTGCACGAACACTACCAGTTAAAAGTTTCAGTATACCCAACATTTTCTAGCAGAGGGGGGGAAAGAAATATAAATGGCTTTTGTTCTATAAAAAATTTACCAAACTCACTTAGATTCATCCAAATAACTGCCTCTTGCCAAAATAGCTGTTCAGCAGATTCACTACAGATTTCATACAAGGATAGTCATCTGAAGGTTCACACTCTACACAGCTGTGGACTTTCCAATAGATGCTCAAATGAGGTTGCTTCTTCTTCATCGTATGGCCAATCTGTCTCAAAATAGCTTGACTTTAAATCTCTTGCTGGAAACTTACAAAATTAGTTACTCAGTCTATTTTACAGCACATAGCTTGCTTACGAACTCCAGAATTTAGGCCGCTATCTGGCAAAATAAAAGATCAATTTTGGCTTCTCACAAGCCCTTGTTCCATTTTAGCTTTTTTTAATTTTATTTTACATTAGTTAAAATGTCATGTGTTTTACTACAAAATGAAGCTAAACTTGTTCCAAACTTTTGAGTTGTAGTGTATCTTATAGCGGCCATCTTGAGATGCCATTTTAAGTGTCAAAATAAAATAACTGACCCCAATGCATCTTGATCCCATCTAGTGAATGACTGCATCAGTGTACGGCTCTTAACATCCAATCCCTAGCCTCTGACAGCAGCTATGGTTCCGACTACATGTGATTGATTTGGTTCGCCTGGAAACTCAATGGATAAACAATTCTATTCATCCTCATGCTTTGCTTGAGCGAGGTTACGACGACCATGTCTGCTCTCCTCAAAGACAGCAGTACAAAAATTCCCCAGTACCAACTCCTACATAGCTACAAACCCGTTTTCGGGTGAGTGAAATAGGGAATTTGCGCATTTAATTAAAATTATGGGTCAAACAAAATTGTGCACTCAAGTGTTTAAAATGGACCAAACACAAGTGGCTGAAGAAATGCCTTTCCTTTAAAGATATGCATACCAGAACGTGTAACAGTGGACTGCCGGTATAATACCAATAGGCATGTCAGCAGACAATGTAATCAAATCACAAAATATATGACAGGAACCATATCCTCGAGAAACAGCGCCCCCAAGCGCCCATATGTAGGAAACGTCGAACTAGAATCCCCCACTCCTCAACATTATTAATAGTTGCCAGCCCGTTATAAATTCGGCAGGTAAGCGCAACATATCCAGCCATACGTTTCAAAATTACGACACAACCTATAAATTTCAGTTAATGATAACTTCGGAGGCAAATCAGCTTTCCATCCTGCCGACTCTCCGCAAACACAGCTAACGTCGCGTTGGTTTGCGCCATGTTTATGAACAAGCAGAATTCACCCCAGTAGCTTATTTCGCCAGCCACCGATCGCAAGGCCTCCTCGACAGTAACTGAAACCATTGATCAGTTTCACGATAAATGGATCAATTGCTGTCGATGGAAATATAGCAACAATAACGCTGCTTTCACATTGGACGCGAAACGAATTTTTCGCACGACAGATTACATTCTAAGTCAATGCAAAGACGCCAATGCACGCGTTTCGCCTGTATTCGCGTCTTTGCATTGACTTTGAATGTAATCTGTCGTGCGAAAAATTCGTTTCGCGTCCGGTGTGAAACCAGCTCAACATTCTAATAACTTAGCTAGCCGTGGCTACCTACCTAGCTACTTCTATCTGAGACGATGGCTCGCTAACTCGCTACCTAGCTTGCTAAATAGCTAGCAGCCATTCCAATCGTGTTTATTAGAATGGACGCAGTCGATGCGACGGTATTTGTTTATTTAACTTTCAGGTTCTGTCCGAACTCACCTTCACTCTGGGTTTTATTGGTGTTATGAGTGTTTTTAACTGTGTCGGCGTCTGCTACAGAAGCCGACTCTAGAGCTCTATTCTCACTATTTTCAATAAGCGTCTCGCCTAGATCTGAATCTGGAATAGACGCACTTTCGCCCTCCATCTCTGTTCCTACACTGAAGCAAAAGCCTTCGGGAGTGGCTGTAGAAGAAAAAAAAAAATACACCTCTTCGAAGAACGACATTTGTTAAAGTATACTACCATCTGCTGTCTGGAGGGTGAAATGCATCCATTTGGTAGGCGTCGGTGACCAACAGAAATCCAGTGGTGGGTGAATGGTGTAACGTTAATCACCGGTGCCATGCGACTTCACCGCGCAAAATTATTATTTCCTGCCAAGCTGACATACTGTTCTTGAACATACAATATGGTTGACTCTTCAAGAGAGTTGACATACCCCAAAGCATATGACATAGGGCATGGATCACAGAGTTCTGCATATAGAAACATACAGTACACCAACTCATAAAGATTCCTCCAGCAAACAGAGAAATCAGCTCTTTTGGAACCTGTTTAAGTAACACAAAGACAATAAAGATGTATGTAACAAAATAAACACTTTTATTAATTACTGAATCACAGGGTGTTCCAGTAATACCAAGTTGCAGTTTCTGTCAGCTGGATGTTTTTCACAGGAGGAAGAACACTAACAATTCAGAGAATGATTAAAAATGAAAGCTAGAGAGCAAATAAAACCAGACAAAAAGAACCATCAGATGAGTGGAGTGTCAGATGAAATGAGACTTGCTAAAGTGATCTCTGTAATACAAGTCAGATTAAACTGATTTAGCTGTAAGGCTTGTGATAGTCCATTTGGTCCCAGTCATTCTGGGGAAGACTGATTTGTCCATTTGGATACAGTCGCTATGTGAAGGGAGAGCAGTAGGGTGATATCACTTCCTCTTCCTCTGGAACTCCCGAGCGAGAGCGTCCAACTGGCAAAAAAAAAAAAAAAAAAAAGAGCCATGGTTAGTTTCACAGTACAATGAAACTACAAAGCTAGTGGCAATTTTAATTTGTTAGCTCTATGCTATCCCCATTTAATAGCTGCCATCAAGTAAACTGGTTATCAGTGGTATTCTCACACTCACCAGAATGTTTTTTAAGAGGCTTTTTCGCTGAGGTCTCAGGTAACTACAATCGCCACCATCGCAGAGTTTAAGCTCTTCTAAGACCTGAGAGAGAGAGAGAGAGAAAGAGAGAGAGAGAGAGAGAGAGAGAATGGTGGTCGAGAGTGATACCTAGGCATATAGAAGACTGAACTGTCACTAATAAGATGGCTTGTTTGTGTTTTTGGCCACACCATGAATATGTAATAAATCTTTGCATCCATGAGTAAAATAGCTTGGAGAAACAAGGAGAGAGACAGCACTGGAGATCAATGTAAAATACGGAAAAATATTCTCTATTGAATGTTCTTTGTAACCCTTTAGGACTTTTGCTGGTGTTCAAAGGGTTTGGACCTTTAGAAAGGTGATTTTACACAGGTTTTGCCTTGGGTCTGGGGGTGAATGTGGATGAATGTGGGTGAAGGTGGGTGAAGGGGGGGGGGTACCTCAGCTGTAGTGAGCGAGTCCAGGTCCCTCTTTCCGCCAGGATACCAGCCATGAGACCAGTGCTGACACAGGGAGAGCTGAGCCCCCAAACACAGTAACACCCCCAGAATCAACACCAGCCTGCCTGTGTGCTTCATCTCAGCTGGGGACAGGGAGAAAGGAGCCATGTTTTTAATTTAGTAAATATAATCTTTATCTTATTTACATAGGACAGTCCCATTTAGAATGAATTCTCCGTTGCAAGGAGGAGCTAACACCAAAAAACAAGGTTAGCTATCAAGACATAAGACCATCAACCACCAAATAACAAAATGAAACTCGGGAGGGTGTGTAACCTTTGCACATTTCATGACTTTTATACATTTAATTAATAGTGATTCATTTGTCAATCTAAAACCAATGTTAATACAATTTAGATTAACCTGTATATCTCGTAGAAACGTTCCTCTTTGAGGACACAGCTATTATTTCTTTCAACCTTGACCAATTATTAAAATTAAGACAGGGTCAGTCAATCAGTTATTCAGAATATACTAATTCGGCATTGTCCATTTTCAAAAGTTGAGCTGTTGCAGTTTTCCAAAGGGAACCAAAATATATTCCCATGGCTAGAGAAGGAAAATGCTTGTCCAGCTGTGAGAAGCAGAATCTTTCTCAGGGAAAGAAAGACAGAAAACTTCAGTTCAATTTTATTTGTATAGCGCTTTTCATCAAAGGGCTGTCACAAAGACCCTTTACTGAGTAAAAACAGGCAGTGCCTGGCCTGATCCCCAAAAATAGCAAATGAGGTAAGAAATCAAACTCCCGGAAGGGAGAAAAATCCTCAAACATTAGTGAAACAAAATTTCCCAGTGGGGACATCGAAATAAATCAAGTGACTGCTTCCCTTGCGGTGAGGAAATAATTGATCTGGTGATGTTAAGACAATTTCTCACATGAAAAAGTCTAATTTTTAGCATTTTTTTTTTCTCCGCTGAAAATTATTTACAGTTGGCCGTACATGTAAAATAATTGTTGACCTGAATGTCTGTAACTGACAGGATGGTTGACCAGCTGTGTGAAAGAAACCAAATGAAAGATGTTACGTGTTCAGGTCTGGTAGACAATAAGAAGTGCCGAAAGATTAACATTTGCTTAACTGCTGGTTAGTTAACTACATGCTCAATTTTATTCATTTATTTAAATTTTCATCCTGATATTTAACTGGTTGTTACTTGGCATATTTTTCCATTTTAAGATCACCCCTGCATTATTAAGTTAATAGAAGATAATTGGTCAAAAAATCTACCCAGTCAAATTGAACTGAATTGAGCTAAAATATAAAATATGAACATAATGAGAATGATACCTTTCAGACATAGAAACTGAATCATTTATACGCTGACCTATAATGATGAGATGCATGAGGGAACAACATTTGTTAAGTTAATTACATTAGATCAAGCAGGTCATGAAAACAAAGCTATTTCTAGATCGTAGAATAGTATAAAAACAGTAATATATTCACTCTTCATGTTCAGATGAGCTTCACACTATACACATCTTTCCGTGTGTGTAACAAAATTCCACAGCAGTGCATGAAAGCTGATAAAAACATCTATCGCCACCACAATCATCACAAACAGATTGTCAGTTACATGTGTCATACCTTAAGAAGGATGCAATAAAAGACAATTCGATCTTTCTGTTGGCCGGTCCTATATCCTCAGTCTCTCAGTCGGTCCTGCGGCCCTGCTGCTCTTCCTCTACTGCGTTGGTGCTGAAAGCACTTCTTCAGTTCGAGAAGAACTCAAAGTTTTCTTGATGTATTTCAAAGCCTCTTCAGAGATTCTTCACGCCGTAGAGTGGCTTCACCGCTCCTTCACCGCACTAATATAAGGGTGCACCCCCCCCTTTTCCATCGTCATCGTAATAGTCCGGGTAAAGTGAGTAAGATCCGGTCAATTCCAATTACCATCTCCAAATATGCAGCTCCCATGAGATGGAGGTCACCCAAACACAGTGGGCAATCACACACACATTAGCCTCATATAGCGGGACATATGAGCAAAAGAAATCATTCCCAAGCCGTCCATGTTAGAGGCAGTATACTATGCCACACGTCAGGACGAAGAATTGTTCATTTGCTCATTGCTATACTTTAACATAGCATGAATGGCAAGAACAGGTAATCCAGCCCAATAACGCTCACCATTTCTCAACCATTAAAGTGCACAGAACACTGAAGAGAATTAAGAACTATGCAGTATCTCACACTGTATGAAGTCTGTCCATAAAAACCTTTAAGCCTCTGTCAAAGGACCTAACACAGTATTCCACACCAGGAGGTCTCGCTAAGTGAAAACATGCTTCGTATGTGTACTGCAAACTGAATTTTACCGAACTTAAGTCGTTCACTTTTTCATCTATGTTCAATTCAATTCAATTTTATTTGTAAAGCCCTTTTTATAATTGACGTCGGCTCAAAACACATTAGATTGGACAGGGTCTGAACCCCCAAGTAGCAGGCCAATGGCAACATTGTGTTTACAGGCCGTCATTAGATCGCCCATGAGTCTCCTCAATGAGGTCAGCTAAGATTTCTCTTTTCCTTCTTCCCCGGAGGAAACTGAAACAATCGCTGTATTCTGACAAAAAGGTCTGTAAACATTAAAATCAGATATCAGTTTTGATATCACTTAAAATGCCAAAAGTCAATTTTGTTGATTGACAGGTGAGAAATCAAAACTTAGTTTCATGTTTTTGGGAACTGGAATAATGATGTTCAACATTTTCCCACAAAATTTTAAAACTGTTCAGGCTGTATTAAAAATGCACATCTAGCATTATAAAACATATTTAACCAAGAACAGAAGGAAGACAGGATATTAAAAAACTCTATTCCATGCCGTAATGTATGTTTTTTTTCCCCCTCAGGTGTTAATTGAATTTGTCTTGATGTTTTGAAAGGCCATAATGAGAATTAACATTTTTTGCCATTTAGAGTATTTTTCCAATAATGTTCGTCATAATCATATTACCTTGTGCTGTAACAATTATCCATTGGCCAATATCAGTGTATTCAATGTACTCCTAGCTCCGATTCTTTTAATTCTTTGCTGATGGCAGGGCAGGAGATTGTCACTTGAATATTTTATGAGGCAATTCTGTCTTTTTAATCACAGATCAACCTACACAGAAAGACATGAGACTCATTGACCCCAATGGCTTGACCTCTACATTGTTTGCTCATTGTCAATATGTTGTTAGAATCCCCCCTTCATTAGTGGTCCAATCCCGTCTTCCTTAGTGCCTGACGCCAACCCATCTGGGGGGCTGGGGGAGGGGTGGGACACAGAGAGGAAGTGATATAAAACAGTGTGTTTGGGGAGTACTGGATTGAACAGGGTGAACTCTGCTCCTTAAAATGCTGATTGAATTCCTGCACAGGTTAGAGTTTGACATCAGCAGCCCTGACGCAGCCCGGGTTTGTTGACCATGTAAATCCCCCTTGCAGTGACCCTTCAACACAGAGAGGGGAAATGAGTGAAAGTGTTTTTCCTCAAATGTGGCACAGATTGGATTTTTTACGGTAACGCGAACGCCAAAAAAAAATCACGTTAAATCCAAAATTTGGGCCCCTTACAAAAAGTGGTATTGGATCCTGATACGTCGGATTTCGTCAAAGGGACTGTCGATGGAATGGTCAGATTTTTTTACGGTAACGTGAACGCCAAAAAAATCACGTTAAATCCAAAATTTGGGTCCCTTACAAAAAGTGGTATTGGATCCTGATACGTCGGATTTCGTCAAAGAGACTGTCGATGGAACGGTCAGATTGGAATTCATGCAATGTTCATGTCACTCCATCGATAGAAGTCGTTATTCCGTGCCAATGTATGCTCCAAAAACAAAAATGGAGGACACTAATGGGAGTGGTGTGTCTCTGCCAGGAGGGCACGCAAGTTCAGAAGCGAGTTCTGTTCCTACTGGTATCACATATATGCCATCTTTAAAGCCAAACGTGAATAGTAGGATAAAAAAAAAGGTTTGATTTAAAAACACCCAGATTTGGAATTGTTATTTTTTTAAAAAGGCAGTATTTGTGCACAGTGAACTACAGTCCCTTAGTAGAGAGTTGCAATGACTATGATGTGATGCCATTTTGTGCAAAACCTCTCAGCCAAAAGCCACGCACGAGCAGAAGAGGGGAAGGTGTTCAGACACGAGAAAAGAGAAAATGAGAAAACTGATCGATGAACAGGAGTGGTGTAATATGTGACGCTCTCTTCTGTAAAAGCACTGTTAAATTTTAGGCCATTTCTCTTTATGCAAAACTAGGATCCCTTTATAACTGGTTTCCTGTCTTCCTTCACAGTTATTTTTTTTAAGGGTAATTTTTTCCACAATTTTACACAGATATTGAACAACTTTCAGAGAGCTTTCCATTTCATCATCATCTGTTTGACATATTTTTATTGGTTTTATTAAAGTGGGTGTTTTCCATCATTAACAAAACTGACAGTTTCCTTCATCTTTTTCATTGCTTTCATATACAATTTGATCACTAAATATGCTACTAAAAATCTGGAATGCGATCATGAACAGAGCCAAGAGGAGAATATGCATCTCATTATCAGAGGTGAAAAATCCTCTTCAGTATTTCGTTCAGGCCACTTTGAGTTCAAATTGACGAAATTCTTCAGCCAGGTGGTAGAAAGCAAGTAACCTGGCTAAAGCTGGGAGGAAAAGCATGTCAGGATGGTTACTCTCAGACCCTGGGATTTTCCACATTTGCTCATTATCCATTGGTCAAAATCATACAGTGGAAACATCGCTCTGTACGTCACTTGGCCAGATTTACCGGGACCCTCATGTCACAACCCCTTCCATTAAGGGACTCCACTGTGCACCCAGCCCGTGACTGCTCATCAGGTCCAACAAATAATTGCATTTGACAGCGCTGGACACAAATACTGTGGTTAATGGACTTTTTCACATGAAAGGACGATTACAGGTGACAGCAGACTGTAAGATTATGTATATGAGCTCATGGATGTGACGCCACTAATTAGCACGGGTCAATATTGGGTTTAGCAGAGGCAGAAGTCTTTTAAGTTGATTGACAAGTTAACTGGAGGTGCAGGTATTGCTGTCCCCCGGGGAATGATGCGCACAAACAAAGGCACATATGCCCAACAGATTTGGCCGTAGCCTCTCCACGAAAGAAACGGACATTCACATGATGCTACAGCACTTAGGCCTACATCTCAGTGTCACATGCAAAGCTACACGCACATCATCACATACGCACAATTTATCTTGCGTGCCGAGTCATACTGCGTGCTTCACCCAGTGACGCGCACGGTTGTGCAAACACTTGCCTGGCTGAGGTGCTTCTGATGTGATCAATATTGTCGCTTGGGATTGAGATGTAAGTGCCCAGTCTTTCACTCCTGACACCCAGTCAGACCTTTGACCTCTCCCAACTCATTAAGTCTCAGTGAATCTGACCTTGTACTGCTGATCAGTTTTGTTGGTCTGAATGTTGAGCACACAGCATTACATGCTATGGCCTCTGTCAGCGACCTAAAGTGATTGGAAACATACGCTGCAGTCCGTAAGTACAGGGCACAATTTCGGCTCATCAGTTAAACTCGCTGATTTTAAAAGAAAGTAGGGGCTCTTAGATTAAAACAGTAGGATATTAAATCCATATCATCGTAGGAATCTCATTCCTTTTCATAGGAGTTCCCTGTCCTAATACTTATGAACTGCACTAAACGTGCCATCCAAAAAGCGCGACACAGCGAGTAAACCTGAACAACATTCCATTGCAATGCTGTTAATGCAGGAAATCCACTGAAGCCCAACACATTAATTTGAAAAAAAATGAATTGTAAATAGGCAACAGAATTTGAATCAATTTCCTCTTTTGGATGCGCTATACCGACTGGGTTGCTACAAGGTTATGGTAGAATTTTAAGTGACAAGGTCGTCATGGCAACCTTCTTCTCAGAAAGGTGACTATGGCTTGAGTAGGTGGTGTTTGTTAACGTTTCATTATTTATTAGAAATAAATGTGTTTTTAGTCGTAGTCAGCGTCCAATAAAAGGCAACCCATAGTACAAAAAAAGGCTCAGTTCCATGACCACAAAACTCACACAAAATCAATTAGATGATAAATTCTCAAGCACTTTTATTAGGTTGGAATCTTGCTTAGAAAGGCCATATGGCATGATATAATTATATATAATTTTTAATATATATAATTATATGTATTCAGATTTCGATATTAACAAAAAGAACACTAGAAACAAACAAATGCAAAATAAAAAATAGGATATCCTTAATAAGACAATACCAAATTAAAAAAGAAAAAAAAAACATCTCTAATACAATTCAAAATGGTCCCAATACATTTTAATATACATTTTCTTCTTAAAAAAAAAAAAGTAAAAAATAAAAGGCAGCAAATGTGGTGGACAGGAATGAAATATAAATAACCGTACAGTATGTACAGACAGGAGTAAGGAGGGACCGCTCTTGTCCTCTAATCCCGTCTTTACCTTCCGTCCCCCATGACACTCGAACCAGCTACTGCTCTGCAAACAGTCCTCCCATACGGTAGAGGGCGCCCTTCGTAGGGGAAAATAAAATACAATATAAGAGGAACAGCAAGGAACAATTCTAAGCGGGAACTCTCAATAAGGGCGGAATGACATGCAGAGAGAGCTAAGAGAAGGCCCTGGTGGAGGGATGGGGGCGTTGGAATGGAATGGAATTTAACATTTGGAAAATTTTGAGGCAGAATGAAAATGTTTCAGAACCGAATCGCATTGGGAAAAAAAAAATATATCAAAAAATCTGACGATGATCTGAAGCAGAACTGACAATAATACAAGTAGAAATAAATCCAATGTGGCCCCAGAGTGGAGGCAGAAGGGAGCTGGGATTCGTGAAGTTGGGAAGTATTTTCGGGCAGTTTGACCCTTTGCTGTGGACGTATCAGCACAAGCCTATGAAGCAGACGGATGCCAGGCCTCCGATAGCGACCGCGTAACCCAGTGCCTTTGACTCAAGGCAGAATAAGCCATTACAGCAGGCCGAGCCACTGCGTGTGCTACATGGGTGAAAACCTCCAGCGTTTGCACTGAAAAGCAGAGCGTGCATGTGGAACGGGCTGGAACAGGGAGCGGGAATGCAGCCGCAGGAGCTACATAGAGGGCGTTGGCACAGTGCTGCCAAGCTGACAAGAAAAGACTAGGATGGGTGTGGGAGGGTCAGGGTGCACAACACACACACACACACACACACACACACACACAAATATATGCAGGTAGACACACACTTATGTGCACAAATACACGAACACACACACACACAAATGTAGGCAGGAGCAGACAAACACTTATGCTGACAAACACACGCAGGAATGCGCTACTCATGCACGCACACACACAAACACGCCCGCACCAGATAGATTTCGCCAGGACACAGACAGGTACCCGCCATTTTAAAAAAGTAAAATACGTTTAAGTAAAACTGAAAATTAGCACCAGCAAAACCACTGCTGGACGCCCTGGTTTACACGGAGAGCTGGGCTATAAAATCAGAGCAAGGACACGGGAATACCCTCTTCTTCACAAACACAGCACCTGAAGCACACCCAGCCAATCTGCCCATGAGGTCAGTTCAATCAAACCTCAAACAGGACTGACAAATGCCTAAATTTGCAGCTCCAATTCCAGAAGCACACCCCCTTCAATCACTTCACCCCAAAACCACCAAATCCATGACCAAGTCTTTGGTTTTGGTCTTTTCTCTACCTAGAAGTCAGTGCTCGGAACTAGTCCAGTTTGTAAACTGAGAAATCTAGACTCTAGTTGGCAACCAACAGCTCCAAAACAATTCCAGAACCAAACACACCACCTTTACGAGTTCAGCTGTGATCAACCCCCACAATATACCAGAGAAGCGAACTGAAAACAAAATGTTAGAAGTCAGGTGGATAGCCAGCTGCTTGCATGCTGTACATACAGCAGAGACCGTAAAACACAGAGCCACAGTACGGATATCAGCTAAATTAATAATGACATTCCTAGTTTAAAAAGACGTCACACAGAATCTGACTGACATGAACTCGGTTCTAAGTGACGCTCACCCGACCCAAACTGCGATATAGTTTAAGTGCTGCTATGGTTGGTGGACCTCTTTCACTCTCCCCCTCTCTCCCCCTCTCTCCGCCTCTTTGTCTCTTTCCACTCACACCTGCGCGCGCACACACACACACACACACACACACACACACTCCTTTGAGCACACTCACAAAGGCACACCTCATCCAAATCTCAATCGACCAGAGGGCTCCTCACTTCTCTCCAACCCTTTCTATGTGTCAGAAAGAAAGGCTCCTCTATCCACCCAATACACTCGTCTTTCAACACAATCTCTCCCCATCTCCCGCCATTGGCCAGGGGATCAAAGGCCAGGTGGTAAACCAGCGAAAGCACTGCGGTTTATATTCTTAACGTGAATCTCCGGAGTTCAGCGTTACGCTACGCAATTCCACCTCTTCTGCTGACGCAAAAAAACGACTGCAATATACAACCTCTGCATACGGCAGCACTGGTTACACACTCTGACAAACGACGCAGATTTGGCACCGAGCGCCGTCGCACAAGCCTGGATCCTCCTGGGGCAATTTGTCTCAATGTTGCCGTATCGGTTCGTAGGTTACCTGCCTTTTGGATACACAGTATCCCCAAGGCGTGTGGCGATCGTGAGAAAGGAATAGCTGTGCTTTGTATTATTTAACAACTTTTTTGCGATAAACACCAGGGGGCACTGTTCACCACGTCTCACCCGCAGGTAAACATTTCAGCGAGCTGATAAGCCCGAGCTTATCAATTTGTTGCACCGTAGTCGTAACTTGATTTGGCAAATTTCGCAGCACCGCGGCAATCACTTGACTTCCCGCACTTTGGTCAGAGGAGTCGTGATTCGCTAAAAAAATGGACCTTTCCAATTTGAGAAGCCGTCATGATTGGTCAAAACACCACTCGCCAATCGGTAAGGAGGCGTTGCACCTGGCACATAGCGAGAGGGGGGCGGGACGGGTGTCAGCATCTAACAAAGGAATCGTGATTGACTCGTTTGGTGTACTCACAGTCGTTCCACGAGTCGAATCTCGTCAACCAGCTATTTGGATACAAACTACAGCATGAGCCAGGTTGAGCTGTCAATCATTTGAGTCTCAGTAACTCAATATCAAAAAAAAAAAAATCATACAACGAAAAGCCCCGACACCCATCCCCTTAGTCCTTATTCTCATCAGCCTCTAAAATATAATATATTTATATTTATATATTTATATATATATATAAACAAAAAGCTACATAGTATATGACGACCTAAATTGCAGCCTGACAGAAACAACTGCAACAAAAAAAAAGTTAAAAAAAAAAAAAAAAAAAACTCCGACAGGGTGAGGATATTTACAGTGGGGGAAAAGTGGGGGCAGGCTGTATTAACAAGATCAATATTACAAAATTTTCAAGAAGGCATCTCTGATATTCTTCTCAGCAGACGCCTGTCCGTCCCATCTCGCCACCTCAAATCATTCCTTCCTTCCCTTTCTCAGGATCTGTTCTTCTGGGCCGGTGTTTTTACCCGCCCTTTCCTCCTCCGAGCCGGGCAGAGATGGATGGTCGTGTGCGTCTGTCCGTCCACGCGTTCTGCCGTTCATTCCCTTACTTGAAGTTGGCATAGTCAGAGAAGGCATCAATGTACTCCTGGACCACTTTGTAACAGAATTCATACTGCTCCTGTGATCAAGACGAGAGACGGAGAGATAAAGAGAGAGAGATTAGAACAAAGATGAACACCATGTAGCCTCAGCAGCCTTAGCATCAGTATCAGAGGAAATAACACCACAGAGTACATGACCGCACACAGAACTCACAACTCAAACCAGCTGAATGCATCTGTGAGCAAAGCAACCAGTAATGGGAGTTGGTGTGGGAGCGACAGTTGCCACGGCAGCAATGTGTACCTGTGGAGGCCTGCATTGCTGTGGTAACCGGTGTTGCTGTCAGCAGGTGTTGCCGTGGTAGCGTGCGTTGCTGTGGTTCCCTGGTGCTTTGATAACAGGTTTTGCTATGGTAGTGGGTGTTGCTGTGGTAGCAAGTGTTGCTGCAACAGGGGGAGTTGCCTTTGGTAGCGGGTGTTGCCATAGTAATGGGTTTTGTCATGATAGCGGGTGTTTCCATTGTACCAGGTGTTGCCATGGTAGCGGGTGTCGTGGTAGCGGTTGTTGCTGTGTCAAGGGGTGTTGCCATTATAGCGGGTGTAACCAAGGTAGGATGTTGCCATGGTAGTGGGCGTTGTCGTGGTAGCAGGCGTTGCCGCATTACTCACCAGTGTCTGCACCATGTGCGGCCGCTGCAGTCTCAGGCTCTTGACCGTCTGAAACACGTCCAGAATCCCCTCGGCCTTCACCCGCTCCAGCACCGTACTCAGGGCACAGAACGTTCCAGTACGCCCTGCCCCCCGCACTGCCACACAGAGAGGAACAGCAGTGTTAACTCACACAGACTCTACACTCAACAAACTCTCTTCATAATGTGCCATACGTTCTCGATCAGGGACAAATCAGGACTGCAGGCAGGCCAATCTAGCACCTGCACTTTCTGCTTGTACAGCCAAGCGTTTGTAATCCATGGAGAATGTGGTTAGGCATCGTCTCGCAAGAAAATACAGGGATGGCCCTGCAACAGACAACATCTTCATATATACCTTTCTGCATTAATGGTGCCCTTGCATTGTGCGGAGCACCCATGCTATGTGCAGTGATAAAACCCCAGACTATGACAGATGCTGGATTTTTGACCAAAAAGGTTAGGTTATTGTCGTCTTTGGTTCAGAGAACAAGGCAGCAAATTGAAAAGCTGACTCGTCAGAGCACATAACGCACCTACACTGCACAACTGTCTTCAGATGACATTGAGCCCATAGACTTCGGCGGTACTTTTGGACAGTGCTGATGCGCGGATGTAGCAGTACACAGTAAAGCTTCACCCTGCACCTTTAGATGCTGCAGGGCACGGTGCTGACTTAGAAAAAGTTTGCCAAAGTATGTCTCAGCCCATGGTGTGATATCCATTACAGTCAAATTACAGCTCCTAGGACTGTGACATCTTAGGGATCAAAGACCACGCAGATTTGGAAATGGTTTCCGGTCATGCACTTCAAGCAACCAGATTTGACTGGATTCCATCTGTCTTTTGATAATATCTGGCACTGTAGTGCGTTACAGGTCCAACATTATGTCAATTTGTCATTGGGGACCGGTGTTCTCAAAGTGATACGTATAAGCTCACTCATCTGTTGGCAAAATGGTGAAGCTCAACCCATCTTTGCTCTTAAGGGACCAGGCTCTCTTGGTGCGAAAGACAAACACTGTTGTGAAAGATGAACGCCTGGGTGAGTTCATACGATTGATTTCTAACTCCACAGAGTTAGTGTCCATCCATCTATCGATCCATGCTCTATACCGCTTCTTCCTCACTATGGTCATAGGGGAGCTGCACCCTATCCCAGCTGACTCTGGGCAAAAGGCAGAAACCCACCCTGGACAGCTCGCCAATCCATCGCAGGACGCACACACCACTCGCACACCATTCACTCAAACACTCATGCCAATGGGCAATTTAGCATCTCCCATTAGCCTGACATGGACTGTGGGAGGAAACCGGAGTATCCCGGGGAAACCCAAGCAAACATGGGGAGAGCATGCAAACTCCACACAGAAAGTGCCCCAGGCCGGATTCAAACACACGAGCTTCTTGTTGCGAGGCAGCAGTGCTAACCACTGCACCACAGTGCCGCCCAGAGTCGATAGCAATCATAGACTGAATAAAAAGATGGACAAAGCACCCATTGGTCTCAGCATACCATTTTGGAAGCCTCGATTTTGGCAACTAGAACAGCGCGCAGCAATACATAAACGCAGCTGTAATGCTGAACAGGCCTCGCACCCCTGGGTGTCGGGCTCAGCGGTTCGACTGAGTAAAAACCCGGACCTTCCTGACCGTGACAAGCAGAGGACAGATGGAGTGCGGGTATTTCTGAGAAGATACTAGAACCGGAGGGTGCGAGTAAACACTGTCGGCGCTCGAGGACCGATCCTGGATTAGAGATCGATGTAAACAACAAGACTGGAGCGAGGAGCTCCGTTCCCCCAGGGGCAGTCGGTTACCTGCAGTGCACGGTGATGGGGTGGTTGCCAGACTGCTGCTGTTGCTTCTGTACAGCTGCGATGATGTTGATCATGCCCTTGCCGTCCGTCGGAATGCCCACCTCGGGCCAGCCGTGGAAGTGGAACTGCCGCACGGCGCGGGACTTGTTCTCCTGGGGAGCACAAGCGGCGAGACACAGGAGCCATTTTGTGAGGCAGAATACAGGGCAGCAGCACAACTGAGTGGAACAGTAAAGTTCAACAGAAGGGCAGTGCGTCTAAAGTTTGTGTGGAACAGAGGGGTCGCGCTTCGGATCGTTTCTGTTGTTTCTGTCGAACAATGGCATCGAGCAGTGTTGTTATAGTTTGTGTGTAACAGTAGGGGCTGAACACGGAGCTGTTTTATTTTGTGTTTAACAGCAGGGGCTGCGTACAGCGTGATTGTAGCTTGCGTGTAACCGTAGGAGTTCAATACGCTGCTGTTGTAGCGTATGCATAAAAGTAGGGGCTGAACACAGTGCTGATGTAGTTTGTGTGTAAAAGTGTGGACTGAATACAGTGCTGTTTTAGTTTGTGTGTTAGAGAAGGGGCTGGACACAGTGCTCCTGTAGTTTGTGAGTGACAGACGCCAGGCTCACCCTGTTGTTGGTCACAAAGAGATCTCTCACTGTGTAACTCTCACTCTCCTCCTCTCTCTTCAGCTCAATGGACATGTCCCCGCAAACCAGGGCCCCGTCACTGGGCCAATACTGGGCACACTTCTCCTGCAGGAGAGACAGAGGGAGGGAGGGAGGGAGAGATAGAGGGAAGGAGGAAAGAAGAAGTGTGGGAGAGGAAGAGTGAGGGAAAAAGGAAGGGAGAGGGAAAGGAGGAAGTAATGGAGGGGGCAGGAGAGAGGGAGAGACAGTGAGTGAGGAATTCAGAGAGGGAGGTGAAAGAGAGAGGCTTAATAAGTGAGTCACAGAGAAAATGGACAGAGCCGTCATAAAGGCTTATAAACCTTTACTCTCAATCAAATAAACTAACTGGTGTAATAATGATTAAACACTTCCATGCGCCCTACCTCTCCCCCTTCCTGTGCCTCCATACTGGATCCCTCCCCAACTCCCTTCTTCTCTCTATCCCTCCCTCAACCCCTCTATCCCTCCCTCCGTACCTGATCCCTCCACTACTCCTTACATCCCTCTATCCCTCCTTCCGTACCTGACCCCTCCACTACTCCTTACATCCCTCTATCCCTCCCTCCGTACCTGACCCCTCCACTACTCCTTACATCCCTCTATCCCTCCCTCCGTACCTGACCCCCCACTACTCCTTACATCCCTCTATCCCTCCTTCCGTACCTGACCCCTCCACTACTCCTCCCCCTCTATCCCTCCCTCCGTACCTGACCCCTCCACTACTCCTTACATCCCTCTATCCCTCCCTCCGTACCTGACCCCTCCACTACTCCTTACATCCCTCTATCCCTCCCTCCGTACCTGACCCCTCCACTACTCCTTACATCCCTCTCCCTCTCCCCGTCCCTCCATACCATCCCTCTATCCCTCCCTCCATACCTGACCCCTCCACTACTCCTTACATCCCTCTATCCCTCTCCTCCGTACCTGACCCCTCTCCTCCAGCTCCCCCTCTCCTCCAGCTCCGTCAGCATGACGATGGAGCAGCTCCTCCACTCCCAGATCATCCTCCAGAAGTCCTCGATGGTGTGCTGCAGGGGGCCCTGGCTGGCCATGTACGAGTCCTTCTGCCGGTAACCCTGCAGCAGAGGGGGGTGGTGAGAGAGACAGAGAGAGAGAGAGAGATGTAAAACATCAAGGCCACAGTCAATCCTTTCTAAATCCAAGTTCCTCCAATCATAGTCCTTGAGGGAAGAGAACTGCTCGGTTTCCACCCTGCCTTTACCTGGGAGTTGGGAGTGATGACAGTCTGGCCAATCAGCATTGCTGTCTGTTCAGTTAATAACCCGGGAATAAAGAAAACCAGGGCTGGATTTAAATCAGAGGTCCAGATTTGAGAACCCGTGTTCTAAATCCTCGTTCTTTTCACCTGAATGTCCACACAGCGCACTGAATAGCGTGCCAATTAAGCAGCAGATTTCAATTGCCAATGTCATCTGTAATCACTCGCCGTCATTGCCAAAACTGCTGCATATAGCAACAACACCAAAACCACTGTTATGGCATTTAACTGGTTCTTTAAACATAATTCCCATATCATGGCTCGTTTCAAAGGTCTAAACTAGTTGCAGATTGCAGGGAGATCTAGAGAACGTGCCGGTACTGTGACCCTCCAGGACTGGAGTCAATACTGCAGGTAACAGCTCTCCCGTACAGTTCAATGCCCATGGTTCAGAGTGAAAACGGGGCTCAGCACAGGACCATAGCTGCTAAGTATTCGCCCCGATAGCACCAGGGCTGTTTCCTGCGGTAACTCACGTCGATGAAGGATGCATTCACGTAATCTGTGTTCTCCTCTCCCCTCTTGACCGGAATGATGACCCGATTAAACTCGTCTGCAGGTGAGGAGAGTGGAAGTCCGTTAGCAGGAGTGCCCTCAGTGTCAGCCCCGCCTCCCAGCCTGCCCCCATAGGCCCATCCCTGCCGGCCCCGCCCACACACTCACAGGGAATGATCTGCAGAACTCTGTTCTTCTTCATGTTGGCCGGCAGGTTCCCTGTCCTCATCTTGTCGTTCTGGATCTTGATGGAGGTCAGTTTCTGTAGTGGGGTGGGAGGTCAGCGGGAAAGCGGGAGTCGGTTGGTTTTATTCGTCATGGATTTCTAGACACAAGAAGCTCAAAAAGGGAGGGTGACCAAGGTAGCCCTAGCGATAAATTATGTCCAAAACAGGGGTAGCCAACCTTGGTCTTGCAGGGCTACAGTGTCTGCTAATTTTTGTTTTCATCTGCCAATTTATGACCAGTTGACAAGGTGAGGCAATTTAATCATAATAATCTGTTTTATTTTATCAATTAAATACTAACAACAAAAACCTGCTGACACTGTAGCCCCCAGGGGTAGGGTTGCTCACCCTTGGTTTTAGCTGTGCACTTGCAAAGTATTCTCTGCAAAATCTGAATGAAAAAGCGCACGACTCCTCATAATGGCTTTGATCTGTGAGTGGCCGGATGGAGCCACTCCAGCAGACGAGACCTTCCCACATCATGCACAGAGCCAGACCAATCACTGACAGCTGGGCGGGGCCCTGACCTTAAACTCTGCCTCCAGCCCGCTGCAGCCCGCCCCAGGGGAAGGAGAGTAGAGCTTGGCCATGTGAGACTCCAGTGATGTCACCTCCAGCTCGGTGTCCCCGTACAGGTAGTGTTCTAGCATGGCCTGGAATATAAACACGTACTGCATCTGCAGAGAGAGGAGGGAGGTTTAGTAAAAGAGATAGAGCCAGAGAGAGAGAGAGAGAAAGAGAGAGAGAGAGAGAGAAATTGCAGGGGGAGGGAGTTTAAGAGAATGAGAAAAAGAGAAGAAAGAGGGAGGGAGAGAGAGGAGATACAGGCGGTGAAGAGAGGAGATAGAGGAGTTGCAGAGAGGAGATACAGCAAGTGAAGAGAGGAGACAGAGGAAGTGAAGAGAGGAGATAGAGGAGGTGAAGAGAGGAGATACAGGAGGTGAAGAAAGGAGACAGAGGAAGTGAAGAGAGGAGATAGAGGAGGTGCAGAGAGGAGATATAGGAGGTGCAGAGAGGAGATAGAGGAGGTGCAGAGCAGAGATAGAGAAGAAGCAGAGAGGAGATAGAGGAGGTGCAGAGAGGAGATACAGGAGGTGCAAAGAGGATGCACGAGACTTTGTATGTGTCAGAGTTGATTTTAGAACACGTTACGTTTTTCTGGGATGTGCCCAGGTTCATTTTTGACTCAGACGGGGTTAATTTTGGATGCGGACAAGTCGGGTTCTTTTAGGGTTTGTTTTTTTACTGCAGGTAGGTTTGTGGAGGACTCGTTTGAGGAGGAGTGTCGGGGTTGGTTCCAGGTTTGGAGATGATTCTGTTTGTGACAGGGTCAAGTTTAGATGTGTTGGGGTTTATCTTCAGATATAGAGGAGTCCGGACTCGCCTGGGCCGGTGCTTGGATGTGTTGGGGGTGTGCGAGGATGTTGAGGGTGTGCTAGGAAACATTTTCTTTGGGAATTTGTGCTCACATCAGTCTGCACCATCTGGCAGCGCTGCGCTCGGATTCGAGTGACGAAGCCGAACACGTCAACCTTCCGCTCGGACGTCATCATGTCCAGCATGGCGTCGATCACGACAAAGGTCCCTGTCCGACCAACGCCCGCACTGAGAGAGAGGAGAGGGGGATAAAGAGAGAGAGAGAGTGATAGAGAAAGAAAGGGATTCATCATCACTAAGTCGATAACCGGCTCTGTGACACACCGTAAAGACACTCAGCTCGCAGACTGGTCCAACACAAAGGACAGTCATAATGTACAGCAGCCAAATATAGACACACTTCAGCCTCTTCCAGCCAATTCAATTTCACCATAATTAGTTTCACTAGCAAGACAAGACACCGATCTGCTGCCAAAGGACTTTAAAACACAAAACGACAGCAGACGCGCTTACAACAGTGGGTTGGACTGATCCACGTATTACTACGTTACTTTATGAAACAAACAACACTGCACTATCATAGACTCAACTCAAATATAACAACCAAATTAAAAGTTCAGCTAAAATAAAATGTGTGAAAGAATCTCTGCAGATGCTTTTGCTGGTCTATATCATTTTAACGGCATCATCTGCAGTTGCGCCCTGCAATTATCTGTCAGTCTCTCTCTCTCTTGCTCTCTCTCTAAAACACACGCAAACACAAACCCACCATGCAATCTCAAACACACACTCCATCTCTCTCTTCCATACGCTCTTGTCAATTTTCAAAAAGAGTCGTCTCAGCGTGACACACAGTTTTATTGTCGTGCAATATTGTCAAAACACAGATGAAAGACGCCCATGTCAGTAACAGACTGGTATGGAAAGGGCGGAGGAGATGATGTCATTTGGTCCAAATGAACATTAAATTTACAGTTATGCTGACTTTCATTGGAGGAGCTCAATCCCTTACCCTCTCTGTCACTTTCATGCACACACACACACACGAGCGCGCACCTGCTCGCAGGCACAAACACACACACACACACACACATTTGCGCCCACATGCACACACTCACTCACCTGCAGTGCACCACGATGGGCCCAGCATACTGGGGGTTGCAGTTCTTCACCTTCTTGAGGAACTTGAGCATGCCGATGGGGGTGAAGGGGACCCCGAAATCAGGCCAGCTGGTGAAGTGGAACTGAGTCACCAGGCGCTGGGGCTTCTTCCCCGACACATCCCCCACCTGCAGGGGTAGAACAACACCCATCAGGGAGAGGCAGGCAGCCAAAGCCACACCCACCAGGGAGGGGCAGGAGGGCAAAACCACACCCATCAGGGAGGGGCAGGAGGGTGAAGCCACACCCATCAGAGAGGGGCAGGAGGGCAAAACCACACCCATCAGGTGAGGGGCAGGAGGGCAAGGCCACAGGCATCAGGAAGGGGCAGGGAGGCAAAACGACCCATCAGGGGAGGGGCAGGAGGGTGAAACCACACCCATCAGGTGAGGGGCAGGAGGGCAAGGCCACAGGCATCAGGAAGGGGCAGGAAGGCAAAACGACACCCATCAGGGGAGGGGCAGGAGGGCAAAACGACACCCATCAGGGGAGGGGCAGGAGGGCAAGGCCACTCGCATCAGGGAGAGCCATGGGGGCAAAACCACACCCATATGGGGAGGGGCAGGAGGGCACAACTACACCTATGAGGATAGGGGTATAAATGACAGCCACACCCATTGGAGGCAGCATGACGAACCCGTTATTGGTAGGCCTCAGTATATCAGGAGAAATGAAAAGGGGGGGGGGGTAGTGTTTTATTTGGGGTGGAGTGAACATGAACACCGCCAGGACAGCTGAACAAAGGCAGGGGAGTGCAAAGTCACAGCTCGGACACCCACCCACCCACTGCACGAAAGAGAACGAAGGGAGAATGGCGGGGCTAGAATATTCTGACCATGGTACAGAGGACAGACCGACGGGCAGAGAGGGTCCTGTGTTCCCCACCTGCTGGATGCAGAACTTGCGGATGGTGTAGTCCACCAGAACCGTGACGTCCTCAACAGACACCCGGATGTTCCCGTAGGTCCAGCAGCCTTGGTCCGGCCAGTACTGAGCACACTTAGACTGAAGGGATAGAGATGGGCAGGTTAGAGCAGCCACAGAAGCAGCCCGCAACATAAACACAGAGACATCGCCCTAACGGAAGCAGAACATGGGAAGACACACTTGCTCCTCTCAATCGGTCTCTGAACTGTCTCCGTTGAGTGACATCGGGGGTTGCTCCTCCCACTAATCAAAGCAAAGCTTCTCTTACACAGCACCACAATAAATACTGAATCTAAACGTTTAAACGGGTGATTTTAACAACAAATGCCACCTGTTCCATGGTATTGAACTCCCAGCAGTAGACGGAGATTAGTTGAATGGATCTGAGAGGTGACGTGGAGGTTTGCAGGACAAAAGCCTTCACACTTACAAGGTGTCTTCTCATATAACACTGAGAGGCCCCCAGCTTTAGCCAGCAGGAACTTGTTCTGAGGTCAAAACAGTCTCTAGTCCTACCGAGCAAGCATCTCTGGAGTGACCGCATGCTCTACTTTTCTGATAACATTAACACAGCCAATACATGAAAGTGTAGCAGCACAATCTCTCTCTCTCTCTATCTCTCTCTCGTGCCCTCTCTAAGTCTCACTCCCCATCTCACCCAGCCCCTCCCACTCTCTCGCTCTCACTCGCCCCTTTTCTCTCGCTCTTTCGTTCTCAGTCTCTCTCTCGCTTTCTCTCCTTAGCTCCGCCCACCTCCTTTC
The DNA here is from genome assembly GCA_029692085.1 of Gymnothorax javanicus. Lineage (NCBI taxonomy): Eukaryota > Metazoa > Chordata > Actinopteri > Anguilliformes > Muraenidae > Gymnothorax > Gymnothorax javanicus. Next base: position 182,171,596 of record CM056194.1, on the reverse strand, counting down.
GCTCCTTCAGGTTGGTCACCATGACGATGGTGGCAGTGTTTTGCTCCCAGATCATTCTCCAGAAGTCGTTCACAGTCTCTTCCTTCGGCCCTGAGAGAGAGAGAGAGAGAGAGAGAGAGAAGAATGATGAATGAATAAATGAATCATTAATGGTCACCGATCATTCATTTCTAGTCTGATTCCAGTCTTTTTTTCGGTTAAAGGCGCATTTGTATGACACAGGATGCATTGGCAATACGAGATGAAGTGCTTTGTCATGCTAATAAAGCAAAGTGAATTGAATTGAACTGAACTGAGGGAGGGAGATGGAGAGAGAGAGAGAGAGAAGGAGAGAGAGATGATGTCATGTTAAAAGCTCTCTCATCGGTAACTCAAGATCACAACACGGTAACGCCAACAGAATTTATATTTCTTTCCAACAATCCCTCTGCATAGAGGATACATCATTCCCACCCGTCAGCCGAAATTCAACAACGGATTGAATTTTTCACTCTTATTTGCCAAGTAATTTATGTATTTTTGATCAGACAAACTTGTACTCCATCATCATGTTTTGTCACAATTTTTAATTCGATAAAAGCAGTTTCTTCGTCACCCGCATCTACAGCCAACAGAACCCTTAAATATTCTACAGCATCAGAGAGAAGTTCAGATCCGCAACACTTGGCATCAGACAGTCATCCAACTCTGCTCATGGAAATCTTACTTCCTGCAGAATTTCACTCCAACCACAGTTAGCACACCTGATTTTCCTAAGAATAAATACATCTCTGGCTGTTGAATGAGTTATGCTTTGTTAGGCCCGGAGTGAGAGCCTGCAGCACAGCAGATCTGGAGAAAGAAGGTTAGGTTCCACTGCCATAAAAAGCATTCACCACAGTAAATATTACGAAATAACACACATACCCTGGGCTGCGATGAACTTGTTCTTTTCCTGGTATCCCTGAAAAACCAACAAGAGAAAGGGGAGTGTTTTACTGGGACAGAACATGTCATGGCAGTTATCTGGCAGCTGCTAGTATCCAGAACACAGTAAGTACAGATCACATACTATAAGAATGTACCATAAAACTGGCGGCCATTACGCGGCTGTTTTATTACGACTGGCTGGGCCAAAGGTCTACACTTCAGGAATTTAAACTGATGAATATTTTCTGAAGACACACAGAATAACCGTCCAGTGCAAACATGCAATGGAAAAAGTCCCAACAGGAACCTCCGTTTTAAACACAGTTCACACACCATTTCGTTACAATACAGCGAAATGTACTCCCCCACAACCCTGCCAGCTCTTACGTTGATGTAGGAGGCATTGATGAAGTCGGAGTCAGGGACCCCGTCCAGAGAAGTCAGGTGCACCCTGGAGTGGTCGTCTAGGAGACAGAGAGAGATGAGGGATGTGTTTATCAGAGGTCATGATCATGTGGTCACTGATTCTAAACGCAAATGCGGGCTATAGCACTGTTTACAACAATATGTGTGTAGGAGAATTTGTACCTCAACTTCAGGAGGGGGGGGACGGAGAGAGACAAAGTGTGGCAATACGCCCAACACGGCAGCCTAGTCAATGACACGTTATTTGACTAAAAATGTTCTGATAGTCACCAAAATCTACAGGGGTCCTCTTCATATCAACACTGACCCACAAAACAAACAAGAAAAAGTATCCAATAAAACTTGTCATCTACAGAGTGAGAAGAATAAACTGTGGACGGGCTGGCGGACGGACGGGGCGATCGCTATATACACCCATCCGGTGGAGTGGGCGTATAAACATAAAACAGTCATCTGAACAGAACAAATTCAGCCCCATAAACTCAGTTTGTGCTTCCAGTGAGAGGGTCTCTGGTAGGGATTTTGCCCAGGTTGGCTGCTTTTCGCGGGCAACAGCAACCCAGGATTCATGTGGGATTATCAAGATTTGATGTCCAAAAACATCTCCTAAAATATATAAATCAACCCTAACCTCCAGTAAACTATTGCTCTCTGGGTACTCCAGATTGTTATCCTTCGATTAGCTGCATTTTGAAATAAATATGTCTATTGATTGGTGGACAAAAAAAAAAAAAATTGTGTTCAGTTTTTGAATTTAGCTCTCTTCCTCTTGACCAAAATGGCCACAATCGCAGCCGCACATGCGCAAATCAACAAAAACAGCAAAAAAGACGGCTGTTGATGGCAGATGTTTCTACCGCGCAGGCGCAGTTTACAAAGTGGAGCATTTTCAAAATGTCTGTTATCTGAAAACTTTACTGGATGCAGGTAAAAAACCTGGATACACTTGGTATGTAAAGCAGCTAATCATCTTAATTTGTCAGTTAATTACATTAGGAACATTAGAACTAAAAGGCGAGGTCAACTTTTTTGCAGTCAGCTGTATACAGAAGGAGCTATCACTTTTATCACAAGGAGTTAAAAGCTTTTTTTCCCCCACATTGACTGTAAACTGTCCTTGTGTGTACAGTGACAGTTCTCATGAGCAAGTAGAGATTAAGGGTATAGTAAGGTCAAGGGTAAAGGTCACTGATCCTGTTCCTGAAGAGCCACTGTCCTGAAGGTTTTCCCTCCAACCCCAATAAAGCACACACCTCACGGAAAATTCAGTGGCGGTGAACTGAGGTTGTAATGAAAACATGCAGGAGGGTTGATCTCCAGGAACTTGGATGGCTACCGCTGGTTTAGGGTCAATGGTTAGAATCAGGATTAAGATTATGGCTAGATAAAGGATTAAGAGTTACGGAGAGTCTAAAGGGTTATCTTTAGGATTGGGGTTAGCGGATTAGGATTAGGATTAGGTTTGGGATTAGAAGAAGGAGATTTACAGGGAAGGATGTTGACGTATCTGTTCTTCTCCTTGTTCTCTTCCTTAGACGCTGCATCACATGACGCCTGAATCGGGCAGACAGGAAGTGCCTGGACAGAGAGACAGACATGTTTTGGTTATCGTATAATGAAGTTGCTCCGTTTATTCATGGATATTGCAAGACAGGTGCTGTGCAACAGCTAATATGGCTTCAAACTGATTTTCTAGACTATAGGCGGTTTTCTACTTTTCAGATTTAATAAAAGTGACTTGAATAAGGTAAAAAAAAAAAAAAAAAACATATGTAAATTGCTCATCGGCCTGTTAAAGTACAATCTGTGCAAAGCTCACATTGAACTCCTCCCTGAAGAGTTTGTTGTCGTCTGCCATTCGGCGGTTCATCTCCTCCTCCAGCTTGTCCACAGGAAGGGGCGGGTACTTCCTGTTGGTGCTGGGCGATCGGGCCAATAGTGGCACGCTCTGGAGCTCTGTGGCAAAGAGGAGGAAGCGGAGAAAGAGAGATAAGCACAGGAGGACAGAGAGAAAACAAACGTACAGAACAGAGAAGGAAGAGGGAACAGCACACATTAATAACAATGATAAAAACATAATAAAACAATATCTGAGGGAAACTACCACTTAAATAATTAAAAAGGAAGTTGGAAAAACGTGACATAGGTTAAGTTAACTGATCATCTGTTTCACAGTCTTTTCAGAGGAAACACATTACAGGATTTCAGAATTCTCGTTTCACACTGTGACCACCAGAGGGCAGAGCAATACAACAAAATACTGGAACAAGATAGAAGTTAAACAGCAGCAAGCACAAGACAGACTCGTCACACACAGGGATGACTCATACTAAAAAAAAATAGACACTTAAAAACTCAAGAGTACATCATATTGACTCTTTCAAGAGCACACATACACCAAGTGTCACACACAAACAAATCGATATATGCCAACAAATATACGCAGGCATACACACGCAAAATCAAACTCGCACATACTCACCTGTATCGTCGGCTCTGCCATTGGACAGGCGGAATGAGTTGGAATGACTTCCAGCTTGCTTGTATTTCTTAAACCTGCCGCAGACACACACTGAAATAAACCAGGGCCTCTAGCACACCCCAATAACACACTTAGTACAGAACGCACACTAACCAGCAACGTGTCCTGCCCTTATATTAACCAGAGGCAGCCCCCACACTGACAGCTGTTCATGTTATTGGTCAAATATTTCCACCAGTCCCAGCGTGATCCAAGAGCACATACAGTTTATTCCACATATTACGTATTATAGCACATGTTCCAGTCAAGAGTGACCAATAATTCAAAATACAATAGCTGGTGCAAAAGTGCAAAAGAGCCACAGGTAAGGTTTGAACTGCCAAAATTGTACACAGAGCAAAACCAGGACTTCGACAGACGATTTACAAAACGATAGCATTCAAACAACATTCCGAATCAGGCACTTTTCGGAACTTCTATGATTCCGGGTGAGCGGTTTCATTTCACCCCACATCGCACAAGACGCTCAATAACAGAACTGACAAGGGCGACTACCTTTTTTTTTTTTTTTTTTTTACTCCTCAGCAGATCCTGAGGCAAATTACAACAGCGGTGGCATTTTGCGTGTTGGCAGTTTACCGCATTTGACATTGCCGGGAGCGAGGTTACGAGAGCGAACATCGCGGGCAAACGACCTGCATTTACACATTCCGACAGCCACGCGGCATGATTTGGGTACGAGCATAACTGCTAATGAGGCCGCCTCAGGCAAGAGCGAAAGAAGTTCGGTAAAATCTTTTGATTCAACGATGAACGAGACATCCAGGCGAGCACAGGACCGCAGTAAGAACGCACACCCTTACCAGCGCACACCCTTACCAGCGCACACCCTTACCAGCGGTTGGCTGGGGCGTCTGCGTTCCTTCCGGTTTGCGTTGTCGGGACAGCGTGTTATGAGTGAAGCACGGAGCTTTACGTCATTGTCGACTGCTTATTTACAAGGATCAGTTTGGCCACAGGCCTTCGCTTGTTCCAGGCGGACCAGTGTTAGATTAATGCGTGCAAGCACCTCCACACACTTAAAAGCCTGTTGTGTGTTTGTGTGTGTGTGTGTGTGTGTGTGTGTGTGTGTGTTTCTGTGTGATTGAGAGCCACACCCACTCTATTCACTGGACCTGCCCTGTGATGTCATCACCACCGTATGCATGCACAGTCTTGCCAGAGTTATAAGCGTGAGTGTGCTACTGTGACTGAAGCAAGGCATGCTGGGACAACACAGGAAGAAACAGCATCAAAACATACTTCCACTGTTAAATGTAGAGACAGAGAGAAATTATTTTGTTTCAGCACAGTACATGTCTGTGGTTACAGATTTGACACAGACCTTGAGATCTTAAAAGGATTTTCAACCAAGTAGAAAAGAGAATATATAATGACCAAAAGATTTTATGCAATGCATGTCAGTGTACATGCGTTCCTGCGTGTATACGTGGGTGTGAGTATGTGGCTGGGCATATGTGGGTGCGTTCAAGAGTGTGTGTGTGTGTGTGTGTGTGTGTGCGTGTGCGCGTGCATGTAAGCGTGCAAGCACGTGTGTCTCTGCCTGAGAATACGTGTGGTTATATGTGGGTGCGTGCAAGAGGGTGTATGTGCATGCGTGCGTGTGTTTGTGTGTGAGTGGAGTACATGTGTCTGCCTCAGAACGGGTGTGGTTATATGTGGGAGCGTGCAAGAGGGCGTATGTGCGTGCGTACATGGATGTGTACGTGCGTGCGTGTAAGTGTGTGTGTTACTCACCTCAGCATGTACAGCACTATGATAATCAACACAATCACCAGCAGGGAGAACAGCGCAATCATCACAGCTATTACAGGCGTGTCATCTGTGGGCGGAGACACAGTAAACCAATAAGCATCGCGAGTCCAGCGGCCAATCAAGCGACATTTATCATTCACTTTCACTAAGAGTGAAAATCAACACTCAGAACTGTCTTATTCTGGCTCTGATTACACTGCCTGCAGTAAATGAAGCAATATGACATCTCGGAGAGGATAAGAATGGAGAATGCTAGAGGGATGGAGAGAAAGAGAGAGAGAGGGGAAGAGAGAGAAATAATAACTGAATCAATAGGATTTACGACCCAAATCTGCATACCCAAAACTGAGCGACAACAGACTGCGTGCTGGGCTCCTGGTCTGATAGGTCACCTTAAACCATAAACCAGATGGGGCCAAAGAACATTCCGGTTAATATTACCCTGTGTTAAGCAAGATGTGGGCATTGTAAGGTGAGGTCTACGAAACAGCCAGACCCTCTCAGCTAAAACTCCTGTCTCCCCAGGCAACACACCAGCCAATCATGTGCAGGCCCGCAACGCTACCAGCTATAGCCAGGACATGATTGGAGAGGACACAGCTTTGAGAACCAATTGCTGAGCTGGACATTGTGTGCTAGTGTGCGTGTGTATGTGCGCTTGCAGGTGTCTACGTGCTCATATACAGACAGACACTTGTACAAATATACAACACATGCAAAGAGACAGACACAGAGAGACAGCATGGAGCACACACTCCTACACTCAGTATAAAGCTACATCAAGGCTGATAGAGGGACAGAGTTATCAGTAAACACACACACACCCACACACACGGAGCTGGTCAGTATAAGATATATTGAGACTGACAGCACACAGAACAGACCACACAGGGACACACTGTTCTACTCAGCCCTGTTTGGGGCGGGGGGACTGGCTGTTCACCAACAACCCAGCCCACTAACAGTGACATCATCACACAGGGACTGCCTTGTGTCAAATGACATCATCAGGGACACCCCTCAACTCACCTGTCGCTCTAATACAGAGTGAATGGTGCACTTAGAATGAACAGCATGAGTGGCTTCACTTAGCACAACACCGACACAAACACAAACACAAACAAGCGGAGAGGGAATATGACAACAGTCCTGAGTATCACTTAGAGCACTGGAGGAGAGACGGTGTGAGTGAGTGAGGGAGAGTGTGACAGAGAGAGAGAGAGCAGGTGGGAAGAGCGAGAGAGTGAGGAAGAGAGGAGGGAGACAGAGAATGAAGGAAAGAGAGACCGAGAGGGCGGATGCAACTCAAAGGTACATACCGGTGTCGTCGTCATCACCATCTGGACAGAGAGAGATAGAGAGGGAGGAACAGAGAGACGGAAAGAGAGGGAAAAGGAGGGAAAGAGGGAGAGGGAGGGGGCATGAGAGAATCAGGGAGGGATGGAGAGGAAGTAAAGGAGGGAGGATTGAGATGGGGGGAGAGATGAAGGGAGAGATTGAGGGAGAGAGAAAAAAAAACATCTCAGATTGTGACCATGGCAACACAAGTCTCCGGCGCCCTGAGCAGCATGTGAAGTAGGAGCAGCATTACAGCAGAGCTCTGCGCACCAGCAACATGGAGCACCGGCCAGAACGCTTCACCTCCTCAACTCTGAGATCTCGTGTGTATGTGTGTGTGCGTGTGTGTGTGTGCGCATGCCTGAGTGTTCATAAAATGCAGCTGCTTTATTCAAACCTGCGGAGCTTCAGGCCCGTTTTAAATTCAAGTGGAGATTCCAATGTTTCCAAAGATCCCAAATATGTCCTGCTGAACTGCTGGTAAATATGTGTAAAATGATGAGCAATAAATCAATATTTTCCATCTGATGTAATGCTGCGGCCATAAAAACATGGCATTCTGGGTTTGAATAGTTCTCGCAATAGAAGTATGTATGATATAACCTTGGTGAAGCGCTGCAACCGGCAGATACAGAATGTGTTTGTGACCTTGTCCTACAGTATGAAAAAAATGCTTTTTCCGTCTTTGAACCTACTCAGGGGAAATTCATGCCAATATTTTATATATGAATTATATTTTCAGCTCAGTATGTGTCACGTCTACGTGTTCTTATTTTCATACAAAGCAGGAAATGACACCAGCATCACAAACCTTCAGGCGTGACGGCGTCTGACGGCGTGAAAGGGTCAGCTGTGGGCGTGTTGGGGTCGGGGGTCGGAGAGTTCGCGGCAGGAGAGGGCGTGGTGGGAAGCCAGGGGTCATCAGGGATGGACCTCAGCGAGGTCACAAGAGGAGGAGGAGCTGCAGCCTCGGTGGCCGTGACAACATCTCCGTCCCTCTCCCCAGGATTGGCGGTGGTGGCAGAAGGAGGCGGGGCTATGGTAGCCGGGGGGAGGGGCTTCTCGGTCGGCGCAGGGGTAGGGCCTGGCGTGCTTGTCGTCATGACGACTGCTTCACTTTTGCCGGGCGTTGGCGCAGGGACGATAACCGGCGGGGGTATGGTTGTTGAGGCGGTCACTACGGTGGGGGTTGTTGCCTGGGTGATGTTGAGGGTCGGCGAGGGTTGAGTGATGGCGGATATGTTGGTAAGGGCAGGGGCATCTAGCAAAGAAAGACAGAGAGAAGATGTCAGAGCAGATACACAACACACTAGCATTCTTAAAAATCAGCCCCAATAAAACCAAATGTTCTCACAACGTCGCTGGACTGTTCTGTTCATTTATACTACCACCAGAACATGAATTTACCAGGTGCGTTTGAGACAAAATTTCCAGACATCCTGGATTGTTTCTAAAGACCATGTTTCAACAAGCCGACGCTGAACGCCGAGAGAGCCCTGCAGCTCTTAACTAATTATTAATAAACAGCAGCACACACACAGGTCACTGTGCCAGGGTGAAAAGTCAAATCCACTAATGACCCTTACACTGCAAACCTACCCCTCACAAGGAATCTGCATACCACTTTTAAGCTGCTGTGGTCAGTACTTTAGGAAATATGGCCCAGACAAAATTTTCAAGTTCAAGGTCACAGTGCCTGGGTCAAATGTCAAATCCACTAATGACCCTGAACTTGCGCACCGAACCCTCACAAGGAACCTGCACATCAAATTTGAAGCTCCTGAGGCCATCAATTTCGGAGATTCGGCCCAGACAAATTATAGAGCTGCCACCCACCTGCCCAGTTGCCCCATCAAGGGCTGTGGGGTAACAATTGTTTTGCTGCTGAAATATGAAAATGCCACAAAGCATTTAGGAAACTAGGCAGTCGCTCGCCTACTGGTGGACGCACATCCCCGCACTCCCTGAAGCAATAGCTCCCAAAATTAATAGACTTTGTGACCTTACTACACACAAGGACCACGCCAAATATGAAATGAATCGGTTGACATGTGTAGCCTGTAGGGTGCTAACAAGAAAATCCCTATGGATGCGGCATGATGATCACTGGTCCACAGTATCTCTGACTGGTCGTCTGGGGACACAATAAAGTACACTTATATATGGTTACTACAAGTCTGCCACATTTTATGATTTTGGCAGATATTCTCAGCCCCAGACTAATAAAATTTTTGCACACGTTTCCAGAGCTGGATACGTTGTGTATTCAATCCAGAGAGACCCTTGATGGGAACTGAACACACAGCCATCTTGTACCATTTGAACTTGGACCTGAAGATGAATGCTCTTCGCTAATGATCTTTCTTCAACCCATTTTGCAACTTCGTGGTTAAACTGATTGCAATCTCAAGTAACTTAGGTTTTCCTCTCCCAGTAGCCCAATACGTTTGAGTCGCAAGAAAAGGGCAAAGCATACTAACTCAAATGGAACAGGAGGTCCCCTTTGGTGTAACATTCACTAAATTCACTCACTATTTCCAAGTCTAGTTCTTTCCCTCCCCTAAGAAAAACCACTGGTGGCCAAACTGCTCCTGGCAAGCACTAACTGCTCACTGCTGGTCAGCAAAAATTATCCGCAGATGATTTTCTGCTCTCAATGAGAGAGGAAAGGCAAGGTGACTGACGCAGTCGGAGGTGACGCTGATCGTGTTGAGGAAAACTGACGTTACACAACACACACCGGTGTGGCTCGGACTGAGTGACATCATGGCTATTCGCTCACAGATGCCGCCGTGATCACAAGTGTTTGCCGAAATAGGATCGCCACCTGCTGGGGTCCAGACACGGGCCAGCGCCACTTCTCAATGCACCCCTTTAATAACCAACGTTCCCCCCCAAAAGAGAAACAACCAACAAAGGGATTTTTGTCAGCGTTGTGATCTTCGACAAATGCCACAGTGGACAGAAGGCCGGCTGGGTAACTTCTAACGCATCACTGCGTAGAATAAAAAAACCGCTTTAACACGCTCCACCCCGATCTTTAAAACACACACTTTTTAATGTGTTAACATTGCATAAGTTTGACAACAAACCAACAAGCGGTTGGAGAACTTTGTTTTGAAGATTGACCAAAGCAGCTTTAACAGTGGGCAAGGGACATTTGCATAATCGCAAAGAGCAAATGTTCAAATTGGGATTGCAGATTAATATGCAAAACTGAAAACCACCACTGAAAAGAACACGCAACATAAAAATGGCACACATTGAATTTACTCAATTATTAGAAAGTTCTGGAACAGATTCTACATTCAAAAACATAGGAAAATAGGAAATCTAAAGTTTGATTTCTCAGTCAAAGCCTCCAAGAATTACGCCTCCGCCAGAAGGTAATACATTTTGTCGGCGTTGTTAGTTGCCGAAATTCAGCAAGTCTGTAACTCTGTTCCGCTAAAGCGTTTGTTTGTTAGTTGCCGAAATTCAGCAGCTCTTGTTACTCTGTTCCGTTAGAGCCTTAGTTTGTCTGTTTGTTTGTTCGCTTGTATGTGGGTTTGCACTCGACAGGTCGCTATTTCAACTTCATTACTTTCTTTCATGGGTCATCTTATTTGGGAGGATCCTGGCCAGAAAGCTATGATTTTTAATGAAACTAGGTCAGAGGTCAAGGTCAAGGTCACCTAAAACGTCCAAAACGCATACGGTTTCGTAACTCCAGTTCCAGTTGAGATAGAGACCTTCAAACCGACGCCGTTCTGTTCGTCAAGAGAATGCGGTCCTATTGGTTATGGGTTAGGACCGGGGTGGGCAGTCCTGGTCCTGCAGGGCCGGTGTGCAGCGGGTTTTTATTTCTACCAATTACCCTGACTAATTGAGCTAATTGGTTGCAAACACAAATATAGATTTGTGCAAAGGTTCGATCAAAGAAAAATGTTTTATGTAGCGAGATATGAATAGTCTTTGGTCATTCATGATAATTTAAAGAAATGCGCCTGAAATGTTAGATTTCATAAATGGTTTGGCTAATTTAGATAATGAACTAATTAAAGGCCAGAAGTTGGTGCGAAAACCAGGGACAGATACGGCCCTTATTGCCCACCTCTGCGTTAGGATGATTCCACACTTATGCCAGTACGTAAATATGACATTACAAAGTGACGTAAATTTTCACCTTTCGAAAAATTCATTTTCGTCAATTCGGTTATTTTGCCCATTGGTCGAGAAGATCACACACAAAATTTCAGCCCAATCGGTCAGAAGTTGTGACGTAATTGACGTTTTACAGACGTAAATTTTGAAAATTGAGAATATGTCCTCATTTTCCAACATCCCGTACATCCTTTGGTTTCGGAGTCAGTTGGATGGGGTTATGTATTCTCATAAAGCAAAAGCATTGATGTTTGTCCAAATTTTCAGACCTGAGAGGTCAAGGTCAACATCAAGTTCACACAAAAGGTCAAAAGCACGGTAAATCAATGCTTCTTGAGTTGTAACGGCAATACGATCCTAGCCATTCATCTGAATTTTGGCAACTCATCGTTCTTTGAATGATCTTTCATTTGTTTGGTTCTTCGTTCATTCCTGAGTTCGTCAGTTAATGGGATATCTCAAAAAGTAACAGATGGATGTCAATGAAATTTTGGTTGTTGACAGATACTGTGTAAGGAGAATGTGATTAAATTTTGGTGAAGATCCAACTCATATTCTTGATCGAGGAGACAAAAGAATTTTGTTAAGACTGAGTGTTAGAGTGTAAGAGTGAGTGTAAGACTGAGTGTAAGAGCGTTAACCTTTAACACTCACGTTCTATAATAATTCCTCCACCAGTGAATTTCAGCACGGCAACAGTAATGCGCTCTCTGAGTGCCTTTCAGTATAGATATGTGCATTTTTCTGACAACATACCCATCTAAAAGATAGCCCAGCTAACTCCTAAAAAAATCTGCCCACGAGACAACCCACCTACTCTTAGTGCGCCAAACACACACAGCTGAGTCGGTGGATTTGGATACAGGACATGGGATGCAAGATATCTCCACAACCACAACTTAACAGGCAAGAAGATGGCAATAAAAAATAACACTGAATTAGTCTCCTGTTAAATTTCCAACAGTCTGTTGTAATATGAGATGAAAACATCTCCAACCAACTTGTTTTCACAAATCTAGTGATTGAATAGCAAGTCTGCCCAGCTCTGCTCCAGGAGATATATCTATAGGATTTAACTCCAACTCTAAATACTGCATACCTGATTTTACAAGTTAGCAGTTGAATGAAATCTCTAGCTGTTGAATGAGGTGCGCTTTGTTACCGCTGGAGCGAAGACCTTCAGCACAGCACATCTCCAGGAGCAGGGTTGGTCAGCCCTGTCCCAGATTATAATTGATGCAGAGCGTGTGATAAATGTGCTGTAGCGAAAGATATCATTTTCCTCTCCTCAGTTCCACTTCCAGCGAGACACAGGAAATGGGCGTCTGATTTATTCAGCACATTCCTCTGTACACCGGACATGCAAGTGTGTGTGGGCCGGCACCCCAAGCCACTTCATTTGCTCACATTTTACTGAAATAACATTTGTTTAATTAATCATTTTAAGCTGAAAACTCCTGCTACCTCACCACTTGCCTGAGTGTCATTAGCTCTGATAAACCTGTACTGGGGCAACCATGATGCAAAGATTCAAAGCCATAAATCCAAATGGCAAGAAACAGACCAGCTTATTACAAGTGTTACATCATTAGCATCAGAGTAATTAGCATGAGTTACTTCCTTAGGGTGATCTTTTGTGGCAGCATTCGTTTTGGAGCAGCTTTTTAGCATCGGTGCTACCTTCATCGAGTTTGTGTTAGCATCAGTTTTAGTGTAAAAGTTAATTCTGGCGTTACCATCAGTAAAATCGTTCACATTGTTATCCGAATTTGTGTAACTGTTAGCATCGGAGCACACGCTGCATTAGCAGTCAGCTACTACACGCGCGGTGGCGTACGTGCTAGCATCAGTGCATTAGTCTTTGCATTAGCATGGGGTTTAGCGCCAGTGCTAGGGCTGGCAATGGCTTCCTTACCGGTGGGGGTGGCGGGTCCCTGGGCTGAGCAGATGGCCCTAAGGGCCACACTGAGCAACAGGAGCCAAGGACAGACACCCATACTGCCCTGAGAGAGAGAGAGAGAGAGACAGAGGGAGAATGAGAGAGGGAGAGAGATTCAGATTTAAAACACACGTTATCTGGACAGAAAGACAGAACCTCAATGAAGCCCATTATTTAAAAAATATTAATAAAATGAATGAATAAATAAAAATAAGGCCGAACAAACAGAGAGCACAAGAAGTGAGAGAGACGGAGTCAGATAGAAATAGACAGTAAAAGACAGAGGGAGAGAGAGACAGAAAGGAGAGAGATTGAAGGGAGGGGTGGGGAGGGGAAGAGAGAGTCACGGTCTGCCCACGCTCAGTAGAGACACGACTCAACACCTGCGGACAGACATTCCCACATCATCATTAAAGCTTTACTGAGGCCTGCCACTCATCAGCACGAATCCTTCCTGTAGAGATTTAACACACACATGCACACACACGCACGCACACACACACACACACACACACACACACACACACACACGACAATGCACACCTGAACTTTACGTCTTACACAAAAACCGGGAACCCAGAATTATAGGGCTGAAAATGTGTCATTAACATGTGAACTATGCTATTTCTTCGAAGACATGAACAAGAGTAAAAATTACGCAACCAAAAATGACTGTTTAAAATATGGGTAATATGACCTAGACAATGCAATGACGTGGAAATTGTGAAGACTAAAGCGGTATTTCACTGCCACACTAGAGCACCTGCAGACAGGGCCATATTTAAACTCTTCTGTTTTCCAAAGCTGAAGTCCATCTTATAACTGTGCAGCTGGAACAAAGCCAGACAGGCCCACATTTGGATGGGGGAGGAAGACCAGAGTGGGCCGATTCTTTAAACGGGAAAGTAGACCAAAGTGGGTCAGAACCAGGCTGGAATTAGCTGAACTTGGAATGAAGAAGGAAGTTAAAATGGGCTGGATGTGAACCAGAGAACGAAGGCGGAACATTCCGGTCTCAGACAGTGGGTAAAGCACTGAGCCGGAGCCAGATTTTTCCCATTGCGCTCTGCACTACCAGAGCTACTACACATGATGGTATTCTGAGCAGCGCATTGAGCCAAAATGGAAGAGGGCTGCCTGGACTTTGTCTGCAGTCCAAGGCTGAGGTTTTCCGGAAAGAGGGTTTACCGCTGGCAGTTCACGGCGGTCAGCGGGAGGTGTGTGACGCTTCGCTCTCAGCTGTTTTGGAGAACGAGATTTTATCCACAATATACAGACACCAACAGCCTCCGCCAGTGGACGTTCATCATAAACGGTCTTTTTACTTTGGTTTGTTGTAAGAACAAAAACACAAACACATACATAAACAAACACACAGACAGACAGACATACACAATACATGCTTTATTCCACAACGCAGGACCGGGAAGCAACATAGTTTCACCTCAGAAAAAAGGAAAAGAACAGATGAGTGTGTTAGAGGAAAAGATGAGAAAATATCTCTGATCCCTTCTAAAGCCGCTTTCACACCGGACGCGAAACGAATTTTTTGCACGACAAATTACATTCAAATTCAATGCAAAGATGCGAATACATGCATTGAATACATTGAATTGAATTTGAATTTGAGAGAGAGAGAGAGAGAGAGAAAATGTGAGTTGGGGGGGCGGGGGGGTGGGTTTGTGTCTGACCTGGAGAGGCGATGTTGACATCAGTCACTCATTCGCACTGCGAGATCCTCGTCCCCCTGCAGACGGACACAGAGACAGACAGACACCTTTAGCAGGTCTCAACATTCAACAGCAGCCCTTCACATCACAATCTGCAGTGTTCCCCCTCAGGGAATCATTTTGTCTATGGACCAAACCCCACATTCTGTGTGCCTGTGTGTTTGTGTGTGTGTGCGTGTGTGCGCGCGCGCGCATGTGGGATTGCATAGCTATACTTGTGAGAACCAACTTTTGAGAAACTCTTGAGAAATCCTGTGAAGACATTTGGGTTGTGAGGACATTTGGGTGGTCCTCACAGAGGATTGTGGCAAATTGGTTAAAGTAAGAGTTACGGTTACAATTTGGGTTAGGTGAAGGTTAGGGTTAACCACGATTTGGTTACGGTTCGGGTTCAGGAAAGGCTCTCCAGAATGAATGAGTCAATACAATGTCCTCACGAGAATAGCTGTACAAATGAGTGAGCGTGTGAGAGTGCGCTAGCGTGTGTGTGTGTGTGTGTGTGTGTGTGTGTGTGTTCTACAGAGAATATAGCATTCCATTTGCGCAGGAATGTACCACGCCTTGTCAGAAGACAGTTGGCACTTTGGTTTTTACAGCTGTTTGAGTATTTTACACCAGAACTGCTCACTTTATCTTATCAAGTGAAAACACACGGCACCTCAGGCAGTACTGATGTGGCTGAGGAAACGTAACACACGACAACCTTGGGTTTCCAACAAAATTGCAAACTCGAGTTTGGTCCTCTCATTAGGAATGAGGTTGATGTGTAATGCTGAGCAGGGGACAAAGAACTTTACTGGAGGAATAAAGTGTTCCCAGAAAGCTGTTGCTCTAATCCCGCTCTGTCTTCTCAGTGCCGAAGCAATCCGCATCTCACTCCATGAGCCACCATAATCCCGGCCCACAATCCCTTGCTCCCGACCCAGGAAGACTGCTAATCCAGCCCTTCTGGACCTCATTAGTCCATCGAGGAGTCAAATCATATCCAAAAAGGGCCAGATTGGATGCAGTGTTTGTAAGAGCACAACACCAACACGCCAGATTCTACTCATCAAGGTTCTGATTTAACCCCCTGATTACTTAACTAGTTGTTCGGTACTATAGTGCCGGGCCACAACAAGAATCAGAACCCAGACTAGCCCTTCGAGGATAAGGCTAGACCTCCCCCATCTATGGTCACCATGAAGATCTTCACACAAATACTCAGCATGCTCAGGTCAATGCTCTAGAGGTTATTCAAGAGGACGATGCCATCCTACCTGTGAGTCCGTCACAGGTAGTCACTGGCAGAAAGTCTTCAGCAATCAAATCAGGACTTTTTCCATCTTTCAGTGGGTGCGCAAGGTCTCATCCAATGTGTTTCAACCATGGATATTGTTGCAAAATTGTAATCCTGCCCAGCCCGAAGTGGTCTATGATTGTCCCACCAGTACAAATCCCATCGACGTAATCTGACAGCAGCCAAAACGTTTCTCCGGCTGCAATGTCACTGGGCAAGACCTTTGAGACTGGCCCACCCCTTCTCCAACAGTTATATTAGCCATTGGGGTGTTTTGTGCCAACTCACCTCAAGAAATGAGGTTTTGACACCCGTCATCTCAGATGTTGCTGAATCTCTATCAGACTGATGAAACACTGATGAAGCATTCTTTTGTAAAAAAATGCTCATTAGTTTCATAAATAACAATTTATTTGGGCCAAGTCAGCCATTTTGACAGCCATTTTTTATTTATTTATGTACTATTAATGAAACCAATAAACATTTTTCTACAAACTTGAAAATTTGAATCCGTGAGACACAGATGCAGAAATCGACAGAATTTAACAAAGTTCAAACGTCTGAAAAATGGACCAAATTTTTAAAAATTCAGGAATGAAACACGACACGCACACCTTTAGTGTCTCTAAAAAACACATCGAAGTTCTATGAATTCTGTTGACCAGTTTCTGAGTAAAGTGGATAAACGATACCCCCTATCAACATGATGAAGCCCGTAAGGACGGACAAGGGTAACCTTTAAAAAAGTTTAAAGAACACTTCTTCATTCACAGTACACCATCAGTTAAAGTTTGAGACCTGAGATGGTGGGTGTCAGGCCCAGATGATTTGACAGGGCATTACCCAACTGCCGTGTTTGTCAACCAATAAAATCAAACATGGCATGGAGGCTCCGCCTCCAACTCCAAACACATCTCTCAGAATCTCATATCTCCCACCAGCAAAAACATTGTGTTTCCTTTAGATGGGCATCAAATCGTGAAGTAAAATCCTTAGCCTCATAGCATCATTGCCCAAGTCATATTTTTGCCTCATTGAGATACTGGCTGCCTGTTCTTTCGTGTTGGTGAAAAAAATGTGGGTTTTTTTTTTCATTTTTCTCAAAACCTTAAAATAAATAAAGAAATCAATCAATAAATAACATTCTCTAAAATAATAATAAAAATATAGGCAATTATGCTATGAAGATAACAAAATGCTCTGTCTGTTTTGGTTGCTACTTCAATGCCAGTGAGGGATGACGTAACGGCATGGGAATGATACGATTTAGACCCATAAGAGATCAGCAGCTTTCTACAGCAAAGATAAGTTAGGGAAGGTTGGGTAACTTTGTTGGGTAAGTGGGGTGAGAGAATAGAGAAGTTTTTGCATTTAGTGGCCGTCACTGTTCTACAGCCCAGCCATTTAAATCATTTAATGCTAGAGTTAGTGTGTGTGTGAGTGCGTGTGGTGTGCGTGTGCAGCGTGGAAGTGTGTGTACATCTGTGGGCACATCATGTCTGTTCTTTTTCGCTCAATCTCCTTCTCTCGCCCGTTCCCTAACTCCACCTCTCTCCCTCCTTCACCGTTTCCCTTCCTCTCCCTCCATCCCACCCCCGTTTCCGTGTTCCCTCGCTCCTCTGGCCGACGGGATTCCCTAAATTACAGCCCTGCCTCCGCGCCCTGACCGCGCCGACGCCCCTAAAACACTCCGCACTCGCCGGGCCGACCTGCCAAGAACCGCCGCGACCCGACCAAGCACCCCGACACAGAACAAGACTTGGCAGCAGTTTCACAAACACATAAAAGTTTGGAGAATTCTGGGTCAACTGTTCAGATCACTGCGAGTAAATTACAGACAGGTTTTAACTCCTTAAACCACAATTCTCACCATAATTTCCCCTTAAGTTCGTTCAAAATCAGAAGCATCTTTTCGCACTGCAGAATAAAGTCACACACGTATTCCGTCACTGCGGTTGCAGCGCTTCACTGAAGTAACATCACACTTACATTTGGTGAAATATTTCAACACAGGATGCCATGTTTTTATGGCCACAGCACTACATCAAATGGAAAATATCTAGATCTTGCAGATCACTTTATGCACATTTCCCCGTACTTCAGTAGGATGTGTTTGTGATGTTTGGAAACCTTGCGATGGAATACAGTGGAATTTCACCCTCAGGGCACTGAAATAAATTTTCAAAAAATTATAAATTAAATTATGATACAGACATCATTGAGCAACACTATTTGAATTTAGTGCTTTAAGGGTTAAAATAGACCAGAAGCTGCCCAGGTTTGAATACAGAAGCTGTATTTTACAAAGCCATATATGGGATCACAGGGCAGAAAGGGTCAACATGTTTTGTAAGCATGAACTGGTCACGTCTCTTTTCAGAGTGAACACTTTGTTCTAGACCTTTATATTTACTTCTTACATGCTTGTAGCGGTAAAGCAAATGCCACTATAGACGAAGGGTGTAAAACTCCGGTACTTAAAGGCCACAGTGTCAGCAGGTTTGTGTGATCTCCTATTCAATCAACAGGCCAGTACTGCCTTGAGTACAAGGTGTATCCCTTTAGCCAATCAAAGTCACTGATTAGTGTCTCATGCAGAAACACGCCAGACACCAGGAGACACTGGGGCACTCCAGCACTAGGCCGCAGCCTGGCGGTAATTATTTATCCATCATCATGCTGCAGTGATAGCGAAATAGCACAACATGGCATACAGTAAGTGCTCCCTATGGCCGAACCATGTCGCCACGGAGACTGGCGTCACCTGGCATGGCAGGAAGCCCCACCCGTGCCAAGCCCCGCCCCCTCCGGCCGTTCTGGTCACGACATAACAGACTCACGCCGCGTCTGCTCCGCGCTCTGCTGACTGTTTTCCTGCCGCGGCGAAAGCTTTCATCACTAATTCGCCTTCGCAAACTGCCGCTTCCCGTCTTATAAACGTAGGCAGCGCAGATCCAACGGCTATTTTTAAACCACAGCTCTTTTTCATGTGGATATGAGGACCTTTCAAAATTAAATTGCACTTATATATAAGACTCTAAAAATAAGACCATTTGAATAAACTAATGGGAAGACGAATGCACACTCGCACACAAACGAGCGCACAGACAAACACAGACATAAACTCACAGAGGCACACATCCAGGTGTACACACACACCCACACACACACACACACACACACACACACAGTGGCTTGATCATACAAACAGGTGACAAGTTAAGATTAAATGCGTAGAGAAACATGAATTTATGCAGACCCTTCTGTTCATTTTCCTGGCATGGTTTGGGTCCACTCGTTCTTTTAAATTCAGAGGGGTCACTGCAAATCAATGCGGAGTTACTCAGTCTTTCTACGATGACGCATTCCTACAATGATGGGAGGGGTCTCTTTCAGGATGACAATGGCCCAAACCCCACAGGCATAAGGGGTCACTGAATGGTTTTATGAGAAAGAAGATGATCCTCCAGCACACCACTGTCTTCACAGTCACCAGATCTCTAACAAACTGAACTCATAAGGGGAATTACGGAACAATGTGTTAGACAGGGCTCTCAGTCACCATCAAAACACCACATGTCGAAATATCTCTTAGAAGGAAGGTACTCCATCCCTCCAGTAAAGTTTTACACTTGTTGACTTAATACCAAGGTGTGCTGAAGCTTATCTGGCAGTTAGCGGATGCCCAACACCTTATGAAGATTGTTTATGTTAATTTTACTATTAATTTGTCACCCGTCTGAAGGAGTGCCAGAGAGTAGCAGAACAGGGCTCACAGGACTGTCCTCTTCCTCACCTTCAATACCTATGCTTCACCAGCCCAGTTCACTTCGGTATTTAGGCCAAGAAAGTCTTTAAACCTCGTTGTAGCACCATCACAAATCACACTAAAAAACTTAGCACTCACAACATCACACAACTCAGCTAAATACAGCCGCAATCCCTTCAACTGTCCGTCAAAAGTAAATCGTAAACAAACACAAATGTCCTTCAGAATGTAAAAAAAGACTGAGGTCAACGCCAAAATATCCATGGGATTGTCTCCTCTCCTTCCTTCCTTCTCTCTCTCTCTCTCTCTCTCTCTCTGTTCCCCTTCATCAGTCTCTCTAGCTCTTTAACAATCCATCCCCCCCCTCGTTCTCCCTTACTACATTTTCCTCACTTACGACCGCCTAACTCAACCTAGTGTCACCATGAAACTCGTAAGAGAGAGCGAGAGTGAGAGATAGCGAGAGATAGAGCGCGAGAGAGAGAGTGCTAGAGAGAGAAAGCAAGAGAGACAGAGAGAGCGCTAGAGAGAGAGAGAGCGAAAGAAGAGAGAGAGAGGGGGAGACAGAGAGAAATTTCAGTTCCTGCCCTTCCGGCCTGTCTGAGGCCCCACCCTAACCCTCTAACCTCAACACCCCATATCGGGTCCCCATAGAGGAGCCCGACCCCCGACCTTTCACCTCTCACTTTCCTTGTACCCCGACATCCCCGCTCAGCCACACCCGTTCCCATCACCTGTGCTCACGGGGCACACCCACCCATCCCCCAATCAGCAGAGGGGGGCCGGATTCCTGTCCCGTCTGGAACACAGCTGGACCCCGGACGGGCGGAGCCAGTGTTTCTGCGCTTTAAATATTATTCGGTTGCCAAGGAGACCCCCACTCAACCGCCCACACAAAGACACAAACGTACAAACACAGAAATGCAACTCACACACGGAGACACATGCAAACACACACAGAGGCAGTGACGCCCCTTCACACGCAGACACGTGACCATCTCTCACACATATAAACACACCCACACACACACACACACACACACACACACAGACATGCTATACATACAGCCAGCATTCATTTAACCATTGTACTTAAATTCTATAACGCCAAATAGGCCAATTTATTTTAATACCCACTATTATAATGGTTTAATCCCCAAAATAAACTTTGGAATTCGATCAGACTTTCACACGCTCAATACTTAACCCTCATGCGCACACACACACACACACACACACACACACACACACACACACACACACACACACACAAACACACTCATTCTCATACACACACGCGCACCACACACACAAACACACTCACAAGTACTCACAATCAAACACACACACCCGCCACACACTCACAAAGAATCACACTATGTCTCTCACTCTCACACAAACACACACACTCACACACATGCACACACACACACACACACACACATGCACACACACACACACAAACACACACACATTCTCACACACACACACACACGACTCACAAACTCATCACACATTCACCACACACACATATACGCACACTCACAGACACACACACTCACACATACTCACAAAGATACACACACACCCGCCACACACTCACAATCACACATCTCTCATACACACACAGACACAACACACACACACACACACACACACACACACACCTGTAAGCCACACAGTAAAGCAGCAGTCGCTCCCACAGACAGGTGTTGATAGGACACTTCCCCGCGTCATTACACTAAAAGACAAACGCAGCCAAAAACAGCACTAATGATGTAATTGCAAGTCTCTCGCCCCTACTGGTACAGCTTACCCAGCAATATACTGTAAATACATTAGCCTTTTAAAGGAAAATCAATGCATTATCTTATACATCTTTGTTCCTCATTCACACCATTCACAATTCAGTGAAAAAACAACTTCAATCATATAAAACAAACAAATGTAACATGGGAAATCAGACAATCCGATTAGCCATCTTGAGCTTTAAAACATACAGGACTGCAAGTTGGACTGAGGTAAAATGTGAGCTGTTTGGTTCTGTGCACCGGTGCACTGGAAATACAGAAGATGAGGATAAAGTGGAAATGGTCAGCCCTGATTGGCACATTCATGTCATGTGAATGAAGCACAAATTGCAGCCATATTTATACAGTCACTGTCCAAGTATTTATAACCCAACTCCACACTGGCACACATAAGGTAGTGCAATATGTTGATAATGCATATCGGCATCTATACGCTGCAGTTCACAGATTCCGTCAGGGGAAAAAAGTACTAAAGATGGTAAAGCTGTTGGGTTCTTTTCCTCCATCAAGACTATCCCACACTCTACACATCCCAAGTGTGAAAGAGGGAGGGAGAGAGGGAGAGATGGAGGGAAAGAGAGGGAACAGTCCCATTATTTATTGAGGTGGTCAGAGGGGAGTGTTTCTGCAGCAAGCTCACAAAGGATAGAGGCATTTATAACCCGAAACACATCGACCTGCTCCATTATTCATCCTGACGTGCTTCATTACACAGGTGCCAGAGAGACTCACCTGCCGGGGTGTTCCCACTGGACAAACTCTCCTATGAGAACTTTTACCGTATTACAGTGCTATTACACATTAATATTCATATTTCCCTCAAATGGCTTTGGTCATTAATGACGTTATTTAATTCATGTTTTATTATCTAAATGTGAAGATTTGAATTTGGGCCTTTGTCGGGTTTTTTTTTTTTTTTTTATTCATTTAATATTAATGTTTTTAAATGCTTTTATTCTCGTAAATAAAGCATCGTCCTGGTTGAATGTCTAGCCTTTCTGTTCATTTTTTTAAAAAACGGTGTCAAACGTAACAGACTTCTGCTTTAACCATTAAAACATACATTCTGGGCGAGCTATTTGTCCACCGAGCCACGTGTTTTTAAAGCCTGACACCAAGGCACAAGGCTTGTTGCTCAAGATGTTGTTTTCTTCCGTGCGCATCACCCGCAGTTTCTCTAGAAAAATAACTCGCCCCGCCCGCAATCCCCACCCAAAGCAATGCGCTCGCCTGTAACAGCCTGACATCACACCAGTGTCACAACACTGTCAATCAACAGCCTTCAATCCTGTCAGTCTTCATCAAGCCACTCCTCCCGTCTCAGTCAACAGAAACCTTTATGACATCTCTAACGCTTCATACAAGAAAAGACACGACAGAAAACTGCAGTCCGTAAGTATTTGGACAGTGAATAAGCATAAAACAAGAGCTATCAGGAGATGGCTTATTTCCTGGCTCACAATACACACTCAAATTAACCCAAGCCAAACATGTTTCCAGAAAAATGGGAAAAATTTAAATGTCAAAAACTCCTAAATATTAAAAATACGTCTCCAGCATATGGTTGTTGTGTGCTCAAAGTTTTATAAAAACTATCAAAAAGTTTTCAAGTTATGCTCCAAACAAAAGCATCTTCACAGACAAAGGGTCATTGAGACAGATGGACAGAGCAATATATGCCGGGGGATCAAAAAGGGATTCAATTCAAATCAATTCTTAGGCCTAATTTCTGTTGGGCAGGTCCAGCTGAAGTGTAACATGACCACTGAAAATTCAAACGTGAAACGGCAATACAATGCATGCATGGCTGTATTGTTAGTATATCCAGGTCTATGGTTCAGAAGAAATTGAATGTCTGAGGCAAACCAAATGCATATTAAATAAAAGTTTGACATCATTCACATAGTGAAGTAGTGATGAGGCTACTTGGTTGCTTGAATTATGAAAAAAAAATGTTACTGGTTGTTCTGAGAAACTGAGGGCCACAAGTGTGACATTTTTCTGGACGGGGAACTAAGTGGGTGGAGGATGGACTTGCAGATTGGGGCCTTATAGAAATTGGAAGTCATGAAGGCCTCTTGAATAGAAGTGGCTGACATGGCTGAAACATTGAGAATGATCAGGAAAATGCAGTATGGTGAGCCTCCAGATACTTAAAACCTACTTGTAACGTGAGTAACGTAATGTGAGTAACAGGACTTTTTTTTTGTTTTAAGGGCCCATTGCAGGAAATTATTGTTGCATTAAGTTGAAATCCTGCTTGTGTTAGAATTTTCAGTAATAAAGGTTCAAACATATATCATCTAATTTATTCTGTACTGCATCATTGATCAAGACCGGACTGCGCTTCATAAAACACGACTGTAAATGTCCACATATGAAGGAGACCATCTTCTTTAAATTCATATCTATGCTCCTCAAATCCAACGAACAAGAGCACAGAGCCAAGAAGCAAAAGACTGCGTCACCGTCCAAATACTATGTACTGCTCAACAATGCCACACGCTACTCTGATTGGATGGCTAGCAGACCAGCAAGAGCCAATCAGCAGCTTGCGGAGGCCGGGGACATTTTATTGGAAGCAGATTTATGGGATTTAACCCCAGGCAGGAGGCGTCAATCGCCCCGATGAGCACGGCACTCGACTCCGCTCTCCACTGCGACTACACCCAGCCGCGCTAAATTGATGGCGATGACGCACCGGTGAAGTTATGCGAGTCGGCCCGGGTAAGAGGAGTTCAGCTGAGAAATAAATAATTAAGAAGCAGAGTCACTCATTTGTAACAGTCAGTGCAAATAAACACCAGCGAGTCAGTCGGGAGAGGCGTTCGGAGAGAGACGGACGGAGCACGACGGCAGGTCTTGGCACAAACACGGCGCTTTTGCGGCTTTCAAGAACATGCGGGGGCGCTTGACTTTCGGCGGACCCCTGCTGTTAAAGCCGCAAGACTTTTTGGCGATGTGCCACGTTCCGGACTTTGTGCTCGAGTGGCCTGGGGACCCGTGACCACTGGAAAAAATGCATGAATATTGGAGATGCGTGCAGTTTAGGAACACAAGCCATTTTAGGACACATGACTCTTGGGGAACTTTGACTATGAAGGGGTTAAATCTTATGGGAATGTTGCACTCTTGCAGGTGTGAGTCTTCCAAGGACACGTGTCACTCCGGAACGTACCGTCAGAAACACACTGGGGGGAATCGAGCATCTGAACATTGGCAACAAGTCCAAGGGGAACCGTTCTAACCCAGAAAGGTTTGCTGCTCTTTCCGAACTGGCCGGTCAATAAGGACTAGTTCATTTCAGGCCGTGTATTGGCTGAACAGAGTTCCTATGTGCTCCCTATCTGGGCCACAGCCTTACTGAAGCACAACCATGAACAAGGATTCATACAGTCAGACTGAGATAAGGACACTGTAGCTGAGACTGCGGAACAGGGCCGAACCCAAACGCGTTCAGCAATGAGCAGCAAAAAAATCACTTAGAGAGACAATTTTAAAGCAAAATGTCACAAAACACAAACATGCTTGAGAAGCCATTGATCTCTGCTTGTGACAGCTGAAAGGGCATTCTGGGTAATGCCATCACACGTACTATAACGATTAAGATTCCTGTCTCATGAAAACTGCTTTCGAGTTAAGGTACCAATGCTTGATATTCACGCAAACTTTTTACAAAGATTTGGTATCTCCAATCTCACCTGAATCTGAAATGTCCAATCAGCAAACTACGTACAAGTATGCTCATATGCAACTCACTCCTGGGAGAGCAAGACAATTCACTGCTCTCCTCCGAAACACGAGCCTGTCAGCTGCCGCTGCTTCACGTGTAGATTTAAACCTCGCACGCACAGAACAAGGACAGAGGAAACCTGAACATGCGCCTGCTCAAAATGAAATCCACGAGTAGCCCAAATGGCCAGTAGGAGGGGCTGGAGTAACAACCAACGCTGACCCAAACTGACTGTGTCCCTCCCATGTCCCGGAACAGCACAAAGCCAATTTTGTGCTCCTCTCACCAGCCTGCTGGCCACAGTCGGCACTGGCGTGACACAGGATTAGATCCAATGTCGTAATGGTCACTCTTTACCGTAAAACGGTGCTGTTACAGAGTGAGCCAACCCAGCAGCCCCTACTCTAGCACGCTAACGATAGCGCATTGCTATTGTTAATGTGCATCAGAGTTTTAATCTCTCATGAACACCGCAGGAGATTTCCTGCCGACGGAGGCTATGAGCATTCTTTATTTACCCTTCCACAGATTCTGAGGCCTGATCCAGTGAATGCAGGATACAGAGTGGGGAAAAAGACCCAAGCTGCCAAAACCCAACACCAATATCGAGCAAACGGTATTCAGTGACCTGCAAAGGGAAGTAGTGAGCCATTTTACATACAGCCCCTTAGAATGATGCAAGATGCTAACCCACCATTGAAGACAAACAGCCCAGTATAGAGCCCTTACCAAAATGTCCTGTACCTTCCCCCAAAAAGGACGAGGGCGGGCCCTGAAAAAAATAACGAGAGACTCTCTCTCGGCCACATCCTCGGTCCCTTCATCCCCCATACCCCCCCCATGGGAAACAGAGCCCACTCTGTATGGTTCCACCCAATTAATGGAGGCAATTAAGGACGGTTCCGCTCATACACAAAGCTGCAGTGTGGAGCTCTCAGACCCAAGCTGGCCGAGCCAAAGCCTCTCGAATCACCGCACCGGTCGAACAGCGGCGTAAAAACTCCGCTCCGCTCTCCGGCTGCAGTTTAAGAGCAATGAAGTCACAGTCCGCAGTCACATGACTCCAATATTCTGATGTCGACTTGGCAACAGTGTCCTTAAAGCAGTGCTTGATGAGAGCATAGCCGCGACAGCCAACATTAAAAATCACAAATGTAGAAAAGCTTAACTCAGAATCTCACTTACAGACACACACACACACATACACACACACAACCTGTAACCAGTCGATCTTTGATGCTGGGCCTATTACTGATTATTAAAAAATTGAGTTACGGAGGAAATTAAATCTACAAAAAGGACAGTAATTATCTGAAACTAAAACAAACACTGACACTCCTTGTTTTCCCGTACTCATGTTAGGCCGTGTCTAAAGGAAAGCTATGAATGCTGATTTCTTTATACATGAATCTCAGATGAAAGACTGAGGCTTTTACCAGGAAATAAGTAAAGTGTGTTTTTTTTCCCATGGAGCTTTCTGGTGACAAAAAATGGATTTCATGTTCCCCGCTGAACACAATAAGATAGGAAACGAGTGCAGTCCTTCTCCTGTGTGTAATATCCACACCACCCTCCTTTCCTCCCCTCTATTACTCCCTCTTTCATTCTCTTCCTCCCTTTCATATTTCCTAACCTCCTTAAAGGTGTTTCTATATCACCACCCCCCGATTACCACAAATAAACACACACGCACACGGACTTCAGTGTGCACACACAGGCACACACGCAAGGAAACACACAAACGGACAAATCCATGCATACACACACACAAACCCATGCACACACACACACACACACACACACAAATACATACACAAACATCCATGCACACACACGCACACACACACACCCATGCGCACACTCGCGCGCACAAATCCATGCACACGCACGCAAAGCATGAGCACACACTCGCACGCACACACACACACACACACACACACGCACAGAAACCTGCATATAAACACACAAGGACGCAAGCGCGCACCTCTGCACACACAAGCACACACTTCCTGACAACCTTGCCACACTAGAAATGGCTCAGAGTGTGACAACATGAGGAAAATGCCTCATGACTGAGGGGGGGGGGTTCTCCGGAGTCTCAGGACTCTGCAATCAGGACCCTCCTCATGTTCGTCCCCATCATCCCACCCCAGTCTCTTCCACTCTCCTCCCCCCCGGCCCAATATCTGACGGCCCACAATAGCAGTCTGTCCCGGCCCATTCACTGAGCCGCTTATTAATATCGTGACCGGCCGTGTCCGGGGGGGTTCCGCCGCTGCGTCAGGCCTCGCTGAATGATCTCCTTCATTTCCAGTAAAGGAGGAAGCCCCGGTCAGGAATAACGCCTGCAGCGGATTCCCAAACGCCCAGACCCGCGTCTCTGTTCCCGAGGGAGCAACAGGGGAAAAACACCAGGATCAAACGCCGCGACTCCGATATCGACCAAACGGACCAACGAGCAGAGGGCCATCATCTCCGTAGGGAGAGAGAGTGTATGTGTGTGTGTGTGTGTGTGTGTGTTGGGGATGGGTGAAAAATGAAGGCCTCGTCACACCTGTATGTGTAACCCTGAAAGGTGCCCAAATTTAAGCCGTCCCCGTTGCAGGCACTTGAGTATTTGGCTGAAGGACAAGCAGACTTCTTAAATCCACCCATCAAATATCTACACCACTTCTTCCTCACTAGGGTCACATGGGAGCTGGAGCCTATAGACTTTTCACATGCTTACTGGAAATTTCACGAAAAACAGGTGCTCGATGAGAACGTGTCTACTGCGGATTGGTAGTTCACTGCAGGTTAAGAAGTTTTACTCACGGACTTGCGGACTAACAACTTGACGACATGGTGTCTACTTGCACACACGCAGTAGACACAAAAAACAAGGAATACAATAGGCTTCTTACACAGAAACAGGGTTTGCTTCAAGTTTGAAAACAGGAAAAAAAAAAAGACTGCGCATGCAAGGATAATCCCCAAGCTTGATTACGGTGACATCACTTCTGCATCTCTTTCCTAAAACCCGCGGATTCTGTTCAACACTCGGCTCTAAGGTTAATCCCAGACTTGGCCTCCACATCCACTTGCGCTCTGTACGAGTCAGTGGGATGGAGGACATTGAGATCATGACATGACCCTTTCTTGTTTACAATTTTTTCATTTAAAATCCCTCCATATTTTGCCTTACTGCTTGCACGGGTATGAGTTGCCATATGGTCACAGAATGTTTAGCGTCTAAATGTTCCTCAGTTCATAACAGAGGAGGGCGGTACTGTGTTTAATAAAGTCATTTCATGTTCCAAATACCAGGAACCAGCTCCCAACTTACCTGAAACTGGGGGAACTAATCAAATTTCAACATTCTAAAATATTAGTCAAGTCTTTTTATCTAGCGAACTACTCTAATTTAAAAAATTGTTATTCCGCTTCTATGATGCCAATTCTGTTTACAGTATTATTATATTAATTCCCTTTTAAGACTATGTGCTGTATGTGTCTGATGCTTTTGTAATACGGAGCCCAAACAAAAAGGAGACTCTCCGTCAGCACCTCTGCTTAGGTAGACAAAAAATAAATAACAGGTGAATGAATGCAACCCAACTTTGCCGTGAACATGGCAGGGGTTGAGATGCAAAGATGCAGAAAACTGCAGGATGTTTCAGGGATTTTGGGGCATTCACTGGTTTCCCCAGTCATGCACAGTTAGCCACGGCATCTATACACACAGCTCCCCACTCTGGCTCTGTCACAGCAGGCTCTCTTGAAAAGGCCTCATTGTAAAGCCCAGGTCCACACTTTGCTACAAAACATCTTTGGCGACAGCAAGCGGGAGAGTGTTTGCTCGTCTCCATGGCAAAAAGTAACCGTACTAGATAGATAGATAGATAGATAGATAGATACACTTCATTAAACCCCATGGGGTAATTTGTACTCTGCATTCGACCCATCCCATATAGTTAGCAGCAGTGGGCAGCCACAGAGCAGCGCCCGGGGACCAACTCCAGTTCTAAAGCCAGTTCCTTGGTCAGGGGTTCTGGTTGGAGTGTTCCTATGATGCATGTTTTTGTGGGTGGGGGAAACCGGAGTACCTGGAGGAAACCCACGCGAACACGGGGAGAACATACAAACTCCACACAGAAAGGCCCCAGGCCGGAATCGAACCCATGACCTGATGTTTACATGTGTGAAAACATAGCCCACCAGGAAAAAACTGCCAAAAAAAAAAAAAAGAAGTGAAAAAGAGTGAATTTTGGCGTTCAATGGTGTGGCTATTTTAGAAGGGTCGCACGGCGACAGGCGAAGCGGGCGTTGGAAAAGGAAGCCGGACGGGAGGACTGGAGTGGAGCCAAGAGGCCTGTAATTACTGAAGCCTCAGGATCACCCATGTCAGATGACAAACAGGAAGTGGCGGTGTGCCGGGGGTCCTCTTCCTGTCCTGTGTGGGGGAGCTGGAATGGGAGGGGGGTTGTCAGGTAACAAACACACACCACACACAAACACACATACATCCATGTGCTTCTATCCTTGTGAGGATATTACTTTAACTTCTGTTCAGTCTTTGTGTATCTCCACAGCTTTTCCCTAATCTTAACAATAAACAACGCATGCCTAACTCAAAAGTTTACCCTAACCTTAACCTATCCCTAATTCTAACCTTGAGTGACAATTTGCCTTTGTGCTAGCTAAGGACAGGTGAAAATGTCCTCGCTTCCCAATAATGTCCCCAGTCTGTAGGTAAAAACATTTCCCAGTCCTTGCAGTGTACGAGAACTTGCAAACACACACGCATGCACAGAGGCACGTGCTAAAACACGATAATGCTCACACACGTTGAAACACGCACAGATGCTAATCCAAGAGACATGTTCACATTTAAAAGTTCCGTCACAAACACACACACGTGCACACAAGCAAAAATATGAAAATGCTTACAAATTTTTTTCACACACACTAAAACACGCACGTATGTTAATCCACAAAACATATTCGTGCTTAGAAGCTCTGTCACACAAAATCAAAGACACACACGCGCTAATATAAGAAAATGCCAACAAGTTGTCACACACACACACACACACACACACACACACACACAAGCAAAAATACCTGTATGCATGATAATAATGAGAAACATTTACACTTGAAAGCTCTTGCTTTGTCACGCACACACACGGCCAGCACATATACAAACATAAACATACACACAAACACACATACACACCACACACACAAACACACGACTCAGTGCCAGCGCCTGGGCACTCCCACGTGCTTGGGAAAGCCTTGTTTTAACACCCAGGAGTGGGAGTGAGAGGAGAAACTGTTAATCTGATGCCAGTTGTGCAGTCCGGGCCAAATCAATGGGAACTGAACCAAACGCTCAGCCTGGAGGAGTCAGGAGAGACTACAGTGTACTGAAATAATATAAACAGGCGTGTGTGTGTGTGTGCATGCGTGCATGCTTGCACACGCGTGCCCACATCTATAAAATGGAACTTGAACCTCATTTCAAAATAAAAGCCCCATGGTATCAGCAAAGTCAAATTAACTTCACAAAAGCAGATAAATCCCACCGCTTAAAAACTGCACAAACATCCAACAGGCTGTCGAGTACAATATGTATATAGACAGGAGACGACTGATCGTTCCTACACCCGTGTGTACGAATCAATGGCTCTGATTCAAACAACCTACGCAATAAAGGACCTGCATCTTCAGCAAGCGTGTAAAACAGACATGTCTTCAGGTGTGCCTGTGCTCTCGACGTCATGAGACTAGTATTACCAGCGCAGAAACAGCACGCCCTCATCAAAACAGCCAATCCAGGCCAGGCAAACATTTTGCATTCAACTTGGAAACCACTCCAGTAAAGATACAGAATCCAATGGTAGGAGGAGGCCCTGCTGCAAAATGAGGTCACATTCATGAGTAGTCAAACCCTGCCCATGCTTATTTTCAGACAAAAATAGTTTCCTCTGATATTATGAATGTGACTGACAATTTTATTTAGGTTTACACAGATCATGCTGTCAATTCTAAAGTAGTTGCTCCCCTTTCCTGCTTACCTAAAATGCTTTAACTGGACAGCTAGTCTTGAATATCTTTGAGCTCACCAGTGATATCGAATCAAACGGAATTCAAGCTTCAGGATTTCCCCTTTCGCTGCTTCAAACAGCCTTCACATACCCATATAAGGTTGCAATTAAGTGTATTTTACGCACAGTAAACAGCAAAACCCCTTAGTGCGCATTAATTATGAGCAAACAGTACACTGTCTGTGGATACTGCAATTTGTATGAGTATATTACAGAGAGTGTGACATTATTAGAAAAAAACTCCCATGATCCTTTGAAAGGAAGAAAGGAAGTGTGATAAGACATTGCAGCGCTGCTTTTTTTTTTTTTGCATGATCCCATTAGACGATGATAACTTGGAACAATTACGCCCCGTCGCAGCAACTGAGCCCGAGCTGGCGAGAAGGGCACAAAGTTATAATTAGTTCTGTGGGCTGAAGACTCCATTCTGTGGGGCCTTCCGGAATAATCCGCCAAACCGGCCTGTTTTTCCGCCGACTGCAGAGGGGTCGGGCGGGTTCTGTGGGCCAATCCCGTTCATCCCTGGGTCAGGCCTGCTCTCAGCCAAGCAGGTAACAAACTGATAGAGCAACAAGCCACTTATAGCTCAGTGATATGATTTATGTTTATGTTAGACTAATCGAGACCATCGAAGACAGCTTCCCCAGACACCGGAATGATCTCCCACCTGAACTCCGTGAATACTACCAATTCAGAGATGGCCTCACAGGCTTTGACGGAGCTATCCTGTACAATGACCGTGTTGTCATCCCACCTTCCCTCCGTGGCCAGGTTCTCAGTATACTGCATTCAGCTCATCAAGATGTCACCCAGTTGTGCTCCCGTGCTGAGAGTTCGTTCTTCTGGCCTGGCATGACGCCCGCCATTACTGAAATCCGAGGCCGCTGTTCGGCATGTAATAGTATGGCACCATCACAGCCAAGTGCAGCACCCACCCCGCCTACATCCCCAACATATCCATTTCAATGCATTGCTGCAGACTTTTTCCATTACCGTGGCCAGGCCTACCTCGTTGCCGTGGACCGATACAGTGGCCGGCCACTTGTGGAGCGTGCATCAGATGGCGCAGCTGGGCTAATCGCTGCTTTGCGTCGAATATTCGTCATATACAGCATCAGTGAGGAATTGTCTACAGACGGAGGTCCGAATTTACAGCCACCGCCACACACACATTCCTACACGACTGGGGCGTGAACGACCGCCTATCCGCCGTCGCTTTCCCTCACAGCAACTGTTGCGCAGAAATTAGAGTGAAAACTGTAAAACGCCTGCTAACGGACAACACAGATCCAGAAGGCTCAGTCAACACCAACACTGATAAATTCCAAAGAGCGATGCTTCAGTACCGGAACACTCCAGATCGTGACACCCGCTTATCCCCTGCAACGTGTATCTTCGGACGACCCATCCGGGACTTCATGCCTATACGCCCCGGAAAGTACAGTCCACACACGATATGGCGCGAGACGCTCTGCTCACGAGAGGAGGCATTACGAAACCGCCACATGCACTCAGCTGAGCGTCTTTCAGAACACACCCGCAGCCTGCCTCCATTAGCCAGTGGTGACTGCGCCCGCATTCAGAATCAAGTCGGACCCAACCCTACCAAATGGGACAAGACGGGGATCATTGTTGAGGGGCGACAGTTTGACCAATATGTTGTTTGTGTCGACAACTCGGGTCGAGTCACCCTGCGTAACCGGAGATTCCTGCGTAAATAGCTTCCTGTTGTGCCCCGCAGTGCGATCACCATGTTGCCCGGCCCAACATCACCTTTGCCACCCACTAACCACCGGCCCATCTTGAGAAGTGTAACAACGTCTGAATCGCCTCTCACTAAACCTTGCCATGATGATCCCCTCTCACCTGCTCAGGACACTCAGCCAGCACGTGTTGCCCAGACCCCCTCGCCAGTACGAAATCCTCAAATTTCCACACCACCACATTCACGCCCACATCCGTCAACTGGGACCTTTCACGGAACCCCCATCATAGAAGAAGCAGCCACTACTAGGCCAGACAGGCTACCCAGAGCCCTACGTGCCTCACAGCCTTTCAACAAGCCCGGACTTAAGAGCCAGTTTTTATAGGAGTCAGGCAGATTTCTATTAGAGGGTGATTCATGACCCCTTCGGATTTGTCCAAAATTTTTTTAAATTAATAGATATATGTTAGAAATGAACAAAAATCACATTTTCTATCCTTAATAAGGTCTGCCTTTTTTTAGGGGGTCCTGAAATATCAGGGTCAAAATCAGCCAAGATGGCAAAATCACCAAAATTAGGTTTTTGAATGCTTGTATTTCTGTGCGCCCTAAGTCAGCCAAATTTATTTTCATTTGTGCAAGTCTATCGGGTATGGACTTTCTATCGTCCATACCCGACAGACTTGCACAAATGAAAATCAATTTGGCTCACTCAGGGCGCACAGAAATACAAGCATTCAAAAACCTAATTTTGGTGATTTTGCCATTTTGGCTGATTTTGACCCCAATATTCCAGGACCCCCTATAAAAAAAAACGGGCCCTATTAAGGACAGAAAATGTGATTTTTGTTCGTTTCTAACATCAACATCCATCAATAAAAAAAATTTTGGACAAATCCGAAGGGGTCATGAATCACCGCCTGCCTGACTCTTATAAAAACTGGCTCTTAAAGAGGACACCTTACCTGCTGATACCCCAACCACCGTTACCCTTGCGTCAAGACGTGTAACCCGTCAGCGTGTGACTGTTCAGGAAGCTACATGAACTGAAAGACTATTTCAGCCAACTTAACATTTTTATTTTTTGTCCTCATATTGCCTCTGGACAGTCATAATTCTTCAGTCTTTGTTTTTGCACACAGAAGACTTGGGAAGGGCTTAGAGTGATATGATTTATGTTGCAGGAATAATTGTGTTTCTTTATTGTAATTGATGTTTGCATGTTGTTTTTCAGATGCAATGTCCATTTTCTGAAGATAAAATAAGGATCTGAAGAGAAGTAGTTGCCATACTTATCCAACTTAGGGGTATTTACTTAAACCGTTCAGTCTACTCAATAATTTTATTTCAAGTATTTTAAATATTTTCTTCCACCCTTCAAAAGGCAGGCCTTTCAGAGAGTTTTTCAAAATTTTAAGTTGGCGTTCTCGTACTCCTCCCCCAGTAATGACTGTGATATCAGCATAAGAATGTTCAGTCAACAACAATCTAGCGGTCTCCTGCCCTAAATGGCTACATAGGCCACGTAAATTGTCCTCTCCCTCTCCACCTCTGCTGATGTGTGGTGAGCGTTCTGGAAAAGAACTGTGGCTGCCGCATCGCGCAGGTGGGTGCTACACATTGGTGGTGGAGAGAGGAGATTCCCCAAAATGACTGTAAAACACTCTGAGGGTCTATGAGATGGCGCTATATAAATGCAATGTTCATTCATTCATTCATTCATTCATGTATGTACATCACCACACCGAAGTGCCAATTGCAGTCATCAGGCGTTTAGAGCAAAGTCTTTGCTCAATCTTGCATTAACAGCACAAAAACCCTCGAATTATCAAATGAACTAAGCCGAAAAATAGTGCACTGACATCTGAAAAGTAAATCGTGTGAGAGCGTAACTACAGATCATCTGACGATGACATCAAAGACAAACTGAGCACATATTCCTTTCAAGTTCTGACCCTGCAAGAGTGAATGGTTTAGTCACAGAACACATTTTCCCACTATTTACACGTTTTTAAAGCCAATTTTAGCATTATAAGCAATATTAAAACTTACAAACTGAGGAGTGAAGATTAAAGACTAACAGTCAAGGGTGAGTAACAAAAAAACTGGAGCCCATGATGCCCCAAGTCACCCCAGTCAGCTCATCCAATCAGCAGCGCGTTTTCTGAAAGTAGATCACCGCTAGCCTAATAACTGACACATTCTCAGAGCTGAACTAGTTCAGAACATCAGGCAGCCATTTTTATTATCCCAGTGGGTCTTAGTTTGAGGTCAGAACTGAGGGAACATTTAAAAAAATTTGATCATCAAATTTAGACATCAAGAGACATCCTTAGGGATCAATGAAAGAATAGACCTTCTTTGCTTTTTTTGGCTTAAGTGATTTTTTATTTCAATTACCTTGTATCTTACGATTAGTTGGACTTATTTTTCACTGACAAATAGCTTGGAACAGTCAGTGCGCATAAAAATGCTGAGCAGTTAAATAAAAATGGGACATCAGTTCTTTCCGTACATCGTATGTCACAACACTGCAAAACTACCAACTTGGGATTTATCAAGCTCACATTCAGAATTAAAAAAAAAAAAAAAAAACTCCTTTCAGGTACATATCTTTGTTGTATACCAAGATATTTCTATGTTTACTTTAATTAATTATGTTCTTACCCATTCCTACAGCGATGGCAGGAAGATGTCCTAAACGGGATTAAATGACACAGAAAGTACACCCTTGTTCAAGTTGATCAACAAAATCTAAAGACCTCACTGGAACTCCTTCCACATACACAAACCCACCCTCCCCCCGGCTCCTCCCATATTACCATGTGATCACCTCTACCCTATGATGTCATATCTCTGCCCCTAAAACTGAGACATCACACTCAGGAGGAGAAATAACTCTGCACTCTCAGGGAATCCCTGATTGCGCAATAACAATCCACACACCAGGGAATTCCCCCCCCACCCCCACTTTAAAACACCTCCTTGACACCCCCCCCAGTCACCAGTCTGGATCAGGTGCCCTGATGCAGCGTCTGAGAGAGAGCAGGGCAGGAGCTGGCAGGCAGGGTGGGGGAATTCACTGGCCCGTGGATCACTTGGATATGACTAACAGTCACTCTCTACACCAGAGCGTAAAACAGCAATGCTGTGCGGGAGGAGGTCCAGGATGACACCCTGACTCAAGCAGCAGGTCCCAGAAATGCCTTCTTTTTAGACTCCATTTAACCAGGAAAGTCCCAAATGAGAATGCCCTGGTACAAGACCAAGAAAGACTCCGGAGAAATGCCAGACAGAACAGTTGCAAGTACGGCGAGATAAAGAGAAACATTTACAAAGCCGGCAGGGGATAAGGGCCTTCTACAAGGGCCCAAGAGCAGAGTTCTTCTCAGTCTCCTCTCCAGACACAAGTTAATATCAAAACCCCCACCAGAAGCGTACACCAGCAACTGTACAGTTACCAGTCAAGCAACCAACCTCAAGGCTACAATGCTGTCCTATGCCTTAGCCATTAGCATAAAGCAGATATAGCCAAGCCTACCTAGCTATGACCTCAACGGGGCACCAGTTTTAAAGTCGAGCTGAAATGAAAAATGCCTTTTTCACCCTTTTAGATCACAACCCGGTCATATTGTGTATCTATTTAACCATAAATGACAAAAAAGATTACAAAAAAATCAGTTTCTTTGTATTCTTACATCAAAATCCAATCATGTTTTCTTCATGTAAAACAAAATATGCCTTGTGCTTACGTAAGCTAGTACCAACCAATTTCAACCTTGACATCCACCAGTCAATCAATCTTAAACTTTTAGCGGCACAGAGCTAAGATTCATTCGTTAGCTAGCTAGCATGGTACGTCGGTGCGTCTTTGGGTGTTAAGCCACCTCAAACTTTGTTTGTTTCCCAAAAATACCGTGGCTACGGACCCGCTGGCTAGAATTTATTCACTTTGAGGAAAGTGGTATCTGTGACAGCTCCAGATTATGCACAAGACATTTTACAGTGGACTGCTTCACCAACTACATGGAGCATGGGATGGGCTTCGCCTCCCTCTCCCTGACAGGTACTGCTGTCCCGTCAGTGTACGCCCACTTTTCCACGGTCAAATCAAATTCCACCCAACGTTATGTCCCGCCAGTCTATGCTGTTTCGCTCGGAACAATGTCACGATACGGAAGTTAGATACTCTCGAAATGCCGTTTCAGCTCGACTTTAAAGTTGATAAAACAAAACAAAGGCCTCATCAGAAATCTGTTCCTCCAGAGCTGCAGACGTGTAGGGGGTCAACAACCCCCAGCCCCACCAAAACTAAACCACCATCGTATGCCAGAGGCGATGTTAAAACCACACGGAGTATTTGGGGCAGAATTAATGACGATAAGGGGGAGGGGGAGAAGGGGGATGAGGGTGAGCAGACCACTATTATCCCCGTTTTCAAAACCCAACCGCATCAGACTCCCAGAACGGCAGGAATGGTTAAAGGGGTCAAGAGCCGGCCCAGGTCTGCTTAAATCTGGGGAGTTAAGCTTCACCCCAGGGCTGAGGAACCGTCCCTGAACCCCCGGAATCATCCACGAGGAAGCAAACCTTTCTCCTCGTCTCAACTTCCATTCATCCTAAAAAATCTCTGCAGGCCTGTCAACTAATCCATCAACCTCCCCCTTCCCCACTTCACCGATTGTCCTCTGCCTCTCAGGCACTTTCATACACCCTCTATAGCCACGTTCCTCTATCCATTGGAAAGATACTCTCAAACTTTCAAGCATTTCCCTCCCAGTAGCAAATCTCCCAATTCCTGAAGATCTGCCAATGTTGCAGGCGTTCACTCTAACCAAAACAATTCACACTTTATTTCACAGCCAAGGACCTGTACAGAGGAGTTAATTGATTTGCACATATGCCAATTTTGGGATGAGATGAAAACCTAGAGGATAGTATACCAGCAGGAAAAGGGTTGAGTAGCCCTGTTCAAGGCAGTTTCAGTATCTTCCTTTCAGATGGGGAGTTGCTACTTCCAACCGAGAGTATCTATTTTTGGGTGCTCAGGCCTTGTATTGCTTAATTTTGTTCTGAAGTGCAACTGCAAAGCATCTGTATGGCAGTGTCTCCATAAAATAGCAAAACATTTGAACAGAATAAAAGGGAAAGAGGCCTCCCCTCTCGAAGGGTGGGGTGAGTTTGTTTTTGAGGTAATCAAAAAACAGGACCACCCCTCCAAGCCTAGCCTCTCCCTCACACCCCATTCAGACAAGGTCCCGGTGTGATCTCCTCTGTCTTGATCCCGTCTAATAGCCCAACGGCGAGCCAAGGCACGTCCAAGGCTCACCTTTTACATACCAATAAGATGACAGAACGACCATACTCCATCTACCTGTTGTGTCGGCGGCAACATTAGCACTATACTGTGGCAATAACCATAACCCTTCATGATGCAAAATCACAAATAAGTCATTAGAAGGTTCTTCACTGAGTAATCTAATGGTGATGTCACAATCTCGACCGACAAGGGTCTTCACTGACGACTTGCACATGCTCCGGAGAATGCAACCTGTCACATGCTTAATGGGGCTCAGTGTGATGGCCAGTCTTCCAAGGCCAACTCGCCCATTTTGGGCCCTGTTGCCCAAGCCATCATTCCAATTATGCTCGGGGGCCGATTCTCCACTGCCTTTCAC
Source organism: Gymnothorax javanicus (assembly GCA_029692085.1). Classification (NCBI taxonomy): domain Eukaryota; kingdom Metazoa; phylum Chordata; class Actinopteri; order Anguilliformes; family Muraenidae; genus Gymnothorax; species Gymnothorax javanicus. The sequence goes on along the minus strand of CM056194.1, from coordinate 182,132,747 downwards.
ATTCTTCTTTTTAACAGTCTCCCTGATTCCCCTTCAACCGTAGCCAAACCAGCATGATGAGCCAGTAACAAATATGCCACCCAACCAGCGGAACTCGATGTCTCTACCAGCCATTTTCACGCATGGAGAAACGCGCTAAGAAAGCACAGTAATCGCCAAAAAAAAAAAAAAAACAGCCAGCATTAGATCTTGAGGGGCGCGATCTACGTCATCAATAACGTTGTTACATTTACCAAATAATAGCAGAAGGGATTACCTCCGGCCGCCCCAAAACCCATACCCACCCCCGAAACGTGTGATCGTAGTACTGTTCTTTTATCCACTTCTAATTTAGTATTCCGAGTCAGGGCGTGTGGTTGAAAAGTGGGACGACAAGACAGTTTATTCCCTCACCCTCTCACGCTTTCCCCCTCTCCGTCATTTCAAGCAGCATGGCCGTGTGTGTCTGTGAACGGGCTCATTCCTGGGCTGTCGTCCCACACATTTCCCCCGCTCTCCCTCTCCACCACCCTCCCTCCCCCCGCTCATGCACAAACCCACCCACCCAAACATGTAGCAACAAAGCGCCGTTGAATGAATCTACCCCGCTCACAAACTCAGGTAGCAACTCGAATGCACGGGACTCGCTATTGTTTCTTATGTGTATTGTTACACCGTGTCTGATCGTAGTGAACATTCGCGTTCTGGCGTTCAATCCGGTTGACTTCAAATAAAAGGTATGTGGTTGCCCTCGCTTCCTCTCCCCCCTCTTTTTGGATCGCCTCATCGGCAGATCTTTTCCACCCTCCCTGCCTCACAGCTACTTCTGCGAATGTTCTTGTCGCTACAAATATAATTGGCTGCGCTCTCGGTATAATTGGAGGATGTATTATATAAAGGCTACATTCTCTCCGCATTTTCTGAGTGCTCTTCTTGGAACGGATCCCTGCCAGTGGGAGTTGTAGCGACTGTCTTACTTACTAAAACGTGCTTGTTCGCTGAAAAGGGAGCATCAGAACAATAACGCTACAGGAAATAAGTAATCAGTCGTTTTAATGTACAACTACACAATTATACTCACCACGGCTCCAGGTTCGCGGGCTGCAGTATTCAGTAATCCGATTATTGATCACAGTGTGCTTATTTTCCTCTTTCACTCTTCCCCAACCCCTGTCTCCACTCTCCACACCCCAGGAATCGAGAGTGTGCGGGGTGGGTTGGGGAGGGGGTCTGGGGCGATTGGAATGATCCGGCGGAGACGGCCAATTTAAAGACGGGCAAGAGATCACAACCTTTTGCCTCACCACAATTCAAGTCCGCTAGACACCCTCCAAAAAAAATCCAACGTGCAGTGTGTGCTCCCGACCGCAAAGTGTTCTCTCCTGGTTTTCCCGATGCGCAGTGTTCTCACGATCTCCCCTATTTTTCTCTGTATCCGAGCGCGTCGGCCACCGTTCCTAATCCGCCATGTTGTGTCTCTTCGCTTGGAATGGGAAGAGAATCCGGGGCCCCTCCTCCTTCCTTCCCATTTGCGCCACTACGACCTCTGCTGGTCACACCCAGAACATTAGGAAGAGCCCAGGAATGACAGAAGAGACTGACTAACCCCTGGTTTACAACGACACCTTGTGGTTATTTCCATGAACGCACAGTTTCCTTTGAGTGCAGCACAAATAAAACTTGTCCTGCCACAAACGAACTTATTCCCGAAGCGCGCTGTCTTCGGTAATGTTTATCCTGGAAACGACTTCATATGCTGTATTGTTGTTTAACTGTAGCTTTCGGGGAAATACTAAACCGTGGAAAATATATACAAGACTCTAATTCCAGCTCGTACGCTTGACTGGTCAATTTTAAGGATTTAAAAAAAAAAATATTAAATAAAATTTCTGACTTTGTGATTTTTCACTTGCAATGTGAAGCAATCGGAGAAAATAAAATTCAGTAAACAAAACTGATACTCTGGCTTGTATTTATGAATATGTGTTACTGAGTCATGCTGTTTATGAGCAAAGCATGTGTATCTTTGGAGTTAATTTAAATGGGTTGTTTTGATCAACAAACTATTTTTCTATTGCACACTGCATGTCATAATGTTTAAATTTACGTTACTTTTTCTTGCTTTTTTGGCTGAAGTCATTTTATTTTATTTGTATCATATACTGTACATAGTTTAAATAATTTTCGATGACCAATTGCTTGTACCATTGCGTGTTTCAAATGATAAGTTTTTATATGCGCTAATTAAATTTCGGCAAAGCTACATCTTGAGTTCACTTGCAAAATTCAATGCAGAAATAACATCAATAAAAATCTCTCTCCACATCATGCCTTTTTTTGTCGTCATGAACTTAAAATCCTGAGATTTAACAATAAAGAAGTGTTCCTGAGTTGATCGAGCAATGATGTACGTAATGGGAATAAGTGACACAGCTAGGCACAGACGGAATGCAATTTATTTATTAAGCCGATCGATAAAGTGGAAATCACCAGAACAGAGAATCATCAGATCACAGTGAATTTTTCTGCTGACAGAAAGCATCTCTAAGTTAGCACAGCAGTCATTGCTGATCGAGCAATACGCCTAATCACGGCAGCACCTCGCTGACTGTGGCATGCATATTCGATTACTTTCTAGGTTCCAGGATTAGGTTCTTATCATTGGTAAACATGATGCTTGACATAATCAAAAGGCAATCAGCAGTTCATTGATTATAACAGACGGACAAGCCTCTCTTGTTTTTACGGAGAGATCAGCCCAGGTGTGAAACCCTGTAGTCAGAAAATCAAAGCCCTTCTTGTTATGATTCTGTTCTGCTCTGGCCATGTTCTGTTCATGTTTTGCATTTGCCTTGTTCCATGCCATGTTTTGTTTCTGTTTATTCATGCATTTCCTGCCATAGTCCAATTCCCCAGTTAGATTCCGGTCATTGTTTTGTATTTCACCATGCATTGCACTTTGTCTCCCCTGTCTGGTCTTGTGTTATGTGACAGCTTATCTCCCCTAGTATTGTGTGCCATGCTTTCAGGTGATTTCATGGTTTCTGGGTTTTCAATAGTTCCTTCTAATCTCATTTGCTTCCTTCACCTTGCTTTTCTATTTTACTAACAAGTACTAACAGTTTGTTATTTTGTTAAAGTTACTAACCAAAACTAACATTGTATATAATACTAACTTACTAACGAGCACTAGGGATCGTATAGCTGCACCTTAATAATTGATTAACAAGCTCTCAGCACTCGCCCTGTTCTAGTCTCCGCCTCTTGTCTTCACTCAACCTACTTTGCTGCTTTTCAGCGGATCCTCCGCACCTGCTTAACTCTGTTCTGCCTCTCATTATCTGTGCACGTTAGAACTCCCTAACCGGAGCTGTGTGTTTGTCAATAGGCTGTCTCGTGATCCCTGTCCGCGTTTTGGCTTTTGCCTATTTCATGTGATTAGGTTCTCCCTCGTGTTTGCTCCTTCGTAATTAGTCTGATGCAATTCACCTGTCCCTAATCATAGCATGTGACTTCCCTTGTGTGTATTTAAGCAGTCTTCTCACAGCAGTTCCCCGTCAGAACGGTTCTCTTGGTTTGCCTGTGCTATGCTTGTTTTTGCCTTGTATTCTCTTGTGATTCACTTCTGACTGGACCATCCCTAATCTTCGATTTTGGCTCTGTATTGGATTGCTTGTTGCTTCTGTGTATCAAACCCTTTTTTTGCTCGACTACGAATTCTGTGATTGGTGCCCTGTTAACAACTCGGATTACGCCCTGTGAATTTGATTTTTGGATTGTGGACTTTGTACCGTTGCCTCCTGCTCTGCGGGGGTTTGCCCCCTGTCTCAAAAATCCTATTTTACTGCAATTCCTGGTTCTCGTATCTGGTTCCAGATCGCTACCTAACACTTCTATGTGTTTGTTCTTTTCCATTATGTCAGATGGCTGATCACACAAATTAGTTCCACATTCTGGCTCAACACGTAAAAAAAAAAAATGGCTCAACAGGAAATCCTGGTGGTAAAAACAAAGCACTGTGGGTGGGGGCAAAGAGTAATTTTTATGATCCAAGATCCTCCACCTCATCAGATCAGTAAGGTCAAAACAAATGGGATTTTGGCTGCAATACTGTCGCTAGTCACTGGGGGGCAGGCTTGTACTCAGCACACTTGTAGCCACTGAGCTGAGGGTCGCAAGTGAGACTGTAGGCATAGGAGAAGCCTCCTCCTTTACAAAGAGATCAGCCGCCAATGTGGGTCCCCTCATGCAGTCTTGTCCTGCAGGTTCCCAGGAGGTCATCGCTGGTCATGTCTTTGTCCCACACCTCAAAACTCAGCGCGTGGAAGGCCTCAACGTGTCCCAGCTTGAACAGTGTTCCGACAGGGGTTGTTCACCGCTTCAATCTAGTGGGTCTGCTGGAAATGCTGTCAGTACCTGACCTTCACGTAAGGGGCTGTGCTTCTCACTGGATCTCTGTTGAGCCCCTAGGCTTTGATCACCATCACCCCAAGCCAGCCCCTCATTGGTTTGATCAGGCAGCAGTCGTGAGAGAGATTTGCCTGCCTGAAACACTCATGGGCAGGGCCATCCTTTGCAATGACATTCTCCCTCAGGTACTGGTTGACAGCTGTTTTCATGTTCCCACCAGTGACAGGGTCGGGAATGAGCTTGTGGAGCGTGAATAAGGAATACGACATAATGTCTGGGACATCCTTCAGGCTGGTCAGCCTACTTCAGAAGGCCACCGAGTCGTTCTTGTTGAAGGACACCTGCCCCTGGCCATTTTTGGCCCCCATGACTTCAGTGATGTGGTTGAGATAGGATAGATAAGGCCCAGTCTGGGTGTCTTGGTCCTCCAGCACAGACTTGCACTGGCTCTTGGTGACAGAAGGTTCTAGAAACCCTAGCCCAAAGCAGAGGCTGGTGTTGAGGCTGTCATTAACTTTGGATGCCAAGTGGCTGCTGACGGTGGCCAAACAACTGCGGATGGAGGTGATCCTGGTCAGCCTGCCGCCCAGACCGACCTGCTGGAAGTAGTGCGTCCCATAGGTGTTGATGAATTGCTCGTTAAAAGTAAATGGTGCCCGGGGTTAAACACCCAAGGGGGAGAGCTCAGCTGCTGTCTGAACTCTGAGCTCAGAGTCGGACTGTCAGACACAAGGTACGTAGCAACAAAATTGAAGAAAAAAGGGGGAAATAAGAGCGCTAAATGGGTGATGATACAGCAACAAAAGAATGTAGAAAGTGATAAGTTGTGATAAAAGGGGTACTTTGTTGGTATTGGGTCCAAATCGACTGTTGCATTGGCTCACATTGCGGAGATGGAGAAATGATGACAGCTTAGTAATATGCACAATCATTCCATTCTGGTTCAATAAAAAGCTATTTAAAAATTACAAAAAAAAATTCTGATTATGAATTTGAAGTCGAAATCTAGTTCAACGTCACACTTAGATTTTTGTAAATACATCCTGAATCGGCAGTTGTATTTTCACCTACAGAGTACAGTTCAGAAAACTTAATTTTTCAGCTCAGCTCTATTGGTTGTTGGAAAGGTTTTTAAATTTCAGCTCTAGTTCAGCTGGGTGAAAATGGTTGTGATCTGGTTTCATCTTGCAACAAGAACCTTTCTCAGATATGTTTAATAGGTGTAATATAAACATATGCTTATACCAAATGCTTGAGGATCAAGAAAAAGAAGGGGGGGGAGATGAATTACGATGGTTGGTGTGTATTAAGCAAATGCGTTGTTGACAGCCCAAAACTAGCAGTATTAATGAAATATTAGATAACGTATTTCACAGCCCAGACTCACCATACTGGCTGCAGCTGAACTGGTGAGAAATGAAGACTGACTTGTCGGCAGCTAAGGCCGCAGTGGTGAACTCGACTGCGTTAGAATTGCTGCCGCCCATGGTCAGATCCCCCATATCCTCGATGCCCAGTCCCAGGGTCCAGTCATTCTCGATGAGGTCCATGGCACTTTTTCGCAACGGACATAAGTGTCGAGAAGAGCGCTGGAGAGCTCCTGTTTGCAGTTGGTAAACACTTGCCAGTCCAGCACAGACACTGGCAGCTTCTGCAGCTCGTCTCTGTGCAGGTTGTTCTCACAAAGTGTGCAGGTGTTGACAGCATTTAGGAAGGTTCGTAGGTTGATGACATAGGCACCTTTATGCTGGAGCCTGATAATGTCAAAGCCCTCTCCCATCAGGTTGTGGCCTAATAAACTGGTCAAAGAAAATTAGGGATCACCCCAATTTTCGAATTTGAAATATTTGATAGTTCAAATTATGTTCCATATCATATTTCAATATTAAAAATCAGAGTGATCCCTAACTTTCTTTGTCCAGTATATTCAAAGTCAGAAGCATTTTTTGATATTGCAGGACAATGCTCCATATATTCTGTAGCTGTTGGTTGCAGTACCTCCCTGAAGCTACATCGCTCTTATATTGAGAGAAATATTCAAACCCACGATGGCATGTTTTTTTTTTTTATGGCCACAGCATTACAACAAATGGAAAATATGCAGATCTTATACTGTACTGCATTTTATACACATTTCTGTAATTCAGAAGGATATATTTGGGATCATTGGAAACCTTGGGATCTCCATTAGACTATAAAATAGATCTGAAGTTCCGCAGGTTTGAACACAGCAGCTGCATTTTATGGACCAATATAGGGGTCTATTGATTTTGAGCGATTAACTTATCACTATCTTCAAACAAGACCTGGATACGTAGAATTAGGTGCCCGAGTGCTGGGCTAAAACGAAACCCTCTTTTCTGGTGCTTTTCTGATAAGATTGGACACCCATAATCATCTTAAACTGTATCAAAACTCCCATTAAAACTCCTGTTGGAATTTTCAGCTGGGAAAATGGCAAACGTAATATGAATTTATAGAACCTGCCCTCAATCCCCAATTTACCTTCTACAAGAGATTGCAGCCCACGTCAGCCCAATTACGCTCAAAACAGGCCCCATCTCCTGTACCGCCATGCCCGTGGCTGTGATTACCCCTTTTCGAGACTTTGTTGACCCTCAGTTCAGACATGAACAAGGAATCCAGCTGGCTGTTTCTCAGAAAGACAAGGACAAGGCAGCCTTCAAATACACGCACATACACAAAATGTGGCGATACTGGTGCCATCATATCTCAACGTGCCACCTGCAAGGATCTGCTCTGTCGTCTTGGGATTTCAAAACAAATATGCTAAAAATGCTATAATCTAAAACCCATTATTCTCCCTCATTCCGTCCCTTTTAATTACTTGTGTATTTTTTATGTTTTTAGTCTCGGGGTTTTACGTCAGCTTGTAATCCAAACTACTGAACCACACAGCTCTGCAGAGCAGGATGTTATGTCAACAAGCATGAGACCCGGCGATTCCAACTTGACTATCCTTACATAAAATGTTACAAATGATTAACCAGTTTTCATTCAAAACAAAGGAGGGCAGCTAGCAAATCTCAATTCTTAAGAGACTGAGATGAAATTCCCTCTGTACTGAGAGTATTCCTTTTTTTGTTTGGAAACTTTTTCAAAATTGAATTTTACATTCATTCAAATCACTTTAAGAAAATACAGTTGGAGCAACTGCAGTCACAAGCGCATGACTGTGGTAATTCGGATGCAACAAGGGTGTATGAAGTTTGTAGGCTTTCACTGATAAATGGTTTCTTTCCGTTTCCATTTCCGATTTATTTTTGAACATGCTCTGACTGGTTCATGGGTTTCTTGGCAGTATATCTTAGTGGCCTACACTGGGAACATCTCCATTCAATACATGCCCTCGTTGTTTTTCTTTTGTTGTTTTTAGTCATTTTTTAATATCATGTACTTGTATTTATTTCAGTATTTTTCATAGGTCTGTTTATTTCATTTGGTTTCCTTTGTGTTTCCATGTTTCCTTTTCCTCACCCTCCCCACCCCGTTTTCTTGATTGTTCCCCAATTCGTTGCTGCACCCTCTTGAGCTTTGTTCCCCTGTTTCTCACCTGTGTTAGTTTTTTATTAGCTCCCTGCTTGTTTCCTCACTGGCCCTGCATCCTCTAGGAAGCTTCAGTGTTCTGTGAGTCTGTATTTCATTTTGGTTTTATTTAGAGTTTTCGGTCACACTTCAGATGAAGTGTTGCTCATAAAGGCTTTATACAGCAGGTATAATGCCTTCATAAATGAGACATAGTGTCTTCATAAATCATACATAAGCAAATGTCATGCTTTGTAAAGGGTGAAATAACACAACTTTATTCAGCATGTGATGCCAAATGTGACAATGACAATGTCACTTAGCTGACAATGTCACCCTTGATAGTATTTAGCCACTAGCTAAGTGACATTGTCAGTTATACAACATCTGGCATCACATGCTGAACAGGGATGTGTTATTTCACCCTTTACAAAGCCTGACATTTGCTTATGTATAATTTATGAAGACATTATGTCTCATTTATGAAGGCATTATACATGCCGTATAAAGCCTTTATGAGCAACACTTCATCTAAAGTGTGACCGAGTTTTCTGTATTTATCTTTGGATCATTGCAGTTCTGTGTTAGGTTTCCACGTGTCTTTGTTTTGTATCATTGCAGTTCTGTGTTAGGTTTCCATGTGTCTTAGTTTTGTGTCATTTTAGTTTTGTACTAGGTTTACACGTGTCTGTTTCCTTTTATTCTCCTTGCTAGCTCTCGTCACTCTCTTTGTAAATTATTCGTTTACTACCTTTTTGTTACCGCACCCCCAGACATGCTTCTTGTTCTCCCCTACACCTGCTTTGAGTTTGTTTCTCCTGATTTGGTGGCTTTATAAGTTCCCAGTTATCTTCTTCAATTCATGCATCTGACTATCTGAGTTACCGACAAGCCTGTTTCCAGTGGCTTGCCTACGAGTATTTACTATTCCTGAGTTTTCCTGGGGACGATTTGGTTAGGTTCAGTTCTTGATTGATGATTCTGTCTTGCTCCACTGATAGATTACCAGTGTTTAATTTCTTGTTTGAATTTTTGGTTTTTTGATTCGTCTTTCGATTCGACTTTGGCTTGTCTACTTCCTGGTTTTGACTTCTGGACTGCTTTCTGATTACGACTCTGGATTTACCCTTCTGTACTGAAATGTCACTGCCTGTTACAGACCTGAATGCTTGATTATTAATAAAATCTGTGAATCGGGCTTTCGGCTGCGCATGAGTTCTGGTCCTGCCTTCTGTCAAGATGCACTCCAAAAGATCACCGGTCAGTACAAAATTTTATTTACTATGACAAATAAATTCAGTGACTTGCCTACCATACACAAAAAACCATGAAAAGCCTCTGAAAAGACTCTTAATAGACTATTGTCTGACTCCTTCTTCCGCAAGTCTGAGTTCTTTGGACAACAAATGGTCCAAATGACTGATTTTAAACAGTAAGCAAGTGGTAAATCTGCAGCGAAAACGTGATGTTATTCTTTCAATATGGGCCAAAATCTCTGGGGAATGTTTCCAGGGCCTTTTTGAAACCTTGCTAGGAAGAATTCAGGCAATTTCAGGGGCAAAAGAAGGTCTTACTCAGAATCAGAAAGGCGTTTGCCTTTAAAAGTGAGATTTTCCTATCCTGATGGCAAGCCGTTGAATGAATCAGTATATCTCATTCAAAGTGATTTTGTCAAATTTTGCCAAAAAGTACAAAACCCAAAACCAGTGAAGTTGGCACGTTGTGTAAATCGTAAATAAAAACAGAATACAATGATTTGCAAATCCTTTTCAACCTATATTCAATTGAATACACTGCAAAGACAAGTTACTTAATGTTCGAACAGGTAAACTTTGTAATTTTTTGCAAATATTAGCTCATTTGGAATTTGATGCCTGCAACATGTTTCAAAAAAAGCTGGCACAAGTGGCAAAAAAAGACTGAGAGAGTTGAGGAATGCTCATCAAACACTTATTTGGAACATCCCACAGGTGAACAGGCTAATTGGGAACAGGTGGGTGCCATGATTGGGTATAAAAGCAGCTTCCCTGAAATGCTCAGTCATTCACAAACAAGGATGGGGTGAGGGTCACCACTTAGTGAACAAATCGTGAGCTGATTGTCGAACAGTTTAAAAACAACATTCCTCAACGAGCTATTGCAAGAAATTTAGGGATTTCATCATCTACGGTCCGTAATATCGTCAAAAGGTTCAGAGAATCTAGAGAAATCACTGCACGAAGCGACAAGGCGAAAACCAACATTGAATGCCCGTGACCTTCGATCCCTCAGGCGGTACTGCATCAAAAACGACATCAGTGTGTAAAGGACATCACCACATGGGCTCAGGAACACTTCAGAAAACCACTGTCAGTAACTACAGTTCGTCGCTACATCTGCAAGTGCAAGTTAAAACTCTACAATGCAAAGCGAAAGCCATTTATCAACAGCACCCAGAAAGCGCCCGGCTTCGCTGGGCCCAAGCTCATCTAAGATGGACTGATGCAAAGTGGAAAAGTGTTCTGTGGTCTGGCGAGTCCACATTTCAAATTGTTTTTGGAAACTGTGGACGTCGTGTCCTCCGGACCAAAGAGGAAAAGAACCATCCGGACTGTTATAGGCGCAAAGTTCAAAAGCCAGCATCTGTGATGGTATGGGGGTGTATTAGTGCCCAAGGCATGGGCAACTTACACATATGTGAAGGCACCATTAATGCTGAAAGGTACATACAGGTTTTGGAGCAACATATGTTGCCATCCAAGCAACGTCTTTTTCATGGACGCCCCTGCTTATTTCAGCAAGACAATGCCAAGCCACATTCTGCACATGTTACAACAGCATGGCTCCGTAGTAAAAGAGTGCAGGTACTAGACTGGCCTGCCTGTAGTCCAGACCTGTTAAGAAGTGATGTTTGTATGCTTGGTTTTAGTTGGTTTTAGTCCATTCTAGCATATTTCTAGTGTATTTATTGTATTTATATATTTATTCTGAGTTACATGTTTCATGTTTAGAGAATGAATGCTTGCAGTCTCATGTCTTACTTTCCTCTTGTTTCTTTGTGTGGTGTCTTTAAAAGATTCTCACTCTTTCCATTTCGGTTTGGTAATTCCTCTTCCTTCTCTCTTGCTGTTCTGATTGGACTATCCACACTTAGAGCAGTTCAGTTAGGCACGGGTGATTAGTTAGTTCAAAGTTAGGATCCCACCTACTTCCTCTCTCTCTCTCCTATCACCGTCCTTGCTTTTCTAGATCCGCCTCTCCTCTCACCTGTTCTGAGTTTAGCTGGGCCTCCACTTAATTTGTTTGTGTATAAAAGACCCACTTTCCTGCTGCTTCTTGTCGACTCGTTTCTTCCGCCTTAAGCTCGCTTTGGTCAAGTCTCGTTTCTGCATCTTTTCTCTCGATTTCTGCAAGTTTGTATTTCGTGATTTCTCCCGTGAGTCTTGTTTACGTTGTTGTTTGCGTTGTGTGATTGAGATAGTGATTGTGAGTACCACGTTTACCCTTTATTCCCATTGTACCAACTTTGTTAGAGATTTCCTTTGTGCTACCCTTATCCTCTCCAACCCCCCTTTTCCTTCCCCATCCAATCCCTTTAGTATTTCCCTGTGTTACTGTCTTTGTGCGGACTGACATCCTGGTTTATAGATCTTTCTGCTTGTCCCTTGATTTACGATTCTGCCTTGCCTAAACCATTCCTGTTGCCTGGCTTTGATTTCTGTTCTGTATGACCATGAGCTCACCTAATAAACGCCCTGCCATTGCTGAACTGCATTTGGAGTCTCAAGCCATTCCTTTCAAGACCTGTCTCCCATTGAAAATGTGTGGCGCATTATGAAGCGTAAAATACGACAACGGAGACCCCGGACTGTTGAACAACTTAAGCTGTACATCAAGCAAGAATGGGAAAGAGTTCCACCTGAAAAGCTTCAAAATTGGTCTCCTCAGTTCCCCAAACGTTTACTGAGTGTCGTTAAAAGGAAAGGTGATGTAACACAGAGGTAAAAAGGCCCCTGTGCCAACTTTTTTTTGCAATGTGTTGCTGCCTTTAAATTCTAAGTTAATGATTATTTGCAAAAAAAAAATAAAGTTTCTCAGTTTGAACATTAAACATCTTGTCTTTGCAGTGTATTCAATTGAATATAAGTTGAAAAGGATTTGCAAATCATTGTATTCTGTTTTTATCTACGATTTACATAACGTGCCAACTTCACTGGTTTTGGGTTTGTAATAGAAATAGGATTTGAAGTCTGAATTCACTAGCAAGGACCATACCATCAACAAAATGCATTCACAAGCTTTATGGAAGAGAATATGGCTGATATGCCAGAGCAAAACTCTCATAGAGCTCTTGTAATTTGTCGCCTGCGTGTCTGGGGAAAGCTACAATAGGGATTTTGCTGTAGCACCCAGTCACGACAAACCCTCCTAGGGCTGTACTGAAAGGACAGGGAGAGAGGGGAAGGGAAGGGAGAGAGGAAATGAATGGGATGGGAGGTCGGGGCACATAGTACAAAAGCAGAGCACGAGGAGTGGGTTAGGTGTGTATTTATAGGAAGTTCAAAATGCGTCACGATTGAGGTGTGGTTCTGCTCCTGAAACTCCGCTAGATAGCTCTAATAAAAGAATTAAGAACTGGTTGATGCTCACTTTTTTTGCACTGCAAATCAGCCTAACCTGTTGTGGCAGGAGAGCGCAGTCCACCTGAGTGAGTGTAGCTGTGTGCACTATTCAGTTCTTTGAGCGCATAGCCTTGATCACCCCCCCCCCCCCCACACAAACACACACACACACACACACAATTTTGCTGTTCTTCAATCCAGCCATGAACAAATAACCCAGTGCAGTTCTCTCAGGGCAGCTGCGACAGTGAATCCTTAAAAAAAAAAAAAAAAAAAAAAAAAAACGCGTTTTTCTCACTTCTCTCGATGGGGCCACAACGTGTCATCCAGTAGGATCTGCAGACTCATGTTGGTTATTCAAGCCAAATTTGCTAAATTTGATATGATCTAAATCTCATCTTTCATGGTATCATTTTGAGGTTACATGTTACCTCATGAGCTTGCGAAGAACTGATACACAAACACATCAGTGCGGAGCTTCATGTCATCAACAGTGCGACCAGCCGATTACGGGCTGAAAATGGTACCATAAAACAGTGGTTCTCAAGGTGAGGTCTGGATACCCCCAGGGGTCCTTCAGGGCATTCTGGGGGGTCCACAGAAAAAAAGCGAAGTTGTTTATTTTCTCTATAATTTCATTTGCAAGTACCACAATGACAGGATGTTTAAATAATTTATTCATAGGTTTCATACACCTTCAGTACTGAAACGTCTTACAGCAAAAAATTCCCACAGAAGGGAGACCCAGGGATAAAATCTTATCAAAATGAGGGTACGTGATTTAATTTGTGTCAGATTTAGGGACCTTGACGCAAAGAAGTTAGAGAACCACTGCCATAAAATGTTTCACATTGACTGGCCAGTTTTCACAACAAAAAAAAAAAAAAAACAAGATTTGTTTGTGAAACACTGATGACCCCAGATATAAGCATAGTTTGGATTTATAGTATGGAAAAGGACCAGATGAAATCGCTTGGACTTGCAAAGGGTTAAATAAATGAATAAAATTTTTAAAACTTTTCCAGGAAACTATTGTGAAATCAAAATGACGCCAAGGTGAAGGTCACAAGGTGAAAAATTATGACCTCATCCGAAAGGTCTCGTGTCAAGGGATTACGTCAAGTATCAAAGGTCTATCACTGACCAATGATAAGTTATGGCCAAGGTTAACGTTTTCAGAAAATGCCTCCTACACGAAGGTCAAGGTCACAAGGTCAAAAATGATGACCTCATCCGAAAGGTCTCATGTCAAGAGATACACATGTGAAGTATCAAAGGTCTATCACTGACCAATGATAAGTTATGGCTAAGGTTAACGTTTTTGGAAAATGCGTCCTACGCCAAGGTCAAGGTCACAAGGTCAAAAATGATGACCTCCTCCAAAAGGTCTTGTGACAAGGGATACACATGTCAAGTATCAAAGGCCTATCTCTGACCAATCAAAAGTTATGGCTAAGGTTGAAGTTTTTTTCGGAAAATGCGTCCTACGCCAAGGTCACAAGGTCAAAAATGATGACCTCATCCGAAAGGTCTTGTGACAAGGGATACACATGTCAAGTATCAAAGGCCTATCTCTGACCAATGATAAGTTATGGGCAAGGTTAACGTTTTTGGAAAATGCGTCCTACGCCAAGGTCAAGGTCACAAGGTCAAAAATGATGACCTAATCCGAAAGGTCTCATGACAAGGGATACACATGTCAAGTATCAAAGGCCTATCTCTGACTAATCAAAAATTATGGCCAAGGTTAAAGTTTTTTGCTGCTGCAGACAAACAGAGAGATGGACGGTCAGGTGCAAAACAATATGCCCCCGAATCCTCGATTCCAGGGGCATAAATAAAAAAAGAGAAAAAACCTGCATTTACAGGTGAAACAAACTTAAATGACCATCACCATCTACTGCTAAATGACGTTACTTCTGTGTAAACTCAGATGATATTCCCTCTGAAATTTCTGTGTTCAGCCCCTGTCATAGTCATGTTTCGCCTTGCTATAGAAATGTGTGTGTTATGATTCTGCTCTTTCTGTTCTGATTCTGCCATGCTTATTATGTTTCTGCCATTCCCTGTTATGTTTATGATCAGTTCTGTTAGGTTTTGCCATGTTCTGTTTAGTTTTTGCATTTTGCCATGTTTTTAAGTTTTTGCCATCCCCTTCCACTTTTCTGTTAGCATCCGTCCATGTTTTATTCATGCCCAGCATTGCACTTTGTCTCCCCTGTCTGGTCTCTTTTAAGTTCATTCTCCCCAGTCCTGGGTCACATGCTTAGCATTTCATGGTTTCTGGGTTTCAAACATTCCTTCCAATTCGTTTGCTTCCTTCGCCTCTCTTTTCTATATTACTAACCAATACTAACAGTTTGTTGTTTTTGTTAAAGTTACCCCAAACTAACATTGTATATAATACTAACTTACTAACGAGCACTAGGGATTGTATAGCTGCATTGACTTTTCTAGTCTCCGCCTCTTGCCTTCACTTTGTCTCTCCTGCAATTCAAAACCACATTAGAACTCCCTAACCGGAATGTTTTGTCATAGGTTGTCTCGAAGTTCCCTGTCCGCGTTTTGGCTTTTTTAATTTCATGTGATTAGGTTCTCCCTCATGTTCCCTCCTTTGTAATTAATCCCTTCACCCGATCCTAATCATAGCATGTGACTTCCCTTGAATGTATTTAAGCTGTCTTCTCACTGCAGTTCCCCGTCAGAACGTTTTCCCAAGTTTACCTGTGCTGCTTTCATTTTAGCCTTGTACTCTCTGTGTTTATCTTCTGACTGGACCGCCCGACCTCGATTTTTGGATCTGCTCTTTTGTACTTTTGCCTGTATCTGTTTTTGAACCCTTTTTGCCCGACTTTGAGTTTTGTATTGGTGCCCTGGTTTTCCCTTTGGATTTCGCCCTGGATTTTGATTTTTTGGATTGTGGACTTTGTACCGTTGCCTCCTGCTCTCAACACCCCATTCCAAATAAAATCCCATTTTTCTGCACTGCTCTGTTCTCGCGTCTGGTTCCTGAACGATACCTAACAGTGTGTTCATTTATTTCCAGTGTTCCCAGCCCGGTCTGCCAGCCTGACTCAACCTCTCCAGTCCACGTTCCATTGCATGTTTTTGTCATCTCCTAGTCTCTTTGTTTCATCACCGCATTCGGGAGTGGCATTTGGTATTTACTCACTTTCTTCACTGCTGTTCTATATTCGGGCCTGCTCTAAGCTTGAGAGATTTTTATTTGTACCAATTACAAAACCCATTACTAACAATGCACGGGAAGGTTTTTATTAGGCACTTACTAATCACTACCAAATTAGTCAGGGCATTGACTGGTTGAGTTCCCACGTTCGCCATTTTCAGATCTCTCTGCGATTCTGTTCAAAGTTTCACTTTTCCGCTTTCCCTTTATCTTGAATTGGTACTCCTATGCTCAACACGCTCATTACTCTCAATGAGCTCGTCATTGCTTAATTGCCTAGTCATTGTCTGAGTCCACGTTTCCATTGTGTTTCCCCATGTCTTATCATGTGCTTTTCTCCTAGTGTGCTGCCCAGGAGTTCCTCATTCCCTTGATCCTTTTTATCTGGGAGGGATCACAACCTTTTGTCTCCCATTTGTCTCCCAGTGTTTTCATGCCAATTCTAGGATCACAGTTGCCCAATTCTTGCCTTCCTTAGTTTGGCATCATCCTTAGTTTTTTGGAAGTTCTTGTTTCTCAGATCTGTGTAGCGTACCTTTGTTCCCTTTATCAGCCCATTGGATGTAGTTTTTTTTTTTTTCGGGCCTCATGCCTTGTTGTTTTCCTTGTTTTAGTAATAAATATTATTGTGACTTTTCATCTCGCGCCTGGCGTGTTCCCTGCCAAGTCCTAACAGGTATAGTTTATTTTCGGTGCTTAAGAACCAGCTTATCCAGTTTCACTCACTTTAGCTGTTCAAAATCTAAAATTAGTTTAACCATTTTTGGCCCAGATGCATACCCCACGGACGGATTAATTTTGGGTTTTACCAAAATATGATTGTTATTCAAAATAACAATAAAATAACACCAAATCTCATAAGTTTCCCATAACTGATGTTTTTATGTTTTAATCCTTCCAGAATCGCTTAAATCGTTTGGATCCAAGTCCTCCCTTGTTATTCAAACTCATCGTCAGATCATTCAATAAAGCAAAAACTTCATCCACGTTGTATTTACGTTTAGAAAGTCCTAAATGCCGGTATAGTTTATTTTTCACATGTCCCAATTTGACCGGAAGAACCAGCTTATCCAGTTTAAAAATACAGTGCTGGGTGACTCACTTTGGTAGCAAGGAATGTTCAAAATGTTGAATTTACTGAAATTAGTTTAAGAAGATAATTGAATGCAAGATGGGGCAGTCAGAAGCACATTTTTGAGGCACATCCAGTGGAGTTAGTTTAATTGTCTTAACATTACTTTCACAGTTCCTGACTGTAAAACCAAGTCCTATACACATTGGTAAAGTGCTCATTAGTTGCAGAATATTCCAACAAAGCAATCTACTGTATGATATTGTGGGAATGGTTGGCAGACTGTCAGAGAATAGAATATTGTCACATTTGCAGTGGGCATAATTTATTGGATGAGCAGGAACTGAAGTACAGGCCTAACTGAGCATCACCAAAGAAGAGTTCTAACATCTGCTGACTTCATACAGTTATTGCAAACAAAGGATATATGAAAGAATATTAAAAGTGATTACTTTATTCCACATTATATGAAACTGTCAAGTAAATTTTACATGCACAATAATGGAGTGGGATGCTGTATAAAATGTGCTGTCATTTCGAAAGGGTTCATCCGATATAGATGGAAAACCCCTAAAATTTAAACTGACAATCTGCTCATAAACCTCAGCGTCATAGTATCCTTTCAACCCCATAGTATTAGAGTGGAGAGAGAGGGAAGTGTGTGAAAATGTTCAGTGTATGTTATATGTTGATCAGTAATTATTCTTCTTTTGTTATAGTGTTTTGTGTTCACTGCCTGTTTCGGCAAAACAATGCAAATTTTGTCCTGCCCATAAAGCACTTTCAATTGAATTGAACTGAGAGAGAGAGAGAGAGAGAGAGAGAGAACAAGTTTCTGAACCTCTGGAAGGTAGGGGTACAAGGTAAACATGGCAATCCTGTAAATGTGTGTGTGATGCAGAATTCAGTTTGCATTATTATTGGTTTTTTTGTTAAATAGATTTTAGGTAATGATTCTCTGCCTCCACTGGGTTAATTTTAATTTAGCTTACAAAACTAACAAATAATTAAGGTTCATCATAGCAGAACTGAATTTCGCTGTGCACCTGCAGCGTGTTGAGACTAATCCAGATACACAAGAGACACATCCAGATTATGTTGAAATATCAATTTCAGTAGATCAATGCCTTTGGTATGCATATTTGATTAATGTCTTCACATTGGTAAATCTGAAGTGTGTGTGTGTGTGTGTGTGTGTGTATGGATGTATGAACAAAGAATTAGCTGCTCATTGTTTTTTATGAAATGATAATTCTCTGATATTTTTATTTGTGGATCAGTACATTTGAAAGAATTGGAGTTTGGCCTGTAATCCCCTGATTCGTCACATGGGAACAGGCTTTTGCTACTGACACAGGTAACCGCTGCCTGGAGGGTCGCAGGTCAGTTGGTAGGAGTAGGTCAAACTGCCCCCAGTGTGCAGAGAGCAGCTCTTGGTATAACTGCCCTGATGAAGATATGTTGAGCAGCTACCAAGGTAGTCGTCATAGCTCACATCTTTGTCCCACACCTTTAATATCAGCTCATGGTTGGCTTGAACGTGGCCCAGGTTGAACACAGTGTTCCATGTAGGGTTGCTCTCCGATTTGACCCAATTGGTCTGGGAGAAATACTGATCGTACGCGACGGTCACGTAGGGCTCTGGTTTGCTTGTTGCATCCCCTGTTAGGCCCCTGGCATGTTTTACAATCACAGTCAGTTTTCCCCTCAGTGTTCGGGGCTGGGGATCATCGGCAAGGTTCGGCCGCCCAAAACAGCCCAGGAGGGCCACAAGGCTCAGGTAGAGGTGAGGAGTCATACCTTCCCTGTTGGACAGAGGGAAAGGGAAGAAGGGGACATGAGCATCAGTCAGGAGAGAGAAAAAAAAGAAAGAGTTTCATAGCAAAACGAGACATATCAATTTTTGCTTTTTGAGAAAAAGGCCTTTTTTCTTCCAGACAAAAAGTTTTCAGGAAAACCAGTTATTTTTTATTTCTCAGTCTTGCTCTTGACTTACCAAACATATTTAGCCAGAAAATGGAAATCTAGCATCACTTTGATTATTTGGTACTGGTAATACATTAAAATAGTTTGAACTTTTTTTTTTTTTACAAAATGAGATATATCCATGGATATGTCTCGTTTTGCCAAAAAAGTGAAATGGATATGTCTCAGTTTGTGAAAAAATGCTAATTTCAGCATAGTGAAATAGGGGGTTAAATCACCATTTGACCCAAAACGGATACTTGGACATGTGCGGCTATCCCTTGGCTATGTTTCTAATGTCACCACTAAAAAATATTCAATTTGGCAGGTGTCTCGTTTTGCGATGAAACTCTTCAAATACACATTAGTTGTACGGCTGGACTATAAAAATATAAATAATTTTTCCAATCAGCTTCTCAGTGCTAATTGAAGAACTCCATCTTGTTTGCAGGTTGTCTGTGGGGCAAAATGGTTAAATCTGGTATAACTTTTCATAACTTTATTCTTGGCTTACAGGTTTGAATCAAGAAATGAAAAGTTCTCTGCAGAGAGAGGCCAAAGAACCCTTTTGTATGCTAACATATTAGTGTTGATCAGTTGCATCCCCTGTTAGGCCCCTGGCATGTTTTACAATCACAGTCAGTTTTCCCCTCAGTGTTCGGGGCTGGGGATCATCGGCAAGGTTCGGCCACCCGAAACAGCCCAGGAGGGCCACAAGGCTCAGGTAGAGGTGAGGAGTCATACCTTCCCTGTTGGACAGAGGGAGAGGGAAGAAGGGGACATGAGCGCAGAATGGCCGCGCCATTAAGTGCATTGGTGCACTAGACTGGAAGTGCGCATACGCAGTCAGCATGAAAATGAATGTAGACATGATCAGGAAGTTTATTTGTTGTGTAGACCAAACATCAGAATGAGTGAATGCTGAGTGACCATTATCATAACCCTTTCAATAATGAATATAGTAACACAAATCAGAGTTCCCCATTGGATATATGTATGTGTGTATGAAGAGTTTTATCGCAAAATGAGACATGCGCCAAATTCAAATTTTTCTAGTAGTGATATTAGAAACATAGCCAAGGGATAGCCGCACATGTCCAAGTATCCATTTTGGGTCAAACGGCGATTGAACCCCTTATTTCACTATGCCAAAATTAGCGTTTTTTCGCAAAGTGAGACATATCTATTTCACTTTTTTGCCAAAACGAGACATATCCATGGATATATCTCATTATGTAAAAAAGTTCAAACTATATATACTACTCAAAATTTGATAGGGATCATAGGAATTTTTTTGTGAAATGACATGCAAATTTGGTAACTGCCACTGATGAACAATATATTGGATAAATGACATGCAGTCAGACACAAAACACATTTGCACATGCATTTCATGACATTAAATGAGCCTGCAGCCTCACATTTTGGCTTTGACTAACACTTCACCATTTCAACTCAGACGTGTGTGTTGCTTGTTGGTGAAAATTTGGAAGTTCCCAAATTTTTTGCATTACATTTAGCAATAACAATGTCTCCTCAACGTCTTAGACGTCGATTGACTTCAGAGCAATTGGGAAGATGCATCGGAATGCTTGACTCTGGCTTCTCACAACGCCACGCTGCTAATGCACTTAACGTCAGCCAAAGCGTTGAACAGAGTGTGGAACCGCATCAAACGTTTGGTACAGCAGCACACCGTCATGGGAGTGGTCGTCAGAGATTGACTACACAACGACAAGACCACTTTCTCACACTTCAGGCACGACATCATCCTTTCTGGACAGCCACCACCCTACGAAATGACCTTCATAATGCCTCGGGGGTCAGGGTATCCACTCAGACGATACGGAATCGTCCTCATACTGCCGGCCTCAACTCAAGAAGGCCATGTGTTCGAATCCCACTGACCGTGCGTCATAGGCATGACCGTTTGGATTGGGCTCACGATCATGTCACATGGACACACAACGATTGGGCTCCAGTTCTCTTTACTGATGAGTCCCGATATTGCTTGGACTTTACTGACAGGAGGCAACGGGTGTGGCGAAGACAACGTGAGTGATTTAATGATGCCTACATCAACGAACACGACCGTTATGGTGGCGGATCAATTATGGTCTGGGGAGGAATAAGCAGGAACAGCAGAACGGACCTGCATGTCATGGGGAGAGGGACGATGACAGGGGTACGGTACAGGGATGAGATCCTCAATGTGTACGCAAGACCATACGCTGGTGCTGTTGGCCCTGATTTCATATTGATGGATGATAACGCCCATCCCCATCGTGCTAGGGTGGTGAATCAATTCCTAGAGCAGGAGACAATTGTCCGCATGGACTGGCTCGCGCGTTCGCCGGACCAAAACCCTATCGAGCATGTGTGGAACATGCTGCAGGTCGCCATTTCCGGTCGTAGGGCACAACCCACAACTCTAGAAGAGCTCGGAAATGCCCTTGTTGAAGAATGGAACAACATTCCAATTGCAAGCATCCGGGTTCTGATTGACAGTATGACCCGACATTGTCAAGCCGTCATTCAAGCTAAGGGAGGCCATACCCATTATTGACATTAACTGTGGTAATGAAACATCAAACGAACACTGTCTGTTTTCACTTTACATGTCAGAGGTGAAACCATGAAGTATTCGTGAAAGCCAAAAGTGTGAGGCTGCACGCTCATTTAATGTCATTAAATGCACTTGCAAATGTGTTTTGTGTCTGACTGCATGTCGTTTATCCAATATATTGTTCATCAGTGGCAGTTACCAAATTTGCATGTCATTTCACAAAAAAATTCCTATGATCCCTATCAAATTTTGAGTAGTATATATATATTTTAATGCATTACCAAAACCAAATAATCAAAGTGATGCTAGATTTCCATTTTCTGGCTAAATATGTTTGGTAAGTCAAGAGCAAGACTGAGTAATAAAAAAATAACTGGTTTTCTTGAAAACTTATTGTCTGGAAGAAAAAAAGGCCTTTTTCTCAAAACAGCAAACACTGATATGTCTTGTTTTGCTATGAAACTCTTCATATATATAATTTTTGTGACTATAATAAGGAATTGCCCCAAATGCAAGGGTCTCTGGGACTCACCTGTTCCAACAGGATATTTGGAAATATTGTGGGACAGGCATGTCCCATAAGTACTGGAAGGGTTAAGGGCTTAATCTGGAATTATTGATGCCAGATGAGGTGGTTTAAGAACCTCATAAACGAATAATCATCTGGGATTTAACATCGAAAGTTCATGGAGAACTGTGCCAAGAAAAAACTCCAGTGAGCAGCAGTTAGTGGGCAAAAGGTCAGGGGTAGATGGCTCGATTTTGATGGCAACTTGATGGGAAGACAAACACAGCTGTAATAACCATGTGTTATAACAGTTGTAGCGGCAGAGAATTTCTTTACAGACAAGTTGAGCGCCTCCAGCAGTAGAAGACGGCAACGGGTACCAGTTCTGTCAACCATGAACGAAAATCCTAGACTTAAAGCTGGGCAGTCGATGATTGGAGACTAAAAAAACAGTCTACTTAGGCAAACATTTTGATCAATGCAACAATATGCAGATGGTAGCACCAAAATTTGGTGTAATCAACATGGAATCTATAGGTCACCCTGCCTCTTATTTATATATTTTTAGAACACTTAAGGCCTTTTGTGGTGATGTAAAGATGTAGGGATGTTCTTGGTAAATATTTGA
The DNA here is from genome assembly GCA_029692085.1 of Gymnothorax javanicus. Classification (NCBI taxonomy): domain Eukaryota; kingdom Metazoa; phylum Chordata; class Actinopteri; order Anguilliformes; family Muraenidae; genus Gymnothorax; species Gymnothorax javanicus. The sequence continues at coordinate 182,110,285 of CM056194.1, read as the reverse complement.
CCCCTTAGTGCAAAATGGGCAATAATTAAATTCTGCAACCAACACAATTACTAAGTATTGTTGACTGAGTACATTTCTGTGGCCAGTCCAATTATCTTCTGATGGCTAATTCCATCAAGATGGTGTGCTATGTCCCAAAGCACACATCGACTCAAGTTGGTTCCACAAACATGACAATGTGGTCGAGTCCAATGGCCTGAACAGTTATAACTCTTGAATTCAAAGGAGCACTTTAGGGATTTGGTTGAATAGCAGATTCACATGAGTGTGCAGCTAGTGACCTGACTGAAGTCTATAAATATGTTAAAGGGATTAACGAAGTTATCAATGCAGGATTACTTAGGGGTCGCAAATGGAAGTTTGTAAAGGGTTAATCTAGCACTGATATTTGGAAACTGTGTTTTTTTTTTTTTGCGTGGAGAGTGATCACAGAGTGTAATAGCTTGCCTGGCCATATCAAAGAGGCAGAACCTCTTCAGGACTAGGTGTGATATGGTGCTGGATACCATCTAGTCCTTCACTATCTTAAATGTTAGGTTCACTTTACTTATAGGACAATGGCGAGCCTAGTTGGGCTGAATGTCCTGTTATCAGCACTCATGTAATGCTATGACTATGAAATGGACCTGAATTTTCGAGCTGTTCCTCAAATCTGCAGAAACTGGGTGCAGCCATCATGTTAACACGGACTAGAAACTCTGAAGGATGTTTCTCGGACCATCTTGAATACTCGCTACAAAGAATCTGGGAGGTTCTCCGGCAAAGGGAGGTTCTGCTCAGTACAAGAAAGGTGTTTGCTGAAAAAGAACCCCTTGAAAAATTAGGAAATGAGTCTAAATATCTCATCTCAATGGCATTAGATTTGTCTTATTTAGCTAAAAAGTAATATTTATATTTTAGGCATCAATGCTATATTAAAATTCTTGTAAAGGATTACCCAGGCTTACCTGATGTTGCAGGAGTTCAGAGTGTTTGCTGCCTGTTGTCTTCGGCTCTAACCTCTCACTTCTCTTCTCTCGTTCTGTTTGAGCGCTCTGCTGACCGAACGCCCTCGCATCCGCCTTTTCAATAGTCCGCTGTCCTTCAGCTCTGCCAAGAATCAGAAACCCAGCAGGATCTTTCTCAGAGAAGTGACCTTAAAAGTGGCAAAACTGGCTCCATCTTCACGACTCCGAGCCAAAAAAAAAGGTCACCTGCTTGAATCTGCAGTCTCATGTTGTTTTCAAATCAGATATGTCCAAGTATGTTATCTAAACTAAAATGGAAGGAGTCCATTTTATAAATGGAATGGAACCGTTCCTCCTATCAACTTCACGCTTGGCAGGTGTGATACTGACGATTGTGGGACAGGGCTATTCAGCATTATCCAGAAAGGGCTGGTGTGGGTTCAGGTTTTCATTCCAACCAAGCAGTTACACTCTTGATACTACTGATCAACCCCAAGAGTCTTTGTTAAACTGCTTGATTAGTAGTATTAGATGTGTAACAGCTTGGCTGGAATAAAAGCCTGCACCCACACTGGCTCTTTCTGGATAATGTTGAATAGCCTTGCCCTAGAAATTGAAGTGTCAAATGCGAGGTTGTTTGGTTGAGCAGCTCTGAGAATGTTGCAAGCAGCTATACTGAATGCCAAGCAATAGGCCTGGTCCGAGTTGGTTCACTTTGAAAAGGCACTGCACTAGATGTCAATAACCCTCTACCCACATCTCATTCCATTTCCCTCCCCCTTATTATTATCAATCCTAGGTTTATGTCAGCTTTTATCCCCACTCCTTCCTGAACCACTAATCTACATAAAGTCAACTCACTTTGACACACAAGTTTGACATGAAATGAAGACAAATTGGAATAAAACAGAAAGTGTTGGATTTCAAAATACAGCATCGGGCTTCCTGTCTGGCATGCATAAAATCATTAATATCATTTCACACATTGCAATTCAAAAGAGTGTTGTTCACATTTCCCCATAAGTCGGTGCTTTGAAAGTGAAAATATGCAGTCATACTGGGCTTCTGTTTTCCCATTCCAAGTTCGTGGCAAACCCACGGGAGACGAAGATTAGATTCAAATGACGCTGGGAGATTTTCTTGTCTGTTTTACCCATAAACTGTATATATGACGATGGACAACGTGTCTCAACTTCCAAATTTTGTACGAAAATGGAGCCAAAATATCCTTCATACAGGCGCTCCCATCTTGAATATTTGAATAATCCAGAGTCTGCACAGTAGTGACCGAGGGGTTGAGCCACAGTAACAAGATCCTGCCCATATACCCGCCATACTCAGATGCAAACAAATCCTCTGAACTTTTTGTGCGACCTAGCTGGCTGCGTCAATGTTGGGCAAGAGACCGGGGGAGATTTGCTGGGAAACTTGGTAGGAAACATAACCAAACGTTAGGCTAATTGAAAGCACCCTTCTACCACGACTGAAAACTTGTAAATGGTTAGCTAGTTTTCCAAGTACAGTTATATGAGGCTAAATTCATTTGCTGCATTCCTCGCTATAGCCTTGGCTGCATTGCGTGGAACCCATGCCGATGTGCGGTGCCCTGCCAGGCTCTACTAACTAGTGCCGTTTGCGAGCTATTTACTAGCTTGGTGGCTAATATATTGACTATGTTTCATTACCTCATACAACCGTACCTCAAAAATCCACACCAATCCTTCAAAATAAGGCAAATAGCTAGAGCAGGGGGTCAAACTGGTCCACAAAAGGGCCAAGGGGCTGCAAGTTTTCATTCCAATTGAGCAAAAGTACACCTGATACAACTAATAAGCTTTCAGATATCAGAGATCAGTTAATAAAATTCAACCTGTCCTCCAACAAAAAACACCCAAATAGGTTGTTCATTCTGATTTGCCCTGATTTACGATCCATAGGAGCGTTTCCTAAAACAGCGCCCCTACTAGCAGCAGGAAGGTGCAGTTACAGTTACAAGTTGAGATACAGTTACAGTTTCAGTCAGAATTACGCTTAAAATTACGATTAGGGTAAGGGTTAGGGTTAGGGTTAGAGTTAGGGTTAGCGTAAGGGTTAGGATTAGGTTTAAATTAGGGATTTACTGACGGCGACACTGACGGTGGAAACCAGATTACAGTTATTTACATGACCGCTAGAGGTTGCTTAACTCCTAAACATAACTTTAGGTCGTAATAAGCTGCTTCATAAACTACCTTTACGGCGTACTTTGTTGGAGGACAGACTCACAGGTGTGCTTCTGTTCGGTTAGATTGAAAACCTGCAGTGCCTCGGCCGTTTTACGGACCAGTTTGACATTCTGTAGGTAAACAGACTCCCTGCCATCATGCGTTTTGACATAAGTTCTAATTATCTCGTTGGCTATCTAACTAGCTAAGTGACCTGTTACTGAATCTCAATTTATTAGCTTGGTTACTAGCTTGTCAATAATTTTTAAACAGTAAAAAAGCTCTTTGCACTGACAACTTCGCTGCGAACAGAACAATGCGCTATGTTCCGAATAAAGACATGTACACCATCGATTTCCATTGCTACATAATTTACAGTGACCTGTTATAGAATTTTGCTAAACTAGCTTGCTAGCTAGCTAGTTAGTGAAATGACTTTACTTGTTAGCAATAGAGTTGCTGCGAACAGTACATGACCCTATGATCAGAGCAAAGAAAATTCAACCGTCAATATTTGTAGGACTTTCAACATCACCATGGGTTATTTTCAGTTGCACTGGGACCTAGCAACTTCCGCAGGTGTGATGTTGAAATATGAAAATCTATATTAAAAAAGAATCACTTTCTGCATTCTTAAAACTATGTTCATCTAAAGAGTGAAAATAAACATACAAATCATCAATATTTAATAATGATTAAAAATTCAATGAGCAAAATTTTAGGTTTCGACTTTTCGTGATTTCTCTGCATTGGGATATTTTTTCTTCCCCATTTTCACATATTTGTCAGATGAAGTGATATAAAATTACATGTCAAACTTGCAACTTCATGAAATACGTTTGTATGTCAAAAGTTGGTTTGGTCAATGCCTTCAAAAAATTAGTTTTTTCCTTTATCTTTGCAATTGTTATATATAACACAAATATGATTACAGATTCTCATTCTATGTGGAAAATATACTCAAGTATTTAAATTTTCATCTTTATGGCATGTATCTTTACAGAGTTATTTATGAAAAAGGACGTCAAAAAGAGGGCGTGGTACGATGTGACACGCCAAGGCCAAAATTCATTGCTGCTTCTCGGAGGAAAGTGAGAATTGACCCCTAAAAATGCTGGTTACTTGCGTAACCGTGGTTCTATAACTGAGTGGAAGACCGCCAGGGCAGTGCTGAAAGCACTATTGGAAACATCCTCGCATCCGCGCTTCATCGAGAATCGTACTGAAAAATTGTCATCTCGTGACTTGTGACGTGACCAGCCTATATATGGGCACCACCCACGTCATATCGGTCTCATGATCATTCTCGCACATTCCGAGTGACCAAAGACCCTGGCGGTCTTCCACTCAGTCATAGAACCACGGTTATGCACGTAACCAGCGTTCCATTTCCTTCACTCCAGACCGCCAGGGCAGTGCTGACAGCACCAGTGGAAGATGTATACCAACCTAGTCACGAGGAACATTGGCATCATCTGGAAGCACCGCAGCGGCCATTGCCGGCAGAGACGCAACATTCAGCCTGTAGTATCGAGCAAAGGTGCATGCTGAAGACCAAGTCGCAGCCGTACAAATCTCTGAGAGCGCAACACCTCGGGGAGCCACCAAGGACGTTGCCACCGCTCGTATTGAGTGAAAATGAACAGCAGAGGGCACTGTACGCCCTGTGGATTGGTAAGCCTGGGCAATCAACTCCATTACCCAATGAGAGTCATTGTTTAGACAAGGGGCTACTTTTATGTGCCACCAAAACAGAGAAATAGCTGGTCTGTTCCACGCAGTTGTGCGGTCCTGTCAACATAGAGACGGAGTGCTCTGACCGGGCACACATCTGAATGCTGTCTTGGTCTGGTGGTACAGCCGCCAGTGTAATTGGCTGGTTAACATACTGAGGGGCCAAGACTTTGGGGAGGAAGGCTGGATTAGGCCACAATGCAACACTCTCGAACATAGGACCCCAACGGAGGCAAATGGCCCTCACTGACAAGGCATGTAACTCACTGACACGCCGAGCTGTTGCAATGGCGAGAAGGAATGCCGTTTTAAGGGACAACCACTTCAAGTCAGCATATGGCCCGGGTTCATGAGGAGGCAAGCAGAAGGAGTCAAGCACAATGTTCAGATCCCATGGCAAGAGTCCGTGCACAACGAGGGGGAGTAAGACAATATGCCCCTTTTAAGAGGGCCACCACCAGCCGGTGTCACCCAAGTGGAACCTCAGTGTCTGCTGCCCTGTGGGCTGCAAATGCTGCTACGTACACTTTAAGTGTTGAGGCAGACCTGCCAAGCTCAAGCAAATGTTGTAAAAATTCCAAAATCTTTGGGACCGAATAGTGTAGGGGGTCAATACCCCGCTCGGGCGGGTGGACTCTGCACGTGCATTCATAACAGTGTTCCTGGCCCTGTCTGAATATTCCAGCAGCAGCCCTGGGGACCCAAGGGCCACACCCCCAGCTTCAGTCGGTCGGGGTGGGGATGTTGAATCCTGCCCTGCAACTGCGTCAGCAAGTCAGGCCTGTTGGGTAGCTGGCAAGGTGGTCCCACTACTACTGAGAGCAGGAGCTGAAACCATGGTCTCGAGGGCCAATGAGGGGTGATCAGTAGCATTTGGTGCTCGTGCTCGTGGACGTGACACAACATCCTCCACAACAATGGCAGAGGAGGAAAGGCTTAAAGGATCAGATTGGGCCAGTTGTCGGCCATCGCATCCTGACCCATTACCCCTGGTTCATCTCCCAGAGAGAACCACCTGGTGCAGTGTCTGACTGCTTGCAAATAGGTTGACGTCTGCTTTCACGTATGTCCTCCATATCTGCTCCACCGTGTTAGGGTGTAGTCTCCATTCCCCTTGAGACACTTTCCCACATGACAGAGCATCTGCCACACCATTGAGGCAACCAGGAAGGTGTGCTGCCGGAATGGAGAGGAGATTGTCCTGAGCCCACACCAACAGGTTGAGAGCCACTTGGAGTGCGGCTGACGACCTCGTGCTGCCCAGATGTTTGATATAGTAAACCGTCGCGATGTTGTCGGTATGCACCAACACATGTTTGCCTCTAAGCCCCTCCTGAAAATGACACAAGGACAGAAGCACTGCTGTCAATTCAAGCGTGTTGATGTGTGCTGTGCGAAGTGGAGCTGGCCCAGTGCCACTCATGCCCTGGTGCCGTCATACCCCTCCCCAACCAAGGAGGGAAGCATCCGTTCAGACAACATCCCAGCGTCCTGAAGGGGGGCCGAGTGGGACTCCCTGGGTGAGAAACTGTGATTGTGCCCATAGTCTCAGAGTGCGCACACAGCGGCATGTGGTTCTCACCCGCACATGTCTATCTCGCACTGAGCAGAGCTGCAGCTGGATCAGCCATTTCTGAAATGGCCTTAGCCACAGAAGGCCTTGTGGTGTCACCACTGTCGCCGCTGTGAGTTTGCTCGACAGCCGGAGGAGGGAAACATATTGCTGGGTGTCTCCAGCACGAAGGCGTCTCACCCCTGACATGATTGCTCGTATTCTGTCTGGGGTGGGACATGCCAGCATTGTGTTTGAATCCAGAGTCACGCTTATGAAATGTGTTGACTGTACTGGATCCAGCTTGCATTTCCTCTGGTTCACTCTGAACCCCAGAGCTGTGATGTGTCGAAGTAGCCGAAGGGCATGTTCCCTGGCCTGTTTGGGAGATGCCGCACAAAAAAGCCAGTCGTCTAGGTGCGGAAGGATCCTTATTCTGTCCCTCTGAAGCGGCTCCAGTGCAACCTGGACGCATTTTGAGAATACCCTTGGAGCTAGAGAGAGCCCAAAGGGCAGGACTTTGAACTGAAAAATCCTTCCCATGCAGGAAAAGCGAAGAAATTGCCTGCGCTCGACAGCGATGGGAACATGAAAATAGGCGTCCTCCAAGTCTACTGTTACTAACCAGTCTTGGTGTCGGACTGCCTGCAGCACTTCTTTTGTGCGTAATATTCGGAAAGGAAGAACTTTTAGGGACTTTTTTAATCTTCTTAAAGCAATTCTTACCTTTCTGGCATTTTTACACTTTTCTTTTGTGATCTTAAAATGCTTCTAATAAGCGTATGGCACACTAAAATGTAAAAGAAATCCATCAGGTGTTGAAACTCTTCAATATTCAATTCTCATATATTTCTGATAAAAGTCTGACCAATCATTTTCTTCGGTCCGAATGAAATGATTTGCAGAGCTTCCTGTCTGTCATCCGTCGCAGCGCCCCTTCCAGTTACCTACCGCTGTCACCACTTGCGAGTCACGCGCCTCTCTGGCAGAAAAAAAAACAACACATTTGACTGTGAACAAACGGGCGTTGAAATGCTATAATTACAATAATAACGTTAATGGTAGTTCGTCAGACTACAAAGGTAACTAAACGTTATGAGGGCATTTTAATTTATACCACATATAGAATGGAATATTATGTCATTACTGTTGGTTAGTCTTCACTTACCGGTGCCTCTGAATCTGACTCCATTGACCCGTTTCTCTCCTACGAAAAAAAATATTGCATGCGGCGCGAGGAAGTGAGCAGCGCGAGTGAAACAGGTCAATGGAGTCAGATTCAGGGGCACCAGTAAGTGAAAACTAACCAACAGTAATTAAATAATATTCAATTCTACATGTGGTATAAAATATATACCCTCGTAACGTTCAGTTACCTTTGTAGTCTGACGAACTATATTGGTTAGATTTTTTTTCGTAGGAGAAGTCTGACAATCGGGGGGAAGAGGGTGGGACTTTGGAGGGAGGCGGAGTTCTTCATGTTCAAATTTTTACTAAGTGCTGTGCGACGTCCCAGAAAGGTAAGAACTGCTTTAAATCCAAAATCGGCCTGAAACCGCTGTCTTTCTTAGGAAGGAAAAAGTAAACTGAAAAGAACCCCCCTGGATGAACCACAGGGTCGACCGTTTCTATGGCCCCTTTGTGCAGTAATGTTTGTATCTCGAGTCAAGGCCTGTGCTTGTTTGGGGTTCCTGATGACTGTGTGTCTCAGCCCCGAGTGCTCTCCATATGCGATCTAACAGCATCCAGCGATGATACGGTGGGGTAAATTAAGTTCAGAAAATTAATTTACTGCTTGCCTGAGAGTCGACAGGTAAGCAATTTTGAATAACGTTGATTTAAACACAGCAAATACGCATCCAGATGACCGATTGCCGTCTTACTTAATTGGAGAGTGAAAGGAATGGGCATAGACTCCAAATGCAGTTCAGCATCGGCAGGGCGTTTATTAGGATTAACAAAGCTCATGGTCAAACAGAAATGGATCAATAGCCAGGCAAACAGAGAAATGCAGAATAGGCAGAATCGAAGTCAGGGGACAAGCAGAATAATCCAGTAACCAGAGAATCAGTCCGCACAAAAAGACAGTAACAAAGGGGGTTGAAACTAAGGGAATGGAAGGGGAAGGAAAAAGGGAGTTGGATGGGATAAGGGAGAACACAGGAGATACTAAACAGATAGGTACAAAATGGGGATCAGGGAGAACGAAGTACTAATCAACCAAACCGCAATCTCACAACGCAATACAAACAATCAAATACAAGACTTACGGGAGAATCACAAGAAACGAGCTTTCAACAATCGAAACGAGAAAATAGCGCAGAAACGAGACTGACCAAGAACGAGCTGTGGTAGAAACGAGTCGACAAGAAACTACGGGAAATTGGGTCTTTTTAAACACAAACTAATTAAGTGGAATCCCAGCTAAACACAGGACAGCTGTAGAGAGAGGTGGAACTAGAAAAGCAAGGACGGTGATAGGAGAGAGAGGGGAAACGGGTGGAGTTCTAACTCTAATCTAACTAAACACCCCCGTGCCGCTAAACTACTCTCAGGTGCGGATAGTCAATGAGAACAGCGAGAGAGAAGGAAGTGGAAACACCCAACCAAAATTACAGGGAAGAGAGTGTGATGAAAAGACAAGATGCCATGAGACAGAAACGGAGGAAAACACTGAAGACCAGAGACAGAGCAATCATCCAGAAACATACATGCTCTAAAACGATAATTAAAATATATAAATAATTAGCAATACTAAAAAAACTAACAAGAAACAAACTAAAACCAGAAACTAACTAAAAACAAACATACAAATCACTGATCTCTAACAGAACCCCCCCCCTCTATGACCGCCACCTGGCGGTCTAAGCTTTGGTTTAAAAGACCTCTTGTGAAAGTCCTTGATGAGCGATTTGTCGAGGATGTGACGAGCAGGAACCCATGAGCGTTCTTCTGGGCCGTATCCTTCCCAGTCCACCAAGTACTGGAGACCCCTTCCTCGCCGATGAACGTCCAGCAACTTGTGCACCGTGTATGTTTCTCCTCCATCGATGAGCCTTGGGGGAGGAGGATTGGTCGGGGCAGGGGTGTGGATGGAAAACAGTACAGGTTTAATGCACGACACATGAAAGACTGGGTGGATACGGCTCATAGAGGCTGGTAGCTTGAGTCTGACAGAGACAGGGTTAATGATCTTCTCAATCATAAAAGGACCAATGAAACGGGGGGCTAGCTTGCGACTCTCAGTCCTTAGTGCAATGTCCTTGGAAGAAAGCCAAACTTTTTGTCCTACTTTATATTGCGGTGGAACAGAGCGACGACGGTTGGCCTGGCGACTCATCTCATCAGCAGCTTTCAGGAGAGCGGAACGAGTTTCCTCCCACGTCCTTCGGCACCTCTGTAGAAATTCCTGGATGTTGGGAACATCAACTTCGACCTCCTGTGAGGGGAACAGAGGTGGTTGGTAACCGAGACAAGCTTGGAAGGGGGACACACCTGAGGCAGCCGTGGGAAGGCTGTTGATGGAGTATTCGACCCAGGGTAGTTGTTCGCTCCAGTCCCCCTGATCTCGGGAAGTGAGGCACCGAAGGACACTCTCCATCTGCTGGTTGGCCCTCTCTGTCTGCCCATTGCTCTGCGGGTGAAATCCAGAGGTTAAACTGACCGTTATTCCCAGGGCTTGACAAAAGGCTTTCCAGACTTGTGAGATGAATTGAGGGCCACGGTCGGAGACAATGTCAGAGGGGATGCCGTGTATTCTGATTACGTGTTGGGCCAGTAAGTCAGCTGTCTCTCTGCCAGAGGGAAGTTTGGGAAGAGGGACGAGATGTACTGCCTTGGAAAAGCGATCAACAATGGTCAGGATGACGGTGTTACCTCTGGAGGGCGGAAGGCCAGTGACAAAGTCCAATGCGATATTAGCCCATGGTCTGGAAGGAACCGGAAGCGGCTGCAGGAGACCAGCTGGTGCCGTGTGGGTGGCCTTGTTTTGGGCGCAGACCGGACAAGCAGTCGTAAAGTTCTTTACATCTCTCCGGACCGTTGGCCACCAAAACCTGCGAGTTAGCATGGCCAAGGTCCGGTTAGCACCAGGATGGCAGGCGAGACGGGAAGAATGAGCCCACTGGAGGACTTTGGCTCGGAGGCAGTCTGGAACAAAGAGGCAGTTCTTGGGACAGTTAGTAGGTGGCCCCCCAGAAGGTTGTGACCTTCTGACCCGATCCTCTAACTCCCAAACTAATGCTCCCACCACAACACGACTAGGTAAGATGGTTTGAGGCTCCTTGGGAGGGGCGTCAGGCGAAAATTTACGTGACAGGGCATCAGGTTTCTTGTTCTGGGAGCCTGGGCGATAAGCTAAGGTGAAGTTAAATCTGTCAAAGAACAGTGACCAACGAGATTGGTGGGAATTTAACCTCTTAGCTGTACGGAGGTACTCCAGATTCTTGTGGTCGGTCCAGACCTGGAATGGAACCTTAGCCCCCTCTAACCAATGACGCCACTCTTCTAATGCCATCTTCACCGCCAGTAACTCCCAATTTCCGATGTCATAGTTACGCTCGGCTGGGCTAAGTCTGCGGGAAAAGAAGGCGCAAGGGTGTACCTTGTTATCTTTGCCATTGCGCTGCGACAGGACTGCCCCCACGCCGGTGTTAGAGGCATCTACCTCGACGATGAACTGCTTTTCAGGATCTGGCTGTTGGAGAACAGGAGCAGTGGTAAATCTTTGCTTTAGTTCCAGAAAAGCCTTCTCTGCCGAAGGGGTCCACACAAAAGGAACTTTGGGGGAAGTCAGAGAGGTCAATGGAGCAGCAACGGTACTGTAATTGCGAATGAATCGACGGTAAAAGTTAGCAAAGCCTAGGAAGCATTGTAGTTCCTTGCGTGTAGTAGGGGTGGCCCAATCCTTTACCGCCTTCACCTTCTCCTGGTCCATTAGGATGCCTCCTGGAGTGACCACAAATCCGAGGAAAGGGACTGTGTCCAAATGGAATTCACACTTCTCTGCCTTGGCGTAGAGTTGGTTCTCCAGGAGGCGCTGCAGGACTGCACGAACATGACGTCTGTGTTCTTCCTTGGATCGGGAGAATATTAATATATCATCAAGGTACACAAAGACAAATTGATTAATCATGTCATGCAGAATGTCGTTAACGAGGTTTTGGAAGACAGCAGGGGCGTCAGCTAGACCAAACGGCATGACCAGGTACTCGTAGTGCCCCCTAGTGGTGTTGAAAGCTGTCTTCCATTCATCCCCTTCCTTAATCCTGACGAGGTGGTAAGCGTTGCGTAGGTCAAGTTTGGTGAAGATAGTGGCCCCCTGTAACAGCTCAAAAGCAGAATTCATTAAAGGAAGGGGATATCGATTCTTAATGATAATGTTATTGAGTCCCCTGTAGTCAATACATGGCCTGAGAGATCCGTCCTTCTTGCTAACGAAGAAAAAGCCAGCACCAGCAGGAGAGGAAGAGGGACGGATGATGCCGGCAGCCAGTGACTCCTCCACATATTTCTCCATGGCCTCTTGCTCTGGACGAGACAGAGAATAGAGGCCCCCCCCCTTAGGGGCGCTGTGCCAGGTTGGAGATCGATGGGCGCAGTCGTAGGGTCTGTGAGGAGGCAGAGACAGGGCACGAGACTTTGAAAAGACTTGACCAGATCGTGGTACTCACTGGGGACCTTGGACAAATCTGGAGTGACTGGAGGCTCACTGGATCCCCCCTCGGCCTGCTTGGCGGGGAGCTTTGGGAGGCAGGAGCGCAGGCAATGAGTACTCCACTCAGCCACCTGCCCAGTCCTCCAGTTGATGGTGGGGTTGTGCTGTTTCAACCAAGGAAGGCCCAGGACGATGGGAGCAGAGGAGGAGGTGATGACATGGAGCCGGATCTGCTCCTGATGGTTGCCGGAGACAATGAGCGTGAGTGGGGGCGTAACCAGGGTCACCTGACCTAGCGGTTGCCCACAAAGGCCAAGTGCCTGGAACGGTGTGGGTAGCTTCTGGGGCTGGAGTTGGAGCTGGTTGCACAGGTTGGCGTCGATCAGGTTGATGTCTGATCCTGAATCAAACAAAACATCAGTGGTCAATGATCGCTTGCCAAAAAGTAGAGTGACAGAAACCAGCTTAAGTGGATCATTGTTATCTTGAGCCAGCTGTCCGATCCTCCCACTCATCCCCTCCTTCTTGAGTAGGGGACAGCACTGGATACGATGACCCGCCAGCCCACAGTACAGACATGCCCCCGTGCGCAGTCTCCGAGCTCGCTCTTGTGGCGATAACCGGCAACGGTCGACCTGCATGGGTTCTCCCGACCCCCGGGGCTCGCCGGTCTCCTGAATAGGAGAGTCGCCCCGAGGAGATCGAAAGTTACCACGCTGGCCTGACCGTCGGGACTCTGAGTGGCTCTGGCGCTCTCTCTTACGCTGCTGGATCCGAGAATCAATCTGGATGGCCACTCTAATGAGCCCCTGCAGATCCAATGGAAGCTCGCGGGATGCCAACTCATCCTTTATGTTCTCTGCCAACCCTCGGTAGAACACATCAAACTGGGCGTCTTCGCTCCAGTGTGTAGAGGCGGCCAACGAACGGAATTGGATGGCGTGTCGGAGACACTGCAGCCGGCTTGCCGTAAACTCAGTAGTGCGCTTCCTGCCTCTCGCCCCTGGTAGGACCGGTCAAACACCTCCCTCATCTCCGCCATGAATTTCTCAATGGTGCGGGTGCAGGGGTGGCCAGCGTCCCACATCGAGGTTCCCCAGTCCCTTGCTCTGCCGGTCAAGAGTGTGATGACGTAGGCCACTCTGGAACATGAGGTAGGAAAGGTTAGGGGCTGTAACTCGAATATGATCGAGCACTGGGACAGGAATGCTTTACAGGTGGTGGGGTCTCCGTCATACTCCCGCGGAGGAGTAAGACGTGGCTCCCGAATGGGAGCTGCCTCTGCCGGTGCGACTGCAGGACTGGGAAAGGTGGGGCCCAGAGTGAGATGCTGTAGAGTTGCTCTCATCTCCTGCAAGTCGCGATGCTGCTGCTGAATGACGACCTGTTGTTGTTGATAAAGTCGCTGTAGTTCAGCAGTATCCGCTGGAGTCTGTACTGGTCGACTCGTACTGAAAGGAACGGGCATAGACTCCAAATGCAGTTCAGCATCGGCAGGGCGTTTATTAGGATTAACAAAGCTCATGGTCAAGACAGAAATGGATCAATAGCCAGGCAAACAGAGAAATGCAGAATAGGCAGAATCGAAGTCAGGGGACAAGCAGAATAATCCAGTAACCAGAGAATCAGTCCGCACAAAAAGACAGTACCAAAGGGGGTTGAAACTAAGGGAATGGAAGGGGAAGGAAAAAGGGAGTTGGATGGGATAAGGGAGAACACAGGAGATACTAAACAGATAGGTACAAAATGGGGATCAGGGAGAACAAAGTACTAATCAACCAAACCGCAATCTCACAATGCAATACAAACAATCAAATACAAGACTTACGGGAGAATCACAAGAAACGAGCTTTCAACAATCGAAACGAGAAAATAGCGCAGAAACGAGACTGACCAAGAACGAGCTGTGGTAGAAACGAGTCGACAAGAAACTACGGAAATTGGGTCTTTTAAACACAAACTAATTAAGTGGAATCCCAGCTAAACACAGGACAGCTGTAGAGAGAGGTGGAACTAGAAAAGCAAGGACGGTGATAGGAGAGAGAGGGAAACGGGTGGAGTTCTAACTCTAATCTAACTAAACACCCGTGCCTCGCTAAACTACTCTCAGGTGCGGATAGTCAATGAGAACAGCGAGAGAGAAGGAAGTGGAAACACCCAACCAAAATTACAGGGAAGAGAGTGTGATGAAAAAGACAAGATGCCATGAGACAGAAACGGGAGGAAAACACTGAAGACCAGAGACAGAGCAATCATCCAGAAACATACATGCTCTAAAACGAATAATTAAAATATATAAATAATTAGCAATACTAAAAAACTAACAAGAAACAAACTAAAACCAGAAACTAACTAAAAACAAACATACAAATCACTGATCTCTAACAGAGAGAACAAGCAGCACCTGTTCAGTATGGACAGCAAAAAGTTCAGTGTTAAATCAACACTTAAAGAGTAGAGTCAAATCGCATATGGAGAGGAACCGTGTCTTCAGTTGCCAATTACGATGATTGGAAAACGCGTCAATGAAGAAAAATGATTGAGAACTGGCCAGGACAAATTGTTGTCATAAAGGCCGTGTCTCCGTCCCCCCCAGCTCCCAGTTAAATCTACGCCCCTGTCAAATACAGTTCGCGCAGCTCAAAGTTCGCATTGTACATACTAATCCGAAGTGGGAAATTTGAAACTTCAACCAGCTTAACTCAATTAAGTTCACTGCAAATCAGTCATAGCAGGCTACACCATCTAGCTAGCACTCAAAGGAAAAAAAAACAAAGCCCGTCTATATTAAACAGTAACTTTCTGCAAACACGTTTTTACCGACCCGGAATGCGTATCACTTAAAATCCATCAAGTATTCTGACTTAATCCAAGTAATTTGACCGTATTTCTGAAATTTCTGAAAAAAAAAAAGGTTTTCTACCGCGATTTCAATGCATTTCTTCCTTCTTTGCTCTCATTTTTTTTTTTTAAAGCTAGGTTCCAATTCCTCTTTTGCACACACTAACGTCCTGTAGAAGGCGCTCCAACATTCAGGCACTCAGTCATTCTCTACATATAAAGCTATGCTGAATTTATCATTTCGGTGAGTATGTGCATTGCATCTATTCTGTTTTGCTTTCCATTCTTTTATTTTCAATAAAGGTTGAAGCAAAGAACTAAACGATGTTTAATGTTTGTTATTTAACACATTTTAATCTTGATCACACTATTTTGAGAATCTTAAGGATTACTTTGTAAACCTTAGTTACGCCCTCCCCTTCTGAATATATGCAAGTCCCTTTGCATACTACAAGGCTGCGCTGTAATGGGGGAGGCATGTTCAGGGTTAGTAAATCTACATTAGCTGTACTGAGACCTTGGGACTTAACTATTGTCACTAATGGGTTTCCAAGTTCAGGGTAAGTCAACATTTCAGGTTGTTCTCTGCGTCTCGAAGATCTTCTTAACGCAGGCTCCTCTTGCTCACTGCTCTGATCTTGAGTTGTGTCTGTTCTTGTCAACTGTTCTTGCGTTTCTTCTTCTTGACTCGTCCTTGTTTCATTCAAGGTTGACTTTGGTTCCAGATTTGTGTCATCAGTTAGGCTCTGACTAGGTATTTCTACAGTTTCCATTTCCTCCACAGATTTCACCTCTGGATGGACAAGTAAGCCAGTTTCCCCAGTGGACCCTTGAGGACCAAAAGGTAAGGTACTATCCATGGTAGGAGTGTTCACAGGTAAGTATTTAAGATTTCTCTGGGGTTCCAAAACCTCTGCGGTTTGCGTGCTCGTGTCTGCTGGAGCAGTGCTGGGTTTGGGTCCCATGGTTCTCTGCTTAATGTGCTCTGCACAAAATTCTTTTCCTTTCACACGTTCAATCTCAATAGTATGAGGTCTGACGAAACAAAGAACATCATCTTCTGAATCAGACGTCTCTTAAACTTCTAATTCCGAGGTTACATCCTTATCTTTACCATACCGTTGAGTACTCCGAGTTCTATAGGATCGGACTGGAATGGGTTCTTCTTGTTCTTGTTCGACAGGAGGAAGGAAATTGCAAGGCAAAAGTAAATCTCATGAACTTGCAGAAACTATTCATGCGCGAAATCTGGCCAGGGCAAAGGCAAGAGCAACAGGCTCTTCTGCGGATTGGATAGCTTTTAGAGTACTACGAAACAAATGTTCCTCTCTTATCAAGAAAGCCAAATCTACGCACTATTTGTCGGTCACTACAAAAAATCTAAATGACCCGAGGAGATTTTGGAAAGTTATAAAATCGCTCTCTATCAGCAACAACTCTCCAGCTTTGCCCACTTTTATTATGAATGATTCTGTTGCCATTCATGACAAAATGGAATTGATGAATTGTTTTAACAAGCATTTTGTTTCTTCTGGATCCCTGTTTGATTCAGTTTGTTCAACATCTGTGAAACTCGGTACTGATGTGCCTGTATCTACTGGCCAGTCCTTCAATTTTGTGCTCTTTTCTGTGCAGGATGTGCATAAGGCCCTAAAAAATCTAGATTTGAGAAAACCCTCAGGACCAGATTTGTTGGATCCCTGTTTCTTGAAGCTGGCAGCTGATTTTATAGCAGAGCCGCTTGCCTACCTTTTAAACCTTACAGTGGTTACTAAGGACATTCCAAGCATTTGGAAGTCTGCCTTTGTCCTTCCTTTGGTGAAAGGGGGTGACCCAAGTATTTTAAACAACTATAGGCCTATATCAAATTTGTCAGCACTGGCTAAAATTCTTGAATCTCTCGTGAGTGACCAGTTAAAGGAGTTTTAACTATGTTGCGATGTCCTGGGACAGGAAAATGCTCCAACACAGGGAAAAATCCACAAAAAGCTTCACAGGTCTTGAAAAGAGTGACAGGTCTGGTCAAATGTATCCTTCCACAATTTCTCCTTGCAATTTCTCCTACTACCTTTCACTCTCTCAATTTTTCTCCTTATATACTCTTTTCCAGCCCCCTCTGAGGCATGCCCAGGACATGCCCCAAACCTAGCTCCAGACTGGGCTTAACAAAAAAAAAATGTCAATACTGCCATCTAGTGGCTTTTTTTTTCCACATTACACCTCCATTCCAAAAGGGAAAAATTTTGACTCATAAAGGCAAAATTTTTCTTTTCAATACAAAAATGGTTAAGTATACACTTGTATATATATACAATATGCTAATAAACACATGTGAAATATATATATACACATACTCAAACGCGGGATAAGCAATCAGCAATTACATTATCAGTACCCTTTACATGCTTAATTTCCAAGTCAAACTCCTGTAAAATCGAACTCCAATTCAACAATCTCCGATTCTTGTTTTTCATCTTACTCAAAAACATTAACGGATTGTGGTCAGTATATACAATCATTGGCTTTTGCCCTGTACAAACATAAACCTCAAAGTGTTGTAAGGATAGAACCAGAGCCAACAGCTCCTTCTCAATTGTGGAATAGTTCTTTTGGTGTTGATTGAACTTCCTGGAGAAGTATGCCACGGGCTGCTCAATGTCATCAGAGTCACTTCTCTGTAGGAGCACAGATCCACAAGCTTGGTCGCTAGCATCGACCGCCATGGAGAACGGTTTGTTGAAGTCAGGAGATTTGAGCACGGGGAAGTGACACAGCAGAGACTTCAGGTGATCAAAGGCTCTTTGGCATGCTTCATCCCAAGTGAACTTTACGCCTTTCTTCAGTTGGTTGGTGAGACTGAGAGCAATCTCAGCAAAGTTCTTGCAGAACTTGCGGTAGTACACGATCATTCCGAGGAAGCGGCGCAAAGCTTTTTTGTTGTCAGGAACTGGAAAGTCCATGATGGCTTGGACTTTAGCATTTATGGGTGCCACCTTACCCTGGCCTATGACGTAGCCAAGATACGTGACAGTAGCACAACCAAAGTCACTATTGTTCAGGTTAACAGTCAGGTTAGCCTGGGTCAAGCGCTGGAACAACGTCTCTACATCTATGTTCTTCCCAGGAGTCACTCCATGTGATCAGGTCGTCGATGTACGCACCCGTGTGTGGCAATCCGGCGATTGTAGACTGTATCATCCTTTGGAACGTGGCTGGGGCATTTTTCATGCCAAAGGGTAGGACTTCATACTGGTATAACCCAGATGGTGTGGCAAAAGCAGAGATGCTCTTGGCCCTCTCAGTTAAAGGCACACACCAATAACCCTTCAATAAATCAATCTTGGTCAGAAACTTTGCTTGCCCTACTCTATCGATACAATCATCAATCCTAGGTATTGGAAACACATCAGTTCTAGTTACAGCATTGACTTTGCGATAATCTGTACAGAATCTAGTGCTTCCATCAGGTTTTGGAACTAGAACACAGGGTGAACTCCAATCTGAGTTAGAGGGTCTGATAATATCATGTTCTAACATGTACTCAACCTCTTTCTCAGCAATCTTTCTCTTTTCAGGATTCATCCGGTATGGATGCTGTTTTATTGGTTTGGCATCACCAACATCTACATCATGAGAGGCTATAGAAACTCTCTTTGGAACATCAGGAAATAGATCTTTATATTTCTTGATCAACCTCTCAAACTGATCTTTCTGTGAGGGTTCTAAGTGCTGGAGTTTTACATCAAGATTTTGCAACACTTCAGAATTTGACAATTTACATGATACTTCAGCTTTAATTCTAGGTTCATCATCTTGACACTCCCCCTCATCTTCACAAGTCTCAGCCCTAGGAGGATCTGAAGTGACAGCTGCAACCCTAGCATTTCTATCATGATAAGGCTTCAGCATGTTAATGTGACACAACTGTTTTGGCTTTCTCCTATCTGGAGTCTTCACAATGTAATTGAGATCATTGAGTTTTGTCAGAATTTCATGAGGACCATGAAATCTAGCCTGCAATGGATTGGACTGTAAGGGAAACAACACAAGGACCTTGTCTCCTGGTTTAAACTCACGGCTTCTAGCCTTATGATCATACCAAGTTTTCATTTTTCCCTGACTTGATTTCAAGTTCTCTTTGGCTAGGTCACAAGCTGCATGCAGTCTTTCCTTGAACTTGCTAACATAGTCTAACAGACTGATATGCGGCTCTTTCTCTTGCCATTGTTCACTCAACAATAGCAAAGGTCCTCTCACTTCATGGCCAAACACCAGCTCAAACGGACTGAATCCAGTAGACTCCTGCACTGCTTCCCTAGCTGCAAACAACAGCAAATGAACACCTTCATCCCAGTCTTTCTCATGATCATAACAATAAGTCCGCATCATTGTCTTGAGAGTGGAATGAAACTGCTCTAAGGCACCCTTACTCTCTGGATGATAGGCACTGGAAAGAATCTGCTTCGCACCTAGTTCATACACAATCTGCTGAAACAATCCGGAAGTGAAATTGCTACCTTGATCTGACTGAATTTCCCTGGGAAGGCCAAACAACATGAAGAACTTTATCAAAGCCTTCGAAATTGCAGTTGCTTTGATGTTGCGTAGAGGGATGGCTTCAGGGAATCTGGTTGATGCACACATGATTGTCAACAAGTACTGATTTCCAGATCTAGTCTTGGGTAATGGACCAACACAATCAACGATTACCTTGGAGAAGGGCTCCCCAAATGCTGGGATAGGCTGCAATGGAGCTACAGGTGGGTCTAACTGGTGTTTTCCAACTACCTGACAAGTGTGACAGGTTTTGCAAAAGTTGGAAACATCTTTCCGAAGTCCAGGCCAGAAGAAGTGTTTCATGATCTTGTCAACAGTCTTGTTAACACCAAGATGACCTCCTAAAGGCAAACTATGAGCCATTGTTAAGATCTCATTCCTGTAGACCTTCGGAACAACAATTTGCTTGACCATTGCCCAATCTGCATTGGCAGGGATATCAGGAGGGCGCCACTTCCGCATCAACACTCCATCCTTGAGATAATACCCAACTGGAACTGCGTCTATTTCTTCACCAGGAAGGGCTCTCTTCGTTAGTACACAAATTTCAGGATCATTGGTTTGCTCCTGAATCAACCGCTTTCTGGACGGAGACAAGTCTCCAGACACATCAGAATCACCAGACCCATCTGGCTGGCTGAACAGAGAACTGATAAAAGTGTCTGATAAGTCCTCAAACGAAGAAACCATAGTAGGCTGAACAGAGTCATGAGGCGAACCACCTGAGTCATGACTATTCAATGTGCTGGACGGCACCACATCATCTTCTTCTTGAGCCTTCTTGGCCATAGCACGAGTCACTGCACAGGAAGGATACAGAGATGGGTCTTCATCGCCATCTTCAGTGCTCGGCTGTGAAGTAAGATGAACAGGGGGAACTACATTGCCCCCAGCCAGGTCATTGCCTAGCAACAGAGAAACACCCTTGATAGGTAGACTTGACATAAGTCCCACCTTTACCTGTCCTGTAACTAAATCTGACTTCAAGAATACAGAGCGCAGGGGTACAGATACAGTTCTCCCTTCAATACCTTGTACAAGTATGAAATCCCCAGAAGCGGTCTCATCACGTAACTCCAAGGAGTCCATCAACAAAAGTGACTGAGAAGCTCCGGTATCCCTTAGAATATATATGGGGACAGGAGGAGAATGCTCATTCAGAGCCACAAATCCCTCTGACACAAATGGAAGAAATTCCTCCCTCACAAATTCAGCAGTATCAGGCTTCTTAGCCTCACAAGGAGCAGGCAATTTAGCAGATCGGTCATCTACTACAGGGGTTTCTAACCTTGTCTTCACAAAGGCATTGGGTTTGGTATCCTTTTCTTTTTCTTTCTTAGCTTTAAGGAACCAACAGTTAGTTGTAACATGACCAGCTTTCTTGCAATAATTGCAAACTGGACCACTTTTGTCACTGTCAGCTTTCACACTTTGTTGAGACCTTTTACTGGATTTCTGAGCACCATCACCAGATTTGTCTTTGTCTTTGGGTGAGGAATCTTGGGTATCATCGTTACCTTTCTTCTGAAATTGGGACCATCTATTGTTACTGCTAGACTGAAATTTGGACTTATGTGTGAGAACATATTCGTCTGCAAACTTGGCAGCTGATTGCAAATTCAGTGCTTGCTTCTCATTAAGGTAGGTCTTAATATCATCCTTGACACAGTTCTTGAATTCTTCAACTAACACCATCTCTTTTAGTGAGTTGAAATCATCCTTGACCTCCATAGAAGTACACCAGCGCTCAAAGCAAACCTTCTTCTCGTTAGCAAATTCCACATAAGTCTGATTGTCAGATTTCTTCAGACCTCTGAATTTCTGTGGGTAAGCCTCTGGGACCAACTCATAAGCTGTCAAAATAACCTTTTTGACAACCTCATAATCAGAGGAATCATCTGCAGACAAAGCCGAATAGGCTTGTTGAGCTTTACCCTTGAGGACAGTTTGCAACATCAGAGGCCAGTGTTCCTTTGGCCACTGACAACTCTTAGCTACCTTCTCGAAGCACTGGAAATACTTATCAACCTCCTTCTCTGAAAATGGAGGCACCAGCTTTACCTCCTGGCTAGCCCAAAATTTGTTTTCGGCTTCTATTTTAATTCTTAGTTGCTCCATTTGGAGCCTTTCTTCTCTGTCTAATTTTTCTAAATCGAAATCTCTCTGTCTCTGTCTCTCTCTTTCTGCTCTTTCCCCTTCTCTTGCTAATTTTTCTAACTCAAACTGCCTTTCTTTCTCTCTTTCTGCTCTCTCGAACTCTCTTTGTTTTTCTTTTTCCTCAATTTCTTTTCTCTCTTTCTCTCTCTTTCCTCTTCTCTTGCTAATTTTTCTAATTCAAACTGCCTTTGTTTTTCTTTTTCTTCCCTTTCAATCTCTAGCATTTTTAATTTAAGTTCCAATTCTACATTTGGATTTTCCACCGGAAACTGTTCCAGATCTCCTGGTGCAAACACATTTTCATCAATGTAATATTCAACAATCTCTCTCGCCAGTCTTGCTTTTCGCATGGCTGGTTTTACATCTGTCAGCTCTAACTGTCTGCATATTTCTAGCAGTTCTGTCTTTTTAAAAGACTTCAAAACCTCTACGGTTGGTGATGCCAAGAAATCATCCATTGCTGTTGATCTGCCAATATATATCTAGGAAAATTCAAAAAACAATTTCACTATTTGAAATTTTAGATTTTCAATAAATGACTCGCACAATGGTCTACCCCGGACCCGAGCCCCCAATTTGTTATGCCCCCAATTTGTAATGACCCCAATTTGTTATGGCCCCAATTTGTTATGGCGTCACGGACAGCAAGGGATGACAGACAAAATTCTTAAACTTCAACAGATTTAATTAAACAAACACATAGAACTAATCTACACCCTACACTACTGACCAAGATTGAAAAGAAAATAAAAAATGAGATATTTTACAGTTCCCTGTAATGGAGATGGGCTGCTCTGTTGTGATGTCCTGGGACAGGAAAATGCTCCAACACAGGCAAAAATCCACAAAAGCTTAAAAGGTCTTGAAAAAGAGTGACAGGTCTGGTCAAATGTATCCTTCTTGCAATTTCTCCTACTACTCTACTCTCTCAATTTTTCTCTTTATATACTCTTGTCCAGCCCCCTCCCATTTCTGGGACTTTCCCCTCTGGGCATGCCCTGGACATGCCCAACCTAGCTTCAGACTGGGCTTCACAAAAAAAAGTCAATACTGCCATCTAGTGGCTATTTACCACATTACACAGATGAATCCCGGTTCCAGTTTTTTGTTAATCAAAACTCAAAAATTTGACATGGGGCGTTTATATTTTTGTTCAGTGTAGTTCACCCTTTTAACATCTCCTGTTTCACATTGTCTTATTCTTGCAACTTGACACATCATTATTCCTCCTAAATTGCCCCTGCACAAACATTTTTGAAGTCTGTTGCAGTCTTCAGATTTGTAATAAGAATATATTTTCAATTCAATTCTCAAGTTAACCCTCTTACTGCCAGCTCAACGTTTTGGAAGAGCATATTTTGAGTCATTGTATCTAATTGAAAGATGTGTTGAACTTAACTGATTGGATTTTTTCAGCATTGCATTCCTCAACTGAGTGTAAGCAATGGCTTAATCAGATTGAGTTCAGTTCATCACATCTTTCCATTAGACACAGTGATTCAAAATGTGCTCTTCCAAAAGCTTGAGGTATTTAAGGGGTCTTCATGGTAAAGTGCAGAAATAACCATAATAATGTAAAAACTAAGAAATAAACATACTCAACATGATTTTAACCTCATAAAATGTAGTATTTTGATAAAAAAAAAAATATATGGTTGCCATGGAAATGGCACTTTAATGACAAAATCTGAAAATATTTTGTGGCACTGGTATTTCAATAATCCATGGTCAGATTTTGCTTAAATTAGTCTCTTATGAAAGGTTTAAGATAGTTCTATGAAATTACATAGGATTTTTTTGTTTTGAACATTTATGGATATTTAATGAGCTCTGTTATGTAACCATAACGAAAATCGCTATCATCGACTTGCTTCATTTTCAAAATTAACCCCCTAGGGATGCACCTATCTAGAAAATCCTATGTCATTTCATAGATCTCCAACAGTTACAACTTCAGTCCAAATTTCAAGTTGATCAGATGAGTATTAATGATTTTATGAATGCCACAAGGTTGAAAATCAATAAAATTGTGATTTTCGGTAATTTGCATTTAAAGTCACAAGTAACAATTGAGGCAGAGGAAAAACATAGATTCTTGGTGTTTACTGGCATCTCACTGCATTCCTTTATATATTTTATTTATTTTATGTGAAAATCAAAAATATTGAAATTTTCGGAAAAAAATTGACATTTTTACCATGAAGACCCTTTAAAGAATGAAAGCATCAAATGCTGTGCTTTTGTGGTGTTCTGAATACAATAGAGGGTTAATGGACTTTTCAAATCACTGCTTATTGATTTTGTTTGCAAAATCCTTTCCAGCACCCTGGCGTAGACATTTCCTGGGAGGCTGAGCAGTGCGATCCCCCTATAATTGGAGCACACCCTCCGGTCCCCTTTTTTAAAAATGGGAACCACAACCCCAGTCTGCCAGTCCATGGGTACTGTACCTGACATCCACGTGATGTTGAACAGATGTGTCAACCATGACAGTCCACCAACATCCAGGGCCCTCAGCATCTCAGGACAAATCTCATCCATCCCTGGTGACTTGCCACTGCGGAGCTTTTCGACCACCTCAGTGACTTCCACCAGAGAAACGGATAATGACTCGCCCGAGTCCTCCCTCCCTGCCTCCTCAATGGAGGGCATGTCTGCTGGATTCAGGAGTCCCTCAAAGTGCTCTTTCCACCGCTGGACAATATCCTCAGTTGAGGTCAGCAGCAGTTCACCACCTATGCTGAAAACAGCCTGGGCGAAGCCCTGCCTCCCCTTCCTGAGTTTTCTGAAGGTTTGCCAGAACCTCTTTGAGGCCACCCGAAAGTCCTTCTCCATAGCCTCCCCGAACTCCACCCAAACCCGAGTTTTTGCTTCAGCAACTACCTCGGCTGCAGTCCTTCTAGCCTGCTGGTACCGGCCTGCCGAGTCAGGGGTCCTCTGGGCTAACCAAGCCCAAAAGGCCACCTTCTTCAGCTTGATGGCCTCCCTCGCCTCTAGGGTCCACCAATGGGATCTTGGGTTGCCGCCACAACTGGCACCAACAACCTTCAGGCCACAGCTCACTGCAGCCGCTTCCATAATAGAGACTTTGAACAGGGTCCAGCTTTGCACGGGATATGGGAAAAGCTCTTCCGGAGGTGTGAGTTGAAAATCGTCCGGACAGGGTCCTCTACCAAACATTCCCAGTCCACCCTCACAACACGTTTAGGCTTCCCAGGTCTGTCTGGCAGTCTTCCCCACCATCTTATCCACCTCACCACCAGGTGGTGATCAGTCGACAACTCAGCCCCTCTCTTCACCCAAGTGTCCAAGACATATGGCTGCAGATCTGATGACACGATTACAAAATCGATCATCGACCTTGGTTAAGGGTGCTCTGGTACTAAGTACACTTATGAACACCCTTATGCTCAAACATGGTGTTTGTTATGGATAATCCATGACTAGCACCAAAATCCAATAACAAAGCACCGTTCGGGTTCAGTTCAGGGAGGCCGTTACTCCCAATCACTGCCCTCCAAGTGTCTCCGTCGTTACCCACACGAGCGTTGAAGTCTCTCAGTAGAACTATGGAATCCTCAGTAGGAGCCTTTTCCAGGACCACACCCAGGGATTCTAAGAAGGCTGGATACTCTAAACTGCTGTTCGGTGTGTAAGCACAAACAACAGTCCCAGCATTCCCCTCCACAACCCGCAAGCGAATTGCAGAGATCCTCTCGTTCAACGGGATGGACTCCAACACAACGGCACTCAGCTGAGGGGAAACTAGTATCCCCATGCCTGCTTGCCACCTCTCACCTTGGGCAACTCCAAAAAAGGAGAGAGTCCAACCCCTATCAAGAACTTGGTTCAGGAGCCAGACATGTGCGTAGAGGTGAGTCCAACTACATCTAGCTGGTACCGCTCAACCTCCTGCACAAGCTCCGGCTCCTTCCCAACTAGTGAGGTGACGTTCCCTGTCCCAAGTGCCAGATTCCATGACTGGGGCCCAGAACACAAGGGCCCTCACCCCCGTCTACCACCCGATCTTCTTTGCACCCGTCCCCTACTCTTCTCCTCGCGGGTGGTGGGCCCATGTGGAGGCAGCTCCCCATCGCCTCTTTGGGTTGAGCCCGGCCGGGTCCCGGGAGAAACCCGGCCAGCAAGTGCTCACCTGCGAGCTCCCATCCCAGGCCTGGCTCCAGGAGGGGTCCCCGGTGTCCCTAATCTGGGCAAGGTTCTTATTTCCATAGGGGGGCTCTTCATAGGAGACTAGAGAATCGCTTTTCATCTGACCCCTCACCTGGGACCAATTTGCCGTGGGAGACCCTATCAGGAGCTAAGCTCCAGACAACACAGCTCCCAAGATCCCAGGGGCAGGCAAATTCCTCCACCACAATAAGGTAGCGATTCAGGGAGGAGCAAAGCAAAATTATATTTTGTAAATACATTGAAGGGGACCTATTTTGCTATATTTCCAAGGTTATATTTTGATCTTGGACTCCCCTAGAGTACTCCTGATCGTTCAAAGTCCAAAACAGGGTCCTTCTTTAGCTCATACTGCCATCATCAAAAAACCCCATTTGTAGTCCATTGTAGTCTCTGCCTGAAATGCCTCATTGGGGTGGCTCTTCCGCTATGGCCCCCACTCCCCGTGTGCCCACTTTCTTCTGACTGGCCAGCTCTGTAGAGGGCGGAGTTGGGCGGGATGAGGCTGCAGAACGCAGTTTTAGGGGTCCGGCTCCCTAGAGTGAAACGTGAGGCACGTCTGCCATCTGATAAAGAAGCGGCGGGCAAATTCCGAAATCTAACGCGATACTTGAATATAGATCTAATGAAATGAACTTGTTCTAATAAATGCAGCGGCGAAAGTGGAGGATGCAGTGCGAAAATCTAACATGCAGTAGTTAATAAGCGGTCATGACTTTGAATGTAATCTGTCGCGCGAAAAATTCGTTTCGCGTCCGGTGTGAAAGCAGCTTGACGTGCCCATAACGCGTGTATTCGCGTCTTTGCATTGACTTTGAATGTTATCTGTCGCTGGAAAAATTTGTTTCGCGTCCGGTGTGAAAGCTGCTTAACACGCCCATAATGCGTGTATTCGCGTCTTTGCATTGATTTTGAATGTAACCTGTCGCGCGAAAAATTCGTTTCGCGTCTGGTGTGAAAGCTGCTTAATGCGCCCATAACGCGTGTATTTGCGTGTTTGCATTGACTTTGAATGTAGGCTAATCTGTCCCGCGAAAAATTCGTTTCGCGTCCGATGTGAAAGCAGCTTTATGGATAGCCTAGTACGCGACAGCTAGAGAGAGCTCGGTTATGTTATGAACATAACACAGGTTTTACAGACCGTAAGTTCCGTTTACGCGGACAAGTTGCTTCTGTGGAGCTAGCGAATGGATCATTTCTGCAGAAAATAATTTCCTATTTAATCTGCCTTTTTTGGCTTTTTATTAGCCACAACAACTTCTAAAGGGGGATGAAATTATGTCACGGTAGTGCAGAGAAATAATTTGTTATACTAGACACGGTAGAGCTTCTGCGTTTCGCATTGCTTTCACGGTAGCACCAGAGAGGGTAGCACCAGAGAGCTTGCCCAGACATTTGTGAAGTATTCGGCTGATCCCGGTCATGGATAAGTGAAGCGATCACAAGCAGCCGTAAACAAACCCAAACACCCATCCCAAGCTCTGCAAAACCTACGTCTGGTCTAACTGCAGTCTTTTCAGCCCGACCGCGGTCATACAGCACCTCTCCGGTTAACTTAAACTGTAGTGGCTACAATTGGGCAACTTTATGATGAAACTGCAACATTGATGCTTACTGAAGTAACACAAGCATACCCATCAGAATTATTGCATATAAGTTAACCAGGAGCATTTTTAATTAGCACGGCACGCGAACTAACATGCAGTACCTGGTAACCAAGCGGTCATAACAACCACAGAGACAAACCCTTGCAATACAGGTTTTACAGACAGCAAGTTCCGTTACCGTGGACAGTTGTACCAAGCATCCAAATTACAAACAAGTATTAAAAGTTAGCTTCAAATGAGGTTTATGTTCACACACCTCCTGTAGAATTTCCCCTGATATTACTCTTACATATTTAGGACACAAAAATTAGCAACAGTAACTTGGCTAGGTTAGTCGCAGTGCTACAGCCACAATCAACTGGCTATCACGTCAGGTTGGCTTATGCAGTAAAAGCAACTTACAGCTTCTGTGTCTGTGAGTCATGGACAGTCGCGACCGATCCAGGATTTATCTTCAGATATTTTAGAAAGCCTGCGCTTGAGGCCAGTTGTTAGTGCTAACTATCGTTAGCGGTCCTGCTAGCAAGTAGCCACCCATAACACGTTAGCTTTATTTAGCCTACAATATTTGCTGTTATATCGTTACTTACAGCTTGTGGCTCCGAGCGCTTGATCGATGCTGCTGCTTCAGGTTTGAGAAGCAGCTGAAACGCTTATCCAGTGTCGAATTATCCTTTATTAACAAAGCTGTCTTTGGAGAAATGCTGAGCACAAGCAGCTAACGTTCCCTTTGGCCGTGGCTGTTTGCTGCCAGCAAACAAAAAAAGCTACCCACTGATTTCTGGTGGCATCGTCTTTTGAAAGAGAAATAGGTGTTTTTCTTCGTGTCCAAAAGTAAACGGACAAGAAGGTTTGGGAGAGATACTGACAAAACTGCACCTCAAATGATCTGCGGTTCTTCTTTTGTATTTCAAAAAGTGTCGATGCTACTAAGGCATAGTATGATCTGCCGTTGTTAGTGCCTGCTAGAATAGTTTCCGGTGTGGGCAGGTCCAGCGCCGTGGTTGGCTCTGGCTAGGTCTGTATTAATTGGACGGCACAACCTGACTTCAGGTTTTGCCTAGATCTCGTGAAGATCTCGGGAGGAGCTGTTCAGAGAGGAAATCATGTTCAAGAAATCATGTTTTTGGATTATGGCAAAACCCCTGTATCTTATGTTTAGAAACTTTTCAGAGGTTGAGTGTGGACAACCAACATTATAACATTACTAAGATGTTTTAAAAGAAGGATCAGCATAATAGGTCCCCTTTAAAACTAGATTAATCTATATGCATTTGGAGTTCATGTAAAACTAAAATATTTCATGCAAAAATTACAACAGAAAAAAAAATACAATTTGCCCGACAGATGGAAAAGATGACCTAAATGGAATTAAATGAGACAATAAGCCATAGACAGCATGAAATTTATTTATAAAATGACGGATAAAATACAAAGCACCGGTACAGAATAAGATCACTGAATCTCTCCAAACACATACAATTTGTGAGGACATATCAAAATATTCCAGCTCTAAGAGCTGAATATTTTGAAACTGTGTTGCAGTGAATCTATGACTTTGGCATGCATTTTTGATTACTCAGGTGGAGTGTAACCATAATGAATGGATTTAGCAGCGTGTTGTTGACAACGGCTAGACAATGGTCTGGTGCTTAATTTGCAGATTCGTGGCACCAAAACACACGCGATTTTGGCTGTAATACCGTGATCGGTCACTCGGGGGCAGGCTCGTACTTGGCGCATTGGTAGCCTCTGAGCTGAGGGTCGCAGGTGAGATGGTAGGAGTAGTAAAAGCTTCCTCCATGATACAAGGAGCAGCTGCCGGTGTGGTACCCCTCATAGAGCATCGTACGGCAGGTGCCCAGGTGGTCGTCATACCGCACGTCTTTGTCCCACACCTCAAATCTCAATTCATGGAAGGCTTGCACATGCCCCAGGTCGTAGTCCAAGTACCAGGCAGGGTAGTCATCTGATTTAATCCAGTAGGTCTGACGGAAGTGGCGCCAGTACCTGACCTTCACATAAGGGTCCGTCTGTCCTACTGGATCTCCACGCAGCCCCCTGGCCTTCCTCACAGTCACCTCAAGCCGGCCCCACATTGGCTCGAGCGGACAGCAGTTGCGAGAGAGATTGGGCTCCCAATAACACTGCTTGGCGGAGCCACGCTCCGCGATGGTGCTCTCCCTTATGTACTCTTCGATGGCGGTTTTCACGTTCTCACGAATGACAGGATTGGGAATGAGCTCGTGGAGTGGAAACAAGGAATAAGACAAAACCTGTGGGAGGTCCTTCAGGCTGGTCAGCCACTTTTGAAATGCTGCAGAGTTATCCTTGTTAAGGGACACCTGCCCCAGCCAACCATCGCCCCCTGTAACTTCATTGATGTGTTTCAGGTAATGTAGGTGAGAACCCATCTTGCTGTCATAGTTCTCCAGCAGCGATCTGCACTGGTAGGTGGTGACTGAAGGGTCAAGAAACCCAAGCCCCACAGAGAGGCCGGTGGTGAGGCAGTCTTTGACTTTGGAAGCTGAGTGGCTGTTGACGGTGGCCAGACAGGTGCGGATGGCAGTGAGCCTGGTAAACCTGCCACCCAGACTCACCTGCTGGATGTAATGCGTCCCGTAGGTGTTAATGAATCGCTTGTACAGGTAGCGGTTTAGGTTATACCCCTGAGGCAGAGTCTCCAGCTGCCGTCTGAACTCCGAGCTCAGAGGCGGGTTGTCCAACACACGGTATCTACAAAATGGAAGCAGAAAGGAGTGAGAAATGGTGCTAAATGAATGATTAAATGCCTACAGGAAAGCATTTAGAGTTAGTGAATAGATATAAAAGTGATGCTTTGGAGGAAACAGCCACCAAGTCTGCGATGTCACATTGCCACACATTACAGAGAAGAACAGATTACGACAGCTCAGTTGTACACAAAATCATGATTTCACATTTCCATATAATCTCAAAAAAACATCTCAAATAGAAATCTAATGGAAATGACAATGAAAGTGTATTTAGTAAAGGGGTCATTCACAATTATCAACATTTTCACAGGCGTCAATGCCTGTGTACGCTTTCAGCATCTCCGAAAAATGTTGATAGATTCCCTGCACCCAGCCAGCACCACACGCATCCACACACCGCGACAAGCCCTGGTCCCACACCTGAGTTCAGTTTAACAAATGGCACTATGACGGACATTAGATCTAGCCATGCAAGTGACCTAGATCACCTTCTGAAATTCCTCTATCAAAGAGGATGTAAAGTCCATAAGAACTCATCAAACAAATACATGGAGTTTATAAATGCATATGCATTTGTGAATGGTCACCACAAAAGTCATGTCAGACGGCCAAAGACTCTGGCGAAATGCGGACAGTCATTCTAACTGTCGGCATTAGATTCCATCCACTAAGAGCATGAGCCTGAGATAGATTTCTAAATAAATCATAACTGATGACACAACATTTTCAGAAATGTGACGGATCGCCTCGTCTAAAACGGATTATGACCCCCTAACCCTGACCCAAACCCTAACTCTCTCGACCGAGGTCCTTTTTGCTGAATGGAATCTCTTCACTATCTTAGGGGCATCTCCAAGGGTGCATCTCAAAATGTAGGCTGCAGCCTTCGAAAGCTGCATTTTTTAGGGGCTGTCTCTTGATTCCATCTGCCTAACTGACATGGCATCATTTCATCTTTGTTAAACAGCTTTCGTTTAAGTGAGTCGCCTCTGGTTTCAATAAACCTCACCTTAACTCTAAAGCCTAACCCTAAATCTAGCCCAAAACCTAACCCTAACTCTAAATTTAACCTTATCCTCTACCCTAAAAGTCAGTTTGACAGATGGAATTAAGTGATGACCCCTAGAAATGCAGCCTTCGAAGGCTGCAGCCCATGCTTTGAGATGCACTAATTGTTTATTGTAAAATACGCGGGAGTATCTCTTAGGGTGCATCTCAAAGCCTAGGCTGCACCCTTCGAAGGCTGAATTTGATCCACCAAACTGTCATTTAATGGAATATATATCGAATTTGTCATTCTTAAGCCCCGTTCCCACCATCACAATTTTTTACGCCGATTCACGCCGATGTCAGATCGTGGCAAGTCATGGGGGTGTCGTAGTTGTAACCGGGGAGAGTCCTGATGGTTTGTGAATATTCCTTTGCAATCGTCTTGTGGAAAATGGCCACGATTGTGGAAGATGTAGTCACGATATGCTACGAATGCCCACGACATAACACAATGTGAACACGAACAGAATGAGACAGACCCACCATGAACAAAGATAATGTGATGTCAAACAGCTTGGATGCGAATCGGCACGACGCCATCACGACTCTATCACGAATGTGCCACAAAGTCAACATCGTGACGTGACAGAATTTTGTGCTTTTTCAGGCGGACGGATCACGACTCACTACGATAATAGGTCTTAGTACATCGGCATGAATCGGCGTAGAAATCGTGAAGGTGGGAACGGGCTTTACTTTTTGAAAGCTTTACTGCTCCAGCTTGTTTTCTTTCATTTATAGATGTTTGAAATAAAATAAAATTCCATTAATTACGGATCCAAGGCTATTAGAATAGCCTATTATGTTAATAAGTTAAAGCGTATCAGGGCAGTACTTTTCTGTCTCTCCCTTTCTGCGTGTCTCTGAAAAGACACTCGCGCGACTGCTCACTGTAGCCTAGGGTACGAAATGAAAAGGAAAATTATATGATAATGGAGATTTTCAAGGGATATGTCCAGTAGAAAGATAGGACTGGCAGGAGGAGTCTGCCGCAGCTTTGCAGCAGACAGGCAGCATGTGTGAACAAACACCACACATTACACAGACACCACATTCAGCTCAGACACCAAACATTACACACGCATGCAGTGTGTCCCAGGCCCAAAGCACATGTCAGGAGCTGGCTTGGTGGGTACATAAGGTGTGCTTTAGGTATTCTGCAAACATATCAATCATTTCTGTCATGTTTCACGGACACCCATACATGCTGAGTGTCTTCCCTGGGGTGGATGGGCTCTTCCAGCAAGTCACTGTGATGTGTCACTCGGCGAGAAATGTCCGACAGTGGTTGAAAGAGCATGACTGAGATTTCCAAGTACTTCCCTGGCCCCCGAATCCCCAGACTTGAACCCAGTCGAGCATCTGTGGGACCACCTCAATCCTCATGTTCACCCTATGGATCTATGGATCTCCACAACACACCCTCCAGCAGCTGTCAGATGCACTGCAGTCAGCATGACTCTGGTTACCTGGAACAACCTTCCAGCACCTGACTGAGACACTCCCAGCCCGTCTAGCTGCTGTCCGTGCTGCACACGGCGGTTACTCTGGACATTAGCTGGTGGTCATAATAATGTTACTCCACCGTGTATTTCTAAGATCTTACAACATCACAAGTGCAGAGCAAATGTTTGCGACAGAAGTTGCTGTCTTCTGGGATTAACTTGTGACAAGTGCGTTTTTAGGTTGACTATATAGACTTATTACAGGGGTATTTCTGAAAACTTAAGTTTTGCTGGTGTATTGAGGCTACCTTTTGTGATAACTGGGGTGTGGAAAATTAACCTGTGGGCAACAAGCATAAACTAGCAATGCTCATGCAGTCTAGCAAACTCATATTTCAGGAGCCAGACCCACCGGTAGTGGCTGCAGCTGAACTGGTGAAAAGTGAAGGCAGACTTGTCGATTGCAAAAGCAGAGGTGGCGAACTCGACAGCAGAGGAATGGCTGCCACCCACAATTGGACCACCCATGTCCTTGATGTCCAGTCCCACCTTCCAGTCATTCTGAATGGGGCTGGTAGCAATTTTTGCCACAGAACTTACTGTCTCAAGCAGGGCACTGGAAAGCTCCTGTTTGCAGTCAGTAAATGATCGCCAGTCCACCACGGACACTGGCAGCTTCTGCAGCTCGTCTCCATTCACCTTGTTCTTACAAAGAGTGCAAGTGCTGTTGGCCGGCAGGGAGGGCTCCAGGTCGATGACGAAGGCATTTTTGCGCCGGAGCTTGACAATGTCAAAGCCCTCTCCCGCCAGGTCGTAGCCGGGGACGAACGGAGCAGCCTCACATTCCTTCCGCGTCCCCATCCGACACGCGGGGGCCCCACCCAGGTGTCCCAGCAAGGCCAAGAGGCACAGGTGCAGTCGGGCATCCATAGCTGTCCCTGACAGAAAAAACAAACAAGAGGAAGAATTGTATAGCAAATGCCATTATCAGGGAACAGAAATAAATCATACATAATCATTATTTAAATGTTTTTTTGTTTTTAAAATCTAAATGTCTGTAGCCATAGCTACTAGGAAAAAGTTATAGAACTCATTTTCAAACGCACACCCCCCCCCCCCCCACCACCACCCCAAACACACACATGCACACATGCTTTTGCTTAAAACAGCTCAAAAATGATGGACTGATACTGCCACCATCATTCAAAGTAAAAAAAAAAGAAGAAAAAAAAGTATTTTGTTTATCTGGAGAATTTTGGCTCCATAAACTACTGCAGTGGACTTCAAATGGAACACTCAAGATATGCTTGCATGAAGAGATTTTCATATTTAAATTAATAGGATTGTATAAACCTTTTTGTCCAAATTAAGCAGGAACTACTCAAAAGAGACAAACTAACACAATCATGAATTGTCATTTTAAATATTTTGTTGCAAATCCTTTGCAGTCAAAATCTGCTGGAAATATGGGACCCATTGATGTCACTTGATGCTGAGTGTCTTTCCTGGTGATGCCCTGTCAGGCTGTTGGTGCAGTCGCCTTCATATCCTGCTTGATTCAGCTGTTTCGCCTACAGTTTTTCCTTCAGCGAGTGAAATACATGCTCAGTTGGCTTCAGGTCAGATGATTGCCTTGGCCATTTTGGAAAATTCCACTTCGCCTTTAAAAAGTTTTTGGTCACTTTCTCTGTACGCTTCCAGTCATCGTCCATCTTCACTCTAAAGCGCAGTCTAATGCGATTTTCAGCATTTAGTCTGAACCTAATCGGAGCCCTACAGAATTCATTCCGCTGCTTTTCTCAGAAGTCATGCTATCAATAAACTAGAAAGGCAGCTCCATGGGCAGCCAGACATGCCCATATCACAGCACTACTTCCACCATGTTTCACAGATGAGGTGGTTTGCTTTGGATCATGTGCAGTTCGGTTGATCTTTGTTTCTTCTATCTATAGGATGTTGTTCCAACTGTGTAGGCTTTTTGAGAAGTAGTTTTGGAAAATTTTTGGAAAGCTCACATTCGGTCTGTAACAAATCAGACACAGGAACCAAGAGCAGCTCTAAGCCACTTTCTGCATAATATTTGTTGTAATCCTGAGTACAATGAAACACAAAGAGACCAAGCAAACACAGAGTAATGGGATGGTCTGGTTTGCGTGATTGGCAGACAGCTGTGGTAGGGAAAATTTAAGCCATAGTCTTTCTAGTATAAGGGTCAGAAGCTAGATGATCGGTCCAAAGCTGCTGCAGCTGAACTGCTGTCCCAGATGGTGAATCATCAGGGATGAGTTTTCTGATCTGGAGACTGCAGAGATCAGGTAATTGCTTACTTATGCTCTTTGCCCTCTATGGGGAAAAAGGCATTGATAATGTTCCTCCATCTATCACGGACTTCAGCAGCCAATTGTGCCTCACCCCATGAGAGACCCATCTCAAGCAGCTCAGCCTCTACCGTTCGCCATGCGATCTTAGGTTGGCCTTGTTTTCTTTTTCC
Source organism: Gymnothorax javanicus (assembly GCA_029692085.1). Lineage (NCBI taxonomy): Eukaryota > Metazoa > Chordata > Actinopteri > Anguilliformes > Muraenidae > Gymnothorax > Gymnothorax javanicus. Next base: position 182,075,121 of record CM056194.1, on the reverse strand, counting down.
TGAGGGCGTCCATTTGAGGGCCACTTTGGGGATCCGCTCTGGGGGCAACTGCAGTACATGTCCAAGCCATTTTAGATGGCGAAGTTTCATTTTGAAGATCACATTCCAGCAGTCATTCTTTATGTCGAGTTCCTCATTAGATATTTTATGAGGCCAGAATATATTGCAGATCTTTGTCAGGCAGCCATGGTGGAAAGAGCTGACTTTGCTCAGATCACATTTGGTAACTTCCAAACAATCAGCTCCATACAGTTTTTTCATGCAGATGTTTTGCATTAGTGGAGAGGACAGCAAGACAGCAAGGGTCCACTGGATGTCAATATTTGTCAGACTTGACCCCAAACCACAATATTACCACCTCCATGTTTTACTGAATGTGTTGGAGTTATTTTTGAAACATTCTCTGAGTATACGGTGCACGTAAGTTCTGCATTTGGGTGAGAATTAATATCGTCACAGAGTTGTCGTGTTGTCAATGGCCAATTTATTTTCTCCTGTCATTCACAAATAATGAACATCAGAGACACTTAACTTCCATTTCGCACCTCAATTGCCACTAGTTTTTAGCAATTCGCTCTCTTTGAAATGCTTGATGGTGTTTCTTACAGTGCCATGGCAGAATTTTACTTCTTCGGATCATGTAAGGCCACAATGCTGCTATGAACAATTTCAGAGAGCTCCTGTTGTTATGCCATTGTGTTTAACACTGACTCAGCTCAAAGTTCATGTCATATTATGTATGTATATACTGGAACTACTGACCATCAGAGGTAATTCTGCAGAATAATGTTGCCTCGCACCAGTTTAAACACATTTTTTTGCATTAATACTCATGGAGTAAGCCTTTAAACATGCATTCAGGCTATGCAGGAGTCAAAAAAAAAAAAAAAAAAAATCTATGACACCTTTCAATTGTTATTAAAAAAAAAATTATGTTTTTGGTATTTTTGTTTATCATCTACAAATATTTTCCTCATTATGCTTGTGGGAATGATTTTTCTTTGTTCTCATGGCCTACAATAGTATTTTTCAATGTATTTTCACCAAAAAAATTATTAAGAAGTAATATATTAGGACCCCTTTTAGACAAAAGTGATGGTGCATAATCGTCACTGCACACTCCTGAAGCTGTTCCCAATAATTGGCTCATACATTGTAAAAACTGTTACTTAGATAAAACTCAAAAAAATAAGGCAACATTTTCCAAGCACTTTTTCTTAGTTTTGTGAACATCTTGTTTTTTTAAGTTGAGAAAACTCAATCATAAAATTTTAGCATTAAGTAAAATTTTTAAGAACATTCTACAAAAAAAAAAAAAAAACCTAGGAAATTGAGTACAACCATTGTCAAAATGGACAGCATTTTAAGTACATCTAACTTAATTAAATTAAGTTGTATTTAAAAGAAAACATGAAATTCTATTTTCATTTTACTTTTTTTTTTTTTTTTACCAATTCCAAAACTCTCCCAGGGGCCCACCTGTCCTGCATGTTTTAGATCTCTCCCTGCTCCAGGACAGGTGATTCAAATGATCAGCTCATTATCAATCAGCCTCAGGGGCATGATAACGAGCTGATTATTTGAATCACCTGTGGTAGAGCAGGCAGAGATCTAAAATATGTAGGACAGGTGGTCCTCCGGCAGAGGTTTGGGAAGTACTGTATTAAACTACAAACCCCAATTCCAATGAAGTGGGAACATTGTGTAAAATGTAAATAAAAATGGAATGCAATGATTTGCAAATCTCATAAACTCACATTTTATTCAAAACTGAACATAGACAACATAATGTTGAAATTAAGACATTTCATGAAAACTACTGGAAATATTAGCTCATTTTGAATTAGATGGCAGCAACACATTTAAGAAAAGTTGGGACAGGGGCAACAAAAGGCTGGAAAAGTGGTGCTAGTAAAAAAAAAAAAAAAAAAAAAAATCAGCATTTTGCAACTGATTAGGTTAATTGGCATCAGGTCAGTAAGACGACTGGGTATAAAAACAGCATTCTAGAGAGGCAGTCTCTCTTAGATGGGCAGAGGTTCACTAATCTGCATCTAAAAATTGAGAATTTCAGAAAAAGCCTTCTCAATCTTAAATTGTGAAGATTGAATATGCCATCTTCTCTGGCCCAAAGCGCATTTAAAATGGTTTAAAATGGACTGAGGTAAAATGGAAAGCCATTTTAAAATGAGCTTTGGTCCTGAGCAGATGGCACCATTTCTGGATTGTGTTCACATATTGCTTCTATGCATGATACAGCTTTAACTTGCATTTATGGATTGCACAGCAATCTCTGTTCACGCAGTGATTTGTGGACGTGTTCCTGAGCCCATGCAGTGAATTCAAGTGCAGAATCATACTTGTTTTTAACGCGGCACAGCCTCAGGGCCAGAAGATCGAGCATCCAGTATTCACCTTCGACCTTATCCCTTGCTAACAGATTTCCCCAGATTCTCTGAATCGTCTATGTATTGTAGATGGTAGCATAATGTCTTCGCAATTCACATTGAGAAATTTTTCTGAAATTGTTAAATTTTAAGATGCAGATTGGTAAACCACTGCCCATCTTTACTTCTAAGAAAGGGTGTTGCCGCCGCCGCCTTCTTCTTCTTCTTCTTCTTCTTCTTCTTCTTCTTCTTCTTCTTCTTCTTCTTCTTCTTCTTCTTCTTCTTCTTCTTCTTCTTGTTTAACGGCGGCTAAATCCAGCTTATTGGTGCATTACCGCCACCTTCTGTTCCGGAGTGTGGACCAGACAGTAGACTTACAGTCTAACTCCTTTACCTGACTAAATCAACAACAATATTATACACATAATGTATATTTAAAAAAAAAAAAACTTACTTTAAACTTTCCACACCCATGTCAACTACAACCCCCCTATTCTTTTATCCCTGCTTATCCATCAGATTCTATCATAAACCCCTGTCCCCCTTAAGAAATCTATCAGTGCCCTAACCTGCGCCCTCTCTCCCATACTTAGCAATCCTTTTAATGTAAATTCCTGTATCCCAACATCCTTCATCTGTAATGTGGAAAAAAAAGCTACTAGATGGCAGTATTGACATTTTTTTTGTTAAGCCCAGTCTGGAGCTAGGTTTGGGGCATGTCCTGGGCATGCCTCAGAGGAGGCTGGAAAAGAGTATATAAGGAGAAAAATTGAGAGTGAAAGGGAGTAGGAGAAATTGCAAGGAGAAATTGTGGAAGGATATATTTGACCAGACCTGTCACTCTTTTAAAGATCTATGAAGCTTTTTGTGGATTTTTGCCTGTGTTGGAGCATTTTCCTGTCCCAGGACATCGTAACACAGCAGCCCATCTCAATTACCAAGGGACTGTAAATATCTCATTTTTTTTATTTCAATCTTGGTCAGTAGATGTAGATTGTAGATTAGTTTAAGTGTTTGTTTAATTGAATCTGTTGAAGTTTTAGAATTTTGTCTGTCATCCCTTGCTGTCCGTGGGGCCATAACAAATTGACGCCATAACAAATTGGGGCCATAACACATCTTATTCATCATCTCCTCTCTCTGCACCTCATACCTCCTACATCTCAGAACTACATGCTCCACTGACTCCTCCTCCTCCTGACACCCCTCACACAGGCCTGTCTGCTGCTTCCCTATCAGTTTCAATGTTTTATTTAGTGCACTATGCCCCAACCTTAACCTTGTCAACACAATCTCCTCTCTCCTGTATCCACTGCTCATCCTCCCACCTCTAACACTCTTTTGAATTTGATAAAGATGCCTCCCTTTCTCCTCTCCACCCCATCTTTCTTGCCACATTACATTGGTCTTTTCCCAGACTACACTTAACTTCTGCTTTGCTGATACTGAGCTGCATGTCTACATTTCCTTTCATTAAAGCTCTCTTAGCCAACTCATCCGCTCTCTCATTCCCCCTCACCCCTACATGCGCTGGAACCCACAGAAACTTCACCTGACCTCCCTGATGAACTATTCTTGTAATTGACTGAAGGACTGAATACAGTATGTCTTGACGGCTGTTTGAATGGAATGGCCTTAGGCTTGCTAGCACTGAAGATGAATCTGAACATACCAATGCCTTATCCAGACCAGCTTTCTCCACCCACCGTAACGCAACCAGCACTGCCACCATTTCCACTGTGTACACTCCTAACTTATTAGATGTTCTTCTATTAATCCCAATTCCTTTTGCCGGTACTGCCACCCCAAATCCTGTGGCTCCTGTCTCACGTTGTTTAGCACCATCTGTATATATATGTGTAAAATCATTACATGACATCTAAACGCACTCACCAAATCAACCATACCTTTTTCCTTCCTTTTAGCCTCTAACAAATACCAGTCAACCTCAGGCCACACAAGCATCCATGGAGCCACCTCTGGATAAACTACCGTTGGACTTATATTCAAATTGAATACTCCAAATTCTTTTGCGATATTATTTGCTACTTTAGCAAAGTTTTGCCTCTGGCTCCTCCCATCCTCCCAGCACTCCTGCAAGACTTCCTTCGTGGGATGAGAATCATTGTGCCCCTGCAAATTAGCCCAGTAGTTCGTCATCAATTGCCTTCTCCTGATTTCTAGAGGCATTTCACCCAATTCTACCTGTAGTGCAGGAACTGGTGAAGTCTTAATTGCCCCACTACACACTCTCAGAGCCTGTGCCTGAATCACATCCAATTTGTTTAAGAGAGACTTAGCTGCTGACCCATAAGCCACACTGCCATAATCAACCACAGACCTAATCAGTGCTATATATAGCCTCTTCAATGCTGAACAACTTGCACCCCATTCCCTTCCAGTCAAACATCTCATAACATTTATTACCTTTTTGCACTTTTCTTCAATTCTCCTGATATGATCTGCCCATGTTAGCCGTGAATCAAAAAAAAAAAGAACTCCCAGAAATTTAAATGTTCCAACCCTTTCTAAAGTTTCCCCATACATCTTCAACTTCATCCCTTCCTCAATTCTTTTCCTGGTGAAAAATACTGTTTGTGTTTTTTCCACTGAAAACCTGCACCCCCAATCATACCCCCACTCCACCACTTCATCAATTGCACCTTGAACTTTCCTTATAGTGTGCTCCATGTTCCTTCCTCTTTTCCACAAGGCCCCATCATCTGCAAAAAGTGATCTGCCTATATCTGCTGGCACTTTTGAAAATACATTGTTGATCATGATGATAAAGAGTAGCGGGCTTATCACACTCCCTTGAGGTGTACCATTTCCGACTGTATACTGACTTGACATTTCTGACCCAATCCGTACTTGGATTTTTCTTCCAAATAAAAAATCTTTTATCCAATTGAAAACTCTCCCACCCACACCCATCTTGTGTATTTTTATCAACAACCCCTCCTTCCACATCATATCATAAGCTTTCTCAATATCAAAAAACACTGCAATAACTGACTCTTTATTTGCCTGGGCCTTCCTTATTTCAGACTCTAATCTTACCACTGAATCCATGGTATTCCTGCCTTTCCTGAAACCACTCTGATAACCTGCCAAAAGTCCCCTCTTTTCAAGTTCATATGACAACCTTTCCGTTATCATCCTTTCCATTACCTTGCACATATTTGATGTCAATGCTATTGGCCTGTAACTAGTGGGTTTGGATGGATCTTTGCCAGGTTTTCTTATTGGAATCACTACTGCTTCTTTCCAGGCTCCTGGTAACCTTCCCTCCTCCCACACTCTGTTATAAAGCTGCAGCAACTTCACTAATGCTCCTTTCCCCAAATACTTTAGCAAGATGTAACACACCTGATCTTTCCCTGGAGAAGTTGGTCGTGATCTCTTTATAGCCCTCATCATCTCTGCCAAGGTAAATGGCTCATCGATCATGCCAGCTGTATTTTCCCTCCTGTTTAATATCCCTGGATACTGAGTCATAGTTCTTTCTCTTCTCTGTTTCCCTTCCTCTGACAAATTTTCTAAGCTGTGCACCTTTACAAAAGCCTTAGCCATGATCTCAGCCTTTTCCCTGTTAGAAACTGCCGTCTCCTCCTCAGATGTTATGACCGGATATTCCCATTCCCTTCTGTCCCCTCCCATCTTCTTTATCATTCCCCATACCTCTCCCACTGGTGTAGTTCTTCCTAACTCATCACAGAAATTCCTCCAGCTTGCCCTCTTAGCTTGACGTATTGTTCTTCTCACCACTGCCTGTGTCTTTTTGTTCTGAATCAAATTCTGCATGTTATGAGTTCTTTTAACTTGTCTGAATGCTCTGTTCCTATTTCTTACAGCCTGATGACACTCCTCTGTCCACCATGGCACCAGCTTCCTGTTCCTCTTGCCTTTACTCTTGAGTATTGCGCCATCTGCTGCCCTTACAATTGCTGAAGTTACCTGTTTATTTATTTCATCAATGTCTCCAAGCATTTCTATCCTGTTCATTGATTCCTCACTCAATCTCTGAAACTCATCCCACTCTGCTTTTTGAAATACCCATTTTACGATTCCCCCACTTATTCTCACTTCTACTCTCTCCCCCATCATACACAAGACTGGGTAATGATCACTTCCTATTGTTGATGCTGTCCAAACTTCCCAGTTACTGATTCCAGCCAATGCATTAGACACTAAAGTTATATCCAATGCTGACTCAGTACCCACTGTTATGTTTACCCTTGTTCCTCTGCCATCATTCACACACACCAAATCCCTTTCATCCATCAAATCTTCAATGACCTGTCCATTCGTGTCTGTCTGTTACCCTCCCCACACTGTGCTGTGAGCATTGAAATCTGCACACCAAATTACCTTATTTCTGTCTTGTCCTTTTATCCTTAATAGGCTATCCAAAACCAACCTCTTACATGGATTATAATAGTTGATTATAACCACTTTCTCCCCTCTTTCCCATACTTCCACCACTACGTATTCCTGGTCCACTCCCTTTTCCAGTAGCTTATTTGGAATGTCTTGTTTGATAAATGTTGCACAACCTCCTCCTCCCCCTTGACTTCTGTCTTTCCTTACCACTGTATACCCATGTACCACAAAGTCTAGATTTGGTTTTAACCACGTTTCCTGCACACACATTACATCTGGTTTTTCAACCATCTCTTTAATGCAATTCTTGAATTCCTGTCCATTAGCCAGTAAGCTTCTGGCATTCCATTGTAGGATTATTACCATAATTAATATTAACCAACCCATGGCGTTTCCTGACTTGACTGATTAGTGAGGTTGTCCCTCACTTCTTCCCATGTCAGTCCCACTAATCCCAAATGAGGCACTGCTGCTTTAACAATCAGCTGGATTTTTTCACTTTTTGACTTCAACTCAGCCATACTGTTGACCACCCCTGCAATGAATGTTACCAAATCCCTTTCATCCACATACATCCTGTCATTTGTTCTTTGTTGCTCCTCTCGACTTCCCATTACTCCTTGATCATTAGTTCCATTATTCTGCCCCCTTGACACTCTTACAGCTTCAGCATATGATATCTTTCTTTCCAGTCTTACTTTTTGGATATTATTCTCCCTTTTCATAACCTCACATCCTCCATATGCCACGTTATGGGCTCCTCCACAGTTACAACATTTTGGTTGCACCCCTGTTCCACACTCTCCATACTCATGGTCTCCCCCACACCTAGCACATCTCCTCTTCTCCTTGCAATTTTTGGCTATGTGTCCAAACATTTGACAGTTAAAGCACCTTAATGGTTTTGGTACATAAACTCTCACTGGGTAACTCATAAAACCCAGGAAAACTTTCTTAGGCACACTCTCTCCTTCAAACTCAATCAATACAGTTTCACTATCCTTTCTCACTCCTTCTTTTGTTGTCTTCATTCTTTGCACATTCATTATTTTTCCTCCTTTAATATTCCTCTTAAGTTCCTCCATACTTACACTCAGTGCCACCCCCTGTAATCACTCCTTTTTTGTCCACCACCATTTATTGTCTCCCACCCTCCCTGTGCTTTATCCACCTTGTTTTTCCCCATCTCTTTCAGTTTGAGTGCCTTCTCAACTTGCTCTTTATTAGCACATTTCACCAATAAATTGCCATCACTCAGGACCTTTGCAAACTGTATCTCCCCTATTTTACTTGCTAGAATTGTTGTTAGCACAAAGGGGGTTAAGCTTCTTCATGTTTTTCTTTTGTGCCTTTTCATTGAATCAAATCATGATGACAAAACAATTCTCAGGTATCTCCTTCTCAATATGCTCAGCTTCTTCCTCCTCACTGCTATAACTGTCATCATTGCCGTTTTTCTTCCTTTTATTCCTCCCATTACTCCTTCCCCTCGCTCCCCTTTCAGACTCACAATCTCCCTCTTCCTCCTCATCCATATCTGCCCAACTGCCTACCTCTGATCCATTCACGGAACAGTTGTGTTCAACCGCCCAGAAATTATTTTCAACTTTCGACTGGGAAACCACCACAATCTGCTGATTATTTTTCCCCTGTCCATACCCAGCTGACGCCGCCGCCATCTCCTGCCAACCTTTCCTATCTGTTCACGCTGTCCACAAGTAAATGTCGATGAATTTCAGTGGTTTTTCCAATCGCGTGTCAATTCCACACACCGCGTGGCATCTGCATGTGTAGTATTCCCATTCATGCATCCACTTCAGAAATTGTTGGCAAGCTTACTTCACCTTTCGCCAAAGAAAGGGTGCCTCTCTAAAACGCTGTATTTATACCCAGGCATGTTACTGACCTGTTGCCAATTAGACTAATTAATTGCAAAACGGTCCTCCAGCTGTTTTTACTGGGAGCGCTCGAGAAGTGATGACAAGCACAGAAGAGGAGCATATCTTTTTAATATGGATAGGAAAATGTCTACACAATAAAACAATCTTTACAAAAAAAAAAAAAAAAAAAGATTTTTTCAGATGAAAATCATCAATGTTCATTTTCATAAATCGCTGACGAATTAACATCGCCTCAGTGAAAATCTAGTAATCCAAACTTAATTATGTGCTGCTTAAATTAAATATGCAAAAATGCTGTGTTTGAAAAACATATCTAACAAGCATGGCCTCAAACTTGTAAAAAAAAAAAAAAAAACAAGCTGCTGGAGCGTTGTCAAGCAATATCCCCGAAAATCACAAATTATTTTTTCCTGAAGATTGTCACATCTCTTAGCTTCTATTCATTGCCATAGTATACTTTTCACTAATAATACTTTTGGCAATTCAATCAATGTTATCTAAAAACAAAAAATAAACACTTTTTTTTATAATGAAAACCATGAAATATTTTCAAAATTGTTTATCGTCTGGTCCAACCTTTAACATGTCTTTTTTCCACTACAAAGACAACCATATCTGTAAGATACCCACCACCATTTCATAGCCTGGACGGAACACATAAGAGATTGCTTACAAATTTCCTACATAAATGTGAGTTTTTTAAAAAAATTCACCAAAATTGTTTCTCCTGACATATCTGTATGTGTTTCTACACCTACATGACAAAAATGATGATAAATGGATGATTAGGAAGAAACAATAGCCCCTCAGGACACATTGCTCACAGATTTCTTACAAATTTGACACTTTTTGCCAAAACGCTTCCTTTTATTGTAAAAAATATCTTCAAAATTGTTCTTCATAACACACCTTTTCCCTGTGTTTCTACATCTCTATGCCAAATATGATGAGTGATCCATTCACGGAACAAGAAAGTTACAGCCGGACAGGACACATTACAGATTTCTCACAAATTTGTCACTTTTTTGTCAAGAAAACGCATCATTATTTTCCCCGTCCACAATTTTAAAAATATTTTTCAAAATTGTTTTTCATGACACACAAGTAAATTTCAGGTGTTTCTACACCCTCCATGCCAAATATGATGAGTATTGGGTGATTAGGAAGAAATTTACATTCATGACAGGACACTTTACAGATTTCTCATGAATATGTCACTTTTTTTGCCCTTCGCAAAACAATTATGAAAATATTTTCAAAATTGTTTTTATGACTCACCTTTATGTTTTCTACCTCCATGCCAAATATGATGAGTATCGGGTGATTAGGAAGAAAGTTACAGCTGGACAGGACACTTTACAGATTTCTGATGAATATGTCAGAAGAGCCCCAAAACGCAATAAATTATGAAAATATTTTCAAAATTGTTTTTCATGACACAAAAAAAAAAAAGTGTTTCTACACCTCCATGCCAAATATGATGAGTATCGGGTGATTAGGAAGAAAGTTACAGATCTGGACATCCAAATGTTAATTATGTGCTGATGGAGTTGCTGTGTTTGAAAATATATCTACCCCATTTTAATAAAAAAAAAAAGACCAGACAGTTGGAGTCTATCTGGGGAATTTTAAGTCATAATTTATGCACATAAGAAAACGCGTCATAACTTTGTGAAGCAACTTATGCTGGGGACACACTGCAAGATTTTTGGCCAGATTTTACCCACGATTTGCAGTTGGGGCTAGTCTGCTCCAGTCAGCTCTAGTTGGGGACAGTCGTCATGACAAGCCAGCGCAGAATCTGTTAGTGAGCGACGTGGTACAGACTGGATTCAGCAAGTGTGTGAGGTGAACAGACTCCGCCTGACCTCAGTCGCCGAAATTCAAACATGTTTGAATTTTTTGAGCCGACTCTGGATGCAGTTGTGTAGTGTGTGCTCCCTCATCTACTGCAGTCCTTAAATGTGTGATCCCCAGTCTTTACAAGAATCTACTGAAGCCAGTCGTGTAGTGTGTGTTCCAAGTCTTTTCAAAATCTGCAAAGACTGTGAAAATCTTGTAGTGTGTCCCCAGCTTAAAGTAGTACAATGAAAAATAAAGTGGACTGTTACACAACCAATTAGTTTGAGAAACTGTTGCTAATCAGACAACGTAAACTGCAGCAGGATTAGGTAATTAAGCATACAGATGTGCCATTACCTAAAGGTCTTTAATACCGCCAACGGACTGCTACTGATTTAAAACACTTGTCTGTCGTTCTGGGCTCACAATCACCAGCTGAATCCACACCGTTTCTGCCTTACTAATTCCACATGTGCATATAGATTAATCATAACGTCAAACAGCAACTACGAATGGCTGGTAACGCAACAGGGGACAAGCAAGGCCATTGGTCAAACAAATTTCCCAGCAAACCTGCTTTCTGAAACTTTTAGGACGAAAACAACATTAAATAAATTGTACATAGATTAAACCCATGCATCGTTTTTTATTTGCAAGAATACAGTTTTTCAGTCATTATTATATCATGAGGCAAATATATCGATAGATTCAAATGGCCATGACGCAGGATAACCACAATAGTGAAGTATAACCATAAAAAGTGGTATATATAACATTGAGTCATCTCTAACATCAGTGTGTAAGAGTTGCAGTCCTCGTCTTTGATTATAATTACTTTCTTACGAACGCATTTTAGTAAAGAAATATAAATTTTCGCGTTAAGGCGGTAACGCTGAACAAGGCGACACTACTGCGCTATCGCTCACATTAATGAAGGCTACCAGCCACCAGTGGGCCGTCTACGCAACTGCGATTTAGGTCTTTTCGCCGGCCGGACCGGCGCACTGACCTAGCGGCCCACCGGGAAAACTCCCGGTATACCCGATGGCCAGTCCGCCCTGCACTGCCAAATTTTAATAATCCCTTTTGTTCACTCTTCTACTCCATATTTACATTAAACAAGGTCTGACTTGCAGATTCAACATGTCAACTGAAGATCAATTACAATGCTGAAATGTGTTCTCCAATTACTGCATGTGGGCGGGTCCTGACAATTTACTTATTGAATAGCCTACGTTTTTAAACTAAGTTTCCTGAAATCAATTTATTGTGGAGTACCAGAAAATCAAATTTATGATAGAAAATTTTAAGTTACTGAAACATTTGCACTTTTTACTTTTCTGTAACTTAAACAGTCAGTAAAAAAAGACAAAATCAATTTATTTTACTAAATATACATTTTAAAATTTAGTAATTTGGACATTGCCATTGAAGGACTTTTTACAGTATGGGGAGTTAACAAGGAAATAAATCAATCAACGGGAGCTGACAGGGGCCATTGTAACGAGTTAATCAATGTTATTCGCTTCACCTGTCAGTGGTCAGAATATTATAGCTGATCGGTGTATATTCTGCATCTGTTGGTAGAAGTACTACACTGAAGATACATCACACGTTCATTGAGAGAAATATTCACACCTATTACACCATGTTTTTATGGCCACAGCATTGTATCAAACAGAAAATATCTAGCTTTTGTACATCATTTTATATTTTATACACATTTCAGTACTGTGTAGAATGTTCAAATAAATGTCACAGCTGAAGGTAAACTGTTACAAATAAAGTCAGTACTGTTTCATGAGAATGTTCAAATAACTGAGAAATGTCTATCCCAGCAGGTAACTGCAGACAGTCATGATGATGTTGACATCAGGGCTCTGTCAAGGGTGTATTATCTGTATCAACTGTTCTTAATGAAATACCAACATTTATTTATGAAACTGTTTTTAAAATTAGAATTTAGAATTGAAATATACTTTCAATCTTCAGCAACACTAATGAAGAAAACAAAAAATAAACATCTATAGCCAGATGTAAATTTTTAAAAGTGTAGGGTGCCTAAAGCTTTTTGCACAGTACTGTATTTGTGATCGTTGGAGGTTGTGGGATGTTCACATTAGTTTAAACTAGGCCTGTTTGAATACAGCGGCTGCATTTTACGAACTCGTAGATTGTACGGAGCTAAAAATGGGGCATAAATTAAAAGAGTCATACCTACGTCTCCAGGCACCAGTACACTAATTTTACGTGCTGTTATGGCGAGCCGTGGAAGTTCAAAACCCGAAGTTCAAAGTTGCATTTTTTGCCCAAAGCCAACAACAACAACAACGACACTTTAAGAGCTTATAGAAGTAAAAATAATTAAATTAATTATTTTATTTATTTATCTATTTATTTATTTTAAAAAGGGTCACAAATGTGACCAGTGGGATTAAACGGGAAAGGAAGATAAATTATGAAGCTGGATCTTGCATCTTGCTTGTCGGCCAAGTTAAAAGCCCCAAAAGATTAACGAAGGATTTTATTGAATTTTGAAAATAGACATTTTAAACTAGGCCATTCATCTCAACGATTCTGAAAAGTTTAGGCCCTAATATTACGATACCGAATTCTTCAGGAAAACAACATACTTATCATACCGGAATACACGGATTTACTCACTGCGTCCAAAAGAAGTTGGCGGCGATTCAGAGGAAAATATATCTTGGGACAATGTAATTCCGTTCGATAGGACTTCCCCGTCGATAGAAAGTGCGACAGAAGTTAAGGTGCCACAGACAATAATTGCGCGCTTTCACTTTTATTGCTTAGCTGGCCGAATAGCCGGAAAAATGAGTTGATGCTACAGGAATGCACAAATTAAAATCATATTGCCTCTATGTCAACGAAAGCTAAATCGTCAGTCAAGATTTAAAATTGAGCACCTCTTTTCTACAAGTAGAAACAAAGCAATTAATACCATTTAAAACAAACATAGGGTAGAGCGGGGTAAGACGCCCCTGAGGGTAAGATGCCCTTTGCTTATAATTCAGTTTCAGCTGTGCCCAGTATGTGGCTCTTGACTTATATAAATGCACTTCCATCTGGAGGGAAATCCTGAGCAACAGATGAGTCAACAGAGCAAGTGACATGTGAGCACTCAAACTATTTGTGTTTTGACTGTCTTTCTTATAAAAAATGACCGATTGAATCATTTTGCCACAAGTATTTGAATGCTTCAGGAGTCTGCAGGACATGTCAGTGTAACTTTCTGAAGCCTTTTCTATGCATGAAAGGGGGTCCTGTGTGGTGATAATAGGAGAAATTGGGGTTAATGAGCCAAAACCAAGATGATAGTGCTGGGGGTAAGATGCTCTTTTTGGATTGGGGTAAGATGCCCCAATGGAAGGAAGGCCTCTTACCCCATTTTGAGTCATATTCATTCTGTTTTTTCTAAAAAATTATGTTCTATTTATAGGAAATGTATATCAGACATGATGATTTTTATAAAGAACTTGGGAATAGAAAGTTAAGTGTATCCATACATGTAACAAGTAGGGCCATATGGAGTTACACAATAATTAATCATATATGCATCAATGAGGGCCTAAAAAGAAATATATTGGGTGAAATGCATCATGGTCACTCTTAGTTTTAATGACTTTTCATGGATACTCATATACATTCTACACCGCTACATGTTTATCTAATGTGGTGCCTCATATTTTTTAGTATTCCACAAGATATAACCATCTATTCCTTGAAGCATTTAATGCCAACAGCACCTTGCCATCACTTGTGCATTGGTGTTTAGTCAGTTAATAAAAAGTTTAGTTTAGGAGAATGTACCTCTTTCTTTGCTCATTTCTTTAGCAAGGAAATTTCTAAAAAGATGTTGATCTTTTGTATGATGTGTACCTGCCAATTAAGACAGCTATAATATGATAATTACTCATGTGAAATGCAGTAAAATCAGTATGTATTAGGCTTTACAAGTTATTCTAGATAAGGGGCATTTTACCCCATCCAGAAGGGCATCTTACCCCAGGGGTAGGGTAAGATGACCTTTTTTCAAAAAAAGTAATTAAACATTAAAAAAAATTTCTATAGTGACTGTGTTATAAATCTTTTGAGATGTGGTAGCCAACTTTACATACTATCCATTCAAGCAAAAAAAATCTTAATTCATGTTGTTTACCTTCAGTTATGAACATTCCTGCTTAAGGGGGGCATCTTACCCCGCTCTACCCTACCACTGGCACTGCACCACCTATTGAAGTCATTTAGTATTCTAAATGCATTATTATAGGCAACTTTGGCAGAATTAATGACTAACTGTTTATAGTTAACCCACAAGAAACACAAGTAAATGTTACTACAATATGCAGAGAATATTTTTTCTTAATAGCAGAGGAACAAAAATAAAACCTTTTGATCAACATGTTACACCAACCATACAGGCACCTTACTTTAGATTTCATATCAAGTTCATCAGGCAGTGTATTATTAATAATATGTCCTAGATATTTATAACTTGAAACATACTTCAAGATTGATTGACCCAAGTACAAGCATTTAGAAGGGTTATGAGTCTTCGGTGTATCAAAGAACATAACTTGGGATTTTTCACTGTTGTACACGATATCATTACTTAAACCAAAATTTAAACAGACATCAAGTCTGGGTACCTTTAACAGAAGGAGCAAAAAGAACAAGGTCATCTGCATACATGAGGTGATTAACTAATTTGCCAGCACAGCAACATCAGCAGAGAACGGAACAGCTGAGATCTCATTCAATGATGTACTCAGTTTGTTCATGTAAAAGTTAAATAATAAAGGGGATGAAACCCCTCCTTGCCTCACCCCATTACTTACAGTGAAACCTAAGGAGGTGGTATTACCCCACTTAACAAAATATCATTGATGACTATACCAATATGCAATGAGTTTTACCACAAAGAGATGCTATCCCACTATCGACAATTTATGTATCAATTTTTTATGATTGACCCTATCAAATACTTTAGAGCCATCCAGAAAAGCAACACACATTATGGAACCGTGTATTACGTAATACCGAATCAATTCCTTAAGGACAAACACACATGTCTGTACCATGTTTTCTTTTAAAACCAAACTGGTTATCCCAAGTAGTTAAATATATTTCAATCAGGAGAGACTCGAGTGAAATCAAGAAAAATTTTAATATGCGTTGAGCATAAGTGGAATTCAATTCAATTCAATTTTATTTATATAGCTCTTTACATAGAGAAAAGGGCAGAGCCCAGACTAATCCCTAATCCCCGAATAGCAGGCAAAAAACTCCCTGGAGGGAGAAAAAGCCTCGAAAGGCGGGGAGAAAAAACTCCTCATTGAGAAGAAATCTCAGGAGGAACCTGGCTATTCTGGGGAAGCCAATCCTCCCCTGGCTGAATAATAAATTGATGGTAAATTAGGGATGAGAGGATCAGGACAGCAGGAAGACAGCAGTCGGAATTAACATGCTTAAAATCAGACAAGTCTCTGGTGCTTGGACTCTTCGGGAAGACTCGTAGAGCAGGAGCACGGCTCAGAGCAGCAGCAGGAAAATCCCCCGAAGAGTCCAGACACTGGTGGCGGTGGTGGCTGAAGGTCTGATGGAGCCGGGTGGCGTTGGGGAGGAGGAGGGTCAGCGAACGGCAGCATGAACGAACTAGAGCAGAGAAAAATGACATTTTTTAAAAAGACAGCACCATGACGATTGGCTAGCGATGCGACTGAGGTGTGCCACGGTTGGATGGAAGAGATCAGCTGCTACACCAGCTGACTGCTCAATTGACAGCCCCAGAGATTGACTGCAGAGGTATATGGGCGAGCATGCGAGTGAATGAAAAGAAAATAAACGGAGTTGATGTGCGCGAGAGAGTCTTTCTGTCTGAACTTTCACTAAGCTTCATTTCAATTCTCTTCAGCAAAATGACTTAAATTAACTTTGAGCATACATTAGAGAGACATATAGGGCGATAGTTATTTTTATCTGAAATACTTTTGTTCTTATCCTTTAAGATGGGGACAATAATAGAATCCATAAAGCTTTGAGGTAAATAACCATGTATAAAAACAGAAAGACAAACAAAGATAGTACAATACGCAGCTGGTGACCAGCATACTTAATATGTTCAGATGATATACCATCTCATCCACATGCTTTGCCATTAGGAATACTATTTATAGCTTCCCAAACTTCATTTGCAGGAACAACCATACTCCTATCAAAAGGTAAGTATCTACACTTCAGGTTCTCATAGACATCGGTCACATTACTATCATGGACACAATTAAATATTGATTCATAATGCTGTTTCCACATATGAAGAATTTAATTGCCCCTGGCTTCACAAACTATATTAGGTAAGTTAATTTTACTATTACTAAGATTTTTAAAATGTTTCCAAAAATCTTTGCCATTTTTACTACACGTTTTTTCAGCAAGCTGATCGGCTATAATTCTATTTTTATTTGCTTTAAATTTTCTTAATGCATGTTTAAACTGATGTCTAGACTGCTTCATAGTTTCACACACTACTCCTTGTCTAGGTTTGCCCATTTCCCTCCATAAAGTATATGCAGCTCTTGCAGCCTTATGTAAGCTGTCTACATGCTCTTTCCATCCAGGGACAGAATTTTGAGAATAAGTCTGAGGCCTCTGTTTAATAGAACAGAGATAACATAGCAAATGTTGAAACTGAGAAATTTTACAATTTTATCCACAAAATGCGCTCATTTCATTTGATGGCTGCTACAGGTCTCAAAAAAGTTGGGACAGGGGCCTGTTTACCATGGTGTGGCATCCCCTCTTCTTTTTAACAAAGAGTGGAGGCATCTGGGCAGTAAGTTTCTTGAGTTTAGCCATTGGAATTTGATCCCACTCTTGTTTAATACAGGCTTCCAGCTGCTGGAGAGTTTTGGGTTTCCTTTGACGGACTTTTCGTTTAATTATGCGCCAAATGTTCTCAATCGGTGAAAGATGAGGACTGCAGGCAGGCCAGTTCGGCACACGGACTCTTCTACTACGAAGCCATGCTGTTGTAATAGCTGCTGTATGTGGTTTTGCATTGTCCTGCTGAAAAGCATAAGGCCTTCCCTGGAATAGATGTCGTCTGGAGGGGAGCATATGTTGCTCTAAAACCTTTATATACCTTTCAGCATTCATGGTGCTTTTTAAAACATGCAAGTGTCCCACACCATATGCAGTAATGCATCCCCATACCATCAGAGATGCTGGCTTTTGAACTGAACGCTGATAACAGGAGGGGTGGTCTTTCTCCTCTTTAGCCCAGAGGACACGACGCCCATGATTTCAAACAAGAATGTCAAATTTGGACTCGTCTGACCACAGGACACATTGCTACAGTCCATTTGAAATGAGCCTTGGCCCACAGAATACGGCGGCGCTTCTGGATCATGTTCAACAATGGCTTCCTTTTTGCATGATAGAGATTTAGGTGGCATCTGTGGATGGCACGGCGGACTGTGTTTACAGACTGTGCTTTCTTGAAGTAGTCCTGGGCCCATTTAATAATGTCAATGACAGAATCATGCTGGCGAGTGATGCAGTGGCGTCTGAGGGCCCGAAGATCACGGGCATCCAGTAAAGGTCATTGGCCTTGTCGCTTATGCACAGAAATTTTTCCAGTTTCTCTGAATCTTTTGATGATGTTATGCACTGTTGATGATGAGACCTTCAAAGCCTTTGCTATATGACGTTGAGGAACATTGTTTTTAAAGTATTCCACAATTTTTTTAAGCAAGCCTTCACAGGTTGGAGAGCCTCTGGCCATCTTTACTTCTGAGAGACTCAGCCTCTCTAAGACATCCCTTTTATAGCCAATCATGTTACACACCTGATGCCTGTTAACTTAATTACTTGCTAAATGTTCTTTCAGCTGATTCTCTTATATATTGCTTTTTCAGGCCTTTTTTCGCCTGTGTCCCAAATTTTTTGAGACCTGTTGCAGCCAGAAAATTTTAAATAAGCTCATTTTGTGGATAAAAATGTAAAATGTCTCATGCAGTTTCAACATTTGAAATGTTATCTATGTTCTATTGTAAATAACACATTGGCTCATGTGATCTGAAAGTCATTGCATGTTGATTTTATTCACAATTTACACTTTGTCCCAACTATTTCGGATTTGGGGTTGTAGTTGTCAAGCTACACCATTGGCATGTAGCATAATAAAAGTTATTTGGATGATGATGATCTTAATTATTGTTGTTGGAAATGGTTCAGGTCTATATTTTTTATTATCTATATACCGGTTTTACATGGCTATTGATGCACTTTCATCATTATTGATATGTTATTGTTCACAGCGTATGACTGTAATACAACTATTATTCATCTAAGTCCAACTTGTTGTGCTGGACGATACATGTCAGACATTTATGATCATTCTGTTGCTTTTATCGATATAGTAGAACAGACATTGCTAAAAGATTTTTTTTTTAATTATTATTATTATCTTTTTGGTAATAGTAATTCCCCGATTGGCAGCATCACCACCATGCAGAGCAGCTGTAGTGATTGAGAGGCACAGGGTTCAAATGGTGGTGCAGTCAGCCCAGCAAGTTATTGGTGCTGTATTGCCTAACCTGATGGGCTTATACAATATGAGGTGAGGACCCTAGTCACCCAAACCATGGCCTCTTCTTTAAGTAGCTGTCCAAACGGAAGCCAGGCTATGTGAACATTGCAGCCAAGACCAATTACCAAAGCCACAGCTTCTACCCCATACGATCTGTATGCTGACGTAAGACCAATCAGACATGCTCTGCTCTAATTCAGTACGAATTACTGAACTGCCTCCTTCATCTTTTTGCTCATTGCTATTACCTTTATAATATCTTGTAAACACAAAATTTTAGTTCATTAGAGCCTACTTTGTCTTATATTGTTATTATTCCCGTATGATGACAACATTTTTATTATCTTTTTTTTTTTTGATTATTGTTATTGGGTTTGAATTTTGTAAACTGAAAGAGATGCATATTAATCGCATTAATAATAAAACTGGAACAATTTGAATTGATCATATTTATGATGCGCTTTCATAAAGATGTATAATTATACACATCAGTGCATATTATACTTGTAGGTTGTATTGTATTTTAATTGGATTTGAATGTTACATACTGAGAGAGATTAATTTTCTACTGCGTATTCCTGTCCCAGCATATCTTTTGGGCGAGAGGCAGGAATATACCCTGGACAGGTGGCACACACCAAACGCTCACTCATACCTTTGGGCAATATAGAGTCTCCAGTTAGCCTGATATGCATGTCTTTGGACTGTGGGAGGAAACCGGAGCACCAAGTAAAAACACACACGGACACGGGGTGAACATGCTAAATCCACCCATAAAGGCCACAGAGGGATTCAAACCCACAACCTTCTTGCTGGGAGGCCGACCACCGTGCCGCCCTACTGACTAAGATGAATAAGGGAAAACCAAATCTCACTGCTTTGAACGGCATGTGGATATGATGAATCACAAAACTTGAACAATTTGATCATTATGTAGGTATTATAAGAGATGTATGATTTTTGTTTTTATTATTATTGGTGTTATTATTGTTATTATTATCATCAGTTTTGATGATGATGATGATAATAATAATAATAATAATAATAATAATAATAATGTTATGATATCAATACAATACAGAACCCTCCCCAGGAATGCAAAGTGTCTTTGATAATTTCTATGATAATAATGATATTATGAATATTACTGATATTGTCATTACCAAATAAAAATAATCAAGTATGGTTGACAGTTCAGTTTTCGTGTCAAAACAGATTTCCTGCTAAAATGAATAATGCGTTACTCTCGCCGATTCTGGCGTTGGTTTCAGATCTCACGTTGTTTTCATGAGCAAAAGTGCTTTTCTAGTGTTTGTGAAGAAATACCGCGTGAAAATGAGGTAAAAGCCAACAAAAACGCTAAGCTGTATGAAATGTCAAATTCCGCATGGCACACGAAAGAAGAATTCAGCAGGAAAACTGGTGAGGCACAGTACTTCCTAAACATTCGGACATTCTGCTTACTTTTGCTCACATTTTCCCACGCCTGATTGGGTTTTACGTTAAACGTGTGTGTGTTAACGAAGGACAAGTCAATGATTGTTGAAACATTCACGTTATTTCTGACTTTGCTTCAATCCATCCCTTGCTTTGTAGCATGAAAAGTGATTGCACTAGCATAAGGCGGGGTACACACATAAGGATTTTTTAAATCTGAAGAGATTTTTTATTCACTACAGACCCCACACATGAAGATAAAAAATCAGGCACTGAACAATTTTGATCGTACTGTGTGTGGTGCGCTCTGATAATCTCAACACAGCACACCACACACATAGTGATTCTGTTTCACCACCGATCTAGAATCTAGTCCTCCAAGACAGAAATCTTGCGTGATCAAACGTGATCTGACAAAAACTAAGAAGAAGAAACATAGCAACAACAAACACAAGACGCAACATGGAAGAGGACACACGAAAGGAGGGAATAATGGTGGTCAGCTCGCTTCTTGACTGGCTACATTCCGTTTCACGTCACAATTCACAGAGTCATGACTCAAGAGTTGTTGGCTTTCCCCACACATGTGAAGATTTTTGGTCATAAATATTGAACATGTTTAATATTTAAGTTCGTCGGCCTGACCCATTTTGGACCCGACTATGGGGACAAATTCACTCTTAACACAGCTCAGACCACACGATAATCTTATCGGATAATCTTATAAGACATAAGATAATCTTCTGCTTGTCGTCATTAGTCGGGAGGGGAAAATCGGGGCAAAATCAGCCAGATTATCTTTATGTGTGTACCCCACTTAATACACTAAACTCACCTGCGATCGCTTCTCATTGACTTCCTTGATGAAAGCAGATTGCATCTGTCGTTTAGAAACAATTTCTTAATAAATCACACCCATTTAGCTGGCAACATTATAGAATCTTTGGCAGAGATGTTTTCATCAAACTGTTAGCTACTGTTCGCGGCGGAATGTTTACATCTACCACGTGTACCAAGGGAAGTTCGCAGTTGGGTGAGCACTGGCAACCCAGGCGATTGTCTTTAAAGTGGCGAAATGCACAAGTGATAAAGCAAATCGATAATTTTTTTTGATCTATGTAAATGATATGTGGACATTTGCTGAGGAGAAAACATCATAGCAGAACCTTTAGTTCGAAGGCATAATGTTGCCTGACATCGATTTCATGACCTTAGGTAGCAAGTATTCATGTAACTTCATTTTAGAATGAGCAGATCATCCATTGGTTCCTGTGTCCCTGTAACGTTGGGCTGTCAGACGGCTCTGGGTGCTGAATGTTTATGTGAAATAATATGCGTTTAAAAGCTCTTTTAAACGCATATTATTCCACGTAAACATAAATAGATTGCTAGCACCAGGAAGCTAGTTATCTCGCTAGCTAGCCTGCAATTTACGCTATCAATACTGGGACGGATTATTTCAAATTTGATTGTATATCGTTTTATCTGTGTGCTTTGCTGTGTATTGCATTATTATACCTAACTGGACATAGCTAAGTGTTTTTGTGGTCATTTGTACAGTATGTATGAATTTGACTAATATTACGTGGAGCTAGCCAGCTTCCCAGAATAATTAAGCTATGCCGACGGGGGAGAAACGCATTGTTCGTCTGTCTTCGTATTAACATCGACGCCGCTGGGGCTCGTAGGTCTATTTGCTTGATGCCTGAGGTGCCTTGTCTGCTTAGGTTATCTTTGTATTATTTTAGTGAAATGAACATAACGAAGAATTTTTGTGAACATTTGTGCTGTATGTAATTATTTCATAAGTATGTAGCTAGCATGCTAGTTAGCTACATGGAACTCCGTGCTGTGACACACAGCCCTGGAAACCATCATCGCAATGCATTTTCATAAAACAATATGCTAGTTTGCACAAGATTGTGCATACAATTATGTTTCATAATTGTATGACATTTCTCTGTTGTGATGTTACGATTAAATTTGTGCTTTGAGTATTTACTTTGTATTATTCAGCATATTTTCGCTCGCTTCGGAAGCAAGATGGCGGCATTTCAATTTTATTCCAACGCTGTTTAGCCAATAAGAAAAGAGAGAATGGTCATGCAAGAGTCTCGTGCCCATAGAGCCGACCGGTACATCCGGGTACTTCGCCAAAAGTCAAGGCCGCAGCCCTTTTTGGGGGATAGAAAACCTCAGATCCCATTGACCATAATGTAATTTGATATGTTTTTAGGTTTAAAATTAGATTTATTTAACTTAATTTCCTGTTTGCATTCATTTCTTGATTTATTGATATGTCCAGCGATTATTTTGCTACCTTGCCCGAACCTGAGCATTCGCGATACCTTAATAAATGAAGTGTTTCCCACACACATTAACCTGGGAAGATAATGGATCCCATAGTGTCCCCTGCTTGTCTTCTCTCCTGATAGCTTGAAGCCATAAAGCTCTCCTTTTCGGATTTTTCCCTTTTCCAGGTAGGAGAAGGAACCTGAGGTCCGGACTGGTCATTTTATTCGAGGTGCAACCCGGCGCACAACAACTTTTGGGCATTTTACTGCTCAATTTTTGCCCTTATTTCTCATTGATTTCAATGCATAAGTGTGATTGTTTTCCCCTAAAGGGGCGCAGCCTTTGCACTGAGCTCTTGGGGACATTGAACCGGTTGGGAACATCGAAAATGAATGGGCTCCATTCATTGTCAATGGGGAATTTTTCATTTTTAATTGCTGATAATTAACTAGAATGACTTTTTCCTCACAAAAAGACATTATTGTATCCCCGGGACGGAGTGTCCGGGGATGCTATGGATTTGTGGTCGTCGCGGGTCCGCGTCCTGGCCCAGAACTACACTGTAAAAAGTCCTTCAATGGCAATGTCCAAATTACTTAATTTTAAAATGTATATTTAGTACAATAAATTGATTTTGCCTTTTTTTACTGACTGTTTAAGTTACAGAAAAATAAAAAGTGCTAATGTTTTAGTAACTTAAAATTTTCTATCATAAATTTGATTTTCTGGTACTCCACAATAAATTGATTTCACGAAACTTAGTTTGAAAACGTATTCAATAAGTAAATTGTCAGGACCTGCCCACATGCAGTAATTGGAGAACACATTTCAGCATTGTAATTGATCTTCAGTAGACATGTTGAATCTGCAAGCCAGACCTTGTTTAATGTAAAATATGGAGCAGAAGAGTGAACAAAAAGGATTATTAATATTTGGCAGTGCAGGGCGGACTGGCCATCGGGTATACCGGGAGTTTTCCCGGTGGGCCGCTAGGTCAGTGCGCTGGTCCGGCCGGCGAAAAGACCTAAATCGCAGTTGCGTAGACGGCCCACTGGCGGCCGGTAGCCCTCATTAATGTAAGCGATAGCGCAGTGGTATTGCCTTGTTCAGCGTCACCGCCTTAACGCGAAAACTTTGTATTCCTTTATTAAAATGATTGAGGATGTGAAAAGATATGTTATAATGCAGGAAACGTGACTCCAGCAAACTGTAAAAACGGTGACTTAATGTTATATATTCCACTTTCTATGGTTCTACTTCACTATTGCGGTTATCCTGCGTCATGGCCATTTGTATCTATCTATATTTGCTTCATGATATAATAATGGCTGAAAAACTGTATTCTTGCAAATAAAAAAACGATGCATGGGCTTAATCAATGTACAATTTATTTAATGTTGTTTTCGTCCTAAAAGTTTCAGAAAGCAGGTTTGCTGGGAAATTTGTTTGATCAATGGCCTTGCTTGTCCCCTGTTGCGTTTTTTTTTTTTTTTTTTTATTTAAGCTTGCGAAAGTTACAGACAATCAGAGCAAACATACAAACAGGCAGTGGGAAATAAGAAATGTTACAAAAATAAAAAAAAAGAAAAAAAAACATAAAAATAATATTGGTAAATGAATTGAAATAAATTAAATATATACCTACAGTATAAGGCACTTTTATTTTGGGGAAAGTGAAAATGATCTTAAATATAAAAGTGTGCGTTCACTTTTCTTGTTTGGCATCAGCTTCAAAGTATCTACATAAAGCCTAAACTCATTCATGAAGACATTAAAGTTTGGGAGGGAATTGGAAAATTTACTTTTGTGGATATGGAATTTACCTATTAAAATCATGATGTTTAATGTGGAGCAAATTGCTTTGTCATTATGATCGAATTTTGAAATAATATCTTTTGGTCTAATTGTTATGTACTGTTTTGTCTTATTGTAGACAAGGTTTTCCATGTCCGTCCAAAATACAGATGACAATGGGCAAATACAAAACAGATGTAAAATTGTCTCTGGCTCATCTCCACAGAAAGTGCACATCTCATCCACTTCAGCAAACCTGGAGATTGATTTGATTTGATTGATACAAGGGTAAATATTATGTAAAATTTTAAAATGAACTTCTCTAATCTTATTCGAAATACAGAATTGAGAGGGACACAGCCATGCTTTGCGCCAGTTTATATCAACCAACTGCGAATCCCAAAAAAAACTTTCCTCTGGGTGAAATCTTACTATGTCTCTGAAATACTTTCCTGAGATGTTTGTTTGTACATTTTGTATCCATTATATCAATCCCATCAACCTTTAGAGAAGGTGCCTTAACATTAATATCTTGGTAACTCAGGTGACATTTTATTTACTTAATCATGCCAATGGGGACAGCCTTTGTGATAGAAATAAACTCCCTGTATTTGACTGGGAAGATTTTAGCTTTCAGGAAGTCTTCATAACTGTAAAGATTTCCATTATCATCAAACAAGTCTGTCACAAATATTATGCCCCTCTCAATCCAGCTCTCATTATATACACTTTTGTTGTTAATAGTAATATGACCATTGTTCCAAAGCAATTCTTTGTGTGGAGAAAAGTTGTGAACATAACATACCTTCCAGGAGAGTAAAGCCTGTTGATAAAACTTTGAGAGTTTCAGTGGTAATTTAGAAACTGTGAAGTTGCAGCCCAATAGAAATTTCAGACCTCCTACTTTTTTAAATATATTGTGTGGAATAAAGTTCCATAGTGACTCTGGTAGTTCCAAACATTTCTTAAGCCATTTAACTTTAAAGGTATAATTTAAGTGAAAGAAATTCAGAATTTCTAAACCTCCTTCTGCTCTCTCTAGACTAAGAATATCTTTCTTGAGATGGTGGTATCCATTTTTCCAAACAAAATTAACAAATAAATGGTTAATTTCTTTACAGAGTGCATCATTGAAAAACAGTGACAAAGCAGGATAAACAAATCTTGATACACCCTCAGCTTTTGATAATAATACTCGCTCAAAAATGGAGAGGTCTCTCTGCAGCCACATATCAAGAATTGACTTAGTCTTTTTAACTTTTGGAAGGAAGTTAAATTGCTGTCTAAGCTCCATGTCTTTTGTAATGTGTATTCCCAAATATTTAACAGTATGTTTAACAGGGATATTAAACATAAGCTTTTCGTTAGTCTCATATAAACACAAAATTTCACTCTTATTAATATTAAGTTTCAGACCTGAGGCTTCTGAAAATTTACCAGTTACTTGTAGTGCAGCTTGTATCTGTGATTTATCCTTGAGAAATAAAATCGTGTCATCTGCCAGCTGTGAAATCTTTACCTCTCGATTGAAAATTGTTAAGCCTTGTATATTGGGATTGTGTGAAATATTTAAATATAAAAGTTCGGCAACAACCAAAAACAAAAAACAAGAAATAGGACAACCTTGACGTACACCTCTTGAAACAGGAAACCTTTTAGACATTCTGGGATATAGAATAACTGAGCTATTTATGTCTTTATAAAACATGGCAATGTTATTGATAAATTTATTTCCAAAACCAAAACTTTGCAGAGTTTGTATGATGAAGGCATGTTCAATAGAATCAAATGCCTTGTAGAAGTCAAGAAAGACCATCAATGCTTTGGAGGTTATATAATCAGAATAATCAATTAGGTCCAATATTAATCTGACATTAGAGCTAATACGACGCTTTGCCACAAAGCCGTTTTGGTTTTCACTTATTATCTCTTCTAAATTTCTTTTTAGTCGTTTGGCATAAACTTGTGCTAAAATTTTATAGTCTATATTTAAGAGTTACACAGGTCTCCAGTTTTCTCTTATTAAAGGATCTTTTCCTGGTTTAGGAATCAAGGTTATCAGTCCTTGCTTCATGGTTGTTGTCATTTCTTGTTTATCTATACATTCATTATACATTAATAAAAGATGATTTTTGATTAAATCCCAAAAACAAAAATAAAATTCAACAGTAAGGCCATCGCTTCCAGGTGATTTCCTCAGTCTCATTGAGTGTACAGCATTAGTAATTTCTGAACATAAAAGTTCAGCTTCGCATTCCTCTTTGAAATTTTCTGAAATCAAGGGCGTAAAGTTTCGTATATGTTTCATAAATACATCACACTTTACTTGACTAAATTCTGATGTATATAGTTTGCCGTAAAAAGAGGTGATATAATTAGAGATGTTGTTCGGATCAGAACTTATGACACCATTTACATTAAGAGATGTAATATTATTTCTTTTTCTATTTCTTTTTTCTAGTGCAAAAAACTGGAGTTCTTCTCCCCTTCTTCTAACCATTTGGCTCGAGATCTGATGCAAGCACCTTTAGCTAAATTCACATACATTCTATCAAGCTCATCATTAAGACTTTTTAGTGTCACTAATTCGTCCTCAGATAAGTCGTGTTTGGAGCTTAGCAGCTGCAACTGATTTAATAGGGCATTCATTTTTTCAGTTTTCTGTTTTTTTATTTCTTTGCTACGCCCAATTGCAATTTCCCTGATTTTAAATTGAAGGAATTCCCATTTTTGAACTGAATTCATTTCTTTTCTATTAAATATATCTTTAGCAAGTAATTCTACACCTTCTTTAAATTTTTTATCGTCTAATATGTTATTGTTTAATTTCCAATAACCTCTAATGTTTGATTTTTCTTTTGATCCCCTCAATCTTAGACTTATCAGCTTATGATCAGACAAAGGAGCATGGGAATGAGAGACTTCTGAAACAAACTGTAAGCTCTGTGATGACATCAACCAAAAGTCAATTCTTGATCGTAAACTCCTGCCGGAGTTAGACCATGTGTAGTCTGTGACGCTGGGGTTCATAAATCTCCACACGTCCGTCAGCAAAAAAAAATGATCACTTAGAAATGAGGTAGGTTTAAAGTTCGATTGTGAAGTAGATCTTTGAGGGTGTCGATCCATACAATCGTCTGGTGCGTCATTGAAATCTCCTCCTATGATAATAGTAGAATCCTTGTATTTTCCTCTTAAGGTATCCAGCGATATAAAAAGTTCAGAAAACATGCCTTTTGCTTGAACTGCTCTGTTTGGTCCATAAACATTACAAATAATAAACAGGAGGTTGTCTACTTTCAAAACTAAAATAATCCACCGGCCTTCATTTGAAACTGCAAACTCCAGAATATCACCATGAAATCTGTTTAGTAATCCAGCTGAACAATTTGAGCCATGAGAAAAATACATTGCATCTCCCCATTGTGATTTCCAGTATTTTTCATCATCAATATCTGAATGAGTTTTCTGTAAAAAAAACAATATCAGTATTGCAACTTCTATTAAATAAAAACACTGCCTTCCTTTTGGTGTTATCACGTAAACCCCTTACATTCATAGAACACAAATTCAGTGCCTTAAAACTAAAACATTCCATAATTAACAAAGGATGTCTGATGTCTGAAAAACAAATAAACACTACCCTGTATCAGAGAACAAACAATGAAATATATACTTACAAATCTCAAACCTCAACTATAAGTACCAATTTTCTTATTTCTGGATTTTGAACCATTTGACATGTTTAACTGTTAAGTCCGTTTGGTACCGCTGTGTTTCATTTGACAAAACCTCCGTGAATTAGTGACTCAGCGAGTCACTTTTTTCCCTTCGATGTAAGCGTCAGGACCACGGAAACCCGCACGTTTGCCTTGCTTTCTAGCTGCTTCCACAAGTGGCCACAACCGGTTTCTTTCCTTCCAGTCAGCGTGTGTCAAATCCTCCTTGAGCATCAGTTTCCTCTCTTTCAGGATCTCGCTCCCACGGGAGATGTTCCAGATCTTGTTTCTGAAATTTCTCATGGTAAATTGGATGATGATGGGGCGATTTGCGTTGTCACGGCGCACTCCTACCCTGTGCACTGTATCGATAAGAAAGTCAATCTTCTCCTTTTCCTCCGGTACGAGCGTTGCAAAAAGCTTCATGATGTCAGCTCTGATGTTTTCTCCAGCTGCCTCCTTCATTCCGTGCAGCCGGAGATTCCAGCGCCTACTGTATTGCTCGGCATCATCATTTCTCTGCTGTAGTTTGGAGGCTTGTTCCGTTAACTCTTTCACTTGCTTTTCGTTCATTTCCACCCCTTTCAACTGGTCACACATACGGTGATAGTGTCGGTGTTTCCGGACAGCTTTTGCTCAAGAGTGATGAAGCGGTTCGTTAATTCCATCACCGCTTTCAGGATGTCTTCATTCGAAGTGCCTCCAACTTCGTCTTTGGGTTGTAGCTTTTTCGGGTCCAGACTCTTTGTTGGCGTTATCGGTAACGGTGTAAATAAACCGCTGAAGTTGTGAATGTCTTGATCAATTAAAGAAGTCCCTTCTTTGCTTTTAGCCCCTCTTTTAGCCATGCTGATTTAAGCTAACTCAACTAAGCTAGAGGCTAACAAAGCTGTTGTTGTTGCTTTTTTATTTATCTATTTTTTCACTCACAGTGTCCTTCTTTTTCTCTGCCATGGGTCAGCGGTAATATTCTCCGGTTTAAATGTCCTTTTTTGTCATGGTACAGCTTATAGTATCGGAGCTCCTCACCACCCAACCACGCTGGCCGCCATCTTGAGTCGACCCTGTCCCCTGTTGTGTTACCAGCCATTTGTAGTTGCTGTTTGACGTCATGATTAATCTATCTGCACATGTGGAATTAGTAAGGCAGAAACGGTGTGGATTCAGCTGGTGATTGAGTGCCCAGAACGACAGACAAGTGTTTTAAATCAGTAGCAGTCCGTTGGCGGCATTAAAGACCTTTAGGTAATGGCACATCTGTATGCTTAATTACCTAATCCTGCTACAGTTTACGTTGTCTGATTAGCAACATCTACTAAAACTAATTGGTTGTATAACAGTCCGCTTTACTTTCGATTGGACTGCTTTGCTTCACAAAGTTATGACGCGTTTTCTTATGTGCATAAATTATGACTTAAAATGCCCCAGATAAACTCCAACTGTCTGGTCTTTTTTCATGGTGAAATGCCCAAAATCCTGAGGTTTTGTTTTTGAAAAACGTTGTTGTCAAAGAGATGTATTATGAGCATATCCACCTGCTGGCAAACTGGTATGCCTCCACCCATCTTTGCTCTTTAGAAACCAGCCCTGTTTTGATGCTTCTTTAAGATTAGTGTAGCATAATTAGTTCACCCTTTTAACATCTCCTGTTTCACATTTTCTTATCCTTGCATCTTGATGCGTCATTCTTCCTCTTAAATTGCCCCTGCACAAACATTTTTTAAATCTGTTGCAGTCTTCAGATTTGAAATAATATACTTTCAATTTAACTAAATTCACAAATTAACCCTCTAACTGCCTGCTCGACCTTTTGGAAGAGCATATTTTGAGTTATTGTATCTAATTGAAAGATGTGTTGAACTGAACTGATGAGATTTTTTCTGCATAACAGACCTCAGCTGAGTTTCAGCAATGACTTAATCACATTGAGTTCAGTTCATCACATCTTTCCATTAGAAACAGTGATTCAAAATGTGCTCTCCCAAAAGCTTTAGGTAGTGAAAAGGTTAAAAGCATCAAATGCTGTGCTTTTGTGGTGTTTTGAATACAATAGAGGGTTAATGGACTTTTCAAGTCACTGCTTTTTGATTTGTTTGCATTTTCCATTATGTGACCTTTTTTGGAATTAGGGTTGTATATTTTATCTGTTTTTCTAATGGGAAGACCGTATTCAGGATGTTGCAATTACGAAATGAATATGTTTTTAAAAAATTAAAAAATATTTCTGAGGCTGACCAACAGACGAATCAAATAAGTCCCAATTACATCTGACAATTTTACAGTAATTCAATAAAATATGAATTTTTAACAGGCATAATCAGAGGCAAAAATAAGTATTAAATTCTGACTTGAGTGTTCTAGGCCAAATTATGATGATGTTTATTATCAAATAAAATACATCATTTGAAGTGTGGTGGGAATGACATTTGTTCATGATGTTTCTGCAAGAATGATAAAAAAGACCCAATTCTCATGTAATGCACACATTCATGGACATTGTTGGTAGACATATTAAACTACCGGAACTGTGGAAGTATGAAAAATAATTTTTTTTAAGGCCGTTAATTTTCTTGGCATATGCAGGACCAAATGCAGTAATGCACCTGTGGTTGAAGAACACTTAAAGTCTTATTTTATGTAAAATAACTACATTACAGAAAAATAGTTAATTGCAGGCCAAGCACCAAAAGTACAACCCACCTATTGAAATTGTTAGATTTTTTTTTTTTTTTTTTAGCACTATACATTCTGCCATTTGAGTCTATGACAGCCCATAGAACCTTGCTGTGGATTTTGATTAAATTTGGCACATTGATAGAGAACGGTCCAAAGTATCCAGGCATCAAATTTGGGGTAAATCCATTAATCTCTATAGCACCACAAACAAGGAAAAATTTTAGATACATTTTTACTCATAACTTTTGAACCAATTGTCCTGAGGTTCTGATCTTTCTTTCCCTGAATCCATGGGTCCTCTTGAGTTAAATGCTCCGATCACCATTAAACTTGGGTCAGGGGACACTCAGGGAAGGAGTTGCGGGAAAGGAAGTTATGGAACTGAGCAGGAGATTTAATATCAAAATAACGGGTATCACAAATGGACATGAGCTAGGAAATAGGTAACAAAACAAGACAGTGCTTTACAACTAAGACAATGTGGGAGTATATGAACCTAAGACAGAATAACTATAACAGAAATACATAAACCAGGGGTAGCTATACAATGGAATAATCAGAACTAACAACCCTGTACAAAAGCCAAGGTAACAAATCAAAACCCAAAGTATGAACTAAACAAAAGTACAAAGTAACAAAGTACAAAACATAAAAGGCAAAAAACCGCCAAAATGCAAAGTTCGGTAATTACAATACATATCAACCAGGAAAATAATTATAAACTGGAGAAAACACTGGAGCTAGGAATACGGGAATAATTCTAAATACGCGAGAGCAAAGGGGACTGGGAAACAGGCGCCAGGAGACCCGGTGTAATGCCCCTCCCCTCTAGCTTTCATATAAGGAAGGACACAGGTGATTGCAATTCATCAGGTCGGCAATACGTCATCCACAGTGGGGCCCTGATCACCACGCCCCTTCTAGGGGGAAAACAATCCTGCTTTCTGCATAGACATTCAAAGTGCGAACGCTTAAAACAAGCCGATTTAACTTGAATCCGACATGCCGAGGAGTTGCTGTGTTGTTGGCTGCATCAACAATAAAACAAAAAACAAGGATCTCTGGTTCATTCCTCTGCCATGCCCAAAAAAATATCCGGAGGGAGGAATCGTGCATATGCCTGGACGAGACAGACGGACAGGCTAACTTACGAACCTAGCTACGACCGTTGTCACCGTCTGGTCAGAGTACAGTGCGACTGTTAACTAGCATACGATCCAAATACCAGGACCGAAAGGTGAAATATTTCATTTTTATTAATGAGGTCGTTGCAAGTTACGTAGGTGGTCACATGATCCCCGAAGCAAAATGTACTCAGAGGTTGATCGCAGCATAGTGAAAATGGGGAAATCTTGTGCTGCTGTTGCTTGCACCAATGTTAATGCCATTCAGTCGTCTGGAAAATACGGCAAAATAAGTTTCCATCAATTTCCACAAAATAATGAACTCCTTTTGAAAGATTGGCTTGTTAAATTAAGAAGAATTGACCATGGAAAGCCTTACAAACCAACAAAACATTCAGTTCTTTGCTCAGAGCACTTCGAGAAAAGCTGCTTCACGTACCAGAAGTTCACAAGTATGTCAACGGTTTTGTTGCAATGAAAACTGGCTTTAAAGTGAAGATTTAAAGAAATTAGTGGAAAATATATATTCAATACAAACATTAACCTTAAGCCTGAACGCCCCTGTAATGGGGGCAATGAATTTACATAATAAATGCAGCATGTTTCCTAATAGCAACCTCGTCATGCGGCATATCCTGTTAAAGCGAAGAAACTTGGCGAAAAGTTTGTGATGACTGTTTTTACCAAAACCGAACACAATTCAAGTACCAAGCAAGTAAATAAGCATCAAGCAAAACATTAAATGAAATATCATTAAATAATCAGTGCTTTATTGCAAGCATTTCTACTGAACTTGTGATATGCATACAAACGAATGAAAAAGGACAGTCCACAGATTCCAATGATATAAGCCTTGTCATTTTAAATTGACACCACACTCAAAGAACAGCAGGCATACACTTTAAATGCTACAGAGATGAGCAAAAATTTTTCTTACCTTTGATATTTTGTCATAAAAGTGGTTTGTGGGTAAATCTGCGCTTGCTATTGTTTTAGCCAGTCTATCTGAGAGTCCTCTCGCCATTATGCTATGCACTGGAAGACCTCAGCCATATAATCACTTAAATGGTTTGTTTTTTGTATTTTCGCTATAATTAACCGCTAAATATTCAACTGTTGTTTTCAAAGCCGGTTTATGACTGAGAATCCTTGCGCCAATTTGCTCAAGTTCAAACACAGCACAGCTATACAAGTGTTAAATTGACCAGTCTGTTGAGCTAGTGTCGTGGATAAGGTGGAGCATTTGGACCTAAGGTTCAATATCCGGTTATACATGCGACATTTCAGAGCAAGGAAATACATTTTTTTTGTATAAATAAATAATAATTAATCGATGCATTCCCATCCCATCAAAGCCATCTTCCTGAGTTACTTCGGGGATCACGTGACTCACACTACTGTTTCTGCATCCAGTGCAACGCCTCCATTGATTAAGTATGTTATTGCTTGCACACAGTAAAAACGGCCTGCCAATATAATATCCTGTACTGGCCGACCCTGTATTGGCCGAGTTCAGCAGGTAGCAGTCGCGGACCTAGCATTTAGCTCTTTAATGAGTCTTGATGTTCCGTACTTCAGAAGTCATAGTCATAATATTGTCATGATAGCACAACATACTTAACCGATTAATAAAAATATTATAAATTGCTTATTTTCGCATTGCCTTGGTATTGTCCTTTGGTCGCGGTATTAGCCCTCAGCCGCATACAGCAACCCTCAGGCCAACACCAAGGCAATACGGAAATAAGCAATTAATAACATATAGTATTTTGCTTACCTGGAGACTCAATCAGATAAATATAGATGTCGGGGTGTGATACTTCTGGCCGCTGGGGGGGTCATTGCACCAGCTAGATGCCAGGAGACTGAGGGGACATGCTTTAAGATTGATTAAATTTATATTTTTGAAATATCTCGCACGTTCTCTATCCGGTAGAGTGGATGTATATGAATCAGACATGGTGTCTGTAGATAATTTCTCGGCTGATTTACCTTCAATGGTCTTGTATTTATGTCGTTTTGTACAGCAATTTTACATTAAAGTCAATGGGGAGTGTGGTTTGTTTTCCCCCCAAAAGGGGCGGGGCTACGTTTGCCGACCTGATGAATTAGTATTCTGGCGAGTTTGAATGAGGAAGTGGCGACCTGATTTCAGATGGGGGCGTGGTCACCTGGCTGCCAGGCACGGACGTGACAGCTTGGCCTTATTGGATTTTCCACAATTTTGAATTTTTCAAAAAACTTACATTTGCAAACTAGTCCTAAATCCATGAACGCATCACTGTCGAATTTGCTTTGTATCATCTACAGAGGGCTCAGACCAAAATTTATTGAAAGAAATTTGTTTGGGCAAAAAATACAGTCGCTATCATCCGATGAAATTTGATAGTGTAAAGACCAAAACAGGAAGTTAGCCATATTGTGACCTTATAATTATAGGGTTCTGATGTTATAGTCAAAATTGAGTTAACTATTGCACATAGTTGGTATTACATAGTTCTATTTAATGATTAAGTATGGGTATTCAATTCAGTTATTACTTTTGTAAATTGAGTTCAGAGAAGAATGACAAAGTTCCAGTCCTAACTGTACTTTGATTGAACATAACAAGGTTCTACAGTATCTGACACTTTCAACCAATGAGACCATGGGTTTGCTGAGAAATTAGTTTTAATTTAACCAATCAGACATACGGTTTCATAAGGGCTGGGTACCATCTACTCCAGGCAGCATAGCTTCCAACTGAAACCTATCATGAATGTCATGACGTTGCTTCTGCTTTCATCATAATTCTTGAAAGCATTGTTGTTGATCATAAAGAAGCAAAACACATTACAACATGAATAGTTGTTCCGCAAACCCAAATGAAGTGTCATGGAGTTTGCTGTGGCAGAGTTTCTCAGCAGCCATCCCACAATTGAATCTATAACCATGAAGTACTGAACTCCTGGTCATTCTGCCATATAGGAAATAGAAAATGTCCACCATCAGAATTTCAAAGTCCCGAGCATCAAGTCCATGAGAAGGGGAAGGCATGTTAGCGAGTTGGGTGTTGAGGCACTTCGACCTAAAACGGTACGTGGAAACAATTGCAATAAATTCCCCACCCACAAGGTAGCAGATTTGAAAGAAATGCTGAAATTCATGTCTTTGGTTGATCAAGAGTATTAAAAGCTGGCATTTAATATTATGTAGGTCTTCACAGAAAATGTGCAATATGGTATTTCACCTAACTCGATGATACAATAAAGCTTGGTAGTTTACATTAGATAACAGGTGGTTGCTTAATGGCAATTTATTATGGTTCTTTTCCTGTGTCCCAGGTTTTTTCTTATTGTGTTTGTGATGGTTGGTAAGGAAGGAATCCTGTTATCATGCAATGTGTTTTAAACAGTTCTAGCAAAACTGTCAGATATTGTTGCATTTTTAATTGTATTTTTTTTATCAATGCACAGTGATGCACTTCTGTAGTTTTGTTAACTTCAGATAATAATAAAACTTTGTTCAGTAAGCATTAAGTCTTTGCATTATTTTTTAAAAAACTCATTAATTTCAGTCAGAGCCTTGTAAGTACGTCTATTTATTTGGTCATTAAGGTTACAGGGTTCCATTTCTCATTATTTCCAAAATAATCCATAAAATTCTAGTTAAATTACTGAACTCTTCTAACAGTGAGAGAAAGGGTCAGTTGATAAATACGTTCAGTGTTTCACTTAGGTGTATCAATATAAAGATCTCCTACAAAGAGCAGCCAAACTTAGTAAGCAAATTCCTCAAAACTTTCTAAATGTTAGTTACAACCCTGTAATTCTGAGGTCCAAGTATTTGAAAAATAAAATCAAATGACTATTATTGTGGAACCAAAGTGGATGTTAAAATCAAATTTCACATGCATCATCACACCATAGGACCCTGACATATGAACTCTTTGAGCCAGCCATTTTGTTTGATTGGTTATCATGGTATTATCATTTTCAGTGGTTGTTTATGGTAGGCTATGGAAGCCCTTGGTGGATTTTGGTTGAATCTGGCATCCATGCAGAGCAGAGTGCAGGGGATCCAGGCACCAAATTTGGAGCCAATCCATCATTCCCTGTAGTGCCAGCAATAGCGCCACATACAGGCACATTTCAGAGCATATTCCTGCAATTAACTTTCAATTTATTTGTCCTAATATTGTGAGCCTTGCGTCCCCTGAATATCTGGATCATAATGAAATAAATAGATTCATCCAACTGTATTGCAAATTTGAAAAAAAAAATCATAATTTTTTACATTTCTCAAAATCCTGCTTTTGTGAACCAGTCCTAATCTATTTATTTATTTATTTATTTGTTTATTTGACATGGACAGTGCACATTAATAAAACATTCCTGTAAATGCGCCAGAGTTAGCCTAAAAGGCTATTTTTCATCTGTAGTCCCTGGACAGATGTTACAATGTCACCCTAAAAAGTAAAATGAATTGCAAGGTATTATTAAAATCATGAATAGAAGCATGCAATGCAGAAGAACAAAAACGAAAATTTTAGAATTATTAAAACACCAAATTAAAACATGCGATACAAGGCTCCTAGTACAAGCCATGCAAAAAGTAAGATGAGGACAATGCATGCTGGGGGAAACAACAACAACAAAAAAAAAAAAAAACTACATTATCCCACAAAGCACCAAAAGTTAGACACTAAGAGAAACAAGCAGAAACAAAGCAAAAGCAAACAGACAAAACCAAGCACAGTATGTACAATAGATAAAACAGTGTTTCACAGAAGAGACAAAGCCACAATAAGACATGCCCACAGAACAGACAGACGATAGCAGCATGGTGGCAGCTAGGAGCAGACAACAACAACAACAACAAAAAGGTTTGGCACCTGAGTTCTGGAGTACAAATAAGTTTTAGTGCTGACAAAGCTGAGTTCCAATTAGCCATTTCTCTAAATACACTCTAGATAAACCATAGGACTCCCGTTCTCTCATGGTTACTGGAACAGAGTTCCAGTCCAGAGCAGCTTTCACAGAAAATGCAGATTTACTGAATGCACTTTTTCAGAGAGGGATAATGCAGTCCCCCCCTTTGCTGCACCTCTAGTAAAACAATGAGCAGTTGTTCTTAAATTGATGAACTGTCTAAGTGGTGGACAAGTCAAACCATGTATTACCTCATACATAAGACAGACATTTGCATATGTGATTAAGTTTTCCCAATTCAACAAATTATATTTTTTCAGTATTGGACAGTGATGATAGCGTACCGATTTCTTGTCAAGGGTTTTAAGAGTCTGCATATACAAAGACTGTAATGGTTTTAGAGTAGTGGCATTTGCCAGCGACCAAGTTGTTAAACAGTAAGTGATGTGAGATATGACCATGCAATGCATATACATTTTGGCTGTCTTTATTGACATATAATCTCTAATGAACCGAAAATTTGCCAGATTAAATTTGACCCGGTTATAGACCTTTTTGACCTGAGCCTTAAATGAGAGTTTTGAGTCTACCAGAACTCTGAGATACTTGTATTCAGGTACGACCTGTAACCTTTCCCCTGATACAAAGACATCTGGCTCGGCACTTAAGTTGTTTGTTTTTGTGAAGAACATGGATACTGTTTTAGAGACATTTAGTTGCAGACTGCAGCGCTTTCACCATGCTGATACCTGCACCATAGAGTTTGTCAGATCATTAGCAACTTGTGTCATATTGCTACCATGTATATAAATTACTGTGTCATCTGCATACATTTGAATGTTGACGTTTGGACATACAGACAGAAGATCATTAAAATATAATGAGAACAACAATGGGCCCAAGATAGATCCCTGAGGGATACCTGTAGATAGACGGAGGGCAGCCGAAATGCTATTTTGTACTCTAACAAACTGAAAACAATTTAACAGATATGATTCTATCCATTTAAGTGTATCTGAGGAGAAATTGAAGGTAGCTAGCTTAGTTGGAAGAATTCTATGATTAACGGTGTCAAATGCCTTCTTAAGATCAAGAAACACGGCTCCAACAGCACCGCCATTATCCAATAAAGTTTTGATTTGTTCAATAAAAAAAAACAATTTTCTGCCTCAGTTGCATACTTGGTTCTGAATCCAAATTGCATTGGGTGCAAAGCAAATGCAGTAGTATTCAGGTGACCTATTATTTGATCTGCTACCAGCTTTTCTGCAACCTTTGACACTGTTGGAATGATGCTAATGGGCCTGTAATTACAGATGGAAAAGGGATCTCCACTTTTGAATATTGGAACAACAACAGCTGACTTCCAAACACTTTTAAACATTCCCTGACAAAATGAGAGGTTAATAATTTTGGTAATTGGCTTAGAGTTGTACTGAGTTCTTTCAGCATAACTGAATTCATACCAAAGACATCATTTGCTCTGGATGGATTTAGAGATCTAATTATTCTCATAACCTCAGATTCAGTAATATTCCCTAATTTGAGTGTTGGTTCCATTGTATTGACAGGACAAACATTCATATTCTCAGATGAAAAACATTGAGCAATGGTAGCTACAGAATCAATAAAGTAGTAGTTAAGAGCTTCTGCTACTTTGGTTGGATTTTCTGTAAGCTGTCCATCTACTTTAAGCTCAAGCAGTTTTCTCTCTTTGTAATAATATCCTGTTAATTTTTTTAACTGTTTCTTGATTATTTTAGAATTACGTCTTGCCTTTTCAATTATGTTCAGGAAAAAATCTGCCTTAGCTTTTCTTAATTTCTTCACCACCTTGTTCCTTAACATAGCAAAATGTTGCCTGTCACAGCTCATTTTAGATTTGACTGCAGTTTTTAGGACAAAATCCTGTTCTTTCATCAGTTTTAAGATTTCAGCATTTATCCAAGGAACAGTATTTTTGATATTTTTATGCCTAAGTTTATAGGTAAAATCATTAATAGCACTCTCTTGTTTTTTTTTTTTGAGAATACTTCACAGTCTTCCTCGGGGTCTATTCCTAACAATAGATCATCCCATTCAATCTCTTGAACTGCCCTTCTGAAATTCTCCTGCTTGAATTTGGGTATTCCAAAAGATTCAGATTCCCTCCCCAAGGGACTAAATCGCTTCTTGGTTAGTTTTCTGGCTACCAAGGTCAGATTGTGGTCAGACAGACCAGTTAACATATTAAAGGATTTTAAGATTCTCTCAGGTCTGTTACTAAGTATTAAGAGCCATTCCATGAGAGATTGACATTTAGTGCGCAGTTGACCCCCCTGGAATTGAATGAAACTTGGCACATAGGTAGATACGGGTGTCTCACGGAAAAAGCCAAATTTTTAGGTCCATATCTTACTTTGCCTGCCGGTAGCGCCACTTGGAAGCCATTAAAGTGGCTCAGTTTTGCTGTCAACACCACATTTTACATCAACGATCATGACTTAAGGATACACAGTACCAAATATGTTATACTTTTATCATGACCTTAGACACTTCAAGCCTGGATAGACATCAGCACCACATCAGCGCCAAACTGGGTAACTACGTTATTGAGCCAGATTTGAGAAATAACAGTAAAAATTGAAAACGGGAATGGGAATAAAATAATATCCCAGATATATACCAATGTAGAATGCTTTATTATGTGTTTACTCACAACAAGACTATCATTTTCAGTGAATAGTACATTGGTATCTTGCTGGGTTAGTGCAATGGATGGCCAGAAAGATGGTCTAAATTGATTTTGGTGCATGTTTGCAGTATATTTTCTCAGTAACCCAGATATGTACTGTGGTGGTAAATGCCATTTGTTGTGCTTTTGTAACTCTATTTTCTGGAATACCAAGCATTTCTTTGGTAGTATCTACACTTTCAAGCTAGGCAGAGCCAAAGTTGGAGAAAAACTCATTCCATAGCAGATTGTGCCTGTGTTTAGGTGGCATTATTTTGTTTACCCAGCAAGATAGAGATCTGAAATTCTCTGGATACACAGTCCCTTTGGGGTACATTACACTTCAGCATTTGTAAAATCTCAATGGTAGTATTTTCAGTGTAGTTGAAATTCAGCATCAAAAGTTGGAAATTTCACCCTCAGGGGGCGCTGTATGCTGGATACAAGTACTGGCTATCCCCAGCAATGTACCAAAGAATTTTTTTTTTTAATTGTGATGCACACAGCTAGTTCTCTGAGAAAATGAAGAGTTTGGTTTGGTACTATGCTGGGTAGATAGCTTTCTGACTAAAGGCGGCGCTTTAAAGAGCTAATGTGCTACCGATCTAATATTCTGTATTCCCAGACATATACCAAAGTTCTGCCTTTTGAATTATATGAAGTACATGCACAGTTATACATAAGATTTGTAATCCCTTTGGCATAAAACTCTATTGGTTGTTGTAAGAGCCGTTTTTTGGTTTTGTGTTTATTTTTATGGGTAATGCTGTGGCTGTGAACCTCCCACCACTTGGGGGAGCATTATTACCCAGTGTATGAGCTCAAAGGTCCATATATCCATGATGTTTTTTGATGACTTTGTGTGGGTTGCTGGTTGGCAGAAGCAAACAGTTTTAGACCGTGAGCCGTGGCTAGCGATGGCGTTTTGTTATTTTGCCTATATTGGTAAATAGGCGATCTGGTAAGGTGGATGTTTGGCCCACTTTGCATTTTTGATTGGAAATCTGTTCATCTGAATGCAAT
Source organism: Gymnothorax javanicus (assembly GCA_029692085.1). NCBI lineage: Eukaryota > Metazoa > Chordata > Actinopteri > Anguilliformes > Muraenidae > Gymnothorax > Gymnothorax javanicus. The sequence goes on along the minus strand of CM056194.1, from coordinate 182,034,306 downwards.
GCGTCACAAGTAAATAAATATCATTGTTGTTATTGAACTGAAATCACTGGAGTGGACATTTACGTCATTGTTCACGCGTCGAAACAACTCACCAGCAACAAGTGACCGGTTTTGATAGGCAAAGGGGTCACTACAGTAAGTCTAGAACTTGTTTCGTTGAAGACTACGTTGGGGGTGGCCGTCGCTTCACGGTGAGGACAGCGCTGGAGAAGGCGGTTGTTTTTGAAGACACCGTTGAATGCTGCTGCTGTTTAGCCACTGGTCGAATTATTTTCCTCCTTGCTTGTAATCGGAGCTGCTGCGGGCTGTTAGCAGAGGAACCAGGACGCCAAGATAACACACCTGTATGCCGGTCAACGTTATGGTATGTGTAGCGCTACACTAATGGCCATTGTGGTAACGTTACCGGTAAATGTGTGCACACAACTTTGCGGATAAAATCCAATGCATTGGTGTTGACTGTCTGAGCGAAATGGAGCGCGTTTGCAATTTGCATAAGACTGTAAATGGGTGCACTTCGCAAAAGTTTGTGCGCGTATGCAATTGGCATAAAGACTGCTAATTTGCATAATGAGCGGGGAAGGGGACGAAGCAGAGACTGAACTCTCAACTGTGACTGAGAAGCAGGTTGATTTAGGGGTAAAAGAGGGAGAACCCACTGTAATAAAACGACCTGTTAAAATGACAGAAAAAGCCATTTTGGCAAAGGTTGAAACCCCGCAAAAAGAAAGAAAAGGTAAACTAAAAAAAACTGCCAAATTTGAAAGAAACAATTGTTAATTTGATGGGTGATAAAAGCTTTGTTAAAGAGGTAAAAAATGGTTTTGATAAGTATACTAAGCTATGTGGTGAAGCTGCTGCATATCATGACTCTTTACTGAAACTTATGCCACCAGATGAGTGTGAAAAACATGAAATGTGGTTTAAGGTAAAAATGTTCCCTGTCAATGAATTTGTGTCTGAGGTAAGCGAATGGTTGCGTTGCCATGTAAGTTCTTGTCATGATGAAGGTACTGTTAGATTTTAGTGTTCATAGCACATATAGTGATATATGGCATTCTGTTGGCAATAATCTAGAATCTTTACAACCAGCTATTCTGTCTCGCTCTACTACTTAATCAAGGCAGTTTCAGCCCACTGCTGGGTTGATGTAGTCAAGCAGGAACACATTGATGGGTTATGTACTGTATTCACTGAGACAATGTCATCTGTGTTTAACCCAATGAGTTAATCAGGCCCTATTGTTTCTGCACCATAGCGAAACTCCTCGGCCAATATGTTTTGTTCACAATGAATATTTAAACCCTGTTGTATCCCAATGCAGGCAGTCAGATCATAATTTTACTGGACACTGCGCTGGTCGAGATGACGAATAAACTCAGTTTTCTGTTAACTGTGTTTTCCAACACTGAATCTGACTCCGTCTCTTCTCTTGAAACGCACCACGAATTCGCGGCTGTTTTGTCTTCATAAAGAAAACACAAGAATTCTTCAGTACTGAGGATGATGTGCTTAGGTTCAGGCCTCACACTTATGAAGTAATAGACAAACCTCAGGCTAAAGAGAAAAACCTGGATTCTCTGACTCAAGGACTAAGTGCAGAGCCTCATACTGAGGAAGTTCAAGAGGAGCCTCATGACAGTATTTCCAATATCATGTCCAACACTTCCTCATCCTCAAAGTACAGCAGGTCTACTCCATCATCTTTACGCCGTCAAGTGGAGGCGGAACAGGCTACAATCATGGCACATGCTGCTGCACTGGAGAAGAAGCATGCTTTGGAGGAACAAGCAGAGCAATTAAGAAGGAAACGGGAACAACTGGAAATTAAAACACAACTAGCAGCATCTGCTGCAAAACTGACAGTGTTTAAGGCCACACCACGTAGCAGTCTTACAAGTAAACATCAGAAACGTTCAGATGGAATGTCATCTTACCTGAAGCTTAATCCCCATGCAAAGCTATTTATCCCAACAGCAAGGACAGAACCAGCTACTCAAACACAAGCACATCAAGCATCGGCAACACAGACACGTCAATCAAATGCACATCCCAGTGTTCAAGCAACAACTTCTCAAGGCAATGGTGATCTGTACAGTCTGTTACACAAACAAAATGAAGTAACAGCACTTTTGGCGCAAACACAAAGTTTTCAGTTCCTTCCATGCAGAGAAGTGCCTAGTTTTAATGGAGATCCTCTGCAATTTCGGACCTTCATGAGAGCTTTTGAACATTGCATGGAAACAAAAATGTCAGAGGGAGATTGCTTGTACTACCTGGAACAATTCACTGGGGGGCAGCCTAAGGAGTTGGTTCGCAGTTGCCAACATTTGCCACCAGACAGAGCCTATGATGCAGCCAAAGACCTTCTCATTAAACATTTTGGAGATGAATTGAAAATCACAGCTGCCTTTGTAAATAAATTAACTGAATGGCCTACAGTTAAGGCAGAGGATCAAAAGGGGCTGCAAGCCTATGCATTGTGCTTGGCTGAATGCTGCAATGCAATGCAGGAGCTGCAATATTTGGATGAACTCAATATGCCAGCCAATATGAAAATCATAACACAGAAACTTCCTTATACACTCAGAGAACGTTGGAGAGCAAAAGCATGCGACATTTTTGAAACTCAAGGTCACAGGGCTGACTTTAAGGACATTGTAAAATTCATTGAGTATTAAGTAAAGATTATTTCTGATCCAACTTTTGGTAATATTCAAGACACTCCAAGTGGTGCAAAGGGAAGCAACAAGAGACAAGGAAGTAAGGCACAGTTGCATCAGAAGTCACAATCCAACAGAAACAGTTGGAGGTTTTAACCTTTCAAAATGGCTCAGCAACAGCCGCGAAGTGATGTCCATAATCCCTGAAGAACATAGATCCAAGAGCTTCAAGGAATTGGATTTGGACAGAGACAAACTGCCAGTTGAACGGGCTCCCAGGCTACAATGGTGCATTGAGACAGACACCTTTAAATTCAAGTTTAACATCAAAGACAAACCCCACACAAGGCGTGGATTGTTGTTTATGATAAGTTCAGTCTATGATCCTTTGAGCTTCTTGGCTCCGTTCACCATCCTGGCAAAAATGATTCTGCAGGACTTGTGTCGGTTGAAGTGTGGTTGGGATGATCCAATACCCCAGTCCTTACAGCAGAAATGGAACAAATGGTTGGAGGACCTTGAAAGGGTGGGTAATTTCCGGATCAAACGATGTCTCAAGCCTCAAGACTTTGGCCAGATAACATCTGCTCAAATGCATCATTTCTCTGACGCCAGTGAGACGGCGTATGGCACTGTCACTTACATCAAGTTGCAGAACAAGAACAGAGTCCATACTGCTTTCTTACTTGGCAAAGCTAGGGTCGCTCTGCTAAAACAAGTGACTATACCTCGCTTGCTGCAGTTCTTGCTACAAAGGTGGATAAGATGCTGCGTTCAGAGCTACAACTGTCATTGGAGGAGTCACAGTTTTGGACAGATAGTACATCAGTATTAAAGTACATCAAAAATGAGGACAAAAGGTTCCAAACATTTGTCGCAAACAGAATAGCAATGATTAGAGAATCCTCAGACATTTCTCAATGGAGATACCTTCCTACTGCACAAAATCCAGCAGACCATACCTCTAAGGGCCTAAAAATTGAAGGAAGGAGGAAGATGGATTGACAGTCCAAAATTCCTGTGAGAAGCAGAAAGTGAGTGGCCGGTGCACCCTGTAGATACAGAGATTGCTGATGACCCAGAGGTCAAAAGGAGCCTCATAGTGAATGCAGTCATCACTGAAGACACTTTAAATGCCACTCAAAGGTTAATTACTCATTTTTCTAGTTGTAAAAGATTGAAAATTGCAGTAGGTTGGATTCTCAAGTTCAAGATGATTTTGATGACTTTAAGTCAAATGAGAAAGAAGCTTATTTCTGCAAACACTGGTATTGCTGGTAGTACGTTGACAGATGTCGATTTGGAGATGCAGAAATTCAAAGGCACATTTGAAAACCAAAAGTTGTCTGTAGATGACTTGCACGAAGCTGAAATGTCCATTGTTCGCTTCAGCCAGAGAGCGAGATTTCATGATGAGATTGCTGCACTCACATCTGGAAAATCTAAAGTAAAAAGGGAGAGTACAATCTACAAACTTGACCCAATTTATGATGGAGACCTTCTGAGAGTTGGAGGATGACTGAATAGATCTTCCATGACTGAGGATGCAAAGCACCCACTCCTGTTAGCCAAGGACCAACACATCTCAACACTCATACTCCGTCATGTTCATGAGCAATTGGGCCATAGTGGCAAGAATCATGTACTCTCCAAGCTGAGAAAACGATACTGGATCACAAACGCTGATTCAGCAGCAAGAAAAGTAATAGGAAAATGCAATATCTGTAGACTGTTGAGAGGAAAAGTGGGTGAACAAAAAATGGCAGATTTCCCCACTGAGAGAATCATTCCAGATCTCCCACCGTTTACACATGTTGGTGTGGATTATTTTGGTCCTATAGATGTGAAGCGAGGACATACTACCTTAAAATGTTATGGAGTCCTTTTCACCTACATGTCCAGTAGAGCAGTTCATCTGGAAGTCGCATATTCGCTCGACACAGATTCTTGTATTAATGCACTTCATAGATTCATCTGCCGGAGAGGGCAAGTCTCTACCATGAGATCAGACAATGGAACAAACTTCGTAGGAGCTGAAAGGGAGCTCAGAGAAGCATTGGCTTCAGTGGATCAGAACAAAGTTCAAAGAACCATAGTGCAGGAAGGAATCAAATGGGTTTTCAACCCTCCTGCTGCATCCCATCAAGGACGCTTTTGGGAACGTATCATATGTATGGTCAGGAAAGTTCTCAACACTGTGCTTCGACAGCAATGTTTGGATGATGAAGGATTTCATACGGTGTTATGTGAAGCAGAGGCCATACTAAATGATCGTCCTATAACAAAATTGTCAGATGATCCTAATGACCTTGAGCCATTAATCATATTCTGTTGATGAAAGGAAAACCAGTGCTGCTGCCTGGACTTTTTGAGAAAAAGGATATGTACATAAAGAGAAGATGGAGACAAAGTCAGTATCTAGCTGATCTTTTCTGGAAAAGATGGACCCAAGAATACCTACCTTTATTACAAGAGAGACAAAAATGGAATATGGAAAAAGAAATTTCTTACCTGGAGATGTTGTTGTTGTCGTTGACTCAACGGCTCCTCGCGGATCTTGGATACTTGGGCGGATACTGGAGACATTTCATGACAAAAGAGGACTGGTTCGTTCTTTATGTCTTCAGACAAAGACCAGTGTGCTTGAGAGACCAGTGACAAAAATATGTCTTCTTTGTGAGGAAAACTGAATAAAAAATGATGAGCCCATATCCATGTTTCGAGGTAAAGAAACAGTTCATGATTTATAGTAATGAAATAAGGTTGACTGTTATCAGTCAGATTTCATTTTGTATGGCCCTAAATCTGATTCGAACTAAACGGCTCCATATGTAAATTGATTTTGAATTGGTTTGTCTTCTGTCAGAACCAATTTGGGGGCTGGTGTGTAAGAGCCGTTTTTGGTTTTGTGTTTATTGTTATGGATAATGCTGTGTTAATGCTGTGGCTGTGAACCTCCCACCATTTGGGGGAGCATTGTTACCAAGTGTACAAGATCAAAGGTCCATATATTCATGGTTTTTTTTTGATGAGCTCATTTGTAGGTTGCTGATTGGTAGAAGCAAACAGTTTTAGACCGTGGATCGTGTTGTCAAAAAAAGAACCTGAGGAATGGAAGAAGACTGTGACTAAAGACAAATTGCAGAGATATTCGAAATAACTTCACCCAAAGAGTCTTTCAGTGCGTTGCGATTTTAAGAGATATTGCTGACTTAAACGGTTTTTGTTATTTTGCCTATATTGGTAAATAGGCGATCTGGTGCAAGGTGGATGTTTGGCCCACTTTGTATTTTGATTGGAAATCTGTTCATCTGAAAGCAATGCATCGTAAGTAAATAAATAATCATTGTTATTATTGAACTGAAATCACTGGAGTGGTCATTAACGTCATTATTCACGCGTCGAAACAACCCACCAGCAACAAGTGACCTTTTTTGATAGGCAAAGGGGTCACTACAATTTCATTTCTCAGAAGTAAAATACGGAACAATGGCGTTCCGTATTGATTCGTGAAGGAACGCAACAAATTATTTTCAATTAAGGAACGATTCTGTAAAATATGGAACGGGTGGCAACCCTTCAGTAGGCTAATTTAAAAGTCCCTACAGATTAGCGAAGGGTTCAATTGGATTTTGAAGCAGACATTTAAGACTGGGCCATTCATCTCAACGGTTCTGAAAAGTTTAGACCCTCATATAGCAATACCAAATTCATACAAACAACATACTCATGCACACCCGGAATACACGGATTTACTCACTGTGTCGAAAAGAAGTTGATGGAGATTCAGAGTTGGGACAATGTCACTCCGTTCAATAAGACTTTTCGGTTGATTAGCAAGTGCGACAGAAATTTAGGTGCCACGGACAATAATCGTATACTTTCACTTTCATTGCTCAGATGGCCAGGTAGCCGGTGTCTTGTCCCAACTGGTCTCAAAAATAATTGTTCCCTTGCGCATGATTTAATTGGAAACAAGTGGGGACATAACGCTGGGAAAAAAAGAGTTGATGCGTTTGGAATGCACAAATAGGCCTAATCCTTAAACATTGCCTCCATGTCAACGCTGGCTAACACTCCAGTACTTGGACTTGGCTATTGCTCATATGATATATTGTCGCCCCGGGGAGGTAAAGATGCCACTTTCAGATGTCCATATCGCTCGACGTACATGTCCTAGAGTCTTCGGACTGTCAGGAAATGTTCTGATGTTTCTGGTAAATGGAAAGAATGCAGCAAATACAGGCAATCAAGCCTCAATTTATTGCTTAAGACCTCTCAAATTCAGGATTTGTTCAAAAATCGCAAATAAAGTGGATTTTCAAAAAATTAGGAAAAATATATTTCTCATGCATAGAATCTGTTTGATCAATTTTATTGTGGGAATGATATTTGAATGACATTAACAATGTTTAGAAAGCTTTCATATGTTAGTAGAAATGGGAGTTATGGCCAATCAAAGTTGACACAGGTAAGAAAGTAATTAATTTCCAAACGGGCAGATGGACATCTTGAATCATGGGTAGGCTGATAAAAGTTAGGATAGCAAGAGATGGAAGTATAATCTACTTGTGTGCCAAGTTTCAATATCCTTCCATAATGCATTCATGCTAAAATCATTCTGATCCTGACCCCTATGCATCCATTCATTGTTGGAGTATGAACAAGATGACTCACAAAAAAATTTTTATACTCACATTAATTAATTAATTCATCAATGTGATTAATGTATGCATGGATTACACTGTTCATGTGAGTGCTGTTTAATATATATATATATATATAAAAATATGTATCAATTTCAGCATGATCAATATTAATATAGATTGGGCTGATGACAGCCAACTTTCTGCAACTTGCTTGCCACGTGCATGTTGTTTTGCTTGGATTCATGCCTGGGCTTGTTCTGCTGACCCTTGCATTTTCACTGCCAGGGAAAGTACATAAAACCAGGATCAGATCTTGGTGCTCCATTCATTGTGTTTCACTCACTATGGCTGCACTACCACCTTGCTCTATAGGCGCAAAGTTGTTGCAAAGAATATGGAAATGGTAGAAGTGTGATATAAGCATGCACGGACAATCCCAGGCACAAGAGACGACCACTCTTTCATCCCAGATGGAGGACGGCTGAAGATCAGCGGAGTGTCTGGGCAAGCTGAAGTAATCTTCTCCTCAAGTGCAGTGGCAGCCTCAGCTCCAAAGGTGCATCCAATGAAGTGGAGACTTGATTGTAGATGGGGGCTTGGTCACTGGACTGCCAGGGCAGGACGTGACAGCTTGGCCTTATTGAATTTTCCACAATTTTGATTTTTTCGAAAAACTTACATTTGCATACTAGTCCTAAATCCTTGAACTCATTACTGTCAAATTTGCTTTGTATCATCTATAGAGGGCTCTGACCAAAATTTATTGAAAGAAATTTTTTTGGGCAAAAAATATTATTGCTATCATCCAATGAAATTTGATGGTGAAGACACCAAAACAGGAAGTGAGCCATATTGTGACCTTAGAATTACAGGGTTCTAACTGACGTTATTGTCAAAATTAAGTAAAATTTTGCACATAGTTGGTATTACATAGTTCTATCTAATGATTAAGAATGGGTATTCAATTCAGTTATTAAATTGAGTTCAGAAAAGAATGACGAAGTTCCAGTCCTAACTGTACTATGATTGAAAATAACAAGGTTCTACAGTATCTGACGCTTTCAACCAATGAGACCATGGGTTTGACGAGAAATTAGTTTTAATTTAACCAATCAGACATACGGTTTTATAAGGGCTGGGTGCCATCCACTCCAAGCAGCATAGCTTCCAGCTGAAACCTGTCATGAATTTCATGACGTTGCTTGTGCTTTAATCAAAATTCTTGAAAGAATTGTTGTTGATCATTAAGAAGCAAAACATGAAAACATGGATAACTGTCCCGCAAACCTGAAAAAGTGTCATGGAATTTGCTGTGGCAGAGTTTCTCAGCAGCCATCCAACATTTGGATCTATAACCATGTAGTACTGAACTCCTGGTCATTCTGCCATACAGGAAATAGAAAACGTCCATTGTGGCCTAGAGAAATCAATGTCTGAGATCTATTCCCCTCTATCACTACTTCGCATCATACTCAAATTCAACAGAAAGCACTCATACACTGTTAAACAAATGAAAGCAGCTGACTTCATGGATTTCCAGTCATGTACCCAATGTCTTAATTACAATGTACTGCCCTTTTCTGAGCTTATCTCAATGAAACTGATTCAAATAATCTATTTGAAATTCAGTAAAAACTTCCCATCAGCTTGAGAATTTCAAAGTCCTGAGCATTAAATCCATGAGAAGGGGAAGGCATGTTAACGAGTTGGGTGTTGAGGCACTTCGACCTAGAACGGTCCGTGGAAACAATTGCAATAAATTCCCCTCCGACAAGGTAGCAGATTTGAAAGAAATGCTGAAATTCATGCCTTTGGTTGATCAAGAGTATTATAAGCAGACATTTAATATTATGTAGGTCTTCACAGAAAATGCTCAACATGGTATTTCACCTGACTCGATGATACAATAAAGCTTGGTAGTTTACATTAGATAACAGGTGGTTGCTTAATGCCAATTTACTATTGTTTGTTCTATCCCAGGTTTTTTCTTATTGTGTTTGTGATGGTTGGTAAGGAATGAATCCTGTTATCACGCAATGCGTTTTAAACAGTTCTAGCAAAACTGTCAGATATTGTTGCATTTTTGATTGTATTTTTTTTTTTTTAATCAATGCGCATTGATGCACCTCTGTAGTTTTGATAACTTCAGATAATAATAAAACTTTGTTCAGTAAGCATTAAGTCTTTGCATTATTTTAAAAAAAAACTCATTAATTTCAGTTAGAACCTCTTATGTATGTCTATTTCTTTGGTCATTAAGGTTACAGGGTTCCATTTGTCATTATTTCCAACATAATCCATAAAATTCTAGTTAAATTACTGAACTCTTCTAACAGTGAGAGAAAGGGTCAGTTGATAAATACGTTCAGTGTTTCACTTCGGTGTATCAATATAAAGATCTCCTACAAAGAGCAGCCAAACTTAGAAAGAAAATTCCTCAAAACTTTCTAAATGTTAGTTACAACCCTGTAATTCTGAGGTCCAAGTATTTGAAAAATAAAATCAAATGCCTGTTATTGTGGAACCAAAGTGGATCCTATAATCAAATTTCACATGCATCATCACACTATAGGACCCTGACATATGAACTCTCTGAGCCGGCCATTTTATTTTATTGGTTATGATGGTATTATCATTTTCAGTGGTTGTTTATGGTAGGCTATGGAAGCCCTTGGTGGATTTTGGTAGAATCTGGCATCCATGCAGAGCAGAGTGCAGGGGAACCAGGCACCAAATTTGGGGCCAATCCATCATTCCCTGTAGTGCCACCAATAGCGCCACATACAGGCACATTTCAGAGTACATTTCTGCTATTAACTTTCAATTTATTTGTCCTAACATTGTGAGCCTTGCTTCCCCTGAATATCTGGGTCATAATGAAATAAATAGATTCATCCAACTGTATTGCAAATTTGAAAAAGAATAATAATTTTTTAAATTTCTCAAAATCCTGCTTTTGTGAACCAGTCTTAATCTATTGAATATATACGCATCAAATTTGGCAGAAATGCTATTTGACCATGTGGCTGATTAACCCTTAAATGCCCCCTGTGACAAATTTGTCACACGATTTTGGGGGTTGTCAAAACCACGGACCCCACATAAATTTTGCAACCTAATGCCCATAGTGACATATTTAGACCATCAGTGCTGCCATCTGATGCATAAAAGTGGAACTGACACTACAGTGGCTGCACCAGGTAACCTTTCCAATATGGCCGCCCCCATGGTGGAATCCACACGATAGATCAGCACCCATTCATCACTGGATTAAGTAGACAAACAGGTAAGCTAATGAAAAATAAGCTATGCCTATTCAGCTAAATGTCAACTACCAAAACAATGATGGACAAAAGTTCTCTTTATATCCTAGAAACTTAGAGTGACATATATGCCACCAAACTAAAATGAGGTCAAAGGTCACCAAAAATTAAAAATTGCTATTGGGTTGTTATTAGCCCATCCCCAGGACATATTAACAGAATGCATAGATTTTTCTTTCAACTTCTACTATAGTTGGGCATTTAAGGGTAAAGCAAAATTATATTTCATAAATACCTGAAAATGAGGTGAATCTATACGCACTTGGAGCTCATGTAAAATTAAAACATTTCATGTAAAAATTACCATTGGGGAAAAAAAAAATTTCTTGAAATCCTGCTTTTGTGAACCAATCCTATCTATTGACTATATAGACATAAAATTTGGCATGAATCCTATATGACCAAGTGTCTGATTAAGCAAAATTATATTTTGTTAACACCTGAAAATTAGTTGAATCTATACGCACTTGGAGTTCATGTAAAACAAAAATATTTCATGTAAAAATTACTTCAGAAAAAATAATACAATTTGCCTCAACAGTATGCATGGATAAGATGACCTGAATGGGATTCAATGACACAATAAGCCACAACAAGCATGACATTTGTTTATAAAATGCCGGATAAAACAGAAAGCATCGGTACAGAATAAGATCACTGGATTTCTCCAAACACATACAATTTGTGAGGACATATCAAGAAATTCCAGCTGTAAGAGGTGAATTGTTTGAAATTATGTTGCAGTAAATTATTGACTTTGGCATGCATTTTTGATTACTCACGTAGAACGTAAAAATTATGAATGGATTTCGCAGCGCATTGTTCACCATGCTTCGGCAATGGTCTAATGCTAAATTAAAAATCAATTGTACCATTAGAACCCCCGTGATTTTGACTGTAAGACCATGATCGGTAATTGGGGGCAGGCTTATACTTGGCGCACTGGTAGCCTCTGAGCTGACGGTCGCAGGTGAGACGGTAGGAGTAGTAAAAGCGTCCTCCACGATACAAGGAGCAGCTGCCGGTGTGGTACCCCTCATAGAGCATCGTACTGCAGGTGCCCAGGTGGTCGTCATACCGCACGTCTTTGTCCCACACCTCAAATCTCAGTTCATGGAAGGCTTCCACATGCCCCAGGTCATAGTACTCGTACCAGTAAGGGTTGTTATCCTCGTCAATCCGGTAGGTCTTATAGGAGTAGCGCCAGTACCTGACCCTCACGTAAGCGTCCGTTTTGCTCCATATACCATCCCCACGCAGCCCCGGGCCCGGATCACAGTCACCTGAAGCTGGCCCCACATTGGCTCGAGCGGACAGCAGTCATGAGAGAGATTGGGCTCCCAAAAACATTGCTCAGGGGGGCCATCCTCCGCGATGGCGGTCTCCCTTAGGTACTCTTTGATGGCGGTTTTCACGTTCTCACGAATGACAGGATTGGGAATGAGCTCGTGGAAACAACGAATACGACACAACCTGTGGGGCGTCCTTCAGGCTGGTCAGCCAACCTTGAAATGCTGCAGAGTCATCCTTGTTAAGGGACACCTCCCCCAGCCAATCATTGCCCCCTATAACCTCAGTGATGTGGTTCAGGTAATGCAGGTGAGAACCCATCTTGCTGTCACAGTTCTCCAGCAGCGATCTGCACTGGTAAGTGGTGACAGAAGGGTCAAAAAATCCAAGCCCCACAGAGAGGCCAGCGGTGAGGCAGTCTTTGACTTCAGTGGCTGAGTGGCTGTTGACGGTGGCCAGACAGGTGCGGATGGAGGTCAGCCTGGTAAACCTGCCACCCAGAGTCACTTGCTGGATGTAGTGCGTCCCGTAGGTGTTGATGAATCGCCTGTACAGGTACTGGGTGCTCCTGTTATACTCCTGAGGCAGAGAGCCCAGCTGCTGTCTGAACTCCGACCTCAGAGGCGGGCTGTTCGACACACGGTAGCTGCAAAATGGAAGCAGACAGGAGTGAGAAATGGTGTTAAATGAATGATTAAACACCAACAGAAAAGCGTTAGTGAATAGACATAAAAGTGATGCTTTGGAGGAAACAGCCACCAACGCTGCGATGTCACATTGCCACACATTACAGAGAAGAACAGATTACGACAGCTCAGTTGTACACAAAATCAGGATTTTACATTTCCATATAATCTCAAAAAAAAAACCAATTAAAATAAAAATCTAATGGAAATGACAACAAAGGTGTATTTAGTAAGGGGTCGTTCACAATTATCAACATTTTCACAGGCGTACAAACAGTACGCTTGGGGGGAGGGGGTCAATGCCCGTGTACGCTATCAGCGTCTCTGAAAAATGTTGATAGATTCCCTGCGCCCCAGCTGGCATCAAACGCATCCTCACGCCGCAATGAGCCCCAGTCCCACACCTGAGTTCAGTTAAACAAATGGCACTATGACGGACAATAGTTCTAGCCATGCAAGTGACCTAGATCACCTTCTGAAATTCCTTAATCAACGAGGATGTATAGTCCATAAGAACCCATCCCACAAATACATTGAGTTCATAAATGCACATGTATTTGTGAATGATCAACGCAAACGTTGTGTCAGATGGCCAAAGACTGTGGCAGAATGCAGACAGTCATTCTAATTGTTGGCATTAGATTCCATCCACCAAGAGCACGAGCCTGGGATATATTTCTGAATAAATCATAACTGGTGACACAACATTATCAGAAATTTGATGGATCGCCTCGCCTAAAATTATTATGAAAATAATCCCCTGATTATGATCCCCTAACCCTAACCCAAACCCTAACTCTCTCGACCGAGGTCCTTTTGGTGAATGGAATCTCGACACTATCTTCGGTGCATTTCCAAGGGTGCATCTCAAAATGTAGGCTGCAGCCTTCGAAAGATGCATTTTTCAGGGGCCGTCTCTTGATTCCATCGGCCTAACTGACATGGCATCATTTCATCTTTGTTAAACAGCTTTAGTTTAAGTGAGTCGCATCTGGTGTCCATAAACCTAACCTTAACCCTAAATCTAGCCCCAAACCTAACCCTAGATCTAAATTTAACCTTATCCTCAACCCTAAAAGTCAGTTTGACATAAGGAATTAAGTGATGGCCCCTAAAAATGCAGCCACCAAAAGCTGCAGCCTACGCTTTGAGATGCACTAATTGTTTTTTTGTAAAATACTCAGGGTGCATCTCGTAGAGTGCATCTCAAAGTGTAGGCTGCATTCTTCAAAGGCTGCATTTTTTGGGGTTGTCCCTTAATTTCAACCACCAAACTGTCATTTAATGGAAAATATACCAAATTTGTCATTCTTACTTTTTGAAAGCTTTACTGCTCTCCTCGTTTTTTTTTTCATTATAGATGTTCATTTATAGATGTTCATATGTCATGAGCGGGCTTGGTGGGTACATAAGGTGTGCTGTAGGTATTCTGCAAACATATCACTCTGTTCTGTCATGTATCACGGACACCCATACATGCTGAGTGTCTTCCTTGGGGCGGATGGGCTCTTCCAGCAAGTCAATGCGATGTGTCACTCAGATATAAATGTCCAACAGAGGTTGGAAAAGCATGACTAAGATTTCCAAATACTTCCTGGGCCCCCAGATTCCCCAGACTTGAACCCAATTGAGCTTCTGTGGGACCACCTCGATCCTCATGTTCTCCCTATGGATCTATGGATCTCCACTACACACCCTCCACCAGCTGTCAGATGCATTGCAGTCAGCATGGCTCTGGTTACCTGGGACAACCTTCCAGCACCTCACTGAGACACTCCCAGCCCGTCTAGCTGCTGTCCGTGCTGCACACGGCAGTTACTCTGGACATTAGCTGGTGGTCATAATAATGTTACTCCACCGTGTATTTCTAAGATCTCACAACATCACAGGTGCAGAGCAAATGTTTGCGACAGAAGTTGCAGTCTTCTGGGATTAACTTGTGACAAGTGCGTTTTTAGATTGACTATATTGACTTATTACAGGGGTATTTCTGCAAACTTAAGGTTTTGCTGGTGTATTGAGGCTACCTTTCGTGATACCTGGGGTGTGGAAAATTAATCTTTGGGCAATAAACATAAAGTAGCAGTGCTCATGCAGTCTAGCAAACTCATATTTCAGGGGCCAGACCCACCGATAGTGGCTGCAGCTGAGCTGGTGAGCAGTGAAGGCAGACTCGTCGATTGTAAAAGCAGAGGTGGCGAACTTGACAGCGGGGGCATGGCTGCCACCCACAATCAGACCACCCATGTTCTTGATGTCCAGTCCCGCCTTCCAGTCATTCTGAATGAGGTTGGTAGCAGTTTGGGCCACAGAACTTACTGTCTCAAGCAGGGCACTGGACAGCTCCCGTTTGCAGTTGGCGAATGATCTCCAGTCCTCCACGGACACCGGCAGCTTCTAAAGCTCGTCTCCATTCACCTTGTTCTTACAAATAGTGCAAGTGTTGTTGGCCGTCAGGAAGGTCTGCAGGTTGATGACGAACGCAGTTTTGTGCTGGAGCCTGGCAATGTCGAAGCCCTCTCCTGCCAGGTTGTGGCCGGGGACGAATGGAGCCGCCTTACATTCCTCTTGTGTCCCCACCCGACACGCAAGGACCCCACCCAGCTGTCCCAGCAAGGCCAAGAGGCACAGGTGCAGTCGGGCATCCATAGCTGTCCCTGACAGGAAAAAAAAAAAACGAGGAAGAGTTGTATTGTAAATCCCATTATCAGGGAACAGAAGTAAATGATACATAATCATTATTTAAATGTTTTTTGTTTTTAAAATCTAAGTGTCCGTAGCCATAGCTACTTTTCTTTCAGGAAAAAGTTATACAACTCATTTGCATACACATACACAAAGAGACCAATCAAACACAGAGTAATGGGATGGTCTGGTGCACGTGATTGGCAGACAGCTGTGGTAGGGAAAATTTAAGCCATGGTCTTTCCAGTCCGAGGGTCATAAGCCAGGTGTTCGGTCCAAAGCTGCAGTGGCTGAACTGCTTTCCCAGATGGTGCACTGCAAAAAGTGATTTTCAAGAAAGGGAAATGTACTTATTTAAGACTTAAAACACTTATTTCTATCACCATTTTCTTAGTAAGACAAAAAATTTATGCTTGATTTGAGGTAATTTTGATTATCTTGCCAATGGGGTAAGTAAATTTTCACTTGTCAAGCAATATTTGCTTGACAAGTGAAAATTTACTTACCCCATTGGTAAGATAATCAAAATTACCTCAAATCAAGGATACATTTTTTGTCTTACTAAGAAAATGATGATAGAAATAAGTGTTTTCAGTCTTAAAATAAGTAAATTCATCTTAGCTAGTATTTTTATCTTTCATTTTTTGCAGTGCATGCTCTATGCCCTCTATGGGGCAAAGGGCATTGATAATGTTCCTCCACCTAACATGGTCTTCAGCAGCCAGTAGTGCCTCGCCCCATGAGAGACCTATCTCAAGGAGCTCAGCCTCTACAATTCTTCGCCATGCAATGTTAGGTCAGTGTTGTTTCCTTTTTCCTGATGACGTCCATTTGAGGGCCACTTTGGGGATCCGCTCTGGGGGCATTTGCAGTACATGTCCTAGCCATTTTAGATGACAAGGGGTGCATCTCAAAGCCTCGGCTGCATCCTTCGCAGGCTGCATTTTTAGGGATTGTCACTTCATTCCATCTGCCAAACTGACGTAATGTCATTTCATCTCCGTTAAACAGCTTTGGTTTAAGCGAGTCGTCACTGGTTTCCCCAACCTTAACCTTAACTCTAACACCTAGCCCTATTTCTAACGCCTAACTTAACCTTGTCCCTTACCCAAATGTCAGTTTGGCAGATGGAACTAAGTGACAACCCCTTAAAATGCAGCCTTCAAAGTCTGCAGCCTACGCTTTGAGATGCACCCAAGGTTTCATTTTGGAGATCACTTTCCAGCAGTCATTCTTTATGTAGAGTTCTACATGAGATATTTTATAAGGCCAGAATATATTGCAGATCTTTGTCAGACAGCCATGGTGGAAAGAGTTGACTTTGCTCAGATCACATTTGGTAACTTGCTAACAATTCAAATACTTTATTTAAGTAGTTTATTTCAAACCAAACAGGCACCAACAAACAACATAACAAAGACATTACAACAACAGACAGAGACACCAATCAAAACAACCACCTTGGTTTGAATCAGCTCCATACAGTAGAACCGGCTTGACTAAGGTGTTATACAAGCAGAACTTAGTTTCAAGGCTGTATGCGTTGGACTTCCAGATGTTAAGGAGTCTTACGTAGGTCTTGTGGGCTTTCCCAAGTCTGCGCTGGACTTCCTTTGGGCGCTATTGTCAGTGACTTCAAGTGATTTGTGATTTATAGTGACACATGCATGTGCATTGGTGTTGATAGACATCACTTGGGTTTGGGTAGTGTTAATAATGAGGCCTGTTTGTTGAACAAACCTGGTGAGGTGATCATTTTTTTCATGTAGATGTTTTGCATTAGTGGAGAGGACAGCAAAACAGTCTGTGGAGTCAAGATCTTCGAGCTGGCTGTAGTGAGTTCACTGGATGCCTCAATGTTTGTCAGGAGTTGTTTTGCATGTAATCCAGTCTATGACAGGAAGGAAGAGGATGGGGAGAGAACACTTCCTTGACATACTCAACATTGTACAGGGAAACAGTCTGAGGTGGTACTGCCGAGCATGACGCTGCATTCAAAGTGGTCAAATAACTTCCCTAGTGAGACTATCTTATGGGGAATTCCATGGTATTGCAGGATGTTCCATAGGGTTTCACAGTGGATGTTGTTGAACACCTTTCCGAAGTCAATGAAATTGACAAGCAAAAGAACATTCCACTTTGTGCATTGTTCTATGATGTTTCAAAGACCAAATATTTGATCCATGCTGCCTGTGCCCTTCTGGAATCCAGTCTGCTCTTCATGCAGTTTGTTGTCAATGCTGTTGTTAATTCTGTCCAGGATAACTCTACAAAAGACTTTACCGGGGATGGAAAGGAGTGTGATCCTGTGTCAGACATCAGGGATATTCGGGTGCAAAGGTGATTATACACTTCACAAAATAAAGATAAATCAGAAACCAAGTCCTACTCAAGTATTTATTTCATGTAATATTGGATCGTATACAACTGTAGATTAAAATAAGTAAACAGGTAACAACATATAGTAAAAACAAAAAAAAAAAAAAAAACCAAGATGACAGTGTCATTACTATCCCCTGCCACAATCAAGGGCCATAACTCTGTCAATAAATATGCTTTGACATCCATTTTCGAACTCAACATAGATCATGACTAGCTTATTTAGTATATAAAATTTGATCCATTTAACTGTCATAATTTTTGAGGTAACTTGTCTCCATTGAAAGTGTGACAGACTGACAGATGAAAGGAAGGACGGAAAGATGGACAAAACTCAATCCTACCACCCCCGCACCAGTTCTTGAGATGATTCTTGCACAGGTTAGAAGTGTGTTTAGGGTCATAATCTTGTTGAAAATAAAATTCCTGACCAATCTCTGTCCAGATGGCAATGCGTGCCTCACAAGGACGCTGTTGTTAGATTTTAGTGTTCACAGCACATATAGTGATAAATGGCGTTCTGTTGGCAGTAATCCAGAATCTTTACAACCAGCGATTCTGTCCCGCCCAACTACTTAATCAAGGCAGTTTCAGTCCACTGCTGGGTTGATGTAATCAATCAGGAACACACTGATGGGTTATGTACTGTATTCACTGAGACAATGTCATCTGTGTTTAACCCACTCAGGCACTATTGTTTCTGCACCATAGCGAAACTCCTGGGTCAATATCTTTTGTTCACAATGAATACTTAAACCCTGTTGTATCCCAATGAAGGCAGTCAGATCATAATTATACTGGACACTGCGCTGGTCGAGACGACGAATAAACTCAGTTTCCTTTTAACTGTGTTTTCCAACACTGAATCTGACATTGTCTCTTCTCTTGAAACGCACCATGAAGTTGCGGCCGTTTTGTTTTCATAAAGAAAACAGAAGAATTCTTCACTGTGGTACTTCTTTTGAAACATGATCCAGTCGATTTTTATGAGATCACCGGCTTTTTCGAGCAGACTTTACCCCAAACCACAATATTACTACCTCCATGTTTACTGAATGTGTTTAAGAGTCATTTTTGAAACATTCTCCGAGTATACGGTGCACGTAAGTTCTGCAGTTGGGTGAGAATTAATATTGTCACAGAGTTGTCTTGCTGTCAACGCCAATTTTTTTTCTCCTGTCATTCACAGATAATGAGACACTTAACTTCCATTTTGCACCTCTATTGCCACAAGTTTTTAGCAAATCGGTCTCTTTGAAACGCTTGATAGTGTTTCTTACGGTGCCATGGCAGCATTCAACTTCTTCAGATCATGTAAGGCCACAATGCGGCTATGAAGAATTTCAGAGCTCCTTCTGTCATGCCATCATGTTTAACACTGTGACACTGCTCAAAGTTCATGTCATCTTATGTTTGTATCAGTCGCGGCTCGTGAACTGCCAACAGGGGAGGATCAAACAATCCCTTAAAAAGAATGATTGGTCACGACCTGTTTTCAATCAGTCATTTAACCCTTTAAGGCCTAATGCAAAAATCCCAGCAGAGAATCATGCTGCCATATTTACCATAGTAACCTGTATTTGGGCTGAAGCACAGCTTCTCAGCTTTCAGGAACAGTTGGAATTTTTTTCTATTGCGCAAAACCTACAGTAATTACGGTACTTTCAAAATTACGCGCATATCTGTGTCAGCTTCTTAAAATGCACACATGCTGTCCCGGTTTAAATGGGTTAAATTACCATTACAGAATCTCCGAAAACTCTAAACATTATCAGGTGTGGCCAGTTCTCATTTATAATGCATACCTGTCAAGTCTCACGCATTCATTGTGAGGTTTAAGCCGCTTTCACACCAGACACGAAACGAATTTTTCGCACAACAGATTACATTCAAAGTCAATGCAAAGACGCAAATACACATTGACTTTGAATGTAATCTGTTGTGCGAAAAATTCATTTCGCATCCGGTGTGAAAGCAGCTTAAGTTGCATATTTACGTTCCCCTGCTGTAGTCAGCAATAATTCAATCAACGCGTATGTAAGAGATTCTTGCGCAGAATTGAAGTCCTTGTGCATGGAGGGGTTGGAGGTAATGGAATTGCATAAGATGTTTCAAATTATATTATTTCATTTAAACGATCGCGAAACACATGCATTGCTTCTAACCGCTGAGTAAAGAACATAACGCGTTGCTAAATACCCCTCAGCCTGCATTGCACATCTATGGGTCACAGTGAGTTACCATACCAAATTTGACGAAGCTCCGACCAATAGTTGCTTTGTACTTGGCCGGACAAGATTTCCAGGGTCAAGGTCACAGCAAGAAGGTCAAAGGTAAAATCCAGCAAAAAAACCTGACGTTGCACGTCTATGGGTCACGGTGAGTTACCATACCAAGGGGAGGGGAAGGTTGCCCATCAATGGAGATCTGCGGACGGGGCGTGGGTTCCAAAGGAAGAGAAGTCAACCACCATCGAGCAGTTTAGGACCACCTCACTGCTCAATGTCGAGGGGAAGATATTTTTCAGTATCCTTTCCCATCGGCTGTCAGACTACTTCCTAAAGAACCAGTACATTGACACCTCAGTGCAAAAGGGGGGATCCTAGGGGTTCCAGGGTGCCTTGAACACAGTGGAGTGGCTGTACTATGGCTGGACTTAGCCAATGCGTATTGCTCCATACCCCACAAGCTAGTGGAGGTGGCATTGGAGAGGCATCATGTCCCAAGTAACATCAAAGTCCTCATCATGGATTATCATAACAGCTTTCATCTGAGGTTTACCTCTGGCACAGTTACATCTGAGCGGCATCGACTGGAGAAAGGGATCATCACGGGATGTTCCATCTCAGTGATACTCTTCGCCCTGGCCATGAACATGTTGGTTAAGTCTGCTGAGCCGGAGTGCAGAGGCCCCAAAACCAATTCCGGAATCCATCAGCCCCCCATCAGAGCGTTTATGGATGATCTGACAGTAACAACAGTGTCAGTCCCTGGATGCAGATGGATCCTCCAGGGCTTGGAGAGGCTTACCACCTGGGCTCGGATGCACTTCAAGCCAGAAAAATCCAGGTCTCTAGTCCTGAAGAGAGGGAAGGTGATCGACTGGTTCCACTTCTCACTAAGAGGTATCCGCATTCCATCAGTCACAGAGAAACCCGTGAAGAGCCTCGGAAAGACCTTTGACTGCTCCCCAAAGGATGCCGCTTCCATCAGGGCAACCAATAAACAACTGGAGAGTTGGCTGACCACAGTCGACAAGTCAGGTTTTCCGGGGAAATTCAAGGCGTGGTTATACCAGCATGGTGTCCTGCCAAGGAAACTGTGGCCATTGCTGGTATACGAATTTCCAATCTCCGCTGTGGAAGGACTTGAGAAGAGGGTCAGCAGCCACCTGCGACGTTGGTTAGGCTTACCTCGAAGCCTAAGCAGCATCGACCTCTATGGCAACAAGAACAAGCTGGCACTTCCCATCAACAGCCTAACTGAGGAGTTCATGGGTACCAGAGCGAGGGAGGTGCTGCAGTACAGGGAATCCAAGGACCCGAAAGTGTCTCAAGCTGGCATTGAGGTGAGGACTGGCAGAAAGTGGAGAGCACAGGAGGCTGTGGACTTAGCAGAATCGCGGCTCCGTCACAGACAGCTCGTGGGATCTGTGGCAACCGGCCGTGCAGGACTGGAAACCATTCCAACAACCCACTACAACAAACTTGAGGGCAAGGAAAGGTGGGACCTGGTCCAACGCGAAGTGAGGGCTGGGGTCGAGGCGCAGCGTGCAAGCCAGATGGTGGAATTGAGACAACAGGGTGCATGGACCAGATGGGAAGAGGCCATGGATAGGAAGATCTCATGGCCCGAGTTGTGGAAAGCGGAACCATACCGCATCAAATTCCTCATTCAGTCTGTCTATGATGTCTTGCCCAGCCCATCAAACCTCTTCTGTAGGGGCAAGATCGAAACTCCAGCATGTCCCTTGTGCCAAGGTAGAGGAACTCTGGAGCACATCCTCAGCAGGTGTCTTAAAGCACTTGGAGATGGCCGTTATCGCTGGCGCCATGACCAGGTGC
Organism: Gymnothorax javanicus; assembly: GCA_029692085.1. Classification (NCBI taxonomy): domain Eukaryota; kingdom Metazoa; phylum Chordata; class Actinopteri; order Anguilliformes; family Muraenidae; genus Gymnothorax; species Gymnothorax javanicus. The sequence continues at coordinate 182,012,567 of CM056194.1, read as the reverse complement.
TGAAGGTGATTGCTGAGTCCATCAATACTGCCATCGACCAGAACAAGCGCTTGCAACCACCAAGGCGTGAAATCTCATTCGTGCGAGCTGGAGAACAACCATCTTCCTGACCGAAAGCCCAAACAGGCTTCTTGGGAACAGCAAGGGACTGGCAGCTTAAGGTGGACCTGAGAAAGCAGCTCAGATTCCCTGAAACCATTGTGGAAACCAGCCTCAGACCCGACATCGTCCTGCTCTCAGAGACATCCAAGCAGGTCATCTTGGAGCTAATGGTGCCCTGGGAGGAGAGGATGGAAGAAGCCAGTGAGAGGAAGAGGGAGAAATATGCGGAGCTGGTGGAGGAGTGTCGCAGACGGGGGTGGTGTGCGCGGTGCTTACCCGTTGAATTCGGGGGAAGGGGCTTTGCAGAAAAGTCATTCTGTAAAGCCTACAGCCTCCTGGGCATCACAGGTGCACGCAAGAGAAGAGCCATCAGCGCAGCTGCAGAGAGAGCCTCACGATGGCTGTGGATCAGGAGGGACAAGCTGTGGGCGATCGCTTCTTGGACACAGACCAGGAACTGATCACTCCTGGTCGGGTCGCCTGGGTGAGGGGGTCTGAAGTTGAAAGACCCGAAACCCCTGTGACCCCAGGTACTATCACTGATGATGTGTCCAAGAAACTGCATCACAAGATGTATGTAACAACCATGGAGTGAGCCCTTAAACATGCATTCAGGCTATGCAAGAGTCAAAAAAATAAAATTTATGACACCTTTCAATTGTTATTAAAAAATTTGTTTTCTGTGTTTTTATTAATCATCTATATATATATATATATATATATATATACCTCGTTATACTTGTAAATATAAGCTGATTTTATATTTCATTTGAAATGTCTTCATCATTATTTACTATTTGGCTGACAAATTAAGTGGCCCCTTTGGTCGCAGAAAAAGCAACTGATGAGATTGTCGTCACCGTCTAAATTTATTCCAAATTTCTTCCATATTTCCACCTTCAATCGTCAACTAAGATCAAGCAAATTTTTTTCATTCCTAAAAGATATTAAGATTTTATTCCAGGGGTTACAATAGTGTAATCAAAATAATATTATTTTCATCTCTTTCTTGCTGGCAGTTTTTCTCCCTTGTTTTAATTTCTGTTGGTCAACCCCACCAAAATGACATTATTTTTTTTCTTTGCTCTCATTGCCTACAATAGTATCTTTCAGTACATTTTCACCAATCTATATTCATCTATATTCACCATATAGAAGTAATAATAATAATAATAATAATAATAATAAAAACGGTCACAAATGTGACCAGAGGGATTAAACGGTAAGGAAGATAAGTAATGAAGCTGGATCCTGCATCTTGCAAGTCAGCGAATTTAGAAGTCCCAACTGATAAGCGAAGGGTTTTATTGGATTTTGAAAATAGACATATTACACTTGGCCGTTCAACTCGACGATTCTGAAAAATTTACGCTCTCATATTGCGATACCACATTCTCCAGAAAAATAACATCATACCCGGAATGCACGGATTTACTCACTGCGTCCAAAAGTAGTTGGCGGCGATTCAGAGTGAAACATATCTTAGTTGGGACAATGTAATTCCGTTCAGTAATCAGTAGGAGTTCTCCGTCGATAGAAAGTGGAACAGAAATGTCGGTGCCACAGACAATAATTGCGCACTTTCACTTTCATCGCTCAGTTGGCCGAATAGCCGGAAAAATGAGTTGATGCTACAGGAATGCACAAATTAAAACCATATTGCCTCTATGTCAACGAAAGCTAAAACGGTGGCCATTTGTATTCTGACTTGTTATGCTTTTGTTGTATGACAATACATACTGTCAAGTATAAAAAAAAAAAAAAAACTTGCCTTTGAGTATTGCCATCTTGGTAATATATTGGATAATCACAAAAATTCTATCATTGATGATAATTATAAAAGACGCCTTTTTATGGTTATGGAAACAATATTATAACAATATTATTGTGTCATATCGACAAGAAGAAAATTGATATAACCATGAACCTTAGAATGAACCACCTCTGGTGTTATAAAATCCATATTTTCTGAATAATATATCATAATAAAGGCAATAAAAACAACAGAATGAAAATTAAGTTTGCCAGTTGTTCTGGTTACAGTAAAGCTTATATTAGTTTTGAAGCTGTGTATGTGCCTGTATTTGTCTTGTTATTCTTATTAATGTTTCTATCTGTTTTCAGGCTCCCTCCTAAAAGCTTATGATAGCTTCTCTGGGAGGCCCGAGTCACACATGACCCCCATAACTTTAGTTATGCACTATAGATAATGTGTATGTATGTATGTGTGTGTGTGTGTGTGTGTGTGTGTGTGCGTACATGCATGTGTGTGTGTGTGTGTGTATGTGGGTGTGTGTGAATAAATAAATCAAAATCTGAATCTGAAGCTGCAATAGTTCCTCAGCACATTTGCCAACATTTTATGGGTCTCAAAAGCTCAAATATAATTAATTGTTTGCAACGAAAATGTTGTAGTCTGGCCAGATTCATCAAGCGTGGCTGGTGGCAGGGCCGGCCCTAGGATTTTGGTGGCCCTAAACAACCGCTAGAGTGTTTATGCCAGCGTCCCGCCCTGGTTGGTGGCCTTTGACATTGACACACGTCGGCCCAAGATGTCCCAGACATTTTCAATGGGGGAAAGGTCAGGGCTCATTGCTGGCTAGGGCATCCTATATGGATAATGTGCTGTTGAAGGTGATTATTGACTATTGCCTATTTTTGAAGAGTGTAAATGTTATATTCATTCATTTTAACTGTTACTTAATTTATGGTCTGCTTAGTGTCATATCTATAACCAAGTAAACTTCGAATTAATATAGTATATGCAGTAATGGTGTCCACATTGAGTTTAGCAACAGTGAAATTTTAGGCATCAGGAAAAACAATTTTCTGCCAGTTTCTATTTATTCGTAACAGACTGCATTGCAAAAACAATCGTTTGGAATTGAACATTTGGTACTCAAGGTATTAAACATATTAATTTCAATTTTATCAAGTTTCAAACAAATTAAAATAGAATTCGGTAGCCTATTATTAGGTCACAAAGCAAACAACCTATCAACATTTGTATTGATAATATTGATAATAAATGATCACGCAAGTTTATAACTGTGCCGTATATGTACAATTTGTACTGTCCGAAACGCATACAAATAATTCATTCAGTGGTCCCACTCTACTCATCATATCTTGAAAACTATTTGCAATAACACCTTGAAATTTTGGATACCTTTTCTCTGAATATATCTTCACATATTGGCAGTGAGTTTGACATCAATAATGAAACATCTTTTTTATGTGTTCTTGCAAGCAATTGAACAGCCTGATCTTGACTAACATGTAACACTCCAGCACTTACACTAGGCTATGCAGTGACGTACTGTCGGAGGAAAGTCAAGTGAGGCAGAGTCCTCGCCGTTAAACAAACAACAACTCCCTATTACTTTTCTTAATTGATTTACTAATTTGCGATGACAGGCCAGTTTCAGTTTCCACGACATTATTGCTCCGAGTAGGCTATCGAATTTGAAATGCTGTCAAGACGGCAAATTTACTCATATTTTACAATGCCATTAACAAATATTAAAACCTTGCCGCGTTCAATGATTGGTCAATATTTTTACGATAATGTTTTACCCTTTAAATACGTACTTTTTAAATTCATTCATTCATTCATTCAAAAAACAAAAAAATAGGTAGTTTATTTTCAGTCTGCTTTCATAATCCGATAAACAAAAGGTTGAAACGATACACGGAATTACCGAGAGAAATGATATTTATTTCTAATTAATTACTAAGATTTCCATCCTTGCAGTCTCGAATCAGAGCGGACACGTAAATGAATAGTTTTGTCATTATCACCTCTTAATCATTACAGGGTAGCCAACATATAGGCTAGGTCTTAAATAAAGGTGAGATCACTGCATCTCCTGACTGCACGTCTCTGGCTATTGCTCATAAGATATAGCCTACTATCGTCACCGCGGGGAGGTAGGGGAAAGTGGTACAAAACGGCCCCCACGGGTCATATGGCCCACCCTTGAAATATGTACTTTGCAGCTGCTGCTATCTATCGGTTTCATTGTAGGAATGAACAAGTGCGCATGAGAAGCAAATAACACTAGGACGACCGTGAGAAATGCTGTTGCGCTTCAAGATCTAAGCCGATAAAATTTTCTGCACCAGATAATCTTGCGGTCAGCCTGTCCGAAAATAAGTGCCAGTATTGACAGCGCGTGGCAATCGTTTTACTCCTATGGTGTATCGCATGGTCTGTTCCAAGGGTCGGTGGAGGACAGATCAAAAAGTCCGCCACAAAACGTCATTGACTAATGAGGTCAAGATATTTTGTAGTCGGTCGTTAAAAAACGACCCATGCGTCGAGGGGGGCAAATGACCCTGGTCCGTTTTACCCCAACCTCGGGCGTTTTTACCCCACATTCAAATTTAGTCACCACATGCATAAAGTTACCTTTAGTGATCTGAATGTATCTTTCTGCTTAATTTTATATATATATATATATATATATATATGTGTGTGTGTGTGTGTGTGTGTGTGTGTGTGTGTGTGTATATGTTAGGTTTCAAATTTAGGAAAAAAAAACTCTTTGTTCTCGTTCTCGTTCGCCACACATGTCCTGTTAGTTATGGGCCATTTTGCTCCATAAGCGGGGGCCATTTTGCCCATACCCTTGAACAAAATGTCCCCCCTCAAGTTATTTTTTTAACTGAGACTTTCTCCAGTAAATATCCGTTTGGGGCCATTTTGATTATGTGCGTTCTCATGGGAGTTAAATAAAGATTCGTAAACACTATGAGTCGCATTGAATTTCTGCTGCAGCTTTGATCAGCTGAGGCCTAAACGTTAAGGAGCCCGTTTTTCCCCACCTTCCCCTAAAGAAATGATATGGTGATTTCAAGCCTTTGAAAGAGTTTCTAAATTCTCAAACGGCCACCGTTTTGAAACGTATCGAAATGTTTTGAAACTACGTTTCTACAAGTTTGGCACATACTAGCATAAACAGCGGTTATAAATGTTTTTTCTGAAAAACAAAGCACTGATGATAGCAGAGGAGTCTTAACAAGACTGCCGTTACTGATGGCTTTTATGCAATATTTGTTTTAATCATAGCATCTAAAGAGATGCATGTGTATCTTTTATGCTGATTTGTTTAATTTATTTGAAATTTTCTGACATGCGTCAGGAGCCAAACTTTCTTCTTTAGTGAACGATTCACACATTATGATGGCTTCATTTCACCGTTTTTTTTTTTTTTTGAGAGATCGGATGATTCATCATTTCTAAACCGCTGCTCTGCTCGGAAAAGGGAGGATATTCTGTGTTACGGGAACCCTGTACTGCCTCAGTGCCTCCTGTGTTCTGCTCCATGTGCGTTGTGCTGCGTTTTGTTTTTCCCTGCAATTGGTCTTTTCCGGTATTCACTCCATGATTCTTCCATCTCGCTGTCAACCGTCTGGTCAACGCCCTGCGACTCCTTCGTCTCCCTCCGTCCTTAGATTCCACCTAACTCCGCCTCAATCCTCCGTCGCCCCGTCTGATCCCGGTCTATCTGGGCGTCCTTTCAACGTCTTCAAGAGTGCTCTCTCATTCCTCGTTAGAATCTTAGTGGTGTGCATTTGGCTGGCTTAGTTTTGGGGTCATTGTTATCATCTTTATCATCATTATTTTTATTTGTTACTCTGGGATGTAGGATGCAATTTGGTCGAGATTAGATGGGGCCCCTCGCACATCAGGGGCCTGTCTCACCAAGCTGGATTAACATACCCGGGGTTTCCCTCAGTTACCCAGCTGCACTTAACCAGACATCCGTGGTCTTGATTATTGGTCTCACGAAGCCGGTTATCAACTCGTTAAGTGAACCCAGGAGTTTCCAACCTAGATCTGTGCTCGTGTACGTAAAAGAGGCGGTGTTAACTCCATTTGACCAATTGCGCACCATGGAGAAGCCGCAGAGGAGCAAACAATAATTCTAAGGATGTATGAAGAATATAAAGACATCATTCAGGCAAAAAGCAACACTGCTGCAGCTGCCAGAAGCCACAAGGAATCTTGGCAAAAAATTGCCGACTCTGTCAATGCGTAAGTTACTAGGATTGTAATATTAAATCACCACTGTGTGTGTCTCTCAAATGTATGTGCCTGTTTCGATTTCCTTTTATTCTTTTTGACAATTTAACCTCATTTCAGTTGCAACCCCAGAGGAGCCAAAATGACTTGGGAGCAAGTAAAAAATAAATACAAGAACATAGTTCAAAGCGGTCAGTAAGTTTATTATAATATCTTCCAGGCTACATATAATATGTAAACAATATACATACATTGTCTACAATAGTCTACACTACAACATGCACAAAGCTGTACCTTTTACGCCGTCTCTTTGTTGTAGAATGATCACAATGGAACTAATTTGATATTGTGTGCAGCTCACAGGAAAAAAATGTGACAAGAAAAAGACGGGAGGGGGTCCTCCTACACAACCGTACACTCCTGCAGAGGAGTTGGCCTAATCTTATAAGGGTCGCCCCATAACGGAGGGTGTGGAGGGGGAGTCTCCTCAGACCCTGGTGGAGGTAGCAGCTCATAAAACACGGCATATGTGGGGGAGAGCCGGTGCGAAAGTAACGTGGGACAAAAGTAATACGGCGATTTACTCACAGCCATCCGCACTTCGATGCATCAAATTAGGTCAGCACGTGCAGCTCGCAACACTCTCTAGACCCAGGAAAAATCTTGAGGTTTTGTCACTTCCCTGCGAAACGAGACCGGGAAGGCTGTTTTCCACAGTGGTGAGTAAATTCAGACAAATGGTAAACTTTTTTGATTTAAAGATTGTCTTTATCGCTCCTTGTGTCATATTTATGGTGAAATGATAGGTCATTTAGTTTTGTAACATATCCTGAAGTTTGAAATGTCAAACTTTTTCCACTTTAGAAGCAATCCTGGTTCAAATGTCAGGAGTCACTGTCGGGGCGGAAGTAACAACGGTTACGTTCGTCCCTCTCTGCTAATGCGGCCGCATTTTGTGTTTTAAAGCTCATTAAAAAATGTGTGTGTTATATTTTACCGACAGAAAATGCCTAGAGTTAGGGTCAGAACTACCCAGAGAGGAAAGGTTGACCAGCAGGTGTACGGAAGGGCCTTTTTTGATGTCCAAAGAGGCGAGAGTATAAGGAGGGCAGCAGAGGTGCATGGCGTTTGTCATGTCACCCTGTTCAGGTACTGCAAGAGGAGGGCAGAGGCAGGAGGGCAGCAGGCCAGAGCCCCAGGGTACAGGGCTCACAACACAGTCTTCAGAGAAGAACAGGAGAAGAGACTGCAGGCATATATAAAGAGAGCAGCTGATATATATTTTGGCCTGAGTCCTAAAGAGGTGGGAGTAACACTGCAGACAGAGCTGCACCACTACCGCCATTTGCCTACATCAAAGTCAAAACGGCTTGTTCATTTTTAAATTAACTTGACTTTATTTATTTATTTATTTATTTATTTATTTATGTATTAGAAGTGTGAGTTCAATGTATAGCTAGAGTCATACTAAAAGCAATTTTAACCCTCTATTAACCAAACCCATTTCCAATTGTGTAAAAATCATTTCCCTAGGCAAATATGTTGATTATGGGCCAATATTTGGAAAAATAGTAAAAAAAAAAATTTAAAATTTTTTTAAAATAAAATTTAAATTGAATTTTTTTTTTTTTTATTTTAAAATTTTAACTTGACGGACCATTCAAGTTATTCTCAAATGTTTATTTGGCAATAAGAAACAAAACCAGCAGGGTGTCCAGGCTGTTAACCCTTTCACTTTATGTAGCAGATATGCTACGGTGGTTAATAGAGGGTTAAATAAATCCACATTAAAAAAATCAGATTAATTGTAGGAACATACACTCAATTAGCCTCTTTTTTCATGCTGTTTTAGGTGTGAAAGTTTGCATTTAAGCTGGCCGAAAATATTGGCCTCAAAACTCCATGTTCATGGGAGAAAAACCAGATGGCAGGGTTAGCTCACCTCCTTCCTCGAGCGCAACAGAACCCTGTCCATCCGTCGACCTCAAGACACCAGCATGTCCCGTTCCACCAGCTTCAACAAGACCAACGTGACAGCGTTTTTTTAAAAACCTAAAGACTGTCCTCACCCGCTATAATTTTGAAGCAAATGACATGTGGAACATGAATGAAACAGGTAAAATTTATATTTAGATAAATTAAAAAGCAACAGTGATTTGCAACAGCAACAGCAATAATTCATTTCATTTATTATTTCAGGTACCACAACGGTTCAAGTGCCAGACAAAATCATTGTCACCAAGGGGCAGCGCCAGGTCGGTGCTGTGACCTCTGGGGAAAGAGGGACATTCGTGACTGTTGCCTTTGCTGCCAACGCACAAGGCAGCTTTGTTCCCCCTTATTTTATCTTCCCAAGGAAGAAGTTTCAGGACCACTTCATCCGGGATGGCCCCCTTGGCTGCACTGGTTCTGCCAATGGATCGGGGTGGATGCAGGAGACAGATTTCTTGGCATTTTTACAGCATTTTGCAAGACACACCCGCGTGACCCCGGTGTCAAAGTTGCTGCTACTCTTAGACAATCATCCATCACACCTCTTTGTGGTAGCTATTGACTTTTGCAAGTCACATGGCATTGTACTCCTGTCTTTTCCACCCCACTGCTCCCACCGTCTTCAGCCGCTAGACCGAAGCTATTTTGGTCCTCTGAAGCACTATATTAACAGTGCAGCAGACAATGGGATGCGAATGAACCCTGGAAGAACTTTGACCATCTACAACATCCCAAGTCTTGTGGCTAAAGCTCTGTCTCAAGCTGCGACAGCAAGCAGCATTTCATCTGGGTTTGAGTGTACCGGTATCTGGCCCTTTAATCCAGATATTTTCAGTGAGACAGACTTTGCTCCAGCTTTTGTGACCGACCGTCCTGCACCAGTGCCAGCTCCATCACCAGCGCCCTCTTCATCACCAGCGCCAGCTCCATCACCAGCTCCATCACCAGCGCCCTCTTCATCACCAATGTCCGCCTCATTACCAGCGCCCCCTTCATCACCAGCGCCGTTCCATCACCAGCGCCCTCTTCATCACCAATGTCCGCCTCATTACCAGCGCCCTCTTCATCACCAATGTCCGCTCCATCACCAGCACCCGCTCCCTTAAGACACCAGCAACCTAGCCAGAGCCCATTTGAGCTGCATCCCCATGAGTCTGCCATTCCTGTAGATGGTGAGAGTTTGCGTCTGTGTGTGTCTTTAAATGTGCATGTTGAGCCTTGCCAAGCATTTTTTTTTTTTTTTAAATATTATCTATCCAGGTATGCTTGTGGTTCCAGGAACAACTAGTGGCACGCCAATACAGAGGTTCAGCCCAGAAAAGGTTCGCCCATATCCAAAGGCTGGCTCGAGGAAAGAAAATAAAAGAAGAGGCAGAAAGAGGTGAGCAGAGTGTCGTTTTTAATTTGTCTTGATTTTCTTGCTTGTATAAAAACAAAATGATTCTGACTATCATCTCATTGAGTGTTGCAGGTCAACAGCAATAATGACTGACACCCCAGTAAAAGCTGCTTTGGAGGAGGAGAGTCGGCAGAGGGGCCAGAAAAAACAGTCCTCTTCAAAACGCCCAAAGAAAACGTTGTTTAGTGGACACACTGCAACCACAGTTTCTCAGGGCAATGATGAGGAATGTCTTGTTTGTGGTCTTTGCCTGGAGAAGTGCGGGTGCAGTGCATCTTTTGTCTGCTGTGGTCGCATGAGGCATGCACTGAGGGTGCAGCTCATTATATCTGTCACAACTGTGATAATGAGTAAAGTAATTTCATAATTTTTTATAAATAGACCAATTGCACCCCAGATAGCAAGCACCTCCGCTCCGGATCTTCCCCGGCTCTGTGCCGACTCCAGCTGATCCGGCTCAGAGCTGAGGCAGATCCGGAGCAGAGGTGCTTGCTATCTGGGACGTTAAACATGTTCACGTTTACTTTTGAAACATTTGAAGCAAATTAAAATGTTTAAAACAAATGTCTGATTGTTTTTGTTTCTGTTTTAACAACAGTAATTTAAAAGATTCCAGTTAATTTCATCACGTTACTTTTGTCCGGCCTGTGTGCTACTTTCATCCCGACTGGAGGGGTCGAAAGTAGCAATGCGCAACTTCCGTTCGACGTCAAACTATGCCGAAGTCAATATATATTGGGATGATTTAGCACCTGATATTGACAGAGCACACACGAAAGTAGTTAATCGCTCCGAAAATTTTTTTTGGTCTGTAACGTTATCTTTTTAAAATGACGTCCATGTGAAAAATGTTACTTTCGTACCAGCTCTCCCCTAACTCACGTAGTTCAAAAATATTCTGTTCGGTAACTTTTTCGAATTGAAGCAAAACCACCACGCTGTCTTGCTCCTTCCCGTCTCAAATCATGCACCAAGCTGCGTAAACTCCCTCTACTGCCAAAAAAGAATGAACTTTAACAGAGTAAGGGACACCTCCAGTAACACCCTTTTTAGTTGGCTGCTGATACATTTTAAGACATGTAATTTGAGAAAGATCAAATTATTTTGGCCGAGTTTCCCAGATTCATTTAAGAAGATCTTAGCGCTAAGAGCTTCTTTTGATCCTTCTTAAGGCTCCAGTAAGAAGCAAACGCGTTTCCCAGATTCCTTCTTAGCCTAAGATGATCTTTTGTTAAGAGGGATTTGAAAGAAGGGTCTGGAACACTCTTAACACCCTTCTTAGCGACGAAACACTGCAGATACAGCCGCGTCAGGCAAATCAATGTGACACTAAGCGAGGAGATATTAATGCAGTGCGTACGGTTTGTCTTTATTTTATCTCCCCCCCCCTTTCATGCACCCCTACTACCCATTAAGGGGAGGAGAAACCCAAAAATCACTTCAATCTGCTCAAGAACAGGACAATCAATCAGAGGGAGCAGGAGGGAGAAGTTTATGCTTCAGGGGCATTTTAATGTTCTAAGTTGACTGTTACAATGATTTGTAGGTGTACTTTGACTTCAACCTGGGTTTTCTCAAAACCTGATTTTTGCCCCGATTGCTATCATTTAAGGCACTATATCTCACTTATTTGTGGAGCTTTTCTCATGAAATTTTGAAAGAAGTCTGTGTACATATCAGGAAGTCTACTGAACTAAAAGTTTTGGTTTAGCCCTTTGGGTCTGTAAGTTATGGTGATTTATATTTCATATCAAGGGGGCGAAAAATGGCAAAATCCTCTTTTACCCCACTAAATCTCTAGTATTATGTGTAAATGCTTTATTCTTGTTCAGAAGAAGGTGTAAACATAAATAAATCTAATTAAAAAAAACCTGATTCAAATATCTTGCTTTAGTCCTGAGATATAAGGCAAAGAAATAATGGTGAAATCGGGGCGGTGGCCATCTTGAATCACATGACCTAATTATGCAAATTAGGTCAAATTCATATTTTGTGTATTTCAGGTCATATACTGTCAATACACCAAGTATGAATGATTTCTATCCAAAAATGACAATTTTTTTCCAAAAGGTTTCTCCTCCCCTTAAGCTTTTAAAATGAGGGAAAACTTACATCTCTCCTCTATGCTTCCATGTGTTTAAATATTTTACCATATTTCCCTAATTCTTCCCTAATATTTCCTGTCTTCTATTTGACCACTTGTTGTACGCTCTATATATAAAGCAACTTGAGCTGCATGTCTCAAATCAAGTTGAATAAGGTTTAACCGCAGGACACAGGCACACAGCCACTCTCCAACCCAGGGATAATTCACACATGTACTGTAAGTGAACACAGCTGGAAAGTAATCAAGGGAGGCTTCACCCGCTAGTCTACATGAAGGGGTTTCCCAGTCTCACATGTGTGGGATGCCATGGCTGCTACACAGCATATTCTTGCTGCAAACCAACAGTGTTGCCGTGCACAGAGCCAGATGGTTTATATAAATGCATTTGTGCATCACCACTTCAGTCCCCTGGACGTGCTACCAGACCACACTGTCCAGGCAAAGTACAGGTCGCCTCGCCCTGAGATCCAGCGCCTGATCCAGTTGGTGTCTCCACACACCGAGGGAAACCCGCAGTAACTTCGCTCTGAGCCCAGAGGTGCAGCTCCTTGCTGCGCTGCGTTTTTACGCAGTGGGGAGCTACCTGGAGGCGGTGGGGGACAGCACCAGCCTCAGCAAAGCGTCGGTGTCACGGAGTGTGACAGCTGTGACAACGATCCTCCTGCGCCATGTCCGACAGCATATCAGGATGCCCACCACAAGGGAGGAGGTCCGTCAGGTCCACCAAGGATTTCACGCCATGGCTAGGATCCCCAGGGTGATGGGTGTGGTGGATGACACCTTGATCCCGCTCCTCAACCCATCCCTGGAGGACCCAAGCTGGATCAGCAGGAAACAATACGCTGCCATCAACACACAGGTGGTGGTGGACCACGACGGGCTGATCACCGACATCGCTGACAAGTGGCCAGAAGGCACCCATGACAGCTTCGTGTGGGCCAACTCAGCTGTGGGGCAGAAGGCTGGCAGGGGACAGTTGCTTCTCCCTCGGGGACAGTGGCTACTCTCTCCGCAGCTACCTGATAACCCCCATACCAAACCCGGCATTGCCAGCGGAGGAGAGGTTTAATGACTCCCACACCCACACCAGGACCCATATCGAACGGGTGTTTGGCAGGTGGAAAGCACGCTTCCGCTGCATTCATCGGTCGTCGGGTGGGCTGCGCCTGTCACCTGTCAAGTCCTGCCAAGTCATCGCTGTGACCGCTATGCTCCACATCATAGCTGTGCGCGCCAGGGCAGATGAGCCACCTGCTCTACATGAGGATGAATCATCGGAGGAGGAGAACAATGATGACCCACCATCACCCCACCATGAACCCCGAGCAGCACTCCACCAAGCCGGTCTCCTGGTCAGACAGGAGCTCATCAACCTGTTCTGATTTCGGACATCCCCACTTCCCCACCCTTTCACCATGCAGTCACCAACCAGTCCACTGAGCACTTGTACACCACCCACCCCCAACCACCACCACCACCACCACCAAATAAATAAAAAAAAACACTAAATAAAATAAGCCCACTGCCACCATGCAGTGCGGCAAGCATCATATCAGCTGTTACTCTTACCCCCAATTTCCACATACTCCGTCTGCGCCGCGCAGCGCAGTGCCGCGTACTGCGGAGCAAATAGCTCCTATTCTAGCCAATATTTGCATTTCCACAGCGCGCGCCGTGCAGCGTCTCTGAAGCGTCCCAAAAGCGCCACTGCGCTCCGCTTCGCCAGAGATACGCGCCTGGTCTATTTTTAAGTGACTTTGCTCCCCTTTTGTATCAATTGACGTAGACCAGATCGCGCCAGACAGGAAATTAAAAGCACCAAACGGGGCTCCGCTGTGTGGCGCGGCGCTCCAGAAACGCATCCAGTGGGCGAGGGCTCGCGCCGTCGGTCACTCCAGATTTGCGGCGCTGCGCGGCGCAGAGGGAGTATAAGCTTTGCTGCTATCCCTAGAGTAACAAAGTAAACTGCATAATTATATGCAAAATTATATCAGAAAAATAAGAATGAAAACATAAAATCAAATAATATGACATTACATGAGGTACAGTATCATGTAATGTTATATGATTTCACTCATGTAATGTTATGATTTCATTTTGTGTTTTCATTTTTATTTTTCTGATTTCTTATCTGTGTTATTGGTCTTTATTTGCGTCCGTTTATTTTCAGACATTCTGCTGCGTGCGCAATGGCATTACGCACGTTCATTTTTAACATTATACGCCAATTGTTACATCAAAACTTCTTTTGTGTGCATGTAAGTATGTGGAACAATCGGTTACTCTGACATCGATTGATCAGTTTAGCTCCAGTTAAGAAGGCAGTTAAGAAGGGCATAAAGACACTTGTTAAGAAGGGCACTAAGAACGCATCTGGGAAACACTCTTATCTTAAGGCTCCCTCTTAGCTGAACTCTTCTTTGGAGCCTTCTTAACTCCTTAAGAACGCTCTTAACTGGGAAACATGGCCAAAATGATTATCACTGAATACATGATTGTTTTACCATCTATTTCCTACCACCTTCATTCCTACAACAAACGGCCCTTCATCAGTTTCATTGCCATTTCCTTTATTCCTTTTCTTTTTACCCCCTTCCACCTCATCACTCTCCATTTGTTCAAAATTCAACATTTAAAGAAAAAGACAACTATCTAATAATCAAACAAAACGCTATACTTTCGAAATTCGCGCCTGCCACTCTACCCGCGCACCCCATCTCTGCGCTCTCCTCAGCGGAGCAAACCCGCTTTATGGGGGTTTATGAGGATTATCGGGGAATTATCACAAGGAAAGGGAACACTGCTGCCATCAACAGGACGAGGGAGGTGGCCTGGCAGAATATCGCCGACAAGCTACATGCGTAAATGACACAAAGATCACTCAATAGGTTGTATTATATAATAAAAATATCTGGCATGAAAGGAACAAAATGAATGTAGATAGGCTTACTGATATTCACCAAATTTATTAATTTATTTTCGAAAGTGATACCACATTTATCAATTGATTGCAGCGAAAATTTTAGATAATTTGCTAGCCAAATTGATTTTTTTTTTTTTTTTTTTTTTTTTAAGTTTGATTTTGTCTTTATTGGAATTATTTATTTTTGAATAGTTAATGTTTTTTAATGAATTATATTTATGTTTCACATATTATCATTGCATGACAGTTGTGAGTGTGTAAATAACTGTCTTTTGGGTGTCTGTTCCAGTCTATTGGACATTCTCTGAACATAGATGAAGCTAATCCTCACCTTAAACCTGCTACAGGGCAGGATTGCCCTGCAGCTTAAATCACCATGGTTACGAGGCTGGGATTCACATTAACCACCTTGATGGAATGGATCTGTGGCTCAGGTTGATGGAACAGAAATCTGAGCTTAGCTGGATGTATTAGGCTTAGCCAGAACCATAGTTTCCATGGTTACCGATGTGGGGCTAATCTCAACCTCTTTGATGGAACTGAACTCTCGCTATCATAAGCCAGACTTGGCCATTTATGTCTGGATTTTCCTTTAGCCTGCTTGATGGAATACCCCCCAGTCATTCTGCCATACAGGAAATAGAAAATGTCCATCGTGTCCAAGAGAAATCAATGTCTCAGATCTATTCCCCTCTATCACTGCTCCGCATCATTCTCAAATCCAACAGAAAGCACCCATACATTTTTAAACAAATGAAAACAGTTGACTTCATGGATTTCAAGTCATGTATCCAATATCTTAATTAAAATGTACTGCCCTTTTCTGAGCTTATCTCAATGAAACTGAACTCACATAATCTATTTGAAATTCAGTAAAAACTTCCCATCAGCTTGAGAATTTCAGTGTCCCGAGCATCAAGTCCATGAGAAGGGGAAGGCATGTTAACGAGTTGGGTGTTGAGGCACTTCGACCTAGAACGGTCCGTGGAAACAATTGCAATAAATTCCCCTCCCACAAGGTAGCAGATTTGAAAGAAATGCTGAAATTCATGCCTTTGGTTGATCAAGAGTATTATAAGCAGACATTTAATATTATGTAGGTCTTCACAGAAAATGTGCAACATGGTATTTCACCTGACTCGATGATACAATAAAGCTTGGTAGTTTACATTAGATAACAGGCGGTTGCTTCATGCCAATTTATTATTGTTCTTTTCCTGTGTCCCAGGTTTTTTCTTATTGTGTTTGTGATGGTTGGTAAGGAATAAATCCTGTTTTCAGGCAATGCGTTTTAAACAGTTCTAGCAAATCTGTCAGATATTGTTGCATTTTTGATTGTATTTTTTTTAATCAATGTGCAGTGATGCACTTGTGTAATTTTGTTAACTTCAGACAATAATAAAACTTTGTTCAGTAAGCATTAAGTCCTTGCATTTAAAAAAAAAAAAAAAACACATTAATTTCAGTTAGAACCTTCTAAGTACGTTTATTTCTTCGGTCATTAAGGTTACAGGGTTCCATTTCTCATTATTTCCAAAATAATCCATAAAATTCTAGTTAAATTACTGAACTCTTCTAACAGTGAGAGAAAGTGTCAGTTGATAAATACGTTCAGTGTTTCACTTAGGTGTATCAATATAAAAATCTCCTACAATGAGCAGCCAAACTTTGCAAGCAAATTCCTCAATATTGTCTAAATGTTAGTTACAACCCTGTAATTCTGAGGTCCAGGTATTTGAAAAACAAAATCAAATGCCTGTTATTGTGGAACCAAAGTGGAAGTTATAATCAAATTTCACATGCATTATCACACTATAGGACCCTGACATATGAAATCTCTGAGCCGGCCATTTTGTTTGATTGGTTATCATGGTATTATCATTTTCAGTGGTTGTTTTATGGTAGGCTATGGAAGCCCCAGGTGGATTTTGGTTGAATCTGGCATCGATGCAGAGCACAGTGCAGGGGATCCAGGCACCAAATTTGGGGCCAATCCATCATTCCCTGTAGTGCCACCAATAGCGCCACCGACAGGCACATTTCAGAGTATATTCCTGCTATTAACTTTCAATTCATTTGTCCTAACATTGTGAGCCTTGCTTCCCCTGAATATCTGAGTCATAATGAAATAAATATATTCATCCAGCTGTATTGCAAATCTGAAAAAAAAAAAAAAATTTTATTTCTCGAAATCCTGTTTTTGTGAACTAGTCCTAATCTATTTATTTATTTATTTGTGAGTTTATTTGACAGGGACAGTGCACATTAATAAAACATTTCTGTAAATGCAGCAGAGTTAGCCTAAAAGGCTATTTTTTGTCATGGTTTGTGAGGTGTGCGTGTGGTTTGAACTTTTCTTTGCGGCTCTCGTCCCGGGACGATATCGAATTCTTTGGCTATCGAATTCTTTACCCAGCTGGCTGATTGAGCTGGGGTGCCCTTTCCCAGACTCTATATAAGCAGGAGGTCCGGCACACCTCCTTCGCTAGAGTGTCTGTGTTTTGCTTCGCAATATAGCCGAAGATATCTGTACTCAGGTTTTGTATGACTTTCGATCTTCTGATATTTGGAGTTTCTTCTCCCTTTTTTCTATCTCGCTTTGCTTCCATGGTTCGGACTATTATACGTCCTTTGGAAGCGCGAGTACTTTCGTTAGGTCTGTATTATTCTCTGTGTTTGTACTGTGTCCGGGTTGCTCACTTTCTCTCTGGTCGTTGCGCTTGGCCTCCTAATTCGACCGGCCATTACAATTTTTCTGTTATGATTCTGCCATGTCTGTCATGTTTCTGCCATGCCTGTTCTGTTTTGGCATGTTCTGTTTAGTTTTTGTTCCTTGCCATGTTTTTGTTTTTGCCATGCCAGATCCACTTTTCTGTTAGATTCCGGTCCATGTCTTTGCCCATGCCCTTCATTGCACTTTGTCTCCCCTGTCTGGTCTTTTAAGCTACAGCTTCTCCCCCAAGTCCTCCGTGTCACATGTTTAGGTGATTTCATGGTTTCTGGGTTTCAAACATTCTTTCTAATCTCGTTTGCTTCCTTCGCCTTGCTTTTCTATTTTACTAACCCATACTAACAGTTTGTTATTTTGTTAAAGTTACTAACCAAGACTAACATTGTATATAATACTAACTTACTAACGAGCACCAGGGATTGTATAGCTGCACTTACTAATTGATTAACAAGCTCTCAGCACTCGCCCTGTTCTAGTCTCCACCTCTTGCCTTCACTTAGTCTTTGCTGCAATTCAGCGGATCCTCCGCATCTGCTCTACTCTGTCCTGCCTCTCATTATCTGTGCACATTAGAACTCCCTAACCGGAGCTGTATGTTTTGTCATAGGCTGTCTCATGATCCCTGTCCGCGTTTTGGCTTTTGCCAATTTCATGTGGTTAGGTTCTCCCTCGTGTTTGCTCCCACGTAAATTAGTCTGATCCAATTCACCGTGACTTCCCTTGTGTGTATTTAAGCAGCTCTTTTCACAGCAGTTCCCCGTCAGAACGTTTCCTTGTGCCACGCTTGTTTTCGCCTTGTACTCTATTGTGATTCTCTTCTGACTGGACCGTCCCTGATTTTTCATTTTTGCCTCTGATTTGGATTTTCTGCCTGCATCTGTGTACCAAGCCCATTTTGCCTGACCACAATTATTGTGTTTGCTGCCCTGGTTACGATTTGGATTTCGCCCTTTGGATTTTGATTTTGGATTGTGGACTTTGTACTGTCGCCTCCTGCTCTGCGGGGGTTTGCCCCCCTTTCCAATAAAATCCCATATTTTTTCCTCACTGCTCGACTCTCGCGTTTGGTTCCAGAACCGTACCTAACATTTTCATCTGTACTGTAGTCCCTGGACAGATGTTACAATGCCACCCTAAAAAGTAAAATGACTTGCAAGGTAAAATTAAAATCATGAATAGAAGCATGCAAGGCAGAAGAACAAGAATATTAGAATTATTAAAACACCAAATTAAAACATGCGATACAAGGCTCCTAGTACAAGCCATGCAAAAAGTAAGATGAGGACAATGCATGTTTGAGGAAACAACAACAAAAAAAACTACATTATCCCACAAAGCACCAAAAGTTAGATACTAAGAGAAACAAGCAGAAACAAAGCAAAAGCAAACAGACAAAACCAAGCACAGTATGTACAATAGATAAAACAATGTTTCACAGAAGAGACAAAGCCACAATAAGACATGCCCACAGAACAGACAGACAATAGCAGCATGGTGGCAGCTAGGAGCAGACAACAAAAAAAAAAAAGGTTTGGCTGCTGAGTTCTGGAGTACAAATAAGTTTTAGTGCTGACAAAGCTGAGTACCAATTAGCCATTTCTTTAAATACACTCTAAATAAACCACAGGACTCCCATTCTCTCATGGTTACTGGAACTAAGTTCCAGTTCAGTGCAGCTTTCACAGAAAATGCAGATTTACTGAATGCACTTTTTCGGAGAGGGATAATGCAGTCCCCCCTTTGCTGCACCTCTAGTAAAACAATGAGCAGTTGTTCTTAAATTGATGAACTGTCTAAGTGGCGGACAAGTCAAACCATGTATTACCTCATAAGACAGACATTTGCATATGTGATTAAGTTTTCCCAATTCAACAAATTATATTTTTTCAGTATTGGACAGTGATGATAGTGCACCGATTTCTTGTCAAGGGTTTTAAGAGTCCGCTTATACAAAGACTGTAATGGTTTTAGAGTAGTGGCATTCGCCAGCGACCAAGTTGTTAAACAGTAAGTGATATGACCATGCAATGCATATACATTTTGGCTGCCTTTATTGACATATAATCTCTAATGAACCGAAAATTTGCCAGATTAAATTTGACCCGGTTATAGACCTTTTTCACCTGAGACTTAAATGAGAGTTTTGAGTCTACCAGAACTCCGAGATACTTGCATTCAGGTACGACCTGGAACCTTTCCCCTGATACAAAGAGATCTGGCTCAGCACTTAAGTTGTTTGTTTTTGTGAAGAACATGGATACTGTTTTAGAGACATTTAGTTGCAGACAGCAGCACTTTAACCATGCTGATACCTGCACCATAGAGTTTGTCAGATCATTAGCAACTTGTGCCATATTGCTACCATGTATATAAATTACTGTGTCATCTGCATACATTTGAATGTTGGCGTTTGGACATACAGACGGAAGATCATTAATATATAATGAGAACAACAATGGGCCCAAGATAGATCCCTGAGGGATACCTGTAAATAGACGGAGGGCAGCTGAAATGCTATTTTGTACTCTAACATACTGAAAACGATTTAACAGATATGATTCTATCCATTTAGGTGTATCTGAGGAGAAATTGAAGGTAGCTAGCTTAGTTGGAAGAATTCTATGATTAATGGTGTCAAATGCCTTCTTAAGATCAAGAACCACGGCTCCAACAGCACCGCCTTTATCCAATAAAGTTTTGATTTATTCAATAAAAAAAACAATTTTCTGCCTCAGTTGCATACTTGGCTCTGAATCCAAATTGCATTGGGTGCAAAGCAAATGCAGTAGTATTCAGGTGACCTATTATTTGATCTGCTACCAGCTTTTCTGCAACCTTTGACACTGTTGGAATGATGCTAATGGGCCTGTAATTACAGATGGAAAAGGGATCTCCACTTTTGAATATTGGAACAACAACAGCTGACTTCCAAACACTTGGAAACATTCCCTGACAACATGAGAGGTTAATAATTTTGGTAATTGGCTTAGATAGAGTTGTATTGAGTTCTTTCAGCTTAACTGAATTCATACCAAAGACATCATTTGCTCTGGATGGATTTAGAGATCTAATTATTCTCATAACCTCAGATTCAGTAATATTCCCTAATTTGAGTGTTGGTTCCATTGTATTGACAGGATAAACATTCATATTCTCAGATGAAAAACATTGAGCAATGGTAGCTACAGAATCAATAAAGTAGTAGTTAAGAGCTTCTGCTACTTTGGTTGGATTTTTTGTAAGCTGTCCATCTACTTTAAGCTCAAGCAGTTTTCTCTCTTTGTTATAATATTCTGTTAATTTTTTTAACTGTTTCTAGATAATTTTAGAATTACCTCTTGCCTTTTCTATTATGATCAGGAAAAAATCTGCCTTAGCTTTTCTTAATTTCTTTACCACCTTGTTCCTTAACATAGCAAAATGTTGCCTGTCACAGCTCAATTTAGATTTGACAGCAATTTTTAGGACAAAATCCTGTTCTTTCACCAGTTTTAAGATTTCAGCATTTATCCAAGGAACAGTATTTTTGTTATTTTTATGCCTAAGTTTATAGGTAAAATCATTAATAGTACTCTCTAGTTTTTTTTTTTTTTTTGAGAATATTTCACAGTCTTCCTCACGGGGTCTATTCCTAACAATAGATCATCCCATTCAATCTCTTGAACAGCCCTTTTGAAATTCTCCTGCTTGAATTTGGGTATTCCAAAAGATTCAGATTCCCTCCCCAAGGGACTAAATCGCTTCTTGGTTAGTTTTCTGGCTACCAAGGTCAGATTGTGGTCAGACAGACCAGTTAACATATTAACACGTTGACTGCCAACTATGAGATAATTCGTAATGGCGGGACTTGAAAATTCGGGGAAAATGATCCATCCCTTTATTGATGGCAATTAGTCCTGGCTAATTCTAGATGGTTTTCCTTTATAAGCACGTTTTCCAATTCGAGAATAATCAAGTGGCAATTGAAGACACGGCTTCTCTCCCCCATGCGATCTAACAACAAATAATGGGCTACATTCAGTAGAAAATAATTTAATTATAATTAGGTCTATGCACTGGCACTCAGAATTTTTTTTTTCCAATTCGCAGCATTTCCAGAACTTATTTGCGAATGAAGGTAATTTTGGACAAAAAAAAAACACCTGTTTTTGAGTGCCAGTCATAGACTTGCTGTAAAAATAGACATTATCAGACTGGAAAATGAATGGAGCCCACCATGTATACTTGTCACCAGAATTACCTAAATTCGAGAAGAGTTCTGAAATGCCAGTTGCTGGGAAAAAAAAAAAAAAAAAAATTGCGTTGCTGAGTTCGCCAGGAAAACCATCTAGAATTAGCCAGGAAAATCTGCCATCAATAAAATAAAGGGATGGATAATTTTCCCCGAATTTTCAAGTCCCGCCATTACGAATTATCTCGTAGTTGGCAGTCAACGTGTTAAAGGATTTTAAGATTCTCTCAGGTCTGTTACAAAGTATTAAGAGCCATTCCACGAGAGATTGACATTTGGTGGGCAGTTGACCCCCCTGCAACTGAATGAAGATACGGGTGTCTCATGGAAAAAGCCAAATTTTTAGGTCCATATCTTACTTTGCCTGCCGGTAGTGCCACTTGGAAGCCATTAAAGTGGCTCAGTTTTGCTGTCAACACCACATTTTACATCAACAATCATGACTTAAGGATACACAGTACCAAATATGTTATACTTTTATCATGACCTTAGACACTTCAAGCCTGGATAGACATCAGTACCACATCAGCACCAAGCTGGGTAACTACGTTATTGAGCCAGAATTATTTGAGAAATAACAGTAAAAATTGAAAATGGGAATGGGAATAAAATTATATCCCAGATATATACCAATCTAGAATGCTTTATTATGTGTTTACTCACAACAAGACTATCATTATCAGTGAATAGCACCTTGGTATCTTGCTGTGTTTGTGCAATAGACGGCCAGAAAGATGGTTGAAATTCATTTTTGGTGCATGTTTGCAGTATGTTTTCTCTGTAACCCAGATTTGTACTGTGAGGGTAAATGCAGTTTTTTGTTCTTTTGGAACTCTATTTTCAGGGATACCAAGCATTTCTTTGGTAGTATCTACGTTTTCCACCTAGACGGAGCCAAAGTTGGTGGAAAAGTCAAATTGGACCATTTCATGGCAGATTGTGCCTATGTTTAGGTGGCATTATTTTGTTTACCCAGCAAGATAGAGATCTGAAATTCTCTGGATGCATAGTCCTGTTGGGGTTCATTACAGCTTTAGTAAAATCTCAATGGTAGTATTTTCACGGTAGATGATTTTAAACATCAAAAATGGGAAAAATTCACCTCCAGGGGGCACTGTATGCTGGATGCAAGTACTGCCCATCCCCAGCAAAGTACCAAAGAAATTGTTTTTGAATTGTGATGCACACAGCTTGTTTTCTCTGAAAATGAAAAGTTTAGCTTGGTACTGTTCTGGGGTGCGTTTCCCAAAAGCGTAGTTGCTAACTAAGTTAGCAACTTACATAGTTCGTCCATTCACCGTCAATGGGCCCAACTATGTAAGTTAGCATCTATGATTTTGGGAAACGCACCCCTGGATGGACAGCTATCTGACCAAAAGTGGTGCTCTAAAGACCTAATATTTTATTAACCTAATATATCATATTCCCAGACATATACCAAAGTTCTGTCTTTTCACACATATAAAGTACGTGCACAGTTAAACATAAAATTTGTAATCTGTTTGGTATAAAGCTGGGTTGGTTGTATATTGGAAAAGAATATTGGTGGTGATTGTAGGATTGTGTCAACATGCAAGACTTATCAGTTGTCAGTACAGTGTACAGTTTTGTAGTGTTGGAGAGTTTCAGAAAATGACAAATTCTCTGCATTTTTGCATTACTATTAGAATCAGAAAGCAGGCTTCAGTGTTAATTCTAGGATTTCCATAAGGTATGGTGCTTGGGTATGAAAAAGGGCACAGCAGTCGCATCTAGCGAGTGGTTGTCCTGATAAAGGGCACAGAAATCCTAGCAAGCAAGCAGCACCCTGCCAAGAAAAGGGCAGTTCATTTGTAGTGGTAACTTGCGTGCCTTCATTCCTAACACCTGCCCATGATGTCTAGCCTTTGGGATACCTGCTGGTTGGGAGGGCAGGGTTTCTTTTACATTTTTGTGTGTACCAAGCCATGGGTGTTGATGCAACTATTGTGCCATATTGGCTGCAGCCTGCTATTTAATTCAGAGACAGACATGCTCACTATCTACGGCCAGTGAGCAGCCCTGTTGAGACCCAGGATGCAGTGTAGTAGGGCTTGCCTTGGGCTTGACTGGCTCCATGGGTAACATCGACCCAGATCCAATGAAGAAGGCCATGGATGGCTGCTCAGGGCCAAGGCCAAGGAGCACCTCTGGTGCGCACCACCAGGTGCCGCCAACCCACAATCCAATTCCAAAAACAGACTGACGGATAGAGCTAGTCACATGCTGTGTTGACAAAATTTTGCTTTGGATAACATGAAAAGTAAAAAAACAGTTTTAGCTTTTGTACTATACATTCTGTCTTCATGTACACGGTTGTGTGACGAAGGATTTTTTTCAGAGTTCAAATTATGGACTTTTATTTTATGTATGTGTAAGTATACTGTTGACGCATGTCTGCATACGTACTTACAGTGGTACGCTTTTTGCATTAGTTCTTTTTTGGCATTTAAAAATTTTGGACTGGTCATGTTTTATAACATGCTGTACGTTTCTGACTGTGCTGTACCCGTACTTGGTAATAACCAATGTATTGTGCGTTTGTAATGCTCACAGTCACCACCAGTTTACAACCAAAAAGCTGTATACCAAAGGGATTACAAATTTTATGTATAACTGTGTATGTGCTTCACATATTTCAAAAGACAGAACTTTGGTTTATGTCTGGGAATATGGAATGTTAGGTCGGTAGAACATTAGCTCTTTAGAGCGCCACCTTTAGTCAGAAAGCAATCTACCCAGCATAGTACCAAACCAAGCTCTACACTTTCTGAGAAAACTCGCTGTGTGCATCACAATTCAAAATAATTTCTTTGGTACATTGCTGGTGATGGCCAGCACTTGCATCCAGCCTACAGTGCCCCCTAGAGGCGAATTTTTCCGAGTCTTGATACACTGAAAATACTACCATTGAGATTTTACTAATGCTGTAATGTACCCCATAGGACTATGCATCCAGAGAATTTTAGATCTCCGTCTTGCTGGGTAAACAAAATAATGCCACCAAAACATAGGCACAATTTGCTATAAAATGGTCCATTTTGAGTTTTCCTCCAAATTTGGCTCCGTCTAGCTCGAAAGTGTACATACTACCAAACAAATTCTTAATATTCCTGAAAACAGATCTCCAAAAGCACAACAAACAGCATTCATCACCATGGAACATATCTGGGTTACTGAGAAAATATACCGCAAACATGCACCAAAATCAATTTCGACCATCTTTCCAGCCATCCATTGCACTAACCCAGCAAGATACCAAGGGAATATTAACTGAAAATGATAGTTTTGTTGTGAATAAACACATAATAAAGCATTCTAGTTTGGTATATATCTGGGATATTATTTTATTTCTATTCCCATTTTCAATTTTTACCGTGATTTCTCGAATAATTGCGGCTCAATACCATAGTTACCCAGCTTGGCGCTGATGTGGTGCTAATGTCTATCCAGACTTGAAGTATGACAGGTCACGATAAATGTATAACACATCTGGTCTTGTGTACCCTTATGTCATAATAATTGATGTAAAATGTGGTGTCAAAAGCAAAACTGAGCCACTTTAGGGGCTTTCCGGCAGCGCCACTGGCAGATTTCTTGAGATACGAATCTAAAAATTTGGCTTTTTCTGTGAGACAACCATATCTACCTATCTGCCAAGTTTCATTCAATTCCAGGGGGGTCAACTCCTCAACTTCTTCAAAAAGTGCCACTTTCTCACGGAATGGCTCTTAAGTCAATTTGAGTCTCAGTGGAGCTTGTTATTCTTGTGGGCCCATTGATCAACTGAGTGACGTCAAAATTATCAGTTATCTGTTTGACATTTTTTCTAAATGATTTATCCTCCCAGTTGATCTTAAAATTTCCCAAAATAATTACCTCTTTGTTGAAATTACACTCTTTTAATAGTAACTCAAATTTCTCATAGAAACTACTATTAGAGGAGGGAGGGTGATAAATTACAATAATAACAAAAGACATTTGTAGTGACAAACTAATAGTTAGACCAAAACATTCCAAGTCCACACTGTTAGACCACTGGATTTCATTACAATGGATACCGTCCTTCACATAAATCATAACTCCACCTCCCCTCAAGCCCACTCTGTCTTTCCTATAAATGTTAAAACCAGGCACTTTTAAAGCAGCTGATGGGAAGTTTTCATCAGGCTAAGTGTCAGATACACAAAGAAAGTCTAAATTAGAGTTTAGCAAAGGGTGATAGATTTGATCACTTTTGGATTTTATGCTTCTTATATTAAAGTGACCACCTAAAATACCCTTTGGTTTAGCTTTAGGGTCCCAAACAGTTTTGGAATAATTGACAGTCCGAAAGCCAATCCACGTTCTTTTTTTTAATATCGCGGGATTTACCTACTTCCTGTTTACGTTGTTCTTTGATTTAACGACTGCACATGAATTATTTGAATCAAAGTCAATGACAGATGGAATATTTTGCGGTACAACCAATGCCATTGAGGGGGTAGTTTGCAGATCAATTGGAACTGTAACCTCCTGGCTCCCCGATACAGATGATACACATCTAGCCGTCAACAAACCCGCGGCGCTCTCGACCACAACGCCGGCATCCAGGCTCATCTCCAACGCTGACAGTTCCTTGGAGGCCCACTGCGGTCCGCCAATTCTGGCCTGGAAAGCTCCCAGCAGCCCGTCCTCCGCGACCGCCGCAACAGTTCCAACAGTTCCGATGCTCCGGACAGGCAACTCACCCCCAACAACGTCCAACGAACAGAAGCGATGAGGAAGGTTAGTTTGTTGTATATGATGAATCGGTAGCCTGTTGTTGAGGATCATATTTCAATATTTCTCATCATATTCATCAGTAAATCAATAACCATCTTGAATAACCATAATCAATAATCAGAATCAGTAACCATATTATGTATGCAGCAGTAACACACACACACATACACATGCACAGGCACAAAGCAACACATGTACACATGCACACACACACACACACACACACACAGACACACACACATACAAGCAGTTCACACACGCATGAGCAGTGCACACAGACACATGCACACACGCATACACAGGAACAAGCAGCACACAGACACACACACATACAAGTAGTTCACACACAGACACACATACATACAAGCAATTAAATTCACACATGCATGAGCAGCTCACACACACAAGCAGCGGGCTTCTGTAGCTTTGATTAGTAAGCAGGCTTCTGTTTAGTTGATTCGAAAACATAATCTGGTGATGTATTTGGTTTCTGTAGCTTTGATCAATATTGAAACATAATCAGTTAAATAATTTATGTATCCATGTGTATCCTATACCTTTGGCTGTATTTTTCCTCTCTTGACTGCAATTTTCCTCTCCTTTTTAGTGTTATACATGCTTATCTTTTGGTTGTAGTTCTCAAGGGAAGTTGGCAGGGTTTTGGTTTGCCTGTCCTGTTGTAGCGTGAGAATGAGAAGGTGGAAAGACCATATTTGGAAGATATTTCCTGTGATGAAGGTATAAAAACTGGGTGTGAAAAGAAAAATGTCAGTTCTTCTTGCGCAAAAAGAACTCGGCTTTATATTTATCAACATGCCTCGATAAAGCCTAATTGTCTGAGGAATCTGTCTCTCTCCAATCGCTTGAGGATGGAGGAACCTCATGATATGAAAATATCTGAATGAAAACCATGACACTGTCAAAACACAAAGTGCGTACTTGAGAGACCGCTGCATTGCGTGTTGCATCCACAGTGATGTTGGCTTCATTTTCGGGTTTATTGTGGAGCGGGCCGGGACATGGATGAATATCTCCAGATAACAGCAGACAAATCGTGATGATCAATGCATCACTGCATTGACGTTGAGTTGATGGCTTTCTGTTCCTCTTCAGCCGATTGTACAGAGATGGAAAAATGAACGTAACCGCTAGAGCTTGCTTGCCATATCCAAAGGTTCCTGTGGCTTGGTTTGTTTGATAGTTTGACAGATAGGCATTGTTTGGCACATTGGCATTGTTTGCAAAAATTTTATCATGAAAGTTTGAGAGTTGGTTGAAGTCAGCAGTTTTGACTATATTGACTATATAGACATCAAGTTTGGTATGAATCCTATATGACTAATTGTCTGATATAAATTATATATCGTAAATTGCTGAAAAAGGTGAATCTATACACACTTGGAGTTCATGTAAAACTAAAATATTTCATGTAAAAATTACTACAGAAAAAAAAATACAATTTGCCTCAACAGTATGTATGGATAAAATGACCTGAATGGGATTAAATGACACAACAAGCCACAAAAATCAAGAAAGTTGTTTATTAAATGTTGGAAAAAATAGAAAGCATTGGTACAGAATAAGATCACTGGATTTCTCCAAACACATACAATTTGTGAGGACATATCAAGAAATTCCAGCTGTAAGAGCTGAATATTTTGAAATTATGTTGCTGTAAATCATGACTTTGGCATGCATTTTTGATTACTCAGGTGGAGCGTAAGCATAATGAATGGATTTCGCAGCGTGTTGTTCACCATGCCTCGGCAAAGGTCAGGTGCTGAATTTGCAGATTTGTAGCGTTAAAATGCACTTGATTTTGACTGTGATACCATGATCGGTCACTGGGGGGCAGGCTTGTACTTGGCGCACTGGTAGCCTCTGAGCTGAGGGTCGCAGGTGAGACTGTAGGAGTAAGCAAAGCCTCCTGCTACACTCAAGGAGCAGCTGCCTTTGTTGTTCCCTTCGTGGAGCATCGTACTGCAGGTGCCCTGTAGGTCGTCATACCGCACGTCTGCGTCCCACACCTCAAAAGTCAGTTCATGGAAGGCTTCCACATGCCCCAGGTCGTAGTCCAAGTTCCATTGAGGGTTGTCATTGTCGATAATGCTGTAGGTTTGATGGAAGTGGCGCCAGTACTTGACCTTCACGTAAGCGTCCGTACTGCTCCACGTATCCCCAAACAGCCCCCAGGCTCTGATCACCTTCACCTGAAGCCGGCCTCTCATTGGCTTGAGCGGACAGCAGTCGTGAGAGAGATTGGGCTGCCCAAAACACTGCTGGGTGGAGCCGTCCTTCTTGATGCCAGTCTCTACGAGGTACCCTTTGACGGCGGTTTTCACATTCTCACGTATGATAGGATTGGGAATGAGCTCATGGAGCGGAAACAAGGAATATGACACAACCTGTGGGGCGTCCTTCAGGCTGGTCAGCCAACTTTGAAATGCTGCAGAGTCATCCTTGTTCAGGGACACCTCCCCCAGCCAATCATTGCCCCCTATAACCTCAGTGATGTGGTTCAGGTATCGCAGCTGAGACCCCGTCTGGACATCTTGGTTCTCCAGCAAAGACTTGCACTGGTTGCTGGTAGCGGAATGATCTTGAAACCCAAGCCCCACAGAAAGGCCGGTGTTGAGGCAGTCTTTGATTTTGGAGGCTGAGTGGTGGTTGACAGTGGCCAGACAGGTGCGGATGGAGGTGAGCCTGGTAAACCTGCCACCCAGAGTCACTTGCTGGATGTAGTGTGTCCCGTAGGTGTTGATGAATCGCCTGTACAGGTACTGGGTGCTCCTGTTATAGTCCTGAGGCAGAGAGCCCAGCTGCTGTCTGAACTCCAAGCTCAGAGGCGGGCGGTCCGACACACGGTAGCTACGAAATGGAAGCAGAAAGAAGTGAGAAATAAATGATCAAACGCCAACAGAAAAGGCGTTAAGAGTGATAAAATAGAGAATAGACATAAAAGTGGTGCTTTGGAGGCATCATAGCCACTAAGGCTATCGGGGTCACACTGCCATGTCATACTGCCACACATTATAGAGAAGAACAGATTAGGACAGCTCAGTTATACACAAAACCATGCTGTTACACTTCCTCATAATCACAAAAAAAAAAAAAAAAACTCAAATTTAAAAAATCTAATGGAAATGACAACAAAAGTCTGCCCATGCTTTCTCTTTAAGCTAGAGACAACATTCTAAAACTGAAGATGGTCACATAGTGGTAAAAGTTACTTGGACTTTTCCATTCAATTGTTTATTCGTAAAATATTTCTAAGATCTTACAACATCACAAGTGCAGTGTAAATGTTTGCGATAGAAGTTGCAATCTTCTGGGATTAACTTGTGACAAGTATGTTTTTAGGTTGAGGACAGTTATGTGTAATATTGACTTATTACGAAGTTATTTCTGAAAACTTAAGGTTTTGCTGGTGTTTTGAGGCTACCTCTCAAGGTAACTGGGGTGTGGCAAATTAACCTGTGGGCAACAAGCATAAACTAGCAGTGCTCATGCAGTCTAGCAAACTCATATTTCAGGAGCCAGACCCACCGGTAGTGGCTGCAGCTGAGCTGGTGAGCAGCGAATACAGACTTGTCGATTGCAAAAGCAGAGGTGGCGAACTCAACAGCAGGGGCACGGCTGCCACCCAGCGTCCAATCTCCCATGTCCTTGACGTCCAGTCCCTCTGTCCAGTCATTCTGAATGATGCTGGTAGCACTTCTGGCCACAGAACTTACAGTCTCAAGTAGGGCACTGGAAAGCTCCCGTTTGCAGTCGGTAAATGAGCGCCAGTCCAGCACGGACACCGGCAGCTTCTGCAGCTCGTCTCCATTCACCTTGTTCTCACAAAGAGTGCAAGTGTTGTTGGCCGTCAGGAAGGTCTGCAGGTCAATGACGAAGGCAGTTTTGCGCCGGAGCTTGACAATGTCAAAGCCCTCTCCCGCCAGGTTGTGGCCGGGGACGAACGGAGCCGCCTCACATTCCTCCCGCGTCCCCACCCGACACGCGAGGACCCCACCCAGGTGTCCCAGCAAGGCCAAGAGG
Source organism: Gymnothorax javanicus (assembly GCA_029692085.1). Taxonomy (NCBI): domain Eukaryota; kingdom Metazoa; phylum Chordata; class Actinopteri; order Anguilliformes; family Muraenidae; genus Gymnothorax; species Gymnothorax javanicus. The sequence goes on along the minus strand of CM056194.1, from coordinate 181,982,231 downwards.
CACAGGTGCAGTCGGGCATCCATAGCTGTCCCTGACAGGAAAAAAAAACAAGAGGAAGAATTGTATAGCAAATCCCATTAACAGGGAACAGAAGTAAATGATATGTAATCATTATTTAAATGTTTTTTTTAAATCTAAACGTCCATGGCCACTTTTCTTTCAGGAAAAAGTTATAGAACTCATTTCCATACTCCGCTCCCCCCCGCCCCCAGAATCCAGTCTGCTCTTCATGGAGTTTGTTGTCTATGGTGTTAATTCTGTACAGGATAACTCTACTAAAGACTTTTCCGGGGATGGAAACGAGTGTGATCCTCTGTCAGACAGCAGGGTTAGTAGTGTGCAAAGATGATTATACACTTCACAAAATAAAGACAAATCAAAAACCAAGTACTATTCAAGTATTTATTTAATGTAATATTGGATCATACAGATGAATAATAAGTTGAAAATATTCAAAATACTTGCTCATTTTGAATTTGATGGCAGAAACACATTTTTAAAAAGTTGGGACAGGGGCAACAAAAGGCTGGAAAAGTGGTGCTAGTAAAAAACAGAGCATTTTGCAACTGATTAGGTTAATTGGCATCAGGTCAGCAACATGACTGGGTATAAAAACAGCATTCTAGAGAGGCAGTCTCTCTTAGAAGGTGGGCAGAGGTTCACCTATCTGCATTAAATTGAGAACAATTTCAGAAAAAGGTTTCTCAATGTGAAATTGCGAGGACTTTGAATATCCCACCATCCAGAGTACAAAAGATTCAGAGAATCTGGAGAAATGTCTGTGCATAAGAGACAAGGGCGGAGGTAAATATTGGATGCTCGTGATCTTCGGGCCTTCAGACATTAAAAACGGGTATGATACTGCATGGGAATTCACTGCATGGGTTCAGGAACACTTCCAAAAATCGCTGTCTGTGAACGCAGTTCACCGTGCAATCCACGAGTGCTAGTTAAGATTGTATCATCTAAAGAAGCCATATGTAAAAATCCAGAAATGCTGCCATCTTCTCTGGGCCAAAGCGCATTTAAAATGGTTTAAAATGGACTGAGGCAAAATGGAAAGCCATTTTAAAATGAGCTTTGGCCCTGAGAAGATGGCACCATTTCTGGATTGTGTTCACATATTGCTTCTCTGCAGGAAACAGCTTTAACTTGCATTTATGGATTGCACAGCAAACTGTGTTCACACAGTAATTTGTGGACGTGTTCCTGAGCCCATGCAGTGAATTCAAGCGCAGAATCATACTTGTTTTTAATGCAGTGCAGCCTGAGGGCCAGAAGATCATGAGCATCCAATATTCACCTTTGGCCTTGTCCTTTGCGCACAGATTTTCCCAGATTATCTAAATCTTCTAAAGATGGTGGCATAATCAAAGTCTTCGCAATTTCACATTGAGAAATTTTTTCTGAAATTGCTCAATTTTTAGATGCAGATTGGTAAACCTTTGCCTATTTTTACTTCTAAGTAAGAGTGCCTCTCTAAAATGCTCACTTTATACCCAGTCATGTTACTGACCTGTTGCCAATTAGCCTAATTAGTTGCAAAACTCTCCTCCAGCTGTTTTTACTGGGTGCGCTCCTTGTCCTACAGCCGGCGCACAATATGGCGAGAAGTGATGAAAAGCGGCCAGGGAGGAGCATATCTTAAAAATGGATTGGAAAATGTCTACCGGCGGAGGCGTACCAAAGCAAAAAATGGATTTTTCAATCGCTGCCGCCGATTGAATGCAGCGGGGTATGCGCCGGCTGGCAATATTTTTTTCGGAGGATAGGAAAGTCACTATATGCAAATCGGCACTTCAATGGCTTACAAGCCAGTCAGGAGCTGAATGAAACCTTCGTCAAGTTTAGAAGCCAATCCGGAGCGCCTATTTGCCTAAAGTGACTTTCCCATCCTTGGAAAAAAGAATAGGGACTTGAATCAATGGCGGATTTTGCGATGGCTACGGCACCCGGAAATAAATTTCTCTTGGCGCTGGTGCTGTAGCCATCAAATCCAGTGGGGACTTTAAGCAACGATGGATTTTGATCGAAGTTTGTTAGCAAAGTAGTTAGTTCAGTGTAGACCCTGCGTGCCACTGTGGGTGGGTACATATAAATCTGACTTTAAAAAATACACCCCACAGAGGCACTGTTCAAAAACACTTGTCGCCATGTTTTTTAATGGGATGTCTGTAATACCGCCCAACTCTTGGGATTAGAGGATGGCGATAAGTGTTTGAACCCATTTGAAATCAGCTGCTCTTCGAGGAAGATTTTTTCTCAAAGTCTGCACGGAAGGCATCTACCTCCGTGTACTCATGCTGAGTCTAGCTGTCTTAGCTAGAAGGTATGTGCCCTTGATTTGTTTCGATCCGAAGAGTTGGGGAAAAAGTTACAGACGAGAGCGAAAAGTATGCCTGAAGTCAATGGATCGAAAGCAGTGCCTTTGTGGGTGTACGCTGAAAGTCAGATTTATAAATACCCACCCACAGTGGCACGCAGGGTCTAGTTCAGTGTGAACTGTAATTGTAACTATAACCTACTGTGAGCGCTTATTTGTCCCACTCTCACTGGCAAAAGGGACAGATGATATAGCTTCAGGGGAAATGGGAAACTAAATTAAATTATTCAAATTTATTGTCATTCTGCCCAGTACAGGTACAGAGCATAACGAAAAGAAATGTGTATTTTTTAAATAAACTTTATTTTGAACAATTCAATTAAAAAAGACATAAGATTTGACAATTTAAGCACACATCTAATCAGAATGTGAGCGAATGGAAAAGAGCATGGGAGTGTGCAGATCTCTACAGCATATGTGTGCTTTATATGCACAGCAGTAGAATAAAGACTAATGGGAGTAAATATAGATATTTATAGAAATACAGAGAAATTATGTAGCTACCATATGCAATGCAAGGATGAGGGGAGAATATAGCCTACAGCAGAAAATAGTTCACTGTGGTTTTATACAGTGAAATATACGTAGTATCCTGCATCTTTGGGAAAGGTTCGCTGAAACACGTTGTATAGTGTGTCACTGTCAATTGTAGAACACATTTCATTTCAGAAATACCATGAAAACCATTTAATTCAATCACCTGAACCACACGTTGTGGTAACTACGCGAGATTGGTTCTTTCCCTGTCGTAGATCAGCCTGCTATGGCAAGCAACGCCGCCACACTGGCTAAAGTCTCGGTCAGCAGAGCGCAGATTTATTTCCTGGTGCCGTAGCTGTCGCAAAATCCGCCGTTGCTTAAAGTCCCTAATATCGCCGTCGGCTGATACGACGTTTTAATGGTGTGTACACTCCGCCTACTGGGCACCCCGTTGACGTATGCTGGCGCGATAATGGTGCGGACCCACTGATGCATTTTGAAAGGCTACAAATAATGGTTGTCACAAAGATATCGAAAGAGACCAATGCGGCAGCTAGAAGGTTCCAGGTAGTTATTTTTGAAATATAATGAATCATCCTCTGTATGGATAATTCCTTTAATAAAGTTGACAAAGGTGAAGATCTAATCCAAATTTAATGGTGTGCTGCTTGAATTCGAAGTTGCTGTTTGGAAGCATATCCAACAAGCATGCGCACAAGCTTTTAAGGCGCAAAAAAAAAAAAGACCGGTGGAGTTTATCTGGGGCATTTTAAGTCATAATTTATGCACATAAGAAAATGCCTAATGACTTTGTGAAGCAACTTAAACAGTGCAATCAAAAATAAATGGGACTGTCATTCTACCAATTAGTTTCAGCAACTGTTGCTATTCAGACACCGTAAACTGCAGCAGGATTAGCATACAGATGTACCATTACCTAAGGTCTTTAATACCGCCAACGGACTGCAACTGATTCAAAACACTTGTCTGTCCTTCTGGGCATACAGTCACCAGCTGAATCCACACCGATTCTGCTTTACTAATTCGCGTGTGCAGATCGGTGCAGATAGATTCATCATGACGTCCAACAGCAACTACGAATGGCTGCCAGTGGAATGAGACCATAGACTGTATAAAAAGATGGATGAAGCTACCGTGACATCACCCATTGGTTTCAGCATACCATAAAGGAAGCCTCGATTTTGGCAATTAGAATTGTGCCATGTTGTCATTTTGAAACCGGATGTAATTTCTATTGGACGAGAGCGAGAATCAAGATCCGGGGAGGGACGAGAGGGGTGGATCTGACCGAATCGGACGAGGACCAGAGGATAGCCATGCCCCTAAATCATATTATGGCTTTATCCTTCATTCTAGTCTATTTGGGACCATAATTTACAAAAATGAACATCATGATATATTGAAGGAGACTTGAAACTTGCTATAGCTACCATAAAATAATGTGAAAAATCGTTATTTAAATGAAAAATCAGGTGGGAAAGTAAGGTCATTTTCTCATAGACTTATATAGCATTGAAATTTATAAGGGGAGATTAATTATGGAAACTATATTATTACAATATTATTGTGTCATGTCAATAAGAAGAAAATTGATATAGACTAACCATGAACCTTAGACTGAACCACCTCTGGTGTTATAAAATTCATATTTTCAGAATAATATAACATAAAGTTAATTAAAACAACAAAATGAAAATTAAGTATGCCAGTTGTTCTGAGAGTAAAGCTTATAGTAGTTTTTAAGCTGTGTATGTGTCTGTATTTGTCTGGTTATTGTTATTAATGTTTCTATATGTTTTCAGGCTCCCTCCTAAACGCTTTTGATAGCTTCTCTGGGAGGTCTGATTCACACATGACCCCCATAACTTCAGTTATGCACTATAGATAATGTGTATGTGTGTGTGAATAAATAAATATGAATCTGAAGCTGCAACAGTTCTTTAGCACATTTGCCAGTATGCTCAAATATAGTTCATTGTTTGCAACGAAAATTTTGTAGTGTCCGCAACGTGTCCAGTAGCAAGGTCAAAAGATGCAGCAGCACACCATTTTTATGTATCTATGAAAGGATTCATTTGTACCTATGAAATGATGTTTGTTATATTTCACTGCCAGATTTTTTTACATACATAATCCTCATAGATATTGACTTTTTTTAGTGTCCAAAACACATGTAGTGTCCGAAAAGCACGTAGCGTCCGATATGCAAATTATAATAATTTGCTGTTACGTGTTAAAATGACTCATTTCAGATATGTAACTGAAATGAAGTTTTAAAAAATTCATATAATTTCTTATATACTCTTCAAAAAGTAGGGGATATTGAAATAGCTAGTTCAATAACAGTATAATGATCTAGAATAATTAAACCAATAATGCAATAATTGCTCTCAAACTAATTGTATCTTAACAAAGAGGGAATTCAGTAGACAATTCACCCGATATTTCATTACCTGACCAATTTCTCTTTCTGTCATGGTCTGTGAAAGAAGGAATGCGTAAGAAACGGAAATTGTAAGTTAACATTTTTGCGTAAATAGTGCCTAATGTCCCTGTTATTGGCCAAACACTCATTGATTTGTTGAGGTATTGTACGTACGGGTCTCCCGATGGTGATTTGATGCAGTCTGTCCCATTCTTCCACCAACACCTGGCCAAGTTCATCTAGCGTGGCTGGTGGCATTTCACGTTGACACACACATCGGCCCAAGATGTCCTAGACATTTTCAATGGGGGAAAGGTCAGGGCTCATTGCTGGCCAGGGCATCCTATATGGATTATTGACTATTGCATGGTGAGCACGGGCGTTGTTGTCCTGAAAGACAAAACGCCGCCCTTCACGTCGTGCATATGGAACAACATAGGGTGTCGAATCCACTGGTTCGGGATTTTCATGTGCTGCTCGTGCGCACCATTGGCTACGTTTTGGTGCTCTGTTTTAGTGCAGTTCATGTTATCTTCATTACAGTGGGTTATTGTATCCAAAACACAATCATTATTTTGTTATTGATCTTGAAATTCCAATATCCCTAGTACTTTTTTTTTTTTTTGAAGAGTGTAGGTGTTATATTCATACATTTTAACTGTTATTTAATTTATGGTCTGGTCAGTGTCATATCTATAACCGTGTAAACTTCGAATGAGAATAGTATGCAGTAATGGCGTCCACATTGAGTTTTCAGTGAGATTTAAGGCTTCAGGAGACTTTTTTTTCCCCTGCCAGTGTCTACTTATTCATAACAGACTGCATTGCAATAACAGTAGTTTGGAATTGAACATTTGATACTCAAGGTATTAAACATATTAATTTCAATTTTACCAAGTTCCAAACAAATTAAAATAAAATTCGATATTATTAGGTCACAAAGCAAACAACCTATCAACATTTGTACTGTAGATATTGATAATAAATGATCAGGCAAATTCAGAACTGTGCCATATATGTAAAATGCAGGCCTACTGTCCGAAACGCATACAAATCATTCATTCAGTAGTCCCACTCTACATATCATATCTTGAAAACTATTAGCAATACCACCTTGAAATTTTATCTCTGACCATGTCCTCACATATTGGCATTAAGTTTTACATCAATAATGAAACGTCATTTTTATGCAATTTTGCAAGGAATTGAACAGCCTGATCTTGACGGACATGTAACACTCCAGCACTTAGACTAAGCTATGCAGTGACGCACCGTCGGGGGTAAGTTAGATGAGGCAGAATCCTCGCCGTTAAACAAACGACAACTCCCTATTACTTTTCTTTCTTGATTAGCAATCAGGGAATTGATTAACTAATTTGCTATGATTAATCGGCAGAATGACGGGCCAATTTTAGTTTCCATGACATTATTGCTCAGTACATCGAATTTGAAATGCTGACAAGAGGGCAAATTTGCTCATATTTTGCAATGCCACTAACAAATATTAAAACCTTATGCCACGTTCAATGATTGGTCAATATGTTTGCGATTATGTTTCCCCCTTAAATATGTACTTTTTAATGCATTCATTCATTTAAAAAAAAAAAAATAATTTAAAAATTGGGAGTTTATTTTCAGTCTTCTTTCATAATTCAATAGCTAAACAAAAGGTTGAAACGATACATGGAATTACCGAGAGAGATGAGATTAATTTCTAATTAATTATGAAGATTTCCATCCTTGCAGTCTCGAGTCAAAGCGTATATGTCAATGAATCATTTTATCATTATCATAGACTGTAAACAAAGATGGACGAAGCTACCGTGACGTCACCCATTGGTTTCAGCATACCATAAAGGAAGCCACAATTTTAGCAATTTGAATTGCGCCATGTTGTCATTTTGAAACCGGATGTGATTTCTATTGGACGAGAGCGTGTATTGAAGATCCGGGGAGAACTGTGGCTCTGGATCTGACCGTATCAGACGAGGACCAGAGGATAGCCATGCCCCAAAAGCATATTCTGACTTTATTCTAGTCTATATGGGACCATTATTTACAAAAATGAACATAAAGATATATCGAAGGAGACTTGAAACTTGCTATAGCTGCCATAAAATAATGTGAAAAATCATTATTAAAATGAAAAATCAGGTGGGAAAGTAGGGTCATTTTCTCATAGACTTCTATAGCATTGAACTTCTTTCTGCAACCACCGACATCGCTGGCCATTAAATAGAATGCCATTTTATGGTACTTCCGCATGGGCTTCATTTTTCAGACCAGGGTGCTGCGTCCATCTTTTTATACAGTCTATGGTCATTATCGCCTCTTACGTAATCTTTACAGGGTAGCCAATAGGCTAGGTCTTAAATAAAGGTGAGGTCACTGGCACTGCATCCCTGACTGCACGTCTCTGGCTATTGCTCATAAGATCGTCACCACGGGGAGGCAAAGAAAAGAGATGACAATTTCAAGCCTTTGAAAGAGTTTCTAAATCTCTAAAACGACCACTGTTTGAAAACATTTCGAAATGTTTTGAAACAACGTTTCTACAAGTTTAGCACATACAAACAGAAACAGCGGTTATAAATGCTTTTGACTGAAAAAAAAAAGCACGGATGATAGCAGAAGAGTCTTATGCTACATTTACACTGGAGCCACGATTATGCCGATCTGATACGAGCCAAAGATCGCAGTATAGATCTTCGTGATCGTGGAACTTTTGATTATTTTTCCCCATTTTTTGACGCTTTTTTTACGGTTTCATACGCTCTAAAAGGATAGGATACGTTTTGTTAGGATCCTGAACAATATCTGCCACGATTGGATATCCGATCCTTTACCATTCCATGAAGGTCTGTTACGATTCTATGACAATCTGTCACAATCTTCTACGATTTGGGTCTACAATCTATTATGATTTCATACACTTTCTTACGTTCCTTGACGTTCATAAAGATTTGCTCCCTTTCTTTGCCTTTTGTGAAGATATAGAAGGGCAATTGAACACGATTGGGACAAGACTGGTATAAAAAGGAGGTAGATTTTACATTTCGTTAGTTTGTCCAGTGACTCCACCGAGGAAACATGGATGCATGTCCTACAGATTAAGATTGCTTATTTGCTCATTTCCTGCATGCCTATATACTGGCCCTGGTTGCTTCCATCTGAGGTTCTGGGACAGCAGGAGTTGAATTGGAACCCTTCCCCTTCCTCTTGGAGCCTTTCTTTGGTGGCGTCTTCTAATGTTAGGGGAGACCGGGGTTACTTTGGCCACGGGGTTAGGTCCGTCACCCCAGTGTTTTTCATTGCAAACGCGCTGGTGGGAAAACTAAATAGTACAAATTATGTGACATCCCAGCGACATCATCTCTTGGAAAGAAGAAGGGCTAGTAGTGTCATGTAAGCATTTTCTGCCTAAATAACTGAATTTTGACCCAAATTGCAAACTTTAAGTTTCTGAAAAAAATGCGTCTAGCTTCTTTGAAGACAAAGATTTCCACGGTGTTTTTACTGTTTCATAAACGTCTGTAACTAGAGTTATTAAGAACACATCAGATAAAGGCCTGCTACGATCATGAGGTGAGAGTTGCAGCCTGATTTCCCAAATAGCCACATGAGGCTACACTGGCCAAGCAGCATGGGGTTAGTTCGTCAGGGTGCCGAACTAAGTTGCCCTGCCTGTACACAACTTAGCTGTCAGGAAGCCTCAACCAGCCTCTCATGCCCGAGCAACGACCTTCAACGAACACTCAGTTCGTAATTTCTTCACCAAGTTGGGTGAGCTATACGACAAGCACAAATTTGAACCTAAAGACATATGGGTGACAGATGAAACCGGTGTTACAACGGTACAACAGCCTGGGTCTGTGACCTTGTGAATTAACTGTAATATAAAAATGTTAACCATGAACAAGATAATAATAATTATAATAATACCTAATAATAATAACTACTATTACTACTAATAATAATAATAACAATTATCATTATTATTATCATTATTATTATTATTATTATTATCGATATTATAATAATAAGCTTCAGCTTCAGCTGATTGCCAACCAGACCCGGGGTCGGATTGTAATCCGGATTACGATTACGATTATGATTGCGATTACAATTGTAATCGTAATCACTAATTTCGATGGGCCCGTAATCGAAATCGTAATCCTAATCTCTTAATTTTGCAGGGACTGTTGTTGTTGTACAAGTTGTGATTATTTCACAAGTAATTCTACAGTACAAAAACAATGTTTAATCATTTCACATGCTGTTTTACAAATATATAAATGCATCAATATACATGTACCATTATAAAGATATCTCCACAAAGAAACCTTAGTCTAACCATTCGTAATCATGATTGTAATCTAGATTGTAGTCGTAATCGTAATCATAAATTCTAAACTCTTGTAATCGTAATCGTAATCATAAATTTTTGGAGGACTGTAATCATAATTGTAATCGTGATCTTTAAAAAATGTCTCGTAATCATCATAATCGTAATCGCACTGATTACAGTTGCAATCAAAATTATTTAACCCCCGTTGCAAATTAAGTTTACTGGCAAAATTTACAAACTTTCAGCTTTTTGCAATTAACAAACAAGAACAATTTAAATAGCTCAACGCAAGAAATATTACAAGTGACTTCTTCAAATTCAATGCAAAATGCCACTTTTAATGACTACTGCAGGCTCAAAATTATTCAACCCCTTCATGACAACCATCTTTAATACTTAGTAGAGCACCCTTTTGCTGCTTTGACCTGCTGGAGATGTGATGCATAGGCAGATGTCAGCTTTAGGCAGCATTCCCAAGGAATCTTAGCCCAGTCCTCATGGACTATGGCCTCCAGTTCACTAATATTCTAGGGTTTGCATGCTACAACTGCCTTCTTCAAATCTTACCAGAGATTTTTTTATGGGGTTCAAGTGAGGCGACTGTGATGGGCACTCTAGAATCTTCCCTGACTTCTTCTGAGACCAAGCCTTGGTGGCTGTTGAGGTTTGCTAAGGATCATTGTCCTTTTGGAAGGTCCAATGATGGCCAAGCGTCAGCTTCTTTACAGACGGCATGACATTTTCTCCTTGGATATCCTGGTACTTGACTGAATCCATCTTGCCCTCCACACTTAGCAGGTTTCCAGTGCCAGAGGAAGCAAGGCAGCCGCAGAGCATCAAAAAGCCCCCACAATTCTTCACTGTAGGCAGGGTGTACTTTTCAGCATATGCTTCTATATTCCTCCTGCAGACATACCACTGATTCATAAGCCCAAAATATCCCAGTTTTGTTTCATCACTCCACAGAACAATATCCCCAAACTTCTGTGGCTTATTTATATGGTTTTGAGCATATTGGAGCTTGTGCTTTTGAATCAGCTGTGGTGTATGTCTTGGAGACCTTCAATGTTTAGTATGTGCCCTACTGTGCGACCTGAAACCTCAGTGCCTCCTGCCTCCAAGTCTTGCTGCGGGTGTCCTGCAGTCACTCGAGGGTTTTTGACCACCCGTCTCCTCAGGAATCTGGTGACAGCCATTGATAGCCTCCTCTTTCTGCCACATCCTGGTACTGTAGCCACTCTTCCTTTAACTCTGAACTTGCGAACTATGCTTCCAACTGTATCTCTATGAAAATTCAGAGCCTGTGCTACCTTTTTGTATCTTTTTCCTTGTGTGTGCCAGGCAATGATCTCCTCTGTTGGCTTTTTGGATAATTCTTTTGACAGCCATTTTTCTAATATGCAATCAAATGTCACTGTCAACAAACCCCTAGGGAGTACAAGTATTTGATGTGTTCTATCTCAAGCAAACCTAATGCAACTAATTAAGCTCTTGATTAGCTGCATTAGGTGTGCTTTAGACAACACCTGATTTGCAAATATGCTCTTAAGATGAATTCTGTTCAGGGGGTTGAATAATTTTGAGACTGCAGTAGTCATTAAAAATGGAATTTTGCGTTAAATTTGGAGAAAATTTTGGGGGTTGAATAATTTTGATTGCAACTGTATGCGTAATCCACCGCAGGTCTGTTGCCAACTATAACGATTTTATCCCACCCACCTGACAAAGTAACCCCGGGTATGGGGTTGTTTCGGCATGTTTTATTGAGATTGTATCAATACAAGTTTTGTGGGCGACATTCTGCGCTACTAATATACCGTAAAGGCATTTATCTTAAGTTTTAGCAACAAAAAGTTAAGGAGCCAAATACAAAATCATGACGAGGTAACCCCGGTCTCCCCTATTATAAAGAAATCGAATCAAATCATATATTGTGAAAAGCTTTGCAGCTGGATCAAAATGAATTTCGTCAGGCAGCGTGACACCTTTTATAGGAAAGCATGCCAAACGCATCAGAGCGGGTCACGGCTCAAGAGAGCGCAATAGATCGTGATAGATCGTGGACGTTAATAATTTTGTATTATGTATAGATAAATCTGATACGCTTTATTACGTTGTATTACGATTAACCCGCCGCGGGCCATTGCGTTCTTCCAAGCGTTAACACATTCTGTTCCGATGCCTACTCTCTACTACATTCTGAAACGATTTTTAAAAAATCGGCACAATCGTGGCCAAATTTTAAACATGTTTAAAATTTTGTCCCGATCATAAAGATGCCTCACGATCATGGAGATCCCTTGTGATCGCCACGATTTGGATCTGCGATCTCTCACGCTTTATGAGATGAGTAGCGATTCTAACACGATTTTCGAAAAATGACCAAATCGTGGCAATCGTGGCCTAGTGTAAACGCAGCATTAACAAGACTGCCTTTACTGATGGCTTTTATGCCATGTAGCCTATGTTTTAATAATAGGATTTAAAAAGATGCACGTTTCTTGTATGCTGATTTAATTTATTTGAAATTTTCTGACTTGCGCCAGGAGTCAAACTCTCTTCTTTAGTGAACGATTCACACGTTATGATGGCTTCATTTCACCATTTTTAAAATTTTTTTTTTTTTTTTAAGAGAGATCGGATGATTAATCATTTCTAAACCGCTGCTCTGCTTTAAAAAAAGGGAGGAAATTCTGTGTTGCGGGAACCCTGTACGGCCTCCTGCGTTCTGCTCCGTGTGTGCTGTGCTGCGTTTCGTTTTTCCCTGCAAATGGTCCTCTCCGGTACTCACTCCATGATTCTTCCATCCCGCTGTCAATCGTCTGGTCAACGCCCTTCGGCTCATTCGTCTCCCTCCACCTTTAGATTCACCTAATTCCGTCTCATTCAATCCGCCGTCGCCCCGTCTGATACACCGGCATTCATTTTCCACGCCGAAGAATGGCTGCGCCAACAGTTTTGAGTTGGATTCATTGTGAACTGACTGGTCTAGTTTCATTTTTAATAGCGCTTTATTTGATACAGCCACAGATGCTGTGAATGGCTATATCAAATGGATGAATGGAATGTGGGATGCAATTTGGTCGAGATTAGATGGGGCCCCTCGCACATCTGGACTCAAGTAGAATATCTGTACATTGAATGTACTAGCAGTAGGCTTACATTGAAGCTACATCACACGTTCATTGAGAGGAATATTCACACCTAAAACACAGTGTTTTTATGGCCATAGCATTGCAGCAAACGGAAAATATCCAGATTTTGGACGTCATTTTGTACACATTTCCCAGAAATTTAGCAGGACATACAGTGCAGTGCAGAAATCTTAGGCACGTTTAAACAATTTCATAGGGCAAATACGCTTGCAAAAATGATGACATTAAAACGTTCAAATAACTGAGAAATGAGCGACACAGAGTTGTAAACTGTTAAAAACTAAATAAAGTCAATATTTGGTGTAACTGCACTTTTCCTAAAAATTCGGGACACTGTCCTGTTGTAGTATAGTTTTATAAGATGATTGGCCGAAAACTTGCCACCATTCTTCTGCAGACTGACTGTCTCACTTACATCTATCCCAGCGAGTAACTGCAGACAGTCATGATGATGTTGACATCAGGGCTCTGTCGAGAGTAGCCTATATTATCTATATCAACTGTTCTTAATGAAATACCAACATTTATTCATGAAACTGTTTTTTTTTTTTATTAGAATTTAGGATTGAAATATACTTTCAATCTTCAGCAACACTAATGAGGAAAACAAAAAATAAATATCTAAAGCCAGATGTAAATTTTTTTAAAAGTGTAGGGTGCCTAAAGCTTTTGCACAGTACTGTATTTGCGATCGTTAGAAACTGCGATGTCCACTTTAATTTAAACTAGGCCTGAAGTTCCACAGGTTTGAATACAGCGGCTGCATTTTACGGACCCGTAGATTTTACGGAGCAAAAAAATGGGACTTAAATAAAGTCTGTCATACCCACTTCTCCTGGCACCAGTGCAATGCTTTTTTTTGCTGTTATGGTGAGCCGCATAAGTTCAAAACCCGTTTAATCCAAAATTTTGCTTTGCAATATCAGAGCATGCATTTTACTCCGTACACCTCCCTACATAAATTGTATGTATTTTTTGATTCCATGATGGTTAAGTTCAAAGTTGTATTTTTTCGCCCAAAGCCAACAACATCAACAGCACTTTAGAGCTTATAGAAGTAAAAAAAAAAAACGGTCACAAATGTGACCAGAGGGATTAAACGGTAAGGAAGATAAGTAATGTAGATGGATCCTGCATCTTGCAAGTCAGCGAATTTAGAAGTCCCAACAGATAAGCGAAGGGTTTATTGGATTTTGAAAATAGACATATTACACTCGGCCATTCATCTCAACGATTCTGAAAAATTTACGCCCTCATATTACGATATCAAATTCTTCAGAAAAATAACATCATACCCGGAATGCACGGATTTACTCACTGCGTCCAAAAGAAGTTGGCGGCGATTCAGAGTAAAACATATCTTAGTTGGGACAATGTAATTCCGTTCAGTGGGACTTCTCCGTCGATAGAAAGTGCGACAGAAATGTCGGTGCCACGGAAAATAATTGCGCGCTTTCACTTTTATTGCTCAGCTGGCCGAATAGCCGGAAAAATGAGTTGGTGCTACAGGAATGCACAAATTAACCTCATATTGCCTCTATGTCAACGAAAGCTAAAACGGTGGCCATTTGTATTCTGACTTGTTATGCTTTTGTTGTATGACAATACATACTGTCAAGTATTAAAAAAAAATTTTGCCTTTGAGTATTGCCATCTTGGTAATATATTGGATAATCACAAAAATTCTATCATTGATGATAATTATAAAAGAGACGCCTTTTTATGGTTATGGAAACAATATTATTACAATATTATTGTGTCATATCGACAAGAAGAAAATTGATATAACCATGAACCTTAGAATGAACCACCTCTGGTGTTATAAAATTCATATTTTCTGAATAATATATCATAATAAAGGCAATAAAAACAACAGAATGAAAATTAAGTTTGCCAGTTGTTCTGGTTACAGTAAAGCTTATGGTAGTTTTTAAGCTGTGTATGTGTCTGTATTTGTCTTGTTATTGTTATTAATGTTTCTATATGTTTTCAGGCTCCCTCCTAAACGCTTTTGATAGCTTCTCTGGGAGGCCTGATTCACACATGACCCCCATAACTTCAGTTATGCACTATAGATGATGTGTATGTGTGTGTGTGTGTGTGTGTGTGCGCGCGTGTGTGTGGGTGTGTGTGAATAAATAAATCAAAATCTGAATCTGAAGCTGCAATAGTTCCTCAGCACATTTGCCAACATTTTATGGGTCTCAAAAGCTCAAATATAATTAATTGTTTGCAACGAAAATGTTGTAGTCTGGCCAGATTCATCTAGCGTAGCTGGTGGCACGGCCGGCCCTAGGATTTTGGTGGCCCTAAACAACCGCTAGAGTGTTTATGCCAGCGTCCCGCCCTGGTTGGTGGCCTTTGACATTGACACACGTCGGCCCAAGATGTCCCAGACATTTTCAATGGGGGAAAGGTCAGGGCTCATTGCTGGCTAGGGCATCCTATATGGATAATGTGCTGTTGAAGGTGATCATTGACTATTGCCTATTTTTGAAGAGTGTAAATGTTATATTAATTCATTTTAACTGTTACTTAATTTATGGTCTGGTCAGTGTCATATCTATAACCAAGTAAACTTCGAATGAATATAGTATATGCAGTAATGGTGTCCATATTGAGTTTAGCTACAGTGAAATTTTAGGCATCAGGAAAAACAATTTTCTGCCAGTTTCTATTTATTCGTAACAGACTGCATTGCAAAAACAGTCGTTTGGAATTGAATATTTGGTACTCAAGGTATTAAACATATTAATTTCAATTTTATCAGGCTTCAAACAAATTAAAATAGAATTCGGTAGCCTATTATTAGGTCACAAAGTAAACAACCTATCAACATTTGTATTGATAATATTGATAATAAATGATCACGCAAGTTCATAACTGTGCCGTATATATACAATTTGTACTGTCCGAAACGCATACAAATAATTCATTCAGTGGTCCCACTCTACACATCATATCTTGAAAACTATTTGCAATAACACCTTGAAATTTTGGATACCCTTTCTCTGAATATATCTTCACATAGGCTGGATTTACACTGCGGGTTAAATGTGACACGAATGTGACACGAATCGGATCTTTTGCTCAAATGCGGCCAATATCCGATCTGTCACATGGCTGTGTAAACAGAAAAAAAAAACACATTGATTCCGCCCTCGATCGGATCCGTCAGATCGGATCCAGGCCTCATTCAAATGTAGTTTTTGTTCGGATATGTATCTGATGTGTATCGGATATGTGCCAATGTGCCCGTTGTGTAAATGCATATCAACATGCAGATCGGATATTTTGTAAAAAAAAAAAAAAAAAAAAAAGCCCAGACTAAGGCGGAGTCTGCCTGCGCATTTGCGATGATGCAGATGATAGGTGTAAAGCTGCTTTCACACCAGACGCAAAACGAATTTTTCGCGCGACAGATTACATTCAAAGTCAATGCAAAGACGAATACACGCGAAACGCGTATATTCGCATCTTTGCATTTACTTTGAATGTGTTGAGGATTATATTTCAATATTTCTCATCATATTCATCAGTAAATCAGTAACTAAATTAATTCGTTTCGTGTCCAGTGTGAAAGCGGCTTAAAAGGCGTTAACGGGAGAATCAGATGTAGGTTACCCAGTGAAATGTTGCGAGCTTGCTTCATGTTTTGATCATTTCTATGACTGTTAGGCCTGCATGCTTTTGTTGCGCTGCACGCACATTTGCTTTTATTTTCGGTAGCCTTCTCCACTGTGCGCATGTGGATCGCCCAAGACAATGGCCAGGTAGTGAGTGGTGTAAACAAACGGAATCGAAACGAAATAGATATCATTCAGGCTCAAAGCAAGATGTAAACACACAGTTGAACAAATCGGATATGGGCCTCAAAATCCGATCCATATCCGATCTGGGCAACAAGACTGCAGTGTAAATCCAGCCATATTGGCATAGAGTTTTACATCAATAATGAAACATCTTTTATGTGTTCTTGCAAGCAATTGAACAGCCTGATCTTGACTAACATGTAACACTCCAGCAGTTAGACTAGGCTATGCAGTGACGTACCGTCGGAGGAAAGTTAAGTGAGGCAGAGTCCTCGCCGTTAAACAAACAACAACTCCCTATTACTTTTCTTAATTGATTTACTGATTTGCAATGACTAAGCGGCAGAATGACAGGCCAGTTTCAGTTTCCACAACATTATTGCTCCGAGTAGGCTATCGAATTCGAAATGCTGACAAGACGGCGAATTTGCTCATATTTTTCAATGCCATTAACAAACATTAAAACCTTGCCGCGTTCAACGATTGGTCAATATTTTTACGATAATGTTTTACCCCTTAAATACGTACTTTTTAAATTCATTCATTCATTCAAAAAACAAAAAAATAGGTAGTTTATTTTCAGTCTGCTTTCATAATCCGATAAACAAAAGGTCGAAACGATACACGGAATTACCGAGAGAAATGATATTTATTTCTAATTAATTACTAAGATTTCCATCCTTGCAGTCTCGAATCAGAGCGGACACGTAAATGAATTGTTTTGTCATTATCACCTCTTAATCATTACAGAGTAGCCAACTTATAGGCTAGGTCTTCAATAAAGGTGAGATCATTGCATCTCCTGAGTGCACGTCTCTGGCTATTTCTCATAAGATATAGCCTACTATCGTCACCGCGGGGAGGTAAAGAAAAGATATGGCGATTTCAAGCCTTTGAAAGAGTTTCTAAATCTCTCAAACGGCCACTGTTTTGAAACGTATCGAAATGTTTTGAAACAACGTTTCTACAAGTTTGGCACATACTAGCAAAAACAGCGGTTATAAATGTTTTTTTACTGAAAAACAAAGCACTGATGATAGCAGAGGAGTCTTAACAAGACTGCCGTTACTGATGGCTTTTATGCAATATGTTTTAATCATCGCATCTAAAAAGATGCACATGTATCTTTTATGCTGATTTATTTAATTTATTTGATTTATTTGAAATTTTCTGACATGCGTCAGGAGCCAAACTTTCTTCTTTAGTGAACGATTCACACATTATGATGGCCTCATTTCACTGTTTTTTTTTTTTTTTGAGAGAGAGATCGTATGATTCATCATTTCTAAACCGCTGCTCTGCTCGGAAAAGGGAGGAAATTCTGTGTTACGGGAACCCTGTACTGCCTCAGTGCCTCCTGTGTTCTGCTCCGTGTGTGTTGTGCTGCGTTTCGTTTTTCCATGCAATTGGTCCTCTCTGGTATACACTCCACGATTCTTCCATCCCGCTGTCAACCGTCTGGTCAACGCCCTGCGACTCCTTCGTCTCCCTCCGTCCTTAGATTCCACCTAACTCCGCCTCAATCCTCCGTCGCCCCGTCTGATCCCGGTCTATCTGGGCGTCCTTTCAACGTCTTCAGGAGCTTTCTCTCATTCCTCGTCAGAATCTTCGTGCTGTGCATTTGGCTGGCTCGGTTTTGGGGTCATTGTTATCATCTTTATCATCATTATTTTTATTTGTTACTCTGGGATGTAGGATGCAATTTGGTCGAGATTAGATGGGTCCCCTCGCACATCTGGACTCAAGTAGAGTATTTGTGTTAGCGCCAGAACCGGCACGCCCATCAGGCAATATAGGCAAATGCAAAGGGCGCCGTGGCCTCCAGGGGGCGCCACACAATCGGAAAAAAATTCACCTTCAATATAATGGTATTAAAACTAGTTATTACAATTAACTCTTAAAATGGAAAAGCTAACATAGATTCAAATGTAAAGCAATGCCCAATTAATATTACTACAAATGATAATACCAAATAAGTCCCCCCCCATCCTCCCCCTCCGGCTGATCGGTAAGGGAGAGCTGGTACGAAAGTAACATTTTTCACATAGACGTCATTTTAAAAGATAACAATACAGACCGAAAAAAAATTTCGGAGCGATTAACTACTTCCGTGTGTGCTCTGTCAATATCAGGTGCTAAATCATCCCAATATATATTGACTTCGGCATAGTTTGACGTCGAACGGAAGTTGCGCATTGCAACTTTCGACCCCTCCAGTCGGGATGAAACTAACACACGGGCGGGACAAAAGTAATGTGATCAAATTAACTGGAATCTTTTAAATTACTGTCGTTTTTCATTTAAAAATAATCAAACAATGTCTTTGCTAACATGCAATTGCAATTTACCTAAAAAAAATCTTATTTCATTTTAAATGAATGAATTTATTTATTTCAATCATAAAAATGACATTAAAACAGAAACAAAAACAATCAGACATTTGTTTTAAACATTTTTCATTTGCTACAAATGTTTCAAAAGTAAACGTGAACATGTTTAACACGCAATTGGTCTATTTATAAAAATTATGAAATTACTTTACTCATTATCACAATTGTGACAGATATGATGAGCTGCACCCTCAGTGCATGCCTCATGTGACCACAGCAGACAAAAGATGCACCGCACCCACACTTCTCCAGGCAAAGATGAGGCAAATGTCTCCCCACAAACAAGACATTCCTCATCATTGCCCTGAGAAACTGTGGTTGCAGTGTGTCCACTAAACAACATTTTCTTTGGGAGTTTTGAAGAGGACTGTTTTTTCTGGCCCCTCTGCCGACTCTCCTCCTCCAAAGCAGCTTTTACTTGGGTGTCGGTCAGTATTGCTGTTGACCTGCAACATTCAATGAGATGATAGTCAGAATCAGCTTGTTTTTATACAAGCAAGAAAATCAAGACAAGTTAAAAACGACACTCTGCTCACCTCTTTCTGCCTCTTCTTTTATTTTCTTTACTCGAGCCAGCCTTTGGATATGGGCGAACCTTTTCTGGGCTCAACCTCTATATTGGCGTGCCACTAGATGTTCCTGGAACCACTAGCATACCTGGATAGATATTTCAAAAAAAAAAAATGCTTGGCAAGGCTCAACATGCACATTTAAAGACAAACACAGACACAAACTCTCACCATCTACAGGAATGGCAGACTCATGGGGATGCAGCTCAAATGGGCTCCAGCTAGGTTGGTGGTGTCTTAAGGGAGCGGGCGCTGGTGATGGAGCGGACATTGGTGATGAAGAGGGCACTGGTGATGGAGCGGACATTGGTGATGAAGAGGGCGCTGGTGATGGAGCTGGCGCTGGTGATGAAGGGGGCGCTGGTGATGGAGCTGGCAATGGCACTGGGGATGGACCTGGTGCTGGTGCTGGTGCAGGACGGTCAGTCACAAAAGCTGGAGCAAAGTCTGTCTCACTGAAAATATCTGGATTAAAGGACCAGATACCGGTACACTCGAACCCAGATGAAATGCTGCTTGCTGTCGCAGCTTGAGGCAGAGCTTTAGCCACAAGACTTGGGATGTTGTTGGTGGTCAAAGTTCTTCCAGGGTTCATTCGCGTTCAATTGTCTGCTGCACTGTTAATGTAGTGCTTCAGAGGACCAAAAACGCTTCGGTCTAGCGGCTGAAGACAGTGGGAACAGTGGGGTGGAAAAGACAGGAGTACAATGCCATGTGACTTGCAAAAGTCAATAGCTACCACAGAGAGGTGTGATGCATGATTGTCTGAGAGTAGCAGCAACTTTGACTCTGGGGTCACGCGGGTGTGTCTTACAAAATGCTGTAAAAATGCCAAGAAATCTGTCTCCTGCATCCACCCCGATCCATTGGCAGATCCAGTGCAGCCGAGGGGGCCATCCCGGATGAAGTGGTCCTGAAACTTCTTCCTTGGGAAGATAAAGTAAGGGGGAACAAAGTTGCCTTGTGCGTTGGCAGCAAAGGCAACAGTCACCAACGGAGCTGTCGCATGGTCTGTGCGAAGTGTGCGACCGCACAGGGCCTCGCGCCTTTAGGGGGCCTCGCGGCTGGTGTGTGATTTTTATTTATTTATTTTTTTAATAAATTAATACATATTTTGCATCTCTGCTCTTGACTCATCATACACCTAAAATGACAATTATCTGTGTCAGTTTCATTATTTACCATTTCATCTCGATAAAATCTTACCCAGATTTATTTATTTATTTATTTTTTTTTTAAATTTTATGTCGTCATACGTAACATACTCTGTTTCGCTGCTCTCTCGCCTTTCCTAACAGTGAGATTGCTCTCTGGGTCTTATTGACGATATCAATAATTGGCATCGGGGTAGCGAAGCTTTTCAAAGTTAAAACTAATTTAAAACTATTTTCGGACCTCCATGTCGCAGGAGAGACTATGCGGGCTCGCCCTTCTGTCTATTGAAAAAGACGTTGCATCCAGGCTGGATTATAAGGATTTAATTGCTGAGTTTGCGGCCCAAAAGGCAAGGAAAGTGACCATCACCTAATCAATGAATGGTGAGCGGGAATCTGATGTTTTAAAGTTATAAGGCAGCAGAGCGTTTGTGACTGACTACTAATGAGAAAATATACCAGTGGCGGGCGGTGGACGGAAAACCGAGGGGGCGGAAAACATCCCTTGAAACGGATGAGATCAGTGACCCGATTTCAATCATATTTCTTGGTCAACATGTTAGTTTCCCTTATAATTAAATGCTTAGGCGAGTGAATAATACAATCTATAAAATGTTTAATTCACATGCCTTAACAGGCAACTCCTCACGAAAAAACCACTGTGCATTTTCCGCGTTGAATTTTGTCACATCCTTAGCAAGTCGTCAAACCTGTGCGTAATGATTGTTTAATTGAAAACGATTGAAATGTGTCTTTTTTGCTTGGCAGGATTTCTTCTTTATAGTGAAAAGCCCAAAATCCTGCAGATTTGTTTTTGAAAAACGTTGTTGTCAAAGAGATGTATGATGGCATATTCACCTGCTGGCAAACTGGTATGCCTCCACCCATCTTTGCCCTTTAGAAACCAGCCCTTTTTTGATGCTTCTTTAATACCAGTGCAACACAATTACTTAACCCTGTTTCACATTATCTTTTTCTTGCATCTTGACACGTCATTCTTCCTCTTAAATTGCCCCTGCACAAACATTTTTTAAATCTGTCGCAGTCTTCAGATTTGAAATATATTTTCAATTAAACTAAATTCACAAGTTAACCCTCTAACTGCCTGCTTGACCTTTTGGAAGAGCACATGTTGAGTCATTGGGCTCTAAATTCATAAACCAGGCGCAGGCGCGGCGAATGGGGGGTGCACCGCGCCAACGGGGTGTGTCCAGGCGTATGTTGCAATTTCGTGCCCGGCGTAGCCTGGCGCAAGTAGGGGAGCGCCGGCGTGAAAGTAACTCTAGACGAAAGTAACACGGCGATTTACTCACAGCCATCCGCACTTCGATGCGTCATACTAGGTCAGCATGTGCAGCTCGCGACCCTCTCCAGAACCGCGAACATTCTTGAGGCGTCCAGTCTTCCTCGTGGCACAAGACCGAGAAGACTGTTTTCCACAGCGGTGAGTAAATTCAGACGAATGCTAAACTTTTTCGATTTAAAGATTGGCTTTATCGCTCCATGTGTCATATTTATGATGAAATGAGCCCCTAAGAGCCATACTGGGCCAACCCATGTTGGGGAACTTTTGAGAAAATGGGACTCAAAGTTGCCAGCTTCCTGCGTCATTTAGAGTATCTGGGAACTAGAAACACTGCTTCTGTTAAAAACTCAAGATATGTACAGTTACGTAGTGCACTTCTTATGCAGGTTTTGGATCCCCTTCTGTTTCATTTAAAGTGAAACCTACCTCCTTCTGAAGAGGAACCATCATCTTCTGATTCATTTGGGTCAAACTCTGGGTCTCCAGTATCTTCCACTTCACCATCATCATCAATCATAGCAAGCAATTCCTCATCAGTGCGATACCTAGCCGCCATGTTTACATTGAATTATGGAAAAGTTGTGGGATGGTCCACTATGGCTAAGGCAGCGCATTGCATATTTACAGTGGCAGAGAGGACGTTTGCTTATATGAGCAATCCATGTGGGTAGATTGGGTTGGCTCATTTAGGAAATGTAGATCTCAGTTTTCTGCACATGCTGACTACCTCAACTCAATTTCGCCAAAAGTGCGGGATGGCCCGGTATGGTTCTTAGGGGCTCAAATGATAGGTGATTTAGTTCCGTAACATATGGTGCAGTTTGAAATGTCAGAATTTTTCCACTTTGGAAGTAATCCTCGTTCAAATGTCAGGAGTCACCGTCGGGACTGAAGTAGCAACAGTTACGTTCGTCCCTCTCTGCTAATGCGGCTGCATTTTGTGTTTAAAAGCTCCATAAAAATGTGTGTTATGTTTTACCGACAGAAAATGCCAAGAGTTAGGGTCAGAACTACCCAGAGAGGAACGGTTGACCAGCAGGTTTACGAAAGGGCCTTTTTTGATGTCCGATGAGGCGATAGTATAAGGAGGGCAGCAGAGGTGCATGGCGTTTGTCATGTCACCCTGTTCAGGTACTGCAAGAGGAGGGCAGAGGCAAGAGGGCAGCAGACCAGGGCCCCGGGGTACAGGGCTCACAACAAAGTCTTCACAGAAGAACAGGAGAAGAGACTCCAGGCATATATAAAGAGCGCAGCCGATATATATTTTGGCCTGAGTCCTAAAGAGGTGCGAATAACACCGCAGACAGAGCTACACCACTACCGCCATATAGCAAGCACCTCCGCTCCGGATCTGCCACGGCTCTGAGCCGGATCAGCTGGAGCCGGGGCAGATCCGGAGCGGAGGTGCTTGCTATCTGGGAATTAACCTCTTTTTTATGCTTTTTTTAGGTGCGAAAGTTTGCATATGAGCTGGCCGAAAATATTAGTCTCAAAACTCCATGTTCATGGAAGAAAAACCAGATGGCAGGGAAGGATTGGCTCACCTCCTTCCTCGAGCGCAACAGAACCCTGTCCATCCGTCGACCTCAAGCCACCAGCATGTCCCGTTCCACCAGCTTCAACAAGACCAACGTGACCGCGTTTTTTACCAACCTAAAGACTGTCCTCACCCGCTATAATTTTGAGGCAAATGACATCTGGAACATGGATGAAACAGGGAAAAATTTATATTTAGATGATAAATTTAAAAGCAACAGTTTTTAAATTCATTTCACTCATTATTTCAGGTACCACAATGGTTCAAGTGCCAGACAAAGTCATTGCCACCAAGGGCCAGCGCCAGGTTGGTGCTGTGACCTCCGGGGAAAGAGGGACATTGGTGACCGTTGCCTTTGCTGCCAACGCACAAGGTAACTTTGTTCCCCCTTACTTTATCTTCCCAAGGAAGAAGCTCCATGACCACTTCATCCAGGATGGTCCCCCTGGCTCCACTGGTTCTGCCAGTGGATCGGGGTGGATGGAGGAGACAGATTTTTTGGCCTTTTTACAGTATTTTGTAAGACACACCCGCGTGACCCCGGAGTCAAAGTTGCTGCTACTCTTAGACAATCATGTATCACACCTCTCTGTGGTAGCTATTGACTTTTGCAAGTCACAGGGCATTGTACTCCTGTCTTTTCCACCCCACTGCTCCCACCGTCTTCAGCCACTAGACCGAAGTGTTTTTGGCCCTCTGAAGCACTACATTAACAGTGCAGCAGACAATTGGATGCGAATGAACCCTGGAAGAACTTTGACCATCTACAACATCCCAAGTCTTGTGGCTAAAGCTCTGCCTCAACCTGCGACACCAAGCAACATTTCGTCTGGGTTCGAGTGTACCAGTATCTGGCCCTTGAATCCAGATATTTTCAGTGAGGCAGACTTTGCTCAAGCTTTTGTGACCGACCATCCTGCACCAGCACCAGCTCCATCCCCAGTGCCAGGGCCAGCTCAATCACCAGCGCCCCCTTCATCACCAGCGCCAGCTCCATCGCCTGCGCATACCATCTATCCAGGTATGCTAGTGGTTCCAGGAACATCTTGTGGCACGCCAGTACAGAGGTTGAGCCCAGAAAAGTTTCGCCCATATCCAAAGGCTGGCTCGAGGAAAGAAAATAAAAGGAGAGGCAGAAAGAGGTGAGCATAGCGTCATTTTTAACTCGTCTTGATTCTCTTGCTTGTATAAAAACAAGCTGATTCTGACTATTATCTCATTGAATGTTGCAGGTCAACAGCAATACTGACCGACACCCCGGTGAAAGCTGCTCTGGAGGAGGAGAGTCGGCAGAGGGGCCAGAGAAAACAGTCCTCTTCAAAACGCCCAAAGAAAACGAGACTTAGTGGACACACTGCAACCACAGTTTCTCGGGGCAAGGATGAGGAATGTCTTGTTTGTGGGGAGACATTTGCCTCATCTTTGCCTGGAGAAGTGTGGGTGCGGTGCATCTTTTGTCTGCTGTGGTCGCATGAGGCATGCACTGAGGGTGCAGCTCATTATATCTGTCACAACTGTGATGAGTAATTTTTAAAAATAGACCTTGCACATTAAGCATGTTCACGTTCACTTTTGGAACATTTGAAGCCAATTAAAATATTTAAAACAAATGTCTGGCTGTTTTTGCTTCTGTTTTAACGAGAAATTTAAAAAGATTCCAGTAAATTTGATCACATTACTTTTGCCCTGCCCATGCTTTACTTTCATCCCGGCTGGATGGGTCGAAAGAAGCAATCCGCAACTTCCGTTCGACGTCAAACTATGCCGAAGTCAATATATATGGTGATGATTTAGCACCTGATATTGACAGAGCACACACGAAAATAGTTAATCGCTCCGAAATTTTTTTTCGGTCTGTAACGTTATCTTTTAAAATGACGTCCATGTGAAAAATGTAACTTTCGTACCAGCTCTCCCCTACTGCATCGCAATCAAATGTTAAACTGTCGCGGGTGTCAGCGGATACTACGCCTTTGTTAATCTGAGATTTTTCCACTGAAATGAGTCAAAATAAGCGATCGTCACTAGTGAGTGTGAGCCATTAGGTATTAGTGTTGTAAGGAATAGTGAAAAGTGGACTCGCTAGAGTGCACTATATTCAGACGAAAAGCTAAGGTACGAAGACCTGAACCACTAAAGTCTCGAAGGAGACGGACAAGAAGGAACAATCCCTAAAATTACGTAACTCAAAAAGGTACACTCCTGTGGGAAAATCCCAACGCAAAAAGAAAACCGAATAACTGAGGCTCCAGGAGAAACCTACTCCCAGCCCCAAAGAAAGAAAGGGCTAGGAGAGAAATACTTCGAGACACTAAAACACAAAAGAAGCTCGGCGGAAAAAAAAAAAGGCAAATTCATGAGCAGAAATAAAGTATTAAGCACAAGATAATACACTGCCTTAAAAACTCTAGGCTAATACTAACCGCACATCGGCGGACAAAACCTCTGCCTAAACTGAAGCAGTGCAAGACGACACTAACGCAAAGAAATGCTGGAGCCCTGGGTAATATATAGACTTCACACACCTGAGACCAATTACTAATCAGCCACACAAGCAGTCAGCAGATAGGAAAAGATAGCTGATTAGCAAAAGGAACGTAGTTAACTCCTCAACGAAGGTAAAAAAGAAACAACCAGTCCTGACAATAAAGAAAAATACCCAGAAGCTGAAAGCAGCTTTGATTAAGGCAGAAAATATTCAAAGGGAAAACCTGTAACATGACAGGACCCCCTTCTCAAGGAACGGCACCAGAAGTTCCTCTAGTACCCCGCTGGCGAAACTCAGAAATCAAGCTGGGATCCAAAATATCCCTCAAAGGGACCCAGCAACGCCCTCTGGCCCGTAACCCTCCCAGTCAACCAAAAACTGTTTCCCTCTACCGACACGTCTCTCAGCCAGAATGCGCCGAACGGTGTAAACTGGCCCCCATCAATAACCCGAGGTGGAGGAGGTGGCTTGTCCACAGGTGCCAAAACACTGGTACTGACTGGTTTAATTCGAGAGACATGAAAGGTAGGATGAATCTTCATAGACCTAGGGACCTGCAGCCGAACGGTCACAGGATTAATCTTCCTTATGATTTTAAATGGACCAATAAACCGTGGGGCAAGCTTCCGCGATTCAACTCTCAGAGGAAGATCCCGCGTAGAGAGCCAAACCCGTTGGCCAACACGATAAGAAGGGGCCAGACGACGCCTCCTATCGGCCCACTGCTTCTGTCTAGTAGAGGCATGTACAAGAGACCTGCGAACCTTACTCCAAACTGCCCGGCACCGTCCGAATAAAACGTCCTGCAGAGGGAACCTCAGCCTCTTTTTCCAATTCAGGAAAAAAGCGGGGTTGATAACCCATTTGAGCCTCAAAAGGCGAACGACCAGTAGAAGCATTCCGTAGCGAATTATGGGCATATTCAGCCCACGGAAGAACCCGACTCCATGAAGTAGGGTTATCGGCCGCTAAGCAACGTAATGTGTTCTCTAAGGACTGGTTAGTCCTTTCAGTTTGGCCATTAGTTTCGGGATGAAACCCTGATGACAGGCTCACCGATGCTCCTAACTGCTTGCAAAAAGACTGCCAGAATCGAGCAGTAAACTGTGGTCCCCGATCAGAGACCACATTAAGAGGAATACCATGTAGTCTGAAAACATGATTGATCATCAGTTGAGCAGTCTCCCGAGCGGACGGCAGTTTGGGCAACGCTACAAAATGGGCTGCTTTAGAAAAACGGTCAACCATAACCAAAATTACCGAATTACCATCAGACATAGGTAACCCAGTAATAAAATCTAACGCTACATGGCTCCAGGGACGTTTAGGAATGGGTAATGGTCTTAAGAGACCAGAGGGTGGGAGATGAGAATTTTTATTGCGCGCACAGACTGAGCATGCCGCGACAAATTCCCGAACATCTCTGTCTAGACTAGGCCACCAGAAACGTCGGGAAAGGAAATCCTTGGTGCGCAGCACCCCCGGATGACCTGCCAACCTAGATGAGTGAGCCCACTGAAGGACGCGAGACCGGACCCTCACTGGAACAAATAAACAGTTAGGTGGTCCTCCCCCTGGCCCTGGGTCAGTAGTTAAGGCGTTCTGGACCATGGCTTCAATGTCCCATAAAACTGGAGCAATGATCCTATTCTCCAGGACAACAGCTTCAGGGACAGCTTCCCTGTCCAGAAGATCATGTATGCGAGATAAAGCATCTGGCTTAATGTTCTTCGACCCTGGTCGGTAAGTCAAGGTGTAATTAAAACAGTTAAAAAACATTGCCCACCGTGCTTGTCTTGCATTGCGCCTTTTAGTTTGTTGGATGTAGAGCAGATTTTTGTGGTCAGTCCACACCACAAATGGGTGTTCTGCACCTCCAACCAATGGCGCCCACTCCTCTAGCGCAAGTTTAATGGCTAACAGCTCTCGATCCCCCACATCGTAATTTCTCTCAGCGGAGATAGAGATCGAGAGAAGTAGGCACACGGGTGTAAAGATTTGTCGTGCTGGGAGCGCTGGGAAAGGATGGCGCCGACCCCAACCTCAGACGCATCGACCTCCACCACAAATGGGAGGGATGGGTCGGGTTAACAAGAACCGGTTTGGAACTAAACCTCTTCTTTAGCTCCTCAAAAGCCTCATCTGCCTCAGGGGTCCAAACAAAACAAGAACTCTGATCCTTCTTAGTTAAGGCAATAATAGGGGCAGCAATAGCACTAAAATTCCTAATAAATCGCCTGTAAAAGTTGGCGAACCCTAAAACCGCTGAATCTCTTTGACAGACTGAGGAACGGGCCAGTTCATAACTGCCGACACCTTGTCAGGATCCATGTGGACCTTGCCCTCAGAAACAATGAAACCCAAAAAAGAGACAGACCTGGAATGGAAATGGCATTTCTCTGCCTTTACGAAAAGTTTGGCATCCAACAAAGCTTTGAGCACCTGACGACATGGGCCTTATGTTCACTAAGAGAAGCTGAAAAAATCTGAATATCGCCTAAATAAACAAAGACAAATTTTTCCAGCATATCGCGTAACACATCATTAACTAGCGCCTGGAAGACAGCGGGGGCATTAGTGAGGCCAAAGGGCATCACCAGGTACTCATAGTGCCCGTCGTGGGTGTTAAACGCTGTCTTCCATTCGTCCCCCTCACGAATCCTAATAAGGTTGTAAGCATTCCTGAGATCCAACTTAGTGAAAAATGATGCTCCTTGGAGGCGTTCAAATGCCGAATTCATAAGAGGTAGCGGATATCGATTCCTGACAGTGATATTATTTAAACCCCTATAATCAATACATGGCCGGAGTCCGCCATCTTTTTTAGAAACAAAGAAAAAACCTGCTCCAGCAGGAGAAGTAGAGGGTCTAATAAAGCCGTTAGCCAAAGCCTCCTGGATATAATCTCTCATAGCTTTACTTTCAGGGATTGAGAGTGAAAATAGGGCACCTCTAGGGGGCGTGGTACCTGGCAGAAGATCAATAGCGCAATCGTAAGCGCGATGAGGTGGTAAGGTAGTAGCTTTCTGCTTGCTAAAAACTTCTGCCAGATCAGAATAATCTGAAGGAACATTGGAGGGTAAGAGAAAATCCAGCGCAGCCCCCACATTCCAATTATCTAGATCATTCTCTCCTTCAGATGAGTCCATAGAAGCGATCTCCCACCCCTGGCTTTCATTATCACTGGCTTCATCAATATCCTGATCCGACTCGGTCAGAAATTCGTCCGGGGCCACATACAACTTAACTCTATTGTGCTGGCTCCCTTTGTCCCTATCAGTGGGGCTCTTAGCAGGGCTTTGCTCAAACATTGGCTTCTCCCAGTCAAACTGAGGATCCCAGTCTAAATTATCCCCATCCTCTAAAGTTACGGGTCTAGATAAATCAATGTCCTCCCCGTCATCATCACTGACACAGTTGAGACTACCCCCGCTTTCTTGTGAAGAACCAAAAGAGAAAATCTGACTACAATGATTCTCACAATCAGGGCCCCATTGAATAATGGGTATAGTCCTGCTACCCCAGTTAACTTGAGGTTTATGCTTGATAAGCCAAGCATGTCCCAAAACAATAGGAAACGAAGGGAAAAAAAAAAAAAAAAATCTAATCCTCTCTGAGTGACCGCCCTGTCTAATGAACATCGACAGACATTCAGTTACTTCAGAAACCAAGCCCCGCCCCAAGGGCCGCCCATCCAAAGTTAAAATAGGATGCGAATTGGGGAGGAACGGACGGTAGGAAATTCTCACGAGCCCATTTAATATCAACGAGGCAATCAACTGACCCAGAATCCAAAAAAAGCCTCGATTTCAATTTTTCGATTCTTAAATGCCAACACTACAGGAGCAAAAGTTCAAAAGGGGTGAAGTATCTGTCCTCTAACTCCTTTCGCTCAGTTAGAGGGACTGAGCGTTTAAATCCGACAACGAGGTTTGATATGCCCTGGTTTTCCGCAATAATAGCAGACTATTTTCCGTTTAATATTCGTAGCTTTGTGAACCACGGCGCCATCTACCTGCATAGGTTCATTATCAGAATCCGTAGGAGGAGCCGGGGCAGCTGCAACTGTAGAATAAAGGGTTTGCAATTGAGGCGGTCTGCCTTTACCCGAAACCCTTTCTTTTTCCCGTTCTCGCACTCTGTTATCTACACGAGTGGCTATCTGAACGAGTGCATCTAGAGATTTGGGAGTATCAACCATAGCCAATGCGTCTCTCACTGGCTCCGACAACGCACGAATAAACAAAGACATCAAAGGACCATCCGCCACCCGTGGAACTGGCAACCGAATCAAATAAAATAGAAAATTCGCCACGGTATTCTTTCCTTGGGTTAGATTCATCAAACGAGTGGCTGCCTCCTGTTCTGTAGCATTGTGATCAAAAACTGAGATTAGTTCACTCCTGAGCTTGTCTAGTGAATTAACGATCTCAGAATTATCCCGGATCAATGGACCGACCCAGTCTAAGGCTTTTCCCTCGAGTAGAGATAAAATAAAACAAATTCATGAAGTCTTCCGTGCTGTAACGAGATGGTTGTGCCTTAAAAAAAAATCACATTGAGCCAGAAAGTTACGGCACTTATTAGGCTGACCATTATACCGATTAGGTAGCTGCAGCTTAGGTTCTCGTTTTACGTTTCAGCTGATGGTGTTTCACGGGGAATAGTATTAGGTACCTGGGGCGTTGGGGTTGGAACTGGGTGTGATGCTTGTGCCAACTGGAGAGAGAGTGCATTCACATTTTCTGTGAGACGTGCGACTTGATTAATTAACAGGGCCATGTTCTTTTCCTGGCCTGATAATCGCTTCGTGGAAGTCAGCCTGGATTCTACTGACCTCCACCAACCCACTTTCGCGACCGGGTCGCCATAGCTTGATCGCCTGAAAAAAGTCTGGGTCCATGTGTAGGCGTTAGTGTCATGTAAGGAATAGTGAAAAGTGGACTCGCTAGAGTGCACTATATTCAGACGAAAAAGCTAAGGTACGAAGACCTGAGCCACTAAAGTCTCGAAGGAGACGGACAAGAAGGAACAATCCCTAAAATTACGTAACTCAAAAAGGTACACTCCTGTGGGAAAATCCCAACGCAAAAAAGAAAGCCGAATAACTGAGGCTCCAGGAGAAACCTACTCCCAGCCCCAAAGAAAGAAAGGGCTAGGAGAGAAATACTTCGAGACACTAAAACACAAAAGAAGCTCATGGCGGAAAAAAAAAAGGCAAATTCATGAGCAGAAATAAAGTATTAAGCACAAGATAATACACTGCCTTAAAAACTCTAGGCTAATACTAACCGCACATCGGCGGACAAAACCTCTGCCTAAACTGAAGCAGTGCAAGACGACACTAACGCAAAGAAATGCTGGAGCCCTGGGTAATATATAGACTTCACACACCTGAGACCAATTACTAATCAGCCACACAAGCAGTCAGCAGATAGGAAAAGATAGCTGATTAGCAAAAGGAACGTAGTTAACTCCTCAACGAAGGTAAAAAAGAAACAACCAGTCCTGACAATAAAGAAAAATACCCAGAAGCTGAAAGCAGCTTTGATTAAGGCAGAAAATATTCAAAGGGAAAACCTGTAACATGACAAGTGTTTGTTGAATTGTAATTCTTGACGCACTGTCATACGTCAGCATACCAATATAAAGTGACAACTGAGCTGATTTGATGATAAAAGCCAAACATTGTGCAGTTGATTTTTTTCCTTTGAAAGATTATGATATCCAAAAAATCATAGTTGAAATTATTGCCACAATAATGCTGTTTTAGTCTAAAAATGCATTTCATTTCACCGGTTATAACTAGAGCAGCTATGTGCTTGCAGCCTGACATGATTAATGCGCGTGCACGTGAGCAGGGCCTCGCGCATCAAGTCGGCACAGGGCCTTGCACCCCCCCCCGCGACGGCCCTGGTCACCAATGTCCCTCTTTGCCCAGAGGTCACAGCACCGACCTGGCGCTGCCCCTTGGTGGCAAAAATTTTGTCTGGCACTTGAACCGTTGTGGTTCCTGAAATAATAAATGAAATGAATTATTGCTGTTGCTGTTGCAAATCACTGTTGCTTTTTAATTTATCTAAATATAAATTTTTACCTGTTTCATCCATGTTCCAGATGTCCTTTGCTTCAAAATAATAGTGGGTGAGGACAGTCTTTAGGTTTTTAAAAAACGCTGTCACGTTGGTCTTGTTGAAGCTGGTGGAACGGGACATGCCGGTGGCTTGAGGTCGACGGATGGAGAGGGTTTTGTTGCGCTCGAGGAAGGAGGTGAGCCAATCCTTCCCTGCCATCTGGTTTTTCTCCCATGAACATGGAGTTTTGAGGCCAATATTTTCGGCCAGCTCATATGCAAACTTTCGCACCTAAAAAACAGCATGAAAAAAAGAGGTTAATTGAGAGTATGTTCCTACAATTAATCTGATTTTTTTAATGTGGATTTATTTAAAATTGCTTTTAGTATGACTCTAGCTATACATTGAACTCACACTTCTAATACATAAATAAATAATGTCAATAACATAAATAATGTCAACTTAATTTAAAAATGAACAGTCGGCACAGAGCCGGGGCAGATCCGGAGCGGAGGTGCTTGCTATCTGGGGCTGTTATGACTTTGATGTAGGCAAATGGCGGTAGTGGTGTAGCTCTGTCTGCAGTGCTACTCCAACCTCTTTAGGACTCAGGCCAAAATTTATATCAGCTGCTCTCTTTATATATGCCTGCAGTCTCTTCTCCTGTTCTTCTGTGAAGACTTTGTTGTGAGCCCTGTACCCTGGGGCTCTAGTCTGCTGCCCTCCTGCCAGTGCCCTCCTCTTGCAGTACCTGAACAGGGTGACATGACAAACGCCATGCACCTCTGCTGCCCTCCTTATACTCTCGCCTCTTTGGACATCAAAAAGGCCCTTTTCAGAAACCTGCTGGTCAACCTTTTCCTATCTGGGTGGTTCTGACCCGAACTCTAGGCATTTTCTGTCGGTAAAATATAACACACACATTTTTTAATGAGCTTTAAAACACAAAATGCGGCCACATTAGCAGAGAGGGACGAACGTAACCATTGCTACTTCCACCACGACAGTGACTCCCGACATTTGAACGAGGATTGCTTCTAAAGTGGAAAAAGTCTGACATTTCAAACTTCAGGATATGTTACAAAACTAAATGACCTATCATTTCATCATGAATATGACGCATGGAGCGATAAAGACAAAAGTTTACCATTTGTCTGAATGTACTCACCACTGTGGAAAACAGTCTTCTCGGTCTCGTTTCGCGGCGAAGTGTTGAAGCCTCAAGATTTTTCCCGGGCTTGGAGAGTGTCGCGAGCTGCACGTGCTGACCTAATTTGACGCATCGAAGTGCGGATGGCTGTGAGTAAATCGCCGTATTACTTTCGTCCCACGTTACTTTCGCACCGGCTCTCCCCTACCTGTTAGTTCTCTGAGGGGGGAGGGGCGAATTTATTGATGTGACCAAGGGGCGCTGTGCAAGCCAAATTTTTGGGTTGGCACAGCTTAGCTATACAGTACAATTTTAATATGTCTCCTTTACATAAATAATACCCATGCAAATAAGCTTTTTTTTTTTTTAATTGAACTTTGTAGTTTACAATTCAACAAATCTTTTCCCCACAGTTTTCTGTTATAGGCTACATAAATAAAAAATCATATTCAAAAAAGAGTCCACATGTCCTATACCCAGCAGTCAGTTATTAGTCAAACCACTTACACCACATTCCTTACCCGTCCTGATGCTTGGCGGGAACATGTTCAGGAGCACTGCATGAGTTTTAGCCTCTTATTGACTGAAATATTTACATTCAGGAGAAGGTTTACAAATGTACCTAATAAAGTGACCACCGAGGTCATCCTGCGCGTACGGTAGCAAATCAGTAAAAGGGAGAGCTAAAGAAAAATCCTCCGTACAGTTGAATCCCAGTTAGCCTGAAGTATAAACCCCAATCTAATTGTGAGGCATTATCTGAAAATAGCTTTGCGTCTTTTCACCTAAGCAGGCTCCAGAATAGCCTAAATTTTGATCATTTTCATTTCAAGGACCAATAACAACAACAACAACAACAATAATTCTTCACTATCCCGAAGGAAATTGGCTGCTGAAGTCGCAGCCTTCACGAATTGCCCGGAATAACCCTACCATACATTTTTGTCCACTCCATCGAGTCTTCGTGCGTGTATTTGACGTGACATCACGAACTATACAATGAAAGAATAAGAAAACAATTTAATGTATTAAATATTAAATCGATGGATAAGTCATTTAACGCAGTTTTTTACGTTGTCAAACTATATTTACACACGCATAGCCATCAGCACAAGGGATATTTCTAAAAATAAAAGTACCAAAAAATACGAGCCGATGTTATTCGCACTTATACGTGTGGCCAATGCTGAATTTTTTTCTTGGCCACACTTATAAGTGCGCCAGTTGATGACCATTCCAGTGCCGGTACCGCTTAAAATAAGTTTGGCCAAGGAAAAAATTTTAGCTTTGGACACACTTAAAAAAAGCGTGGGCAATGGAGCAATGTGTATCTTGGCCACACTTATAAGTGCTTCTAACGCGAATTTCGATCAATTTCTGTGCTTGGAAACACTTAAATAAGTGCGAATAGTCACTTCGAAAAATACGCACATTTAATCGGCAACTGAAAGAACGTACGTTCTAAAGCAAGGGAATAAATTTTCAAGCCTGAGTAGTGAAGCTTAGTGTTAGGCTACCTGTCCACTCGTCAGCATCACATGTAAGCTTGTCCGTGCAACCTGCTGGGGAACGGCAAGTACCAGTTTCATCTGTTATGGGCTCGTCTCGACAGACAGTACGCTACGCTAAGTTCCCGAGATGGGATTCACTAAGGCCCGCCTCTTGACCAAAGATAAACCAATATAAGTTCAGCATGAGGCTACCCTGAGACGAGTGGATGACACGAGCTGCGGAACGTTGCACTTATGGACAAGTGCTGCTGATTCATCATAGCTAAAGTTGATTTTGCGACAAGGGGAAAGGGGAAAGGGGAAGGGGGAAGGGGGGGGGCCTCCCTGATTCTGGGCGGGCACGTGCCCACCCTAAATGTATAGGCACAGCGCCACTGATGTGACCCCGGAGAACTTTGGAAACATGACCTAAACTGTCCAGAGCACAGGGAAGAAAAAAAGAAAAGAAGAGGAGGAAAAACGGGAGAAAGACAGAGGTAAAGTAAAGATACAGTAATTAAATGAAGCATCAGTTGTACTGCGTCAGTTATTTAGCATAGTGTACTGTTAAGTTGATAACTCGCTTCTGAGCGATTAGCCTCAACATGGTATGCTAATCAGTAAATAACCAGTTTTATATTTCTGTAGCTAGGCAATTATTTGTTGTTTTTACATCTGGCTAGCTAACGTTTTTCCTGCTTTGAATAGTCAATCAAAATGCTATTCCCTTTTCACCCCTTTATATATCAGATTTTTAACCCTAGTTGTTCGTCTAAAAGCATGTTAATTGTTTTAAACTTTACATCAGTGTTGAAGTACACATTATTATTAATACTCCTTAACTTAGCATTCCCACATGCCATATTAAACTGCAGTTTACTGCTTCTTTGCATCTGCTAATCAACATTTCACTGTAATGACAATAAAGTTGTATGTAATCTAATATGCATATCAGTTTGATGTTGATTGTATTTATAATTTATTACTATTATTATTATTTATTCACTTATTTACAGGATTTTTATTTTTTGGTAAGGGCATTTATATTGTATTTCAGATTTTTTTGTATTTATTTGTAATTTGTTAAGCATGTAAATTGGGTGACATGTTATCTTATAAATTAAAGACAGTGGTAAAAACAATGCAATTCAATTTCTTTAGTAAGCGTATGTAAATCGCCGATGGAGGGGGGACGCCATATAAAATCTCGCCTAGGGCGCCACATTGGGTAGGGCTGGCTCTGGTTATCGCACTAGTTCAGAGACAGCGGCCAGCCGTTGATGTTTATATTTTGAGTGTAGGGTGGTATTTTCCTTTTCTGTGACCTAGCAGTTAACATAACATAACATAACATAACATAACATGAATGAATGGCGAGAACAGGCCGTTCAGCCCAACTACGCTCGCCAGTTTCTTTATACTATTGTGAATATATCCCTTCAGATACTCAATGACTCAATGGTATCTGGCTTTAAGTCAAGCCTGCTCTTGAAAACCCCCAAGGTCTCTGCCTCAACAATATGGTCAGGCAAGCTATTCCACATCGAAACTACTCTTTGGCTGAAGAAATATTTCCGAATATCAGTGCTAAATTTACCTTTGGTCAACTTCCATTTGTGACCCTGAGTTCTACTAACAACACTTGGTAGAAGGAATCCTACATAATTCACTTTGTTTCTCCCTTTAACATATTTAAAGACCTCAATCAAATCACCCCTAAGTCTCCTTTTCCTAAGACTAAAGAGATTAAGGATCTTCAGCCTCTTCTCATAGCTTTCATTTATGGGGAATTTAGGAGAAGGTGGGGCGAAACGGGCCCCTTAACGTTTAGGCCTCACCTGATCAAAGCTGCGGCAGAAATTCAATGCAACTCATGGTGTTCAAGAATCTTTATTTAACTCCCATGAAAACACACATAATCAAAATGGCCCTAAACAGATATTTACTGGAGAAATTCTCAGTTAAAAAAATAACTTGAGGGGGGCCATTTTGTACAAGGATATGCTTATGGGGCAAAATGGCCCACAACTAACAGAATATGTGGCAAACGAGAACGAAAACAGAGGTTTTTTTTTCTAAATTTGAAACTTAACATATAAGCATATAAAAATTAACCAGACAGATATATTCAGATCACTAAAGGTAAATTTATGCATGTGGTGACTAAACTTGAATGTGGGGTAAAACGGCCCAAGGTTGGGGTAAAACGGACCAGGGGTCATTTTGCCCCTCGATGCATGGGTCGTTTTGTCCCATGACCGGCAACAAAATATCTTGACCTCATTAGTCAATGACGTTTCTGTGGCGGACTTTTTGATCTGTCCTCCACCGACCATTGGAACAGACCACGCGATACACCGTAGGAGTAAAACAATTGCCACGCGCTGTCAATACTTACGCTTATTTTCGGACAGGCTGACCGCAAGATTATCTGGTGCGGAAAAAAATTTTATTTGCTTAGATCTTGAAGCACAACAGCATTTCTCACGGTCGCCCTAGCATTATTTGCTGCTCATGCGCACTTGTTCATTCCTATAATGTAACTGATAGATAGCAGTAGTTGCAAAGTACATATTTCAAGGGTGGGCTATATAACCTGTGGGGGCTGTTTTGTACCACTTTCCCCAACATTATTTTATTAGTGGTGTTTTTTATGGTTTTTTATTTTCTTTTATTTGGTAGCGTCATATCGACCTTTTTGTTTTCCTCACCCCTGTGCCATGTGTAACTATTGAACCAGTTGTACGTAATCCTTCTGTTCCTGTCAGTATAGCACCTGAATTAACCCTTTGTGTTCATTACTATATACATATTCACTTGCAAGCAGTCCCGTTTTCCCGACTATTTCTTCTCCGCGCTAATAATACATCCATCCTATTGTTCTCTGGGCGTAAGATTGTGACATTAGGAACTTCTACTCGTCTAAAAGGTCATCACTCCAAAATTGAATGCTGTGAAGTTGTTTTCAGATTAGTGGAACTAGAGCTTGGAGAGATGTTCATTTTTCAAATGTCATTACAATTGGAGAAAACCTTATGAACTAGTTTAGCTATGGATATATGCTAAGCAAATGTGTATGTACATTACAGGTGCACGTTACATATACTGCCTGGGCAAAAGAAAAAAAAAAAAAGAGAAAAGTCACATGCTCTAGTATTTTGTTGAACCACCTTTAGCTTTGATTAGGACCCAAGTGCAGTAGCATCCTCTCAATAACCTTGTGCAATGTCATGACATTCATTTCTGTCCAGAGTTGCTTTCATTTTTCGTCAAGATCTTGAATTGATGATATGATGGTCGGACCCCTTGCGTAAAGTCTTCTCCAGCACAACCCAGAGATTCTAAATGGGGTTGAGGTCTGGACTCAGTGGTGGCCATTCCATGTGAGAAAATGATGTCTCATGTTCCCTTAACCTCTATTTCACAATTTTAGCCTGATGAGTGCTGGTATTGTCATTTTGGAATATGCACATCTCATCGAGGAGAAAACCATTGATAGGAAACAATGGTCCGTCAGTATACTCATGTGAGCGGCTCACCAAATTATTTTGGCTCATAGCATTGCAGTACCTAGACCTGACTAACTAATGCAATGGCAGGTCAAACCACTGCCCCGCTGGCATGTGAGGTAGGTAGTACACATGATGCGCACATCTCTTCATCTGCTTGTCTTCTTACCGTGGTGCACCCATTACTCTGGAACAGGATAAATCTGGACCCATCTGAGCACATGACTTTTTTCCATTGATCCTGAGTCCAATTTTCATGCACCCTAACATTTTGATGCTTTTTCCCGATAAACCTAACCGGTAACTGGTTTTATTGAGGCTACACAGTCATTTAGTCCCAGTCCGCTGTGTACACTTCACATTGCGCATGTGAAAATGCTCTGACATTCACTATTCAACGTTGCCGTCAGTTCTACTGCTAATTTTGTGCGATTTGACTTCACCCAATGTTTAAGTGATCTCCATGTTGCTGCTGGAAGAGGTATTGGTAGGCCAACAGGTTGCGCTCTTCCCTCTGGTGGAATAATCCCCAAAGCCCCAGTGCAGTGATGGGGACACTGTACTGACGGACACGCCGTCTTTCGGATGAGATGTTAAACCGAGGTCCTGGCTTACTGTGGTCATTAAAGATCCTATGACACTCTTCGATAAGAGGAAGGGGTTCCCCGGTGTCATGGCTAAAGTCCCAACCTGGCTCTTTCCACCTTCTAGCAAATCATCCCCTGATCTAATTGGCTATGCAACTTGACCTCTCCTTCTCTACCTCAACCCCCAGGGCTGGACTTTCCTGGATTAATAAAGGTCAAAGAGCCTGTGATTGGCTATTTAGATGCCGGAATCTGTAA
Organism: Gymnothorax javanicus; assembly: GCA_029692085.1. NCBI lineage: Eukaryota > Metazoa > Chordata > Actinopteri > Anguilliformes > Muraenidae > Gymnothorax > Gymnothorax javanicus. The sequence goes on along the minus strand of CM056194.1, from coordinate 181,943,095 downwards.
ATTCTGAAATTTAATTGCTAAATAATTCTGTGATTGAATTCCCAAATGTCTTGCTTATCTGGAATAATTTTCCACAGTCTCTGTGGCACAAATACTGAGTTATAAAGCCTTAAATAGGCTCATGCACAACAGGAAAAATTGGCATTATTGTATTCAGTATTCAGCATTCATAGTATTCAGCTCCGTCCGTCACGTCCTGTTTGTTGTGAACGCGATATCTCAAGAACAGTTTGACTGATTTCATTCATCTTTGGCTTCAATGTGTATTAGTGTGATACGCCGACCCCAGTCGATTTCCGTGACCTGGCGGGGACATGGCCACATTGAGTGGCAACACTTGTTTGTGATGGGTATTCTACTTAAAGGGGTTAAGAGACCCAGGGACCCACCCAACTGAGGCGAAGGTGACAACAGGATCCACAAGTTTAGTGGCATCAATATTTGGCGTCCCCACATTGGAAGGGATGTCCCCGTGCAACAGAGGAAGACTGATCTCAGATCAGCCTTCCTGGGTTTTCTGTTTTTTGGGTCTCTCTGACAGAGGCCACAGTGCTGACTGCTCTTCCTAACACTATAGGAAATGAGTAATCAGTCGTTTTAAGATACAACTCGTAAATTTTACTCACTACAGCTCCAGGTTCATGGGCTGCAGTCTTCAGTAATCCCATTACTGATCTCAGTGTGCTTACAAACCCCAATTCCAGTGAAGTTGGGACGTTGCATAGTACCATGCAAAGCGAAAGCCATATATCAACAACACCCAGAAACGCCGCCGGCTTCTCTGGGCCCAAGCTCATCTGAGATGGACTGATGCAAAGTGAAAAAGCGTGCTGTGGTCTGATGAGTCCACATTTCACATTGTTTTAGGAAATCATGAACGTCGAGTCTTCCAGGCTAAAGAGGAAAAAGACCGTCCAGATTGTTATCAGCGCAAAGTTCAAAAGCTAACATCTGTGATGGTATGGGGATGTGTTAGTGCCCATGGCATGGGTAACTTGCATATCTGTGAAGGCACCATTAGTGCTGAAAGGTACATACAGGTTTTGGAGCAACATATGCTGCCATCCAAGCAATGTCTTTTTCAGAGACGTCCCTGCTTATTTCAGCAAGACAATGCCAAGCCACATTCTGCACATGTTACAACAGCATGGCTTTCGTAGTAAAAGGGTCAGCGGGTAATAGACTGGCCTGCCTGCAGTACAGACCTGTGTGACACGTTATGAAGTGCAATATATGATAGCGCGGACCCCGGACTGTTGAGCAACTGAAGTCGTACATCAAACAAGAATGGGACAGAATTCCACATACAAAGCTTCTACAATTAGTGTCCTCAGTTCCCAAACACTTATTGAGTGTTGTTAAAAGGAAAGGTGATGTAACACAGTGGTAAACATGCCCCTGTCCCACGTTTTTGGAACATGTTGCAGGCATCAAATTCAAAATGAGTGAATATATCCAAAAAAAACAATGAAGTTTATCAGTTTGAACACTAAATAGCTTGTCTTTGTCGTGTACTCAATTGAATAAAGGTCAAAAAGGATTTGGAAATCATTGTACTCTGTTTTTAGTCACATTTTATACAACCTCCCAACTTCATTGGAATTGGGGTTTGTATGTCAAATGTTGGGTTGGTCAAAGTCAGGTGCCCTCAAAAAATTAGTTTTTTCCTTTATCTTTGGAGCTGATGTATATATCACAAATATGATTACAGATTCTCATTCTATATGGAAAATTACATAAATTTTTATTTTAATGGCATGTATCTTTGCAGAGTTATTTATGAAAAAGGTCTTCAAAAAGAGTGCGTGGCACATCACGTGACACAACGAGGCCAAAATTCAATATGGCCACATCTTGGAGGAAAGTGAGAATTGACCCCTAAAATGGGGAGTTTTTGTTCTTACTCATATACCAACACAATATTAAAAAAATCAGTGAAATCGGTGTCAGAGTGGTTCTGCCCCTGATTAATTTGGGATGGAATGGCCCAGGGACATACATTTTTCAATCGTAAATTGAGGAAACAAATTAAAACAAGGTGTAACTCAATGCAAAATACTTAATACTATGCCTCTGCCTGCCATAGCCTCATACACCCTAAAAGTTGAGCCTTGGCCCCCACATATGACTGACTTCATGTAACCTTGACCTTTAATCTCATGACCTCCAAAACCTAAACAGCCACCCACTGTGATGAGTTACCATGTCTGATTTGATGAAAATCCCTCCGCTCTTTCAGAAGATATAGTGAGAACAAGATCTTTGTGATGAGCAGTGTGACAAACGCATGCACAGATGGACGACTGGGAGACAGAATGCCACCTGCCCACTGTACGTGAGGAGGCATTATAAAGGTAAACATTATTTGTGATTGATTGGAATATTTATATTGTATTTGATTCTCAAGACTTGGCAGGATTTCTTCTTTTCAATATTTGTAACCCTTTGTAGATGGTGAAAAGCCCAAAATCCTGCTGATTTGTTTTGAAAAACGTTGTTGTCAAAGAGATGTATTATGAGCATATTCACCTGCTGGTAAACTGGTATGCCTCCACCCATCTTTGCCCTTTAGAAACCAGCCCTTTTTTGATGCTTCTTTAATACCAGAGTAACACAATTACTCAACCCTGTTTCACATTATCTTATTCTTGCATCTTGACATGTCATTATTCCTCTTAAATTGCCCCAGCGCAAACATTTTTTAACTCTATTGCAGTCTTCAGATTTGAAATATATTTTCAATTAAACTAAATTCACAAGTTAACCCTCTAACTGCCTGCTTGACCTTTTGGAAGAGCACATTTTGAGTTATTGTATCTAATTGAAAGATGTGTTGAACTTAACTGATGAGATTTTTTTCTGCATAACATACTTCAACTGAGTGTCAGCAATGGCTAAATCAGATCAAGATCATTTCATCACATCTTTCCATTAGAGACAGTGATTCAAAATGTGCTCTCCCAAAAGCTTGAGGCAGTGAAAAGGTTAAAGCATCAAATGCTGTGCTTTTGTGGTGTTCTGAATACAATCGAGGGTTAATGGACTTTTCAAATCACTGCTTTTTGATTTGTTTGAATTTTCCATTATGTGACTTTTTTGGAATTAGGATTGTATATTTTATCTGTTTTTCTAATGTGAAGACCAGGTTGTTGCAATGATGAGATTAATATGTTTATAAAAGCTTAAAAAATATTTCTGAGGCTAACCAACAGACTTGAGTCAATTAAGTCCCAATTACATTCAATAATTTTACAGTAATTCAATAGAATTGTTTACAGGCATAATCAGAGGCAAAAATAAATATTAAATTCTAACTTGAGTGTTCTTGGCCAAATTATCATGGTGTATATTATCAAATAAAATCATTTGAAGTGTGGTGGGAATGACATTTGTTCATGATGTTTCTGCAAGAATGATAAAAAAAGACATAATTGTCATGTAATGCTCACATTCATGGACATTATTGTAGGCATATTAAACTACCAGAACTGTGGAAGTGTGAAAAATGTTTTTTAGGCCGTTAATTTTATTTGAGTATACAGGACCAAATGCACCTGTAATTGAAGAACACTTACAGTCTTATTTTGTGTAAAATACCTACATTACAGGAAAATAGCTAATTGCAGGCCAAGCACCAAAAGTATAACCCACCAATTGAAATTGTTAGAATTTGTTTTTTTTAGCACTATACTTTCTGCCATTTGAGTCTGACAGCCCATAGAACCTTGCCGTGGATTTTGACTAAATTTGGCACATTGAGAGAGAACAGTCCAAAGTATTCAGGCATCAAATTTGGGGTAAATCCATTAATCTTTATAGCACCACAAACATGCCAAATTTTTAGATACATTTTTACTCATAACTTTGGAACCAATTGTCCTGAGGTTCTCATCTTTTTTGCCCTGAATCCATGGGTCCTCTTGAGTTAAATGCACTAATTGCTATTAAACTTTCGTCAGGGGACACTCAGGTAAGGGGACGTGGGAAAGGAAGTTATGGAACTGAGCAGGAGATTTAATATCAAAATAACGGTTATCACAAATGGACATGAGCTAGGAAATGGATAACAAAACAAGACAATGCTTTACAACTAAGACAATGTGGGAATATATGAACCCAAGGCAGAATAACTATAACGGAAATACATAAACCAGGGGAAGCTACACAATGGAATAATCAGAACTAACAAACCTGTACAAAAGCCAAGGTAACAAATCAAAACCCAAAGTATCGACTAAACAAAAGTACAAAGTGACAAAGTACAAAACACAAAAGGCAAAAAACCGCCAAAATGCAAAAACCCGCAAAAATGCAAAGTTCAGCAATTACAATATATATCAATATATTTCAATCAATGAGACCATGGGTTTGATGAGAAATTAGTTTTAATTTAACCAATCAGACATACAGTTTTATAAGGGCTTGTGCCATCCACTCCAGGCAGCATAGTTTCCAAATGAAACCTGTCATGAATGTCCTGACGTTGCTCGTGCTTTCATCAAAATTCTTGAAAAAATTGCTGATGATCATTAACCTTCATCCTACCAAGTGGGGTCCATCTGGACCCCGCACCTATATATTCATTTACCATTTTAAAAATATGTGACATACTGCCTCACCGATTTATGAATCTGTCAGAATTTATGTCTTAATTAAAACACTAAAGCACCGGAAGATCAGCTTTTTGCATTGTGAAGGTATAATTAATTTGTTACTGGGGTCCAACCGGACCCCAAAGTAAAACTTATCTGTCTTTTTCAACCTCTATTCCGAAATAGTTAAGACGAAGTGTAAATTGTGAATAAAATTAAAATGCAATGACTTTCAGATCACATAAGCCAATATGTTATTTACAATAGAACATAGATAACATTTCCAATTTTGAAACTGAGAAATTTTACATTTTTATCCACAAAATGAGCTGATTTCAAATCTTCTAGTTGCAACAGGTCTCAAAAAAGTTGGGACACAGGCAAAAAAGGGCCGAAAAAGCAATTAATATATAAGAAAATCAGCTGAGCTGAAAGAACATTTAGCAAGTAATTAAGTTAACTGGCATCAGGTGTGTAACATGATTGGCTATAAAAGGGATGTCTTAGAGAGGCTGAGTCTCTCAGAGGTAAAGATGGCCAGAGGCTCTCCAACCTGTGAAGGCTTGCATAAAAAAAATTGTGGAATACTTTAAAAACAATGTTCTTCAACGTCAAATTGCAAAGGCTTTGAAGGTCTCATCATCGACAGTGCATAACATCATCAAAAGATTCAGAGAAACTGGAAAAATCTCTGTGCGCAAGGTACAAAGCCGAAGACCTTTACTGGATGGCCGTGATCTTCGGGCCCTCAGATGCCACTGCATCACTCACCAGCATGATTCTGTCACTGACATTACTAAATGGGCCCAGGAGTACTTCAAGAAACCACTGTCTGTAAACACAGTCCGCTGTGCCATCCACAGATGCCACCTAAATCTCTATCATGCAAAGAGGCAGCCATTGTTGAGCATAACCCCGAAGCGCCACCTTGTTCTGCGGGCCAAGGCTCATTTAAAATGGACTGTAGCAAAGTGGCAAAGTGTCCTGTGGTCAGACAAGTCCAAATTTGACATTCTTGTTGGAAATCATGGGTGTCGTGTCCTATGGGCGAAAGAGGAGAAAGACCACCCCTCCTGTTATCAGCGTTCAGTTCAAAAGCCAGCATCTCTGATGGCATGGGGATGCATTAGTGCATATGGTGTGGGACACTTGCATGTTTTAAAAAGCACCATAAATGCTGAAAGGTATATAAAGGTTTTACAGCAACATATGCTCCCCTCCAGACGACATCTATTCCAGGAAAGGCCTTGTGTATTTCAGCAGGACAATGCAAAACCACACACTGCAGCTATTACAACAGCATGGCTTCTTAGTAGAAGAGTCTGTGTGCTGAACTGGCCTGCCTGCAGTCCTGATCTTCCACCGATTGAGAACATTTGGCGCATAATTAAACGATAAGTCCGTCAAAGGAGACCCAAAACTCTCCAGCAGCTGGAAGCCTGTATTAATCAAGAGTGGGATCAAATTCCAATGGCTAAACTCAAGAAACGTGTCTCCTCAATGCCCAGACGCCTCCACTCTGCATTAAAAAGAAGTGGGGATGCTACACCATGGTAAACAGGCCCCTGTCCCAACTTTTTTGAGACCTGTAGCAGCCATCAAATTTGAAATGAACTCATTTTGTGGATAAAATTGTGAAATTTCTCAGTTTCAACATTTGCTATTTTATCTCTGTTCTATTGTGAATAAAATACTGGCTGGTGTGGTTTGAAAGTCATTGCATTTTGATTTTATTCACAATTTACACTTTGTCCCAACTATTTCGGAATTGGGGTTGTATTTTGTAATTGAATAGCACACTGAAAGTTAACTTCTTTTTGGTTGTTTCAGATTCATAATGGCCAACAGATTATTCCCTTGGTCACATAGATTAAGACATTATACAAAACACTGCACTACAAAACAAAAGCCCTAAATTATTTAACAATTACTTTTTTGTTTTAAATTCTGTAAGAAAAGACAGAAGTTGTATCCAGAATGTTCTACAGCTGCATGAGCTGCAAAAATCATGTATATGATGCCAAAATTTATTTTGTGGTGCTATAATTTGCAAAGTGTATGCTAGTTATTGCAATATTATTGCAATGTTATTGCATTTATAATTCATCATTGATATTCAGCAGTAGTGGATTTTTTTCTTCAATAAAGTTATGTGTGTTTGCTGCATTGAATTTGTTCTTACTGCTTTGATTTCAAGGTATTCCCTCCTGGAGTCCATACAGACCCCGCCTGACAGTTTGTGTTTGTAAAATTGACCAGTAGGATGAAGGTTAAGAAGCAAAACACATGACAACATGGATAACTGTGTTCCACAAACCCGGAAAATGTCATGGAATTTGCTGTGGCAGAGTTTCTCAGCAGCCATCCAACAATTGAATCTATAACCATGTAGTACTGAACTCCTGGTCATTCTGCCATACAGGAAATAGAAAACGTCCATTGTGTCCTCAAGAAATCAATGTCTGAGATCTATTCCCCTCTATCACTACTCCGTATCACTCTCAAATCCAACAGAAAGCACCCATACATTGTTAAACAAATGAAAGCAGCTGACTTCATGGATTTCCAGTCATGTATCCAATGTCTTAATTACAACGTACTGCCCTTTTCTGAGCTTATCTCAATGAAACTGAACTCAAATAATTTATTTGAAATTCAGTAAAAACTTCCCATCAGCTTGAGAATTTCAAAGTCCCGAGCATCAAGTCCATGAGAAGGGGAAGGCATGTTAACGAGTTGGGTGTTGAGGCACTTCGACCTAAAACGGTACGTGGAAACAATTGCAATAAATTCCCCACCCATAAGGTAGCAGATTTGAAAGAAATGCTGAAATTCATGCCTTTGGTTGATCAAGAGTATTATAAGCAGACATTTAATATTATGTACTGTAGGTCTTCCCAGAAGATGTTCAACATGGTATTTCATCTGACTCGATGATACAGTAAAGCTTGGTAGTTTACATTAGATAACAGGTGGTTGCTTAATGCCAATTTATTATTGTTCTTTTCCTGTATCCCAGGTTTTTTCTTATTGTGTTTGTGATGGTTGGTAAGGAATGAATCCTGTTATCAGGCAATGTGTTTAAAACAGTTCGAGCAAATCTGTCAGATATTGTTGCATTTTTGATTGTATTTTTTTTTATCAATGTACAGTGATGCACTTCTGTAGTTCTGTTAACTTCAGATAATAATAAAACTTTGTTCGGTAAGCATTAAGTCTTTTCATTATAAAAAAAAAAAAACTTCAGTTAGAACCTTGTAAGTACGTCTCTTTCTTCGGTCATTAAGGTTACAGGGTTCCATTTGTCATTATTTCCAAAATAATCCATAAAATTCTAATTAAATTACTGAACTCTTCTAACAGTGAGAGAAAGTGTCAGTTGATAAATACGTTCAGTGTCTCACTTAGGTGTATCAATATAAAGATCTCCTACAATGAGCAGCCAAACTTTGCAAGCAAATTCCTCAAGACTTTCTAAAAGTTAGTTTCAATCCTGTAATTCCTAAAATAATAATACAATCCTGAGGTCCAAGTATTTGAAAAATAAAATCAAATGCCTATTATTGTGGATCCTACAATCAAATTTTACATGCATCATCACACTATTCGACCCTGACTATGAAGTCTCTGAGCCGGCCATTTTGTTTGATTGGTTATCATGGTACAACGTATTATCATTTTCAGTGGTTGTTTATGGCAGGCTATGGAAGCCCTTGGTGGATTTTGGTTGAATCTGGCATCCATGTTGAGCAGAATGCAGGGGATCCAGGCACCAAGTTTTGAGCCAATCCATCATTCCCTGTAGTGCCACTAATAGCGCCACCGACAGGCACATTTCAGAGTACATTTCTGCTATTAACTTTCAATTTATTTCATCTAATACTGTGAGTCTTGCTTTCCCTGAATATCTCAGTCATAATAAAATAAATAGATTCATCCAACTGTATTGCAAATTTGAAAAAAAATATATATTTCTTGAAATCCTGTCTTTGTGAACCATTCCTATCTATTGACTATGTAGACATAAAATTTGACATGAATCCTATATGACCAAGTGTCTGATTAAGCAAAATTATATTTCATAAATACCTGAAAATTAGTTGAATCTATACGCACTTGGAGCTCATGTAAAACTAAAATATTTCATATAAAAATTACTACAGAAAAAAAAAATACAATTTGCCTTAACAGTATGCATGGATAAGATGACCTGAATGGGATTAAATGACACAACAAGCCACAAAAATCAAAAAAATTGTTTATAAAATGCTGGATAAAATAGAATGCAGCGGTACAGAATAAGATCACTGGATTTCTCCAAACATATACAATTTGTGAGGATATATCAAGAAATTCCAGCTGTAAGAGCTGAATATTTTGAAATTATGTTGTGGTGAATCATGACTTTGGCATGCATTTTTGATTACTCAGGTGGAGCGTAAGCATAATGAATGGATTTCGCAGCGTGTTGTTCACTTTGCTTTGTCAGAGGTCAGGTGGTGAAGAAGGAGAAATAAACGCAAAAGATTTTCACTGTTATACTGTGATCGGTCACTTGGGGCAGGCTTGTACTTGGCGCACTGGTAGCCTCCGAGCCGAGTGTCGCAGGTGAGTCTGTATGCGAAGACAAGGCGTCCTCCTCCTTGCAGGGAGCAGCTGCCTATGTGGGTCCCCTCGTGGAGCTTCGTACTGCAGGTGCCCAGGAGGTCGTCGTACTGCCAGTCTGTGTCCCACACCTCAAAAGTCAGTTCATGGAAGGCTTCCACATGCCCTAGGTCGTAGGACAAGTCCCATTGAGGGTTGTCATTGTCGTAAATGCAGTGGGTCTGATGGAACTGGTGCCAGTACTTGACCTTCACGTAACCGTCCGTGCTGCTCGTCGCATCCCCATACAGCTCCCAGGCTCTGATCACCTTCACCTGAAGCCGGCCCCACATTGGCTTGAGCGGACAGCAGTCGTGAGAGAGATTGGGCTGCCCGAAACACTGCTCAGCGGGGCCATCCTTCTCGACGGCGTTCTCTACGAGGTACCATTGGACGACGGTTTTCACATTCTCACGAATGACAGGATTGAGAATGAGCTCATGGAGTGGAAACAAGGAATACGACACAACCTGTGGGGCGTCCTTCAGGCTGGTCAGCCAACTTTGAAATGCTGCAGAGTCATCCTTGTTAAGGGACACCTCCCCCAGCCAATTATTGCCCCCTATAACCTCAGTTTTGTGGTTCAGGTAATGCAGCTGAGACCCCGTCTGGACATCTTGGTTCTCCAGCAAAGACTTGCACTCGTTGCTGGTAGCGGAAGGTTTCTTAAACCCAAGCCCCACGGAGAGGCCGGTGGTGAGGCAGTCTTTGATTTTGGAGGCTGAGTAGCGGTTGACAGTGGCCAGACAGGTGCGGATGGAGGTGAGCCTGGTAAATCTGCCACCTAGAGTCACTTGCTGGATGTAGTGCGTCCCGTAGGTGTTGATGAATCGCTCGTACAGGTACTGGGTGCTCCTGTTATACTCCTGAGGCAGAGTGCCCAGCTGCTGTCTGAAGTCCAAGCTCAGAGGCGGGCTGTTCGACACACGGTAGCTACGAAATGGAAGCAGAAAGAAGTGAGAAATGAACGATCAAACGCCAACAGAAAAGCGTTAAGAGTGATAAAATAGAGAATAGACATAAAAGTGGTGCTTTGGAGGAAAAATAGCCACTAAGGCTGTTGGGGTCACACTGCGATGTCATACTGCCACCCATGACAGAGAAGAACAGATTAGGACAGCTCGGTTATACAGAAAATCATGCTGTTACAGTTCCTCATAATCTCAAAAAAAAAAAAAACTCAAATAAAAAAATCTAATGGAAATGACAACAAAAGTCTGCCCATGCTTTCTCTTTAAGTTAGAGACAACATTCTAAAACAGAAGATGGTCACATTGTGGTAAAAGTTACTTGACTTTTCCATTCCATTGTTTATTAGTAAAATATTTCTAACATCTTACAACATCACAAGTGCAGAGCAAATGTTTGCGACAGAAGTTGCAATCTTCTGGGATTGACTTGTGACAAGTTTGTTTTTAGGTTGACGACAGTTATGTGTAATATTGACTTATTACAAAGTTATTTCTGAAAACTTAAGGTTTTGCTGGTGTATTGAGGCTGCCTTTCATGATCACTGAGGTGTGGCAAATTAACCTTTGGGCAACAAGCATAAACTAGCGGTGCTCATGCAGTCTAGCAAACTCATATTTCAGGAGCCAGACCCACCGGTAGTGGCTGCAGCTGAGCTGGTGAGCAGCGAATACAGACTGGTCGATTGCAGAGGCAGAGGTGGCGAACTCGACAGTGGGGGCATGGCTGCCACCCACCATCCATTTTTCCGTTTCCTGGATGTCCAGTCCCACCTTCCAGTCATTCTCAATGAGGTTGGTAGCAGTTTTGGCCACAGAACTTACAGTCTCAAGCAGGGCACTGGACGGCTCACGTTTGCAGTCAGTAAATGATCGCCAGTCCAGCACGGATACTGGCAACTTCTGCAGCTCATTTCCATTCACCTTGTTCTCACAAAGAGTGCAAGTGTTGTTGGCCGTCAGGAAGGTCTGCAGGTCAATGACGAAGGCAGTTTTGCGCTGGAGCTTGACAATGTCAAAGCCCTCTCCAGCCAGGTTGTGGCCGGGGACGAACGGAGCCACCTCACATTCCTCCCACGTCCCCACCCAACACGCGAAGACCCCACCCAGGTGTCCCAGCAAGGCCAAGAGGCACAGGTGCAGTCGGGCATCCATAGCTGTCCCTGACCGAAAAAAAAACAAACGTGGAAGAATTGTTTAGCAAATGCCATTGTCAGGAAACAGAAATAAATGATACGTAATCATTATTTAAACGTTTTTTTTTCTTTTTTCTAATCTAAATGTCCATGGCCATAGCTACTTTTCTTTCAGGAAAAAGGTATAGAACTCATTATCGTACAAATACACCCCCCACCCCCACCCCCACCCCAGAATCCAGTCTACTCTTTTTGGAGTTTGTTGTTTATGGTGTTGTTAATTCTGTCCAGGATAACTCTACAAAAGACTTTGCCGGGGATGGAAAAGAGTGATCCTGCGTCAGAGATCAGGGATAGTAGTGTGCAAAGATGATTATACACTTCACAAAATAAAGATAAATCAGAAACCAAGTACTATTCAAGTATTTATTTCATGCAATATGGGATCATATAGATGAAAATAAGTAAACAAGTAACAACTGTTATGGCCCCAATTTGTTATGGCGTCAATTTGTTATGGCCCCACGGACAGCAAGGGATAACAGACAAAATTCTAAAACTTCAACAGATTTAATTAAACAAACACTTAAACTAATCTACAATCTACATCTACTGACCAAGATTGAAATAAAAAAAAAAATGAGATATTTACAGTCCCTTGGTAATTGAGATAGGCTGCTGTGTTGCGATGTCCTGGGACAGGAAAATGCTCCAACACAGGCAAAAATCCACAAAAAGCTTCACAGGTCTTTAAAAGAGTGACAGGTCTGGTCAAATATATCCTTCCACAATTTCTCCTTGCAACTTCTCCTACCACTGCCTTTCACTCTCTCAATTTTTCTCCTTATATACTCTTTTCCAGCCCCCTCCCATTCTCTGGGACATTCCCCTCTTAGGCATGCCCAGGACATGCCCCAACCTAGCTCCAGACTGGGCTTAACAAAAAAAAATGTCAATACTGCCATCTAGTGGCTTTTTTTTCCCCACATTACACAACATATAATAAAAACTAAAATAACGAGACGAGAGTGTCATTACTATCCCCTGCCACAATCAAGGGCCATAACAATAAAATATGCTTTGACATCCATTTTCAAACTCAACATAGATCATGACTCGCTGATTAAGTGTATAAAATCTGACCCATATAACGGCCATAGTTTTTGAGGTAACTTGTCTCCATTTAAAATGTGACGGACTGACAGATGGAATGAAGGATGGACAAATGGACAAAACTCAATCCCACCACCCCTGCACCAGTTCTTGAGGTAATTCTTGCACAAGTTAGAAGTGTGTTTAGGGTCATTATCTTGTTGAAAATAAAATCCTGACCAATCAGTCTCTTTCCAGATGGCAGTGTGTGCCTCACAAGGATGCTGTGATACTTCTTTTGATCCATGATCCAGTCAATTTTTATGAGATCACCTGCTTTTTTGAGCAGACTTAACCCCAAACCACAACATTACCACCTCCATGTTTTACTGAATGTGTTAAAGAGTCATTTTTGAAACATTCTCCAAGTATACGGCGCACGCAAGTTCTGCAGTTGAGTGAGAATTTTTTTTTTAATTATTCTTTCTCAAAACAAATATACACGACACAAACAATTAACAATATACATAACACAAAACAGCGGACATAAAATAGACCCACACACACAGCCCAATATCATCAGCTGAGTGAGAATTAATATCGACACAGAGTTGTCGTGCTGTCAATCATTGATTTTTATTTTCTCCTGTCATTCACAGATAATGAACGTCAGAGGCACTTAAGGGGGCATTGGGGGTAAATATTATGAAAAAATTACAGTTTTTGAATTTTTCTCATTTTATGAGATTTGAGTACTTGAAGCTATGGTAAATACATATTGACAACCATTTTTCCCTTGAGGCCCCTCATTTCCTAGTAATATAGCCTTTTAAAGTCCTTGCTATAAATAAAAAGCACTGTTTTCAAGCTCATTAATGAAAAGTCATTTTTGCCCCTTTGAACCCAAATTTCTCTAACTAATTATCAGAACCTCTTGAACTTTTCACCAGTTTTTCAGTGTAATTAGTATGACAGCTTAACAGAGATTTTTCAACTTAAATGTATAGCCTATGACATGTGGCGTAAAATCCACCGAAAAACGCCCAAAATTTTTTCTCCTCTGAAAGAAATTAAATCAAGGGATGTTAAGCTGTTGGGCTATGTCAAAAGCTTCAAATAAAACAAATTCCACCTTGCTAACATGTATATTTACCAAGAAATCTGGGAAAAACTAAAACTAGTGAAAATTCAACACGGCTGCCATTTCCATGGCAATTGGCAAATTTACATAAGTGATCTATTTTCCATTCTTATCCAGAGAATGTATATACTTGACTGGTAAATGAATTGTGTCTATTACTAGTATGAATGCTTTAAAAAGTTGTCATTTACCCCCAATGCCCCCTGAACTTCCATTTTGCACCTTTATTGCCACTAGTTTTCAGCAAATCGCTCTCTTTGAAATGCTTGATGGTGTTTCTTATGGTGCCATGGCAGAATTCAACTTCTTCAGATCATGTAAGGCCACAGTGCGGCTATGAAGAATTTCAGCGCTCCTTCCGTTATGCCATCGTGTTAAACACTGTGACTCTGCTCAAAATTCATGTCATATTATGTTTGTATATACTGGAACTACTGACCATCAGAGGTAATTTTGCAGAATAATGCTGCCTCGCACCAGTTTAAACAATTTTTTTTTGCATTGATAATCATGGAGTAAGCCTTTAAACATGCATTCAGGGCCAGGCCATGCAAGAGTCAAAAAAATAAAATTTATGACACCTTTCAATTGTTATTAAAAAATTGATGTTTTCGGTGTTTTTGTTTATCACCAATATTTACCTCATTATACTTGTGGGAATGATTTTTCTTTGTTCTCATTGCCTACAATAGTATTTTTCAATGCATTTTCACCAAAAAAATTATAGATAAGTAATATATTAGGACCCCTTTTAGACAAAAGTGGTGGTGCATAATTGTCACTGCACGCTCCTGGAGCTGTTTATAATAATAATTGGCTCATTATAGAGATTAGCAGTTTTCTTTTCAATACGCAAACACACAGAAGAAGAGTTCTTGCTCAGTAAAATAATTCAGAGGACGGAAACTAGAAGGTTAGGGGAAGATGATCTGGAGAAAAATAAGACAAGACCAGTGACTCATATACACAAGACATACAGAAAGAAAGGAGTGGCAAGGGAACTCGGGGAGTTAATAAGGAAATAAATCAATCAACGGAGCTGACAGGGGCCATTGTAACGGGATAGTCAATGTTATTCGCTTCACCCGTCAGTGGTCAGAATATTATAGCTGATCGGTGTATATTCTGCATCTGTTGGTAGCAGTACTACACTGAAGCTACATCACACGTTCATTGAGAGAAATATTCACACCTAAAACACCGTGTTTTTATGGTCACAGAATTGTATCAAACAGAAAATATCTAGATTTTGTACATCATTTTATACACATTTCTCAGAAATTCAGCAGGACATACAGTAGCTACTGTGCAGAAATCTTAGGCACGTTTAAACAATTTCATTGAGCAGAAACACTTGCAAAAATGATGACATTAAAACGTTCAAATAACTGAAAAATGTATGACACAGAGTTGTAAACTGCTAAACACTAAATAAAATCAATATTTGGTGTGACTGCACTTTTCCTAAAAATTTGGGACACTATCCTGTTGTAGTATAGTTTTATAAGATGATTGGCCTTTGCTTATTCCAAGCAGAGTGAGAAAACTTGCCACCATTCTTCTGCAGACTGACTTACTGACTTACATCTATCCCAGCAAGTAACTGCAGACAGTCATGATGATGTTGACATCAGGGCTCTGTCAAGGGTATATTAGCTGTATCAACTGTTCTGAATGAAATACCAACATTTATTTATGAAACTATTTTTTTTTAATTAGAATTGAGGATTCAAATATACTTTCAATGTTCAGCAACACTAATGAGGAAAAAATAAAATAAACATCTAATGCCAGAAGTAGATTTTTAAAAAGTGTAGGGTGCCCAAAACTTTTGCACAGTACAGTATTTTTGATCGTTGGAAACTGTGATGTCCACTTCAATTTAAACTAGGCCTGAAGTTCCACAGGTTTGAATACAGCGGCTGCATTTTACGGACCCGTCCCAGCTGGCAGTCGACCGACCTTCAACATTTTAATGTTGTTGAAATGTCAGTTGAAGAAAACACGTTATTTCAACATCAAAACAACATTGATCATTAACTGGTTGAAGAAGTGTTGAAAAATTACTATTGATTCAACGTTAAAATGTCAACTTTGAATGACTTTTATGTTGAATCAACATAATGTGTACAACCATCAAAAATTCTACCTTTTGTCAATCTGTCATTTGAAGAGCAAACGTTATTCCAACATCAAAATAACGTTGAACATTAACTGGTTGAACAAGTGTTGATAAATGACCAATTATTAAATGTTCAAATGTCGTGCTTGGATAGCTGACCTGGTAGAGTGCATACATTAAGGCTGAATAGAACCGCCAGTAAATTCTTCCTTTATGTCGGTTGAAGAGTAAACGTAAACAATGTTGAATATGAAATGGTTGACATGATCGATGCTTATCCAACGCTGATCAGCGCAGAAATGACTTATGGAAAGTTAATTCGTTTGAATACATTTTAATACATTACAATACAATGCTTCTATTTATCTATTTTTTTTTGTTTTATTATGAGATGATTAGAGAACTTGAATATTATTTTGATGATGATGATGCTGATTATTATTATTATTATTATTATTGATGATGAACCCCTTATAATCCTAGACCAGTGTTTCCCAACCCTGTTCCTGAGTACCCCTGCCCTGCACATTTCAGATGTCTCCTTGATTTAACACATCCAGATCAGGTCATTAGGTACTCCACTAATAAGCTGATCAGGTGAATCATGTGTGTTAAATTAGGGAGACCTATAAAATGTGCATGACAGGGGTACTGCAGGAGCAGGGTTGGGCCTCACTGATTTAACACACCTGATTCTGTGATGGATGGTTTCTTGAGACGCCAAATGCTGTGGCCGGAACGAAAGGAAGAATAGCAAAATAAGAGACAAACACAGACAGAAATCAGAGAGGGAGACTCGCGCTTCCAAAGGACCTAGCTCCAGTCCAAGCAATAACAAGGAAGAAAAGCGAGCTTGACAGAACGAAAAGAAAGGGAAAAGTCTCAGAAACTGAAATAAAAAGAATTAGCACCTGACGGTGCCCAGAGGGAGGAAAATGGAGAAAAAGATTCCCTTGCTAACTAGCACTGTCCTCTTTTGCAGCTAATTCCTAAATAATTCTCTAACTAGCGACCTTACCGGCTAAAGTGCAAACAGAACACTGACACTCTAGCAAAGGCGGCAAGGCGGAACTAGGGTTTAAATAGAGTCCGGGAGACGCCCACAATTAATGCCAGCTGGCCAAAGAATTTGATTGTGGGGAAAACGATATCGTCCCGGATGAGAGAAACAAAGAAAGCTCGCCAGCCTCCAAAAACCATGACAGGACCCCCCCCCTCTAAGAGACAGCTCCAGAAGTCCCTAAGGAACCCCATGCGCGGAACTCAGAAATAAGCGTGGGATCCAGAATATCCCGAGAAGGGACCCAGCAGCACTCCTCAGGGCCATATCCCTCCCAGTCAACAATGTAATGTGAAAAAAAGCCACTAGGTGGCAGTATTGACATTTTTTTGTAAAGCTCAGTCTGGAGCTAGGTTTGGGGCATGTCCTGGGCATGCCTCAGAGGGGGCTGGAAAAGAGTATATAAGGAGAAAAATTGAGAGATTGAAAAGGTAGTTGGAGAAATTGCAGGAGAAATTGTGGAAGGATACATTTGACCAGACCTGTCACTCTTTTCAAGACCTGTGAAGCTTTTTGTGGATTTTTGCCCGTGTTGGAGCATTTTCCTGTCCCAGGACATCGCAACACAGCAGCCCATCTCAATTACCAGGGGACTGTAAATATCTCTTTTTTTATTTCAATCTTGGTCAGTAGGGTAGATTGTAGATTAGTTCTAAGTGTTTGTTTAATAAAATCTGTTGAAGTTTAAGAATTTTGTCTGTCATCCCTTGCTGTCCGTGACGTCATAACAAATTGACGCCATAACAAATTGGGGCCATATCAACAAGAAACTGGACCCCACGACCAACACGCCTCTCGGCAAGAATGCGGGGCACGGTGTAAACGGGCCCCCCCCTCAACCATTTGCGGTGGCCGCGGGGGTGTGTCGGCAGGTGCCAGGATGCTAGTGCTAACCGGCTTAATCCGGGAGACATGGAATGATGGATGGATGCATAAAGACTTTGCCAGCAGCCATACCACTATTCGATCTGCTCCAGCTGCGTGGCTGAAGCTAAGCAGGTGTGGGCTTGGTTAGTACTTGGATGGGAGACCACCTGGGAAAACCAAGTTGCTGCTGGAAGAGGTGTTGGTGGGCCAGTAGGTGGCGATCTTCCCTCTGGTGGAATAATCCCCAATGCCCCAGTGCAGTGACGGGGACACTGTACTGAAGGAGACGCCGTCTTTCGGATGAGACGTTAAAACCGAGGTCCTGACTCCCTGTGGTCATTAAAGATCCCATGACACTCTTCGATAAGAGTAGGGGGTTCCCCGGTGTCATGGCAAACATCCTAACTTGGCTCTTTCGACCTGCCACCTAATCATCCCCTGATCTAATTGGCTGTGCAAATTGCCCTCTCCCTCCCCACCTCTACCCCCAGGGCTCTCTTGAAAAAGAGATTTCAAATCTCAACGGGACTTCCCTGGTTAATTAAGGGTTAAAAAAAAAAAAAAAAAAAAGATCTCGGGAGCTTTAACTGGACCGTGACTGGATTGATCTTCTGCACTATCTTGAATGGGCCAATATAGCGGGGCGCCAGTTTTCGGGATTCTACCTTCAAGGGGAGGTCCCAGGTAGACAGCCAAACTCTCTGACCGACCCGATAAGATGGGGCCAAACGACGCCTTCTATCAGCGGCGGATTTTTGTTTGAGCCCCGAGCGCAACAGAAAAGAATGGGCCCTGGTCCAAACCGACCGACAGCGACGAATGAAATGGTTGACCAAGGGAACCTCGGAATCATTCTCAGTCTCAGGAAACAGTTGGGGTTGGTAACCCACCTGAAATTCAAACGGGGAAAGACCCGCGGAGGAATTACTCAGTGAGTTATGGGCATACTCGACTTATGCTAAAAATCGACTCCATGAGGATGGATTATCCGCCGCTAAACATCGAAGAGTGTTCTCCAAAGACTGATTAGTATGCTCAGTCTGTCCGTTGGTCTCTGGGTGGAACCCAGAGGAGAGACTCACAGTGGCCCCTGTTATGGCCCCAATTTGTGATGGCGTCACGGACAGCAAGGGATGACAGACAAAATTCTTAAACTTCAACAGATTTAATTAAACAAACACTTAGAACTAATTTACACTCTCCCCTACTGACCAAGATTGAAAAAAAAAAGATAGTTACAGTCCCTTGGTAATTGAGATGGGCTGCTATGTTGCGATGTCCTGGGACAGGAAAATGCTCCAACACAGGCAAAAAATCCACAAAAGCTTCACAGGTCTTGAAAAGAGTGACAGGTCTGGTCAAATGTATCCTTCCACAATTTCTCCTTGCGATTTCTCCTACTACTCTTCCACTCTCTCAATTTTTCTCCTTATATACTCTTGTCCAGCCCCCTCTGAGGCATGCCCAGGACATGCCCAACCTAGCTCCAGACTTGGCTTAACAAAAAAAATGTCAATACTGCCATCTAGTGGCTTTTTTTTTCCTACATTACACCTCCATTCCAAAAGGGAAAAATTTTGACTCATAAAGGCAAAATTTTTCTTTTCAATACAAAAATGGTTAAGTAGACACTTGTATATACATACATAGAATACAATATGCTAAAATACACATGTGATATATATACACATACTCAAACACGGGATAAGCAATCAGCAATTACATTGTCAGTAAGGATAGAACCAGAGCCAACAGCTCCTTCTCAATTGTGGAATAGTTCTTTTGGTGGCGATTGAACTTCCTGGAGAAGTATGCCACGGGATGCTCAATGTCATTAGAGTCACTTCTCTGTAGGAGCCCAGATCCACAAGCTTGGTCGCTAGCATCGACCGCCATGGAGAACGGTTTGTTGAAGTCAGGAGATTTGAGCACGGGGAAGTGACATAGCAGAGACTTCAGGCGATCGAAGGCTCTTTGGCATGCTTCATCCCAAGTGAACTTTACGCCTTTCTTCAGTTGGTTGGTGAGACTGAGAGCAATCTCAGCAAAGTTCTTGCAGAACTTGCGGTAGTACCCGATCATTCCAAGGAAGCGGCGCAAAGCTTTTTTGTTGTCAGGAACTGGAAAGTCCATGATGGCTTGGACTTTAGCATTTATGGGTGCCACCTTACCCTGGCCTATGACGTAGCAAAGATACGTGACAGTAGCACAACCAAAGCCGCTCTTGTTCAGGTTAACAGTCAGGTTAGCCTGGGTCAAGCGCTGGAACGTCTCTACATCTTTCAGATGTTCTTCCCAGGAGTCACTCCATGTGATCAGGTCATCGATGAACGCACCCGTGTGTGGCAATCCAGCTATTGTAGACTGTATCATCCTTTGGAACGTGGCTGGGGCATTTTTCATGCCAAAGGGTAGGACTTCATACTGGTATAACCCAGATGGTGTGGCAAAAGCAGAGATGCTCTTGGCCCTCTCAGTTAAAGGCACACATCAATAACCCTTCAATAAATCAATCTTGGTCAGAAACTTTGCTTGCCCTACTCTATCGATACAATCATCAATCCTAGGTATTGGAAACACATCAGTTCTAGTTACAGCATTGATTTTGCGATAATCTGTACAGAATCTAGTATTTCCATCAGGTTTTGGAACTAGAACACAGGGTGAACTCCAATCGGAGTTAGAGGGTCTGATAATATCATGTTCTAACATGTACTCAACCTCTTTCTCAGCAATCTTTCTTTTTCAGGATTCATCCGCATGGATGCTGTTTTATTGGTTTGGCATCACCAACATCTACATCATGAGAGGCTATAGAAACTCTCTTTGGAACATCAGGAAATAGATCTTTATATTTCTTGATCAACCTCTCAAACTGATCTTTCTGTGAGAGTTCTAAGTGCTGGAGTTTTACATCAAGATTTTGCAACACTTCAGAATTTGACAATTTACATGAAAGAAC
Source organism: Gymnothorax javanicus (assembly GCA_029692085.1). NCBI lineage: Eukaryota > Metazoa > Chordata > Actinopteri > Anguilliformes > Muraenidae > Gymnothorax > Gymnothorax javanicus. The sequence goes on along the minus strand of CM056194.1, from coordinate 181,922,511 downwards.
TTCAGCTTTAATTCTAGGTTCATCATCTTGAAACTCCCCTCATCTTCATAAGTCTCGCCATAGGAGGATCTGAAGTGACAGCTGCAACCCTAGCATTCCTATCATGATAAGGCTTCAGCATGTTAATGTGACACAACTGTTTTGGCTTTCTCCTATCTGGAGTCTTCACAATGTAATTGAGATCATTGAGTTTTGTCAGAATTTCATGAGGACCATGAAATCTAGCCTGCAATGGAATGGACTGCAAGGGAAACAACACAAGGACCTTGTCTCCTGGTTTAAACTCACGGCTTCTAGCCTTATGATCATACCAAGTTTTCATTTTTCCCTGACTTGATTTCAAGTTCTCTTTGGCTAGGTCACAAGCTGCACGCAGTCTTTCCTTGAACTTGCCAACATAGTCTAACAGACTGATATGCGGCTCTTTCTCTTGCCATTGTTCACTCAACAATAGCAAAGGTCCTCTCACTTCATGGCCAAACACTAGCTCAAACGGACTGAATCCAGTAGACTCCTGCACTGCTTCTCTAGCTGCAAACAACAGCAAATGAACACCTTCATCCCAGTCTTTCTCATGGTCATAACAATAAGTCCTCAGCATTGTCTTGAGAGTGGAATGAAACTGCTCTAAGGCACCCTGACTCTCTGGATGATAGGCACTGGAAAGAATCTGCTTCGCACCTAGTTCATACACAACCTGCTGAAACAATCCGGAAGTGAAATTGCTACCTTGATCTGACTGAATTTCCCTGGGAAGGCCAAACAACGTGAAGAACTTTTTCAAAGCCTTCGAAATTGCAGTTGCCTTGATGTTGCGTAGAGGGATGGCTTCAGGGAATCTGGTAGATGCATACATGATTGTCAACAAGTACTGATTTCCAGATCTAGTCTTGGGTAATGGACCAACACAATCAACCTTGGAGAAGTGCTCCCCAAATGCTGGGATAGGCTGCAATGGAGCTACAGGTAGGTCTAACTGGTGTTTTCCAACTACCTGACAAGTGTGACAGGTTTTGCAAAAGTTGGAAACATCTTTCCGAAGTCCAGGCCAGAAGAAGTGTTTCATGATCTTGTCAACAGTCTTGTTAACACCAAGATGACCTCCTAAAGGCAAACTATGAGCCATTGTTAAGATCTCATTCCTGTAGACCTTCGGAACAACAATTTTCTTGACCACTGCCCAATCTGCATTGGCAGGGATATCAGGAGGGCGCCACTTCCGCATCAACACTCCAGCCTTGAGATAATACCCGACTGGAACTGTGTCTATTTCTTCATCAGGAAGGGCTCTCGTCTTTAGTACACAAATTTCAGGATCATTGGTTTGCTCCTGAATCAACCGCTTTCTGGATGGAGACAAGTCTCCAGACACATCAGAATCACCAGACCCATCTGGCTGGCTGAATAGAGAACTGATAAAAGTGTCTGATAAGTCCTCAAACGGAGAAACCATAGTAGGCTGAACAGAGTCATGAGGCGAACCACCTGAGTCATGACTATTCAATGTGCTGGACGGCACCACATCATCTTCTTCTTGAGCCTTCTTGGCCATAGCACAAGTCACTGCACAGGAAGGATACAGAGATGGGTCTTCATCGCCATCTTCAGTGCTCGGCTGTGAAGTAAGATGAACAGGGGGAACTACATTGCCCCCAGCTAGGTCATTGCCTTGCAACAGAGAAACACCCTTGATAGGTAGACTTGACATAAGTCCCACCTTTACCTGTCCTGTAACTAAATCTGACTTCAAGAATACAGAGCGCAGGGGTACAGATACAGTCCTCCCTTCAATACCTTGTACAAGTATGAAATCCCCAGAAGTGGTCTCATCACGTAACTCCATGGAGTCCATCAACAAAAGTGACTGAGAAGCTCCGGTATCCCTTAGGATATATATGGGGACAGGAGGAGAATGCTCATTCAGAGCCACAAATCCCTCTGACACCAATGGAAGAAATTCCTCCCTCACAAAGTCAGCAGTATCAGGCTTCTTAGCCTCACAAGGAGCAGGCAATTTAGCAGATCGGTCATCTACTACAGGGGTTTCTAACCTTGTCTTCACAAAGGCATTGGGTTTGGTATCCTTTTCTTTTTCTTTCTTAGCTTTAAGGAACCAACAATTAGTTGTAACATGACCAGATTTCTTGCAATAATTGCAAACTAGACCACTTTTGTCACTGTCGGCTTTTACACTTTGATCAGACCTTTGACTGGATTTCTGAGCACCATCACCAGATTTGTCTTTGGGTGAGGAATCTGGGGTATCACCTTTACCTTTCTTCTGAAATTTGGACCATCTATTGTTACTGCTAGACTGAAATTTGGACTTATGTGTGAGAACATATTCGTCTGCAAACTTGGCAGCTGATTGCAAATTCAGTGCTTGCTTTTCATTAAGGTAGGTCTTAATATCATCCTTGACACAGTTCTTGAATTCTTCAACTAACACCATCTCTTTTAGTGAGTTGAAATCATCCTTGACCTCCATAGAAGTACACCAGCACTCAAAGCAAACCTTCTTCTCGTTAGCAAATTCAATATAAGTCTGTTTGTCAGATTTCTTCAGACCTCTGAATCTCTGTCGGTAAGCCTCTGGAACCAACTCATAAGCTGTCAAAATAACCTTTTTGACAACCTCATAATCAGAGGAATCAACCGCAGACAAAGCCGAATAGGCTTGTTGAGCTTTACCCTTGAGGACAGTTTGCAACATCAGAGGCCAGTGTTCCTTTGGCCACTGACAACTCTTAGCTACCTTCTCGAAGCACTGGAAATACTTATCAACCTCCTTCTCTGAGAATGGAGGCACCAACTTTACCTCCTGGCTAGCTGAAATTTGTTTTCAGCTTGAATTTTGATTTTTAGTAGCTCCATTTGGAGCCTTTCTTCTCTATCTAATTTTTCTAAATCGAAATCTCTCTGTCTCTGTCTCTCTCTTTCTGCTCTTTCCTCTTTCTCTCTCTCAAATTCTCTTTGTTTTTCTTTTTCCTCCCTTTCTTTTTTCTCTTTCTCTTTCTCAAACTCTCGTTTTTCTTTTTCTTCCCTTTCAATCTCTAGCATTTTTAATTTAAGTTCCAATTCTACATTTGGATTTTCTGCCGGAAACTGTTCCAGATCTCCTGGTGCAAACACATTTTCATCAATGTAATATTCAACAATCTCTCTAGCCAGTCTTGCTTTTCGCATGGCTGGTTTTACATCTGTCAGCTCTAACTGTCTGCATATTTCTAGCAGTTCTGTCTTTTTAAAAGACTTCAAAACCTCTAAGGTTGGTGATGCCAAGAAATCATCCATTGCTGTTGACCTGCCAATATATATCTAGGAAAATTCAAAAAACAATTTCACAATTTGAAATTTTAGATTTTCAATAAATGACTCGCACAATGGTCTATCCCGGACCCGAGCCCCCAATTTGTTATGGCGTCAATTTGGTATGGCGTCACGGACAGCAAGGGATGACAGACAAAATTCTTCAACTTCAACAGATTTAATTTAACAAACACTTAGAACTAATTTACACTCTACCCTACTGACCAAGATTGAAAAAAAAAGATAGTTACAGTCCCTTGGTAATTGAGATGGGCTACTATGTTGCGATGTCCTGGGACAGGAAAATGCTCCAACACAGGCAAAAATCCACAAAAAGCTTCACAGGTCTTGAAAAGAGTGACAGGTCTGGTCAAATGTATCCTTCCACAATTTCTCCTTGCAATTTCTCCTACTACTCTTCCACTCTCTCAATTTTTCTCCTTATATACTCTTGTCCAGCCCCCTCTGAGGCATGCCCAGGACATGCCCAACCTGGCTCCAGACTTAGCTTAACAAAAAAAATGTCAATACTGCCATCTAGTGGCTTTTTTTCCCACATTACACCCCCAACTGTTTGCAAAATGCCCACCAGAATCTGGCTGTAAACTGTGGGCCTCGGTCTGAGACAACATCTTGCGGAAGCCCATGCAGCCGGAACACATGGTTAATCACAAGAAGAGCCGTCTCCCGCGCTGAAGGCAGCACAAAAAAATGAGCGGCCTTCGAAAAACGGTCAACCACGACCAGGATGACCATGTTTCCGTCAGATACAGGCAGCCCAGTGACGAAATCCAGCACAATATGCATCCAAGCGCGCCTGGGAACGGGCAATGGTCGCAGCAGACCAGAGGGGGGGAGGTGGGAAGTTTTGTTCCTGGAGCAGATGCCACAGGCAGCAACAAATTCCCGAATATCCCTCATCATACCCGGCCACCAAAAACGTCGGGCCAGGAGCTGCTTAGTCCGATGGGCCCCCGGGTGCCCAGCCAAGCGGGAAGAGTGTCCCCACTGGAGGACCTGTGGCCTAACTCTAGGCGGGACAAACAAACAGCCAGGAGGCTCCCCCCCAGGACTGGGATCAGTCTTCAAAGCCTCCTGAACCACCGCCTCAATCTCCCATTGAATGGGCGCCACAATCTGAGCATTAGGAATAACTGGCTCCGGGGTGGGATTGCGGTCAGAGCGGTCGTAAATCCACGACAAGGCGTCAGGCTTAATGTTTTTAGATCCAGGGTGGTAGGTCAGCGTAAAATCAAAGCGGTTAAAGAATAATGACCACCGCGCCTGCCGGGAATTACATCGCTTGGTTTGCTGAATATACTGGAGATTTTTATGGTCTGTTTATACCACAAAAGGGTGTTCAGCTCCCTCCAATCAGTGGCACCACTCTTCAAGCGCCAACTTGACCGCCAATAACTCCCGGTCACCAATGTTGTAATTCCGTTCCGCGGCGGACAAAGACCGGGAGAAGTATGCGCATGTGTGTAGCTTATTATCCCAACAGGGGCGCTGGGACAAAATAGCATCCACGCCAACCTCCAAAGCATCCACCTCCACCACAAATGGGAGGGAGGGATCGGGCAAAACCAGAATGGGCTCTGAACCAAAACGTTTCTTCAATTCCTGAAAGGCAGCATCAGCTGCTGGAGACCAAAAAAACGCTGAGGAGGTATTCTTCCTGGTGAGCGCAATAATGGGGGCCGCAACCGTGCTAAAATTACGGATAAACCTCCTATAGAAATTAGCGAAGCCCAAGAAGCGTTGGACCTCCTTAACACTTTGAGGGGCAGGCCAATTCCTGACTGCAGCCACCTTGTCCGGGTCCATGCGGACCGACCCCTTGGAAACAATAAAGCCAAGGAACGAGACAGTTTGGGCGTGGAAAACGCATTTCTTGGCCTTGACAAAAAGCTTGGCATTAAGGAGGGCCTCAAGCACACGTCTGACATGTTGTTTATGCTCTGAGAGTGTTGAAGAAAAAATCTAAATGTCGTCAAGATAAATGAAGACAAATTTCTCCAACATCTCTCGGAGGACGTCATTAGCGAGTGCCTGAAACACCGAGGGGGCATTAACCAATCCGAACGGCAAGACCAAATATTCGTAGTGCCCGTCATGAGTGTTAAATGCCGTTTTCCATTCGTCCCCCTCCCAAATGCGAACTGAGTTATAAGCATTACGGAGATCTAGCTTCGTAAAAACTGACGCCTCCTGCAGACGTTCAAACACGGAATTCATCAATACAGGGTCTCAGACCGCCATCCTTTTTTCCCACAAAAAAACCCCGCTCCGGCAGGAGATGTGGACGGCTGAATAAAACCATTAGCGAGAGCTTCCTGAATATATTCTTGCATGGCCTTACGCTCAGGCCCTGACAGCGAGTATAGCGAACCCCTGGGAGGAGTAGTACCAGGGTAGAGATTGATCTTGCAATCGTACAGACAATGGAGAGGTAACGTCGATGCTCATTGTTTACTAAAAACTTCGGCGAGATCAGCATAATCATTAGGAATATTAGGCGGCAAGCTAAAGTTCAGGGTGGCCCCAAATTCCTCACCCTGCTCAGAATGTAATGTCTCGGTGACTGATTCAGAATCGAAAAAATCCTCTGAAAGGAAATCGTCCTCTGGCTGACGCCAATCAAATTGAGGATCCTATTCCAACCCCTCCTCTGCCCCTTTTTCTAGTTTAGGAGGGTACGGTGAGACAACCTCCTCACACTCACTCCAGGCATCAGCCTGCCCCATAGCTTGATGTCCAGGAAAACAAGTTTCATTCTCTCTACAATGAGACCTGCAATTGGTGCCCCAGTGGACGATAGGGTTATTCTGTTCCCCCCAAATGAGGCAAGGTCTGTGTTCCCGTAACCAAGAATGCCCTAAAACAATGGGAAAAGCAGGGGAACTGATAATAAAAAACCGAACCTCCTCAGAATGGCCACCAAAGGAAATGAACATATTTAGCGGTTCAGAAACTTCGGTTATAACTCCCGTACCAAGCGGGCGACCATCCAAAGTTCTTACAGAGCGTGGCTGTGAAAGAGGAACAGTGGGAACGGAGTGCCTCCTAGCCCACTCAACATCCATGAAATAATTTACGGCGCCCGAATCCACGAACACTTCGATAATAACTCTCTTGCTCCCCACAGTCAGTTCAAAAGGGATTAGTGTTCAGAAGGGAAATTGGGTCTGCCCCTCTAGCGCCCCCTAAACTGCTAGAGGGATTTCTCATTTTCCTGAAGCTTCGGGCAACATGGACGGATATGACCCGGTTTATTACAATTAAAGCAGATTATTTTTCTGCGAGCAGGTTTATGAGTCCGGCTCTCAAACGAGCCATCTACCTGCATGGCCTCAACCGGAGTGGAATTTTCAGTAGATGGGATAGGAGCCGCACACTCGCGAATAGCAACCTTAGCCCCGTTGTCCGCAAGCGGCAATCTGTTTAGTTTCTACCTGTTACGTTCGCGGATGCGATTGTCAATTTGCACAGCAGTGCGAACCAAAGAATCTAAAGTCGAACAGGGCTCCAATGTAGCCAACGCGTCTTTTATCTCCTCAGAGAGGGCATAACTGAACACAGTCATAAGAGGAGCCTCCGGCCAGCCTGTCTCTGTCGCCAGGGAGCGAAATACAATAGAAAACTCCATAGCAGTTTCTTTGCCCTGTTTCAGATGCATCAAACGTGTAGCCGCTTCCTGACCACAAACATCCTAATCAAGCACTGACACCATCTCCCTAACAAGAGCCTCCACAGAATTTACGACCGGTGAATTAGATCTGATAAGTGGGCCGACCCAAGTGAGTGCCGTGCCAGCCAACAGGGATAATATAAATGCCACCCGAGAATCCTCATTAACAAAACGTGACGGCTGTGCCTTAAAAAATATCTCACATTGGGCAATGAAATCTTTACATTTTCCGGCATCGCCACTATATCTTTGGGGCAAATGTAACTTCGGTTCTCGGGGAAAGTGTGGTGCTTCTGCAACGTTTTGTGAAACTTGTGTAGACAGGGATCTGATACTCTCGGTCAAGCTTAACAGAAAGCTCTCCTGTGTCTGCAACAAATTCTCCTGCAGACGGAGTCTCTCAGCCAAACTAGCCTGCCGGTTAACCTGGCTGGAAAGCCTTTTGCCGAAACCAGACAGCATAGCTTGCTGGCTGGTAACAACCTTTTCGATCTCGGCCACAGCTGATGTCTCCATGTTGGCTAGATTGTACTGTGATGGGTGGTTTCTTGAGACGCCAAATGCTGTGGCCGGAACAAAAGGAAGAATTGCAAAATAGGAGACAAACACAGACAGAAATCAGAGAGGGAGACTTGCGCTTCCAAAGGACCTAGCTCCAGTCCAATCAATAACAAGGAAGAAGAGCGAGCTTGACAGAACGAAAAGAAAGGGAAAAATCTCGGAAACCGAGATAAAAAGAATTAGCACCTGACGGTGCCCAGAGGGAGGAAAACGGAGAAAAAGATTCCCTTGCTGACTAGCACTGTCCACTTTTGCAGCTAATTCCTCAATAATTCTCTAACTAGAGACCTTACCGGCTAAAGTGCAAACAGAACACTGACACTCTAGCAAAGGCGGCGAGGCGGAACTAGGGTTTAAATAGAGTCCGGGCACCGCCCACAATTAATGCCAGCTAGCCAAAGAATTCGATTGTGGGGAAAACGATATCGTCCCGGATGAGAGAAACGAAGAAAGCTCGCCAGCCTCCAAAAACCATGACAGATTCAGCTGATCAGCTCATCAGTGGAGCACCAAATGACCTGATCTGGGTGTGTTAAATCAAGCAGACATCTGAAATATGCAGGGCAGGGGTACTCCAGGAACAGGGTTGGGAAACACTATCCTAGACCATAGCTTCAACAGTCTGGGTTCCTGGTTGGTTAGCAATGTATGGTCTTTGGTTGCAACGTGCATGCACTTAATTGCTTAATGAGCGCATGCGCCAGAACCAGCAAGCACAAAACGTGCTTGGCGCCATTTTGTTGGACAGCATTATGCCAAGGGGAGACGGATTTAGACGGCACTGAAAAAGCTCTGAAAAAGGTAAGGAAAGTTTTGAAAGTCCCTTCCCGGAATTAAAAGTGTTCTGACATAAATGCTTACCGCTAAGGCGAATGTTGAAATTAATGGTTGTTGGCGTTTTGATCAATGGTAACGAAGTAACGTTAGCTAACGCTAGCGTTAGCTGGCATAATATCTTCTTGCTGCCCATGGAAAGATTTTGTTTCTTCTCCGATCCCGCCGTGAAAAAAAAGTCATTTTACTGTTTAATTGGTAATTAATAGAGATGAATTATCTGTAATATCGTAGCGAAAATGGTGTATGATTAGTCATACTAGTGCAGTAATTCCAGTAATACACCAATTCTTGGGTAAAGTGACATTGTATTCACTTACTGAATTTATTATATTAGTGTTGCTGGCTGTGGTTAATTTTGTTGTATTTTTAGTGTTCCCGTGTCTTTCAAAACACTTATCAGGACTGGAGTTGCGTTTCCAATTTAACTGTATTCTGCACAATAACAGTAAAGGCTTTTATAATATTGTTGTCCTCTGCATTTAAATATAACACTTTGCATGGAAATTAAAATTTACTGGATAAAAAATACACTTTGCACTGGGTTGTAGACTGCAGTCCCTGTATGTGTCTCTTCAAGAGCCACAATGCTCTCTCTGATGGCACACTTGATGCTGGAATACATTAGATGAAACATGCCAGTTTTAAGAATGCAGAGAGATGCGCACTCTGAGAAACTTCTTATACACATTTTTTTCAGAACGTGGTAACATTCAGAAAAGACCTGATCTGTAATGGCAGTAATAAGGTGCAGCAGCCATTTCACATTCCACTGTCTTCTGTTCTAGAGATGCTCTGGAGAGGGCATCATCAGCTCAGGGCTGTGGGCTTTGTACAACGGAAAGCGGTCTCCTTGAAGAGTGAGTTGTCTAACATTCTCATAAATACGTTCTTATGCATTATATATTTATATTGTGTACAGCGTGGAGTAATTTTTAATTTATTGAAATTGTTTTTAAATTGTCAGAACTCAAACGAACAAGATGACGTCCTACATGAGCATGAAGGGGAGGAGTGGAAAGCTCGCCTTTGCGGATACCTGTCTGTGCATGATCATCTGTGGTAAGTTTGACAATGAAAAGAATACAGATAGAGGTCTGGGGAAAATAAATTCAAAGATGTGTGTAAATATGTACTAAGTATTTTTGCTTTGGCATAAAGAAGTTTAATTTTTGCACCGCTAGTAGGAGGGGCCTCAGCGCAGCCAAGACTGTACCTGATAGTTCGGCAGGGCCATGTTGGCTGTTCTCCATCTTTTCTCCTTGGTTGTGGGTTGGGTCATCACTAATTTTTATACTGCCCATAATACCCATTTTATTTTACCATTTTAGTTGTTAATAAACTATTAGGTTGACGGAAATTTAGCACCCAGTTGGGTCATTGTGTGCAGTGTAACATTACTTTTGAGTGCGGCAGCACAGGTTGAATTTCAGCCTGGGCTCTTGGCTGCATGTCGTCCCCTTTCTCTGCTCTGTATTTCCTGTCTAAACTGTGACTGTCCAACAAAGCAGAAATGCTGACAAGGAAAAAAATGGAACCAAATGTTTTTCACAATATTTGTTTCAACAATCTTTGAAATATTTGGCAGAATAATCGATGATCATAAGCAGCAAAACAGAACATTATCAAAATAATTGTTAGTTGGAGTTCTCAAAGCTTGTTCTTATACCATTCTATCACCTTCTGCACGTTGTGTTTTGTAAAATGTTTGGCAGAGTGCCTAATGCCAAAACAGAGCTACAGAATAACTTCCTCCAGAGCGCATCCTTTGATTATGGTGATCTAATCGCTGATTTCGTTTCGTTTAGAGGTTGGGTGGCAGCGGACGAAAGAAGGAAACTGCATTCTGTGTAATTTGGAATAAGTAAGTAAGTAAATTTTATTTATATGGCACTTTTCACAGATAAAATCACAAAGGGCTTCACAGCAAGGACTGAATGCAGATAAAATATAGAGACACAAACACACAACAGCACAAAAAACCGGTAACTTCACAGAGGCCCCAAAACATCAATATTAGTGAAAAGCCTGTCTGAAAAGATAAGTTCTCTCTTAAAACCTTCAGTGGACTCCATGCTGCACAGAGTCAGAGGTAGCGCATTCCAGAGGCGTGGAGCACTGGCCTGAAAAGGGCAATCACCTTGTGTTTTAAAATGGGTGCGGGGGACCATCAAGAGTTTGTGATCTGATGACCTTAGTGCACATGAGGGAGAGTATGGTCTCAGTAGCTCAGTGATATACGAGGGGGCTTGATCATGGAGGGCTCTAAAAGTAAGTACTAAAATCTTAAAATGAATCCTAAAATTAACTGGTAACCAATGTAGGGAGTATAAGATCGGGGTGATATGATCCCTTTTCTTAGATCCAGTAAAAAGCCTTGCTGCTGCGTTCTGCACAGTCTGAAGGCAATTTACAGCCTTTTTGTTGAAACAGATAAAAAGTGCATTACAATACTCAATGCCAGATGAAACAAAGGAATGAATTATCATCTCCATTTCAGATCTTGAAATCATGGACCTCAGTTTTGCAATGTTCCGCAGATGATAAAAGCAGTTCTTCACCAACTGTTTACAGTGGTGCTCTAAGGACATGTCCTTGTCAAACACCCAGATTACGTAAGATAGGTTGGACCGAGAGGCCTAACAGACCTAAATGCTGCTTTATGAGGAGAATGGCACTGTCTGGGGCAATAATCAGTGTTTCAGTTTTGGCAGAGTTCAATTGAAGAAGATAGTTATTTAGCCATTTTTTGATGGCAGTTAAGCAGGCAGTTAAGCTATCTAATTAATGAAGCTCGGTTTGCTTGAAAGAGCAGTACAGCTGAACATCCTCAGCATATAGATGATAAGAGACATCACTGAACTCACCGATAATCTGTCCAAGAGGGGTCATATAAAGCAGAAAGAGAATAGGGCCAAGAACTGATCCCTGTGGGACCCCGCAGGCTAGCCCAGTTGTGTCAGATAAAAACTGATTGACGTGGACCAAAACGCTCCTGTCAGTCAGATAGGTCCTGAACCAATTCAAAACAGTACCGGTAATCCAAAAAGTATCTCTGAGTCTATTTAGTAAGATTTTATGATCCACCGTGTCAAATGCAGCGGTGAGATTTAGCAGTATCAAGACTGTGTATTGACCGGAGTCTGCTGCCATCAGGACATCACTTGAAACTCTAATTAAGGCAGTCTCAGTGGAGTGTTTTTTCCGGAAGCCTGATTGGAAGGTGTCAAAGATAGAATTTGAATCCATAAAGGCAGTTAGTTGTTTGGCTACTACCTTTTCCAGAATTTTGCTTGGTGACGCAGTTGCTGGCATACAGCAGAGTCCTTTGAGTTTTTTTTCCCCTCACTATTCAGTTTTTTTTTTTTTTTTTTTTTTGCAAGGCCATTTTAATCAATATTTTATTGATCTGCTGTGCTTTTATTTGCATAAGCCAGAGTTGAACTCTGCACACTCTGGAAAGTTTCATAAAGCGGGTAGACTGCAGGTTATACCAGTTAGTCTGCAATGGACTCAGTAAAATACTGACCAAGTTACGTAAACAATTTGATCACTCATAAGGATGTTCTGTTTTATGTGCTGTTATGGCGAGCCGTGGAAGTTCAAAATCCCAAATTTTTCCTTGCAATGGTAGTGCATGCATTTTACTCTGCAGACCTCCCTAACACAAACTTTATGTATTATTTGATTCCATGATGGTTAAGTTCAAAGTTGTATTTTTGCCCAAAGCCAACAACAACACTAACACTTTAAGCGCTCATAGAAGTTTTAAAAAAAAAAACGGTCTCAAATGTGACCAGCGGGATTAAACGGGTAAGGAGTAATGTAGCTGGATCCTGCATCTTGCAAGTCAGCTAATTTAAAAGTCCCTGATTAGCCAAGGGTTTATTGGATTTTGAAAATAGGCACTTTACACTAGGCCATTCACCTCAACGATTTTGAAAAGTTTAGGCCCTCATATTACGATATCAGGAAAACAACATTCTTATCATACCTGGAATCCACGGATTTACTCACTGCGTCCAAAAGAAGTTGGCGGCGATTCAGAGTAAAATATATCTTGGGACAATGTAATTCCATTTAATATAGCCTGCGTGCACGCTCTCTTGTTTGCGATGGGAGGCGCGAGTTGAGGGGCGGAGCGATGCGAGTCGGCGACAGCATTTGGGACAGGGAGTGAAAAGAAAGCCAGGGTTTTGTGCGTCCGCTGCAGGGTGAAGTGGCCTTCAGATGTCGACTTCCAGTGAGTGCGCCGCGTTCGTCCACGAACGCAGCATTCTGATTGGTCGAATTTGACAGCTCCCAAATTCAAATTTGACAGTTGAACACTCGCAGGGCTGGCGCTAGACCTGACAATTCGGGGGCAATTATTGACAACAATTAGTCCTGGCTAATTCTAGATGGTTTTCCTTTATCAACACGTTTTCCAATTCAAGAATAATCAAGTGGCAATTGAAGACACGGCTTCTCTCCCCCATGCGATCTAAAAGCGACAAAATAATGGGCTACATTCAGTACAGAAAAATAATTTAATTATAATTAGGTCTATGTACTGGCACTCATTTCAGAATTCTTCAAGTAATTTTGGTGAATAGTATGTGGTTTCGTCCGTTTATATTTTCCGGTCGGACAGCTGTTAATTTTTTATAGCAAGTTGCATGTCCGTGCTGCAAAAACAGGTGTATGTACTTGTCGCCGAAATTACCTTCATTCGCAAAAGAGTTCTGAAATGCGGCTCTCTCTGGCGGAATTCTAAAACCCCTGGCTTTCGTGCAGGCTCTCTTTTCCCTCCCTCTCCCCAATCCTCTCGCAACTCGCGCCTCCCATCGCAAACAAGAGAGCCTGCTCGCAGGCTACCTTCAATAGGACTTCTCTGTCGATAGAAAGTGCGACAGAAATTAAGGTGCCACGGACAATAATTGCGCGCTTTCATTTCCATCGCTCAGCTGGCCAAATAACCGGAAAAATGAGTTGATGCAACTGGAATGCACAAATTAACCTCATATTGCCTCTATGTCAACGAAAGCTAAAACCTCAGTCAAGATCAGGGTGGCCATTTGTACTCTGCCTTGTTATGCTTTTGTTGTATGACATTACATACTGTCAAGTATAAAAAAACTTGCCTTTGAGTTTTGACATTTTGGTAATGTATTGGATAATCACTAAAATTCTATCATTGATTATGTTTATAAAAGAGACGCCTGTTTATGATTATGGAAACAATATTATGACAAAATTATTGTGTCATATCGGTAAAATTGATATAACCATGAATCTTAGAATGAACCACCTCTGGTGTTATAAAATTTATATTTTCAGAATAATATATCATAATAAAGGCAATAAACACGACAAAATGATAATTAAGTATGCCAGTTGTTCTGAGAGTAAAGCTTATAGTAGTTTTTAAGCTGTGTATGTGTCTGTATTTGTCTTGTTATTGTTATTAATGTTTCTATCTGTTTTCAGGCTCCCTCTTAAAAGTTTTTGATAGCTTCTCTGGGAGACCTGATACACACATGACCCCCATAACTTCAGTTATGCACTATAGATAATGTGTATGTGTGTGTGAATAAATAAATAAATCTGAATCTGAATCTGAAGCTGCAGCAGTTCTTTAGCACATTTGCCAGTATGCTCAAATGTAGTTCATTGTTTGCAACGAAAATTTTGAAGTGTCCGCAACGTGTCCAGTAGCAAGGTCAAAAGATGCAGCAGCACACCATTTTTCTTCATCTATGAAAGGATTCATTTGTACCTATGAAATGATGTTTGTTATATTTCTTTGACATTTTTTTTTTTTACATACAAAATCCACAGATATAAACTTTTGTTGTGTCCAAAACGCATGTAGTGTTAGAAAAGCACATAGCATCCGATACGCAAATTATAATAATTTGCTATTACATGTTAAAATGACTCATTTCTGATGACTAAGTGAAATGAAGTTTTAAAAAATCCATACGATTTCTTGAATACTCTTCAAAAAAGTAGGGGATATTGAAATTGCTAGTTCCAAAGCAGTATAATGATCTAGAATAATTAAACCAAAAAACCAACAATCAGTCTCAAACTAATTGTATCTTAACAAAGAGGGAATTGAGAAGACAATTCATCCGATATTTCATTACCTGACCAATTTCTCTTTCTGTCATGGTCCGTGAAAAAAAAAAAAAGGAATGGGTGAGAAACGGAAATTGTAAGTTGATATTTTTGCGTCAATAGCGCATAATGTCCCTGTTATTGGCCAAACACTCATTGATTCGTTGAGGCATCGTGAGTACGAGTCTACCTATGGTGATTTGATGCAGTCTGTCCCATTCTTCCACCAACACCTGGCCAAATTCATCTAGCGTGGCTGGTGGCCTTTCACGTTGACGCACACATCAGCCCAAGATGTCCCAGACATTTTCAATAGGGGAAAGTTCAGGGCCCATGGCTGGCCAGGACATCCTATATGCCTATATGCATATTTTGCCGTTGAAGGCGATTATTGACTATTTGACGGTGAGCACAGGCGTTGTTGTCAGTGGCGGATCTAGAACTGGGAATTAGGGAGGGGTAGAGACACGTCCCTTTATAACAACAATTAGTCCTGGCTAATTCTCAATCATTTTCCTTTGTTGACGCGTTTTCCTATTATCGTAATTGGCAACTGAAGACACGGTTTCTCTCCATATGCAATCTAACAGTGATGAAATCATAGGCTAAATTCAGTTTCAGAGGCGAAGTCAGCACTGAGAATTGGGGTGCATAAAACATCTGTTTAAACCAATTATTAGTCCTGACCTGTTCTCAGTCATTTTCATAATTAACAAAAGGTTCACTCCGAGAGCACTCCACACTTAACAGGTGCTGCTTGTTCTCCCCGATTAGGTAAGACGACAATCATTCATCTGTACGCGTATTTGCTGTATGTTAATCAACGTTATTCAAAATTGCATACCTGCCGACTCTCACGCAAATAGCTTGAGCTGCATGCTTTTTATAGTCTATTTAACTGCCGATTGCCACTTTTTTTTATCAACCCACGCAATACCGAGAGTGAAAGGCGATATTTCATTGGAACGCAGACCAGTTCAATCAACGCAAAGCATTGGCGTATTAATAAGTAAATTATTTTTCTGCACTGAATTTAACCCATGATTTCATTGCTGTTAGATCACATATGGAGAGAAACCGTGTCTTCAGTTTCCAATTACGATAATTCAGCGTCAATAAAGGAAAATGATCGAAAACTAGCCATAAAGGGAGGTGTCTGTGCCCCCCTTTCCAGTTCTAGATCCGCCACTGGTCTTAACAAGACTGCCATTACTGATGGCTTTTATGCAATATATGTTTTAATCATCGGATTTTAAAAGATTCACATGTATCTTGTTTGCTGATTTGTTTAATTTATTTGATTTATTTGAAATTTTCTGACATGCGTCAGGAGCCAAACTCTCTTCTTTGGTGAACGATTCACACATTATGATGACCTTATTTCACTGTTTTTTTTTAGAGAGATTGGATGATTAATCATTTCTAAACCGCTGCTCTGCTCGGAAAAGGGAGGAGATTCTGTGTTACGGGAACCCTGTACTGCCTCCTGTGTTCTGCTCCGTGTGTGTTATGCTCCGTGTGTGCAGTGCTGCGTTTCGTTTTCCCCTGCAAGTGGTCCTTTCCGGTGTTCACTCCATGATTCTTCCATCCTGCTGTCAATTGTCTGGTCAACGCCCTTCGACTGCTTCATCTCTCTCTGCCCTCAGATGCTACCCAACTCTGTCTCAATCCCCCGTCTTCTGCGTCAAACTCAGTGAAAGAATTATTGGTCTCGTTGTTTGTACAGTCGCTCAAACCAGCTCCAAGAGCGCACATTTAGGCCAGCAAAGACCGGTCTTTTTGCAGGGCGGGTCCATGAGAACACATTACAGTAAAAAATTGCAAAGCAGAGAGCTCCTATTCCTGGACATACAAGCAACTGTTCGCACTACCTAGATATATTTACGATCGTATCAGGGATGCTGGAAGTCAGAGTTAGTCCAGTACTTGACTGTAGACCCGTTTGCAAAATGGTGTTGGGGGAATTTCTCACTGTATCTTAGTAAATGGATCCCTGTAGATGGAAAAATACCGAGGTGCTTGTATGCCACACTGCCACGAATGACGTTACGGCCAAATCAAATATGGCCACCGTCGGCCATGATGAAAATCTAACTTTTTTTGTTTTTGAGAGTATTTATGTGTGTAATAGCTCTAATTATACTAATTTTGAGGTGCAGAATTCATTTCTGTTATTGTTTTTACATTTTGGGGATAATCTGAACCTTAAATTGCCAAAGTCAAGTACATTTATGTACATTGTTGACATTGGTAATTTCAAGAAAATGAGTATTTTTATCAAATAAAAGGCAAAAAAATATGCAGTATAGGTATAATATAATATAGGTATATGCAGGGGTTTGGTGAAGCTTTTCAGTGTGATTTATGATTTTCTTTTCTTTCTGCTATTTCTTTCTGCTATACCATAACTTCTATGCCTGAAGTTCCCAAGGAAACATGGAGTGATGATGAATTTCTTGTCTTCCATGCTCCGTGATGAGGTACAAACACATCTATAATACACTGAATGTCTCAGAATGTCACAGGACAAAAGGAAGGGGAACGATGTGGCGTACTGATGCTGCATCAGGCATAGATATCATTGGCATGATCCGCGACACACCCATCCCTCAACAAATTGACAAGTTCTGGGCATCTCAAGAAAACAAGAGGAACCTACAGTCTGTTGTCTCTGATGATGAGGTGCTTCCAGCTAAAAGAGCAGGCAGTGAAGAGATTCCTGACCTGTTAAGCTCGATTGAAGAGGCAGACAGCAGACTGGTGGTGCATGTGGAGTGGGCTGTTCATGTGTGAAAGGGCGGCAGAGTTGTCATTGTCTCAAATGATACGGACACCTTTGCACTACTTCTACACTACACCCCATACTTCCAAGCACAAGGACTGAAGGAAAAATGGAAAGAGTATGGCACTGGTGAAAAGTGGCACATGCTTTCACTACATTAAGCTGTTTCTCATCTTGGAGCACCACTGGCCAAGACAGAGGTCAAAGCCCACATATTAACAGGCGATTTACTGCATGAGCAAGGTGGGAACCAAACATGTAGCTATGACCTGTGACCCTGTTTAGTATCTGACAAATTTTGGAGAGACTGATACATTGTCAGAGCAAAATATTGCGCTAGCAGAAAAATACTTGGTACGTGTCTGAGCAGGAGCCAGGTCACATACAACTGCTGAGACATTTGACCGACTGAGGTTAGAAAAATTATACCAGTTCCGACACTGGAATTGATGCTCTCCCTCCTACAAGCAGTGTGATCAGAGGCCACATCCACCGAGGATCCTTTTTTGGTGCACAGAGCATGTAGACTTCTCACTACAGATGGTGAGCATGAGGCAAGACAAGATCCAGCAGAACATGGATGGCAGGAGCACTTTGGTACACTGCCACCTTCAAAACGTCTGAAACCTTTGCCCCAAGGGCCTGCTCACAGTATGCAAGTGTGGGCCAGTGTGACATGCGGCGCTGTGTGTGTCGTTCTGCTGGTGTTCCATGTGTCATTTTCTGTCATGGAAAGATAAATAATTCATCATGTAAAAACATGCCACTGAAAGACTAACTAGAACTTTAAAGGGAATTTGTTTATTGACTATGATTTTATGATTTCATGTTCATGATCTTGTGTCCTATTTTCTATGTACTTTAATAAAAAAGTGAAAAGTATAAGTAACTCTTCAATTATTTATTGAATCATGGCACTGATCTTTGCATGTATCATGTGTATGGGTTATAACAGTACATAAACCTTATGCATAAGCGAAGTCACATTGATGATAAAAGATGTCATTTTGTGTACCAGCCAAGGTTGGTGTACCAAAATTGCAATTTAAGGTCCAGATATTCCCAAAATGTAAAATCAATGACAGAAATGAATTTTACACCTCAAAATCAGTATAATTAGAGCTATTGCACATGTAGATACTTTTAAAAACAAAAAAGTTTTTTCATTTAGCCATAACGTCATTCGTTGCAGTGTGGCAGACAAGCACCTTGGTATTTTTTTTTCATCTACAGGGACCCATTAACTCAGTTAAAGTGAGAAATTCCCCAATACCATTTTTGCAAACGGGTCTACAGTCAGGTACAGGACTAGAGACAACAGACTGTAGGTTCCTCTTGTTTTCTTGAGATGCCCAGAACTTGTCAATTTGTTGAGGGATGGGTGTGTCATGGATCATGCCAATGATATCTATGCCTGATGCTGCATCAGTACGCCACATGCGTTCCCCTTCCTTTTGTCCTGTGACATTCTGAGACATTCAGTGTATTATAGATGTGTTTGTACCTCATCACGGAGCATGGAAGACAAGAAATTCATCATCACTCCATGTTTCCTTGGGAACTTCAGGCATAGAAGTTATGGTATAGCAGAAAGAAATAGCAGAAAGAAAAGAAAATCATAAATCACACTGAAAAGCTTCACCAAACCCCTGCATATACCTATATTATATTATACCTATACTGCATATTTTTTGCCTTTTATTTGATAAAATACTCATTTTCTTGAAATTACCAAATGTCAACAATGTACATAAATGCACTTGACTTTGGCAATTTAAGGTTCAGATTATCCCCAAAATGTAAAAACAATAACAGAAATGAATTCTGCACCTCAAAATTAGTATAATTAGAGCTATTACACACGCAAAATACTCTCAAAAACAAAAAAGTTAGATTTTCATCATGGCCGACGGTGGCCATATTTGATTTGGCCGTAACGTCATTCGTGGCAGTGTGGCATACAAGCACCTCGGTATTTTTCCATCTACAGGGATCCATTTACTAAGATACAGTGAGAAATTCCCCCAACACCATTTTGCAAACGGGTCTACAGTCAAGTACTGAACTAAGTTGGGCGGGCAGAGAAATGGCCCTGTGATGTCATATTGCGAAATGACCAAAAAAATAGGCTAAGTCCTGGATTGAATGTTAAACTAAGTTATTTTACCCATAGCCGTGTCATTTGGGTCGGTCTTGCAAAGAAATGCCATAATAACCAATCTATTGCATTGGGCAGAAGTATCTGAACCTCAGATTAGCATAGATCATAGCCTGCCCTACATCCTATGGCCAACATGAAATCAACTTGATGTTAAACCCATGAATGTAATGTGCTAGGCTATATTGAATCATATACAGAAAGCGACATTTTTTTCTTATGTGCCTTTAATGAAAATATTTTTTTCAAGAATTTGTGTCAACACAGGCAGTGTGACCAACAAATAGGCCAAGAACAACAGTAGGCAGTTTTACACACATTCTGTAAACATTTTAGAATGCAAAGTCCTCTCTCTGTCTCTCTCACTCCCCCTCTCTCTCTCAACACACACACACGCGCGCGCACACACACACAGTGCATTACTTTTAAAGTCTGTTTTGTTTTTGATATAGCCTATTGAACAGGGTATGTATGGTACTGATCAAACAGAATTCAAACATCACATTTCAAGTACAACAAGGAACTGATTTTTTTTTTTTTTTTTTTAAATTTGGCATCTCCAATCCCACCTGAATCTGGAATGCCCAATTGGTGAACTATGTACAAAGCTTGCTCGTATGCGACCCCTTGCTGCCAACTCAGGAGAGCGAAGACAGTTCACGACTCTCCTCCGAAGCACGTGCCTGTCAGCCACTGCTTCTTATACACTCATTGGTTGAATCTTCGCGAGTTCAGAACGACGGCGGAGGATACCCGGACACGAACAGACTTAGAATCTTCCTGACGAGCGCCTGCTATTAATTTATTTCCCTTTTCGGCAGTCCCTTCCCAACAGGAGGCGCTTTTGAGCAACTAACAAAGCTATTAATTTATTTTTTTCGCAGTCCTTCCTCTCTTGAAACCCTCTCTCTCTCTCTCTCAATCTCTCTCTCTCTCTCTGAAAAAGCTCTCTCTCTCACTCTCGGAGGAACTCTCTTTTAAACAGCAAATTCTCTCTCTCTCTCTCTCTCTCTCTCTCTCTCTCTGGATTTTGATGCACTAGAAGGGTGCATCCAGAGTTATGAGCAGGCCTCCTCTGCTCAGGTAAATTGGGATAAGAGTGAAGCGCTGCTCTGTGGGCGATGGCAGGATAGGGCTCCTCCCATGCTGCCCGGACACTTAGCCTGGAAGAGGGAGGGTCTGAAGGTTCTGGGGGCGTATCTGGGCACGAGGCAGTACATGCTGAAAAACTGGGAGGGTGCGCTGGACAATGCGTGCGCTAGGATGTCTCAGTGGAAATGGCTTCTTTCTCAGGTGTCCTATAGGGGGAGGGTGCTGATCCTTAACAATTTGATCGTGTCTGCCCTTTGGCATAAATTTGCTGTTTTAACGCCACCTAAGGAGTTTTTATTGAAATTGCAAAAAACGCTTGTTAATTTTTTCTGGTCAGGACAGCACTGGCTCAGGGCAGCGGTGCTGTATTTGCCCCTGCAGAAAGGAGGGCAGGGGCTAATGGACTTGGAAATTATTATTATTATTACGGCTTTCCGCCGTAATGGGGTACCTGGCACATACCTACTCATTGATTCTCTGATCAGACGATTTCCATTTCCTCGGCAGCAATTCAAAAATACAAACGTAAGGCATTACAACTTTATTATGTTGAATGGAAAACTTGTGTTCCTCTTTTGCTTACGAAGACATACAAAGGGCCATCTGCTGGGTTCAGCAAAGCAATTCAAATTGATCAGGATCAAGTACAATCGGCATTTTTCCATCAAAATTTCTTATAGAACCCGCTCTAAAGGCTATTTCTAACGCTGAATGTTTGAGCTGCTGGATAGCTCACTCGGTTAAAGCGCCGTATTGTAGGACAGAAGTGTCTATCACGGCGTGAGTTCGAGCTCCGGTCGTACCGACCAGCACTGGATGACAGCTTTTTCAGAGTAGCGCACAACTGGCCATTGCGTTACAGGGATGCAAATTGGGAAGGGTCTGCCGGGAAAAAAAAGAAAACAGTTCTATGGAGATTTTCTATGGAACTGTTTCCTACAAAAATTTCCTATAAAACTTTCTTCTATAGGACTTGAGGTACTAAAGTTTTACAGAAATTCTATTGAACTGTCCTATAGGATTCTTATAGAACATTTTTAGCAGGGTCAAAACTGCCATTGTTTGTAAAGAAGATAAACACTTTTCATTATTGGCCCTATTGCATGCTCTGCAGTGGGCTACTTTCAAAATCTCCGTTTTGACCCAAGACAAATGTTTTAAAGGACCGTAAAGCAAAGTGCTATTATTGGTCATTGTTTCTTTTTTTTAAATTTTATTTAACAAAGTGTAAAATCCATGATGCAATGACCAAAAAGCAGCGGTGTGTAACGCAGGCCTCATCTGTTCATGGCTTTTACGCCAACTTCAGGCCTTCAATTAGCCTTCTTAATTTGCCAAACCACTTGTGAAATCTGACTACTTAACGGCAGGGGAGACTGGGGACGGTCGTAACAAGGGACAGCTGTAAAACTTAAATTTCCCTAATGAGGAACAAGAGATTGATTACACTTGTTGTGCTTTGGGACCAGGCTGGTACCAGTGGCTTGACTATGGCCTGCTGAACCCCAAGTGCCAGAGCAGAAGCTGGAGGGGCTGGAGGGCCATCACTGTTGCGAGAAGCCGACTGCCGAGGACCAGAGGGGAGTGAAAAGCTGCCCGGTGGGGAGGGGAGGCCCTTCAGGGTTTTGCCCTCTGGGGCAGCAACAGTTCTCTTCCCTGCTTTTCCACCTGTTGCAGAACTCGCACTGCTGGACCATCACAGGCCCTCCAGAGGATCAACTGCAGCCAGCGGACCATGAACCCCTCTGCGCACATTTAGACGCCGGCATCTGTAAATTCCGAAATTTAGTTGCTAAATAATTCTGTGATTGAATTTTCAAATGTCTTTCTTCTCTGGAATAATTTTCTACTGTCGCAGTCTCTGTGACACAAATACTGAGCTATAAAGCCTTAAATAGGCTCATGCACAACAGGAAAAATTGGCATTATTTGTTATTTGTATTCTGCGCAAAGGGGTTAAGAGACCCAGGGACCCACCCAACTGAGACAGAGACGAGGACAGGACCCACAATTTTAGTGGCATCAATGTTTGGCGTCCCCACATTGGAAGGGATGTCCCCGTGTAACAGAGGAAGACTGATCTCAGATCAGCCTTCCCGGCTTTTCTGTTTTTTGGGTCTCTCTGACAGAGGCCACAGTGCTGACTGCTCTTCCTTTTGTACTTTGATTTCATTTCTTTTGATTAGTTGGTAAGCAAATAAATGTTGCAGGAAGGTTGAGATTATAGCCTATTTTTTTCATATATTTTATTTTTTTTAGATTCCAGGTCAATCTCATTCTTTTTATTCAGTTTGGCTTTCTTCAATTTAGCTAACAGAGCTAAACAAATAACCAACTTGATGCAAACTTGGGATGCAGTGAGCCTGTTGGGTACAAAATTTTTTACATAATTTGTCTAATAATTACTAATGTCATTAAAAGTAAAAAAAAAAAAAAAAACAGTGCATGTTTATATAATATCTAGCCTTTTTGTTAAGGTTATACTCGTCTTTTCAAGTCTTGCACAGGGACCGGGTAAGGACACTTAAGTGTTCAAATGTTCTCTCCATGTTCACCTCAGTTTACTCCAGTTTCCCTCTGCTCTGAAACACATCCTCAATCAGGACACTTCAATCGGAGCCCTTGAGAAGCACTCTGGGCTTTAGAACTGCAGTTGGTACTCTGCTCCTAAGTAACTAGGATGGGTCAAATGTAGAGGACAAATTACCCCATGAGGTTCAATAAAGTATAGCCCCATCTTATCTCATTCACTTGCCCAGTTGTCGAGATTATAAATATATGACTTTTCCTCTCACTTAGAGACTGTTTTACTGATCAAGATATGCTTGCTTGTTTAAAAGGGTAAATTAGAACAATCAAATAAGTAAGTGTAAATAATTTGGAGTTCGCAGAAAAACAAAACATTTCAGGCAAAAATTATATCAGGTGGGGGGGAGAAACTTCTCCTTTCGGGCTTTAAAAAATGCCGTGCTCTAAACTGTTTTTAAACGACAGCATAAGATGATCTGAATGTTATTAAGTGACGCAGTAAGACACATAGTATGCTATTAGTTTATTAAGTTGCTTGATAAAATGTGAAGCATGAGAACAGAATAAGATCTTTTCCCCCAAACACATACAGTATAACATGATGAATCAAGATATCCTGACAGGAAATGCTGATTATTTTGAAAAAAACATTGTAATATATCAATGACAGTGGCATTCATTTTCAGTTACTCTGAAAGATTAGGTGCTTTCAACAAGTAGGTCTCACATGTATGTAGATGTGTCTGAATGTCCACATATTGAAGAGAATTAAGCATATTGTTTATAATGGAAGGGTAATAATCTGATTTTTTTTTTTTTTTTTTTGCAGATTAACGTCACTCAAAGAAAAGGGGATTTGGCCCAGGGGCAGGCCTGTACTTGGCGCACTGGTAGCCGCTGAGCTGATGGTCGCAGGTGAGACTGTAGGAGTAAGAAAAGCCTCCTCCTTCCTGCAGGGAGCAGCTGCCAGTGTGGGTCCCTTCGTGTAGTGTTGTCCTGCAGGTGCCCAGGTGGTCGTCATGCCGCACGTCTTTGTCCCACACCTCAAAACTCAGCTCATGGAAGGCCTCCACATGGCCCAGGTCATAGACTGAGTTCCAGTGGGGATTGTCCTCTGACTTGATCCAGTGGGTCTCGTGGTAGTGGCGCCAATACCTGACCTTCACGTATGGGTCCGTCCTCCCCACCGGATCTCCATCGAGCCCCCAGGCTTTGATCACGGTCACCCGCAGCCGGCCTCTCATTGGCTGGAGCGGACAGCAGTCCTGAGAGAGATTGGGCTGCCCAAAACACTCCTGGGTGGGCCCGTCCCTGGCGACGGCATTCTCCTTCAGATAGTGGTTGATGGCACTCCTCAAGTGCCCAGCGATGACGGGGTCAGGAACAAGCTCATAGAGGGGGAACAAGGAATACGATACAATATCCGGCACGTCTTTGAGGCTGGTCAACCATTTTCGGAACGCCATGGAGTCATTTTTAAAGAGAGAGACCTCCCCCAGCCATTTGTGGCCCCCTATCACCTCAGTGACGTGGTTCAGGTAGGACAGTTGGGAGCCCGTCTGGCTGTCACGGTTCTCCAGTAGAGACTTGCACTGGCTGGTGGTGACGGAAGGTTCTAGAAACCCAAGCCCCACAGAGAGGCCGGTGTTGAGGCAGTCCTTCACTTTAGAGGCTGAGTGGCTGTTGACGGTGGCCAGACAGGTTCGGATGGAGGTGAGCCTGGTCAGCCTGCCGCCCAGATGCACCTGCTGGATGTAGTGCGTCCCGTAGGTGTTGATGAATTGTTTGTACAGGTAACGGGTGCTTGGTCCGTACTCCTGTGGGAGGTAGCGTATCTGCTGTTTAAACTCTGAGCTGAGTGGTGGCCTTCGAGAGACACGATAGCTACAAGTGGGAAGAAAAAAGTAAAGTTTCAATTGTATAAGAAGTGAAACAGAATGCTAAATATAAATAAAAATAGCATGACATGATTTATTCATTTTCTTACTTAAATTTATTTAAAAACAGTACAAAGAAAAAAAAACAGTATCAACTGTCTGAATTTTTGTAAATACTTACAGATTTCAAATTTTATGCTGGAAACACATTCCAAAACTATTGGGACAGAGGAATGGAAAGACTGGAAAAATTGAGGAATTTTCTGAAAAACACCCTTGTGGACTGTTGGGAAACTGGATTTTTGGGTATTGGCAATCTGAGGTGAGCCAGATGGTTTGCTCAATAGGTATTGAATGTGTATTAGGAGATGAAGAGAGGCCGTCGGGTCCGACAGGCCATATCACCTATTTGCTAATTCCAGCTGGGATCTCCGTTTGTCTTCAGTTCCGGCAGGACACACTACGCACTAGCGCCTTTTAGTTGGAGGTTCCGTATACCCACATATGGAGCTCACTTTCGGGGGTTGGGAGTCTATTGAACCAATTAAGTTGAGATGTTCAGGTGAGGCCCAACTGTAGAGTATCCCTTTTTATCACTGTGTAAACCCAGGACCAATCAGCAACAACTTCTGATAACATTAAAGAAGTCATATGCAAGTGTCTGTACTTTTGCATGTATAAAGTTTCTTACGAAATTAATGAATTTTGAACTCTGCAGTATGCCGTTGTTCCCGCAGCCCGCTGTGTAATAAACTTTTACTGCTTTTGCAACGAACATCAGAGTCAACGTTCTTGGGTTTTTATTAATTAACCAACAGGAGCATTCCACCGACAAAAAGGAGATTAAGTGACAGGCGTTTCAATGAGGTATACGATGAATAGTCACAAAAGCCATAGCTGTTTACCAGCAACGTGGTTTGACAATTGCCACTGCGTTAAAAGCTGCATGAGCAACAAGTCAAAACAGTTTAAGAACAATGTTTCTCAATGTGCAGTGGTGCATGATTCAAGGATGTCACCATTGAAAATCCATAATATAGTGAAAAGTTTCCGCAAATCTTCGTACTTTTTTTCAACTGAACACAGGTTAAAGGAGATGAGCAGATCACTGCTTGCTGTTTTTATTTACATTTTACACAATCTCCCAGTTCTTGAATTGTGGTTGTAGAGAGGGTGTAAATTGAGATAAGAGCTACAAAAACAGTGATATAACTGATAAATTGTTGCACCTCTAGTTCTCTCACAGTAAGCAAAGGTGTGCCTCAGGGGGTCAGTCTTGGGACCACTTCTATTTATTCTTTATATTAATAACATTAATCAAAATGCTTTTCATACAAATTTTCATTGTTATGCAGACGACACTGTAATGTACTGCTCAGCACCTACTGCAGGCCAGTTACAGCAGTTACAGTTTACTTGCTTTGGACACTGTATACCATGGACCATTTAGGTTCATCACCAATTTTAAAGCCCTCATTCATCGCTGTTTGCAGTATGAACATGCTGGTCAGTGTTCCTGATCCTCCTGTAAACTAAAACACTGGCGCATTCCTATTTATGTGTATTTTAGGGCTGCTTTCTTTATACCTTCTAAACTACATCATACAGAAGAGAACAGGAACTTATAATACTTCTCTTAATGTCTGTTCCAAAGGTCAGAACTGAACTTCGGAAAAAGGTGTTTATGTTGGCTGCTCCCTTTACTTGGAACAAATTACTAAAAGACCTGAAACTTAAGAAACAACTTAAGACATTAGAGAAAGTCTAAGCGCATTGAAGTGATCTAACTTCTATTTTCCAATATACTTTTCAACTTGTGTTGTGTGTTGTTCTCAACTTGGAATTATTTGGCTTGAGTATACTAAGAGGCTTTAAAAAGTTAACACAGCAAGCAACAGTATAACATTTTTTTGAGGATATTTAAAGTAGAATAGCAGCGCACAAATGGTGAAAATGGACAAATTGGTAAGTCGGCAGGCCTTGTGCCGACAACAATAGTCCGATTCATGAGCCACTCCCAACATGATCCACTAAAAGGAGAGTGAGCAGAGAAATGTTATATGCATTGCTCAATATTAACCCCAGCTATTAAAAGCCAGGCTGAGAAACTATGTTTTTGAAAAGTCACCATGCCACCATAGACACAACAAAACGGATCGGACGAACAGAATTCTGACTGCCGGAATGAGCGCTGCCAGAGTTGCGGCACACTTTGGAGTGCATTGTTCAACTGTTTCATGTCTGCAGACCTGATATAGGCAGACAGCAGGCGCCTGTGATTGACCTCCGCTTGGGCGACCACGTGTATTTCCCACCGGTGTTAGTGCAAAGTACTTGTTGGAATCACCCAACTACTGGTTCTGTAAATCTTTCAGCCAAATCTTATTTCTGTGATTGCACTCACCTGTAGTGGCTACAGCTAAGCTGATGTGATGTAAAAATGGACTTGTCACCAGTGGAGGCAGCAGTGGCGAACTCGACCGCTGTGGAATGGCTGCCACCAACGGTCAGATCAATCATGTCGCCGATGCCTAGCCCCACCGTCCAATCGTTTTCAATAAGGTCAGTGGCGCTCTCGGCTATTGATGTAACAGTGTGGAGAAGAGCGCTGGACAGCTCCTGTTTGCAGTTGGTAAACGCCCGCCAGTCCAGCACGGACACCGGCAGCTTCTGCAGCTCGTCTCTGTGCAGGGTGTTCTCACAAAGTGTGCAAGAGTCGTTGGCGTTCAGGAAGGTCTGGAGGTCGATGACATAGGCACCTTTATGCTGGAGACTGACAATGTCAAAGCCTTCTCCCGCAAGGTTGTGGCCGGGGACAAACGGGGCCGCCTCACATTCCTCCCGTGTCCCCACCCGACAGGTGACGACCCCACCCAGGGACCCCAGCAAAGCCAAGAGGCACAGGTGCAGTTGGGGAGACATATTTATCCCTGGCCAGAGAAGAGAAATGAAAGAGCAGGACTTCAGCATTGTTCAGGAGTAAAAAGACACAAAATCTCATCATTCAAAGAAGCAAGGATTTCAGAATGGTTTCTCTGTGCCCCATATTGAATGTGGGTTCTTTTAGCGCAAAGTGGCTGACGTCTGGTACGTTATTCTCGTCTGCATGGTTTGCAGTGTCCTCTGAATAAGTAAAAAAAAAAAAAGAAAAAACAGCCTATATGGAGATAAAGCAAAAAGCCTTTTTTATCCATACACATTGCACAATATAACAGGGTGGCAAGAGCAGGCAATTCAGCCAAACAAGGCTCGTCATTTTCCTGCCAGAAGATAGTTCCAAATATTTGAGATGCTTAAACACTAGAGAGTATTTAACATTGTATCAAGTCTGGTCCTTAGAAAATCCTTAAAATGTCTTCAAAAGTGTCTGCCAATGGAAGTGAAATCCCATGTTAGCCTCTAATCAGGATAGGGTGACCATTTTATTAGGTACACCAGTAAGCCAGCCTGTGAACACAAATATTTAATAAGTGAATCATATGGGAGCGACTCAATGCACAAACACATGCAAACATGATTCAGCGGTAATGCTGTCACTCAGAGCAAACATCAGAGTGGGGAAGAGATGTGATCTTAGTAGCTTTGAAGTGTGGAATGATTGCTGGTGTTGGGTGGTTGTTTTTAAGGATCTTAGAAACTACTGATCTGGGATTTTCTCGCATGTCAGACCTCAGAGTTCACTGAGAATGGTGCAAATGCCAAAAAAATGTCCAGCAGGTGGCAGTTTTGAGGTCAGAAAAACCTTGTGCATGAGAAGTCTGAGGCGGATGGACAGCAGGCACCATCAATGAAAATAATTGCAAGTTACTACAGTAGTCTGCAAAAGAGTATCTCTGAAGGGACAACACATTATCCATTGAGGTAGAAAGGCTACAGCAGCAGACGATAACACTGGGTTGCACTTCTATCCCTCAAGAACAGAACCTTCAATCCACAGAGGGCGCCGGCTCACCAGAACTGACAGTCGAAGGCAAACAGAATGTTGTGAGCTGTGACCAACCTTGAATTCTGTAACATCATGTAAATGGTTGCATCGGAATTTAAAAACATCAGTCTCTAGGTATTGTGTTCAAGCTTAAGGCTTTTTGTGGTGGCGTAACAGTATAAGGAATGTTCTTGATGCACACAAGGCCCCCGTGGGGCCAGAGTTTTGAGTGTAGTTTAAATGCTAAATCCTGCGTAAGTACTGTTGCTAACTGTGCACCTGTTTACGGGCACAGTCTCGCTACGCACTGGATAACTCCTGCCGTATAATGCAAAACATCATAAAGCACTAGTCATCTCAAGCAGGTTCGACAAAAATGACGATAACTCCAGTTAACTCATTGGCCCCCACTGTCATGACATCTCTTTCCAACAAAGCACCTTCAGGATATTTTAGAGGAGGAGATTCAAATCAAAATGTAACTGGCAAATCTGCTGTAAGTGCCTGGTGCTATCCTTCCAATGTGGTCCAATATCTCTGAGGAACTTTACCATCCCCTTGTCGAATCCTTCCTGAGAATAATTCAGGCTATTTCAGGGGAAAAGAGAGATCCTATTCAGAACAAGAAAGGTGTTTGCTGGAAAAGTACAATTTTCTCTCCCAGCTGACAAATCTCGGAATGAGTCAAAATATCTCACATTATCAGCCGTAGTTTTGTCTTATTTGGCTAAAAAGGAATAGAAATAGGATTTGACGCATTTAAGCATAAAGTTCTTAATACTGTGCAACAAAAGAAATGCAAGTTAATTAAAGACAGACCGGAAAAAAAGTAGTGCATAATTATTATAGAAAATCAAATTTATTACTAGTGCGTGCACATTTACACTCGTCTCATCAAACTTTTCTTATATATATATCATTTTTTTTTTGGTCTACAAATCAGCCTTACCTGTTATTTCAGGGGCAGGAGGGCACAGTCCACCTGAGTGTGTTCAGACTCTTCAGTTCCTGCAGATTCAGCTTGACCATACAGCATCTGTTCTGGTCTAATGCCTACCAGGTGCAGTCTTGCAGACGCACTGCCCTCACCCCCCCTTTTCAAGATTCCTCTGTCCTTCAATTCAGCCGCAGACAAATAACCCAGCTGGAGTATTCTCAGAGAAGCTGGGACAGAGAATTCTAAAAAAAGCACCAAGTGTGGCGATATATTCTCAACGTGGGGCTGCAATGTGCCACCTTCCAGGATCTGTGAACTCGTGTTGGTTATTCTGACCAAAATAGTTAAATGTGATATTTTTTTAAACCAATCCCCCTCCCTGACACCATTTATTTTTATATCACTCTTTATTTCTTCAATACTGGGTTTTTTGTTGCCTCAAAATCTCATGAGCCACTCAACCACAAGTATTGTGTAAGGTTTCATGTGATGTAGAGTGAGACTAGCTGATGCTAGCTCAAGTAGGATTACATAAAATGTTCCAAAGTAATTACCAGTCTTCAAAGAACACCACTAAAAGGCATTAAAAGCTGTACTCACCTGTGTCACAAATTTAAATAAGCATCACCTACAGAGGCTTCACCTTACCCCTGTGTAGACTGAGATGAGATTCCCCTTGAAATTGTTTATTTTTTGTCCTTAAGATCAACTGCAGCCTCACTCATTTTAACCATTCAGTGAAATTGATTCAATTTAGTTTGAGCAGATGACTGAATGAGTGGCAGTGCGGTTACGAGTACATCGATTGGGCTCATTCACTGTAAACAGGAAATTAATTGACTAATCTAAACATGAATTTGATAGTTCTTGATTGTGAAACTGGGTTCTACACCCATAAGTGAAGCTTTCATTGATAGGCAGAATTTCAACCAAACAATCTGCTATACACAGTATTTTTGCAATGCCGGTTGACGGAGTGACAGCAAACATGCATTAAAACAACAGATTAGCTCATTTATTTGCTAAAAGATAAGAATGATTACACGACTCCTGAGGCCTGGGAACTTTTACTGATAAACATTTTTTTACTATTCAATTTTGCTCACAGTCCGATTGATTCACATATTAGCCTATTTGGCGGGATAATGCACTCTGTCGCGATTAAAACCAGGCTGGAATCAAAGTTGATTTCTTGGCAAACCATGGTAATTAATCAGCCAAAACCCCCAATTAATTAATTTGGGAAAAAAAAGGCAAGTAAGTAAAGTATACAACTTCAAGTATAATACAACGTAATAAAAAAACCTTGAATGGACGGATGCAAATTATGGCTATTAAATGTTCTAAAAAGTATACAAGCCCACACTGTTATAAATTGACTGAATTTAATTAACGCTTTGTCTCTTTGTTATTTTAACTGTAAGTAGAGTCCTGCGCACATACATACACGGGACTTCTGTAACAAACTGATTGTAAAATTACAGTCAAAATAACTGGCAGAAAAGGTGTCAGTTAAAATTGACAAAAAGGTGCAAGTTTATAACAGTGTAAAGTATGTTGACCGCACAGGATTGTTCATGTAACAATAAATAAATAATAGTTTTCGGTCAGCCTCCCAGGAAATGTCTATGCCAGAGTGCTGGAAAGGAGGCTCCGCCAGATTGTCGAACCTCGGATTCAGGAGGAGTAATGTGGGTTCCGTTCCGGCCATGGAACAGTGGACCAACTTTTTACCCTCGCACGGATACTGGAGGGGTGATGGGCGTTTGCCCATCAAGTCTACATGTGTTTTGTGGACTTGGAGAAGGCTTATGACCATGTCCCACGAGGTATCCTGTGTGAGGTACTGTGGGAGTATGGGGCTCCAGGGTCTTTAATTCGAGCCATTCGATCCCTGTACAACCAAAGCCGGAGTTAAGTCCACATTCTCGGCATTAAGTCGGACTCGTTTCCAGTTGGTGTTGGACTCCGCCAAGGGTGTGCCTTGTCACCTATTCTGTTCATGATTTTCATGGACAGGATATCAAGGCGCAGCCGAGGTTTGGAGGGAGTCCAGTTTGGTGGCCTCAGGATTTCATCTCTGCTGTTTGCAGATGATGTGGTCCTGTTGGCTTCATTATGCTGTGACCTCCGACGCACACTGGAGGGACTCGCAGCTGAGTGTGAAGCGGTTGGAATGAGGATCAACACCTCCAAATCTGAGGCCATCGTTCTCTCCCGGAAAAAGATGGACTGTCCCTTTCAGGTGGGGGGTCAGTTGTTACCCCAAGTGGAGGAGTTCAAGTATCTTGGGGTCTTGTTCACGAGTGAGGGTTGGACGGAGCGTGAGATTGACAGACGGATCGCTGCAGCGTCTGCAGTGAAGCGGGCGTTGTCCCGGTCCGTTGTGGTGAAGAAGGAGCTGAGCATAAAAGCGAAGCTCTCGATTTACTGGTCGATCTACGTTCCAACCTTCACCTATGGTCACGAGCTGTGGTTAGTGACCAAAAGAATAAGATCGTGAATACAAGCGGCCAAATGAGCTTTCCTTGTAGGGTGGCTGGGCTGACCCTTAGAGATAGGGCGAGGAGCTCGGACATCCAGGAGAGGCTCAGAGTAGAACCGCTGCTCTTCCTCATCGAGAGGAGTCAGTTGAGGTGGTTCGGGCATCTAGTCCGGATGCCTCCTGGACGCCTCCCTTTAGAGGTGTTCCAGGCATGTCCAACTGGGAGGAGGCCCGAGGCAGACCCAGGACACGCTGGTGGGATTATATCTCCCGGCTGGCCTGGGAGCAGCTTGGGGTCCCCCAGGTAGAGTTGGAGGAAGAGGCTGGGGAGGGGGATGCCTGGGCCTCTCTTCTTAGTCTGTTACCCCCATGACCCGGCCCCGGATAAGCGGGACAAAATGGATGGATAGATGGAGAGTTTTCAGTTAAATATTGCATACATTTGTCAAAAGTGCACTGTTTAAGAAATGTGTGCTTAAAATTACATTTTAAAATTATAATTATAATTTCATACTTATGCTTACTAGGAGTTCATGTAAAACAATAGCGCAAAACTAACATCAATAAAAAAACTATTCGATTAGCAGCAATATTTTTAAAAATACAGTAATATTTGACAACCATAAAAGTCTGATCTATGCTGTCTACGTGATTGCATGAAGATTTCCAAGGGTGCAATAAGACAGAGAAAGTATGCAGTGTTTATTAAGTGACAAAAAATGACAGTCATTGACACAAAGTAAAATTACAATGAATTTGGCCATAGTCATATCTAGACTGACTCCGCCAGCCTACATACTTCCGTTCAATTCATTTTGCTTCACGACTCCGTCTGATCACAAAGAGCTCTGCCTCGTTTAGCTTGGCAGAAAAGACGTCGGACCAGCCAATGAACAGAAGGCGTGGCTGGGAGCCATGACGTAGCCGCTGCGCTGAGTTTGAAATTGTAGTCTCCGAAATCAACAATGGCTACGGACATAGATACACAGGAGGCCATTCACTCTGTCGGGAGGAAATCCCCGGTATCAGCGACTTAAAGCCAGAACAAGATGAATGTTTGGTTAGTTTTTTTGAATGGAAATGATGTTGTAGCGCTACTCCCTACAGGTTTCGGGAAAAGTTGTCATATCCACTTAATATCCATCATGAACATATGAAATAGGAACCCTGTTCATCTCTGTGAGAGACAGCCGAACCATCTCAGCTAGCTTGTAGCTTCTAGTGTTCCATTGCCCACAAATTGCACACTATTTAAGTTAGCAGCAAACTTTTTAAAAGCCGTGTTTTTGTTCATGTCACAAGACATATTCGCTGTCTCAGTGTTATGTTGTCATTATCCATGAATGAAATGGCTGTCTGAGACAGCCAAACACTTAGAGCCAAACTATGTTACTATAAAGTTAGATAGCAAGCTTGGTATGATGTTAGCACAAGTATGGTTAACGGTTCAGTTTTCGTGTCAACGCAGATTTTGTCCTAATGTAAATAATGTGCTATTCTCGCCGATTCTGCCGTTGGTTTCAGCTCTCTTGCATTTTTTTTTTAATGGCAGCAGTATTGGCAGGAAAAATAATTGCTCAACAGTTTGTTTCTTGTAAGGAGAACAGAAAGAGCACCTTTGGTTCTTTTAAGTGCTAAAATGAGGTAGATGGGCATATGTATGAGTACAGTATTAACTTTAATGTACTGATCAGTTTGTTTTCGCTGCATTCCTGGTATGAAGGACTGTGTTTGCAGCGGAAGTACTAGGCGGCTGAGCCGGCGCATAACATACGTCATCGCCAAACGTTAGTGATTAGTTTACGGGTACACCAATGATTTTAAACTTCAGACAAACTGAAATGAGTGAGCATGCAAGTGTCTACATAATGGAAAGAAAGTGAGAAGGAAAATTCTCTGATATTTTTATTTGCTGATTGTTACCACTAAAAGAACAGGGGATTTTGGCTGTAAAACCAAGATTGGTCACTGAGGGGCAGGCTTGTACTTGGCGCACTGGTAGCCGCTGAGCTGATGGTCGCAGGTGAGACTGTAGGAGTAAGCAAAGCCTCCTCCTTTGTGCAGGGAGCAGCTGCCAGTGTGGGTTCCCTCGTGAAGCCGTGTCCTGCAGGTGCCCAGGTGGTCGTCATATGTCACGTCTTTGTCCCACACCTCAAAACTCAGCTCATGGTTGGCCTCAACATGGCCCAGATTGTATACAGAGTTCCAGTGAGGGTTGTTATTTGATTTAATCCAGTGGGTCTGATGGAAGTGGCGCCAGTACCTGACCTTCACGTAGCCTTCTGTTGCCCCCACCGGATCTCCCTTTAGCCCCCAGGCTTTGATCGCCGTCACCTGAAGCCGGCCCCTCCTTGGTTGGAGTGGACAGCAGTCGTGTGAAAGGTTGGGCTGCCCGATACATTTCTGTGCGGGGCTGTCCTTGGGGATGGCATTGTCTCTCAGATATTGGTGAACAGCAGCATTCACATTCGCACTAATTATAGGGTCGGGAATGAGCTCGTGGAGCGGGAACAGGGAATACGACACAATGTCTGGAATGTCCTTCAGGCTGGTTAGCCATTTGCGGAAGGCCACTGAGTCATTCTTGAAGAGAGAGACTTCCCCAAGCCATTTGTGCCCCCCCAAGACTTCAGTGACATGGTTCAGGTACGATAGTTGAGACCCCATCTGGCTGTCATGGTTCTGCAGCAGTGATCTGCATTGGCTGGTGATGACGGAAGCTTCTAGAAACCCAAGCCCCACAGAGAGGCCAGTGTTGAGGCAGTCCTTGACTTTAGAGGCTGAGTGGCTGTTGACGGTGGCCAGACAGGTGCGGATGGAGGTCAGCCTGGTCAGCCTACCGCCCAAACGCACTTGCTGGAATGTAGTGCGTCCCATAGGTGTTGATGAATCGCTTGTAGAGGTAATGGGTGCTCCTTTTATACTCACGAGGCAGAGAGCCCAGCTGCTGTCTGAACTCTGAACTCAGAGGTGGGCTGTCAGACACACGGTAGCTACAAAATAACAGAAAAGGAGTGACAAGTGATAATGGAGGGCTAAAAGAAATTTTTGTAGACAGACTATAGCAGCTAGAGACGGGAAATGGTTAGTAAATTGTAATTATTTAATATTTGCTTTCTGGGATACTTTCCCATGTTGTAAGTTGCTTTAGTTATTCAACTGTTAGGCACAAGTATAATTCCGCATAAGCAAATATTACTGGGAATAGGCCATAAAATCAAGTCATATTACTTGGATATAGTTGTACAAGCTGATCAAAATATAGGAGAAATTTGGAATTGAGATTCCTGATTATGGGCATGTGGTTGAAAAGCAACCTTTGAAATCAGCGAGAAACTGGTAGTAGTCCAAATCTTTTAGATGACTCTATTTAAGAGGCCAAACCTACCTGTAGTGGCTACAGCTGAGCTGGTGAGAAGTGAAGACTGACTTGTCGGCAGCTGAGGCCGCAGTGGCGAACTCAACCGCAGTGGAATGGCTGCCGCCCACGGTGAGATCCACTAGGTCCTCTATGCCCAGTCCCAGGGTCCAGTCGTTTTCAATGACGTTAGTTGAACTTTCCGCAACGGATGTAACAGTGTCGAGAAGAGCGCTGGACAGCTCCTGTTTGCAGTTGGTAAACGCTCGCCAGTCCAGCACGGACACCGGCAGCTTCTGCAGCTCATTTCTGTGCAGGGTGTTCTCACAAAGTGTGCAAGAGTTGTTGGCGCCCAGAAAGGTTTGGAGGTCGATGACATAGGAGCCTTTGTGCTGGAGCCTGGCAATGTCGAAGCCCTCTCCCGCCAGGTTGTGGCCGGGTACAAACGGAGCCGCCTCGCATTCCTCCCGCGTTCCCACTCGGCAGGAAAAGACCCCACCCAGATGTCCAAGCAAGACCACAAGGCACAGGTACAGTTGGGACGTCATTGCTAAGGAGGACAGATACCAGAACAGGACATCAACATCATTCATGTGGAAAAGAAGTTTATTGTTAGACAGATTAAACTTATTGTTCAAAGAAGGATGGGTTTCGAAAGTCTTCTGAGGCTACATCCAAATTTTTACATTTTCATTTTAAAATCCATCACTTCTGCTATGTTTTTGCCATGTGTCCACTCAACTCCAGCATTTTCAAACCTTTAAAACAGAATTTTTAAAATTCTGCGGATCCCATTTTAGTTTTAAAACTGCAGGGTAGCGTTTTCAGTGCAGAGTTTGCTTTTGCTAAAAAATGCCATTTTAAAATGAAAACCTTTAAATGTTTGTTCAGAGGGTAAGCCAATTGCTGGGTCAAAGATGAGTCACTTGGTGGGTTTATAATGAGGAGGATGAGATGTGGAAGCGGGCTAGTAGAGCCCGCTGTACCCAAGTTGCTCACTGATAATCTGGCTCCCTGGAAGAGACACCAGAGAAGAAAACTAGAATTTATGGTAAGAGGTTAAAGAAAGCCTTTAGAGGTAGACAATCCAGCCCCGACTGAGACAAGACCAGCAACTAGCACAGGACAATATGACAGAAGGAACAGGCTACAGCTGATCACACTAATGGAATAGGAGAGTTTAATGAGACGATCAACCAATTCACTGAAAAACTCATGCAGACTCCTGGAACAGGGAAAGAACTAGTTTGGCAAACACGAACATTGTGACATTGTGATGCAACCTGAGTTCCAGGGGAGAAACCCTGTCTTTTCCCCAGAATCTTTATCATGAAATGGTTTAATCTGGGATCATGCATACTTTTAACGACATCCTACCAGGTTACAAAGAAATAAAACCATTCCTCCTATTTTGAAAGGCAAGGACTCTTTTTTCCTAAGAGTAATGTGCCTTGTTAGCTACTGATAAGCATTACAATATACGTTCAGTGACCTCTACGAAAGGTGGACTTGTACACCAATTTGTTCACACAAACATCAGCTAATCAAATGGTTTTAAATGAATGCATAAACCCATGCAAAATGATGATCACAATGTTAATTTGTTAACCCCTTAAGCCCTGAGCCTCTGGCTTGAAAATGACATGCCCAAAATGAAATGCCTATATCTCTGCAACGAATTAGTCGATTTGAATAATCTTGGTATCATAATAAAGGTAACACCTTGGGAATTTTTGTCATGGTGCAAAAATCAGTGAATATGTCACTGAGTCAGATTAAATGAAGATGGAACACTGCATAAATGAAACATCTTTTTTTGCACCAAACAAAGTTTTACTTTTATTTGTCTTAAAATTATTCAGTTGCAGCCTGAAACCCCTAAAACATGAAAGCACAGATCCTCGCCATTATCTGTGCCAAAGTTTATTCTAACTTAGTAAATCAGAGCAAAATTAGAGAGGTTTTAGTTCAGGAATGCCCAGGTGGCCTCTCCAAGCGAACACTGTGCGCCGTTTCATATTTCTCAGATAACAAACCGTAAAACTCATCTAATTTCACTTATTTATTTATTTTATTTATTAACCTTTATTTAACCAGATAATTCCCATTGAGATCAGGATCTCATTTACAAGGGTGACCTGGCCAAGAGGTCAGCAGCACACATCATAATAAATACAAATTCAAGAAAAACGTTTAAGGCAATAAATAACACTCAATAAATATGGCAAAAGATTCAACAAATTCACAGTGAAAGTGTGACAGTTTTTTAAGGACATTAACAATTTAAAAACACGGCATTGCTCATTGAATTCTCGTTGCCTAGTGAGTAAAATGGAACGAAAAGCTTTAACTGAAACCAGTTCAGACATTTTCAGTTCAGTCTGTAAAGTGTTCCAGGCTGTGGGGGGCAGCATAACAAAAAGCCCGTTTCCCCAATTCAGTTCGGACTCTGGGCACATTTAAGTGATAAATTGCACAACAGCGTAAGGCATAGGTGCTCTTCGATCTCTGCAGAAGAGAACAGAGGTAGGATGGAACCAGTCCAAGAAGAGACTTATAGATCAACATCATTCAGTGGGTATACGTCCAGGAGCTCAAGGAGGGCCACTCAGTTTTGCATAGAGCTCACAATGGTGAGTGAGACGTCCGCAACCAGTCACAAATCTAATGCACAGTGATAAACAGTGTCCAATGCCTGAAGACATTTGGTTGAGACACTCATGTACAAAACATCACCATAATCAATCAATGACAGAAATATTGCAGAGACAAGATATTTTTGAGCTCTGAGGGAAAAACAGGATTTATTCCGATAATAAAATCCAAGTTTTACCCTCAGTTTACGGACCAGATTTGCAATGTGAGCCTGG
The DNA here is from genome assembly GCA_029692085.1 of Gymnothorax javanicus. Taxonomy (NCBI): domain Eukaryota; kingdom Metazoa; phylum Chordata; class Actinopteri; order Anguilliformes; family Muraenidae; genus Gymnothorax; species Gymnothorax javanicus. The sequence goes on along the minus strand of CM056194.1, from coordinate 181,884,001 downwards.
AATGAAAGCTCCTGGTCAAGCAGAAAGCCAAGGTACTTATAGCTGGTGACCATCTCTATCTGTTTACCATTGATTGTTGTAATGGTCTTGACCAGCTCTGTTATTTCATGCTTGTGTGAAAAAACCATGAATTTGGTTTTCTCTGCATTTAAAACCAATTTCAATGAATGTAGACGAGCCTGAACTATATTGAAAGCTGTTTGTAAAAATTCTAAGGCCTGGGCAAGAGAGGACGAACAGCAATAAATTACTGTGTCATCAACATAAAAATGATAAAAGGCATTTGATAAGTTATCACACAAGTTGTTTATAAATGGTGAATAAAATTGGTCCCAGGACTGAACCTTGAGGTACTCCTTTAGTAACGTTAAGAAAAGAGGAAGAGGAACCAGCAATTGGACACATAGTGTTCTGTCAGTTAAGTAATCTACAAACCAAGTGGAAGCCTGGCTTCAGATGCCGATCTCATGCAGTGTATCAATTAAAAGTGTATGATCAACAGTATCAAATGCCTTAGACAAATTAATAAAAAGTGCCACACAATATTTTTTAAAATCTAAAACCTGAATAAAATCATTTAAAACCTTTAAGGCAGCAGTAACAGTACTGTGCTGCTTTCTAAAACCAGATTGAAAATTTGTTAAAGTACTATTAACTTCTAAAAATACTTTTAATTGCTCACTAACAATCTTTTCAAATATTTTTGCCAGGACACAAAGTTTAGAAATCGGTCTGTAGTTATTCACCTCTGAGAGGTCACCACCCTTCAGAAGCGGGACCACAAAGGCCGATTTCCAGACCTTGGGAATTATGTTAGATTTTAGACTTAAAGTAAAAATGTAAGACAATGGCTCCGCAATATAATCAGCAGCCAGTTTGAGAAAAAAGGGGTCCAGATTGTCAGGACCAGCTGCCTTACTTAAGTCCAATTTTCTCAAAGCACTAAGAACATGAGCAATAGACACTGGGGTAAAATTGAAGAGGGGAGTATTAGAACAGTTATTCATATCCCAGGCTTCAGAATTTAAAACAGCCTTGGTTAAAACAGGATTAAGGACTCAAATAAAAATCCTGCAGAAATGAAATGTTCGTTAAAATAGCTCAACATGGTGGAATTTTCGGTGAGCTTTTCACCTTCTTTAGTTAAGAAATTTGGTAGGTCATTTGCTGGCGCAGAGTCAGATGTGGATTTTACTGTTTTCCAAAACTTCTTAGGATTATTTAGGTTTTTTGTTGTTTTGCAGAGGTAGAATTCAGCTTTTGTCTTCCTTATTAAGGAAGAACATTTATTGCGCAGCTGACGAAAACAGAGCCAGTCAGCCTCAGTCTTGTTTTTTCTTGCTGCAGCCCAGGCAGCATCCCTCTCTTTAAGAAGATTTCCGATATTATGTGTAAACCAGGGACTGTTGCGCCCTTTTACCCAAAATTTACATAAAGGTGCATGTTTATTAATTAATTTTGAAAACTCTTCATGGAAGAACTGCCATGCCGACTCCACAGTATCAAAAATAGAGACCTTACACCATTCAATAAATCATGGATGAAAGCTCGCTCATTAAGGTGCTTTAAGTCTCTTTTAACCAGGATGCAAGGGTTTGTTTTCTTTAATTCAACATTTCTAACAGTACCAATAGCGCAATGATCACTTAGATCGTTTGCGAAAACCCCTATGTCTGTATACTTATGAGGAGAATTTATCATAATCAGGTCAAGCAGGGATGACCTTGTAGGAAATTTAATATTAGGCCGGGTGGGACTGTCAATTAGTTGTGTGAGGTTAAGAGAATCACAGACAGATTTTAGGCCATCTGATATTGTTGTTAACCAGTCCAGATTAAGGTATCCCACTAAAATAAATTCATTAGAGATTAGTCTAGCAGCTTGAGTATATATAATGAGGTAAGGGCCTCACTGCAGGCGGAGGGAGGTCTGTAACAGCCCATGATAGTGAGGGACTGACCCTTTGATAATTCAACAGTCAGGGCAAGAAGTTTGAATTGTTTTTGGACAGACAAAGAGGAAAGAAGGGTAACGTGAAATCTATTTTTCATATAGATTGCTGTACCACCGCCTTTTTTAGGGCGATCACAACGAAAAACATTGTATCCTGACATAGAGATGTCCTTATCTGAGACTGATTTATTTAGCCAAGTTTCTGACAGGACCAAAATGTCTGCATCGGTGGATTTAATCCAAATTTTAATTAAGTCCATCTTAGGTAAAAGACTTCTTACATTTATATGAATGATCCCCAGACCTGACCTGGATCTAAATTCATCAGGGGTACCAATATGATTTATAAGTGGTCCTGGGTTTGGCTGAACATTGCCTGATAGCAGAAGTAGTAACAGGATGAGGGTTTTTTGCCTTACTAAGGATTTGGGCTCAACCTCAATATCATTTGACTGATTTAAATGAAAGAGGAAAGTTTCACTGTGTGTGAAACAATTTTCCAAAACAGAGATACACATTAATCTGAGCAGTATAAAATCATTTAAAACAGGCTCATAATGGGATGGCAACGTTTTAACAGTTAAGTCAATGCTGGACCAGGTGTAGGTCAATGCATTGGTCAGTGCACTGGAAGGACCCCAAGGGGGGCGGGGCACATTATTGTGTACCTCACCAGAGTCTTCACACACATGTCCAGTGGTCCAGCAGGAGAATACCATGAGCAGCGCGAGTAGGTACTTCATTGTAACTGTTCCAGGGGAAATTTATTAGGTTGAGGGTGATAGAAATGTTGACGAGAGGAAGCTCGAACGGTGCCGGTCACTTCTCCAGCAAGATCAGCGCCTCTACATGCGGCAACCAATGTCGCCGTAGGCTCAAGCAGCTAGCAGCTAACAGCTACAGCAGAGAGCTAGCGGCTAGCAGCCAGGACACCCCCGGTGCGACCGGCCGGCAGCAGGACAGTCCAGCAATGCCGCAAGCAGCCAGCATCTAATAGCTGCAGGCGAGAGCCAGCGGCTAGCAGCTAGGAGATCCCCGGTGCGTCCACTCGGCAGCAGGACAGCCCAGCGATGCTGCTAGCATCTGGCGGCTAACAGCTGCAGGCAAGAGCTAGCAGCTAACAGTCAGGAGACCCGCGGCGCGACCGCCCATCCCACAGCATGCGGCACCTTGCCACGGCAGGATGATTCAGCAGGAATGATCTCAAGATCTCGGCAGCAGTAATTGAGCAGCACAACGCGGCGTTATCAGCAACAGCCAGCGGCTATCAGCTAAGAGCTAGCAGCCAACAGCTAGCAGCTAGCAGCTGACAAGCCTGTCATCTGCAGCAGGTCGACTTGCGGTCATGGACACAAGGATCTGTCCTTTGGCACGCAGAAGCTCACCACAGTTGAATGATCCAGCAGCCAGCAACAGTCCAATGGATGAGACCCAGAGAAGTAATCATCAGCAGGACCAGAGGTAACAAATGTCAATGCACGGTACCGGTACCAAAACAGTACAGTCTCACCGTAAGATATGTCCCCCAAAAGAGTTAATAAGGGAGTACAAGTGCAATTGATTTACTCAAAACTTATAAAACAATCAAACTCGGCAATGATCGGTTAAAAAAAAATAAAAAACTAGCAAACAGATAGTAAAAAGACAAGTTTACTAGAGAGTGGACAGGCTCTGAGACGTGTGCGCGGCCATCTTTCACTTATATGTCACTACAGGCAAACATTCCATCCAAATACAACCACTTTTTAATTTTTAGAATTTTTAAATATTTTTTTCATTATTATTTCTGCCAGTCCTGTAGCCCATACAATTTCCCATTGAAAGATAATACATACAAAGAAAATGAAGTTTGACTCCACTGGAGCAGATTCATTTAAAAAAAGCAAATAAATAAAATTATAAATACAAAGGTAATGTAGAAACAAAAAGTACAAAGAACAAAAAACCCCAGCAAATTATTTATACAAGAAAAATGCTATAATAGGTTTAGTAAATCCATACCTACCGGGAATAGAACCCTGGCAGTCTAGGATGCAGCGCTTACAGTCAGGCTGCATCACCTGACTGTAAATCTGGTGTCAAATTGCCGATGTAAACAATGAATCAAGAAAGCACCTACTATACTGTTGTACTTTCAGTATTCAGTTACAAAATGACTTTGAAAACGACTGTTGAATATTTAGCGGATAATTTTATGGAAAATACCACAAACAAAGCAGTTAAGCATTTATATTGTTGCGCTATTTAAGTACATGCGAATGGCCCATGGACTCGGTTTGACGTACCGGGAATGCAAGGCTCTAGCTCAGGCTAGGTTTGTGCGATTAAGGTGGTTTAGGACTCGTTGGAAACGTCAGAGCCCATAGAATCAAATGGCCACCTGCAAAGTCTTATTGACAGCATCCTAAGCCGATCACAGAGAGGAAAATACATTGCAAGCAAGCTGAATGCCAAGGAGCTGAGATCTTTGAAGTAATGCCTGGGAAAAAAAATAACATGCTTGGAGACTGGTAGATCTAGTTTCGTCATAACACGGATACATTGGGCTAACAATAGCAAGCGCAGATGTACCCTCAAATAGTTTTTTTTTTTTTTTACAAAATATCAAAGGTAAGACTTTTTTTTGCTCATCGCTGTAGACTGTGAAGTGTATGCCTGCTGTTCTTTGAGTGTGGTGTCGGTTTAAAATGACAGGGCTCATATCATTGACTCTGTGGACTTTCCTCTTTCATTTGATGTATCGTTTCTATGCATAGCACAAATTCAGGAGAAATTCTAGCGACTCAGCGCTGAGATGATTTTATCCTATGTTTTGCTGCATGCTTATTTACTTGCTTGGAGCTTCAATTGTGTCTGGTTGAGGTAAAATGGTCTATATGAGCTTTTTGCTGAGTTTCTTCACGTTAAGTGGATAAGCCGCATGAAGTTGTTGGGATTAGGAAACATGCTGTATTTATTATGCGTAACGACCGCCCCCGGTACCAGGTTTAAGGGATTAATGAAACCAAACATCAGAAAGCGGAAGAAACTTTATCCAATGGAATTTCACTGTGGAATGTTTATTGGTGCCAGAGGAGGTGGTCTGAGCATCTCAGAATTTGATCTTGAAGTATTTTAATGTACATCCATTTATCGGCACAGACTCACAAGAATTAGATAGGAAGAAAAACACTTGGTGTGAGGAATCTAAATTTACATGGGTCTAGTATTTCATATAACCAATACGAATCTATGGGTCCACCCTGTGTCAATACATAAGGCTGGTGGGGCAATGGTTTGGGAATGTTCTTGGTACACATTTTGCGGTTTAAGAAAAAAAGAAAAAAGAAAAATCAGCAATAAGTAAGTGCTAAAGCTAACGTAATTACTGTTGCTGAGTATGTAAATCTCTTTATGGCTGGTGTAGTAATCCTCTGATGGCTAATTCCAGAATGGTGCTCTATGTCCCAAAGCATTCGTCATCTCAAACTGGTGCTGTCAATGTGACAGTGAGTTCAGTCCAATGGTCCTCAGTCAAACTAAATCAAATGGAGCATGGTTTAGATGTGGGTTAACAGAAGATTTGAATGAATGTGTAGCAGAGAAATGTGCTGCCACTGAATAATATTATTATGTCAACATGGCGTCTCTGAGGATCTCTGAAGGATGTCTCCAGCAAGGAATGTCGAGAACTTGACATATCCTGGTGGCAAAGGAGGTTGTGTCTAATATAAAGAAGGCGTTTGCTTGAAAAGTGAAATTCTCGTACCCCATTGGCAAATCTTGAACTAAGTCTAAATATCTCACCTTGATAGCAACAGATTTTTTTTAAGCTAAAAGTAATAGAAATACAATTTTAAGTCCAAATGAAGAATAAAATACTTGTTGAGGCTTACTTATGTATTTGCAGCGCAAATTAACCTTACCTGTTGTTGCAGGAGAGCACCGGCCAGTTCAATGTGTTCACAGCCTCCTCTTTCTGTTCCCCAAGACCCTGATTAACCTTAAAATGGATTTCCTCCTCTCAAGCTTCTGTTGAAGTGTTCTGCCGAGCAAACATCCTCGCATCCTCCTTTTCAATAGTCCTCTGTCCTTCAGTTCTGCCAAGTACAAGAAACCCAGCTGGATCTTTCTCAGTGAAGTTGGGATAAAGTAACCCTGAAATGTGGCAATATCGGCCCTATCTTCACAATTTGGAGCCAAAACAGGTAACCTATTAGGATCTGCAGCCTCATGTTGTTTTCAAACCACATATACCCAAGTATGCTGTCATAAAACCCGCTATCCCTTAAATGATCATTTATGTTTTCTGTCGGTAAGCCGCGCTGGAAAGCAGAACTCTAGCAAACAGACCCTTATTGTCTTAAGGGCACCAGCACCTGACAGAGACCTCTGAGGCCATCGGAGCAGAATCAATTAGGGTCTGTATGGCGTCAATTAGTCTGCACAACTTCATTTGCCGCAGCTGAAGCGGCTGGCCGGCCTAGGGGTTAATGGACAATCTCTGGGGTAAAGGTCGGCATTGAACGTCTCGCAAACCCCCCGAAAACGAGACAACTTTGGCAGAGATAATGCCACAGTGCCATAAACTGGACTTTTCAGAGATTTCACCAGCAAAATGATTCACATTACCTGCCGTAATGTTGCAAATCCAATGTGTATTTTTGTTATACGACATAAGCTGATTGTTAACATTAATACCAGTTGTCTTTGTAATTCTGGACTGTAACTGACGTTTCATGGCAAACTATAGTGCAAGCATATCGTGTTTAGTATCATTTTACTCCATACTGGTATTGACCAGTATGGGTCCGATGCACAACATAGCTCTAAATTCATAAATTGGAGTCAAATCAAAATTGATGCAAACGCATGGTAACCGCGATTGATTAAAACTAAAATGTTGTGTTCTAAATTTAATATGGAGTCAGATGTATTGTAACCGCTAAGATATTAGTGCTGCAGCATCCGCTGGACACGTTTCAGGCCATTTAAAAGCAGAGCGTGAAAGACGTCATCACGTTTGGCCTGAGGCAGTGGTCTAGTGCTGACGCTGTAGCCAGACCCCATTATTATAATGGAGACCGTTAGGACTTTCTTTTCCCTGACTGTTAAGGCAAACACGCTGAGACCTTCCGCCTCAGCTAGGACCCTCCTTGGGCTAGTTGCATGGTATTTACATGTCTGGGGTTTTTGTCACAATTTTGGCCCCGTTTCTACTGAACCACAACTCTACGCTCAGAACTGATCTGTTTATCATATCCTCATATCTCTCCAACACAATACTGGTGGTAATACATTACCCCTTAGTGACCAAAATGTATCTTTGTAACAAAAACCAGGCAAACATTTTACAATAAGAGTACGTTAATTAACATTAGTCAACTGTTATTTAATGTTTATTACGGCATTAACTAACTGTTAACTTATGTGTCTAAGAATCATTTACTTATGCTGTTCATGCTAACAAAGGTAGTTATGTATATGTTATTTTAGGGTTATAGAAGATATTATTAACATTAGCAAATACCATAATAATCATTAACTAACAATTAATTAACAATTAATTAATGTTTCTAAAACATTACAAAAAGGGTCACAAAGAGGATTATTAAATAGTTAATTAAGCTCAAGTAATGCTTATTCAGAATTGTTAAGCAGTCATGAAGTGTTACTTAAGGGAAACATGTACACTTTACCATAAGGGTCCCAAATAACAATAGTAAATGGTTACTTATGCTTTAGCGATGCTTAGTCTGGATTGTTATGCATTTATAAAGTGTTACTAAAGAGATAGACTTTCCAACTTTACAGTAAGGGCCACAAGCAGCATTATTAAATGGCTAAGTGTGGGTAAGTAAAGCTAATTCTGGACCCTCATGCATTTATGAGTTGTTACATGACATACGTGTTTTCATATTCAGTAAGTCACAAACAGCATTAAGAAATGGCCAATTATGGTTAAATAATGCTTATTTAGCATGCACAATAACATACTACTTCAGCAGTAAGTTCAGGAACATCTACATGAAAATGAAGGAACAATAAAAACTCTACATGAAGACCGTGGAGTGTATCCACTGATCTCAGCCCTTGCCAAAATTTTTGTCAATCATTTCCTAATATTAGTGGATACCTAATTAACACTTGATAAATGTTAATAAGAGACATTTTAACAGTTACATAATGCTTTTTATTATATTAATTGTTAGTCAAGGCTCATTAATTAACCCCTTTGCGCAGAAGCCAAATCTGGCTATTTGGGGGGTTACCTTATTTAAGGCTTTATAATTCAAGATTTCAGCTTCACACACAGTAAAGGAGTGGCTGATCTGAGTGTAGACACTTGAGGCATTTAGACTCCCATCGTATTTCAGTTTATTTTCATGATTTTGGTAGAGAAAAAGGGCTGCAAACACAAAAAATCTTCATGAAAATTCAACATTGAAATGGAAAAAAAAATAATACTGAGAATTGAAAAACTGCTGGGTCTTAAATCTATACATTTCTGGGATCATAAACTCCTTGACCTCAAGTACAATTCATCTTGAACATTGCATCTAGATTACCTACTTGCTATGAGCCAAATTAGACAGCTATCCAGGTGGCTCCCAAAAGTCTCAAAATGGTGCACGGTCAGATCATAAAATAATCATATATTTAACACAAATAAAGTTTTGAGGCATGAAATTTAATATGAACTAATGATTTTCTGGTTGAGTTTAGCATGAATTTATCAATATCAGTGCAGTTGAACATCAGTGGTCACCAGTAACCTCTCCAAACTTTCCATAATAAAGTTTAGAGTTTTGTCCATTTTTCTTCAAAGTCCCCCAAGCTAGCGCACATACTCATTAAAGGAACTGCTTATTTAACAGTCAGAACATTCACCCTGCAATGACAAGCTAGCTGTTCCCACTTCCGAGCTCACAACCTTATTTCAACACTTTCACCTTATAAGGAACAAGTAAAACTCACTAACTCAGTAATATCTGAAATATACCGTATTTTAACAGAACAGACATTCCACTTTCAGGGAAAATCAAGCAATATATGCCTCCCTAGATTCAACAGAATAGTGCAATGAACGTGTACCAGGAGGTCAACCGAAATGCATGACCAGTTCACGTTTTAAACAGGAAAAAAACCTCGGCATTCGATTTTGTTGAATGCGGTATACATTCCGAAACAAAAAGCAAAAGTAGCAGCCTAACCTTTTTCATGAATCCCTCCTCCAGAGACCGATGTATCCAGTAGAAGGAACCCTCCGGTCCTGTTTCATTCGAAATAATTCCCATTGACCATGTCCTTATCGCATTTAAATCCTGTAAATGTAACGGAACACTTCAGGCCGGTTTAGGGAGTCTTTTTTTCTGTAAATCGCGTCATTCTCATCTGCGCAATCGTGCTCAACGTTGAACGGATACGACCTACCTTGCTGACACGCATATGCTTCTATGCTCTATGTTTGTCCAATAAATGTCTTTCAGTTACTGTGGGAAGTTTAAACACTCAGGAATTGGATAAGAAACGAGCCAATCAATACATTGGGCCTCATGCAAGAAGTGATATAAGACCAAATTTTTCTCTTATTTTTGTTTGTATCCCCAATTTTTTCTTATTTTGTTCATACTCATTGATTTCTGCAATGCACCAATGTTTTCTTATTTTTGCTCTTCTCTTAGGTAAGAGAAAATTTTACGAGTGCTCGAGAGCACTCTTACCAAGATAAGAGAAAACAGAAAACTGTTATCTCTGTCCACAAATTGCTTGTCCAATGCGCGGAAACACAAGTTTTAAAACCTAAACATTAAAAATGCATCTTATTATCAAATTTGGATTGTTTTATGTTTTTGAGGAATTATAATGATTTTATTATTTAATTCTTGGGCTAAAGAGTTTGGCCAGTTGATCTTAATTAGGACTAAGCTATAAAAACCCTTAGATACTTGCGTGCGTTCTGCTTCTGAATAGCCCTGCCCAGAGAGCGTGTTTTTAGAGATTGCGCGGATCTGTTTGCTGAGACAGTTGAATGGCTACTCGTACCAAATGTGAAAGCAACCGTACTTGAGCACGGAAGATCACTATTAGGTGTTACGGCTCTCTTGTTCTAACAAATGCAGCGGCAAAAAGATATCTCCATTCAAACGAAGAAATTCAATGCTTGCTCGAAATATAGGTGGATGAAAACATACAATCACAACTGGATACTACACGCAAAAACTTGGAGATTTATGGAATAATTCGTGAGTAGTCACATTCACGTGGTTATCTCAGAATGATATATCAGTGCCGTGACAAACTAAAGAAAATGTGGCTGCGATATTTCAAAGTGCGGGACGCGGTGCAAAAGTCTGGCAGCTTAAGTTATTAGATGGATAAATTTTCGTGGTACGAGGTAGTGGACAGCATAATCGGCCAAAAACGCAAGGGCGAAATAATCCCGTTAGCAAAATCCACCTATGTCGAATGTAATCAGTACATATTCGGCTTACCTTGATGTTTGGGTACCCAGAGAAAGATTCGGATGTGTAAAAACATCAAGCATTCAGTCAAGAAAATTTCGAGTTAAATTTTTCGTGCTGCTATGCGTGGTAATCCATGTTACAGATGACACACCAGGTTGCTAGGGCACGCACAGCATATGCATTCGCGATATTAATATTCGATATTAATATTCTAAACCCCCTTCTCAATAGTAAAACCCCCCAAAATATATTGGCGCCTCCTTTTAAAATTGTTCCCCATTTAAAACCACCTAGGTGCATACTGCAACGTGCTGTATTGGAATTTTGACATGTATGCCAGTGTACTCGGGTACGGTACGATATTACTAGTGTGAAAGCTGACCAGCGGGGGGTGGGGTGAGGGGAGGGGGGACAATTGTACTATGGCAAGGTACGGAACAATCGTACCTAGCGTGAAAGCGCCCTAGATTGCCACGAGCAGTCGGCTCTTTGCACACGGCACGTCACCTGCCCTTATATGGTGTTTAGTGGGTGTCATATATGCTAATTTAAAACAACCGGCCACGCGCTTTCAATTTACGATCAAGTGAGATTCAACATTCGGCACACATGGGTAAGAGCAGATTTACAGATTTTATGGGTAAGAGCAGTTTGGTGCATCCGGAGTTTATTTCTCTTATATTTTCTCTCAGAAAAAAATTAGAGAAAATATAAGAGAAATTTAAGAGAATGTTGCTGCATGAGCCCCATTGTTACCGGGGAAGTTTCACGAGGGCGTGAACTATAACTGTGCAGTTACGCAGAAGAGCCTGAGTAAGGAACACCAGTAGTTGGGTGGATATAAGGAAGCGCTGAATTTGTCAATGGAGGAATCTACGCGTAAATCCACGGTAGGGAACTATGCATTGTGAGAGAATCAATACCATGTTAAATTTTTTGCTTCGTAAAACTGATTTTTCTTAACCACTAATTGGAATACCGTTGGCTCACTGTAACTGAAGTGGTTGCTAAAGAGGACAACGATTTTTTCTGTCGCAAGAGATCATTTTTTTTAAACTGCTGGATAGATACTATGGGCAAGGATATTGAGCAGTTTGCACACCAGGCTTAGCTGAGGAGTTTAATTCATGCAACTCCTGAAAAACAGGGATAGGAGTGAACTCATCTATATTCTAGACTGTGTTCCTGCTCTGCTTGCTTGTGAATATTCAATAACTGATCCGGGGGTGCCATCTAGTGATAGAGTAGTGCAACTGCTTCCATAAAAAAGAGCTGCTCTATGTCCGCAGGCGTCTACATCTGCAGAATATGTAACATCTCCATAAACCTTAAAGCATAAATTAACACCTTGTGTATCCACTGAGCCCAACCTTTACCAAAAAATGAACATTTTATCAACCATTTACAAATGTTAGTGAGTACCAAATTAACCCTTAAAAAACCCTTAATAAATGTTCATAAGAGACACGTTAACAGTTACTTAATTTCTTTAACAGTTGGTTAATGCTTATTAGGAATTAACTAAAGATAATGACATCTTCATTAATTATTACGAAATGTATAAATAAACACCTTAGCTAACATGAACAGCATGAGTAAATGATACTTAGAGACATTAGTTAATCGTTAATTAACTGTTAGTTAATGTTTATTATGGCATTAACTAATGTTATTTAATGTACCCTTACTGTAAAGTGTGACCAAAACTAGTCTCTTTGACAAATGTTGACATTAAAGTAATATAAATTTGAATCACAAAAACTGTATTTGATACATCGTATTGAACATACGACCACAATGCCGAACAAAAGGCCACCTCACCCTCCAGACTTCTTCCCGGGCGAGGTAACAAGTTCATGCGAGATGAAACCAAAAAGGACTAATTTAAAAGGTCCATTCACCCTCAACAAAATGGCTACTCATTATTTGATGTTCTAACGTGAATATAACTGATAATTGAAAATATACAATCTGATGACAACAGCAAAAAAGGTTGGCACAGTCAACTATTTACAACTGCACAACATTACCAGGTCTTTTAATCTATACAATCTTTCAGTACATTTCAGGGACAAATGTACCGCTTTCAGGAATTTTTTACATATTTTGGTGATGAGTGTATGTCGCTGTGAAAAAGTATTTGTCCAGTTCCTGTTTCTTCTATTTCTTTTATTTTTTGCTTATTAGTCATATTTAAATGTTTCAAGAAATCCAACTAATTGTAATATAAGACAAAGACAAGGTGGGTAAACACAAAATGCTGCTTTAAATGATCATTTCATTTATTAAAGGTAAAGAGTAATGCAAAACCTATATCCACCAAGTAAAAAAAAAAAAAAAAAAAATCTAATTCTTTTGACAAATAAGCCAGATAGCTTGTCAGGTAGAAAATCATGCACCTTGTGGCCACATAAAACACTACGCTTACAAAATTCCATTTTTTATTACTCTGAAAGTTTCATACAAATGGACAAAAATAATCAAATATCCAAGCTAGCTATATCAGCTAACTCAGTGCTTCTCAAACCTCTCCTGGAGGACCACCTCTCCTGCATGATTTAGATCTCTCCCTGTTTTAGCACAGCTGATTCAAATGATCAGCTTGTTATTAACCTCTTAAAGCCGATTGATAATGTCCTGATCATTTGAATCAACTGTGCTGGACCAGGGAAAGATCTAAAACAGGCAAGACAGGTGGTCCTTCAGGAGAGGTTTGAGAAGCACTGAGGTAGCAAATAAACAACTTAACTACCTAACGTTATAAGTGAGTAAAGAAGCTAACTGGCTTGCTAACTAAAAAAGCCTGCGCTTCCGGCCTTAGAACACATCATGCAAGCTAGCCAAATGCTGCTTTTGATAACTCTGAAACAAGCACACAAATGCAAAAATACAAAACCCAAAACCAGTGAAGTTGGCACGTTGTGTAAATCGTAAATAAAAACAGAATACAATGATTTGCAAATCCTTTTCAACCTATATTCAATTGAATACACTGCAAAGACAAGTTACTTAATGTTCGAAAGCAGGTAAACTTTGTAATTTTTGCAAATATTAGCTCATTTGGAATTTGATGCCTGCAACATGTTTCAAAAAAAGCTGGCACAAGTGGCAAAAGACTGAGAGAGTTGAGGAATGCTCATCAAACACTTATTTGGAACGTCCCACAGGTGAACGGGCTAATTGGGAACAGGTGGGTGCCATGATTGGGTATAAAAGCAGCTTCCCTGAAATGCTCAGTCATTCACAAACAAGGATGGGGCGAGGGTCACCACTTAGTGAACAAATGCGTGAGCTGATTGTCGAACAGTTTAAAAACAACATTCCTCAACGAGCTATTGCAAAAATTTAGGGATTTCACCATCTACGGTCCGTAATATCGTCAAAAGGTTCAGAGAATCTGGAGAAATCACTGCACGTAAGCGACAAGGCCGAAAACCAACATTGAATGCCCGTGACCTTCGATCCCTCAGGCGGTACTGCGTCAAAAACCGACATCAGTGTGTAAAGGACATCACCACATGGGCTCAGGAACACTTCAGAAAACCACTGTCAGTAACTACAGTTCGTCGCTACATCTGCAAGTGCAAGTTAAAACTCTACAATGCAAAGCGAAAAGCCATTTATCAACAGCACCCAGAAACGCCGCCGGCTTGCTGGGCCCAAGCTCATCTAAGATGGACTGATGCAAAGTGGAAAAAGTGTTCTGTGGTCTGACGAAATCCACATTTCAAATTGTTTTTGGAAACTGTGGACGTCGTGTCCTCCGGACCAAAGAGGAAAAGAACCATCAGGACTGTTATAGGCGCAAAGTTCAAAAGCCAGCATCTGTGATGGTATGGGGGTGTATTAGTGCCCAAGGCATGGGCAACTTACACATATGTGAAGGCACCATTAATGCTGAAAGGTACATACAGGTTTTGGAGCAACATATGTTGCCATCCAAGCAACGCCTCTTTTTCATGGACGCCCTGCTTATTTCAGCAAGACAATGCCAAGCCACATTCTGCACGTGTTACAACAGCATGGCTCCGTAGTAAAAGAGTGCGGGTACTAGACTGGCCTGCCTGTAGTCCAGACCTGTCTCCCATTGAAAATGTGTGGCGCATTATGAAGCGTAAAATACGACAACGGAGACCCCGGACTGTTGAACAACTTAAGCTGTACATCAAGCAAGAATGGGAAAGAGTTCCACCTGAAAAGCTTCAAAATTGGTCTCCTCAGTTCCCAAACGTTTACTGAGTGTCGTTAAAAGGAAAGGTGATGTAACACAGTGGTAAAAGGCCCTGTGCCAACTTTTTTTTTGCAATGTGTTGCTGCCTTTAAATTCTAAGTCAATGATTATTTGCAAAAAAAAAAAATAAAGTTTCTCAGTTTGAACATTAAACATCTTGTCTTTGCAGTGTATTCAATTGAATATAAGTTGAAAAGGATTTGCAAATCATTGTATTCTGTTTTTATCTACGATTTACATAACGTGCCAACTTCACTGGTTTTGGGTTTGTAAATAAATAAATCACCCAAGGTTCTTTCTCCTGTGCTGTTTATGCTCCTGACCATTACATTTTCTGTCTTCTCTTCTAAAAACTAATTTGATGGCAATATGCAGAGGGCTGAAATTTGTACTTAAAATTAGTAGAATAATTTTATGCAAATTTATGTCATTGATTATGCAACCATTCCTTCAAGGAACATATTGAAGTACTTGACAAAACTACTGTGAAAAGAATTTATTTGTTATATATTTTTTGAAGTCTGGTTGTTCAGGTTTAGGTGCAACCTCACGTCATATAAACCCATTTCACACGAGAGGTTGTGCGCAGGAATTCTTGAATATTGACTGGTTGTGCTCAGCCTTGATGTCAACTAAGCAGCAACCTCCAGCGCTGAAAAGAGAGACAAACGTGGAAGTGCCATAAACTGCAGTTCCTCGAATGGCCACTTGAGGCTGGCCGCAAAAGCAAGTCAATCTCCATGAACCCCCACACTTGAAAGCCCAAACTTACAGCAGAAAGAAAGATGTTTACACCTTTGCTTAAAAACAGGCTCTATAGCTAATATTCCCCACAATGAAAACTGTATGGGGGTGAATTCGTTTACATTACATTAAGGCTTAAAGTTATGCATAATTAAAGGGTGGGCAACTTTGAGTGCTAGGTGAATGCCGTCATAGGTCGCTGTCAGCAGCCCCTCAGCCAGGCGAATTTGAGTCCTTGAACTTGACTCCGAAGCCGTGTTGGTGCCGATTGGAGAGTTTTTCATGTAAATATCAGACAAATAATGGCTTGCTGAGCAGTTAACTACACTAAAAGACCATCCAAGAGGTTTGCAAACCTTTTTTTACAGCACTGTAGCTCACAAAATTAATTGACAACAGAGTAAGCTTTGTGAACATGATGCAGGTTCTAGATGATATAAGCCTGACAATGTCAAAAATACTGTACTTATGAATGTTTCAATTCCCAATGTTTCCATTCCATTTCCATTTATAAATTGAAAGGGTCATATTATGCATTTCAGATTTCTCCCTTTCCTTTAGTGTGTTATAAACTGTATGTGTGTGTGTGTGTGTGTGTGCCTCTGCTAAACGTCAGCAAAGTAACAGTCCATGGCAAAAGAGTCATTCTTTCCCACAGAAAACCCAACTCCTGAACTGTCTGAAACGCATCAATTGTAGTCCAACACTTCTGCAACATGGCTACATAATGATGCAACATTTTGCATAACGCTTGAGTACTGGCTAGTTTGGCACGACAATGCTAGGTAGAGTAGAGGCGGGGAAGTGGTTTGTGTGTATGACCATGTTGAGATGATGCTGCTTTTTTCAGTGTGAAGGTAAATTCTCTTTGCTTGGACTTTCAAAGGCAGATGTGACAAAGAATCAGAGATTAAAATCAATTTTTACCGCTTTCCCCCCTTTTTTTACCAGCTCATGGGGGCATTAAAGAGACATGAGACCACAAACATGAAAATATTAAACTGAGAAAAGGACATAACATGACCCCCTTCATCGAAATTCAATTGCCTCCAAATTAAGGTTTCACAATTAACCGCATCCCTGAAGATTTTTGTAAATAAAAATACTTAATTCAACAGGAAGAAAATTCGACTTATTTCAAGTTCATCCAAGTTGTCAGGAAGTGGATTGTCCGATTACATCACTTCCTGTATGACTAGGATATCAGTTTGTTATCCAGCACCATGACAAAAGCAAAATAACTGTTTGTTCAGAAGAGACAAATGGTCTTAGACCTTCATAAACCTAGTAATGGCTGCAAGAACATTCAGAAAAGATTAAGTATGCTTCTAAGCACTGTCTGGGCAATTCATTTTAATCTTTAAAATGAATGAAACATTTGAAAACTTGACAGGTAGAGGACATAAAAACATTTTTCTCCCCAGGATAGGAGGGAGAATGTCAAGTGGAGCAGATGGTGGGAGGATGCACTGTTGCATTTACCAAAAAACACAACTGTTATTATTCCTTCTTCACTCCACCACAACCCCTGTCTCCATTCCCCACTCCCAGGAATAGGAGCGTGCGGGGAGGGCTTGGGAAAGAGGGTTTCTGAGGTGACTGCATTGATCTGGCCAAGATCAGCCCATTTACTGACAGACAACGGATTGCCGTTTGTTTACTGTCATCTCTCTTGATGAAAGGAAGAAAATACTGCCTTCATTTTACAACCTCAATTCCGAAATAGTTGGGACGAAGTGTAAATTGTGAATAAAGTCAAAATGCAATGACTTTCAGATCACGAGCCAATATGTTATTTACAATAGAACATAGATAACATTTCAGATGTTGAAACAAAGACATTTTACATTTTTATCCACAAAATGAGCTTATTTCAAATTTTCTGACTGCAACAGGTCTCAAAAAAGTTGGGACACAGGCAAAAAAGGGCTGAAAAAGCAATTAATATATAAGAGAATCAGCTGAAAGAACATTTAGCAAGTAATTAAGTTAACTGGCATCAGGTGTGTAACACGATTGGCTATAAAAGGGATGTCTTAGAGAGGCTGAGTCTCTCAGAAGTAAAGATGGCCAGAGGCTCTCCAACCCGTGAAGGCTTGCGTAAAACAATTGTGGAATACTTTAAAAACAATGTTCCTCAGCGTCAAATTGCAAAGGCTTTGAAGGTCTCATCATCGACAGTGCGTAACATCATCAAAAGATTCAGAGAAACTGGAAAAATCTCTGTGCGTAAGGGACAAGGCCGAAGACGTTTACTGGATGCCCGTGATCTTTGGGCCCTCAGACGCCACTGCATCACTCACCGGCATGATTTTGTCATTGACATTACTAAATGGGCCCAGGAATACTTCAAGAAACCACTGCCTGTAAACACAGTTCACCGTGCCATCCACAGATGCCACCTAAAACTCTATCATGCAAAAAGGAAGCCATTGTTGAACATGATCAAGAAGTGCCGCCGTGTTCTGTGAGCCAAGACTCATTTAAAATGGACTGTAGCAAAGTGGCAAAGTGTCCTATGGTCAGACGAGTCCAAATTTGACATTCTTGTTGGAAATCATGGATGTTGTGTCCTCCGGGCTAAAGAGGAGAAAGACCACCCCTCCTTTTATCAGCGTTCAGTTCAAAAGCCAGCATCTCTGATTGTATGGGGATGCATTAGTGCATATGGTGTGGGACACTTGCATGTTTTAAAAAGCACCATGAATGCTGAAAGGTATATAAAGGCTTTAGAGCAACATATGCTCCCCTCCAGAGGACATCTATTCCAGGGAAGGCCTTGTGTATTTCAGCAGGACAATGCAAAACCACATATTGCAGCTATTACAATAGCATGGCTTCGTAGTAGAAGAGTCCGTGTGCTGAACTGGCCTGCCTGCAGTCCTGATCTTTCACCGATTGAGAACGTTTGGCGCATAATTAAACGAAAAATCCGTCAAAGGAGACCCAAAACTCTCCAGCAGCAACTCTGGCAGCCTGTATTAAACAAGAGTGGGATCAAATTCCAATGGCTAAATTCAAGAAACTTGTCTCCTCAATGCCCAGACGCCTCCACTCGGTGTTAAAAAGAAGAGGGGATGCTACACCATGGTAAACAGGCCCCTGTCCCAACTTTTTTGAGACCTGTAGCAGCCATCAAATTTGAAATGAGCTCATTTTGTGGATAAAATTGTAAAATTTCTCAGTTTCAACATTTGCTATGTTATCTCTGTTCTATTGTGAATAAAATACTGGCTGGTGTGATTTGAAAGTCATTGCGTTTTGATTTTATTCACAATTTACACTTTGTCCCAACTATTTTGGAATTGGGGTTGTACATTCACTGGTCAATTTAGTGAGTTTATGGTTGCTGATAATGGTGTTGAATATGCATTTAACATGAGATTTGTTGTATTTTATGTCATTAGCCATAGCCCACTGCCGTATTTTATTTTTATTTTATTTACTATTTCCCTCCTTTCTATATTCATTTAAGACTGTCACAAACTGTTGCAAGAGTGAGCTGTATGCTCTGAAGGACTGATACACTCTGTTTTATAAGCTGAAATTGTGGCCAATAATAAATTTAAGCTACAAGAACCCCTGACGTAAATGTGTCCTGTGTTGCATGTAATTCCAGGGGCTACAATATTCATGACTTAATATTCCATTGCCCTTTTATCCAAGGGTTTGCCTAGGATGTGCATCCATGAGAAACTCAAATAGGTTGACTCACTTTTTCAAAATCGCTCATTTTGTGTCCCGTACATAACCATTTTTGACCATTTTTGCGTCAACCTAGAGAGGAAGGCAAAATTGAATCCACTGTAGCTTATTCATCCAACATTGGGTTGTGAAATTCCTAATTTTGTATTCTGTGGCTAAAGGGCTATGTGTTGCACTGTTCATTCACTCTTACATGGGTTTATATCATCACAGCATGGTTTTTTTTTTTTTTTAAAA
This sequence comes from Gymnothorax javanicus, assembly GCA_029692085.1. Lineage (NCBI taxonomy): Eukaryota > Metazoa > Chordata > Actinopteri > Anguilliformes > Muraenidae > Gymnothorax > Gymnothorax javanicus. Next base: position 181,864,684 of record CM056194.1, on the reverse strand, counting down.
GGGCGTTTTCGTAACACCTAAACCATGATTACTGTGTTCTTTGATCTGGACTGTGTAGCTAAGTAGATATGGAGGTCTTCCTGGGTCTTTCTTGCCTAAAATACATTGATACCCACTCACAATTGAAAGAAACATGTCCAGTTCTGATCTAGGGTCTGATGCCTGAATACCAACCATTTTGGGGGAGGCTTCTGCACTGTCCCGTACATAACCAATAATTTCCCCTGACTTCAGAGTCACATTTGGTAAGCAAAACAGATAAGGTGATAATAGACTTCATTAAACACCCCATGCGATCTTGGAAACTGGGCTGCCAAAAGAAACATGCAAAGGAAACACCAAGTTAAAAAATTTGAAAAATTATGAGCATTTTCATGATGGTTGAAATTTCTTCCCTCTGGTTGACGCTGATGGCAAGTTTTCTTGAAACACCCCATATACACACACACACACACACACACACACACACACACACACAGGTTAAGATAAGATAAGATAAGATACACTTTATTGAACCCCGTGGGGTAATTTGTCCTCTGCATTTGACCCATCCTATAGTTAGCAGCAGTTGGCAGCCACAGAGCAGCGCCCGGGGACCAACTCCGGTTCTAAAGCCAGAGCCTTGGTCAGGGGTACTGGTTGGAGTGTTCCTATGATGCATGTTTTTTTTTTTGTGGGTGGGGGAAACCGGAGTACCCGGAGAAATTATACACAAATATAGAAGGACTTCATCATTGTTAATGTGCTTGATATGATGTGAAAGGGTGCATTCAGAGGTACTGGGGATCTTCAATCTGGGAGGTGAAATTTTGGAGTTTAACTACTCAGCACTCGGAGCCGTGTTTACTCGTGAACAATCGCCGGGCTCGCGTGCCGGATCCGTCTATGAACGATAGCTCACGCAAGTCGTGTTAACAGGTCAGCAGTGAGTGCTGCCGTGTACGCTGTCCCGGATTAATTTCACTGAGGGTCGTTGGCGTAATGGGTGATAAGAACTGTGCTGTTCAGCATCTAAACCATCCAAACACTGAGTTGCGTTCATGCGATAGACAATAAGGTTGCAGTCAATTACGCTATACACATCTTTCACTTACAAAGAAACAGATTGTGAGGTGACAGAATGACGGCCACAGGAAAAAAAACACTTTCATAAAAAATTCTTGACAGTATGGTAAGTTTGGAAGCACAGTTCGACGCATAGCCTGATCGAATCTCATAACTCACACACTTGTAACGTGACTCTTTCCTTACACTGTTTTTGGGGCAAACTACACAAGATTCGCTCAGTCTCAACTTTTTCACAGTCGGCGGGTACGAACTAGCCAGTTGATCACTGTGATCAACACCGCTCATACCGTAGTTGTTATCAACGATACAACGTGGTTTCACCATTCGCTCACCCTGGCGATTCCGCTTCACTGTTTCACACATGTGGCCCGCGGGTTGACAGCATCTTCACAAGCTTTTTGTCCTGCCACAGCACGACCAGCATCAGTTCGTTTGGCTGTCATCATGTGATCACGGTGAAAATGAATGAAACAAAATTTACAAACTGAAAGTAATGGAATGTATGTGTGACCAATGAATATATGAAAGGTCTTGGCTCCAAAGTGCATGACTACGCCACCTGGGGCCTTTCACACCAGGATTTAGTACAAGGGTAGGCCGCTACACACCTTGTTTGAGACAAGCGGGTTCACACACAGATACAATGAGTAAGGACAGAGACGTGATTTCAGTTATAAAAAAAAATGAAAATTTATTGATAAATAATTGCAATAAAAGGTAACTTGGTCATCACAGCAATGGTAAATAAGTGCACATTACCACTATAAAAAAAAACATGGTGCGCAGTGCATGCAGAAGACTCGGAATCCAGCACCCTGTCCCGTAATCAGCTTCTCTAGTTCTGGAGGGGGAGAGGGAACAAGGAAAGCTGAACATTAGATGACGTCCTAAGCAGCCAAATACTGGGACAGCCAATACCCCATGTATCTTAATGCCGTGAGGGAGAAACCAACAAGAGGCAACTAGTTATAAGGCCAAATCAAATAATACAAGATGAAAGAAAAAAAATAAGAGAAAGGAACAAAACAAAAAGGGCAAAAGCTAATGTTACACTGAGCTTACGGGAGGCAAAACAGCAGTGGCAACTGTTTCCTGAGAACACAAAACAGTCAAAATAGGACATAGGGGAGAGCTGGTACAAAAGTAACATTTTTCACATTAACGTCATTTTAAAAGATAACATTACAGACCGAAAAAAAAATTTGGAGCGATTAACTACTTTTGTGTGTGCTCTGTCAATATCAGGTGCTAAATCATCCCAATATATATTGACTTCGGCATAGTTTTGTTATGATTCTGTCTGTTTAACCTTGTCCATGCCATGTTTTTGTTTTTTCCTTGTCTTGTATTCCTGCCATTATCCACGTTTCAGTATTTATTCCGGTTCCTGTTTTTGCTCATGCCCTGCATTGCACTTTGTCTCCCCTGTCTGGTCTTATGTCATGTGACAGCTTATTTCCCCCAGTATTGTGTGCCACAGTTTCAGGTGATTTCTTGGTTTCTGGGTTTTCAATCATTCCTTCTAATCTCGTTTGCTTCCTTCCCCTTGCTTTTCTGTCATTACTAACAATACTAACAGTTTGTTATTTTAGTTAAACTTACTAACCCTGACTAACATTGTATATAGTACTAACTTACTAACGAGCACTAGGGATTGTATAGCTGCACTTTACTAATTGACTAACGAGCTCTCAGCACTCGCCCTATTCTAGTCTCCGCCCCTTGTCTTCACTCCATCTACTTTGCTGCGTTTCAGCGGATCCTCCGCACCTGTTTAACTCTGTTCTGCCTCTCATTATCTGTGCACGTTAGAACTCCCTAACCGGAGCCGTATGTCTGTCAATAGGCTGTCTTGTGATCCCTGTCCGCGTTTTGGCTTTTGCCAATTTCATGTGATTAGGTTCTCCCTGGTGTCTGCTCCCTTGTTAATTAGTCTGATCCACTTCACCTGTTCCCAATCATTGCATGTGGCTTCCCTTATGTGTATTTAAGCGTCTGTTCACAGCCATTCTCTGTCAGAATGTTTTCCTTTGTGTTGTGATTGTTATGCCTTGTACTCTTTGTGTTATACTTCTGACTGGAATGTCCCGGATTATGAGTTTTGCTTTGTCTTTGATATTCCTGCTCCTGAGTACTGAACCTGCTTTGCCTGACCCTGAGATTTGTGATTGCTGCCCTGGTAACGAACCGTTTCTGTCCCACTGGATTGTGATTTTGGATTCTGGACTTTGTACCGTTGCTCTCAATCCTGCCGGGGCTTGTACCCCTAAATCCAATAAATCTATTTTTGCTGCATTTCCTGGTGCTCGCATGTGGTTCCAGAAGGCACCCTCACAAGTTTGCCGTCCAATGGAAGTTGCGCATTGCTACTTTCGACCCCTCCAGTCGGGATGAAAGTAGCGCATGGGCGGGACAAAAGTAACCTGATCAAATTAACTGGAATCTTTTGAATTACTGTCGTTTTTTCATTTGAAAAAAAATCAAATGATGTCTTTGCTAACATGCAATTGTAAATATACAATGCACTCATTTATTCAATCATAAAAATGACATTAAAACAGAAGCAAAAACAATCACATCACAGTTGTGACAGATATAATGAGCTGCACCCTCAGTGCATGCCTCATGTGACCACAGCAGACAAAAGATGCACTGCACCTACACTTCTCCAGGCAAAGATGAGGCAAATGTCTCCCCACAAACAAGACATTCCTCCTCATTGCCCCGAGAAACTGTGGTTGCAGTGTATCCGCTTAACGTCTTCTTTGGGCGTTTTGAAGAGGACTGTTTCTTCTGGCCCCTCCGCCGAGTCTCCTCCTCCAAGGCAGCTTTTACTGGGGTGTCGGTCAGTATTGCTGTTGACCTGCAACATTCAATGAGATGGTAGTCAGAATCAGCTTGTTTTTATACATGCAAGAGAATCGAGACAAGTTAAAAACGACACTCTGCTCACCTCTTTCTGCCTCTTCTATTTTCTTTCCTCGAGCCAGCCTTTGGATATGGGCGAACCTTTTCTGGGCTGAACCTCTGTATTGGCGTGCCACTAGATGTTCCTGGAACCACAAGCATACCTGGATAGATAATATTTCAAAAAAAAAAAATGCTTGGCAAGGCTCACCATGCACATTTAAAGACACACACAGACACAAACTCACCATCTACAGGAATGGCAGACTCATGGGGATGCAGCTCAAATGGGCTCTGGCTAGGTTGGTGGTGTCTTAAGGGAGCGGGTGCTGGTGATGGAGCGGACATTGGTGATGAAGAGGGCGCTGGTGATGAAGCGGACATTGGTGATGAAGAGGGCGCTGGTGATGAAGCGGACATTGGTGATGAAGAGGGCGCTGGTGATGGAGCGGCGCTGGTGATGAAGAGGGTGCTGGTGATGGAGCTGGCACTGGCACTGTGGATGGAGCTGGCACTGGCACTGGGGATGGAGCTGGTGCTGGTGCAGGACGGTCGGTCACAAAAGCTGGAGCAAAGTCTGTCTCACTGAAAATATCTGGATTAAAGGGCCAGATACCGGTACACTCGAACCCAGATGAAATGCTGCTTGCTGTCGCAGCTTGAGGCAGAGCTTTAGCCACAAGACTTGGGATGTTGTAGATGGTCAAAGTTCTTCCAGGGTTCATTCACATCCAATTGTCTGCTGCACTGTTAATATAGTGCTTCAGAGGACCAAAAACGCTTCGGTCTAGCGGCTGAAGACGGTGGGAGCAGTGGGGTGGAAAAGACAGGAGTACAATGCCATGTGACTTGCAAAAGTCAATAGCTACCACAGAGAGGTGTGATGGATGATTGTCTAAGAGTAGCAGCAATTTTGACTCTGGGGTCACGCGGGTGTGTCTTACAAAATGCTGTAAAAATGCCAAGAAATCTGTCTCCTGCATCCACCCCGATCCATTGGCAGATCCAATGCAGCCAAGGGGGCCATCCCGGATGAAGTGGTCCTGAAACTTCTTCCTTGTGAAGATAAAGTAAGGGGGAACAAAGTTGCCTTGTGCGTTGGCAGCAAAGGCAACAGTCACCAACAGAGCTGTCGCATGGTCTGTGCGAAGTGTGCGACCGCACAGGGCCTCGCGCCTTTAGGGGGCCTCGCGGCTGGTGTGTGATTTTTATTTATTTATTTTTTAAATAAATTAATACATATTTTGCATCACTACACTTGACTCATCATACACCTATAATGACAATTCTCTGTCAGTTTCATTATTTACCATTTCATCTCGATAAAATCTTACCCAGATTATTTATTTATTTATTTTTATTTTATGTCATCATACGTAACATACTCTGTTTCGCTGCTCTCTCGCCTTTCCTAACAGTGAGATTGCTCTCTGGGTCTTATTGACGATATCAAAAATTGGCATCGGGGTAGCGAAGTTTTTCAAAGTTAAAACTAATTTAAAACTATTTTCGGACCTCCATGTCGCAGGAGAGACTATGCGGGCTCGCCCTTCTGTCTATCAAAAAAGACGTTGCATCCAGGCTGGATTATAAGGATTTAATTGCTGAGTTTGCGACCCAAAAGGCAAGGAAAGTGATCATCACCTAATCAATGAATGGTGAGCGGGAATCTGATGTTTTAAAGTTATAAGGCAGCAGAGCGTTTGTGACTGACTACTATGAGAAAATATACCAGTGGCGGGCGGTGGACGGAAAACCGAGGGGGCGGAAAACATCCCTTGAAACAGATGAGATCAGTGACCCGATTTCAATATTTCTTGGTCAACATGTTAGTTTCCCTTATAATTAAATGTTTAGGCCAGTGAATAATACAATCTATAAAATGTTTAATTCACATGCCTTAACAGGCAACTCTTCATGAAAAAACCACTGTGGATTTTCCGCTTGAATTTTGTCACATCCTTAGCAAGTCGTCAAACCTGTGCGTAATGATTGTTTAATTGAAAACGATTGAAATGTGCTCTTTTTTGCGTTCAACTGATGCCTTTAGTTTCTCGTCTTAACGAAGACAATTAGCTACACTTGAGAGGGGAGAGTTAAAGTGTCTTTTACCAGAGAAATTGACTGAAAACAGATCAAGACTAATAAGCAGTTTAAAGACATGTTTATCGCCCTCCTTGTTCTCTGTCCACCGCCCGCCACTGAAATATACTGCATCGCAATCAAATGTTAAACTGTCGCGGGTGTCAGCGGATACTACGCCTTTGTTAATCTGAGATTTTTCCATTAAAATGAGTCAAAATAAGCGATCGTCACCAGTGAGTGCGAGCCATTAGGTATTAGTGTTTGTTGAATAGCAATTCGTGACACACTGTCATACGTCAACATACCAATATAAAGTGACAGCTGAGCTGATTTGATGATAAAAGCCAATCGTTGTGCAGTTGATTTTTTCCTTTGAAAGATTATGATATCCAAAAAATCATAGTTGAAATTATTGCCACAATAATGCTGTTTTAGTCTAAAAATGCATGTCATTTCACCGGTTATAACTACAACAGCTATGTGCTTGCAGCCTGACATGATTAATGCGCGTGCACGTGAGCAGGGCCTCGCGCATCAAGTCGGCACAGGGCCTCGCACCCCCCCCGTGACGGCCCTGGTCACCAATGTCCCTCTTTGCCCAGAGGTCACAGCACCGACTTGGCGCTGCCCCTTGGTGGTAATGATTTTGTCTGGCACTTGAACCATTGTGGTACCTGAAATAATAAATGAAATGAATTATTGCTGTTGCTGTTGCAAATCACTGTTGCTTTTTAATTTATCTAAATATAAATTTTTACCTGTTTCATCTATGTTCCAGATGTCCTTTGCTTCAAAATAATAGTGGGTGAGGACAGTCTTTAGGTTTTTAAAAAACGCTGTCACGTTGGTCTTGTTGAAGCTGGTGGAACGGGACATGCTGGTGGCTTGAGGTCGACGGATGGAGAGGGTTTTGTTGCGCTCGAGGAAGGAGGTGAGCCAATCCTTCCCTGCCATCTGGTTTTTCTCCCATGAACATGGAGTTTTGAGGCCAATATTTTCGGCCAGCTCATATGCAAACTTTCGCACCTAAAACAGCATGAAAAAAGAGGTTAATTGAGAGTATGTTCCTACAATTAATCTGTTTTTTTAATGTGGATTTATTTAAAATTGCTTTTAGTATGACTCTAGCTATACATTGAACTCACACTTCTAATACATAAATAAATAATGTCAATGACATAAATAATGTCAAGTTAATTTAAAAATGAACAGTCGGCACAGAGCCGGGGCAGATCCGGAGCGGAAGTGCTTGCTATCTGGGGCTGTTATGACTTTGATGTAGGCAAATGGCGGTAGTGGTGTAGCTCTGTCTGCAGTGCTACTCCAACCTCTTTAGGACTCAGGCCAAAATATATATCAGCTGCTCTCTATATATGCCTGCAGTCTCTTCTCCTGTTCTTCTGTGAAGACTTTGTTGTGAGCCCTGTACCCTGGGGCTCTGGTCTGCTGCCCTCCTGCCTCTGCCCTCCTCTTGCAGTACCTGAACAGGGTGACATGACAAACGCCATGCACCTCTGCTGCCCTCCTTATACTCTCGCCTCTTTGGACATCAGAAAAGGCCCTTCCGTAAACCTGCTGGTCAACCTTTCCTCTCTGGGTAGTTCTGACCCTAACTCTTAGCATTTTCTGTCGGTAAAATATAACACACACATTTTTTAATGAGCTTTAAAACACAAAATGCGGCCGCATTAGCAGAGAGGGACGAACGTAACCGTTGTTGCTTCCGTCCCGCACCTCTGCTGCCCTCCTTATACTCTCGCCTCTTTGGACATCAAAAAAGGCCCTTTCGTAAACCTGCTGGTCAACCTTTCCTCTCTGGGTAGTTCTGACCCTTACTCTTGGCATTTTCTGTCAGTAAAATATAACACACGTGTAGCCAAGTGCAGAGAAATGTTTTAACAGAGAAATGAGGGAAGCATTGGAATTTTATTGCTGTATTTTGGACAACGTGAGAAGCCCCTTTAAGATATGGTCGCAATGATGACATCACTCTCATGAGACCGATAGGAAAATTGGGAAGGAGATGGAGGTCTAACCCAGGGCAATGGTTCCACTAAAACCTTGTAATCCATCTCTTATGTGGATAGTAAGTATTAAGATTTCCCAAGAGCTCACGATTATGAGCGGTTATGTTTGGAATATTAAGCCCTTTTTCTGGTTTTACGTGTAGGCCTTTGATTTTAATAGATTGTCCAAGATGCGTGGCTGCTAGCTAGAGACCTTCCACGTGAAGCGGGGCGAGTTATTCTTTGATCGCGACAGTGAGTAGTTTTCTGTTAAACTGGGATATTAATGAAATTTAATGAAGTATATTTCAAGAAATGTCATGGTGAAAGTGTGGGTAACAAGCTGCTGTTGATGTTTTCTTTATTAGCGCTGCCACTGCCGTATTTTAAGAACTGTTCCGGGTATATTTGAACTGTAACTTCGTTATTCGTGTATCTCATGCTAGACCGTTCTAGCGAGATCATTGACTAATAGTGTTGCGTATTTCGCCAAGCCAATTAGTGTTACCGATTAGTTTTATTTGTCCTGCTGGAAGTATTTGGTCGCGACCGTCTAAACCGCCCTCACTGAATAGCTAGCTCCTTGTTACGGAGCTGGATTTGAGCGAAGAGACCGTTGTGGTCCGGTTAACCTTTCTTGCGATGAAAGTCTGCCCTCTAGTGGCAGTCGAATGTATTTTCTTTATGTAAATGGAGATGATATTTTTGTTTTCTCTCGAGTATAAAGGAAGAAAATTTTGTAACAAATCTATCAGAATAAACCCGATTAAATTGCATTTGTTGTGCTGTGCGTATTTTACCTGGCCACACACGCATTTTTTAATGAACTTTAAAACACAAAATGCGGCCGCATTAGCAGAGAGGGACGAACGTAACCATTGCTACTTCCACCCCGACAGGGACTCCTGACATTTGAACCAGGATTGCTTCTAAAGTGGAAAAAGTCTGACATTTCAAACTTCAGGATATGTTACAAAACTAAATAACCTATCATTTCATCATAAATATGACACATGGAGCGATAAAGACAATCTTAAAATCAAAAAAGTTTACCATTTGTCTGAATTTACTCACCACTGTGGAAAACAGTCTTCCCGGTTTAGTTTCGCGGGGAAGTAACGAAACCTCAAGATTTTTCCCGGGCTTGGAGAGTGTCGCGAGCTGCACGTGCAGACCTAATTTGACGCATCGAAGTGCGGATGGATGTGAGTAAATCGCCGTATTACTTTCGTCCCACGTTACTTTGGCACCGGGTCTCCCCTACCCGTTCGTTCTCTGTGAGGGGAGGGGCGAATTTATTGATGTGACCCAGGGGCGCTGAGCAAGCCAAATTTTTGGGTGGGCACAGCTTAGCTATACAGTACAATTTTAATATGTCTCCTTTACATAAATAATACCCACGCAAATAAGCTTTTTTTTTTAATTGAACTTTGTAGTTTACAATTCAACAAATCTTTTCCCCACAGTTTTCTGTTATAGGATACATAAATAAAAAATAATATTCAAAAAAGTGTCCACATGTCCTATACCCAGCAGTCAGATAATAGTCAAACCACTTACACCACATTCCTTACCCGTCCTGATGCTTGGCGGGAACATGTTCAGGAGCGTTGCATGAGTTTTAGCCTCGTGGTTTACTGAAATATTTGCATTCAGGAGAAGGTTTACAAATGTACCTAATAAAGTGACCACGAGGTCATCCTGCGCGTTCGGTAGCAAATCAGTAAAAGGCAGAGCTAAAGAAAAATCCTCCGTACAGTTGAATCCCAGTTAGCCTGAAGTATAAAACCCAACCTAATTGTGAGGCATTATCTGAAAATAGCTTTGCGTCTTTTCACCTAAGTAGGCTCCAGAATAGCCTAAGTTTTGATCATTTTCATTTCAAGGAGCAATAACAACAACAACACAATACTTCACTTCACTCGAGTCTTCGCGCCTGTATTTGACGTGACATCACGAACTATACAACGAAAGGATAAGACAACAATTTAATATCTTTAATATTAAATCGATGGATAAGTCATTTAACGCAGTGTTTTGCGTTGTCAAACTATATTTACACACGCATAGCCATCAGCAAAGGGATATTTCTAAAAATAAAAGTACCAAAAAACACGAGCCGATGTTATTCGCACTTATACGTGTGGCCAATGCTGAATTTTTTTCTTGGCCACACTTATAAGTGCGCCAGTTGATGACCATTCCAGTGCCGCTTGCCGGTACCGCTTAAAATAAGTTTGGCCAAATAAAAAATTTTAGCTTTGGACACACTTAAAATAAGCGTGGGCAATGGAGCAATGTGCATCTTGGCCACACTCATAAGTGCTTCGAACGCGAATTTCGATCAATTTCTGTGCTTGGAAACACTTAAATAAGTGCGAATAGTCACTTCGAAAAATACGCACATTTAATCGGCAATTGAAAGAACGTACGTTCTAAAGCAAGGGAATAAATTTTCAAGCCTGAGTAGTAAAGCTTAGTGTTAGGCTACCTGTCCACTCGTCAGCATCACATGTAAGCTTGTCCGTGCAACCTGCTGGGGAACGGCAAGTACCAGTTTCATCTGTTCTGGGCTCGTCTCGACGGACGGCGCGCTACGCTAAGTTCCCGAGATGGGATTCACTAAGGCCCGCCTCTTGACCAAAGATAAACCAATATAAGTTCAGCATGAGACTACCTTGAGACGAGTGGATGACACATGAGCTGCGGAACGTTGCACTTATTGACAAGTGCTGCTGATTCATCATAGCTAAAGCTGATTTTGCGACATGGGGAGGGGGGGACCTCCACTAAAATGTATATGCACCACTGATGTGACCCCAGAGAACTTTGTAAACATGACCTAAACTGTCCGGAGCACAGGGAAGAAAAAAAAAGAAAAGAAGAAGTAAAGATACAGTAATTAAATGAAGCATCACTTGTACTGCGTCAGTTATTTAGCATAGTGTACTGTTAAGTTGATAACTCGCTTCTGAGCGATTAGCCTCAACATGGTATGCTAATCAGTCAATAACCAGTTAAGAAAATCATAACGTGTCTGATGTAATTATTGGCGGAGACTTCAATACCGACTTTTCTCGCCATAGGTCTCTCAATCAGTACTTTGTTCTTAAATGATTATATTAACAAAAATGGTTTTAGTAATGCGTCTAGTTGTACAGGTGCTTCTGATATTTGTTTTACCTATGAAAATACTGCAAATGGGAGTAGATCTGTAATAGACACTTCATGGTGTCGGACAGCCTGCGTGACAGTGTGACGAATTGCTATATCCGTGATGATGTGGATAATTTATCGGATCACCGAGTACTGGTCATGGAAATAAATCTTAAATGTCAATACTTCTGCCAAACGAATCGAAAATTTAGTAAAAAGGTCTCGTGGCAGAAAGCCACAGACACAGACAAACTCAATTATAAATGTCATCTTGCAATGTATCTCGCGAAAGTAGAAGTCCCTCATATTTTTACTTGTGAAGATGTTTTCAATTGTACACATAAAGATATTACTGTGATATTATTAATGCATGTCTTAAGGCCTCTTGGTGCTGTGTTCCTAAGACAAAGAAATGTAAATTTGCCGGTTGGAATGACAATGCAAAAGGTTTCAAGGAGGAGTCCGTCTTCTGGCATAGACTTTGGGTAGAAAATGGCCGACCCAATACCGGTGTCATTTCTGACATAAGACGAAGGACACATGCCAGGTACAATCAGGAGGTAAAGCGACTTAAACGTAACCAGAATAAAGAGAAAGCTGCTAAGCTTGCTAATGCCATGGTAACTGATAAGAGTCGTGACTTCTGGTGTGAAGTAAAACGTGTGAATAAGAAGAGTAACAGTGTTCCCAGTGTTATTGATAATGTTCATGGTGATGAAAATATATGTGAAGCGTTCAAAGAACAATATAAAGAATTATATAACAGTGTATCTTATGACAAGATGGAAATGCAACATCTAAGCAAACAACTGAGTTCTAGAATTAAAAATGAATGTAATTTATCCAAATGCAATCTTCCTCATGGTGTTACTGTTGCTGATGTGTGTGACGCAATCCGCAGGTTAAAACCGTACGAGGCAGATGGTGTTGAAGATGTAACATCTGATATTCTGATAAATGCAGGGCCTGAGCTGCATATTTATCTTAGTCTGTTGTTTGATGCCATGATTAAACATGGTGTCTGTCCTAGCAATACTCTTATATCTACTCTTGTACCTATTCCTAAAAATAAAAAGAAATCTCTTAATGATAGCAATAATTATAGAGCTATTGCTCTGAACAGTATTATTTTGAAGGTTATTGACAATATCATCTTGGAGAAGTATAAACATATTTTGATGTCTAGCGACAAGCAGTTTGGTTTCAAAGCGAAACATTCCACAACACAATGTACATATGTTCTTAATGAGGTGGTAGAGTATTATCGTAGTAGAAGTACCCTTGTGTTAGTAGCACTTTTGGACGCCTCAAAGGCGTTTGATCGTGTGCATTATGTTAAACTATTTTGTTTGTTAACTAAGCGTGGTCTGTGTCCAACCATTGTACACTTCCTCTCTTATATGTATACTAAGCAGTGTCTTCGGGTAAGCTGGAATGGTACGTTTAGTGATATATTTATCTCCACAAATGGTGTAAAACAGGGAGCAATATTATCTCCCACTTTGTTCTGTATTTACTTTGATGAGCTCTTACAGCGGCTCAGCGAATGTGGATATGGTTGTCATGCAGGTAATTTGTCATATGGTGCACTTAGTTATGCAGATGATGTGTGTTTATTAGCTCCTAGTAGGAGTTCCATGAAAGCCTTACTACATGTGTGTGAAGCTTTTGGTGATGAATATAATGTCTTATTTAATAGTCAGAAAAGTCATCTGGTTATTTTTGATTACTGTAACATGTTTAAACATATCAAACCCCTCAATTTGAATGGACAACAACTTGAGGTCAAGATAGAATCTGTACATTTAGGTCATCATATTGGTAGATATTGTGACAAGTCTGCTGTTGATGCAGCATGTAATGATTTATTTTGGAGAACAAACTCTATCATGTCAAACTTTTCATTTTGTAGCTCCGATGTCCGGACAGAATTATTTCGTTCATATTGTTCCAGCTATTATGGTTGCCCTTTGTGGCGTATAAACTCCAATGTCATGGATAAGTTGTCTGTAATGTGGCGGCAATGTGTTCGCAAAGTGTGGAATGTACCCTCATGCACACATTGTAGTATTGTGAAACATCTGTGTGGTGGATATGGTATTAATATGGATATATATTGTAGATTTTTAGGTTTTTACAAAGCCTTTTGTGACAGTGCAAATCCATATATTCGTCTTTGTGTTCTACTTTCCGATACATCTCAATCTAATGTTGGCAATAATGTCAGGTTTCTCTGCTCAAGGTTGAACCTTATGGTGTCTACTGATTTACAGTATATAAGTAAACAGACATTATGTAAAACAGAAAATTGTGATGCTCAGTGTGTTAACATGGGTAATGTTGTTAAAGAACAGCTTAATTGTGCGAAGCTTACCTTGATCGACAGTACAAGTGCCAGATGATATTGGGAGAGATTTTTAACGATGACACAAGAGGCACCTTTAAGGAGGAAAAAGGAAACGGGAAAGCGTGGCGAGTCAGGCGCTCTGAGAAAACGGCAGCTCTCCAGGATTCCCCTGCCTTCATTGATCATGGGGAACGCTTCAGTCACTATGAATAAAATCGACGAACTGCAAGGAAACGCTCGATTTCAAAAAAGGATTTCAAGGAGTGTTAAGCGTCTTGGCTTTCACCGAGACGTGACTGACTGAGCGAGACCAGGACATCGACCTGACCATCGATGGTTTTGGGCTCCCTTTCCGACTGGACCGCAACTTTGAGAGGACGGGGAAAACTCAAGGTGGGGGAGTTTGTTTGTATGTCAACAAACGATACTGCAGTTCTGTGACAGTCAGGGAGCGCATCTGTACACCAGACGCAGAACTTTTATCGGTGTCGTTGCGTACCTTTTATCTGCCTCGCGAGTTTCCCAGTTATTTATCACCGTAGTGTACATACACCCAAAGGCGATTGCTGCTTCAGCCTCCAACATTCTTTTTGATACGGTGCAAAAATTGCAGTCAATCTCTCCTGATGCTCCAAACTTTATTCTTGGTGACTTTAATCATGTATGTCTTAAAAAGACTCTTCCTAACTTTTATCAATATGTTTCCTGCACAACTAGGCGGGATAAGATTTTAGATCTTTGCTACGGGTCACTCAAGGATGCATACATACAAGTACTTATAAAACAAGTATAAGTATGTAGGGTGTTCCAAGAGCACGGTTTAGTTAAAAAAAAAAGAACAAATGGGGAGAGCTGGTACGAAAGTAAGAGTTTTCACATAGACGTCATTTTAAAAGATAACGTTACAGACCGAAAAAAATTTTTGGAGCGATTAACTTCTTTTGTTGGTGAGGATTGGACTGTATGGTTGATTCGTGATTTAGGGGTGGTGTTGCTCAGGCAGGTCGGTCAGAACCTCATACAATGCATGAAGCAGGCTTCCCTTTAACCTTTTAATGAGCCTCAGTATTCGTATTCAAACAGGATCACAGTATTACTGCAGTACAGGCTTGTGTGAGTTAATATAGATGTATATGGTTTGACATAAAGTATGCACAACTTATCGCACTCACATGAGAGGCACTGACGATATCTGCTTCTTAGGAAGTCGAAGAATTAACAAACTTTACTGAAAGGGCAGCAAACTTAACGTGCCACTAATGTCTGAAACTGAAACTGAATATCTGCACGTAGACACCGTTGCTAGGCAACATCAAAATCAACAATGAGAGTCCAATCAGCTGAGTCCTTTGTACAGCCGCCCCCGAATTGCTGAGGCAATTTGCTCAAGAGAAAGACTCAGGCCTTTGGAGGGGCTGCAGGATCTTCAGATGGTGACGGATCTCCGGTGTCATCAGAGTCCGGGATTGCTGGGAGGCGGATGAGCCGGGTCACCGGCCGGGTGTAGACTCTGTCCTTCACTCGAACATTAGCTGACCGCACGTGACCATCTGCGCTCCAATGGACTTTGACGATCTTCCCGATGGGCTAACTCGCTCTGGGGAGCTGCGGGTCTACTAGCAGGACCACAGCACCCACAGCAAGGTCTTTGGCAGTGGCGTGCCACTTCTGGCGCAGCTGTAGCGCAAAGGCAATTCCAGATGAAGCTCGCCCAGAACTGGTCGGCTAGAATTTGGCAATGCCTCCATCTCTTCCTGGTTAGACCTTTGTCCATGGAGTACACCACTTGGGGCAGTGCACCATCAGGCCGCCCCATTAAGAGGACATTGGGCGTGACAGGGTCCTCATCCGCTATACTGGATGATGTATAGCCTAAGGGCTTGGAGTTCAGGATGGCTTCGACCTCCAACAGGACAGTTCGAAGCACTTCCTCTGTTACTGACTGGGCTCCGATCACCGTGTACAGAGCAGTCTTTGCTGACCTTATTTCGCGTTCCCAGACCCCACCGAAATGCGGGGCTGCCGGAGGGTTAAAGTGAAAGGTAATCTTCTGCTTTGCGAGGAGCCTCTGGAGCTCTGGATTCATACTGGCAAAGGCCTCGCGTAGCTCCTTCTCACCGGCCTTGAAATTTGTCCCCTGGTCAGAGTAGACCTCTGCTGGGGTCCCTCTGCGAGCGATGAATCTCCTCAGTGCCATCAAGTAGGAGTCTACATCTATGCTGGGTAAGAGATCAAAGTGCACAGCACGGGTAGTGAGGCATTTAAAGATGATGCCCCACCTTTTCTCTGTGCGGCGGCCTATCTTGATCTGAAACGGCCCAAAACAATCAACGCCAGTCGAATAGAATGGCGGCTTGAAGAGCGAGCCGAGCTGGTGGTAGGTCTGACATCTTAGGCACTGCAGGACGGGCTTTCCATCTGGCGACACTCGGGGCACTGGTGCTGGATGCGCTCGAATGGCCTCCTCCCTCGCAGAGAACCCAGAAGGACCGCCTCATCTCGGCATGCACACGCTCTGGCCCAGGATGACAGAGGCGGCGCCATAATCCTGGATCAGGAGTTTGGTGGCTGGATGGGCAGGATCTAAAACTATGGGGTGTATGGCACTAGAGTCAAGCACTTCTGCCTGCCGCAGTCTTCCTACCACCGAATGATTCCCCATCAGGATCCAGCTGTGGAGACAAGGTAAGTAGCCGAGTTGCTGCGCAGGACAGGCTTGCCCTGTTCTAAGTGGTGCAGTTCTTCTGGGAAGCTGTTTTGTTATGCCTGCTTGATCACCAGCATCTCCGCTTGCTGATAGTCTGAGGCAGTAGGGGCACCAGATAGTGAGGCCGCCCCATGAAGCGCCCGCACAGTGGCCTCGACCAGATCCCTCCAGCAGGTATACTGTTCAGCCATGGCGACTCTGGGTTGACTCGCTGTTGATGTCAAACCACAGAAGACAGGCTTACGATATTCTGCAGGGTCTGGCTCGACCTCTCTGGATGGTCTTTCAGGCCATGCCTCTGGTCCCTTGAGGAGGAAGGGTGGCCCCTGACTCCAACGATTTGGCAGCGCCAGCTCTTCCAGCTGCCTTGCCCCCGCTGTAATGTCATCCGCAGGGGTTCTGAGCAGACTCTACATAGCGCCAGCAACTAGAGTCAGTTAACTCTTGGATTTCGGAGACACGGGTGCCTACGAAAACCTTGAAACGGCATGATTCGGATTGGAGCCACGTCAGCACTGTGGTGGAGTCTGTCCACAGCATTGTCTGGTCTATGGGCAGCGTGAGCTCCTTCCCCAGCAGACTGGATAATTGGGCTCCAGTGAGGGCCCCACAGAGCTCCAACCGAGGCATGGATGTTTGCCGGCGTGGGGCGACTCTCGATCTTGCCACGAGGAATGACAGGTGCACTTCGCCCTGTGTGTCTTCTGTTCGGAGGTATGCGACAGAGCCATAAGCTCTCTCAGATGCATCGCTGAATACATGGATCTGTCTGTTGCGAACCTCAACCTGAGTTGTCACATAGGGTCGAGGCAGCGATATACGTGGCAGTGCTTGGAGCTCTGTCTCCCAGTCTTTCCATTCTTGCAGCACATCTCGGGGGAGGAGAGGGTCGTCCCAACTGCGCTGTTTATCCCAGAGACGCTGAACAAGAATCTTAGCCCGCGTTGTGTATGGGAGAACGTACCCTAGAGGGTCATACTGCCGAGCGAGGACTTTGTACATGTTCCGCATTGTCACTTCTCCATACTCGAGGGGTCTGTGTTTGTATCCGAGCTTGTCTGACTCCCAGTGCCAGGTGAGTCCAAGGGCTGATTCTGGATGGTTGGCGTCACCCTGTGAAAGCCAGTGCTCAAGGCTGGTGGACTTAGCTTCTTTGGGTAAGTGGCTGATGGCTCTTGGGCTGTTGCTCGTCTACTGGCGGAGCTCAAAGCCACCAGCGGATAGCAAGGCACGGAGTTTGTCGACGAGCTGCTTAGCCTCTTCAACAGTTGACACGCTCTGTAGGCAATTATCGACGTAGAAACACTGCTCAACAGATTTTCTCACATCTTTGTCGTCGGAGCTGTGTTCCTTCACATGTTGCTGTAGCGCGAATGTCGCGCAGCATGGGGAGCAGGTCGTGCCGAATGGCAAGACTTGCCACTCATACACATCCGGGGGATCTTCGCGTCTCATGTCTCTCCATACGAATCTAAGGAGCGGTCTGTCTTCTGGCAAGAGTCTAACTTGATGGAACATGCTGCGTATGTCGCCGCTAATGGCTACAGCACACTGTCTGAAGCGCAGCAGGAGTCCGAGAAGAGAGGCGCCCAGGGTCGGTCCAGGAAGTAATGCCTCATTCAGGTTGAGGCCACGAAACTGGTACGAGCAGTTGAACACTTCGCGGTTCTTCTCATTGTGCCGCACTAAGTGATGGGGAATGAACCACGATTCACCCTTAGTTGGTAAATCAGGGCAGAGCTTCTTGACCGACCCAGCTTGGACCAGTTTGCAAATCTCCTCACAGTATGCCTCTGCAAGCTGTGGGTCTCTTGCCAGTCTCCTCTCTGTACTCCTTAAACTCGGCATGACAGCCTCTTTAGTCGCTTGGAAGAGGGGCATTTGGCGTTTTACGCAGCAGGGGGGTCACGCATCGAAAAACTCCATCAATTTCACGCTGGTCGCTTTCGCCTCCAGCATTTCCACAGCATCTCGATCCTCCTTTGAACGTGTGACTGTCTTGTCACAGCGAAATGGCAGCACATCTATCTGCCACAGTCTCTGGACGTTCGCCATCAGTTCAGTGGTCTGCGGAGATACAGTGGTGAACAGACACTGCTGCTCCGGCAAAGCCTGCTGAACTAGCCTGGCAGGGCCTTGTAAGGTCCATCCCAGCCGAGTGTGGATTGCTGCAGGTCCACCTGGCGGACTCAGCCTCACGGGCTCGACTGGGGTGAGCAAGTGGGGGTGGTCAGCGCCAATGAGCAGGAGGGGCTGAACACGATCGAACTGTGTGAGGGGGAGGCCTACAAGGTGTCGGTACTTCTTCTGAAGGGACGTGATTGGGTAAGACTGCTTAGCAAGACTAAGACGCTGTGAGGTGAAGGCTTGAGTGATTCTAAAGCCTTTCTTTGGCTGAGTAGCGGGGAATAAGTGGAAAGATACGCTACTTCCCCTGAGCACCTGGACATCCTGCCGTATGGTGCGCAGGTTCAGCTCCTCGGGGGTGCCGTCTAGCCCTAGCTGTTTGGCGGCCTGTGGGAGGAGCATTGTGCGCTCCGAGCCATCATCGAGCACGGCATGTGTTTCCAGCTTCCCGTCATGATGGCTAAGCGCCACTTTGATCACCTTCAGCAGGACTCTCGATGAATCAGATGGCCGGTCCAGATAGAGAACCTCTGTGGCAGTGCTGACTAAGCAGTTCTTCTCTTTGGGTGGCTCAGGAGTGTCTCTCTTATTGACCTCATGGAGGACCTTTAAGTGTTTGCCTTGACACACGTGGCATGGCTTCTTTAAGTCACACTGAGCAGTTTGGTGTGACCTTGCACAGCGCCAGCATCGTTTATTGGCTCTGATCCATTCTACGATTTGTTCCTTCGTGAGTCTTTGAATGGCTTGACACTTATTCAGGAAGTGCTCTGTGTTCTCACAGTATGGGCAGTAAGGCTTTGCCTTCCCTTTCTTCTCTAATGATGCTGGGTGCTGACGTGGTGACTCTGTGGCTGTATGACCCTCTGCCCCATGAAGCACAGATGCTGCATGTTTGCTCTGCTTCTTCTCAGTCTTTGAGCTGTGTTGCCCCTGTCCTTTGCGTTCCAGCTGGACCTCATAGCCCTGGCACCAGGACTCGTATCTTAGCCACTCTGCCAGGTCAACTAGAGTGTATGTGGTCCTGGGTCGCTGGAGCATCTGGCGGCGGAAGTCAGCTCGCATTTCAGATGGCAGCTTGGTGAGGAGACGGGCGACATGGGAGCTACATTGCAGCTCGACATCCCCGTCGGGCCCCAGGGCTGAAGCATGCCGACGAGGGACTGTACCTGGAGCGCAAACTTCTCAAAGGCTGCAGCGTCCCCACGCTTCACGTCTGGGGCTTCCATGACAGTGCCTATCCTCTTCAGTGCCACATGATGGGGCTGGCCAAACTTCTCATCTAATGCTGCCATAGTATCTGAGTAAGGCGTGAGCGAATTCAGGTAAGAATCAGCTACAAGACAGGCCTCCTCAAGTTTCAAGTGATCAGTGATGACTTGATATTTAAAGAGTTCTGTGCTATCTGCAGGTAACAGATTCACAAGGGCTATTTTCAGGCGGGCGTACTCCATTGGATCTCTATGGCTGAAGAATGGGATCTTTGGCTTGGGGCCCCTGTACACTCTCTCTTCAGACTGGGATGAGTTGAATGACTGCTGGTGGCTTAGGCGTGCAGAACTAAAGCCCGCTCTAGGGCTGGGTGAATATCTGGTGTGTACGCCGGGATCATGCTGGGCTCCGCGGCGTGGGAGACTGAACTGTGGAGAGTAGGTCGTGCCCACAGTAGGAAAGGACTGAGAGGGTGTAGATGGCCTGGACCAAGGAAGGAAACCCGCTCTGGGGGTGGAGGACAGAGTGGCCGCTGCTGGTAAGCCAGGGGCAGCACTCTGCTTTTAAAAGCTGCAATTCGCTCATCATTCTGTCTATGGCTGAGATGATGTTGCCATTGTTGTCATTTCCTATTGGTGCTGTTGGAGGCCAGGGCGGGGGAAGAGGCCAGTTGCTGTCATCGCCATTTTACTCCGCAATGTCAGCGGTGTGCGGCGCAGGCATTGGCTGGAGAGGGAAGTCTGGCCACTCTGTTTGCTGACTCTCTATTTGGGCTCTACTTAAAGTCCTCAGTTTATCTGCTAGCGATCTCACATCTTTGTGGACATCTCTGAGTCCTGCCATGTTGTGCAGCATATACTCATATGACTGGCGCAGTTCACTGTTCTGCTTACGAATCTCCTCTAATTCAGCTCCATAAGTAGCAGCAAGGCCCCCTCCATTGTCATGCTTTGGAGAGGAGGGCGAATGTTCACTTAACCTCTTACGCCATTCACCATGCTCTACACGTTGTGTCATGCGGAGGGAATGCTCGTCCTCTTGTTCATAGAGGGCTGGGTCCCACTGCACTTGACGTGTGGAGTATGAGGTGTGTGCTTGTGTGGTGGGTGTCATCTTGACTGCTCCCTCCATACCTGTGCTCCGTTTGCTCCCTATAGCTGATGGAGGCTGATATCGATTGTGCCTGGCTGCTTCAAGCTCATAATCTTCTAGGTGAAGTGGCGTGCGTGTCAGCTGCTTTGGACGAACTGGTTCACTGCCTTCTTGCATTTGATCCCGAATCAACACCCTGTCCGGCTCGAAGGACCAAAATGTTGGTGAGGATTGGACTGTATGGTTGATTCGTGATTTTGGGGTGGTGTTGCTCAGGCAAGTCGGTCAGAACCTCATACAATGCATGAAGCAGGCTTCCCTTTAACCTTTTAATGAGCCTCAGTATTCATATTCAAACAGGATCACATGATCATGTCCTTAGGAGGGACAGGGCACAGATCGTCAGCATTAAAGATTGGAACGGGGAATATGTGCTCTGCCTGCAAGAATGTTTCGAGTGCACGGACTGGGACGCTTTCAAGCAATCCTGCGGCGACGATTTGGATGAACTGGCGGACTTAACATGTTCTTATGTCTCCTTTTGTAGAGATATGATTATTTCATGCAAGAGGGTTAAAGTCTACCCAAATAATAAGCCGTGGGTTACAAAATCAGTAAAGTCTGCAATACAAAGAAAGAAACGTGCATTTCAACAGGGCATAGTATCAGAGCTGCACGCAGCTACCAAAGAGCTTAAAATCGAAATTCTTAAAGCTAAACAAGACTACAAATCCATCTTGGAGAACAAAATGGCTGCTAATGATCTTGGTTCAGCCTGGTCTTGCATGAAAAAAATTACGGGCCTCCATAATCCGAAAACTAGTACTTCTAGCATTTTAGATGAATTTAATTCGGATTTAGAATTTGCCAATGCTCTCAACTGTTTTTATAATCGTTTTGATCTATTTCATTTTAGCAAAGAAATTCATGAACTAAGCCACACACTGAAAGACCATAAGCACTTTAATATCAACCAAAATTAAGTTGAGAGAGAATTCCTGCATGTTAAGACCAGTAAGAGTTATGGACCAGACAATATATGTGGACGTGTACTTAAATACTGTGCTAAGGAGCTGAGCCCAGTGTTCCACTATATTTTCAATCAGTCCTTACTGTTACAACATGTTCCCAGTGTCTGGAAAAATGCTGTGGTTGTTCCTGTTCCAAAATCTAGCCGCCCCATATCCCTCAATGATTTTAGACCAGTGGCTTTAACGTCGATTCTCATGAAGGTTTTTGAAAAACTTGTGCGGTCAGAGATTCTGCAAAACACTGAGCATGTACTGGATTCTCTGCAGTTTGCCTATAGGCCTCACAGAGGAGTGGAGGATGCCACGCTCACTCTTCTTAACCCGCTTTTTAAACACTTGGAGGGAAATGGATGTCATGCTAGACTTCTATTTATTGATTTCTCTTCTGCTTTTAATACAATTCAACCACATATTGTAACCCGTAGGCTTTTAGATCAATTTAATTTAAGGAATAATCTTGCTGGCTGGATTCTTGACTTTTTAACCGAGCGGACACAGCGAGTCAGATTTAATGGTGTCTTATCTGACCAAGTGGTGTCGCCGACTGGTTCGCCACAGGGCACGCCTTGTCCCCTTGTCTTTATCCTGTACACAAATATGTGTCAGAGCATGCATGAGAAGAGAACAATTTTAAAATATGCAGATGACTCTGTCATTGCTAGTTTATTGCAGGATAATGAAGCCAGCCACGGACTATTATTGAACACTTTGTCAGGTGGTGCGAAGAGTCTTACCTTCACTTGAATATTTTAAAAACTAAAGATATGATTGTGGATTTCAGAAAAAATCCCTGTACACCTGACGCCACAGTCATCAAGGGTCAGAAGGTAGAACTTGTGAAGTCATATAAGTACCTTGGGACTACGATAGATTCTAAACTTAACTTTGAAACCAATTGTGAAGCTGTATGCAAAAAAGGGCATCAGCGTTTGTTTTGCTTAAGAAAGCTGTCATCTTTTTACATTGACAAAACCATCATGACATTGTTTTATCGATCTTTTATAGAATCAGTTCTGTCTTATTCCTTGGTGTCATGGTATGGTGCTTTATCGGTGAAGGAGAAAACAAACTGATGCAGATTGTGAAATGGTCAGGAAGCTGATTGGTGAACCACAGCTTAGCCCCTGTCTCTGTACACCAGGCAGTTACAGAGGATCACAAAGTCTATTATAAATCCACTCACACACCTCTACTACACGGGAATTTCAGCTTCTTCCTCTGGTCGGAGGTTAATGGTCCCGGTGCAGAACAAAGCACTACAGGAATAGTTTTATTCCAGCCGTTATTATTCAGATGAACAAATCATCATAGCAATTTTTGCACGCCTACTTATTTATTTATTCAAATACTAATAATTTTTTTTTTTTAGATGTACTTATTTATGTTCCCTTAGGGTTTTTATGGAGGATTTTTATTTTATTTATTTATTTATTTATTTATTTAATTCTTTTAACATGAGTGGTTTTTAACATTGAGGGCTCTAATTTCTTGGCGCAGCGCAGGGTGGCGAAGGGTGGCGTGAGCGTGGCGCAGCCCACGCAGTAGTAATTTTGTCCGTGCAGCCCGCGCAGTGGTAATTTCAGGCGGTGCAACACCATGCGCAGCCACTTTGGCAATTTGGTTTAATGACGGGCCGTGCGCCAGGATGGGTGTGGCGCGTAGGGGGAGGTGTCACATATTCATCAAGACGCAGTGACAATTTCATAGAAAAGTCTTCGCTGAAGTTGCGAGAAAGCTCGCCAGCTCCAACCTGGTTTACTTTCTGTGCAGTGGTAATTTGGCTGACTGGCGCACAGTCGACACGTCACCGAAACCTCACAGGCAGGTTTCAGAATGTCAGGCACATTTCAATGCAATAAATAATTACAGCAACCACTATTTAATGTAACTATCTGAATCAGGGCATAAATTATAGTATCTATATCGATTGTCCTGATGTCAGATGAAAGGCGGTTGGCACGTGTAATGGAAACTCCACCTGGCTTAATCAACGCAGCTGAATCTGTGATGCGAACTAACGACTTCACATCTTTCTCAGCCAACCACAAACTGCCTATTTATATATATATATATATATATATATATATATATGATGCTTGCGTTCTATGCTCAGTAAAGCTGCTTGCACACTGGACGCGAAACAAATTTTTCGCACGACTGATTACAGTCAAAGTCAATGCAAAGACGCGAAAGTCGGACAGGGTTTTAATATATCTCCGTGTCCGAAAGTCATAAAAGTTCTTAGACGTGCAAACTTGGCCATGTCTGTGTTCGACCTTCACAAAATGCAAATTGATAGCTAGCGACTTTTCTTGGTCTTTTTATTTGTGAGTTTTCTTCAGTTGAAGATAGGCAACAGTCTTTATTCGGTCTCTCTTTTGAAAATTAGTCAGATGGATCGAACAGATTCACGCTTTATTTCCACACAAGAGATAAAATAGTGCTTGTAGTCAGTGAGCAAATCAATTCCATGACCATTGACAGTATGAATAAATTATCGCATGCATGATCAAGACTGTCCGAGGCGAAATGCAAAATACTCCATGTCCGGCAGCCAGCAAAAAGTAACAGTATTGGTATGAGAACAGATTTATAACGAAATAAAGAATATAAATATATCACCAACAAACAGAGCATACAAAAAGATGGCCCGCAAATAAATAAATCGCAGTGTTCATTGGATGTTCTGTTTGTTGTTAAAATGTTTCTTTTTATTCTTTATTTCGTTATCAATCTGTTCTTATCGTCCTCTTTTTTTCTTTTTTTTTTTTTTTGGCTGTCAGACACGGAGTATTTTGCATTTAATGTCCGACAGGCATTGTACATTGTCCCGCGCCAATGTCGACTCACTTTATTGAACAGAGCTTAAACAGAAACATTGATTGAAATTCTCGGTACTCATCTTGAAGAACTGAGCCCTCTTATCAAAACATTCACGTTTAATATCTAAAACATTCAGTAGATTTGAAGAAATTAACAGCAATAATCGACTGTCGGACACGGAGTTATACTGAAACCATCCGACTGTCGGAC
This sequence comes from Gymnothorax javanicus, assembly GCA_029692085.1. Taxonomy (NCBI): domain Eukaryota; kingdom Metazoa; phylum Chordata; class Actinopteri; order Anguilliformes; family Muraenidae; genus Gymnothorax; species Gymnothorax javanicus. The sequence continues at coordinate 181,839,913 of CM056194.1, read as the reverse complement.
TCGGAGATATATTAAAACCCTGTCAGACTTTCGGACACGTAGACACTGCGCTCAACGCAGAATCTGTCGTCTTGAAAAATTCGTTTCGCCTAGTGTTTGCGGCTTAATACTAGGCTACTATTATTGTCACTTAGGTTTTATCGTTTTTTAGTGGGGAAAGGAATACAGCCTGATTGCTATGATCTCGTACTGAGTTAAGATCACATATTGAAAATAAAAGTGTAACGATCTTGCATTGTTGTCCATGCATGTTAATCCCAAAATTTTAAGCAGCAACAGGGTGTAATAATAGGAACACGCTATCCATCTTTTCTCTTCCCAATCATGCAGGCAGAAGAAATAAATGAGCAACCGTCGTATTTCATTCCAACTTCATAAGTTTGAATGATCTGACGAGTTTTGTTTTGAAATTCCATTCAAGTTCGCTAATGGTAATAATTCGCTAATGCCCCTAGCTAGCCAGCTAACTCATATTCGTAATGCTTAATATAGACGTAAGCGGTGCAGAAAAACATGCCTGAAGCAGCAAAAGTAAAATGCAATATTAACGCATCATGCAGATATAGGACAGAGGCTTCTATATTCCAGCACATTAAAGGTGAGGAGAGGAGCTCATTTTATTGGTGAAGAGTTGACTTGGCTGTGTTAAACCCACTTAAGCCTTTTCTCCTCCCTCTTTGCCACTTGCGCCGGTAGGAGGGACCGAGGCGGGACAGAGGAGTATTGCGCCAGGCTACGCCGGGCACGAAATTGTAACATTCGCCTGGACACACCCCGTTGGCGCGCCAAGCACCCCCATTCGCGCCTCGCCTGGTCTCTTTAATTTAGAGCCCAAAAGGTTTATGTATTGTTAGATTTTATTTAGTGTCATTTGAGGTGGTTGCCAGGCTGTGGTCTAGTGTGGCTCTGAGCTTTCATGTCTGTGTCATCTTTGTGTATGTCAGTGTTGTATGTTGGATGCTCTCTGATAGCCCAAATTTCAGGTATTTAAAGAACCTGAACCTGAACCTGAACCTGAACCTGTCTAGCTGGTGTGTTGGATGTAGCGTATTTGAAATAAGTGAATTAATACAGAATACACAGTTTGAATATCATACAGATAGTCATGTGCTATCATTTGGACACCATTGTAAGTGTCAGGTTTTATGTGGTTTTTTTTTCTTTGTTTTTTAATATTGTACACTGCATTGAATACGAAATAAATTTTATATATATATATATATATATATATATATATATATATATCTTAACTGTTATGGATCCTTTATAGAGATTAAAGGGCATCTAAAGTCGATTCTCAGACGGGACGTTGAACGTCCAATGTTTACAAACAAATTCATCAATGTTTACAAACAAATCACTTGCTTTTGACCATGACATGACCAATTTCATTCATAAACCAATGTTTTGTGTATATGCGTAGATAATCCTTCTATTTCGGTTCGTTTGCGCAGGTGCGGCTCGCTGATTGGCCCAAAAACAAAAACAATGGGAATCGTCTTTAGATGCCCTTTAAACCTACTAAGTAGGCGTCTACATTGGCATTATCTAAGCTTTTATTATTTGTTGTATTTACATCTGGCTAGCTAACGTTTTTCCTGCTTTGAATAGTCAATCAAAATGCTATTCCCTTTTCACCCCTTTATATATCAGATTTTTAACCCTAATTGTTCGTCTAAAAGCATGTTAATTGTTTTAAACTTTACATCAGTGTTGAAGTACACATTATTATTAATACTCCATAACTTAGCATTCCCACTTGCCATATTAAACTGCAGTTTACTGCTTCTTTGCATCTGCTAATAAACATTTCACTGTAATGACAGTAAAGTTGTATGCAATCTAATATGCATATCAGTTTGATGTTGATTATAATTTATTACTATTATTATTATTTATTCACTTATTTACAGGATTTTTATTTTGTGGTAAGGGCATTTATATTGTATTTCAGTTTTTTTTGTATTTATTTCTAATTTGTTAAGCATGTAAATTGGGTGACATGTTATCTTATAAATTAAAGACAGTGGTAAAAACAATACTATTCAATTTCTTTTGTAAGCGTATGTAAATCGCCGATGGAGGGGGGCGCAATATAAAATCTCGCCTAGGGCGTCACATTGGGTTGGGCCAGCTCTGGTTATCGCACTAGTTCAGAGACAGCGGCCAGCCGTTGATGTTTTTATTTTGAGTATAGGGTGGTATTTTCCTTTTCTGTGACCTAGCAGTTAATTTAGGGGAAGGTGAGGCAAAACGGGCCCCATAACGCCTCACCTGATCAAAGCTGCGGCAGAAATTCAATGCAACTCATGGTGTTCAAGAATCTTTATTTAACTCCCATTAAAACACACATAATCAAAATGGCCCTAAACAGATATTTACTGGAGAAATTCTCAGTTAAAAAAATAACTTGAGGGGGGCCATTTTGTACAAGGATATGCTTATGGGGCAAAATGGCCCACAATTAACAGAACATGAGGCGAACGAGAACGAAAACAGAGGTTTTTTTTCTAAATTTGAAACTTAACATATAAGCATATAAAAATTAACCAGACAGATATATTCAGATCACTAAGGTAAATTTATGCATGTGGTGACTAAACTTGAATGTGGGGTAAAACGGCCTAAGGTTGGGGTAAAACGGACCAGGGGTCATTTTGCCCCTGGACGCATGGGTCGTTTCGCCCCACGACCGACAACAAAATATCTTGACCTCATTAGTCAATGACGTTTCTGTGGCGGACTTTTTGATCTGTTCTCCACCGACCATTGGAACAGACCGCGCAATACACCGTAGGGGTAAAACAATTGCCACGCGCTGTCAATACTTACGCTTATTTTCGGACAGGCTGACCGCAAGATTATCTGGTGCGGAAAAAAATTTTATTTACTTAGATCTTGAAGCGCAACGGCATTTCTCACGGTCGCCCTAGCGTTATTTGCTGCTCATGCGCACTTGTTCATTCTTACAATGTAACTGATAGATAGCAGCAGTTGCAAAGTACATATTTCAAGGGTGGGCCATATAACCTGTGGGGGCCGTTTTGTACCACTTTCCCCTACATTATTTTATTAGTGGTGTTTTTTATGGTTTTTTTATTTTCTTTTATTTGGTACTGTCATATCAACCTTTTTATTTTCCTCACCCCTGTGCCATGTGTAACTATTGAACCAGTTGTACGTAATCCTTCTGTTCCTGTCAGTATAGCACCTGTATTAACCCTTTGTGTTCATTACAATATACATATTCACCTGCAAGCAGTCCCGTTTCCCCAACTATTTTTTCTCTGCGCTAATAATACAGCCATCCTATCTTCCTCTGGGTGTAAGATTGTGACATATGGAATTTCCACTCGTCTAAAAGGTCACCACTCAAAAATTGAATGCTGTGAAGTTGTTTTCAGATTAGTGGAACTAGAGCTTGGAGAGATGTTCATTTTTCAAATGTCATTACAATTGGAGAAAACCTTATGAACTAGTTTAGCTATGGATATATGCTAAGCAAATGTGTATGTACATAACAGGCGCAAGTTACATATACTGCCTGGGCAAAAGGAAAAAAAAAAAAAGAGAAAAAGTCACATACTCTAGTATTTTGTTGAACCACCTTTAGCTTTGATTAGGACACAAGTGCAGTAGCATGCTCTCGATAACCTTGTGCAATGTCATGACATTCCTTTCTGTCCAGAGTTGCTTTCATTTTTCGTCAAGATCTTGAATTGATGATATGATAGTCGGACCCCTGCCTAAAGTCTTCTCCAGCACAACCCAAAGATTCTAAATGGGGTTGAGGTCTGGACTCAGTGGTGGCCATTCCATGTGAGAAAATGATGTCTCATGTTCCCTGATAGCCTGATGAGTGCTGGTATTGTCATTTTGGAATATGCCTATCTCATCGAGGAAAAAACCATTGATAGGAAAAAATGGTCCGTCAGTATACTCATGTGAGCAGCTCACCAAATTATTTGGGCTCATAGCATTGCAGTACCTAGACCTGACTAACTAATGCAATGGCAGGTCAAAACACTGCCCCCGCTGGCATGTGAGATAGGTAGTACACATGATGCACACATCTGTTCATCTGCTTGTCTTCTTACCGTGGTGCACCCATTACTCTGGAACAGGATAAATCTGGACCCATCTGAGCACATGACTTTTTTCCATTGATCCTGAGTCCAATTTTCATGCACCCTAACATTTTGATGCTTTTTCCCAATAAACCTAACTGGTAACTGGTTTTATTGAGGCTACACAGTCATTTAGTCCCAGTCCGCTGTATACACTTCACATTGCGCATGTGAAAATGCTCTAACATTCACTATTCAACATTGCTGTCAGTTCTACTGCTAATTTTGTGCGATTTGACTTCACCCAATGTTTAAGTGATCTCCATGTTGCTGCTGGAAGAGGTGTTGGTGGGCCAACAGGTTGCGCTCTTCCCTGTGGTGAAATAATCTCCAAAGCCCCAGTGCAGTGATGGGGACACTGTACTGACGGACACGCCGTCTTTCGGATGAGATGTTAAACCGAGGTCCTGGCTTACTGTGGTCATTAAACATCCTATGACACTCTTCGATAAGAGGAAGGGGTTCCCCGGTGTCATGGCTAAAGTCCCAACCTGGCTCTTTCGACCTTCTAGCTAATCATCCCCTGATCTAATTGGCTATGCAACTTGACCTCTCCTTCTCTACCTCAACCCCCAGGGCTCCCTTGAAAAGAGATTTCAATCTCAATGGGACTTCCCTGGATTAATAAAGGTCAAAGAGCCTGTGATTGGCGATTTAGATGCCGGAATCTGTAAATTCTGAAATTTAATTGCTAAATAATTCTGTGATTGAATTCCCAAATGTCTTGTTTATCTGGAATAATTTTCCACAGTCTCTGTGACACAAATACTGAGTTATAAAGCCTTAAATAGGCTCATGCACAACAGGAAAAATTGGCATTATTGTATTCAGTATTCAGTATTCATAGTATTCAGCTCCGTCCGTCACGTCCCGTTTGTTGTGAACGCAATATCTCAAGAACGGTCTGACTGATTTCATTCATCTTTGGCTTCAATGTGTATTAGTGTGATACGCCAACCCCAGTCGATTTCCGTGACCTGGCGGGGGACATGGCCACGTTGAGTGGCAACACTTGTTTGTGATGGGTATTCTACTTAAAGGGTTAAGAGACCCAGGGACCCACCCAACTGAGGCGAAGGTGACAACAGGATCCACAAGTTTAGTGGCATCAATGTTTGGCGTCCCCACATTGGAAGGGATGTCCCCGTGCAACAGAGGAAGACTGATCTCAGATCAGTTTTTTGGGTCTCTCTGACAGAGGCCACAGTGCTGACTGCTCTTCCTAACACTATAGGAAATGAGTAATCAGTCGTTTTAAGATACAACTCCGAAATTTTACTCACTACAGCTCCAGGTTCGTGGGCTGCAGTCTTCAGTAATCCCATTACTGATCTCAGTGTGCTTACAAACCCCAATTCCAGTGAAGTTGGGACGTTACGTAAATCGTGAATAAAACAGAGTGCAATGATTTGCAAATTCTTTTTGACCTATTTAATTGAGTACACTACGAACACAAGATATTTAATGTTCAAACTGATAAACTTTATTGGCTTTTTGGAAATATTCACTCATTTTGAATTTGATGCCTGCAACACATTCCACAGGGGCAACAAAAGACTGGCAAAGTTGAGGAATGCTTACAAAACACCTGTTTTGAACATTCCACTGGTGAACAGGTTAATTGGAAACAGGCGATAGTCATGATTAGGTATAAAAGGAGCATCCCCGAAAGGCTCAGTCGTTCACAAGCAAGGATGGGGCGAGGTTCACCACTTTGTGAGCAGCTGCGAAGGCAAATAGTCCAACAGTTAAAGAACAATGCTTCTCAATGTGCAATTGCAAGGAATTTAGGGATTTCATCATCTCCAGTCCATAATAACATCAAAAGATTCAGAGAATTCGGAGAAATCTCTACACGTAAATGACAAGGCCGAAAACCAACACTTTGGAAAACCATTGTCCGTTAACACAGTTTGTCACTACATCTACAAGTGCAAGTAAAAACTGTACCATGCAAAGCGAAAGCCATATATCAACAACACCCAGAAACGCCGCCAGCTTTTCTGGGCTCAAGCTCATCTGAGATGGACTGACGTAAAGTGGAAAAGCGTGCTGTGATCTGACGAGTCCACATTTCAAATTGTTTTAGGAAATCATGAACGTCGAGTCCTCCGGGCTAAAGAGGAAAAAGACCGTCCAGATTGTTATCAGCACAAAGTTCAAAAGCCAACATCCGTGATGGTATGGGGATGTGTTAGTGCCCATGGCATGGGTAACTTGCACATCTGTGAAGGCACCATTAATGCTGAAAGGAACATTCAGATTTTGGAGCAATATATGCTGCCATCCAAGTGATGTCTTTTTCAGGGACGTCCCTTCTTATTTCAGCAAGACCATGCCAAGCCACATTCTGCACATGTTACAACAGCATGGCTTTCGTAGTAAAAGGGTAAGCGGGTAATAAACTGGCCTGCCAGCAGTACAGACCTGTGTGACACGTTATGAAGTGCAAAATATGATAGCGCGGACCCGGACTGTTGAGCAACTGAAGTCGTACATCAAACAAGAATGGGACAAAATTCCACCTACAAAGCTTCTACAATTAGTGCCCTCAGTTCCCAAACGCTTACTTAGTGTTGTTAAAAGGAAAGGTGATGTAACACAGTGGTAAACATGCCCCTGTCCCACGTTTTTGGAACATGATGCAGGCATCAAATTCAAAATGAGTGAATATTTCCAAAAAAACAATGAAGTTTATCAGTTTGAACATTAAATATCTTGTCTTTGTTGTGTACTCAATTGAATAAAGGTCAAAAAGGATTTGGAAATCATTGTACTCTGTTTTTAGTCACATTTTACACTACCTCCCAGCTTCATTGGAATTGGGGTTTGTATTTCAAAAGTTGGGTTGGTCAAAGTCAAGTGCCCTCAAAAAATTAGTTTTTTCCTTTATCTTTGGAGCTGATGTATATATCACAAATATGATCACAGATTCTCATTCTATATGGAAATTTACATAAATATTAAAAGTTTCATCTTGATGGCATGCATCTTTGCAGAGTAATTTATGAAAAAGGACTTCAAAAAGAGGGTGTGGCACATCACATGACACAACAAGGCCAAAATTCAATATGGCCACTTCTCGGAGGAAAGTGAGAATTGACCCCTAAAAAGAGGGAGTTTTTGTTCTCACTCATATACCAACAAAATATAAAAAATCAGTGAAATCGGTTTCAGAGTGTTTCTGCCCCCTGATTAATTTGGGATGGAATGGCCCCAGGACATATATTTTTTTTTAACCGTAACTTGAGGAGACAAATTAAAACAAGGTGCAACTTATTGAAAAATATTTAATACTATGCCTCTGCCTGCCATAGCCTCATACACCTTAAAAGTAGAGCTTTGGCCCCCACATATGACTGACTTCATGTGACCTTGACCTTTGATCTCATGACTTCCAAAACCTAAACAGCCACCCACTGTGATGAGTTACCATGTCTGATTTGATGAAAATCCATCCGCTCCTTCAGAAGATATAGTGAGGACAAGATCTTTGTGATGGGCAGTGTGACAAACGCATGCACAGAGGGACGACTGGGAGACAGAATGCATCCTGCCCATTGTGCGTGAGGAGGCATTATAAAGGTAAACATTACTTGTGATTGATTGAAATATTTATATTGTCTTTGATTCTCAAGACTTGACAGGATTTCTTCTTTTCAGTATTTGTAACCAGTATTTGTGATGGTGAAAAGCCCAAAATTCTGTGGATTTGTATTTGAAAAATGTTGTTGTCAAAGAGATGTATTATGAGCATATTCACCTGCTGGTAAACTGGTATGCCTCCACCCATCTTTGCTCTTTAGAAACCAGCCCTTTTTTGATGCTTCTTTAATACCAGAGTAACACAATTACTTAACCCTGTTTCACATTATCTTATTCTTGCATCTTGACACATCATTCTTCCTCTTAAATTGCCCCTGCACAAACATTTTTTTTTAAATATGTTGCAGTCTTCAGATTTGAAATATATTTTCAATTTAACTAAATTCACAAGTTAACCCTCTAACTGCCTGCTTGACCTTTTGGAAGAGCATATTTTGAGTCATTGTGTCTATTTGAAAGATGTGTTGAACTTAACTGATGAGATTTTTTTCTGCATAACATGCCTCAACTGAGTGTCAGCAATGGCTAAATCAGATCAAGATCATTTCATCACATCTTTCCATTAGAGACAGTGATTCAAAATGTGCTCTCCCAAAAGCTTGTGATAGTGAAAAGGTTAAAGCATCAAATGCTGTGCTTTTGTGGTGTTCTGAATACAATCAAGGGTTAATGGACTTTTCAAATCACTGCTTTTTGATTTGTTTGCATTTTCCATTATGTGACTTTTTTGGAATTAGGGTTGTATATTTTATCTGTGTTTCTAATATGAAGACCATATTCAGGTTGTTGTAATTATGAAATGAAAATGTTTATAAAACATTAAAAAATATTTCTGAGGCTGACCAACAGACTTGAGTCAATTAAGTCACAATTACATACAATAATTTTACAGTAATTCAATAAAATATGAATTGTTAACAGGCACAATCAGAGGCAAAAATAAATATTAAATTCTGACTTGAGTGTTCTAGGCCAAATTATGGTGATGTATATTATCAAATAAAATCATTTGAAGTGTGGTGGGAATGACATTTGTTCATGATGTTTCTGCAAGAATGATAAAAAAGACATAATTGTCATGTAATGCACACATTCATGGACATTGTTGGTAGGCATATTAAACTTCCGGCACTGTGGAAGTGCGAAAAATCTTTTTAAGGCCGTTAATTTTCTTTGAGTATACAGGACCAAATGCACCTGTAGTTGAAGAACACTTAGTCTTATTTTGCGTAAAATACCTACATTACAGGAAAATAGTTAATTGCAGGCCAAGCAACAAAAGTACAACGCATCTATTGAAATTAATAGAATTTGTTTTTTTTTAGCACTATACTTTCTGCCATTTGAGTCTATGACAGCCCATAGAACCTTGCCATGGATTTCGATTAAATTTGGCACACTGATAGAGAACGGTCCAAAGTATCCAGGCATCAAATTTGGGGTAAATCCTTTAATCTTTATAGCACCACAAACATGCCAAATTTTTAGATACATTTTTACTCATAACTTTTGAACCAATTGTCCTGAGGTTCTGATCTTTCTTTCCCTGAATCCATGGGTCCTCTTGAGTCAAATGCTCCGATCGCCATTAAACCTTTGTCAGGGGACACTCAGGTAAGGGGACGTGGGAAAGGAAGTTATGTAACTGAGCAGGACATTTAATATCAAAATAACGGTTATCACAAATGGAGATGAGCTAGGAAGTAGGTAACAAAACAAGACAGTCTTTAAATGGAATAATCAAAACATCCAGGCAAAATCCTTTAATCTAACAAATTTTTAGATACCTTTTACAAATGCCAAACCTTGTAACAAATCAAAACCCCAAAGTATCAACTAAACAAAATAACAGTACAAGGTGACAAAAGTACAAAAAACAAAAAGGCAAAAAAATGTGAAAAATGCAAAGAATACAGCAATTTACAATAATATATCAATATATTTCAAATCAATGAGACCATGGGTTTGATGAGAAATTCATTTTAATTTAACCAATCAGACATCCGGTTTTTTAAGGGCTGGGTACCATCTACTCCCAGCAGCACAGCTTCCAACTGAAACCTGTCATGAATGTCCTGATGTTGCTTGTGCTTTAATCAAAATTCTTGAAAAAATTGCTGTTGATCATTAACCTTCATCCTACCAAGTGGGGTCCATCTGGACCCCGTACTTATATATTTGTTTGCCATTTTAAAAATATGTGACATACTGCCTCACCGTTTCATGAATTTGTCAGAATTTATGTCTTAATTAAAACACTAAAGCACCAGAAGATCTGCTTTTTGCATTGTGAAGGTATAATTAGTTACTAGGGCCCAACCAGACCCCAGAGTAAAACTTATCTGTCTTTTATTTTATAATTGAATAGCACACTGAAAGTTAACTTCTTTTTGGTTGTTTCAGATTCATAATGGCCAGCAGATTATTCCATTGGTCACATTGATTAAGACATTATACAAAATACTACACTACAAAACAAAAACCCTAAATTATTTTGCAATAACTTTTTTGTTTTAAATTCTGTAAGAAAAGACAGAAGTTGTATCCAGAGTGTTTTACAGCTGCATGAGCTGCAAAAATCATGTATTTGATGCCAAAAATTATTTTGTGGTGCTATAATTTGCAAAGTGTATGTATTTTTTCTAAATCTGAGTGCAGATACTGCCTTTAGTGTATACAGATAATCCGAATGAGTTTTTCTTCATTGTTTTTATTATGCTACGCAAGGTACCTCCATATTTGTCATACAAAGATGCCACATACATATACTTGCCACAACTTTAACTGACAGCTGCAAACCATCTCAGCGCACTCATGAAACCCGCTCAGATATAGTTATCTGGACATTGATACCAAGTGAGTGGATATATAACTACGTTAGCAAGCCAGCTCTTAATCCTCTCTATTAAGCACCTTAATATGCGGTAACGCGATTGCAGTCGCGATAAACACTTAAAAATGGTCCACCGACTATGAGTAGACCCTTTCGGTTTAAGGCAAGATTTGGAGTGCGCATGCTCTTTGCAGACTATGTGGGGCAGAAGATGCACAAATCCTATTTAAAGTTCTTTCACTTTCCCCATGGTAAAAGGCAGTTTACAGCGTTGATTCGGACTATAAACAGGAATATTTTTCATTCGGGAACATTCTAGGGTGTACAGCATACATTTTGTGTCTGGATAGCGAGATTAAGAATTCTGCATTCAACCTACTCCAAATATCGATTGATGTTTGGGTACCCAGAGAAACATTAGGATATGAAAACATGTCAAGGGTACGTCCAGTTAAGGAAATTTAGAGTTTAGTTTCAAGTGCTGCTATTCGTGTCAGTAGCCTGTCGTTAACGGTGGCTGTCATGTCACTGATGACACACTGGGTTGCTAGGGTAGGCGCAGCATATGCATTCACGGTATTAAATATTAATGTTAAATTCTAAACCCCCTTTCTCACTGATAAAACTCCACTAAAACATATTGGCGCCCCCCTTTTAAAATCGTTCTGGCAAATAAAAAGCCGGAAAAAAGTGGAGGCTGGATCTGAAGTTCTTTTCAGCTGATGATACAGCTTGACTAAGTTCTATTAGATTTCCCCTACAAACTGAAAGCATTGACTTCTTCAGCGCAACAGAGACTTGAGAGAATATATCGGCGAGATACTGTCAAGGCAAGTCCTTGACGTTGTTATTTTCAGCACGGATGAAAATCCGAAATCAATTGTGAAGCGTTCAGTCAAACAGTAATGATATGGCCTTGTATTTTACATGTGTACCTGCGCACTTATCCATGTTAAGGGGTGATTAGGATCGTGTGTGCTTGCCGATTGTCTTGAACAATGCGAATTCGTCGCAAGAACACCGTTAGCTGACTTAAGGCGTGGGACCCAATCATAGTGGTGTTAATGACATTATTTCACATCCGCAAAACTAACTGGCAAGCAAATGCCAATTTGTTGGCTATATATGTAGCAAGTAATTATGAAATCGAAATCACAAGGAAACCAAATTATTATTGCAAGCAGCGAAATGAAAACCACACCTACACTTAGCTCTGAGGGCCTAAGTTCTGTAATGTGAGCCCCTCACAGCTTACCTAGACTGAAAACGTTGTATGGTACCAACACTCCCCCTTTGGCTTTATATTAATTTTGCGTAGAGTTGAACATCTAGGCCTACTTAAAGTCGCATATAGCCTATAGGATCGAACAAAGACAGGCCCTTTTCAAAATGTGGATACAAAAACTGGACACCGCAAAACAATAACACCTTGAAACAACAAAAGAATTAACAATTATTTGACGATTAGTGGGCCAACTTAAATAACTTATGATATCAACCAGTACCTTCTCCAATCAGATCGCTCTTTCCTTTTAGCTTGCGTTGGTGCGAGATCCTTTCGTTTGAAAGGAAACACAGAGCGAAGCTAACATTATTTGGGTCTACGAAGTCGGGCCAGCCCTGACAAAATGATTACTGCAGACTCTAGTGTGATTATTCGGGATAAAGTTCTTCCGATTTATAGCTCGAATCCACGTCTGTCGTTGTCTCTTGCCATGGTGAACACAAAAAAACATTATGTCCCCGTCTTTATGATACCGGTTTATGCACCCCTCTCTGCAACAAATAGCCACTATTCATAGGTACCAAAAACGTCACTTCCGATGTTCCCACCACCATATTTGTGTCCGATTTCACTTTTCTCCTCTCGCTCATGACTGCGAACACAGTACATTTAAATGAGGAAGAGAGTCAGCATTATTCATTAAAAAAATCAATAATCGGTTGTGATCCATGTTTAGTACCCCTTATTTTATTTTGTCTGTTACCATTTGCGAAGTGTCCGCCCCAACTAACATTTCCTGATGTGGCAGGCTGAAGGAGGGCTCGGGCGGGGAATTGAACCTCAGAAGAGTCAAACACGCTGACCACATCGCCAAAGAGCCAGGCTCTTTGGCAAGGTAGGCAGGGCGCGTACTTATTAGGAGACATTTCTAGTGACAGGACCCTTCAACTGTCACATCTCTCCCCCTCTTTCGGGAGCGTGTCCTCACACTCCATGCCTTCCGCATGCTGCCATCCATTCGGATCCCCCAGATCCTGCCGATTACGCCAGAATGTGGCAGGCCGAAGGAGGGCCTAGGAGGGGAATTGAACCCCAGACTCCCGGGTAGTAGTCAAACACGCTGACTACATTGCCAAAGAGCCAGGCTCATTGGCAAGGTAGCCAGGGTGCATACTTATTAGGAGACATTTCTAGTGACAGGACCCTTCAACTGTCACACTGATATTTATATATACCTTGAAACCCTGAAGGCTTTCAAATGTACGGATGCCAATCAATATGCAGTTGCAGGATTCGTGAGCAACGCTAGAAATCTGGAGACAAAAAATGTCTAAGTCACAATAGGACATTAAGTAGGCTAACTCAGCAACAATTATCAGTCGTGTTATCTTGGCGGTGATTAAGTCTGAAGAGCTACTCTTAGCTTGTTTGTTTTGGAGTGGGCTATGGCTGAGGCTACAGGTGCAACTTTTCATGTGGTGTATTATGGTCATTTGCCAATTCTGATCTTAAAAACAACGGACTACCACACGTTTTTCGATTTGCATATCAGTATTTGAACGATTTTGTTACCAGTTGCAGGTTTAGGCAGTTTAATGTTTTCTTCTGTAGCTATTCTGTTTACCAATCTTAAAAAAGGTAGCCTAGCTAATAGTCCAGGCTCTTTGTTTTTACTGGCAGGTCTAAGCTAATTCGTCACTATTTTAAAACGTTGTTTTCTGTGTCAAACCATCAAACGCAAAGAAACGTTAGCTAGAAATGAAACGTTAAAAAGAGAAACATATTTTAATGAATGCGATATGCTACTGTTTGCAGTCCACCTTAAATGAAAGTAGCCTACTGCTTAGCAAAACTAGTGTTTGTCTAACGCAATGTTTATTAGCTAAAGTTATGTCTTCACTCGTTATAATACAGTCTCGCTAAGTTTGCCAACGTAACCATTAAGATAAGCGAAACGTCTGAGGAATATTCGTGCAGATACCGTAAGAGCTATCACTGGAACAAATGCATGCGATTATATCTCGCAGGTAAGCATGCTTAAGTTACCGTTTGTGGCAAACCCATTCAAGTTCTGTAACGTTTCGCTACCTAGCAAGCACGTGAACGATGTTAATTACTGCTTTGTCTCCTAAAATATCAAGAACTGGTTTGACAAAATGAACAATTAATAGCGCGACTCAATGACGGTTTCCCTGTAAGTTAATTAACTGTATTTGAGCTTTTAAAATGTTTCCCTAGAGTTTTCCTGGCAAGGGGTGCTTAAGGATAAAAAATAATAATTAGCTAAGTTGAGGACAAACGCAACTTGCTAAAAACAAAGCGCTGACAGCACAATCACTGGGAGTTAGATGCAGGCTGCCCGTGGTCCCTTCTGATGGAAGCCAACCATTTATTCTGCCAGTTTAGCAAAGTCTTTCGCGATGGAATGCAACTGTAGTGTGAAGTTTCTCTGACAACTGTTGTTGCAGCAAACTGTGCGACATATCCAGGGCATATTGGATTCACTTAATTTCAGTATTTCGTACATCTTCATGTCTCATCTGCCAACTACAATCAATGGCTGCGGGATGCAGCTGTGACCATTTTGGACACAAACATGGCGGCGCGAAAGCACAGTGATGTCAGATGGTCCCTATGAATATTTTCTTTTGCCCCACATCAGCTATATTGGGCATGCGCGCGTGGACTTCCGGCCTTAAACCGAACTGGTCTATTGGACAAGCCGCAAACCGAGCGTTAATCGGACTGGATCATGTTAAATTTACGATTACATGTTTCTTTCATTTCCCCCACTGAGCCAAAGTTGGTTCGGACATTTTGACTTTCAAAGGTTATATTTGCTGAACATCATGAGACTAACTTTAATTCTTTCCCTATAACTTCACAGTATAAGTCATAATTATGACCTCACCTGAAGCCCTGATACACCTGTATCCCCAACAGCTTGCTCTGTTTCTCTAGTTTGCTGCTGTGCTTCCTGCATATAAAATAATTCATTTATAATGGCACCTTCACGGGTTTTCTCCATTGAAATTCACGTCATAATTTGACATATCCACCTGGTTTATATTTACTACTGATAGCAACCCGATTACTAACCAACATGTGACTGAAACTGGCGAACATGTTTAATTAACATTCGTTGGCATTATTTCCGGTAAAAACTAACTAAGGTAGCTAGCAACTTTTCAGAGTGCATCGTCAACACTGGTGAAATCTGCAAGCGAAACAGCCTACAGGGAACTAAGCCAGTCAAAAAACAGACCGGTCTCAAAGACATATTTGGGAGGCGGTGCCGAAGTGGGAAAAGATTTAACCCTTTATGTGCCGCATGAAACGCATTTTTGTCCCTTCAACCTTAATATTGGTGTGGACATTTCAGCCATCGTTTGAGATTGGTATGGACACGTCCATACGGTCCATACACAATTCTACGCCATTGGCGGTGAGGCACTTCGACCTAAAACGGTACGTGGAAACAATTGCAATGAATTCCCCACCCGCAAGGTAGCAGATTTCACCTGACTCGATGATACAGTAAAGCTTGGTAGTTTACATTAGATAACAGGTGGTTGCTTAATGCCAATTTATTATTGTTCTTTTCCTGTGTCCCAGGTTTTTTCTTATTGTGTTTGTGATGGTTGGTAAGGAATGAATCCTGTTATCATGCAATGTGATTTAAACAGTTCTAACAAAACTGTCAGATATTGTTGCATTTTTAATTGTATTTTTTTTTAATCAATGCGCAGTGATGCACTTGTGTAATTTTGTTAACTTCAGATAATAATAAAACTTTGTTCAGTAAGCATTAAGTCTTTTCATTATAAAAAAAACTAATTAATTTCAGTTAGAACCTTGTACATACGTCTCTTTCTTCGGTCATTAAGTTTACAGGGTTCCATTCGTCATTATTTCCAAAATAATCCATGAACTTCTAGTTAAATTACTGAACTCTTCTAACAGTGAGAGAAAGTGTCAGTTGATAAATACGTTCAGTGTTTCACTTCGGTGTATCAATATAAAGATCTCCTATAATGAGCAGCCAAACTTTGCAAGCAAATTCCTCAAGACTTTCTAAAAGTTAGTCACAATCCTGCAATTTCTAATATAATAATACAATCCTGAGGTCCAAGTATTTGAAAAATAAAATCAAATGCCTACTATTGAGGAACCAAAGTGGAAGTTATAATCAAATTTCACATGCATCATCACACGATAGGACCCTGACATATGAAGTCTCTGAGCCGGCCATTTTGTTTGATTAGTTATCATGGTACAACCCCAATTCCGATATAGTTGGGACGAAGTGTAAATTGTGAATAAAATCAAAATGCAATGACTTTCAGATCTCATGAGCCAATATGTTATTTACAATAGAACATAGATAACATTAAAAATGTTGAAACTGAGACATTTTACAATTTTATCCACAAAATAAGCTTATTTCAAATTTTCTGGCTGCAGCAGGTCTCAAAAAAGTTAAGACACAGGCAAAAAAAGGGCTGAAAAAGCAATCAATATATGAGAATCAGCTGAAAGAACATTTAGAAAGTAATTAACTTGACTGGCATCAGGTGTGTAACATGATTGGCTATAAAAGTGATGTCTTAGAGAGGCTGAGTCTCTCGGAAGTAAAGATGGCCAGAGGCTCTCCAACTTGTGAAGGCTTTCGTAAAAAAATTGTGGAATGCTTTAAAAACAATGTTCCTCAACGTCCAATTGCAAAGGCTTCGAAGGTCTCATTATCGACAGAGCATAACATCATCAAAAGATTCAGAGAAACTGGAAAAATCTCTGTGTGCGTAAGGACAAGGCCGAAGACCTTTACTGGATGCCCGTGATCTTCGGGCCCTCAGACACCACTGCATCAATCACCGGCATGATTCTGTCATTGACATAAACAAGAGTGGGATCAAATTCCAATGGCTAAACTCAAGAAACTTGTCTCCTCAATGCCCAGACGCCTCCACTCTGTGTTAAAAAGAAGAAAGGATGCTACACCATGGTAAAAAGGCCCCTGTCCCAACTTTTTTGACACTTGTAGCAGCCAGCAAATTTGAAATGGGATCATTTTGTGGATAAAATTGTAAAATTTCTAAGTTTCAACATTTGCTATGTTATCTCTGTTCAATTGTGAATAAAATACTGGCTGGTGTGATTTGAAAGTCATTGCATTTTGACTTCATTCACAATTTACACTTTGTCTCAACTATTTTGGAATTGGAGTTGTATTGTCATTTTCAGTGGTTGTTTTATGGTAGGCTATGGAAGCCCTCGGTGGATTTTGGTGGATTTTGGCATCCATGCAGAGCAGAGTGCAGGGGAACCAGGCACCAAATTTAGAGCCAATCCATCATTCCCTGTAGCGCCACCAATAGCGCCACATACAGGCACATTTCAGATTACATTTCTGATATTAACTTTCAATTTATTTCTCCTAATATTGTGAGTCTTGCTTCCCTTGAATATCTCAGTCATAATGAAATAAATAGATTCATCCAACTGTATTGCAAATTTAAAAAAAAAAAAAAAAAAAACATATTTCTTGAAATCCTGCTTTTGTGAACCAGTCCTATCTATTGACTATACATAGACATAAAATTTGGCATGAATCCTATATGACCAAGTGTCTGATTAAGCAAAATTATTCTTTGTAGATACCTGAAAATTAGTTGAATATATACGCTCTTGGAGTTCATGTAAAACTAAAATATTTCATGTAAAAATTGCTACAGAAAAAAAAACAATACAATTTGCCTCAGCAGTACGCATGGATAAGATGACCTGAATGGGATTAAATGACACAACAAGCCACAAAAAGCAAGAAATTTATTTATAAAATGCCGAATAAAATAGAAAGCAGCGGTACAGAATAAGATCACTGGATTTCTCCAAACACATACAATTTGTAAGGACATATCAAGAAATTCCAGCTGTAAGAGCTGAATATTTTGAAATTATATTGTTGTAAATCATGACTTTGGCATGCATTTTTGATTATTCAGGTGGAGCGTAAGCATAATGAATGGATTTCGCAGCGTGTTGTTCACTTTGCTTCGTCAGAGGTCAGGTGGTGAAGAAGCAGAAATAAACGCAAAAGATTTTCACTATTATACTGTGATCGGTCACTGGGGGCAGGCTTGTACTTGGCGCACTGGGAGCCGCCGAGCTGAGGGTCGCAGGTGAGTCTGTATGCGTAGACAAGGCCTCCTCCTTCCTTCAGAGAGCAGCTGCCTATGTGGGTCCCTTCGTGGAGCTTCGTACTGCAGGTGCCCAGGAGGTCGTCGTACTGTGTGTCTGCGTCCCACACCTCAAAAGTCAGTTCATGGGAGGCTTCCACATGCCCCAGGTCGTAGTCCAAGTCCCATTGAGGGTTGTCATCCCCGTCAATGCAGTGGGTCTGATGGAAGTGGTGCCAGTACCTGACCTTCACGTAACCGTCCGTGCTGCTCGTCGTATCCCCATACAGCCCCCAGGCTCTGATCACCTTCACCTGAAGCCGGCCCCTCATTGGCTCGAGCGGACAGCAGTCGTGAGAGAGATTGGGCTGCCCAAAACACTGCTCAGCGGGGCCATCCTTCTCGACGGCGTTCTCTACGAGGTACCATTGGACGGCGGTTTTCACATTCTCACGAATGCCAGGATTGGGAATGAGCTGGTGGAGCGGAAACAAGGAATACGACAAAACCTGTGGGGCGTCCTTCAGGCTGGTCAGCCAACTTTGAAATGCTGCAGAGTCATCCTTGTTAAGGGACACCTCCCCCAGCCAATCATTGCCCCCTATAACCTCAGTTTTGTGGTTCAGGTAATGCAGCTGAGACCCCGTCTGGACATCTTGGTTCTCCAGCAAAGACTTGCACTGGTTGCTGGTAGCGGAACGATCTTGAAACCCAAGCCCCACAGAGAGGCCGGCGGTGAGGCAGTCTTTGATTTTGGAGGGCAAGTGGTGGTTGACAGTGGCCAGACAGGTGCGGATGGCGGTGAGCCTGGTAAACCTGCCACCCAGAGTCACTTGCTGGATGTAGTGCGTCCCGTAGGTGTTGATGAATCGCCTGTACAGGTACTGGGTGCTCCTGTTATACTCCTGAGGCAGAGAGCCCAGCTGCTGTCTGAACTCCAAGCTCAGAGGCGGGCGGTCCGACACACGGTAGCTACGAAATGGCAGCAGAAAGGAGTGAGAAATGAATGATTAAAAGCCAACAGAAAAGCGTTAAGAGTGATAAAATAGAGAATAGATATAAAAGTGGTGCTTTGGAGGTATCAGAGCCACTAAGGCTGTTGGGGTCACACTGCGATGTCATACTGCCACACATGACAGAGAAGAACAGATTAGGACAGCTCAGTTATACACAAAACCATGCTGTTACACTTCCTCATAATCTCAAAAAAAAAAAAGAACAACTCAAATTTAAAAAATCTAATGGAAATGACAACAAAAGTCTGCCTATGCTTTCTCTTTAAGCTAGAGACAACATTCTAAAACTGAAGATGGTCACATTGTGGTAAAAGTTACTTGGACTTTTCCATTCAATTGTTTTTTTCGTAAAATATTTCTAACATCTTACAACATCACAAGTGCAGTGCAAATGTTTGCGACAGAAGTTGCAATCTTCTGGGATTGACTTGTGTCAAGTATGTTTTTAGGTTGATGACAGTTACTGTATATGTAATATTGACTTATTTGTTATTTTTGAAAACTTAAGGTTTTGCTGGTGTTTTGAGACTACCTTTCATGGTAACTGGGGTGTGGCAAATTAACCTTTGGGCAACAAGCATCAACTAGCAGTGCTCATGCAGTCCAGCAAACTCATATTTCAGGGGCCAGACCCACCGGTAGTGGCTGCAGCTGAGCTGGTGAGCAGCGAATACAGACTTGTCGATTGCAAAAGCAGAGGTGGCGAACTCGACGGCAGGGGCACGGCTGCCACCCAGAATCCAATCTTCTGTGTCCTGGATGTCCAATCCCTCGGTCCAGTCATTCTCAATGAATTTGATAGGACTTCTGGCTACAGAACTTACAGTCTCATGTAGGGAACTAGACAGCTCCCGTTTGCAGTGAGTAAATGATCGCCAGTCCAGCACGGATACTGGCAGCTTCTGCAGCTCGTCTCCATTCACCTTGTTCTCACAAAGAGTGCAAGTTTTGTTGGCCGTCAGGAAGGTCTGCAGGTCAATGACAAAGGCAGTTTTGCGCTGGAGCTTGACAATGTCGAAGCCCTCTCCCGCCAGGTTGTGGCCTGGGACGAACGGAGCCACCTCACATTCCTCCCGTGTCCCCACCCGACACGCGGGGGCCCCACCCAGCTGTCCCAGCAAGGCCAAGAGGCACAGGTGCAGTCGGGCATCCATAGCTGTCCCTGACAGAAAAAAAACAAGAGGAAGAATTGTATAGCAAATCCCATTATCAGGGAAGAGAAATAAATCATATGTCATCATTATTTCAATGTATTTTTTTTTCTAATCTAAATGTCTATGGCCATAGCTACTTTTCTTTCAGGAAAAGGTTATAGAACTCATTTTCATACCCCAAATTTTTTCTCCTCTGAAAGAAATTAAATCAAGGGATGTTAAGCTGTTGGGCTATGTCAAAAGCTTCAAATAAAACAAATTCCACCGTGCTAACATTTATATTTACCAAGAAATCTGGGAAAAACTAAAACTAGTGAAAATTCAACATGGCTGCCGTTTCCATGGCAATGGGCAAATTTACATAAGTGATCTATTTTCCATTCTTATCCAGAGAATGTATATACTTGACTGGTAAATGAATTGTGTCTATTACTAGTATGAATTCTTTAAAAGGTTGTCATTTACCGCCGATGCCCCCTGAACTTCCATTTTGCGCCTTTATTGCCACTAGTTTTCAGCAAATTGCTCTCTTTGAAATGCTTGATGGTGTTTCTTACGGTGCCATGGCAGAATTCAACTTCTTCAGATCATGTAAGGCCACAGTGCGGCTATGAAGAATTTCAGCGCTCCCTCCCTCATGCCATCGTGTTAAACACTGTGTCTCTGCTCAAAATTAATGCCATATTATGTTTGTTTATACTGGAACTGCTGACCATCAGAGGTAATTCTGCAGAATAATGCTGCCTCGCACCAGTTTAAACACATTTTTTTGCATTGATAATCATGGAGTAAGTCTTTAAACATGCATTCAGGCTATGCAGGAGTCAAAAAAATAAAATTTATGACACCTTTCAATTGTTATTAAAAAATTGATGTTTTCTGTGTTTTTTGTTTTAAAAACCTTTATACTTGTCTGTTTTTGACATTTTTCAATTATTATTAAAAATTTTTGTTTTATCACCCATATTTACCTCATTATACTTTTGGGAATGATTTTTCTTTGTTCTCATCACCTACAATAGTATTTTTCAATGCATTTTCAGCAAAAAAATTATCAAGAAGTAATATATTAGGACCCCTTTTAGACGAAAGTGGTGGTGCATAATTGTCACTGCACGCTCTTGGAGCTGTGTATAATAATAATTGGCTCATTATAGAGATTAGCAGTTTTCTTTTCAATACGCAAACACATGGAAGAAGAGTTCTTGCTTAATGAAATAATTCCAAGGAAGGTAACTAGAAGGTTAGGGGAAGATGATCCGGAGAAAAATAAGACAAGACCAGTGACTAATATACACAAGACATACAGAACAAGAAAATCAATCAGTAGGAAAACTGAAAGGGGCCACAAGGGGAAATAAGGAATCAATCAATTATTTGCTGACCTGTCCATTATAGCAATATTAATCAATGTTATTTCTTCACCTGTCATTGGTCAGAATATTATAGCTACATCACCACGTTCATTCTGCATCTGTTCACGCCAGTAAAACACTGAAGCTTATGGTCACACGCGTTCATTGAACAGAAATATCTAGATTTTGTTCATCAAAACACCGTTTTTTATGGTCACAGGACATTGCATCAAACAGAAAATATCTAGATTTTTTCATCATTTTCATTTTCTCAAAAATTCAGCAGGACATACAATGTAGCTACTGTGAGAAATCTTACACAGCGTTTAAACAATTTCAAACTAAAAAAATCCAATACTTGGTAAAATGATGACATTAAAATGTTCAAATAACTCCTGTTGTATGTATAGTTTTATAAGATGATTGGCCTTTGCTTATTCCTTGTTGCAGAGTAAACTGCTAAAAACTAAACTGAATCAATACATTTTATCAAGGTGTAACTGCAGGCGACAAAGCAGATTCCTGAAAATTTGGCTCCATTCTTCACTGATCCTGTTCTTAATGAAATACCAACATTTATTTATGCGACAATTTTGATGCTTGATGGGCCTTGCTTATGATAAAACATCGACTGTTCTTAATGAAAAGCCAAAATTTAGACTTTGTCTCCTAAATTTATTTGCAGCAAGTAACAGTATTTTAACAATGATGATGTGACATCAGGGCTCTGTCCAGTATATTTTCTGTACAGACTGTTCTGTAATGAAATTCCAAAAATTTATTTATGAAACTATTTTTTTAATGGAATTGAGGATTCAAATAATACTTTTTGAAATGTTCCTTTACACTTGAGGAAAACATTAAAAAAACATCTAAAGCCAGAAGTTGAATTTAAAAGTGTAGGGTGCCTAAAACTTTTGCACATTTTGTTATTTTGACGTGAAAATGGAAACTGTGATGTCCTTCATTGAAACTAAGGCCTGAACCATCCACAGGTTTGAATAAAGAATAAATGCATTTTATAAAATGTCCCAGCTGGCATCGAACGCTGACCTTTTCGCAACAAATGTTGAAATGTCAATTGTCAAGAAAATGTTTTATTTCAACATCAAAAAAAACATTGAATATTAACTGGTTGAAGAAGTGTTGAAAATTACTAAAACAAATTCAACGCTAAATGTCAACTTTGAATGATTAACTTGTTTGAATCAACATAATGTGACCAATTACAATCAATAAATTCTACCTTTTGTCAATATGTCATTTGAAGAGCAAACATTATTCCAACATTAAAAATAACGTTGAACATTAACTGGTGCTGAACAATTTTTTTATTTATGACCAATTATTAAAATGTTCAAATGTTGATGGTGTTTTGGATGGTAGAATATCATTTTTTGATATGATTGCATAAGATTTCAGCGCTGTAGAACCGTCAGTAAATTAAGGCCACAGGCGTGTACATTTGAAGAGTAAACGTGCAAAAATGTTGAATATTTAAATAAGTTTTATATTTATGTATGATACATGAATATCCAACGCTGATTCAGCAAAAAGAAACAAAAAGGACTTATGGAATAGTAAAAAAAATGTCATTTTCTGAATTTTGTTTATATATTTTAATATATATATATATATATTTATATTTTTTTTTAGAACTATTATAATCCCTGAGATGTTTAGAGAACCCTTTCACATCATTTTGATGATGATGATAATGATGTCTCCTTGATTTTACATTATTGATGATGGTCATTGGGTTCCCACTAATGAGCTGTGTGTTGATAATGATGTGCTCATTACAGACCTATTTTATTTATTACATTACACATGATGCTGTAGAAGGTTTGATTAAGCTGTTCCAAGGAAAACAAATTGGGTAGTGTACAGATTATAACATGGTAGATAAAATGTCATTTCTATGCATGCTGAAATATATATATATATATATATATATATATATATATATATATATATTTAGATTTAGAACCCTTAAAACAGTCTTCACCTGTTCTGGTTGGTTAAAATGTATTTCTGTCTTTGGTATTTTCTGCCTATATATTTGCATATGTCTCCTTGATTTAACATACAAAAGATCAGGACCATTTTGTTGGACAGCATTATGAGCTGGATCCCAGTTTGAATCATGTTGTTTAAATTAAGGAGACCTTCAAATGTGTGACAGGGTCCTGCAGGGTAAATGCTGACATAAATGATTCAGCTGATCAGCTCATTGTTGGAACCTAATGACCTGATCTGGGTTTTGATCAATGGTAACAAAATCTGTTAGCTGCAGGGTCTTGTTGCTGCCCAGGAAAAGGGTTGATTTCGTTTCTTCTCGACCATAGTGAAAAAAAGGGTTCCTTTACTGGTTAGCAATGTATTAATAGAGATTTTTGGTTGTAATATCATGCAAAAATGGTGTATGATTAGTCATACTAGTTCAGTAATTCAGTTATACACCAATTCTTGGGTAAAAAGTGACATTTATTCACATTTATTTTTAGTGTTGCTTGTGGTTAATTTTATTTATATTTTTAGTGTTCCTAAAAACACATTTCAAAACATTGTTGCTGGACTGGGAAAAAAAATTTCAAAAAATTTTGCACAATAACAGTAAAAAGGCTTTTATAAATTAAATTGTGTTCTGCATAAATATCAGGACTGGAATGTTGGAATTTACTAAAAATTGTGCACAATGTTTGATCAATAGTAACAAAGTGTCTCTTAGCTGGCATAATGTCTTGTTGCTGCCCATAGAAAAGTTTCATTGAAATGTTAACAAAATACGATAGATCGCCGATGAAAATGTCTTGTTACTGCCCCTGTAGTTCTGTAATCTCTTCAAAAATGGCAGTAATGATTAGTCATTTAATTCCATGTCTTCTCGAATCTGTCCAAAAGTGACATTAGATTTATCCCATTTTAAGAATTTATTATTTTAGTGTTCTGGCTGTGGTTAATTTTGTTATATTTTAGCCATCTTGTCTTTCAAAAATGATTATCAGGACTGGAGTTGAGGTGCAGCCTTTTAACTTTATTCTGCACATTCTCAGTAAAAGGCTTTTTATAATATATGTTGTCCTGTGCTTTCAATAAACACTTTGCATTTGTTGAAATTAAAATTTAACTGTGAAAAAAATACATGCAAAATATTATTTAGACTGCAGTCCTTTAAATTTAAATACAATGCATTCTGTTTTAAATTGATGATTTGGCATAACAAGAAACCTATTTAGTTGCAGCAAACAGAAAATATCCAGATTTTGTACATTATTTTATACACATTCCCCAGAAATTCAGCAGGACATACAGTAGCTACTGTGCAGAAATCTTAGGCACGTTTAAACAATTTCATTGGGCAAAAACACTTGCAAAAATGATGACATTAAAACGTTCAAATAACTGAGAAATGTACAACACAGAGTTGTAAACTGCTGAAAACTAAATAAAATCAATATTTGGTGTGACTGCACTTTTCCTAAAAATTTGGGACACTGTCCTGTGGTAGTATAGTTTTATAAGATAATTGGCCTTTGCTTATTCCGAGCAGAGTGAGAAAACTTCCCACCGTTCTTCTGCAGACTGACTGTCTCACATCTACAGCGCCCTCCATAATTATTGGCACCCCTGGTTGGTGATGTGTTCTTTAGCTTCTAGTAAATTCAGTTTTTTTCTAAATAATATAGGACCACAATGAAAAAAAGAGGAAAATCCAACCTTTAATTCAAGTGCATTTATTCAGTGGGAAAAAAATCCCACATTAAGAAATAATTCTTTTACATCAAATCATGTGTGCCACAATTATTAGCACCCCTGATGTTAATATTTTGTACAACCCCCTTTTGCCAACAAAACAGCACCTAATCTTCTCCTTTAATGTTTCACAAGATGGGAGAATATAGAAAGAGGGATCTTCGACCATTCCTCTTTGCACAATCTCTCTAAATCATCCAGCGACCTGGGTCCTCTCCTCTGCACTCTCCTCTTCAGCTCACTCCACAGGTTTTCAATGGGGTTGAGGTCTGGGGACTGAGATGGCCATGGGAGGAGCTTGATTCTGTGCCTGGTGAACCATTTCTGTGTAGATTTGACCACATATTTAGGGTCATTATCATGCTGAAAGACCCAGTGACGACCCATCTTCAGCTTTCGGGCAGAGGCCACCAGATTTTGATTTAAAATGTCCTGGTATTTCAAAGCGTTCATGATGCCATGCACCCTAACAAGGTTCCCAGGGCCTCTGGAAGAGAAACAGGCCCACAGCATCACCAATCCTCCCCCATTCTTCACAGTGGGCATGAGGTGCTTTTCTGCATACTCATCTTTTGTGTTCCGCCAGACCCACTGAGAGTGTTTGTTGCCAAAAAGCTCTATCTTGGTCTCATCTGACCAAAGCACACGGTCCCAGTTGAAGTCCCAGTACCGCTTAATGAACTCCAGACGTTTGCGTTTATGATTGTGGGTGAGAAAAGGTTTTTTCCGTGCATGCCTCCCAAACAGCTTGTTGGCATGTAGATAGCGCCTGATGGTTGTTTTGGAGACTTTGTGACCCCAAGATGCTACCATTTGTTGCAATTCTTTAACAGTGAGCTTTGGAGAACTTTTTATTTCTCTTACCATCCTCCTCACTGTGCGTGGTGGCAAAATAACCTTGCGTCCTCGTCCAGGCTTGTTTACCACTGTTCTAGTTGTTTTAAACTTCTCAATGATTCCTCTGACAGTAGATATGAGCAGGTGCAGGCGAGTGGCTATTTTCTTGTAGCCATTGCCTGACTTGTGAAGGTCAACACACATCTGCCTTACTTGAATGGTCTGTTCCTTTGTCTTTCCCATGTTGAAGAGTGGATAAGAGAAATGGCCTCTGTGTCACGTCATATTTACACCCCAGGGAAACAGGAAGTGATGAATTACTAATTAAATGTTCCTAGATACTCTGATCAACTTTGTAAACTACTGTAGAAATGACAGAAATACTTCAATTGCATTTATATCCTAGGAATTGTTAGGGGTGCCAATAATTGTGGAACAGGTGATTTTATGAAAAATAATTATTTCTTAGTCAGGGATTTTTTTTTTCCCCTTAAAATTCACTTGAGTTGAAGGTTACATTTTTCTACAATTTTCAGTGTGAGAGTATGCTTCTGCAATAATAATTGAATTTATTTTAAGGCTTTTAACACATCTTAACCAGGGGTGCCAATAATTATAGAGGGCGCTGTATCTTAGCAAGTAACTGCAGACAGTCATGAAGATGTTGACATCAGGGCTCTGTCGACAGTATATTATCTGTATCAACTGTTCTTAATGAAATACCAATATTTATTTATGAAACTGTTTTTTTTATTAGAATTGAGGATTCAAATATACTTTCAATCTTCAGCAACACTAATGAGGAAAACATAAAATAAACATCTAAAGCCAGAAGTAGATTTTTAAAAAGTGTAGGGTGCCTAAAACTTTTGCACAGTACAGTATTTTTGATCGTTGGAAACTGTGATGTCCGCTTCAATTTAAACTAGGCCTGAAGTTCCACAGGTTTTGAATACAGCGGCTGCATTTTACAGACCCGTCCCAGCTGGCAGTCGACCAACCTTCAACGTTTTAATGTTGTTGAAATGTCAGTTGAAGAAAACATGTTATTTCAACATCAAAACAACATTGAACATTAACTGGTTGAAGAAGTGTTGAAAAATTACTATTGATTCAACGTTAAAATGTCAACTTTGAATGACTTGTATGTTGAATCAACATAATGTGTACAACCATCAATAAATTCTACCTTTTGTCAATATGTCATTTGAAGAGCAAAAGTTATTCCAACATCAAAATAACATTTAACATTAACTGGTTGAACAAGTGTTGATAAATGACCAATTATTAAATGTTCAAATGTCGCGTTTGGATAGCTGACCTGGTAAAGTGCATACATTAAGGCTGAATAGAACCGTCAGTAAATTCTTCCTTTATGTCGGTTGAAGAGTAAACGTAAACAATGTTGAATATTAAATGGTTGACGTGATCAATGCTTTTCCAACGCTGATCAGCGCAGAAATGACTTATGGAAAGTAAATTCGTTTGAATACATTTTAATACAATACAATACAATGCTTCTATTTATCTATTTTTTTTTTGTTTTATGATGAGATGATTAGAGAACTTGAATATTATTTTGATGATGATGATAATGATGCTGATTATTATTATTATTATTATTATTATTGATGATGAACCCCTTATAATCCAAGACCAGTGTTTCCCAACCCTGTTCCTGGGGTACCCCTGCCCTGCATATTTCAGATGTCTCCTTGATTTAACATACCCAGATC
This sequence comes from Gymnothorax javanicus, assembly GCA_029692085.1. Taxonomy (NCBI): domain Eukaryota; kingdom Metazoa; phylum Chordata; class Actinopteri; order Anguilliformes; family Muraenidae; genus Gymnothorax; species Gymnothorax javanicus. The sequence goes on along the minus strand of CM056194.1, from coordinate 181,812,089 downwards.
AGGTCATTAGGTACTCCACTAATGAGCTGATCAGCTGAATCATGTGTGTTAAATTAGGGAGACCTATAAAATGTGCATGACAGGGGTACTGCAGGAGCAGGGTTGGGCCTCACTGATTGAACACACCTGATTCAGCTGATCAGCTCATTAGTGGAGTACCTAATGACCTGATCTGGGTGTGTTAAATCAAGGAGACATCTGAAATATGCAGGGCAGGGGTACTCCAGGAACAGGGTTGGGAAACACTGTCCTAGACCATTGCTTCAACAGTCTGGGTTCCTGGGTGGTTAGCAATGTATGGTCTTTGGTTGCAACATGCATGCACTTAATTGCTTAATGAGCGCATGCGCCAGAACCAGCAAGCACAAAACGTGCTTGGCGCCATTTTGTTGGACAGCATTATGCCAAGGGGAGACGGATTTACACAGCACTGAAAAAGCTCTGAAAAAGGTAAGGAAAGTTTTGAAAGTCCCTTCCCAGAATTAAATGTGTTCTGACATAAATGCTTACCGCTAAGGCGAATGTTGAAATTAATGCTTGTTGGCGTTTTGATCAATGGTAACTAAGTGGCATAATGTCTTGTTGCTGCCCATAGAAAAGTTTCATTGATTTTGTTTCTTCTCCGATCCCGCCGTGAAAAAAACGTCATTTTACTGTTTAATTGGTAATTAATAGAGATGCATTATCTGTAATATCGTAGCGAAAATGGTGTATGATTAGTCATACTAGTGCAGTAATTCCAGTAATACACCAATTCTTGGGTAAAGTGACATTGTATTCACTTATTGTATTTATTTTAGCGTTGCTGGCTGTGGTTAATTTTGTTGTATTTTTAGTGTTCCCGTGTCTTTCAAAACACTTATCAGGACTGGAGTTGAGTTTCCAATTTAACTGTATTCTGCACAATAACAGTAAAGGCTTTTATAATATTGTTGTCCTCTGCATTTAAATATAACACTTTGCATGGAAATTAAAATTTACTGGATAAAAAATACACTTTGCACTGGGTTGTAGACTGCAGTCCCTGTATGTGTCTCTTCAAGAGCCACAATGCTCTTTCTGATGACACACTTGATGCTGGAATACATTAGATGAAACATGCCAGTTTTAAGAATGCAGAGAGATGCGCACTCTGAGAAACTTCTTATACACATTTTTTTCAGAACGTGGTAACATTCAGAAAAGACCTGATCTGTAATGGCAGTAATAAGGTGCAGCAGCCATTTCACATTCCACTGTCTTCTGTTCTAGAGATGCTCTGGAGAGGGCATCATCAGCTCAGGGCTGTGGGCTTTGTACAACGGAAAGCGGTCTCCTTGAAGAGTGAGTTGGCTAACATTCTCACAAATACGTTCTTATGCATTATATATTTACATTGTGTACAGCGTGTAGTCATTTTTAATTTATTGAAATTGTTTTTAAATTGTCAGAACTCAAACGAACAAGATGACGTCCTACATGAGCATGAAGGGGAGGAGTGGAAAGCTCGCCTTTGCGGATACCTGTCTGTTCATGATCATCTGTGGTAAGTTTGACAATAAAAAGAATACAGATAGAGGTCTGGGGAAAATAAATTCAAATATGTGTCTAAATATGTACTAAGTATTTTTGCTTTGGCATACAGAAGTTTAATTTTTGCACCGCTAGTAGGAGGGGCCTCAGCACAGTGAATACTGCACCTGATAGTTCGGCAGGGCCATGTTGGCTGTTCTCCATCTTTTCTCCTTGGTTGTGGGTTGGGTCATAACTAATTTTTATACTGCCCATAATACCCATTTTATTTTACCCTTTTATTTGTTAATAAACTATTAGGTTGACGGCAATTGGGCACCCAGTTAGGTCATTGTGTGCAGTGTAACATTACTTTTGAGTGCGGCAGCACAGGTTGAATTTCAGCCTGGGCTCTCGGCTGCATGTCGTCCCCTTTCTCTGCTCTGTATTTCCTGTCTAAACTGTGACTGTCCAACAAAGCAGAAATGCTGACAAGGAAAAAAATGGAACCAAATGTTTTTCACAATATTTGTTTCAACAATCTTTGAAATATTTGGCAGAATAATCGATGATCATAATGATCATAAACATTATCAAAATAATTGTTAGTTGGAGTTCTCAAAGCTTGTTCTTATACCATTCTATCACCTTCTGCAGGTTGTGTTTTGTAAAATGTTTGGCAATGTGCCTAATGCCAAAACAGAGCTACAGAATAACTTCCTCCAGAGCGCATCCTTTGATTATGGTGATCTAATCGCTGATTTCGTTTCGTTTAGAGGTTGGGTGGCAGCGGACGAAAGAAGGAAACTGCGTTCTGTGTAATTTGGAATAAGTAAGTAAGTAAATTTTATTTATATGGCACTTTTCACAGATAAAATCACAAAGGGCTTCACAGCAAGGACTGAATGCAGATAAAATATAGAGACACAAACACACAACAGCACAAAAAACCGGTAACTTCACAGAGGCCCCAGAACATCAATATTAGTAAAAAGCCTGTCTAAAAAGATAAGTTAAGTTCTCTCTTAAAACCTTCAGTGGACTCCATGCTGCACAGAGTCAGAGGTAGTGCATTCCAGAGGCGTGGAGCACTGGCCTGAAAAGGGCAATCACCTTGTGTTTTAAAATGGGTGTGGGGGACCATCAAGAGTTTGTGATCTGATGACCTTAGTGAACATGAGGGAGAATATGGTCTCAGTAGCTCAGTAATGTACGAGGGGGCTTGATCATGGAGCGCTCTAAAAGTAAGTACTAAAATCTTAAAATGAATCCTAAAATTAACTGGTAACCAATGTAGGGAGTATAAGATCAGGGTGATATGATCCCTTTTCTTAGATCCAGTAAAAAGCCTTGCTGCTGCGTTCTGCACAGTCTGAAGGCGATTTACAGCCTTTTTGTTGAAACACATAAAAAGTGCATTACAATACTCAATGCCAGATGAAACAAAGGAATGAATTTTCATCTCCATTTCAGATCTTGAAATCATGGACCTCAGTTTTGCAATGTTCCGCAGATGATAAAAGCAGTTCTTCACCAACTGTTTACAGTGGCGGTCCAAGGACATGTCCTTATCAATCAATCAATCAATCAATCAATAACCTTTATTGCAGGGAAGTCCCACTGAGACAGAGGTCTCTTTTGCAGGGGAGCCCTGATTACAATAAAACAATTACAATGGAAGGTTAAAGACAAACAGCACACATAAAATACACAAAAGTCACAAACAACAATTTCAGATTAAAGGAATAACAAGTTTTAAACTGGAATAAAACATAATAAAAGTTAGTTAAAAATATATATATATACACATATAAATAAACATATAAGAACATAGGACAGAGAAAAATAAATGAGCAAATCCTACCGTAAACTAAAAGCAAATACATCTGGCCTCCAGAAGCAATATATCCAACACTAATTTCTTGAAAGACACGAAGGGGATAAGGCAGTCTAGCTTCAAGGTATCCTGGAAATTATTCCACATACAAGGAGTGAATGCACTAAAAGAGGTACCTCCCAAATTTGTTCTAGTCCTGGAAGCCTCTAACAAAAACCATTCTTGTGATCTGGTATGCTGACTTCTGATTTTGATGGATAAGAGCTTAGTAAGATATGAGGGAAGTTTGCCTAGCAAGGCTTTATAAATAAATAAAATACAATGTAGCTTCCTTCTAAAATGAAGGGAAAACCACCCCACAGAATTATATAAAGCACAGTGATGGGTTCGGAAACCATCACCTGTGATGAAGCGCAATGCGCCATGATAGATTGCATCCAAGGATCTTAACGTACTAATAGAGGCATGCCTGTAGAGGACATCTCCGTAATCAAGTATGGGTAATATTGTTGCCTCTACAATCCTCTTCCTATTGTCCAAAGAAAAACAGGACCTGTTTCTGTAAAGAAACCCGATTTTTATTCTAAGTTTCTTGTACAGGTTGGACACATGCGTCTTAAAAGAAAAGTCATGATCCAACCAGATGCCCAGATATTTGTAAGACTGAACCTGCTCAATTTGAGCACCAGTCACTGAGAAAATGGATTCACCTGACATAATTGCATTCTGTGCTGAAAAGATCATGAACTTTGTTTTATCAGTGTTTAAAACCAGTTTAAGATCAGCTAGAGCATGCTGTATAACGTTAAAAGCAGATTGTAAATATGTGAGGGCCTGTAAGCATGTTGGAGCAGAGGAATAAAGCACTGTGTCGTCAGCATAAAAATGAACCTTGCAATTCGTTACATTACGAGCAATGTCATTTATATAAATTGTGAATAAAATTGGACCAAGAATGGAACCTTGGGGTACACCTTTTGTCACCTTTAAAAATTGAGACTGCGCATCCCCAGAAATAATAGCTTGTGTTCTATTTGAGAGGTAGTCCTGGAACCATGAGCATGCTCTGTAACCAAGACCAATGGAGGACAACTTATTTAATAAGATATTATGGTCTACTGTGTCAAACGCTTTTGCTAAATCAATAAATAGGGCCGCACATTTTTGTTTACTATCCAGCTGTTACTAAATCATTTATAACCAATGAAGCTGCAGTAATGGTGCTATGTCCAGGCCTGAAACCAGATTGCTGTGATGTTAAAATGTTGTTGGAAGTTAAGAAATTGCAATGTTGTTGTTTTACAAGAGATTCTAAAATCTTAGCCAGGCATGGCAATTTTGAGATGGGCCGATAGCTGCTTACTGAACTGGGATCACCCCCCTTAAATAAAGGAAAAACATGAGCCGCTTTCCATAAACTGGGAATAGACCCGGTCGATAATGACAAGTTAAAAACATTAGTTACTGAATGTGCAATCAGTGGGGCTGCAAGACGCAAAAGACTCAGGACTAAGTGATCCTCTCCAGTGGAATTATTTACATCTATACGATTTAATTCTAGAAGGACCTCATTCACGTTTAATTCCCTGAAAGAAAACAATACTCTAGGATTTTGGGAATTTGTAAATGCACTAGAGCTAAGGTCAGACATATCTCCTATAGTGGATTGATTATTAAAATTTTCAAAAAGGTTTCCGGCCGCTATAAAATGTTCGTTAAAAAAGTCACAAATTTTGTGCTTATCAGTAATAGAACCAGAATCCATGTGGATAGAAAGAGGTAATGAAGAAGAAGGACTATTATTCAGGGACTTGACAATTTTCCAAAATTTTGCCGGATTACCTTGACGTTTAGCTAATGACGTAATGAAATATTCAGATTTTGCCTTTTTTATCAGTAAGCAGCATTTATTTCTTAGTTTTCTGAAAACCTGCCAGTCTGTGAGTGTCTGAGTTTCCCTAGCTTTAACCCAAGCTTCATCCCTTACGCGAAGATCATTGGATAAAGCAACCGAAAACCAAGGATTTCTTCAGTTTTTTTACTCGGAATCTCTTGACCGGAGCATGCTTATCAACAGCACTATTAAACACAGAAGTAAAATGAGCTAACGCTAGGTCAGGGTCTGGAATAAACCTGCAAAGCTTAAATCACTCCAAAAAATATCGTGGAGGAAGGCCTGTTCACAGAAATGTTTAAAATTTCTTTTAGTAATAAAACATGGGGGTGTCTTTGAAACTTTCATATCCCTAATACACGCTACTGGGCAGTGATCACTAACATCCAGGGGAAAGACGCCGCTCAGAGTGTACTTTAATTTGTTAAAATTAGATCAATTAAAGTTGACCGGGATAAATCTTTAAAATTTGGTCGCGTAGGCTCTGAGATAAGTTTCAACAGAATCAATTCATCACAGACTTCTTTGAAATGGTTTTAGGACGGTGATAGCCAGTCAATATTGAAATTGCCCGCAACAACTAATTCAGCGTGTGCATAAGCAGACAAGATTTTAGAGAGATTGATTATGGAGGTGGAAAGCGCGCTCGGTGGGCGATACACACCTGCTAGTATAATACTTCCACTAACCAAAGCTATTTTAAGAACAAGACACTCAAATTGCTCAGGCATAGAGGAGGATAATAAAACATTAACAGTGAGAGAGGATTTTACAAAAATCACTACACCTCCTCCTCTCTTACTCCTGTCACACCTAAAAACACTATAACCAGCCAATGCTATATCAAGGTCTGACACAGAAGCATTCAACCAGGATTCAGTTGCAAGAAATATATCAGGATTACTTCGAAGAACCAAAGCCCTAATACAATCCATTTTCGACAACAAACTCCTTGCATTAAGACACAGAATACCAAGACCACATTTCCAAGATTGAAATGCTACTGGAGTAAAAACAACAGGAGAAACAGTTAAAATAACATCAGGCGACTGAATATGGACTTGTGACAGGTTAGTGACAGAAACACCACTGGGTCTGTATTTCTGCCGCCGGCAGGCGTGTCTGGCGACTTTCGGAATAGGCTGTGCAGTTATATCAGTTGTCTCAGAAAATGAAACACAATTTCTAGCGCTGCAAGGGATATTTAAAAAGCCAAAAGATAGACCAAGTCCTTATCAAACACAATGCCCAGATTACGTAAGATAGGTTGGACAGAGAGGCCTAACAGACCTAAATGCTGCTTTATGAGGAGAATGGCACTGTCTGGGGCAATAATCAGTGTTTCAGTTTTGGCAGAGTTCAGTTGAAGAAGATTGTTATTTAGCCATTTTTTGATGGCAGTCAAGCAGGCAGTTAAGCTATCTAATTAATGCAGCTTGGTTTGCTTGAAAGAGCAGTAGAGCTGAACATCCTCAGCATATAGATGATAAGAGACATCACTGAACTCACCGATAATCTGTCCAAGAGGGGTCATATAAAGCAGAAAGAGAATAGGGCCAAGAACTGATCCCTGTGGGACCCAAAATCATATGTTGGCTAGCCCAGTTGTGTCAGATAAAAACTGATTGACGTGGACCAAAAAAGCTCCTGTCAGTCAGATAGGTCCTGAACCAATTCAAAACAGTACCGGTAATCCAAAAAGTATCTCTGAGTCTATTTAGTAAGATTTTATGGTCCACCGTGTCAAATGCAGCGGTGAGATCTAGCAGTATCAAGACTGTGTATTGACCGGAGTCTGCTGCCATCAGGACATCACTTGAAACTCTAATTAAGGCAGTCTCAGTGGAGTGTTTTTTTCCGGAAGCCTGATTGGAAGGTGTCAAAGATAGAATTTGAATCCATAAAGGCAGTTAGTTGTTTGGCTACTACCTTTTCCAGAATTTTGCTTGGTGGACGCTGTCCAGTTGCTGGCATACAGCAGAGTCCTTTGAGTTTTTCTCAGTGGAGTGTTTTTTTCGGAAGCCTGATTGGAAGGTGTCTCCATAAAATTTTTTGCTTGCAGTTAGTTTTTTCCCCTCACTATTCAGTTTTTTTTTTTTTTTTTTTTTTTTGGACTTGCAAGGCCATTTTAATCAATATTTTATTGATCTGCTGTGCTTTTATTTGCATAAGCCAGAGTTGAACTCTGCACACTCTGAAAACTTTCATAAAGCGGGTAGACTGCAGGTTATACCAGTTGGTCTGCAATGGACTCAGTAAAATACTGACCAAGTTACGTAAACAATTTGATCACTCATAAGGATGTTCTGTTTTATGTGCTGTTATGGTGAGCCGTGGAAGTTCAAAATCCCAAATTTTTCCTTGCAATGGTAGTGCATGTATTTTACTCCTTAGACCTCCCTAACACAAACTTTATGTATTATTTGATTCCATGATGGTTAAGTTCAAAGTTGTATTTTTGCCCAAAGCCAACAACAACACTAACACTTTAAGAGCTCATAGAAGTTTAAAAAAAAAAAATGGTCTCAAATGTGACCAGCGGGATTAAACGGGTAAGGAGTAGTGTAGCTGGATCCTGCATCTTGCAAGTCAGCTAATTTAAAAGTCCCTGATTAGCCAAGGGTTTATTGGATTTTGAAAATAGGCACTTTACACTAGGCCATTCATCTCAACGATTTTGAAAAGTTTAGGCCCTCATATTACGATATCAGGAAAACAACGTTCTTATCATACCTGGAATCCACGGATTTACTCACTGCGTCCAAAAGAAGTTGGCGGCGATTCAGAATAAAATATATCTTGGGACAATGGAATTCCGTTTAATATAGCCTGCGTGCAGGCTCTCTTGTTTGCGATGGGAGGCGCGAGTTGAGGGGCAGAGCGATGCAAGTCGGCGACAGCATTGGGGACAGGGAGTGAAAAGAAAGCCAGGGTTTTGTGCGTGCCGCTGCAGGGTGAAGTGGCCTTCAGACGTTGACTTCCAGTGAGTGCCCCGCGTTCGTCCACGAACGCAGCATTCTGATTGGTCGAATTTGACAGCTCCCAAATTCAAATTTGACAGTTGAACACTCGCAGGGCTGGCGCTAGACCTGAAAATTCGGGGGCAATTATTGACAACAAATGGTCCTGGCTAGTTCTAGATGGTTTTCCTTTATCAACACGTTTTCCAACTCAAGAATAATCAAGTGACAATTGAAGACACGGCTTCTCTCCCCCATGCGATCTAAAAGCGACAAAATAATGGGCTACATTCAGTACAGAAAAATAATTTAATTATAATTAGGTCTATGTACTGGCACTCATTTCAGAATTCTTCAGCGAATGAAGGTAATTTTGGTGAACAGTATGTGGTTTCGTCCGTTTATATTTTCCGGTCGGACAGCTGTTTATTTTTTACAGCAAGTTGTGTGTCCATGCTGCAAAAACAGCTGTACATACTTGTCGCCGAAATTTATGAAGGTATTATTGGTGAAAAAGGTTTGAGCACCTGTAACAGTGGTATTTGTAGTTGTGTACAGTGATTTGTATGTGTATCAGTAAATTTGAGGTCACATACTCTATGAGTTGTGTACTTGTAGATTTTTTTTCTCTGCACAAATACAACACAACACTTACACATTCACAAATTCTTAATTACAGGTGCACAAATCCTATTTTACAAGTCACAGATTAAAAAACTGACACGCTCACATTTTTGCTCCTATTGTTGCAGTATATTTGGTGCAAAACATATTTGTGTACCTGTATCAAACAATGTGAAGTTGTGGACAAAATTTGAATATGTGCAAATCTGAATGTGAATTTGTGCAATAAAAGTTCAATGTATGTGAAATAATTTCTCACGAAAATATTTGTGTTCTATTAAAACACAAATACAAATCGATAACTACAACTACTCGAATCTTCCCCACGAGTCACAGATTCTGTTTCCTACAAGTCACAAATCGCGCCCCGTCCACTGAGATATGTGGTGCAAAACTATCTGTGCTTTCAGTCTATGGAGAAAAAGACGGGTGCTGACCTGAGATCGACAGATTCCACACCCAATCAGAGGAGATCGGCTTTCGTCCCACAGCCAATCAAAGGAGAGGGGCTTTTGTCTACATTGCGGAGTGAAAGGAGAATTCCCGTCGGTGGAGTCGATTCAGCACCAGAGGTGTATAGTGACGAAGTACATGTGCTTCGTTACAGCACTTAAGTAGTTTTTTTTGAGGATTTGTACTTTACTTGAGTTTTTTTTTTTTTTTTTAAACCGGGACTTTTACTTTTACTCTACTACATTTAAAAGAGAAAAAGTATTCTTTTACTTCGTTACTTTGACAGTCGCCAGTTCGTTACTCGTCACAAATTAAAATTTTAATGTAATTAATCATTTAAGGATTATCTGGATTTGGCGTGCTCGAGAAGAACAACGGTGCTCGGCACGGTATCTTAACCGCGCTTTGAGCAGATGTGCCCGCCAGCAGACATCGAGCTGCAAATTTATGCACGCAGTTACAATATTCTGTCACAAGATGGCACACCAGGATCAGTTATTGAATATTCACAAGCAAGCAGCTCAAACACGTTTAGAATATTATGGACGAGTTCACTCCGATCCCTGTTTTTCAGGAGTTGCCTGAATTAAACTCCTCAGCTCAGCCTGATGTGCAAACTGCTCAATACTACCACAGTATCTATCCAGCAGTTCAAAAAAAATTCTCTCTTGCAACAGAAAAAAAATCGTTTCCCTCTCTAGCAACCACCTCAGCTACAGTGAGCCAATGGTATTCCAATTAGTAGTTATGAAAAATCAGTTTTCTGAAGCAAAAATTCGACATGGTATTGATACTATGTCATTCTACTGTTAATTATTGTTAATTGTAGTGGTTTTGTAAACTGCCAGTAAACTCAAAGAAGATGAAGTATAAAGCACAGACTGCCTGTTTGTTTTTTGAATACTGCATCTTTCATTCACCTGCAAGCTGATTAAAGAGAACAAGAAGAGAACAATGTGTGGTAGTTTTGTTTCTTTCTATGCGTGCTATGAAAAATGCTTTGTAGGTGTACTTGCATTTTTGATACTTACGTATATTTTCTCACAAGATACTTTTTGTACTTGAGTACATTTAATGTGAGCTACTTTAAGACTTCTACTCAAGTAATTTTCTTATGGGTGACTTCAACTTTTACCAAAGTAACTTTCAGTTATGGCACTTCTACTTCTACTTTTTCGAGTACTTTATACACCTCTGTTCAGCATATACACTGTATTATTAAACTAACAGCAGCAGAGACAGCGATTTAGGCAACATTTAAGGTAGGTTGAATTTTTAACCACGTTAATAAATTCACTCCGACGCGAAGCTGAGAGATTTAGAGTCCTGTCACTTCCTCTGTTTTGCCAACGCTAACCCTCCTCCCTGCCGCGTGCATTTGTTTTCAATGAAGTCGTTGAGAAATCAGTCCGTGGTGCGGTGGATTATCATATACTATATGTTATTAATCGCTGATTTCCGTATTGCCTTGTTATTGGCCTTTGGGTCGCGGTATTAGCCCTCGGCCAATAACAAGGCAATACGGAAATCAGCGATTAATAACATATAGTATATGATAATCCACCGCACGGATTGATTTCTCAGCGAATCGAAAAACAAATGCACGCGCAGGGAGGAGGGTTAGCGTTAGCAAAACAGAGGAAAAAGTGACAGTAATTTCAGCTTCGTCGGAGTGAATTTATTAATGGTGGTTCAAAATTTGCAATTCAACCTACCTTGAATGTTGCCTAAATCGCTGTCTCTGCTGCTGTTAGTTTAATAATACAGTATATGTGCTGAATCGACTCCAGCAACGGAATTCTCCTTTCACCCCGCAATGTAGACAAAAGCTCCTCTCCTTTGATTGGCTGTGGGACGAAAGCCGATCTTCTCTGATTGGCTGTGGAATCAGTCGATCTCAGATCAGCACCCACCTTTTTCTCCATGGACTGAACGCACAGATAGTTTTGCACCACATATCTCAGTGGACGGGGCGCTATTTGCGACTTGTAGGAAACAGAATCTGTGACTCGTGGGGAAGATTCGAGTAGTTGTAGTTATCGATTTGTATTTGTGTTTTAAAAAGAACACAAATATTTTTTCGAGAAATTATTTCACATACATTGAACTTTTATTGCACAAATTCACATTCAGATTTGCACATATTCAAATTTTGTCCACAACTTCACATTGTTTGATACAGGTGCACAAATATGTTTTGCACCAAATATACTGCAACAATAGGAGCAAAAATGTGAGCGTGTCAGTTTTTTAATCTGTGACTTGTAAAATAGGATTTGTGCACCTGTAATTAAGAATTTAATGTGTAAGTGTTGTGTTGCATTTGTGCAGAGAAAAAAAATCTACAAGTACGCAACTCATAGAGTATGTGACCTCAAATTTACTGATAGACAAACAAATCGCTGTACACAACTACAAATTCCACTGTTACAGGTGCTCAAACCTTTTTCACCAATAATACCTTCATAGAAATTACCTTAATTCGCGAAAGAGTTCTGAAATGCGGCTCTATCTGGTGGAATTCTAAAACCCCTGGCTTTCGTGCAGGCTCTCTTTTCCCTCCTTCTCCCCAATCCTCTCACAACTCTTGCCTCCCATCGCAAACAAGAGAGCCTGCTCGCAGGCTACCTTCAATAGGACTTCTCCGTTGTTAGAAAGTGCGACAGAAATTAAGGTGCCACGGACAATAATTGCGCGCTTTCATTTCCATCGCTCAGCTGGCCAAATAACCGGAAAAATGAGTTGATGCAACTGGAATGCACAAATTAACCTCATTTTGCCTCTATGTCAACGAAAGCTAAAACCTCAGTCAAGATCAGGGTGGCCATTTGTACTCTGCCTTGTTATGCTTTTGTTGTATGACATTACATACTGTCAAGTATAAAAAACTTGCCTTTGAGATTTGACATTTTGGTAATGTATTGGATAATCACTAAAATTCTATCATTGATGATATTTATAAAAGACGCCTGTTTATGATTATGGAAACAATATTATGACAAAATTATTGTGTCATATCGGTAAAATTGATATAACCATGAATCTTAGAATGAACCACCTCTGGTGTTATAAAATTTATATTTTCAGAATAATATATCATAATAAAGGCAATTAAAAACGACAAAATGAAAATTAGGCATGCCAGTTGTTCTGAGAGTAAAGCTTATAGTAGTTTTTAAGCTGTGTATGTGTCTGTATTTGTCTTGTTATTGTTATTAATGTTTCTATCTGTTTTCAGGCTCCCTCTTAAAAGTTTTTGATAGCTTCTCTGGGAGACCTGATACACACATGATCCCCATAACTTCAGTTATGCACTATAGGTAATGTGTATGTGTGTGTGAATAAATAAATAAATCTGAATCTGAATCTGAAGCTGCAGCAGTTCTTTAGCACATTTGCCAGTATGCTCAAATGTAGTTCATTGTTTGCAACGAAAATTTTTAAGTGTCCGCAACGTGTCCAGTAGCAAGGTCAAAAGATGCAGCAGCAAACCATTTTTCTTCATCTATGAAAGGATTCATTTGTACCTATGAAATGATGTTTGTTATATTTCTTTGACATTTTTTTTTTTTTTTTATACAAAATCCACAGATATAAACTTTTGTTGTGTCCAAAACGCATGTAGTGTCAGAAAAGCACGTAGCATCCGATACGCAAATTATAATAATTTGCTATTACATGTTAAAATGACTCATTTCTGATGACTAAGTGAAATGAAGTTTTAAAAAATCCATACAATTTCTTGCATACTCTTCAAAAAAGTATGGGATATTAAAATTGCTAGCTCCAAAGCAGTATAATGATCTAGAATAATTAAACCAAAAAACCAACAATTGGTCTCAAACTAATTGTATCTTAACAAAGAGGGAATTGAGAAGACAATTCATCCGATATTTCATTACCTGACCAATTTCTCTTTCTGTCATGGTCCGTGAAAAAAAAAAAAAAAATGGGTGAGAAACGGAAATTGTAAGTTGACATTTTTGCGTCAATAGCGCATAATGTCCCTGTTATTGGCCAAACACTCATTGATTCGTTGAGGCATCGTGAGTACGAGTCTACCTATGGTGATTTGATGCAGTCTGTCCCATTCTTCCACCAACACCTGGCCAAATTCATCTAGCGTGGCTGGTGGCCTTTCACGTTGACGCACACATCGGCCCAAGATGTCCCAGACATTTTCAATAGGGGAAAGTTCAGGGCCCATGGCTGGCCAGGACATCCTATTTGCCTATATGCATATTTTGCCGTTGAAGGCGATTATTGACTATTTGACAGTGAGCACAGGCGTTGTTGTCAGTGGCGGATCTAGAACTGGGAATTGGGGGGGGTAGAGACACGTCCCTTTATAACAACAATTAGTCCTGGCTAGTTCTTAATCATTTTCCTTTGTTGACGCGTTTTCCTATTATCGTAATTGGCAACTGAAGACACGGTTTCTCTCCATATGCGATCTAACAGTGATGAAATCATGGGGTAAATTCAGTTTCAGAGGCGAAGTCAGCACTGAGAATTGGGGTGCACAAAACATCTGTTTAAACCAATTATTAGTCCTGACCTGTTCTCAATCATTTTCATAATTAACAAAAGGTTCACTCCGAGAGCACTCCACACTTAACAGGTGCTTCTTGTTCTCCCCGATTAGGTAAGACGACAATCATTCATCTGGACGCGTATTTGCTGTATGTAAATCAACGTTATTCAAAATTGCATTCCTGTCGTCTCTCACGCAAATAGCTTGAGCTGCATGCTTTTTATAGCCTATTTAACTGCCGAATGCCACTTTTTTTATCAACCCACGCAATACCGAGAGTGAAAGGCGATATTTCATTGGAATGCAGACCAGTTCAATCAGCGCAAAGCATTGGCGTATTAATAAGTAAATTATTTTTCTGCACTGAATTTAACCCATGATTTCATCGCTGTTAGATCACATATGGAGAGAAACCGTGTCTTCAGTTTCCAATTACGATAATTCCGCGCCAATAAAGGAAAATGATCGAAAACTAGCCATAAAGGGAGGTGTCTGTGCCCCCCCCCCCCCCCCCCCCATTCCCAGTTCTAGATCCGCCACTGGTCTTAACGAGACTGCCATTACTGATGGCTTTTATGCAATATATATTTTAATCATCGGATTTTAAAAGATGCACATGTATCTTGTATGCTGATTTGTTTAATTTATTTGATTTATTTGAAATTTTCTGACATGCGTCAGGAGCCAAACTCTCTTCTTTGGTGAATGATTCACACATTATGATGACCTCATTTCACCATTTTTTTTAGAGAGGTTGGATGATTAATCATTTCTAAACCGCTGCTCTGCTCGGAAAAGGGAGGAGATTCTGCGTTACAGGAACCCTGTACGGCCTCCTGCGTTCTGCTCCGTGTGTGTTGTGCTGCGTTTCGTTTTCCCCTGCAAGTGGTCCTTTCTAGTATTCACTCCATGATTCTTCCATCCCGCTGTCAATTGTCTGGTCAACGCCCTGCGACTGCTTCATCTCTCTCCGCCCTCAGATGCTACCCCACTCTGTCTCAATCCCCCGTCTTCTGTGTCAAACTCAGTGAAAGAATTATTGGTATCGTTGTTTGTACAGTCGCTCAAACCAGCTCCAAGAGCGCACATTTAGGGCAGCAAAGACTGGTCTTTTTGCAGGGCGGGTCCATGAGAACACGTTACAGTAAAAAATTGCAAAGCAGAGAGCTCCTATTCCTGGATATACAAGCAACTGTTCGCACTACCTAAATATATTTACGATCGTATCAGGGATGCTGGAAGTCAGAGTTGGGCGGGCAGAGAAATGGCCCTGT
Organism: Gymnothorax javanicus; assembly: GCA_029692085.1. Taxonomy (NCBI): domain Eukaryota; kingdom Metazoa; phylum Chordata; class Actinopteri; order Anguilliformes; family Muraenidae; genus Gymnothorax; species Gymnothorax javanicus. The sequence continues at coordinate 181,797,022 of CM056194.1, read as the reverse complement.
GATGTCATATTGCGAAATGACAAAAAAAAACAGGCAAAGTCCTGGATTGAATGTTAAACTAAGTTATTTTACCCATAGCCGTGTCATTTGGGTCATTCTTGCAAAGAAATTCCATAATAACCAATCTATTGCATTGGGCAGAAGTATCTGAACCTCAGATTAGCATAGATCATAGCCTGCCCTACATCCTATGGCCAACATGACATCAACTTGATGTTAAACCCATGAATGTGATGTGCTAGGCTATATTGAATCATATACAGAAAGCGACATTTATTTCTTATGTGCCTTTAATGAAAATTATTTTTTTCAAGAATTTGTGTCAACACAGGCAGTGTGACCAACAAATAGGCCAAGAACAACAGTAGGCAGTTTTACACACATTCTGTAAACATTATAGAATGCAAAGTCCTCTCTCTGTCTCTCTCAACACACACACAGTGCATTACTTTTAAAGTCTGTTTTGTTTTTGATATAGCCTATTGAACAGGGTATGTATGGTACTGATCGAACAGAATTCAAACATCACATTTCAAGTACAACAAGGAACTGATTTTTAAACAGCAAATTCTCTCTCTCTCTCTCTCTCTCTCTCTCTGGATTTTGATGCACTAGAAGGGTGCATCCAGAGTGATGAGCAGGCCTCCTCTGCTCAGGTAAATTGGGATAAGAGTGAAGCGCTGCTCTGTGGGCGATGGCAGGATAGGGCTCCTCCCATGCTGCCCGGACACTTAGCCTGGAAGAGGGAGGGTCTGAAGGTTCTGGGGGCGTATCTGGGCACGAGGCAGTAGATGCTGAAAAACTGGGAGGGTGCGCTAGACAATGCGTGCGCTAGGATGTCTCAGTGGAAATGGCTTCTTTCTCAGGTGTCCTATAGGGGGAGGGTGCTGATCCTTAACAATTTGATTGTGTCTGCCCTTTGGCATAAATGTGCTGTTTTAACGACACCTAAGGAGTTTTTATTGAAATTGCAAAAAACGCTTGTTAATTTTTTCTGGTCAGGACAGCACTGGCTCAGGGCAGCGGTGCTGTATTTACCCCTGCAGAAAGGAGGGCAGGGGCTAATGGACTTGGAAATTATTATTATTATTACGGCTTTCTGCCATAATGGGGTACCAGGCACATACCTACTCATTGATTCTCTGATCAGACGATTTCCATTTCCTCGGCAGCAATTCAAAAATACAAACGTAAGGCATTACAACTTTATTATGTTATAATGGAAAACTCGTGTTCCTCTTTTGCTTACGAAGACATACAAAGGGCCATCTGTTGGGTTCAGCAAAGCAATTCAAATTGATCAGGATCAAGTACAATCTGCATTTTTCCATCAAAATTTCCTATAGAACCCGCTCTAAAGGCTATTTCTAACGATGAATGTTTGAGCCGCTGGATAGCTCACTCGGTTAAAGCACCGCATTGTGGGACAGAAGTGTCTATCACGGCGCGAGTTCGAGCTCCGGTCGTACCGACCAGCAGTGGATGACAGCTTTTTCAGAGTAGCGCACAACTGGCCATTGCGTTACAGGGATGCAAATTGGGAAGGGTCTGCCGGGAAAAAAAAGAAAACAGTTCTATGGAGATTTTCTATGGAACTGTTTCCTACAAAAATTTTCTATAAAACTTTCTTCTATAGGACTTGAGGTACTAAAGTTCTATAGAAATTCTATTGAACTGTCCTATAGGATTCTTATAGAACATTTTTAGCAGGGTCAAAACTGCCATTGTTTGTAAAGAAGATAAACAATTTTCATTATCGGCCCTATTGCATGCTCTGCAGTGGGCTACTTACAAAATCTTCATTTTGACCCATGACAAATGTTTTAAAGGACCGTAAAGCAAAGTGCTATTATTGGTCATTGTTTCTTTTATTATTATAATTATTTTATTTAACGAAGTGTAAAATCCATGATGCAATGACCAAAAAGCAGCGGTGTGTAACGCAGGCCTCATCTGTTCATGGCTTTTACGCCAACATCAGGCCTTCAATTAGCCTTCTTAATTTTCCAAACCACTTGTGAAATCTGACTACTTAACGGCAGGGGTGACTGGGGACGGTCGTAACAAGGGACAGCTGTGAAACCTTAAATTTCCCCAATGAGGAAAAAGTGATTGATTACACTTGTTGTGCTTTGGGACCAGGCTGGTACCAGTGGCTTGACTGCGGCCTGCTGAGCCCCAAGCGCCAGAGCAGAAGCTGGAGGGGCTGGAGGGGCATCACTGCTGCGAGAAGCCGACTGCCGAGGACCAGAGGGGAGTGAAAAGCTGCCCGGAGGGGAGGGGAGGCCCTTCAGGGTTTTGCCCTCTGGGGCAGCAACAGTTCTCTTCCCTGCTTTTCCATGTGTTGCAGAACTCTCACCGCTGGACCATCACAGGCCCTCCAGAGGATCAACTGCAGCCAGCGGACCATGAACCCCTCTGCGCACATTTAGACGCCGGCATCTGTAAATTCCGAAATTTAGTTGCTAAATAATTCTGTGATTGAATTTTCAAATGTCTTTCTTCTCTGGAATAATTTTCTACTGTCACAGTCTCTGTGACACAAATACTGAGCTATAAAGCCTTTTATAGGCTCATGCACAACAGGAAAAAATTGGCATGATTTGTATTCTGCGCAAAGGGGTTAAGAGACCCAGGGACCCTCCCAACTGAGACAGAGACGAGGACAGGACCCACAACTTTAGTGGCATCAATGTTTGGCGTCCCCACATTGGAAGGGATGTCCCCGTGCAACGGAGGAAGACAGATCTCAGATCTCAGATTTCTGTTTTTTGGGTCTCTCTGACAGAGGCCACAGTGCTGACTACTCTTCCTTTTGGGCTTTGATTTTGTTTCTTTTGATTAGTTGGAAAGCAAATAAATGTTGCAGGAAGGTTGAGATTATAGCCTATTTTTTTCATATATTTTTTTTTTTAGATTCCAGGTGAATCTCATTCTTTTTATTCAGTTTGGCTTTCTTCAATTTAGCTAACAGAGCTGAATAAATAACCAACTTGATGCAATCTTGGGATGCTGTGAGCCTGTTGGGTACAAAATTTATTATATAATTTGTCTAATAATTGCTAATGTCATTAAAAGTAAAAAAAGAAAAAACAAAAAAAAAAACAATGCATGTTTATGTAATATCTAGCCTTTTTGTTAAGGTAATGCTCGTCAAGTCTTGTACAGGGACCGGGTAAGAACACTTAAGTGTTTAAATGTCCTCCCCTATGTTCACCTCGGTTTACTCCAGTTTCCCTCTGCTCTGAAACACATCCTCTATCAGGACACTTCAATCGGAGCCCTTGAGCAGTGCTCTGGGCTTTAGAACTGCAGTTGGTACTCTGCTCCTAAGTAACTAGGATGGGTCAAATGTAGAGGACAAATTACCCCATGAGGTTCAATAAAGTATAGCCCCATCTTATCTAATTCACTTGCCCAGTTGTCGAGATTATAAATTTATGACTTTTACTCTCACTTAGAGACTGTTTTGCTGATCAAGATATGCTTGCTTGTTTAAAAGGGTAAATTAGAACAATAAAATAAGTAAGCGTAAATAATTTGGAGTTTGCAGAAAAACAAAACATTTCAGGCAAAAATTATATCAGGGAAAAAAAAAAAACAATTCTTCACAGTGTGCCTTTGTTGTAGCCTTGAAGACACCTTTCTGGCTTTTAAAAAATGCCGTGCTCTAAACTGTTCCAAGACGACAGCATAAGATGATCTGAATGTTATTAAGTGACGCAGTAAGACACACAGTATGCTATTAGTTTATTAAATTGCTTGATAAAATGTGAAGCATAAGAACAGAATAGATCTCTTCCCCCAAACACATACAGTATAACATGATGAATCAAGATATCCTGACAGGAAATGCGGATTATTTTGAAATAAACATTGTAATATATAAATGACAGTGGCATTCATTTTCAGTTACTCTGGAAGATTAGGTGCTTTCAACAAGTAGACCTCACATGTATGTAGATGTGTCTTAATGTGCACATATTGAAGAGAATTAAGCATATTGTTTATAATGGAAGGGTAATAATCTGAATTTTTTTTTTTTTTTTTTGCAGATTAACGTCACTCAAAGAAAAGGGGATTTGGCCCAGGGGCAGGCCTGTACTTGGCGCACTGGTAGCCGCTGAGCTGAGGGTCACAGGTGAGACTGTAGGAGTAGGCAAAGCCCCCTCCTTTGTGCAGGGAGCAGCTGCCGGTTTGGGTCCCTTCGTGTAGTGTTGTCCTGCAGGTGCCCAGGTGGTCGTCATGCCGCACGTCTTTGTCCCACACCTCAAAACTCAGCTCATGGAAGGCCTCCACATGGCCCAGGTCATAGACTGAGTTCCAGTGGGGATTGTCCTCTGACTTGATCCAGTGGGTCTCGTGGTAGTGGCGCCAATACCTGACCTTCACGTATGGGTCCGTCCTCCCCACCGGATCTCCATCGAGCCCCCAGGCTTTGATCACGGTCACCCGCAGCCGGCCTCTCATTGGCTGGAGCGGACAGCAGTCCTGAGAGAGATTGGGCTGCCCGAAACACTCCTGGGTGGGGCCGTCCTTTGCAACGGCATTCTCCTTCAGATAGTGGTTGATGGCACTCCTCAAGTGCCCAGCAATGACGGGGTCAGGAACAAGCTCATAGAGGGGGAACAAAGAATACGATACAATATCCGGCACGTCTTTGAGGCTGGTCAACCATTTTCGGAACGCCATGGAGTCATTTTTAAAGAGAGAGACCTCCCCCAGCCATTTGTGGCCCCCTATCACCTCAGTGACGTGGTTCAGGTAGGACAGTTGGGAGCCCGTCTGGCTGTCACGGTTTTCCAGTAGAGACTTGCACTGGCTGGTGGTGACGGAAGGTTCTAGAAACCCAAGCCCCACAGAGAGGCCGGTGTTGAGGCAGTCCTTCACTTTAGAGGCTGAGTGGCTGTTGACGGTGGCCAGACAGGTTCGGATTGAGGTGAGCCTGGTCAGCCTGCCGCCCAGATGCACCTGCTGGATGTAGTGCGTCCCGTAGGTGTTGATGAATTGTTCGTACAGGTAGCGGGTGCTTGGTCCGTACTCCTGTGGGAGGTAGCGTATCTGCTGTTTAAACTCTGTGCTGAGGGGTGGCCTTCGAGAGACACGATAGCTACAAGTGGGAAGAAAAAAAAAAAGTAAAGTTTCAATTGTATAAGAAGTGAAACAGAATGCTAAATATAAATAAAAATAGCATGACATGATTTATTCATTTTCTTACTTAAATTTATTTTAAAACAGTACAAAGAAAAAAAACAGTATCAACTGTCTGAATTTTTGTAAATACTTACAGATTTCAAATTTTATGCTGGAAACACATTCCAAAACTATTGGGACAGAGGAATGGAAAGACTGGAAAAGTTGAGGAATTTTCTGAAAAACACCCTTGTGGACTGTTGGGAAACTGGATTTTTGGGTATTGGCAATCTGAGGTGAGCCAGACGGTTTGCTCAATAGGTATTGAATGTGTATTAGGAGATGAAGAGAGGCCGTCGAGTCCGACAGGCCATATCACCTATTTGCTAATTCCAGCTGGGATCTCCGTTTGTCTTCAGTTCCGGCAGGACACAATACGTACTAGCGCCTTTTAGTTGGAGGTTCCTTATACCCACATATGGAGCTCACTTTCGGGGGTTGGGAGTCTATTGAACCAATTAAGTTGAGATGTTCAGGTGAGGTCCAATTGTAGAGTATCCCTTTTTATCACTGTGTAAACCCAGGACCAATCAGCAACAACTTCTGATAACATTAAAGAAGTCATATGCAAGTGTCTGTACTTTTGTATGTATAAAGTTTCTTACGAAATTAATGAATTTTGAACTCTGCATTATGCCGTTGTTCCCGCAGCCCGCTGTGTAATAAACTTTTTCTGCTTTTGCAACGAACATCAGAGTCAACGTTCTTGGGTTTTTATTAATTAACCAACAAGAGCATTCCACCGATAAAAAGGAGATTAAGTGACAGGCGTTTCAATGAGGTATACGATGAATAGTCACAAAAGCCATAGCTGTTTACCAGCAATATGGTTTGACGATTGCCACTGCGTTAAAAGCTGCATGAGCAACAAGTCAAAACAGTTTAAGAACAATGTTTCTCAATGTGCAGTGGTGCATGATTCAAGGATGTCACCATTGAAAATCCATAATATAGTGAAAAGTTTCCGCAAATCTTCGTACTTTTTTTCAACTCAACACAGGTTAAAGGAGATCAGCAGATCACTGCTTGCTGTTTTTATTTACATTTTACACAATCTCCCAGTTCTTGAATTGTGGTTGTAGAGAGGGTGTAAATTGAGATAAGAGCTACAAAAACAGTGATATAACTGATAAATTGTTGCACCTCTAGTTCTCTCACAGTAAGCAAAGGTGTGCCTCAGGGGGTCAGTCTTGGGACCACTTCTATTTATTCTTTATATTAATAACATTAATCAAAATGCTTTTCATACAAATTTTCATTGTTATGCAGACGACACTGTCATGTACTGCTCAGCACCTACTGCAGGCCAGTTACAGCAGTTACAGTTTACTTGCTTTGGACACTGAATACCATGGAGCATTTCGGTTCATCACCAATTTTAAAGCCCTCATTCATCGCTGTTTGCAGTATGAACATGCTGGTCGGTGTTCCTGATCCTCCTGTAAACTAAAACACTGGGGCATTCTCATTTATGTGTATTTTAGGGCTGCTTTCTTTATACCTTCTAAACTACATCATACAGAAGAGAACAGGAACTTATAATACTTCTCTTAATGTCTGTTCAAAAGGTCAGAACTGAACTTCGGAAAAAGGTGTTTATGTTGGCTGCTCCCTTTACTTGGAACAAATTACTAAAAGACCTGAAACTTAAGAAACAACTTAAGACATTAGAGAAAGTCTAAGCGCATTGAAGTGATCTAACTTTTATTTTCCAATATACTTTTCAACTTGTGTTGTGTGTTGTTCTCAACTTGGAATTATTTGGCCTGAGTATACTAAGAGGCTTTAAAAAGTTAACACAGCAAGCAACAGTATAAAATTTTTTTGAGGATATTTAAAGTAGAATATTTGCGCACAAATGGTGAAAATGGACAAATTGGTAAGTCGGCAGTCCTTGTGCTGACAACAATACTCCGATTCATGAGCCACTCCCGACATGATCCACTAAAAGGAGAGTGAGCAGAGAAATGTGATATGCATTGCTCAATATTAACCATTAAAAGCCAGGCTGAGAAACTATGTTTTTGAAAAGTCACCATGCCACGATAGACACAACAAAATGGATCGGACGAACAGAATTCTGACTGCCGGAATGAGCGCAGCCAGAGTTGCGGCTCACTTTGGAGTGCATTGTTCAACTGTTTCATGTCTGCAGATCTGATATAGGCAGACAGCAGGCGCCTGTGATTGACCTCCGCTTGGGCGACCGCGTGTATTTCCCACCGGTGTTAGTGCAAAGTACTTGTTGGAATCACCCAACTACTGGTTCTGTAAATCTTTCAGCCAAATCTTATTTCTGTGATTGCACTCACCTGTAGTGGCTACAGCTAAGCTGATGTGATGTAAAAATGGACTTGTCACCAGTGGAGGCAGCAGTGGCGAACTCGACCGCTGTGGAATGGCTGCCACCAACGGTCAGATCAATCATGTCGCCGATGCCTAGCCCCACCGTCCAATCGTTTTCAATAAGGTCAGTGGCGCTCTCGGCTATGGATGTAACAGTGTCGAGAAGAGCGCTGGACAGCTCCTGTTTGCAGTTGGTAAACGCTCGCCAGTCCAGCACGGACACCGGCAGCTTCTGCAGCTCGTCTCTGTGCAGGGTGTTCTCACAAAGTGTGCAAGAGTCGTTGGCGTTCAGGAAGGTCTGGAGGTCGATGACATAGGCACCTTTGTGCTGGAGGCTGACAATATCGAAGCCTTCTCCCGCGAGGTTGTGGCCAGGGACAAACGGGGCCGCCTCACATTCCTCCCGTGTCCCCACCCGACAGGTGAGGACCCCACCCAGGGACCCCAGCAAAGCCAAGAGGCACAGGTGCAGTTGGGGAGACATATTTATCCCTGGCCAGAGAAGGGAAATGAAAGAGCAGGACTTCAGCATTGTTCAGGAGTAAAAAGACACAAAATCTCATCATTCAAAGAAGCAAGGATTTCAGAATGGTTTCTCTGTGCCCCATATTGAAGGTGGGTTCTTTTAGCGCAAAGTGGCTGACGTCTGGTACGTTATTCTCGTCTGCATGGCTTATAGTGTCCTCTGAATAAGTAAAAAAAAAAAAAAAAAAAAAAAAAAAAAAAAACAGCCTATATGGAGATAAAGCAAAAAGCCTTTTTTATCCACACACATTGCACAATATAACAGGGTGGCAAGAACAGGCAATTCAGCCAAACAAGGCTCGTCATTTTCCTGCCAGAAAATAGTTCCATATATTTGTGATGCTTAAACACTAGAGAGTATCTAACATTGTATCAAGTCTGGTCCTTAGAAAATCCTTAAAATGTCTTCAAAAGTGTCTGCCAATGGAAGTGAAATCCCATGTTAGCCTCTAATCAGGATAGGGTGACTATTTTATTAGGTACACCAGTAAGCCAGCCTGTGAACACAAATATTTAATAAGTGAATCATATGGGAGCGACTCAATGCACAAACACATGCAAACATGATTCAGCGGTAATGCTGTCACTCAGAACAAACATCAGAGTGGGGAAGAGATGTGATCTTAGTAGCTTTGAAGTGTGGAATGATTGCTGGTGTTGGGTGGTTGGTTTTAAGGATCTTAGAAACTACTGATCTGGGATTTTCTCGCATGTCAGACCTCAGAGTTCACTGAGGATGGTGCAAATGCCAAAAAAAATGTCCAGCAGGTGGCAGTTTTGAGGTCAGAAAAACCTTGTGCATGAGAAGTCTGAGGCGGATGGACAGCAGGCACCATCAATGAAAATAATTGCAAGTTACTACAGTAGTCTGCAAAAGAGTATCTCTGAAGGGACAACACATTATCCATTGAGGTAGAAAGGCTACAGCAGCAGACGATAACACCGGGCTGCACTTCTATCCCTCAAGAACAGAACCTTCAATCCACAGAGGGCACCGGCTCACCAGAACTGACAGTCGAAGGCAAACAGAATGTTGTGAGCTGTGACCAACCTTGATTTCTGCAACATCATGTAAATGGTTGCATCGGAATTTAAAAACATCAGTCTCTAGGTATTGTGTTCACGCTTAAGGCTTTTTGTGGTGGTGTAACAGTATAAGGAATGTTCTTGATGCACACAAGGCCAGAGTTTTGAGTGTAGTTTAAATGCTAAATCCTGCGTAAGTACTGTTGCTAACTGTGCACCTGTTTATGGGCACAGTCTCGCTACGCACTGGATAACTCCTGCCGTATAATGCAAAACATCATAAAGCACTAGTCATCTCAAGCAGGTTCGACAAAAATGACAATAACTCCAGTTAACTCATTGGCCCCCACTGTCATGACATCTCTTTCCAACAAAGCACCTTCAGGATATTTTAGAAGAGGAGATTCAAATCAAAATGTAACTGGCAAATCTGCTGTAAGTGCCTGGTGCTATCCTTCCAATGTGGTCCAATATCTCTGAGGAACTTTACCATCCCCTTATCGAATCCTTCCTGAGAATAATTCAGGCTATTTCAGGGGAAAAGAGAGATCCTACTCAGAACAAGAAAGGTGTTTGCTGGAAAAGTACAATTTTCTCTCCCAGCTGACAAATCTCGGAATGAGTCAAAATATCTCACATTATCAGACGTAGTTTTGTCTTATTTGGCTAAAAAGGAATAGAAATAGGATTTGACGCATTTAATCATAAAGTTCTTAATACTGTGCAACAAAAGAAACGCAAGTTAATTAAAGACAGACCGGAAAAAATGTTCTGCGTTATTATAGAAAATCAAATTTATTACTAGTGCGTGCACATTTACACTCGTCTCATCAAACTTTTCATATATATATATATATATATTTTTTTTTTTTTTTTTTTTTTGGTCTACAAATCAGCCTTACCTGTTATTTCAGGGGCAGGAGGGCACAGTCCACCTGAGTGTGTTCAGACTCTTCAGTTCCTGCAGATTCAGCTTGACCATACAGCGTCTGTTCTGGTCTAATGCCTACCAGGTGCAGTCTTGCAGACGCACTGCCCTCATCCCCCCTTTTCAAGATTGCTCTGTCCTTCAATTCAGCCGCAGACAAATAAACCAGCTGGAGTATTCTCAGAGAAGCTGGGACAGAGAATTCTAAAAAAAGCACCAAGTGTGGCGATATCTTCTCAACGTGGGGCTGCAATGTGCGACCTTCCAGGATGTGTGAACTCGTGTTGGTTATTCTGACCAAAATAGTTAAATATGATATTTTTTTAAACCAATCCCCCTCCCTGACACCATTTATTTTTATATCACTCTTTATTTCTTCAATACTGGGTTTTATGTTGCCTCAAAATCTCACGAGCCACTCAACCACAAGTATTGTGTAAGGTTTCATGTGATGTAGAGTGAGACCAGCTGATGCTAGCTCAAGTAGGATTACATAAAATGTTCCAAAGTAATTACCAGTCTTCAAAGAACACCCCTAAAAGGCATTAAAAGCTGTACTCACCTGTGTCACAAATTTAACTAAGCATCACCTACAGAGGCTTCACCTTACCCCTGTGTAGACTGAGATGAGATTCCCCTTGAAATTGTTTATTTTTTGTCCTTTAGATCAACTGCAGCCTCACTCATTTTAACCATTCAGTGAAATTGATTCAATTTAGTTTGAGCAGATGACTGAATGAGTGGCAGTGCGGTTACGAGTACATCGATTGGGCTCATTCACTGTAAACAGGAAATTAATTGACTAATCTAAACATGAATTTCATAGTTCCTGGTTGCGAAACTGGGTTCTACACCCATAAGTGAAGCTTTCACTGATAGGCAGTATTTCTACCGAACAATCTGCTATATACAGTATTTTTGCAGTGCCGGTTGACAGCGAACATTCATTAAAACAACAGATTAGCTCATTTATTCGCTAAAAGATAAGAATGATTACACGACTCCTGAGGCCTGGGAACTTTTACTTATAACGAAGTGTTTATTTTGCCGTGAACCGTTTTTACATTTTTACGGTTATTTGGCCATGACCTCCCGTACACATGTGCAGTTGTATTATTTTTAGACTTGGCTCATAGAAATCAATGGATAAGAGTGAATAGTTATAACTTCGCCATTTAGTTAGCTAGCTCGCATATACAATCCCAATTCCAAAATAGATGGGACAAAGTGTAAATTGTGAATAAAATCAAAAAGCAATGACTTTCAAATCACACCAGCCAGTACTTTATTCACAACAGAACAGAGATAAGATAGCAAATGATGAAACTGAAAAATTTTACAATTTTATCCACATAATGAGCTCATTTAAAATTTGATGGCTGCTACAGGTCTCAAAAAAGTTGAGACAGGGGCCTGTTTACCATGGTGTAGCATCCACTCTTCTTTTTAACGCAGAGTGGAGGCGTCTGGGCATTGAGGAGACAAGTTTCTTGAGTTTAGCCGTTGGAATTTGATCCTACTCTTGTTTAATACAGGTTTCCAGCTGCTGGAGAGTTTTGGGTCTCCTTTGATGGACTTTTCATTTAATTATGCGCCAAATGTTCTCAATCGGTGAAAGATCAGAACTGCAGGCAGGCCAGTTCAGCACATGGACTCTTCTACTACGAAGCTATGCTGTTACTCCATTGATTTCTGTTTTCAAGTCCAAAAATAATACAACTGCACATGTGTACCGGAGGGTACGGCCAAATAGCCATAGAAATATATATACTCAAAATTTGATAGGGATCATAGGAATTTTTTGTGAAATGACATGCAAATTCGGTAACTGCCACTGATGAACAATATATTGGATAAATGACATGCAGTCAGACACAAAACACATTTGCATGTGCATTTCATGACATTAAATGAGCGTGCAGCCTCACATTTTGGCTTTGACTAACACTTCACCATTTCAACTCAGACGTGTGTGTTGCTTGTTGGTAAAAATTTGGAAGTTCCCAAATTTTTGCATTACATTTAGCAATAACAATGTCTCCTCAACGTCTTAGGCGTCGATTGACTTCAGAGCAATTGGGAAGATGCATCGGAATGCTTGACTCTGGCTTCTCCAACGTCACGTTGCTAATGCATAACGTCAGCCAAAGCGTTGTGAACAGAGCGTGGAACCGCATCAAACGTTTGGTACAGCAGCATACCGTCATGGGGGTGGTCGTCAGAGATCGACTACACAACGACAAGACCACTTTCTCACACTTCAGGCACGACGTCATCCTTTCTGGACAGCCACCACCCTACTTAAATGACCTTCATAACGCCTCGGGGGTCAGGGTATCCACTCAGACGATACGGAATCGTCTTCATACTGCTGGCCTCAACTCAAGAAGGCCATGTGTTCGAATCCCACTGACCGTGCGTCATAGGCGTGACCGTTTGGATTGGGCTCACGATCATGTCACATGGACACACAACGATTGGGCTCCAGTTCTCTTTACTGATGAGTCCCGATATTGCTTGGACTTTACTGACAGGAGGCAACGGGTGTGGCGAAGACAACGTGAGCGATTTAATGATGCCTACATCAACGAACACGACCGTTATGGTGGCGGATCAATTATGGTCTGGGGAGGAATAAGCAGGAACGGCAGAACGGACCTGCATGTCATGGGGAGAGGGGCGATGACAGGGTACGGTACAGGGATGAGATCCTCAATGTGTACGTAAGACCACACGCTGGTGCTGTTGGCCCTGATTTCATCTTGATGGATGATAACGCCCGTCTCCATCGTGCTAGGGTGGTGAATCAATTCCTAGAGCAGGAGACAATTGTCCGCATGGACTGGCCCGCGCGTTCGCCGGACCTAAACCCTATCGAGCATGTGTGGAACATGCTGCAGGTCGCCATTTCCGGTCGTAGGGCACAACCCACAACTCTAGAAGAGCTCGGAAATGCCCTTGTTGAAGAATAGAACAACATTCCAATTGCAAGCATCCGGGTTCTGATTGACAGTATGACCCGACGTTGTCAAGCCGTCATTCAAGCTAGGGGAGGCCATACCCGTTATTGACATTAACTGTGGTAATGAAACATCAAACGAACACTGTCTGTTTTCACTTTACATGTCAGAGGTGAAACCATGAAGTGTTCGGGAAAGCCAAAAGTGTGAGGCTGCACGCTCATTTAATGTCATTAAATGCACTTGCAAATGTGTTTTGTGTCTGACTGCATGTCATTTATCCAATATATTGTTCATCAGTGGCAGTTACCAAATTTGCATGTCATTTCACAAAAAAATTCCTATGATCCCTATCAAATTTTGAGTAGTATATATATAATAACGGTGTCATGGTTTTTGAGGTGTGGGTGTTGTTTGGACTTTTCTTTGCGGCTCTCGTCCCGGGACGATATCGAATTCCTGGGCCATCGAATTCTTTATCCAGCTGGTTGACTGAGCTGGGGTGGCGTTTCCCCAGAATCTATATAAGCAGGAAGTCCGGCACGCCTCCTTCGCTAGAGTGTCTGTGTTTAGCTTCGCGCCATAGCCGAAGATATCTGTAGTCAGGTTTTGTATGACTTTCTATCATCTAATTGTTGGAGTTTCTTCTTTTTTTCTTTTTTCTATCTCAATTTGCTTCCGTGGCTCGGACTATTATACGTCCTTTGGAAGCGCGAGTACTTGCATTTGGTCTATATTATTCTCTCTGTTTGTTCTGTGTCCGTGCTACTCTCTTTCTCTCTGTCGTTGCACTTGGCCAACGTATACTACCGGCCATTACAAACGGTTCACGGCAAAATATACACTGCCTACTTAAAACATTTTTTTTTCCTATTCAACGTTTATTTTTGCTCACAGTCCGATTGGTTCACATATTAGCCTATTTGGTGGGATAATGCACTTTGTCGCAACAAAAAGCCAGGCTGTTGGAAAACATGGGAGGCAGTAGCAGAGAAGCCTTGTGGAGGGCCAATACACAACCTCGTCTGGCCCCACTGCTTCTCGTGTATACTTCTTTGATCATCTCCTTTGTGTGGTGACCTCATCATCCCTCAGCCCTGTGTGTTAACCTCATCATCCTTCAGCCCTCACCCCAATGACCCCACACCTTGTTTGTCTCTCCCCCACCTCCTATCATTCTAGGCAAATTACCCTTTTGTTCCTAAGCATCCTTTGAACTTCAAGCTATAAGTGTTCACATTTTCCCTCTGTAGTTGGATCTTGTTCTTCTGTACTTAAGGAACAGACCCACTAGTTCCTCTACTCTATTAAACTATCCATTTTGCAACTAAGACGTGCCTACATTTATATTTCTACTTACAAAAGTACGGAGGAATACAGCAAACTCTTAAAAAACCCCACACAGGCTAGAATCACAGTTGATTTCTTGGCAACCACAGTGATTAATCAGCCAATACCTCAATAATTAATATGAAAAAAAGGAAAGTGAGCAAAGTATATGACATCAAGTTTAATTATAAAAAAATCTGGAGTTAATGGATGCAAATTATGGCTATTAAATGTTCAAAAAAAGTTTCTAAGCCTGCACTGTTATAAATCAACTGAATTTTACAGTCAAATTAATGCATTGTCTCTCTGTTATTTTAACTATACGTAGAGTCCTGCGCACATACATACACGGGACTTCTGTAATAAACTGATTGTAAAATTACAGTTCAAATATCTGGCAAAAAATGTGCCAGTAAAAACTGACAAAAGGTGCAAGTTTAAAACAATGTAAAGAATGTTGACCGCACAGTATTGTTCATGTAACAATAAATAAATAATAGTTCTCGGTGAAAATATTGCGCACATATTGTCAAAAGTGCACTGTTTAAGAACTGCGTGCTTAAAGGTGATAGCTATAAGTTTAATACCTCCCGGCCAGTAGGTGTCGCACACACACTCCGCTCTCTCCAAACTTCAATGGTACTGGTTGCCAGGTTCGCCAAATACGTGAGGTGGACTGAGAACAAGAGAGATGTCAAGCAAGGAGTCTTTCGTGGTATATTAATTATTAAATCATAAATCCTTTTTGCGTGCCTATATAACGCCATTACTCACTGTAACAATCTCCTTGTAAAACATGTTTACATCGCTAACTAAACAGCTGACTGACGAATGCCATCATATTGCTAACGATCTGGCAACCCCTGAGCTCCGCCTCATGTGACATCGGTCGACGTTGCCAACGTAACCAGATGTAAATATTTATATATTTTGGACCCGTAAAATTTTATAAAACAATTGTTTCTATACTATAACATTTTTTTTTCAGTAAGATTAATACTTTTATTCTGCACCCCTCTAAATGCTCTGTGGATGTATTAATTTTGAAAAATAAATCGTTTTGATGAAAAGGTTGTAGCTATGACCTTTAAAATTGCATTTTAAAATCACTAATTATAATTTGATACTTATGCTTACTTAGATTTATGCTAATTGAAAAACAATAGCGCAAAATACATCAATAAAAAAAACTATTCGATTATCAGCAACATTTTTAAAAATACAGTAATTTCTGACAACTAGAAAAGTATGTTCTATGCTGTCTACGTGATTGCATAAAGATTTCCAAGTGGTGCAACAAGACAGAGAAAGTATGCAATGTTTATTAAATCACAAAAAAATGACAATCATTGACAGAGAGTAAAATTGCAATGAATTTGACCACACTCATATAATGTTTAAAGACTAGATAACTCGAGATAATCCAACAGAAAATGCAGATACCCCAATGACGTGCAGTCGGAGGTTAGTTTGGTGAGGCAGAAACCTCCCCTTTGCTTAATTAGCAATCAGACGATTAACTAGTTTAGTAAGACTATTCGGCAGAATGACGGGCCAGTTTAAGTTTCATGGCGTTATTACTCAGTAGGCTACATCGAACTTGAAATGTCACGAAACTGCAGATTTGCGAGTATTTGCTTACAGGAAGCCAGAGACGTGCGGTGAGGTGAGGCAGTGACCCAAACTTATATCACAGGATTTTGTGAACATGCTCCCACGTACCATTCCTGATTGACAATCAAAACAATTAAGGCCAAGCCTATAGGAAGCCTGATACTGATAGAGGAGATAATGACAAAAAGATTCACTCACGTATACGCTTCAATTCGAGACTGCAAGGATGGAAATCTGAATAATCAATTTGGAAAAATTCTCGGCTCTCGGTAATTCTGTATATCGTTTAAACATTTTGTTAATCGGATTACGAAAGAAGACTGAAAATAAACGCCCGCTTTTTGTTTGGGTGTAAAAGCGCGCATTTAAAAGGAGAATACATTGTATATTGATTAAGCACTGAACTCTGCATTAGTCGAACTGTTTTAATATTTGTTGATGACATTGCTTCGGCTTCCTGGAGGCAAGTACGCGCAAATCTGCTGTCCTGTGAGCATTTCAGGTTCGACATACTGAGTAATAACGCCGCGGAAACTTAAACTGGCCCGTCGTTCTGCCGAATAGTCTTACTAAACTAGTTAATCGTTTGATTGCTAATCAAGCAAAGGGGAGGTTTCTGCCTCACCAAACTAACCTCCACCGCACGTCACTGAGACACCCATAGCAGTAAATCAATGACTGTCATATATTTCGATTACTCTAAGGATTAGGTCCTTTACACTAATATAACTGAAATGAGTGCGCATGTAAGTGTCTACATAATGGAAAGAAAATGAGAAGGAAAATTCTCTGATATTTTCATTTGCTGATTGTTACCACTGAAAGAAAAGGGGATTTTGGCTGTATACCATGATTAGTCACTGGGGGGCAGGCTTGTACTTGCCACACTGGTAGCCGCTGAGCTGAGGGTCACAGGTGAGACTGTAGGAGTAGGTAAAGCCTCCTCCTTTGCGCAGGGAGCAGCTGCCGGTGTGGGTCCCCTCGTGAAGTCCTGTCCTGCAGGTGCCCAGGCGGTCATCATGCCGCCTGTCTTTGTCCCACACCTCAAAACTCAGGGCATGGTTGGCCTCAACATGGCCTAGGTTGTATACACAGTTCCAGCGAGGGTTGTTATTTGATTTAATCCAGTGGGTCTGATGGAAGTGGTGCCAGTACCTGACCTTCACGTAGCCTTCTGTTTTCCCCACCCAATCTCCCTTTAGCCCCCAGGCTCTGATGACCCTCACCTGAAGCCGGCCCCTCCTTGGTTGGAGCGGACAGCAGTCGCGCGAAAGGTTGGGCTGCCCGATACACTTCTGCGCGGGGCTGTCCTTTGCAATGGAGTTCTCCTTCAGATATTGGTGGACAGCGGCTTTCACATTCCCGCTAATTATAGGGTCGGGAATGAGCTCGTGGAGCGGGAACAGGGAATACGACACAATGTCTGGAGAGTCCTTCAGGCTGGGTAGCCATTTGTGGAAGGCCTCAGAGTCATTCTTCAAGAGGGAGACTCCCCCAAGCCATTTGTGCCCCCCCAGGACCTCAGTCACATGGTTCAGGTAGGATAGTTGAGACCCCGTCTTCCTGTCATGGTTCCGCAGCAGCGATCTGCACCGTCTGGTGGTGACGGAACGTTCTAGGAACCCAAGCCCCACGGAGAGGCCGGTGTTGAGGCAGTCCTTGACTTTAGAGGCTGAGTGGCTGTTGACGGTGGCCAGACATGTGCGGATGGAGGTGAGCCTGGTCAGCCTGCCGCCCAGATGCGCCTGCTGGATGTAGTGCGTCCCATAGGTGTTGATGAATCGCTTGTAGAGGTATTGGGTGCTCCCGTTATACTCACGAGGCAGAGAGGTCAGCTGCTGTCTGAACTCTGAACTCAGAGATGGGCTGTCAGACACACGGTAGCTAGAAAATGAGAGACAATGAGTGACAAGTGATAATGGAAGGCTAAAAGAGATTTTTGTGGAAAGACTATACCTGCTAGACAGAAGAAATGGTAAGTAAAATGTAGGTACAGTATTTAATATTTGCTTTCAGTTGTTAGGCACAAATGTAATTCCACATCAGCAAATATTACAGGAAAGTAGACTAAAAAAAATCTAAATGTATTGCTTGGATTGACAGGGTGATCAAAATATAGGAGAAAACTGGAATTGTGATTTCTGAAAACGGGCATGTGGTTGAATGGCAACCTTTGAAATCAGCGAGAAACTGGTAGTAGTCCTAATATTTTGGCTGACTCTTTATTTTAGAGGCCTGACCTACCTGTAGTGGCTGCAGCTGAGCTGGTGAGAGGTGAGGACTGACTTGTCGACGGCAGAGGCCGCAGAGGCAAACTCAACCGCGGTGGAATGGCTGCCGCCCACTGTGAGATTCACTAGGTCCTCTATGCCCAGTCCCACGGTCCAGTCATTCTCGATGAGGTCGGTAGCACTTTCCGCAACGGATGCAACAGTGTTGAGAAGAGCGCTGGACAGCTCCTGTTTGCAGTTGGTAAATGACCGCCAGTCTAGCACGGACACTGGCAGCTTCTGCAGCTCATCTCTGAGCAGGGTGTTCTCACAAAGTGTGCAAGAGTTGTTGGCGTTCAGGAAGGTCTGGAGGTCGATGACATAGGCGCCTTTGTGCTGGAGCCTGATGATGTCGAAGCCCTCTCCTGCCAGGTTGTGGCCGGGGACGAACGGAGCCGCCTCACACTCCTCCTGTGTCCCCACCCGACAGGTGAGGACCCCGCCCAGGTGTCCAAGCAAGACCACAAGGCACAGGTGCAGTCTGGACGTCATTGCTAAGGAGGGCAGATACCAGAACAGGACATCAACATCATTCATGCAGAAAAGATGTTGGCTTTATAGTTCGACAAATTACACTTATTATTAAAAAAAAGGGAAGGGTTTCTAAACTCTACATCTACATGAATACATTTTCATTTTAAAATCCATAACTTCTGCTGTGTTTTCACCATCTGTCCACTCAACTCCAGCATTTTTCAACCTTTAATTTTGAAAATACTGCAGACCCCATTTTAGTTTTAAAACTTTGGGATAGGCCTAGCATTTTAGCATGGACGGAATTTGCTTTTGCTTTAAAATGCCATTTTAAAATTAGAAAAGACTAAGTTTTTTGAAGAAAATTTGTGTGCTTGCTTCAGCGAGACAAGTAGAAAGAGGTTGGCTTATAAAATGAAGGTGCTTGGAAACTGAGAGGCAAAGGATCTTGCTGAAGAAATGTTGAAAAACTGCTGAAATGTAAACACAAGACTTTAAAGCTGTAAGTAATTGTTAAAGGAATTCTAACTTTTCAGCTGCATCATGACTGAGTCTACTCCGCTTCAACCCAGCTGTAAAAAAAAATGGCCAGTTGGAGTCAATGAGGTTGACGCATTACTCTCTATGGCTCTGTGCGTATTTAGGTCAACGCAGTGCATGCTGAGAAATTAGGTTTATGGTGGAGCAAACATGGCAGGCCACACTGGCAGACTGCCGCAGCTGTTGTTGCTTATAGCTCATTGTCAGTGTCTCCCACTGTCCCGAACTGTACAACGCTGACCTCGCGAAGTAGTGAAATTCTACTGTTTGCAGCTCTTTGTTCATTTCTGTGCACTGTGTCTTCGCTTACTAAATAGCTAATAATAGCAAGCTACAATATATCATTTACACATGTTGTGATTCACGGCTACCTTTTTATTTGTGCTATTATTAGCTAGTTAGCTCGCGCACACAGTGCACAGAACGTGTTCGAAACAGGTCGAACTTGAGCGTTGAAATTGCCATCACTGCAGATGACATAATCAATAGCTAGATAACGTTAACTATTAAACGACTCAATGAGTATGAAAAAGTTACGTCTGCTGGCTAAGAAAGGATTGCAGTTACAGTCATTTTGATACCAATATTTTGTCTGTTTTAGATACGATCGTAAATATATAGATAGTGCGAACAGTTGCTTGTACATACCCACACAGCAAGAGACTACTGGGCGGATCCGCCCGTAAGTCCCCAGATCCGCTTGACTGACAAATCTGCCTCGGCAACGCTGCGAGGATCAGCCCCGCCTCCTCGTTGCGCGCCGTCAAACGGCGGATCCGGGATGCGGACGCGCCATGATGCTAACGGTTGGCGTCAACTTGAGAAATTTTAGTGGAAATTTGCTCAGCCCTAACTCCGCTGCACGGAAGAGTCGGTCTCTACAAGTAAGTGTATAGATTAATTTTATTGATATATTGCCACCCTAATCATTAATATAGTCACACTAGTTGTTGTCACTGTTGTTTTTAATCATAGATTGATGCTTGGTGAGGTTTTGTTAGCCATTGTATTGAAAGATTGCAGTAGGCGATAATCTTAGGATATCATGTTAGTGCCATGCAAAATATCATGTACAGTGCCTGACAAAAGTCTTGTCGCATAAGGACATAGTAACTAAAAATAGCATATAACTTTATTTCTAACCAATCAATTGTTACAATAAATGGTCCATTTTAATGTCAAGGGCTTTCACATTAATAATTTGGTGCAAAATGAAACCGTCAAAAAGTGTTCTGATGTTCACAGCTTGGCTAAGCCCATAACATCTGTTTTTGCTAGGACAAAAGTCTTGTCGTCTCTTCAGATGATGCAACAAATTGCAGATTAAAGTTTAACCTATGACAAATACTGTAATTAACACATTCCCAGATGTGTATAGAAATAACCCCAGCACACCAGACTTTCATATGAGGTGCAACTAGACCTCTGACAACATACCAAAGATTCAACCACAGGCCAAAGTGCTGATCATCAAGAGCCTGAAGACTGAGTCTGCTGCTGAGGTGGCAGACATCTTTAATGTATCCAAATGTCAAGTGGAGGGGATAAGAAAAAAATTTGAAGAAACTGGTGATGTTCATGGCAAGCGCAGGTCAGACAGACCCCGGTATGACAACTGTTTGAAAGGACCGTTTGTTGCTTCAACTGTACAAGGCTAGCCCTTCTTCAACTACAGCAAAGCTATATGAGGAAATGTCACCAAAAATCCCGGTATCTACAAGAAGAGTTTGTCAAATTCTCTCTCAAAGTGGTTTTCATAGCCAAATTAGTACACAGAAGCCTGTATTAAACAGAAAACAAAAAACCTGCATTGCATTTGCCAAAGCCCACAGCTCGCAGAAAGGATTGATACTGGAGAAGTGGCTGAAAGTTTATTGTTCTGATGAATCATCCATTGAACTGCATCCCAGTCGCCATACAAGACCAGTTGGAACCCTCATGGACCCAAGATTCTCCCAGAAAACAATCATGTTTGGTGGAGGAAAAATCATGGTTTGTTGTTACATCCAGTATGGGGGTGTGAGAAAGATCTGCAGAGTGGATGGCAACATCAACAGCCTGAAATATCAAGAAGTTCTTGCTGCCCTACTTATACTGCTGCTCCTTGTCATACTTCCACCCCCATGTCACAGTTCCTGAAAGCAAAGAAGGTGAAGGTACTCCAGGATTGGCTAACCCAGTCACCTGACATGAACATTGTTGAGCATTTCAGGGGTAAGATGAAACCATAGAATCTTGATGAACTCTGGGAGTCCTGCAAGACTGCTTTCTATGCCATTCCAGATGATTTCATCATGAAGTTATTTCAGTCATTGCCAAGACATATGGATGCAGTCCTCCAAGCTCATGGGAGTCATACGCAATATTAATTCGTTTTTCCAAGGCACCATGGCTTTATGTTCTGATATTATATATTTGTGTCATATTTGTGTATTCAAAAATAATAATAAATAAAGTGTATGTATAATTTCCACATTTTTTTTCAATGCGACAAGACTTTTGTCCAAGCAAAATCTGACCTTTCTGTACTAATTAAATAATAAAACTCAATGAATGACACAAAACTCTATTTTGTTATATTTCGCATTATCTAGAGGGCTTTGCCTTTCATATAAGCCATTTTTGATTCCAATTGATCAACTACAAGTCAGGTTATTATTTGTTGTTCCTACAACTTGGATAAGTGACAAGACTTTTGTCCGGCACTGTATTGCTGTTGTGGCCAAATCATAGCAGAGTGATATAAAACGTTGTTACAGTAATTTCCAGGTATTTTAATCAGTTGACAGAATTTGTATATGTGCAGATAGCCAGGCTAGGTTTATTGGCAGGCTAACGGCATGGTACAGCTATGACTAGAAGTGCAACATCGTGTGCTTCATTTGCGCAATGCAAATATTGGATAAGCTTAAGTGTTGTCTTCATATGTGAAATGTTGTACGATTAAGGTATGCAAATTAAGACGATATTTCAGTTAGTGAAGTGGGTTGAGCATGCTTTGATTCATTTTATCAGACATCAATGTGGGAAAGCATTAGCTGCAAACTAGCCAGGGGCGCGTTTCCCAAAATCGTTGTTGCTAAGTTAGCAACTTGCATAGATCGTTCATTCACAGTCAATGGGCCCAACTATGTAAGTTAGCATCTGTGATTTCCGGAAACGCATCCCAGCTCATGGTCGGGCCAACGGTGCAGTAGCATGGTTATTATAGTTTGCTTATAGTTCGGCTGATGTCAAAGTTTGCACATGTTTGGTAAGTGTTAAGAATAATATTCACCAGATATTTCATTCAGTGAAGTGCAAGGCTCAAAACTAGAGAAGCAATTTCTGAAGAAATTGCGAGTGTGAATGCTGAAAGCTGAAGCCACACTGCGATGCTGTCTTGAATACAAGATAGTCTGAATGATTTAAATGTTTGCTGACATCACACTGAATAGCTGCCATGAAAATATAATATTTGAATTATGTAGAATACTTGGATGTTTATCAAAAAAGTGAAAGAAAGCTGAACAAAGAAAGAATGAAAGAACAATTCTAACCATGCCATCCACCTTACTCAGCTAACTTAGCAAATGTTGTTAGCAGTTATGCTAACTATGCTAACAATGCTAACCATGCTAACCACGTTATTCAGCTAACTTAGCTAATGTTAGAAGTCGAATGAAGTCTCTAGGAGAAAGAGTGCTGAAGTTATCGAGGTTTTAAGTAGCACAAGAGTTTGAAGACTGTTTGAATGCATTTCTATGGGACAAAAAAAATAAGAAAAAGTGAAATATTTTAAAAAGTATAAATAGTATGAAAGCCAGGGCGAGAAATGAACTTTACTTTTCAGTCGTTAGCCGGGCAACCTAGAGTTTTTTAGGGTGGCAAAAACCATTTCAGGTAGTCAAGACATACGCTGTAAAAAAGAAAGAAAAAAAAAAAAGCTTATATGATTGAGCACTCACAATGTATTTTGGTTACTTTGGAAAGTTTATACTGCCTGGAATTGAATAAGAGCAATTTGCACATGAGGCATGGCTGAGGAGTTTAATAAATGCAACTCCTGGAAATCAGGGGTAGGATCGAACCTATCAATATTACAAACCGTGTTCGAGTTCAGCTTGCCAGTGAATATTCATTGACTGATCCGGGTGTGCGATCTAGTGACAGAATAATGTAACTGCGTGCATAAATAGAGCAGCTCCATGTCCGCTGTCATCAACATCTGCATTACGGGTTATGGATCGGATCGGAACGTATGTTAAAAAAAATGAAAAGAAAAAGAAAAAAGGCCATTCACAAGTACAAACTCGCACCATGAAAACCATAATAAAACATACAATATGAGACAGGGTTGTGAATGATTGAAAATATTTCAAGTGTTCATTTGATGAAATTAAACTAAATACATGTCGGCGTTTGCTGATGCGCCACTAAAAGAGCTTCAGTCGATGAGAGCTGCTCTCGCAAGCAGAGGCAGCCGGTGGACAGAGAGCTCAACGTTGTCTGTGCGAATATTCCTCGGAGGTTTAGATAATCTTAATGGTACCGCTGGCAAACAGATACTGTTGACTTACAGAGCCTGTATTCTAATCAGTGAAGACATAACGTTTGCGAATGAACGTAGTGGCAGACAAATACTAGTTTTGCAAAGCAGTACTTCCATTGAAGGTAGACTGCAAACAATGCCGTATCGCATTCATGAACCTATGTTTCTCTTTTTAACGTTGCATTTGTAGCGAACTTGTTGTTGCGTTTGATTGTTTGACACAGAAAGCAACTTTTTAAAATAGTGGTGCATTAGCTGAGACCCGCAAATCGAAATAAGCGGCGTGGAGAATGAGCTGCAATAATTTCCCTAACCGCAAAATAGCTGGCTCGATTCACTTCGTTCTTATGAAGACACCTCTGTTCTAACGAAAGCATCTGCATGGAAACTCAGCTCAGCTCACTTAGATTTAAATTGAGAAAATCACGGTGGGCAATGGCAGGAGCGGTGTCCTATTACCAGTGAGAGCCAGGCATGTACAGACAAGTGCACACACAGGCAATAGCTGAGTCACTCAGCCCTGTTCGCGCACACCTCAAACTCCTGCTTCTCACGCAAAAACCGTTTATCCTGTCAGCAATGTAACCACATCACTCAAGGCACGAGACTTTGCTGAGTGCGTAGATGTCCTTTTTATTTCTCTGAGTGATATATTTTTGGAATAACAGCGATCTAAAAACTCTGGCCGTTTGCTGTTCTCCAAAAATTTTTTGGGTGATTTTTGAATGGAAGAGATAGCAAAGTTGGACGTGCCTCCTGTCGTTTGACTGTTCCCTGAGCCAAAACTAGATACTTCACTGCTACAAAAATGATACTGCTGTAACAAGAACAAATTTTCCTACATTTTTGTGAAATTTCATGAAGAGGGATTCAAATTTATGGAAGTTAGAGTGATAGAGAAAGAACTTTTTCATTCTGTCGGCTCTCAGCTCCCACTCTAGCTGTGACAGAAGAGTTTGAAGACTGTTTCAATGCATTTCTATGGGACAAAAAATTTTAGAAAAAGTTAAATATTTTAAAAAGTATAAATAATATGAAAGAGAAAAGTAATAGCAATAATGTCCAGGAAAAGCTGAACGTTTTGATATATAAATTGTTGAAATAGCACAAAGTATGTAGGAGTAGTTTAATAGCGTGGAACGGCGGAAGAAGTAAGAATAACTAGAGCAGCAATTTCTGAAGAAATTGCGAGTGTGAATGCTGAAAGCTGAAGCCACACTGCGATGCTGTCTTGAATACACTAAAGTTTGAATGATTTGAATGTTTGCTGACACCACACTGAATAGCTGCCATGAAAATATAATATTTGAATTATGTAGAATACTTGAATGTTTATCAAAAAAGTGAAAGAAATAAAGCTGAATAAAGAAAGAATGAAAGAACAATGCGAACCATGCCATCCACGTTACTCAGCTAAGTTAGCAAATGTTAGCAGTTATGGTAACTATGCTAACAATGCTAACCATGCGAACCACGTTATTCAGCTAACTTAGCTAATGTTAGAGGTCGAATGAAGTGTCTAGAAGAATGCTGATGTTATAGAGGTTGAAAGTAGCACAAGAGTTTGAAGACTGTTTCAATGCATTTCTATGGGACAAAAAAAAAGTGAAATATTGTAAAAAGTATAAATGGTATGAAAGGCAAGGCGAGAAATGAACTTTTCTTTTCAGTCGTTAGCTGGGCAACCTAGAGTTCTTGAAGGATGGCAAAGACCATTTTAGATAGTGAAGACATACGCTGTAAAAAAAAAAAAAAAAAAAAATGAAAAAAAAAACTCATATGATTGAACACTCACAATGTATTTCGGTTACTTTGGAAAGTTTATACTGCCTGGAATTGGATAAGAGCAGTTTGCACATGAGGCATGGCTGAGGAGTGTAATTAATGCAACTCCCTGGAAATCAGGGGTAGGATCGAACGTATCAATATTACAAACCGTGTTCGAGTTCAGCTTGCCAGTGAATATTCATTGACTGATCCGGGAGTGCCATCTAGTGACAGAATAATGTAACTGCGTGCATAAATAGAGCAGCTCCATGTCTGCTGTCATGAACATCTGCGCACCCAGGTTATGGATCTGATCAGAACGTACGTTAAAAAAAAAAAAAAAAAAAAAAAGGCCATTCGCAAGTACGAACTCGCGCCATGAAAACCATAATGAGACATACAATACGAGACAGAGTTGGGAATGATTGAAAATATTTCAAGTGTTCATTTGATGAAATTAAACTAAATACATGTCGGCGTTTGCTGATGCGCCACTAAAAGAGCTTCAGTCGATGAGAGCTGCTATCGCAAGCAGAGGCAGCCGGTGGATAGTGAGCTCAACGTTGTCTGCGCGAATAATTCCTCGGAGGTTTAGATTATCTTAATGGTACCGGCAAACAGATACTGTTGACTTACAGAGCCTGTATTCTAATCAGTGAAGACCTAACTTCTGCGAATGAACGTAGTGGTAGACAAATACTAGTATTGCAAAGCAGTACATCCATTTAAGGGAGACTGCAAACAATGTCGTATCGCATTCATGAGCATATGTTTCTCTTTTTAACGTAGCATTTGTAGCGACCTTGTCTTTGCGTTTGATTGACACAGAAAGCAACATTTTAGAATAGTGGGGCATTAGCTGAGACCTGCAAATAGAAATAAGCAGCGTGGAGAATGAGCTGCAATAATTTCCCTAACCGCAAATAGCTGGCTCGATTCACTTCGTTCTTATGAAGACACCTGTGTTCTAACGAAAGCATCTGCATGGAAACTCAGCTGAGCACTTAGATTCAAAATGAGAAAACCTAACATAAAATAGCTGGCTCGATTCACTTCGTTCTTATGAAGACACCTCTGTTCTAACGAAAGCATCTGCATGGAAACTCAGCTCAGCTCACTTAAATGTAAAATGAGAAAATCACGACACGGAGGGCAATGGCAGGAGCGGTGTCCTATTACCAGTGAGAGCCAGGCATGTACAGACAAGTGCACACACAGGCAATCGCTGAGTCACTCAGCCCTGTTCGCGCACACCTCAAACTCTTGCTTCTCACGCAAAAACCGTTTATCCTGTCAGCAATGTAACCACATCATTCAAGGCACGAGACTTTGCTGAGTGCGCGGATGTCTTTTTTTATTTCTCTGAGTGATATATTTTTGGAATAACAGCGATCTAAAAACTCTGGCCGTTTGCTGTCCTCCGAAAATTTTTTGGGTGATTTTTGAATGGAAGAGATAGCAAAGTTGGATGTGCCTCCTGCCCTTTGACTGTACCCTGAGCCAAAACTATATACTTCACTGCTACAAAAATGATACTACTGTAACAAGAACAAATTTTCCTTCATTTTTGTGAAATTTCATGAAGAGGGATTCAAATTTATGGAAGTTAGAGCGATAGAGAAAGAACTTTTTCATTCTGTCTGCTCTCAGCTCCCACTCTAGCTGTCACAGAAGAGTTTGAAGACTGTTTCAATGCATTTCTATGGGACAAAAAAAATGTAGAAAAAAATTAATATTTTAAAAAGTATAAATAGTATGAAAGAGAAAAATAATAGCAATAACGTCCTGAAAAATCTAAACGTTTTGATATATGAATTGTTAATATAGCACAAAGTATGTAGGAGTAGTTTAACGGCGCGCAAAGAACCTATAATAATAAGCATAAAGAAAATGGCCGACATGAAAAACAATAGTGTGAGGAAAGCATTCACACTAATAAGTATAAAGAAAATGGCCGACATGAAAAACAATAGTGTGAATGCTGAAAGCATTCACACTAATAAGCAGTATAGCATCGCAATTTGCGATAGAAAATTCACGATTTGTGATGGGAATGACCTAAGCCATGAGCAAATTGCGATAGTGTGGTTTTTTTTTTTTTCTTCACTGTGCTGGGTTCTGCGGCCACGGTCTACGGTCCACCATGTTCTCCATTGCCCTGAGACCAGCCCAGTTCACCTGAGTGGCTGGAGCTGACTCGGTTCGTGCATCCTTCGTCATTTGCAGTTCATTCTCTACTACGTGGCGAGCGCCACTTGTATGGTGAGAATCAACCTCGGACTCGGGTTTTGTAAGTAGGCTATACACCAGCCATTTCTAAATTGGATCCAAAAAAGAAGTGGCTGGCATATGAATTGACTGGCCACAACACTGTTCGTTCCTTGTATGCTTTGGTGTATAGTAACGAAGTAGGATACATGCATTCAATGTACTTCGTTACAGTACTTAAGTAGTTTTTTTGAGGATTTGTACTTTTGAGTTTTTTTTTTTTTTTTTTTTTAACCGGGACTTTTACTCTACTACATTTTAAAGATAAAAAGTATACTTTTACTTCGTTACTTTGACACTGGCCACTTCGTTACTCGTTACAAATTAAAATATGAATGTAATTCATCATTTAAGGATTATATGGACGTGGCGTGTTCGAGAAGAACAGCGGTGCTCGGCAGGGTATCTTTATGCGCAGATGTGTCCGCCAGCAGATATGGAGCTGCAAATTTATGCACGCAGTTACACTATTCTCTCACTAGATGGCACTCCCGGATCAGTTATTGAATCGAGGGTTCAGAGCCAGAATGGTTTATCTCCAAAATTAGGGCATTTTGGGTTAAGTGCAGCTGCAAGTTACAAATCATGTCTAGTTTGCCTGGAAAAAAGGTTTATCTCCATATGCAAATTTGGAGATGAACCATTCTGGCTCTGAGCCCTCGGAATATTCACAAGCAAGCGGAGCTCGAACACAGTTTAGAATATGGATGAGTTCACTCCAATCCCTGTTTTTCAGGAGTTGCCTGAATTAAAGTCCTCAGCTAATCCTGATGTGCAAACTGCTCAATATACTCGTCCATAGTTCAAAAAAATTGTCTCTGGCTACAGAAAAAAATAATTGTCCTCTGTAGGATGTTACGTCCGGCCTAGGGGAACCGAACGCACATGAGAAGATGCTCCCCTCTCTCCCCACTCCCAAGGACGACCAAGGCCACAGTACTGCAGTCCAACCCAAAGGATCATTTATTTCAACAAACAAATGGTAGCATTTGACTTCAGGGTGAGCATGGCTCAAAACAACAAACAAAACGATCTATCAACCACTTAACTGACCTATTCGAAAGTAAAAGAAAACAAAAAGACAGGTCTCTAACCTGACTCCTATATGTATAAACAGGAGAAAAGATGTTAAACAAAAGAGCTACTCACCCCTACAGCCACCTGGACTGCTAGACAACAATCTATAATACGCAATCAAATACAATTTTACACACAGAACAGCAATGCCTGATGCAGTTGGGAGTAGGGCCAAGAGAAGAGGAAGAGCGGCTCAAACGGCGGCCATTTTATAGCAGCCCCACCAATCGCCATCCACCAACCAGCAGCCAGCTCCAGGATAGACTCCACTGTGGTAGCACCACCCTGAGAAGAGGAGGAACCACAGCACCTGGAAAGAGAAAAACCCTAAGGATGGGAACACCCCCCCCTCAGGCAGGGAGGGAGAACAGCAAAACAAGAATCACAACACTAAAATTGACCTATGACCCAGGGTCATAACACCCCCCCACCTAAGAATAAACATTTACTCAAAGGAAATGTTTGACACACTAAGACCTAGACAGTGCATCAGCCATGACATTTTCTAAGCCTTTCTTGTAATGAATGTCAACATTAAAGTCCTGAAGCAACAAGGACCAGCGCATGAGGCGCTGATTATTGTTCTGCATTCTAGTTAGAAACACCAGTGGGTTATGATCAGAGAAAAACAACAGTTGGCTCAGGGTTAGACCCGAGGTACACTTCAAAGTGTTGCAATGCCAATAGTAAAAGCCAAAGCCTCTTTTTTCAATAGTGCTGTAATGCAGCTGGTGCTTTTTGAGCTTTTTTGGAAAAATAGCAAACGGGGTGGTCAATACCACGCTCATCCTCCTGTAGGAGCACTGCACCAACGCCAGACGCTGGCATCCACTTCCAGCTTAAAGGGCCGCAAGTCTGGTGCAGTGAGTACAGGTGCACTACAGAGAAGAGCTTTAGTGGCCTCAAAAGCAGACTGACATTTCTCTGACCAAATGAAAGGAATTTTTGGGCTTGCTAAGCTTGTCAGTGGAGCCACTACATCTGAAAAGTTCTTACAAAAACCACGATAATATCCAGCCATCCCCAGAAAACGGCGGAGCTCACGGCGCGTTTTGGGAGCTGGAAAAATCTACAATGGCCTGCACCTTTTTCACAGGACAGACACGTCCTTGTCCCACCATCTTACCTAGATAGGTAACAACAGCCTTCCCAAACTCACATTTGGCCAAATTGAGGGTTAGGAAGCTTTACACAACCGATCAAAAATCTCAGAGAGAGTTTTCACATGTTCAGTCCAGTTGGAGGAGTAAGCCACAATGTCATCTAAGTAAACCTCACAGTTGCTCACACCACAAAGAACCAGGTTCATGAGCCTCTGGAAAGTGGCTGGGGCATTTCTCAGACCGAATGGCATGACTGTATACTGTAAAAATGGTCTGGAGGACAAATGCACTGATCTCAGAGGCACATGGGGATAGGGGACCTGCCAGTAACCTTTTAAGAGAACTAGTTTGGTGACATACTTGGCTGAACCCACCCGGTCAACACAGTCATCCATGCGAGGGAGCGGAAAAGAGTCAGGTTTAGTAATGGCATTTACCTTGCGATAATCAGTACAGAATCGTGGGGTTTGGTCAGATTTGGGAACCAGTAACGAAGGAGAGCTCCATGGGCTGTTACTCGGCACAGCAAAACCATTTTCAATGAGATATGTTGCCTCTTGTTGCATTATGACACGTTTTGTGGGATGAACTCTGTAGGCATGCTGTTTTATTGGCGAGTGGTCACCCACATCAATGTCATGACATAATACATTAGTTTGAGTGGGGATGTCACCAAAGAGGGTTGGATGATTTTGTATGAGCAAACTAATATCAGATCTGGCAGAATCAGACAAGTGCGCCAAATTGGCATCTAAATTTGACAGGATTTCTGAATTTCTGAGGCGCGTACATGAAAAGGAGCTGTGTCTGTCACCCAGCCCGTCATCCTTGGGATCATATGGGGGCTGTGCAACAGACACCGTG
This sequence comes from Gymnothorax javanicus, assembly GCA_029692085.1. Lineage (NCBI taxonomy): Eukaryota > Metazoa > Chordata > Actinopteri > Anguilliformes > Muraenidae > Gymnothorax > Gymnothorax javanicus. The sequence goes on along the minus strand of CM056194.1, from coordinate 181,766,207 downwards.
GCAACAGGTGCAACTACGGGAGGTGGAACACTTGTCTCACGGTCAACGTACGTCTTCAACATGTTAATATGACACACACGGGTTTTTTTCTTACGATCAGGGGTGTGAATTACATAGTCTGTTTCACTGAGCTTACGGTCCACCACATATGGGCCGCAAAATTTTGCCTGAAGACCAGAACCAACTAGAGGTAGCAGAACAAGGACGCGGTCACCTGGGGTGAAGGTCCGCGCAACAGACTTTTTGTCAAAGTTTATTTTCATTTTGGACTGCGAAATGGAGAGTGAATCACGGGCCAAATCACAAGCATAATGCAGTCTCTCCCTGAAGGAACTAACATAGTCCAAAATATTCTCACTCGAACTAGTTTTACTGGAGAGAAATTTCTCTCGCAGCAGGCGTAGAGGGCCGCACGCACGGTGTGGCCAAACACCAGATCAGCTGGACTGAACCCTAATGACTCCTGAACCGTCTCCCTCACAGCAAACAACAACAAAGGCAATCCCTCATCCCACTCACGGTTTGTCTCAGTACAATATTTGCGAAGCATACTTTTCAGAGTTTGGTGGAATCTCTCTAATGCACCCTGGCTCTCGGGATGGTAAGCGCTGGAAGTGTGGTGTTTCACATTTAGCTCTGACGTGACCTGGGCGAAGATTTTGGACATGAAATTTGACCCTTGGTCACTTTGAATACGCCTTGGAAGGCAAAAGGTGGAGAAAAACTTGACTAGTGCTTTTACAATGACACGAGCTTTTAATGAACGCAATGGGACAGCCTCAGGGTAACGGGTTGCAGCACACATCACAGTGAGAATATACTGATTACCAGACTTGGTTTTTGCCAAAGGGCCCACACAGTCTACAATCACATGCTCAAACGGCTCTCCAACAGCTGGGATTGGCTTTAATGGAGCTACAGGGATCACCTGATTTGGCTTACCTGAGACCTGACAGGTGTGGCATGAGCGACAGAATTTCACAACATCTGACTTAAGTCCTGGCCAAAAGAAGTAGCGAAGAATACGGCTGTAGGTCTTTCTAATACCTAAGTGACCAGACATGCTATGGTCATGAGCTAAACCAAGCACCTGGGGCCGAAACTGTTGTGGCACCACAACTTGAGTCACAGACTCATCGCTGGACCAGAACGAGGAGACCAGCGGCGATCAGAACCCCATCCTCTACCAAGTAAGAACCAGACTTATCACATTTTGGATCTGTTACATAAGAAAAACAAGGAGACAAAGTGTCATCAGTTTTCTGTGCATTAATCAACTGTTCTTTGTCTACTGAAAGTGTCAGAGTGTTGACATCAGGCTGAAGCTCCACAACATTCTCTTTAACATTTGAGAGAGAACCTGTGGGATCAGAAGTAGTCATAAAAGAGTCACTGAGATCCACCAGGTCTCCGAGTTTTCGGGCTTGAGCACGGGTTACAGCACACACAGGGAACAAAGGAGGCAAACCGGGTGCAGCAGAATCAGAAACACACAAATCGGCAATTGGGTTTTCAATTACCTCTGGAGATGGAAAAACTTTTCCACCGCCAAATCATTACCTAGGATCAGGTCAACACCAGCTATGGGCAACTGGGGTCTCACAGCGATTTTGACTCTGCCTGACACGATCCTAGAGGTTAACTGAATGAAATGCAATGGGGCACGCACAGCACTTAGCTTAACCCCCCATGCTACAATGTCAGAACCACAGTAAGACTGAGCTGAAAAGGGGAGAACACCTTCACACATTAAAGACTGTTTCGCACCAGTATCTCGCAGGATGGTGATCGGAACTGCCTTATGCTCACCCCCAAAGAGAAACAGAACCTTGTGTAACAAAAGGTTTGAAATCCTCATCAATCTGATCCACCACATCCTGGAGAGGTGGCTGGGTGTGTATGAAACCAATTGGTGTTGGTTTTTGACATTTTGGATTGTTCTTTTCTCTTCAGAGTGGGACAGACAGCGATAAGGTGACCCTGCTCATGGCAATAGAAACACTCCCTGTTTCTCAGTGTCACCCGTTAGCAGTGTTGGAGTTGCGACGCGAATTTTTGGGGGATCTGGGACTCTGGCCAATGGGGGACTGAATCATGACACTCTGGGGGAGAAAAAACACTCTTGTGCGTTAACAAAAATTCATCAGCAAGTACAGCAGCATCATTGAGACATGTGACCTTTTGCTCATTCAAGTAAATGACAATTTTCTCTCAGGAAGTCTGTTTTGAATTCTTCGAGCAGAATGAGCTCCCGCAAGTTATCAAAAAGAAGTTGCTTTGCTAGCTTGGCACCATTTATCAAACAGAGCTGTTTTCTCCTTGCAAACTCAACAAATGTCTGGTTGGCAGTTTTTCCACAATTTCTAAATTTTTGTCTGTATGCCTCTGGTACCAATTCATAGGCTCTAAGGACAGTGGCTTTGACTGTGTCATAATTGAGACTGTCTTCAATGGACAGAGAGTTGCACACTTCTTGTGCTTTCCCGACTAACTTGCACTGGAGGAGAAGAGGCCACACTCTCTTTGGCCAGTGTATGTAGCGCGATCTTGCTCAAATGCAATAAAATAGGAATCCACCTCAGACTCCCTGAAAGGAGGAACTAGCGCAATGTGCCTGCTCACATCAAAGCCCTCATGGGAACTGGGAGGGACGTTGGCACCGGTAAAGGACTGGCAGCTGAAGCGGCTCCCCGCCCAACTCCAGAGCCCTTACTTTCAGGTGCATGGTTTGCATCTCCAATTCCCGTTGTCTCACCTCCACCTCCCTTATCCGCAGGGTGAGCCTCAGCTCCTCTGCATTCATGCCAGTTTGGGACTGGGGTGTTTGGATTGGGCGGGAACATTAGCCAGATCACCCGGCTAAGCTGCAACTTTAGGGGCTGGCTCCCAATCAATCCCCTTTCACGCAGCTTCACATAGAGCAGATCCTGTAACTCCCTTTCTTTTGCTTAGATGACACCTGCACATCAAACGAACTGGCAATAAGGAACAAATCAGCTTTTTTACACTTTTTTAATACCTCTTCAGTCGGATTAGACACAAAATCCTCCAATTTGAACTCCATATTCACTGTCGCCACCACACACAAAAAAAAAAAACTGCCAAACAGACAAGTAGAGCCAACAAGACATGAACAAATCGAACTCACCCAACACAATGAAATAGAGAAAAAAAAAGGACGAGCCCCCACTTTATGTTACGTCCGGCCTAGGGGAACCGAACGCACATGAGAAGATGCTCCCCTCTCTCCCCACTCCCAAGGACGACCAAGGCCACAGTACTGCAGTCCAACCCAAAGGATCATTTATTTCAACAAACAAATGGTAGCATTTGACTTCAGGGTGAGCATGGCTCAAAACAACAAACAAAACGATCTATCAACCACTTAACTGACCTATTCGAAAGTAAAGAAAACAAAAGACAGGTCTCTAACCTGACTCCCTATATGTATAAACAGGAGAAAAGATGTTAAACAAAAGAGCTACTCACCCCTACAGCCACCTGGACTGCTAGACAACAATCTATAATACGCAATCAAATACAATTTTACACACAGAACAGCAATGCCTGATGCAGTTGGGAGTAGGGCCAAGAGAAGAGGAAGAGCGGCTCAAACGGCGGCCATTTTATAGCAGCCCCACCAATCGCCATCCACCAACCAGCAGCCAGCTCCAGGATAGACTCCACTGTGGTAGCACCACCCTGAGAAGAGGAGGAACCACAGCACCTGGAAAGAGAAAAACCCTAAGGATGGGAACACCCCCCCCTCAGGCAGGGAGGAGAACAGCAAAACAAGAATCACAACACTAAAATTGACCTATGACCCAGGGTCATAACAAGGAACCACTTTATTTTCTACTGTTTTGGTAAATAAACCAAATTCCATTTTAAAGTGAAAACAGTCTTTATTCTTTAAAACAAAGTCCTTCATTGGTGCGACAAAAATTGCTACGCACAGCACCAAAACTGCAGATCAAACCAAGACCTTTGATAAGCAATTTGCTACATGAGGCAAAAAAAAATTATTTTGAGCCTTGCTTTTATACAAAGATCCCTTTAGAACTGTCTCTGCTTAACCCATATAGTAACTGTGCGTTCATGCAGTGCATTGTCTGCCTATGCCTTGCTCTCTGCCAACTTCTGCAGATTCTGCGCTGTCACTGCAGGGGTTTGGCAGAGTTGCCAAAAAAGTCACTGTTTGTGTGTTTCTCCCTCTCTCGTTGTCCGCACTTATAGGGGCGGACAGTCATGTTGTAAGGGGGCATCGGGGGTAAATGGCAACTTTTTAAATCATTCATAGTAATAGACAAAATTCATTTACCAGTCGAGTATATGCATTCTCTGGATAAGAATGGAAAATATACTTAGCAAAAAAAGTTAAGGACCACCCGTGTTTCAGCACAAAACAGAACTTGAATAAAATAATATTTAAATGAATTCATTTGGAATTTAATGCTCAGTTACAAACAATATTTTTCAACAGAAGAGCTGAAGAGGAGAAAACAGGTTTTCTTTAGGAAAGCTAAGAATCAGTTCAACAACAGTTCAGGCATCCATGGTGTCATTTCAATACCACAATGGAGTTCAGTATCTCGTGGTGACCTCCATGGGCTCTCAGTATGGCTTGGCAGCATCTTGGAAAGCTCTGGACAAGATTCCTGAAAGACTGCTATGGGATTTGTTGCCACTCATTTTGAAGAGCATCTGCAAGATTGTCGAGGTTTGTGGGCGCAACCGGAAGTTATGAAACACGCCTCTGAAGCATATCCTAAGCGTGCTCTATTGGATTCATGTCAGGGGAATAAGCTGGCCAGTCCATACGCTCTATAGATTCCCGGTCAAGATAGTCATTCACGATTTGAGCTCGATGAGGGCGGGCATTATCTTCCATTAAAATGAAATTGTCACCAATGGCACCTGCATATGGTCTAACAATAGGATGAAGAATTTCATCACGGTATCTTAAAGCCGTAAGACTGCCATTCCTGATAACATCAAGGTCTGTAGATCCATCAAAACTGATACCCCCCCTAACCATGATTGAACCCCCTCCGAACCTGTTGTGTTCAACAACATTACAGTTTGCAAAATGTTGGTTCTTCGACCTCCACACACGCCTATGTCCATCATTGTAATCCAGTCAAAACCTAGACTCGTCAATAAAGAGAATGGCCCTTAGAGCATTACGGTCAATGTTGACGTAGGATCTGGCAAATTCGAGTCTGATTACAGTCTGATTACAAAATCTGTATGCTGCTAACATTCCGGAACTCTGTATTGATGGATTTTGCAGATGTTAACCTTGCTCTTTTGGCAATTAAAAGAAATCTGAGGATTCTGACGAGCCGTAGTTTTCTTGGGTCGACCAGATCTTGGTCTCTCTTTGACAGATCCAGTCAGTTGATGTCTCTGACGAAGTCTACAGATGACGCTGTGACTGACGTTTAATTGACGGCCCACCTCGCGTAATGTCAAACCACTGTCCAATAAACCAATGGCTCGAGCAGCTTCTTCTGTTGACAGGTGTCTCCTACCAGCCATAATGTTGTTAACTGTGCACCTAGTCTATTAAATGTGAGAGACTGATATAAACCCTCCCTGACGATATTTATTGAGACTCCAAAGACAACCCACCCACTGATACAACATGATCATCGTTATAACAACCAATTTTACAAATTACATGCTCCTGTTAAGACGTTTGGTTAAACTTCTCAAATGGATGTCCTTCAGGGCCAAACAAAATTTTCATGTGATTACCATATTATCCATTATAAAAAAAATAGTGAGTGGTCCTCAACTTTCTTTGCTAAGTACAGATCACTTATGTAAATTTGCCGGTTGCCATGGAAATGGCAGCCATGCTGTATTTTCACTAGCTTTAGTTTTTCCCAGATTTCTTGGTAAATATACATGTTAGCACGGTGGAATTTGTTTTATTTGAAACTTTTGACATAGCGAAACAGCTTAACATCCCTGGATTTAATTTCTTTCAGGGGAGAAAAAAAATTTTGGGCCCTTTTTCACCTGGAATTTGAAAAAGGGATTTTTTTCAGTGGATTTGACACCACATGTTATAGGCTATACACTTAAGTTGAAAAATCTCTTGATGAACAATTATACTAATTACACAGAAAAACTGGTGAAAACTTCATGAGGTTCTGATGACTAGTTACGGAGAAATCTGGGTTCAAAGGGGCATGTCATTTCTCAGGAATGGCCGCCAAAGGCAAAGGAACACATATTGACAACCATTTACTCTCTAAAATTCCCCTTTGCCATATGTTTTGCCCTCTTTCTGAAGAGCCTCCTCCTCCTTTCTTTGTCACTTATTTTGTATTATGAAAAATTGTAATTTTTTCATATTATTTACCCCTGATGCCCCCTTAATTGTGCATGAGAAATGCGAAAATCAATTACTTCAATAAACCACCAGTTTCTGTGACAAGTCTACTGACTAAGCTGATTGTGGCAACAGGCCTAATAATAATAATAATTATAGGCTAATAATGAGGGTCTAATAATGACGTATGGATGGAATGCAAGTAATCCATCTGATGTGCTTTTGTGATTACAGCTGCTGTGAGGAAGAATGCCTCCGTCCGCACCGCCACCGATGCGGAGATGGCAACTCACGCCATCAGGTGGTTTAACCTGGCGTCCGATCGGGGAGCAGCCAGGCGACAGGTTGCTGCAGCAGCCACCCCGACCGCGAACTACAACCAGACTACAGCAATAAATTAATTGTCTTTGATGAAATGGCATAATCATTTGAGTAATAAAAGCATGTTTTGTTTTGCACTTTTGTCATGCTTCAGTTTATTCCTTCTCTGACACCATGTCCAGCCATTGACAGAATCAAGAAAAGGCCTGGATATTGTTTGGCAGAATTAGGCAGGCTGGTCACACTTTCAAGAATTTGCAGGAAACCAGGCCAACATTTTAGGATTCCAATTTTGTTTTTCTACTGATGGGTATGTAAGACCACAGAGCTATTGTAGATCTGGAGGTTGGCAAGTAGCCTAGCCTAGCTGTTTTCTTAAAAATATTTTGGGATTGACTCAAGATTGGGATAGGCTAGAGCTGTAATTTTTTCCAGTAGGCCTATGACAAACTCAGGGGGATTTGAACGGAATAAACAGGTCCAAGACAAATTCAAAACGGACCTGGCCCGGACGCGCCGTTTTGTTTCATGAGTCTGGAATGGATCCGCGGCGGATGTATGTTTTGGTTCGCGGGTCCAAAACGGACCCGCTGCGGAGGTAAGAGGTTATGACCAGACATGGATTGGATACAACGCGGAGGTGCGGCGGATCCGCAAGCCACCTCCGCAGCGGATCCTGCGAGGCATGCAAGTGGACTTTGATACGGGTCCAATACGCGGATCCGTTCCGGAGCACGCCATACCTCCGCTGCGGATCTGCCGCGGTGTCCTTTTGCTGTGTGGGTACTGGAATAGGAGCTCGAGCAATTCTTTTCTGCTTTGCCTTTTTTTTTTTTTTACTGTAACGTGTTCTCATGGACCTGCCCTGCGAAAAGACTGGTCTTTGCTGCCTTAAATGTGCGCTCTTGGAGCTGGTTTGAGCGACTGTACAAACGACGATACCGAAAATTCTTTCACTGAGTTTGACGCAGAAGAATGAGATTTGTCTAACAATCGTATCGATCTTAATCCGAACAATGACAATGCTGCGGCCAGGAAGAAGTCCAGCAGAGGGCAGAATTGAACCGCAATACCGCTATGCCACAATTTTGTCTAGTAACTCCGAGCCATTTGAGTTAATGGTTAAGCATTTGGTCAATGCAGATTTTAGCTAAGGCGTCTCTTACATACTACTGCTTCTACCTCAAAGATAGTAAGTCCAATCTACGAAATGGAGGTACCACACTGAAGAGGAGAGTCTGCTGAGCAAAATATGTCAAAATTGTGTGTGTGGTGCCAAAAATGTGGGAACACAAGTTATAAAACTGTGTTTTTGAGCTTCCCAATCGGTATTTTCTTGTCTGATTTAATATAGGAGTTAATGAATTTTGGACCACTCCCAAAGTTGAGGGGAGTATTCGGTGGAACTACGGATAGGAGATCGGGGCGAATGCGATGTTGTATGGAGTTAGTCTGTGATTGTGCGAACCTTGGGCGTCCCCAGGCGGCGAGACTCAGGGTGGGGCTCGCGTCTCTCGTCGGAGTCCGTGTAGGCTCCTAAGCCCCCCGGGGTCCCAGGTGGTGACTGTTTCTTGCTTCCTTCTTGGAGAGGGGAAGGGTGGGAAGGACACAGGAATGAGACAAGTGGGGATTGTGGGAATGTAGATGGTATATACAGACGTAAGGATGAATAGGAAGGTGCATTGGGAGTGGTCCTGTTCATTAACCTACATTATCGGGAACTCCCTTTAATGGAGTTTCGGTTAATGCTCCTCTTGCTTTTCGGCTCATGCTGCCAAACCGTCTGTCCGATTGCTTGCATAGTTACATTTTCATGACCAGCACAATTTTTGCTACAAATTGGATAAAAAATATTTATGTGGAGTGAAAACTGTGGGAGGTAGAACAAGTTTAAGAGAAAATTTTTGACGATTTTACAGCTGTTCGCCACTCTAGCAGTGACGTCACCACACTGTAAGTACCCAGAATGTATTGCAACAAAAATTGTAAAAAAAAAAAAAAAAAAAAAATTATAGAAGTTACGAAAAATTTGAACAGTGAAAAAATTATACAAGCTTAACTTAACATTTTGCAGTTTGAATGACATTTCTAGATAAAAGTAGGACAGTGTAAAAAAATGAGAAAATAGCTGAAGCTACTGAATCAGCACAAAAATGGCTTGATTTAATAGGACCCAAAAAATGACATTTAAAATTATATATCTCAAAAACTAAAAAGAAAATCAAAAATCTGTACAGATGCTACATAATTCAGGACAAGCTGAATTTTTAGAGTTTGATTGGAATCAATAGCTTAAACGGTGTTGGAGGACTTTGTCGACCAAATTTAGGCGGATGAAGAAAAAGAATGAGGGGCCGATCACACCGAACGCGCTTTATCGGCACGGGGTGCCCTTTTTGTTAATATTCTCAATGATTAGACATGTTCTGGACGCTGCTTTTTATTATAATGAGGAGGATGAGGAGACGTGGAGAAGGACTTGGAGAACCCACTGTGCCTAACTTGCTCACGAATAATTTGGCTCCCTGGAAGAGACACCAGAGAAGAAAACTAGAATTTAGGCTAAGAAGTTAGAGTAACGTCTTCCAGCAAGAGGTTAGAGTAAGCCTTTAGAGGTGGACAATCCAGCTACAACTATGACAAGACCAGCAACTTATAAGCACAGAAGAATCAGACAGTAGGAGAGGCTACAGGTGATAAGACTAAGGGAATAGAGAACCTAATGAGACAATTGACCAATTTGACTTTTTATATCTTGCCTGAGTTCCCTTTAATGATTATTGAAGCCAATTAGGCCATCATTAATCATTAACCATAGAGGAACACTGGTGACAGCCTAGCAACTTTAAAAATGGCCGACATTCATCTCTTTAGTTCATTAAGATAGATCACGAAAGAATGTAAGCTAACGCCATCAGAAGTTGGGAGCCGTGCTAGTATTTTTTGTCAAATTTTCCAATGACTGTCAGAACAATCAATAAATAAATAAAAATAAATACAAATCCCAATTCCAATGAAATTGGGATGTTGTATTAGACGTCAATAAAAACAAACTACAATGATTTGCAAATCCTTTTTGACCTATATTCAACTGAGTACACCACAAAGAAAAGATATTTAATGTTCAAACTGATAAATTGTTATTTTTGAAAATATTGAAAATATTCACTCATTTTGAATGTGATGCCTGCAACACGTTCAAAAAAGCTGAGACAGAGCAACAAAAGACTGGGAAAGTTGAAGAATGCTCAAAAACACCTGTTCGGAACATTCTGCAGGTGAACAGGTTAATTGGAAACAGGTGAGGGTCGTGATTAGGTATAAAAGGAGCATCCCCAAAAAGCTCAGTCATTCACAAGCAAGGATGGGGAAAGGTTCACCCCTTTTTGAACAACTGCATGAGCAAATAGTCCCAACAGTTTAAGAAGAATGTTTCTCAATGTGCAATTGCAAGGAATTTAGGGATCTCATCATCTGCAGTTCATAATATCAAAAGATTCAGAGAATCCAGAGAAATCTCTACATGTAAGCGGCAAGGGCGAAAACCAACATTGAGTGCCCATGAACGCTGGTCCATCAGGCTGCACTGCATTAAAAACTAACATCATTCTGTAAAGGATATGACCATGAGGGCTCAGGAACACTTCTGAAAACCAGTGTCAGTTAACATAGTTTGTTGCTACATCTGCAAGTGCAACTTAAAACTCTACCATGCAAAGTGAAAGTCATATATCAACAACACTCCAGAAACATCGCTGGCTTCTCTGGGCCTGAGCTCATCTGAGATTGACTAACGCAAAGTGGAAAAGTGTGCTGTACTCTGACGAGTCCACATTTCAAATTATTTTTGGAAATCATGGACGTCGTGTCCTCCGGGCTAAAGAGGAAAAGGACCATCCAGATTGTTATCAGCGCAAAGTTCACAAGCCAGAATCTGTGACGGTATGGGGATGTGTTAGTGCCCATGGGATGGGTAACTTGCACATCTGTGAAGGCACCTTTAATGCTGAAAGGTGCATAAAGGATTTGGAACAACATATGCTTCCATCCAAGCGACATCTTTTTCAGGGACGTCCCTGCTTATTTCAGCATGACAATGCCAAGCCACATTCTGCACGTGTTATAACAGCCTGGCTTCGTAATAACAGAGTACAGGTAATAGACTGGCCTGCCTGCAGTCCAGACCTGTCTCCCATTGAAAATGTGTGGCGCATTATGAAGCGCAAAATACGACAACGGAGACTCCGGACTTTTGAGCAACTGAAGTCGTACATCAAGCAAGAATGGGAAAGAATTTCACCTACAAAGCTTCTGCAATTAGTGCCCTCAGTTCCCAAGCGCTTATTGAGTATTGTTGAAGGAAAGGTGCTGTAATACAGTGGAAAACATGCCCCTGTCCCAGCTTTTTTGGAACATGTTGCAGGCATCAAATTCAAAATGAGTGAATATTTCCAAAAAAAAAAAAAACAAAGTTAATCAGTTTGAACATTAAATATATAGTCTTTGTATTGTACTCAATTGAATATCAGTCAAAAAGGATTTGCAAATCATTTTCTGTTTTTATTCACGTTTTACACAATGTCCCAACTTCATTGGAATTGTGGTTTGAATCTTGTAATGATGCTATGAAAACCAAGAATCCGTCAGGAACAGTGTCATATTTGGCGAATCAGGGCAGGAAATTAAGCTTGGTTATTTCATTTCATATTTCAAACCATTTATATTATTTTGCCTAAAATGGTAGGTTGCAGTTCACTAGGCCATCTTCAAGGTCCATCAAGGACAAACCATTTAAACAAGTAAAATAGCTTTACCACCCATCACAACAGGATTTGGATTTAACAATGTTAAACCACAAGGTTGGTATACTCAATACTCAATACTCAAACGATCATCTGAAGTCATAATTGGTGCAACAAAGTTTTTATTTAACCTTTATTCAACCAGGAAAATCCCACTGAGATTAAGAACCTCTTTTTCAAGGGAGACCTGGCCAAGATCGGCAGCAGCAACTACAAAACACAGTTACACAATTACACAGACACAAACAAAAGACAAATAAAAAGATGAAAAAAGATTAAATTTCAAATAGATTATAAAAACCAAGTGCATGTTGTGGAGTTGGCCTCAAGTACTCTTAATTTGGATTTAAAAACGCTCAATGAAATTAACTCCACTCACTTAATTTCTCCACTCACTTAATTTCCACTCATTTTTGCAGCATATTCCAAGCAAAAGGTGCAGAGTGGGCAAAAGCCTTTTAGTATAGTAAAGTATAGTAGTGTGTAAAGTATAAATAATTTGGATGAATGAAACAGCCTAATAACTATCTAATGCCAATTCTGCCTGTGTATTTTACATTCTACAGGAAGTACATAAAGATGGGATCAGTAAAGCAGCATTAAATAGCTACTTCAGCAGATTTCTTTCACTTTTTTTTTTTAGCAAGTTCAAATAGCCTCTCCTAAAAATTGTTTCCAGTTCTAGACTTCTCTCATTGGTGGACAATCAGATTTGGGGAGGGAATTTTTTTTTTATTACAATATTGTAGTTGTAGTAGTAGTAGTAGTAGCAAGGATATTAATATAATGGAAGAGGCTTCAACAGTTTTTAAAGTTGGAAAGTCTTACTTCAATTGATTGTTTTAAATGTCTTTTATTGGCCGCCAGGAAGCCGGAATGTATATGTGTAATGTAGTCATTGTTTTTATTTATTGTTCTTGGTTGTTCGCTATTGTTCGCAACTGGGCTCCGTTGCAAAAGAAAGCTTGCTCTCAATCGGACTATCAGTATTAATAAATAAATAAATAAATAAATAAATACCTTACTGCAATCTACACACTGTTTCCGCGTAAAATGTCAAACTACAATAGGTGCATAGATGTGTAGGTTCAATCAGCAAACAATTACGAATCAAATGTTATATAGCTACTACCTGAGATGATCTCTGCGTGGTGCAATTAGTAACCTCTTTGGTCAGCCACGGGAGATGTCGACTCGATGCACAGCAGAATTTAACGGTCACGCGTGTCATCTCCGGTGTTTTATACTGTCTAATCAACGAATCAGAATCGCGGAGGCCTTATGAGGCACTGAAGACATCAGATGGGCGAACTAAATAAACGTGATTGCTGGATTCACGGTGAGTTCAATGATATGTTTGTTATTACACTCCGGTGAACTAAGATCAGTGATGAAATCTAAATAAAGTCTAAACACGAATAATTTCATGCTTTCTATAAGATCTTTATATAGAGAATACGTCCAAACTGAAATTTGGACGTTTAGAGCGATAGCGGTCTAGGAAAAGTACAGTGGCCGAATCTAAATTCGTAGCGCTGTTCGACTTGATCGGAGCTCGTTCTGGTACAATTTACGTGCTACAGTCTTACTGAGAAATTGTTTTGCCGATAAGATGCTCACCTGTGTAAGCGCAAATGTTGCCTCCCGACGTATGGGGTAAAACAAATAACCATTTCTGCTCGTTTCAATCGCTTCCTTTATAATTCTAAAACAGTAGATGATCTTTTGATGCGCTTTCAACCATTTTTCTCCTTTAGCTGTCTTTTGTTGGAATACAAAGGATAATTAGAGGTATTGACGTTTCGAACACAGACTTCGAGACCCACTCACAAGTAATTTTAGCTTTTGTTTGGAACTGAGTTTTTTTAGCTCCTTGGACACGTATTGTTTTGAAGTCTGGTTGTTCAGGTTTAGTTGAAACCTCACATTTTTTAACACGTGCCACGCGAGAATCTGTATTGTCCTCGATCTGCCATCAACCCCTGGGGCGATGCTTTCAGGATGTTGTGTACTTAGTCAAGGGTGTAAGGGAAACATATGGGTTTTTTGGTTCAGATTGTTGCAAAAGCACCAAATTTGGCTCAAATCTTTCTCTTATTTTATATTATTGCTTTTTGCCGGGAGCCAAGACAGAGGTGGCCGGGGCCCGAGTAATGCTGAAATAAAAAATGGCTGCTGTCAGGTCGGAAGATTTACCATAATTTTTCATTGAAAGGGCAATAATTTTGAAAGATATCACATTTTACAGTTTTTGTGGTCCTAAGATATAGCATTAACAATATTGTCCAATAAAATGTCAAAAAGATGAAGCACAGTGACACCTAAATGATTTTTATATGCAAAATGGTGGGTTTCACATATCATATCACATAATGTGATAATACATTTTGCAGAGTAAGCTCACAAACATTGATTACAAGTAATATTTTCATTATAAAATCCTGTTGTACTTTAATAGAAAACCGGAATGTTTGCCGCATTATTTGATGTTCACACCAAAAGTGGCACCTGAGTATTATAACTTGACTAGAGTCTTTTGTAACATTGTTCACAGTTCTTTGGATATAAATTCATTGTACAGAATATACATGTACTGCTGATTTTAACTGCAACTAAACTAGTTTTGAAATATTTAGCTAAAAAGTAGCATTTTCATTGCATGTATTAGAGATGAAAGTGATATAGACGCCTACATATGTAATTTAATGCAACCCCAATTCCAAAAAAGTTGGGATGCTGTGTAAATTGTAAATAAAAACATAATGCATTGATTTGCAAATCTCATAAACCCCCATTTTATTCACAAAACAACATAGACAACATATCAGATATTGATAGACATTTTACCATTTCATGAAAAAAATTAGCTCATTTTGAATTTGATGACAGCAACACATCTCAAAAAAATTTGGACAGGGGCAACAAAAGGCTGGAAAAGTAAGTGGCACTAATCAAAAACAGCTGGGGGAGCAATTTGCAACTACTTAGGTTAATTGGCAACAGGTCAGACAACGTCTCTTTCAAGGATGGCCTTGCATACTTCAGCGAAACAATGCCAAACCACATACTGCATCCATCACAACAGCGTGGCTCCACACTAGAAAAGTCTAAGTGCCACAGAAAACATTTGGGGCATCATAAAACAAAAAAATCCAGCAAAGAAGACCCAGGACTGTTGAGCAGCTAGAATCCTACATCTGACAAGTGTGGGACGACTTTCCTCTCCCAAAACTTCAGCAATTGGTCTCCTCACTCCCCAGATGTTTACAGGCTGTTGTTAAAGAAGAGGGGATACTAAACTCAACAATGGTAGACATGGCCCTTTCCCAACTTTTTTGAGATGTGCTGCTGCCATCAAATTCAAAATGAGCTAATTTTTTTCATGAAATGGTAAAATGTCTCACTTTCAACATTGGATATGTTGTCTATGTTCTATTTTGAATAAAATGTCAGTTTATGAGACTTGTAAATCATTGCATTCGGTTTTTACTTACATTTTACACAACATCCCAACTTTTTGGAATTGGGGTCGTACATGTACAACTAAAACTCACCCCCCAAAACCTACTCACACGACAACATTCTCTTTGGAGACCCATAACCAAGTCACCTTCACCACCATTATTATTGCAGCCATCTTCACACTTACAGAGGCTGGTGCATCTCACACCAACTGAGTTACACTTGCACCATCCTGCACATCACCTGACACAACCACACCGCAAGAATAAAGAACAGCCAGATGGAGCATCTGCAAGAGTACTCCATAGTGGTTGCCATTCACCTCTGTCACCTTTCTGCCAGCCTCAACCACTGAAGTCAGGGATATTTTGCATAGGCGCAGTTGCCTGCTTCACATGTTGGAGCAGTGCAGTGCAGCTTGAGTTGGTGGAATGTTCTCCAAAGATCTGCATCCTGTAGTAAACAATGGATACCGTGGCTCATTTACACCAGCTGCGTTGCATCCCATTTTGTACACAAGTACAACAAAGCATTCTATTCTCTGCATATGAGGCTCTGTATAAATGAGGATGGGATCACCTGTCAGAGCCACTAGTGTTTCAGTGAGGTTTGGAGGGCAATTTCAAGCAGCCCTAGCTGACTTTTTTGCCCTACCCAAGAAAGCGCAGTTGTATCATCAGCCAGTAAGGCTATGGAATAGGGTAAATGCCAAACATGTTGCTTGTCCAAGATTTTAACATATGTGATCAATTGCAATATCTCAATACTTTTTTCAGTTCTGAAGCATATCCAAAGTTCTGTGAGACCAATGGTAATGAAATCATCTACAGCCAATACTGCAATATCACTATCAACACTATGCATGTAAGCTGCTGTGTGCCCCTCTTTTGCTGCCTGTGCTACGTGAACAAAGGTGTCAGCCTCAGTATGGTTACATGGTTGCAGATCCTCTAATTCGCATGGAAGCACCCTGTCGCGGTAAGCAATGAGAAGGAGTTAACGATGGAAGTGCTTATGAACAGGAAAAGTTCCTGCTTGTTTTCACCATTTTTAGGAATCTGTTCCAGTCTTTTGGAATTTTTGTTCTTTCGTTACCAATTCTTGTTTGAGCGCCGGTCCCCGACGCTGTTGTGCCTGTGCCTTCAGGTTATTTTCTCCAGGATAAGCATCCCATATAGCATCAAATGCTGGGTACCACTTTTTATTTTAGCTTTCAAAAATGGGATAATGTGTAGTGTCTCATACTTGCTGAAGGTTTTTGCTTCTGTAGGTAACTCCATGTGGACAATTACTGCCATGTCCCAACACCACAACTGTGTCTTGAGAGAGATCATCTGCTCGCTCTGTTGATGTGTTAATTCTGGTGTGTTAATTCAACAACACTATCTGCAAGAAAGGAATGATCTCTCTTGATGAAAATTGTATTATTATCCCGATTTTGCTGCTTGTGAGACTCTAAATGTGATTTTTTTTTTTAAGCCTCAGTGGTGGCCATATTTGACCTTGCATTGTGGTGACCAGGGGCAACCCCAGTCTTGGCTCCTGGCAAAAATTGAAAAGGCATGATGTGAGTAATGTATGGGCCAAATTTGGTGCTTTTGCATAAAAGTAAACCAAGCATCCCTAACACCCCTTGCTGCGGAATTCATAAATATTGTCTGGAAGTGCTAAACACTGCAGTTCCTTGAATGGCCACTTGAGGCTGGCTGCAAAAGTGAGTAAATCTCAATGGACCCCGCATTTAAAAGCCCAACTTAAAGCAGAAATAAACATGTTTACACCCTGGTTTAAAAAACACTTTTCATCTTTATAGCTAATTTTCCCGCCATGAAAACTGTATGGGACTGAATTCTTGTACAATTCACCCATTCACATTATATTAAGGCTTAAAGTTATGCATAATTAAGAGCTTGGCAACTTTGAGTGACAGGTGGATATTGTCATGGGTTGCTAGCTGTTAGCAGCACCTCAGCTTGGTGAATTAGATTTCTTGAACTTGACACCGAAGCCATGTTTGTGCCAGTTGGAAAAATTTTCATGCAAATATCAGACAAATAATGGCTTGCTGAGCAGTTAGAATTGTAACTACACCAACAGGCCATCCCAGAAGTTTGCAAACCATTTTTTTATGGCACTGTTGCTAACAAACTTAATTGATAACAGAGTAAGCCGTGAAAACTTAATGAAAGTTCTGGTTGCTTTGAGCCCGACAATGTGAAAAATGTGAAAACTACTGTGCTTATGAATGTTTCAATGGAATCAACAAAAAATATTTATAAATTGAAGGGTCATATTATGCTTTTGGATTTCTCCCTTTCCTTTAGTGTGTTTTATAGCATGTACATATAGTGTTTTGTGTGCATGTGTGCTTGTCTGCCAAACTTCAGCAAAGTAACAGTCCATGGCAAAGGAGTAATTCTTTCCCAAAGAAAACCCAGCTCCTGAACTGCCTGATTGGACATGGACCCAGAGATAAAATATGCTGTTTTGTTAGCTGCAGGAATGCAGAAACTTTGGAAGACATTGAGATTTTTTGTTACCATTAATGTAGACAGTAAAATGCTTGATAATTTTTGCAGTGAACAATAATGAAAGCTGAGGGTTAATGGATATGGATTGATCCTCTCTAATGAACAAATTAACACTTAATTGCTAATTACAAGCCATAAATGGGTATGGGTTTGGAGGTGTAATGCACTTTAAGGCGAGGTGAGAGCAGTTCCAAAATCCCTCTGATGGCAAGACCCAAGCGGAAGAGGTTAAGTCAACAGGAAGAAAATTTAACTTTTTCAAGTTCATCCAAGTTTTGCGGAACGGGGTTGTGTCATTACATCACTTCCTGTATGATTAGGATATTAGTTTGTCATCCAGCACCATGATGAAAACAAAAGAACGGGCAGTTCAGAAGAGTCAGATGGTCTTTGACCTTCATAAACCTAGCAATGGTGACAAGAACATTTTCCAAAGATTAAATATGCCTCCGAGCACTGTCTGGGCAATACATTTTAGAATTAAAAAAAAAATGGAACCATTGAAAACTTAACTGGTAGAGAACACAAAAAACATTTTTCACCCCTGGACAGGAGGGAGAATGTCGAGTGGAGCAGTTGGAGCAGATGGTGGGAGGATGTAGTTTTGCATTTATCAAAAAACACAACTGTTAATATTCCTTCTTCACTCTACCCCTACCCCTGTCTCCATTCTCCACTCCCAGGAATATGAGTGTCTGGGGGAGGGTTTGGGAAAGAGGGTTTCTGAGGGAATTGCATTGATCTGGCCATGGTCAGCCCATTTACTGACAGACAACGGATTGTCGTTTGTTTACAGTCATCACTCTTGATGAAAGGTAGAAAACACTGCCTTAAATTTTATTTGATGTTAAATTTATTTCATAGAAATTTTCATTTGATTTGTTTTAGGTTAAATATTGCCCATGTACAACCCCAATTCTTAAATAGTTGGGACAAAGTGTAAATTGTGAATAAAATCAAAATGTAATGACTTTCAGATTACATGAGCCAATATGTTATTTACAATAGAACATAGATAACATTTCAAATGTTGGAACTGAGATATTTTACATTTTTATCCACAAAATGAGCATATTTTAAATTTTCTGGCTGCAACAGGTCTCAAAAAAGTTGGGAAACAGGCAAAAAAGGGCTGAAAAAGCAATTAATATACAAGAGAATCAGCTGAAGAACATTTAGCAAGTAATTAAGTTAACTGGTATAAGGTGTGTAACATGACTGGCTATAAAAGGGATGTCTTAGAGAGGCTGGGTCTCCCAGAAGTAAAGATGGCCAGAGGCTCTCCAACCTGTGAAGGTTTGCGTTAAAAAAATTGTGGAATACTTTAAAAACAATGTTCCTCAACGTCAAATTGCAAAGGCTTTGAAGGTCTCATCATCAACAGTGCATAACATGATCAAAAGATTCAGAGAAACTGGAAAAATCTCTGTGCGTAAGGGACAATGCCAAAGACCTTTACTGGATGCCCGTGATCTTCTGGGCCTCAGACGCCACTGCATCACTCACCAGCATGATTCTGTCATTGACATTACTAAATGGGCCCAGGAATACTTCAAGAAACCACTGTCTGTAAACACAGTCTGCTGTGCCATCCACAGATGCCACCTAAAACTCTATCATGCAAAAAGGAAGCCATTGTTGAGCATGATCCAGAAGCGCAGCCGTGTTCTGTGGGCCAAGGCTCATTTAAAATGGACTGTAGCAAAGTGGCAAAGCATCCTGTGGTCAGAAGAGTCTAAATTTGACATTCTCGTTGGAAATCATGGGCGTTATGTCCTCCGGGCTAAAGAGGAGAAAGACCACCCCTCCTGTTATCAGTGTTCAGTTCTAAAGCCTGCATCTCTGATAGTATGGGGATGCATTAGTGCATATGGTGTGGGACACTTGCATGTTTTAAAAAACCCATGAATGCTGAAAGGTATATAAAGGTTTAGAGCAACATATGCTCCCTCCAGATGGACATCTATTCCAGGGAAGGCCTTGTGTATTTCAGCAGGACAATACAAAATCCACATATTGCAGCTATTACAACAGCATGGCTTCATAGTAGAAGAGTCCGTGTGCTGAACTGGCCTGCCTGCAGTCCTGATCTTTCACCGATTGAGAACATTTGGCACATAATTAAATGAAAAGTCCGTCAAAGGAAACCCAAAACTCTCCAGCAGCTGGAAGCCTGTATTAAACAAGAGTGGGATCAAATTCCAATGGCTAAATTCAAGAAACTTGTCTCCTCAATGCCCAGACGCCTCCACTCTGTGTTAAAAAGAAGAGGGGATGCTACACCATGGTAAAAATGCCCCTGTCCCAACTTTTTTGAGACCTGTAGCAGCCATCAAATTTAAAATGAGCTCATTTTGTGGATAAAATTGTAAAATTTCTCAGTTTCAACATTTGCTATGTTATCTCTGTTCTATTTTGAATAAAATACTGACTGGTGTGATTTGAAAGTCATTGCGTTTTGATTTTATTCACAATTTCCACTTTGTCCCAACTATTTTGGAATTGGGGTTGTAAGTTTACAGTGCATGTTTTTAAGAAATGCGTGCTTAAAATGACTCTATAGTCACAATTACTAATTATTATTTCATAATATACTTTCCTGGAGTTCATATAAAACAATCGACGCAGAACTGACATAAAAACAAAAAAAAAAAAAAACATTCTCTCAGCAGCTCTCTTTTGGAAAAGATATAGAATCTTGTTTTTGAAAACCAGATAGATATGTTCTATGCTGCTCTTTAAGTGATCGCATAAAGATTTCCAAGTGGTGCAATAAGACAGAAAGTACTCATTTTTTATTTAGTCAATAAAACCAAAATCATCCATACAGAGTAA
Source organism: Gymnothorax javanicus (assembly GCA_029692085.1). NCBI lineage: Eukaryota > Metazoa > Chordata > Actinopteri > Anguilliformes > Muraenidae > Gymnothorax > Gymnothorax javanicus. Next base: position 181,745,913 of record CM056194.1, on the reverse strand, counting down.
GAGCACAATGGATTTAGCTGTACAAATATAATGTTTGAAGACAAATCAAGATGATCCAGCAGTAAATGTGCATATTCATTTAAATAAATGAAAGACTTTTGTCCATTTTTGTTTACATTTGAGGTAGGGGTGGACAGTATAGCCTATAAATGTTAGGGTTCTGCCTCGTGTGCTCGTTTGTGCTTGTGCGTCCCCCCCGCGCCTCTTGATTTGTTTTTCAGCTCCATTCCCGCGGTCTGACCATTGATTCCTTCTTGCCCTGACTCCTGTGGTGTCGCGTGACAGCCTTCAGTATGCCTGAGTCCCGTGGTCCAATAACGTTTCCTCTTTCGGTTTCGGCTGTGGTATTTCATTCATTGCTTCCACCTGTGCTCAATTCTGGGTCTCGCAAAACTTAGAGTGAATGGGTCGCAAACTCTGAGTGAATGCGTACTCTGATAGGGCCATTACTAACCCGTACTAACCTGCACTTAAGGGTGATTGTAAATATCTCGTCACGTAATACTAACATTATTCACCCATAAGCGAGAGCGAGTGTTTCTAGCTTTTAATTCCTTCCTAAGATTTCCCTGATTAACTGCGTTTAAAGCTATGCTTTCCTTTGCTGTTCTCGTGGTGCTTTTTTACTCGTCACGTTCAGATTATCTCAATCTAAACTGTCTATCTTGCGTGATTGTCTCGAGTCATTATTGTTTACCCGGTTCTCGTAATTGATTCTTTAATCCCATGTGTTTCTGTTTCCGCCTGAGATTGCCTTCCGTATCTCCGCCCCCTTCCATGCGTATATCAGTGGGGACGAAGATGAGACCGTCAGACGGGACTTTGTTTGCTTCCTGAGTTTTCCCCAGCCTCGTGTGCCCTCGTCTTGTCTGCCCCTTGTCTAAGTCTCCCAGTGTTCCCGTCAGTTCAGTTTAGATCCAGTGTTTGTTTCCTTAGTCTAGCCACTCCTTGAGTGAGTACTTCTGTTCCCCCCTGCCTTGGGCAGTGTACCTTAGTTTCTCCTGTTGTTCAGTGCATGTACACGGTGTTTTGTTTCTGGCCTGTGTGCCTTTTTCCTCCGAGTGTTTTGTGTGTTAATAAACACTTCTGGATCCTGCGCCTGGTGTCCACCTGACCTCATTCCTAACAATAAAATTTGGTAAATTTGCAGTAATGATATTCAAGACATATGAAAAACAAAAAATGTTGAACAATGTTTTTTTTTTTTTGGAGATTGCATCATTTGCTTGCATTTGGGCTGTACTAGCTGCAGTAGCTAAACTGTCCTCAGGCGACTTCTGAGTTTCCTCCTGCTGGCGAGTGTTTTTTTGCTTCAGGTGGTAACACAAATTAGTTGCATTCTAGACCAGGAATCAAGTGCGGTGGCAGAGTACTGTCCAGTAGTAGCTTTATTGATAGTCCCACACGGAAAGAACCTATATAAACATATAGGTTTTAATATAGGGCCACATATATGTTTCGCATATATGCGACATACATAAAATTGGCCGTTTTCATATATTATAGGTACATATATAAAATTGATTGTATTCATATATTATATGTCACGTATATACGGCCCTATATTAAGGTATGTATGTTTTTTATTTTGTTATTTGGCAATTTTAATCCCACGGGAATCTGGAATATCCAAATAGGGAGCCATGTACAGGTATTTAGGCTCTTCTGCATATGCAGCCCCCTGTTGACAACTCTAGGGAGTAGACAATGCTTTGTAAGTTTTGGAGGACAGAATATACTTAAAAGTGAGTAAAGTCAGAATCTTCTTTATGAGCACCCGTCTGGCCAACAGGACGCGCCTAAGGGAACTCTAATCTACATAACCCTTCCCAGCAGGCCCTTCGCAATTTGCATCCCTGTAGCGCATTGGCCAATTGCGCGCTACTTCTGAAAGGAGCTGCCGACCACTGCTGGTTGATACGAGGCGGAGATTAAAACTGTATGTTTATATAGGTGCTTTCCGTGTGGGAATTTAAGAATCCTTGTTATTTCATCCCTGTGGGAAAAAGTCTGGGACCTTTAGTTGCTACGCAAGCATCTCAGATAAAGGACAAATGTCTGTTCATTAAAACTGTGAACAGAAATGTAGACTGTCTTCAAATTCATTAACCACAGTGAAATGCTCAAATAGATGTGGGGATGAAAATGACTTTTGAAAGGCATGTTTACTTGAAATGTATGTTCATCTGTGTACTATTATTTTTGTTATTTTTGTTTTATTTTGCTACATTTAGACTAAGGACCTCTGAGCCATATTCATCTAGAAACTGCATTACAGACAAGATAGAAAACATTGCATTTGGTGGATGTAACGGTGTAGAGTATTACCTCTCAGTGGATGTGTATGAGCTGTAATGATGTGAATCCAATTTTATCTAATGTGGTGAATCTGGCAGTGACTTAAACTTGAAAAAAAATGCTTAATTGATGAAATAAACATAATCAAACCATTTGTTTTTTTATACATTTCCTTCTCTTCCACAATGCACAACTCAATCTTCATAGAATGGAAATAAGTATGGTCAAGAAAGAATTGATGACCTTGTTATTGTTAATGTTTCGGGAAAAAAAAGTAACAAATAGTATTAGATATTTGTGTTGATATCATAGCTTTTTGTCTCCTCTCACTTGCCATAGTTAATAATGACTGGTTTACACATAACATGCCGTTGTCACATGTCAACATGTATTTAGGATCAAATGTCATGCCAATTTCACGTGTTCACATACGATTAATAAGTTATTGCATGAAATTCTTGTTATATCTGTAAGGGACTTAGGACTAACATTTTTTTTGATTTTTTTTGATTTTGTTTTTATTTCGGCATGATTGTATACTCATTTCATGACAATTTCAATACAACATGTATCATAACCGAAAGGGTCGCGAAGGGACTTAAAGTCCCGAACTTCCAGAAAAACAGTTTGATTATGGTTAAGATATCATAGAGATTCATATATCAGATATCATGAAGAATTTTAATCACAATATAGCTGAGTGTCTGTGCAAGTTTAGATTTGAGAGTCACTCTTGATTTAATCCATTAGATTTGGTCCAGAGAAACCTGAACTCCTTTTCTTCATCAGTTGGTTTGTTCCTAGTGATTTGGAATAGGTGGAAGGTGCAATAATACCGTATGGATCTCTTAGTTAGTCATCATCTCCGGCACTTGGTTCACCCTTGCCTTGTCGGATTTAATGACCCCTCGCAGTATATTTAGTCCGTCCTTGGCTTCCTTGACATCAAATCCAATTTTATTGAGCTTTATGTCGAGGATAACCATGCTTTTCAAAGTTTTCTTTATCCTTTGGTTCCGTTTAGTTTATCCAATGTCATTTTGTTGGATAAGTTTATAGTTGTTCAAACATGCACATTTCAAAAGATACTTAAAGACCTTCAAATTGTCTGCCTTTCTAATACCGCCTTCAAGTATATTCCATGCACTGACTCCAGCCACAGATAAGGAGTGCTCACATCGACTTGACCTTTCTTTCTGCAACAACATTCTGCCTCTTAAATCATGGGTACATTCATCCAAAAATAGGCATTGTATATTTCTAGGCAATTCTTTTTTGGTATCCTAAATATACAATTTGCAAGGAGTTGAATTTTATTATATCCTGTAATTTAAGAAACCTTGCCTTTAATAAACAAGTGTTTGTATGTGTTCCATAGGGAACGTAATGAATAATTCTATATTTTTTTTGGAGTTTAAACAATGATTCTATTGTATTATTATAAGTGTGTCCCCATACTTCAGCGCAGTAATGTAAGTGGGGTGCTATGAGTGCTGAATAGATTATTTTAAGAGACTTGTGTTTTAATAATTTCTGCATTTTCCAAAGAATAGACACGCTTTTAGCTAACTTTCCCAAGTTTACATGGGTTTCCAGCTCAAGAGATTAACATAACTCCCATGAGTTTATATTCGACCCTTTCAATGCTGGTACCATTGACCTTTAAGTCTATGTCATCCTTCAGGCCTTTTTTCCCAAACATCATAAATTTGGTCTTTGTAAGATTTAGTGATAATTTGTTTACATTAAACCACGTTTTAGACATTTCATTAGCCAATTTTACCAATTGTTTGAGATCGACACCTGAGCAAAAAATAGTCGTGTCATCTGCGAATAAAATTAGTTTTAGGATATCGGACACCTTAACAATGTCATTTATGTAAATTATGAACAACTTAGGACCTATGACTGAGCCCTGAGGAATTCCACAGGTAATGTCCAAGCAATTCGATTTGCTATTGCCCATCTGCACAAATTAAGGCCCCTACTTGTTAAGTAATTTTTGATCCATTTTAATGCGTCCCTCTTATTCCATATTTGTAAAGTTTTTCAATCAGTATATCGTGATTTATAGTGTCAATGCTTTCTTCAGATCAATAAATATGCCCATAGAATATAAGTTTGAATCTAGTGAATCTTTAATCATTTCAATAAATTCCGTTCAGTGCTGTCGATGTTTTTCCTGAACCCATACTGACTGTCACACAGTATTTTGTGTTTATCAATGTGCTTGTCCAATCTGTCATTGAAGAGCTTTTCTAGGACCTTTGAGCATTGAGGTAAAATCGAGACAGGACGATAGTTGGAGAAATCATATTTATCCCCACTTTTGTAGAGAGGGATAACTTTCGCTATCTTCATTTATCTGGAAACACTCCATAGGAGAAGGATAGATTGCATATGTGCGTAGATTGCATATGTAATATGGTAATAGGCATATGTAATAGGTAATATGCAGATATTACCTTGAGAATAAAAATATGAGCTAGGCATCATATATGACAGTTGTAAAAGTGAGATGTGAGCTATACAACAGGTATGACAAACAGAACCTGCCACTGGGTATATGAGCTGCATATACCTTGTATGTACATATAGGGCCTATATGGGAAATAAAGAAGCTATATAGGAGATCTATATGCCCTCTATAAGCAGTACCTACTATATGCTGCATATAGGTTGCATATATGCGCATATATGTTCATATAGATTCTTTCCATGTGGGGTAATATGGTAGACATTGGGACAGAGCCCAGAAATGAATAGCACAGTTCAGTTCAGATGGTACTGGCAAAGCAGTGTGGATGTAGCCGATGCCTGGCCAGTGGCTTTCAGGGATGAGTGGAGTGCACGCTTCACTAGAGCCAAACTGTCAGATGACAAGACGGAGAAGTTGAGCAGGAATGCAGTCCCAATCCTGATGACTGCAGAAGGCTTGGGAGCTTGTTCCTAATAAGCTGGGCAGAGGAACAAACTGAAAGTAGATTAACCGGAACACGGTCCCAATCCTGAAGACTTTGAGTGAGGCTTGGGAGCTTGTTCCCATTGACTGGACTAGGGGGAACACTTCAGAAAATTACTTTCATTAAACGTTAAGATTAACTTTCAAAAGACAATGAGTTTTTACTGCAAATACTGGCTGGTGGTAAAGTGCATATAGCAGGTGAAAATCCAGCAACTCGCAGATTCAAAGGAGGGGGTATAAATACATCACGCACATGAGGAGGGGTAACTGTGAGATAAGATACAGCCAGTAAAATGGTACCATGCAAGACGCAAAGCCAATCAAGGAAGACGATACTTCGAACAGACCTACTAGTTGACATTGAAGGGATTCACACGAGGATAGTGATGGTGACAGTTTTCAAAGCAGAAAAATACAATTTACTGGAGGCTGGCCTCTTACAGCTAGTGCCGAGGAGGTAAAATAATACAGTAGGTGAGTACACTATGGCAGCAAAGCCAGAAATCACCCAGAAAAATTTTGAATTTAGAAGTCTGGAATAAGCATTTTGGAACGTATTTTCACGAAACAACGAAGTAACGAAAAAAAACTCCCGCACACGGTCTTCTCACTTGCAATTAATTTATTAGTCGACATTTCAGTCAACTGACTTTCCTCAAGACAGCGCTACTCTGAAGCATATTGTCAACCTGAATATTAATTAGTCTGAGCTTGCATTATGACACTTCTATACAATGAAGATGTTTAATGAATTATCTTGTCACTATTCATTTTTGTTTTCCTGAATGAGTTGTCTCATATTCAGTTCTTTCTAGGAAAACTTTTTTGTATGTAATACATACCAATTAGCCATAACATTGTGACCACTGACATGTGAAATGAGTAATGTTGATTATCTCGTTACAATGGCACCTGTCAGTGGGTGGGATGTAATAAGCAGAAAGTGAATATTTTGTCCTCAAATATGATGTGTTAAAGATAGGAAAAATGGGCGAGCAAAAGGATATGAGCGACTTTGAAAAGGGCCAAATTGTGATGGCTAGATAACTGGGTCCCTCACCGAACATGCTCTCTCCCTTGGTCAAAAAAATGACATCATACCCCTTCAGCTGTTTGTAATATAAGTGGCCTGAGAGTAAATTTGGATATCCGCATGGCGGACCCGAATGGTGAAAATCCAGAAAAGTTGACATCACTCCATCTTGCTACATTTCAAGTTCTTTCTTTGTCAACAACGGCGTAACTGTTGTACTAGGAGAAAAAAAGACCAAAGACACAAGGAGGAAAGTCAACAAAGAAGGAGGTGGAGTTTGTTGTAATAATTGCAACCCACATAAACCATAAGTGTTTGACAGAACTGGTGGCATTGTGCCAGGAAGTAGCTTCTTAGGATGCCTTCTAAATTAGCACTGGTCTGCATGGTCTGCACATGAATTTACAGTTTGCTTTTACATTTGCAATAATGTAAAAGCAATTGATCTGTTACAGAATAGTAAATGGTGTTTAATACTTAAAGACTGTAACTTGAATAACCGGTGCCTAAATGTATTTGATAACCAAGTGTAGCATTGTGGCTTTCCACAGTTCACATAAAGCCAGATCAGTAGCTAGGTAGCTTGCAGCTAGAAGTGGATTTTGTTCTAGTGCAGTGGTTCCCAAACTGTCTCCATCTGGTGGTACGCAAGAGCTTTGCTGAATGGCCTAACAATTGCACTCCATGACCCCAAGTTGAAAAAATTATTTCATTTAATTTCACAGCAGACATATACACATACAATTAAAATGATGTAAAAAAAAAAAAATAGTTATTAATAATTTAAAATATAGTGCTTAACAAATTTATTAGACGCCCACCCAATGTAAGGTTTATGCCACAGCTGCCCAAAATTAATTGTGTTGGTAATTAACAAAATAATTTTTATGTTTCCGTTATGGTTAATCCACCAGTATATGCAAGCTCTTTAACTGAAATGATATTTTTAATGCTAAAATATAATTATTGTTGTTATCCATGAATTTTCAAATTCACTGTTTTACAAAAAAGCAGAAAAAAATGTGAAGCACATTATTACTTTTTGATTAAGATGCCAAATAACAGTTATTTCCTTGCATTCCTGAACATAAAAATTAGTTTTTGTGGTTGATTGCAAGAATGCAAGTTTTTATCAAGGCCAAAGGAGGCCATACAAAATATAGGTTTTTTTTTTTTTTTGGTTTTGTGTGTGAATAAGGAGTATTTAGTGGTTTCAGTTCATTATTTGCCAAAGAAATAACAAAATAGTTTTTAGTTTCAAACAAGTTTGACAAATTTCTTAAATTTTAGTGTTCTCATTTTTTTATGTGAGGTGGTCCAATAAATTTGTTAAGCCCTGTATTTAAAAAAAATGAATTGGCATATGCGTAGCCATCTGAGGGGGACATTGCGTGATGTGAGGTTATGTCCTAGTTTGTATTTTCAAATTTACATCTCTGCAGCGGACTAGCTGTCACTCAATCGTCAATTCAAACATTATTAGCCTGTTTGGAATAATGCAGAATGAGTGGTGGTCTTTTGAAGTGGCTCCAAGGGGCAAAAACCAGTCAAGAGGCAAGTCAGAATGCTCACCCTGACAAGTCAGACGAACTGGAAGATATTACTGAAGAGGAACCTTCTGCACCAGTGCTGAGCGGCGCTAACGTTACTTCTAACAAGAAAGTGAAAAGGCAGTATCATGCTAGCTACCTAAATCTGGGATTTACCGTCACAGGGTCAGAGGGACAGGAGAGGCCACAGTGTGTTTTGTGTTGCAAAGTTCTGAGCAAAGACAGCATGAAGCTGTCCCCTTTTTGACGCCATTTTCTAACAAAAAATGCTCACCTAAAGGACAAACCATTCGATTTATTCCAGAGAAAAATAAGGTTAGGCGTAACCCTAAAAATTCACCAAAATTTGAAAAAATATCATTTTTCATTCATCAAAACCTTCAATATGATGTCCATAAAATGTGTACAAAAATTCAAATCAATACATTGAATGGTTTGAGAAAAATGGAATTGTGTATTTTTACATATTGGGTGTCGGTCATCTTGGATCATGTGACCTAATTAGCATAATTACGTCAATTCTATAAAAAATGCATTCTTTCATCATAGCCAACAACATTGAAACCTTAAATCTAGTCTTTATTCAAAATTATGGAAATTTTCATTGGTGTGACCCTAAAATTCACCAAAATTGGAAAAAAAAAAAAATCATTTTTTATTTTTTCTCAATATCACTTCTCAGAATACATTCCTGGTGGCTTTTGAAGGCATAATAACTGAACATTGACAATATCTGGTGGGTACATTGATGATACTTGGTCAAAAAAACATTCATCTAACTTTGAGACGGATTTTCTCTGTAAGGGAATTTCCGCCACATAAATCCAGATATCTCGAGAACAAGTGAAGATATCTGCATGAAATTTTCTGAGTGAGTAGATCTCTCTCTGATCTATGTTTTGAGCCTAAGAAAACAGTAATATCCATGTTGGGGTGTCTTAGACACCTCAGCATAGGCCCTCAGGCCTGACCGCATTTTGAGGTCTCCTTCTAGACCCCCTAAAATTTTTATTTGTAGTCAAATCTCCCAAAGCTTTGGCTCAAAACCTTCAATGTGATGTCCATAATGTGTGTACAAAAATTCAAGTCAATACATGGAATGTTTCTGAGAAAAATTGAATTATGTTTTTCTACATATCGGGTGTCGACCATCTTGGATCATGTGACCTAATTAGCATAATTACGTATATTCTATAAAAAATACTTTCTTTCATCATAGCCAACAACACTGAAACCTTAAATCCAGTCATTACTCAAAATAAAGGAAATTTTCATTTTGGGTTACACCTGTAGCGGGGTTAAGTGTTTACACGGATCCACACGCAGAACCAGGAAGTCTAAAAGCTACCTAAAACACTAGGCAGCCACTAAATCTGCTAACAGACTAATTAAAGAGAATGTCAGGGAACTTAAAAGCAAAACTTGGTCCGAGGGACAGAATAATTATAACTAGAACTCCAAAACTACAGAGCAAGGCTCCGAAAAGCGAAAAAACGAAAAACAAACTACGAGTTCAGTTAAATTGAGCGACTCGGGAAGGAAAAGACCAGCTGTTCCCGATCGTGAAACAAAGAAACAAAATCTTTTTCTGAACGAAAATTAGGATGTGGAATCACTTGTGCAAAGCCTGGGCTTTGAACCACAAGGGTTGACAAAGCTGACAGGCTAATCCTAAATACTATAAAACGGACTCAAGAAGAGACGAGGACTAAACCTGGAGGAGTTTGCTATAAGGACCTCCAAATACCGGCTGCAGCATCAAAATGGCAACACTAAAAGCAGAGAAAGGACAACGTGTGATTTAAATAGATAAGCGCAGATAGAAAACACCTGTCACAAAATGAGCAAAACCACTCCCTCTAGAAGTAATGAGGACTCCGCCTCCAAACCATGACAGGACCCCACCCTTAAGGAGCGGCTCCAGACGATCCTTCAGCACCACGCCTGTGGAAGTCGCGAATAAGCTCCGAGTCCAGAATGTTCCTCCTTGGAACCCAACAACGCTCCTCAGGGCCGTAGCCCTCCCAATCTACAAGATACTGCATACCTCTGCCAACACGTCTGCTCGCCAGGATGCGACACACCGTATACGCCACACTCGTTGACCCACGCGATAGGAAGGAGTGGGACGGCGATGACTATCGGCCATTCTTTTTTGACGAGCTGACGCCTTTAGTAGGGATGCACGAACCCTCCTCCAAGTGGCCCGGCAACGCCGAACAAAAGCCATGGCAGAGGGAACGCCCACATCCTTCTCCAACTCCGGGAAAAGTAGGGGCTGATACCCCAACTGGGCTTCAAATGGTGATAGACCAGTGGACGCATTGCGAAGCGTATTATGCGCATATTCTGCCCAGGCCAGATGTCTACTCCAAGAAAGGGGATTGGAGGAGGCGAGACAACGCAGAGTGTTCTCCAGGGACTGGTTAGTGCGTTCTGTCTGACCATTAGACTCAGGATGAAAACCTGACGATAAACTCACGGAAGCTCCCAGGAGAGCGCAAAATGCCCGCCAGAACCGAGCGACAAATTGTGGACCTCGGTCAGATACCACATCCTGGGGCAAACCATGCAGGTGGAAAACGTGATCCACTATCAGCCGTGCAGTTTGTGAGGCTGACGGCAGTTTGGAAAGGGGAATGAAATGCGAGCCTTAGAAAAACGGTCTACCACCACGAGGATAATGGCGTAACCATCAGACACCGGCAGGCCAGTCACAAAGTCCAGAGCAATATGGCTCCATGGGCGACTAGGAATAGGCAGAGGATGTAGAAGCCCTGAAGGCGGTTGATGTGACCCTTTATTGCGGGCATAAACCGTGCAGGCTAAGATAAACTCACGCACGTCTTTCTCCATCTTAGGCCACCAAAATCGTCGGGCCAAAAAGTCAAGGGTTCGATGAATCCCTGGATGCCCTGTAAAGTGGGAACAATGGCCCCACTCCAATACTTGAGCCCGTACTGTGGTTGGCACAAATAAACGCCCCACAGGCCCGTTTCCAGGATCCGGTTCTTGACTTTGAGCCTCCCGCACCCTGGCTTCAATGTCCCAAGTCACTGGAGCTAGAATCTGGGCAGGGGAAATGACAGGCTCTGGAGGGGACTCCTCATCAGTTCTATCATGAACCCGTGATAGTGCATCTGGTTTGATGTTTTTTGACCCAGGACGGTACGTTAATAGGAAGTTGAACCTTGAAAAAAAAAAAAAGCGACCAACGGGCTTGCCTCGAATTACGTCGCTTAGCCTCTTGGATGTACTGTAGGTTCTTATGGTCAGTCCAAATGGTAAAGGGATGCTCTGAACCTTCTAACCAATGCCGCCATTCCTCTAAGGCCAGTTTGACAGCTAATAGTTCCCTGTCACCAACATCGTAATTTCTCTCAGCAGGAGAAAGCCGCTTAGAGAAATAAGCACATGGGTGTAACTTCTGGTCCAACGGAGAGCGTTGAGACAAAATGGCTCCCACCCCGAGTTCAGAAGCGTCCACCTCCACGACAAATGGTAGGGATGGATTGGGCAGAATAAGGATGGGTTCAGAACTGAACCTCCTTTTAAGCTCCTGAAATGCTGAATCAGCCCTAGCTTTCCACTGGAAGTGGGCTGTTGCTGCCTTCTTTGTTAAAGCAGAAATTGGAGCGGCCACAGAACTAAAATTACGAATAAAATGGCGATAGAAATTTGCGAAGCCTAGAAACCTCTGGACCTGCTTCACAGAAGTTGGAGTTGGCCAATCAGCGACAGCAGACACCTTCTTCGGGTCCATCTGAACCTTCCCCTCAGCCACAATAAATCCCAAAAAAGAAACTGAGGAGGCATGAAAATCGCATTTTTCGGCATTCACATATAGGCGTGCGTCTAACAGACACTGTAATACCCTTCTTACATGTTTTATGTGTTCCTCATAACTCTTGGAAAAAAATCAAAATGTCGTCTAGGTAGACAAATGCAAATTTTTCCAACATTTCCCGGAGTACATCATTGACAAAAGCCTGGAAGACAGACGGCGATTGGTAAGCCCAAAAAGCATCACAAGGTACTCATAGTCGCCTGTGTGCGTATTAAAAGCAGTCTTCCACTAGTCTTCCTCACGTATTCGTACCAAATGATACGCATTACGTAGGTCAAGCTTTGTGAAAATAGAAGCCCCCTGGAGACGTTCGAAAGCCGAGTTCATGAGCGGGAGAGGATACCGGTTCTTAACCGTTATCTTATTTAGCCCCCTGTAGTCAATACAGGGTCTAAGACCGCCATCTTTTTTCTCCACAAAAAAGCATCCTGCACCAGCAGGGGAAGTGGAAGGTCTAATGAACCCATTAGCCAGTGATTCGGCAATGTACTCATTCATAGCAGTGGTTTCTGGACCCGAAAGTGAATATAAAGAACCACGAGGAGGAATAGTGCCAGGCTGTAACTCAATGGCGCAGTCATACGGTCTGTGAGGCAGCAACGTAGTTGCTTGTTGTTTGCTAAACACCTCGCCTAAGTCTGAATAAACCTCAGGCACACCAGTGGGAAGTGGAAACAAACTAGAACCTAAGATCTCCGTATTATCCGGATGACTAAAATCAGATCCAAATAAAGACCCTGCATCCGATTGATCCTCTAGAAAGAGATCAGTACTTAAGGGCTCAGTATCCCAAACCAGGTCCCATTCCAATTCCTCTTCTCTCTCAGACATGGGTGGGGATACGCCTGTACCTTCACCATAGGTCACCTCCTCCATGACTGAACTAGTCTCACTGGTATCACAGTCTCTGTCAAAAGGCGGTAAGCGAGGGCTAGATAGGGAATGGCTGGTACACTGAGGACCCCACTTCAGAATGGTATTACTCCTTCCTCCCCAGTTGATTTGAGGCTTATGTTTCGTGAGCCATGAATCCCCTAACACAAGGGGATAAGTGGGCGAGTCCACTAAGAAAAAATTTGATGCATTCCAAATGGCCTTCAAATGGAACACGCATGCTGACATACCCTGTGCTCTCATTGATGCACCCAGTGCCCAATGGCCGCCCGTCTAGTGCCGTGATATAACGAGAGTGAGAGAGTGAATGCACTGGTAATCCTACTCCCTTAGCCCATGTGGAGTCCATAAAGCAATCAACTGCTCCTGAATCTAAAAAAGCTTTTATTTTGACAGAACAATTGTTCCAGGACAGTTCTACAGGTAAAAAGGTCCGAAAGACTGAAGTGCACACAGTCTCGTTGGCCGCTTTCGGTCAGTCAACGAGCCTGTCCGTTTCCCATAAGTTTGGGACAATCTCGCTTATAGTGCCCCTTCTGACGGCAATAGCGACACCAAGGCTCACGCGATCTAGCCCCCTGTTGGTCACTAGCCAAGCTGTCAATTTGCATTGGCTCATCTGTCCTCATTCGTGATGTTTTGAGTGAATCGACAGATTGGGGGGGCAACCTAGTCTCAGGCACTGGCTCTCGCCTTCTCCGTCGCTCCCTTTCTCGCTCCCTAATACGGTTATCAATCCGTATAGCTGTGGACTCCAATGCATCAAAAGTTGCTGGAGCTTCCAGTGCAGCCAATGCATCCTTCACCTGATCAGATAAAGCATTTGTGAATAGTGTCATAAGTGGACCTTCTGGCCACCGAGTCTCCCCTGCTAATGACCTAAATGGGATAGAAAACTCTGCCACACTAAGCCCACCTTGCCGCATTTGAACCATTCTAGTCGCGGCTTCCTTGCCAGTTAATTCATGGTCAAAAACAACCTCCATTTCTTTCATAAGCTTTTTTGAATCAGAAAGAATCAGTGATTGTGAACGAATGAGAGGGTCAAGCCCATTCAAGAGCTGCCCCACTAAGGAGAGACAGAATAAACGCAACTCGCGCTTCCTCCGTTTGGTAGCGAGAGGGTTGCGCTTTAAACGCAATCATACATTGTGATAGAAAACCCCGACATTTTCCTGACTCCCCATCATAACGAGAAGGAAGCTGTATTTTAGGTTCCCGCATTAGGAGGGGTGAATGATGTGAGGCAGTGGAATCCTGAAAACTGGGAGGTGCTTGGTGCAACATTGGGGAAGTTTGTATATTCGCCAATCTGGCGAAGTTGTCAGCTAACTCTCGTAACGCATTTCCCATGCGACGTATCTCTTCATGCATAGCATTTTGAGTGTCGCCCATGCTTGACTGCTGGTTATGCAGCTGTTTTATTGCCTCATCGTGTGCGTGGATTATAGATAGCTGATCTGCCATAGCTTGCTGAATGCCCTGACGATCTGCTGAATCCGTCATACTGGCTTTAGTGTTCTGTAGCGGGGTTAAGTGTTAACACGGATCCACGCGCAGAACCAGGAAGTCTAAAAGCTACCTAAAACACTTGGCAGCCACTAAATCTGCTAACAGACTAATTAAAGAGAATGTCAGGGAACTTAAAAGCAAAACTTGGTCCGAGGGACAGAATAATTATAACTAGAACCCAAAACTACAGAGCAAGGCTCTCGAAAAGCAAACGAAAAAACGAACTACGAGTTCAGTTAAATTGAGCGACTCGGGAAGGAAAAGACCAGCTGTTCCCGATCGCGAAACAAAGAAACGAAATCTTTTTCTGAACGAAAATTAGGATGTGGAATCACTTGTGCAAAGCCTGGGCTTTGAACCACAAGGGTTGACAAAGCTGACAGGCGAATCCTAAATACTATAAAACAGACTCGCAAGAGACGAGGACTAAACCTGGAGGAGTTTGCTATAAGGACCTCCAAATACCGGCTGCAGCACGACCAAATGGCAACACTAAAGCGCCGCAGAAAGGACAACGTGTGATTTAAATAGACAAGCGCAGATAGAAAACACCTGTCACAAAATGAGCAAAACCACTCCCTCTAGAAGAAATGAGGACTCCGCCTCCAAACCATGACAACGCCTAACCTTAAACGAATTACGACGACGAAAGCCGACCATCAGGAGTAGTGCAACTCCCATGTCAAAGGCTCAAGAAGCTTCTTATCATGTGAGCTTGCGTATCACAATAGCTGGTAAGGCTCATACTATTGGGGCAACACTTTGTTTACCACTAGCAAAGAATACAGTATTACTCGTATAATGTGTTGCGAGAAGGATGTCGTCTATCCGCTTCACTCGTCCAGTTTTTGGACCTCGAGTGTTGTTACCACCGTGGTCAGAGCTCTCATCTTGTACACTCTAATAATGTAAAAAAAAAAATTCATGTTGAAAGTTATTCGTTGCTGGGTAGCTTTTTTAAATATGTGCGACTAGTTAATAGCTTCGGTAGCTCATGCTAATGTTGTGTACGTAACGTTAGTCTGCTCACTTGCTTTGTTGATATGCAGTTTTGTTTCTTTATCATCTTTCAATTATAAGGCACAATTACAATGACTATGAGATGGCATGATGTGTGTGTGAGTAACATGTAAATGCTTAATATTTACTTTTTGTTATTACTTGTGTTTCTTACTTCATAGTAAGACATAAATATACCGCTTGGTGAACTAAGCTTGTAAACAAGCATGGTGGGCTTAGAGGGAGGGATCACAGGATGGAGAGAAGGAGAAGAGAGGGAGAAGAGGGGGAATATGTGATCAAAATCGCTCTCTTGCCCTTTCCTCCAAAGTAATTAACAGCAGCTTTTAGTCACAAAAATTCCTGTTGATCAACTTTGATGTAGCCTATTTGAAAACAAGTGAGTGGGCGACTCGCTACTCCATCACTAAAACAATTGTGTACATATCATGTAATGGCATGTACGCACGACAGCAGCACTGCTTATGGCCAAACCACATCCTGAAAACCAGCACAGCTTTCCCTTTTATGGACTAATTCCTCTTCAGAGGCTAACATGCTGCTCTGGCATTCCGCCATATTGCAGTGGTGAGAGAAGGCGGTAAGCTTTGCGCTAGGGTATGCAAATGCACCAGCACATCTTCATACCGCTAGATCATTGATATGGTAATATACTTTTTTTGGATACAAATACATACCGATATTCTCATGAACAACATGACATAGTACAGCCCAGCGTAGAGGATCAGGTCCTTTTCTCTGGTAGACCTGAAGTATGTGTATCTAAAATAATGGAATGAAAGTGACAAGGACAATTCTCTGATATTTTTATTACCAGATTGAAATCATTAAAACAAATTGGTTTTGGCATGCACTGTCCTGATAGGTCACTGGGGAGCAGGCTTGTACTTGGCGCACTGGTAGCCGCCGAGCTGAGGGTCGCAGGTGAGACTGTAGGAGTAGGCAAAGCCTCCTCCTTCCTGCAGGGAGCAGCTGCCGGTGTGGGTCCCTTCCTGGAGTGTTGTCCTGCAGGTGCCCAGGTGGTCATCAGCATCCACGTCTGAGTCCCACACCTCAAAACTCAGCTCATGGAAGGCCTCCACATGCCCCAGGTCGTATACAGTGTTCCAGTGGGGATTGTCGTTTGAGTCAATCCAGTCGGTTTGCTGGAAGTGGCGCCAGTACCTGACCTTCACGTAAGGGTCTGTACTCCCCACTGGATCTCCGTCGAGCCCCCAGGCTTTGATCACTGTCACCTGCAGCCGGCCCCTCATTGGCTTAAGTGGACAGCAGTCGAGAGAAAGGTTAGGCTGCCCTAAACACTGCTGGGTGGAGCCATCCTTCGCAATAGCATTGTCCCTCAGGTACTGGTAAACAGCGACCCTCACGTTCTCAGCGAGAATGGGGTCGGGAATGAGCTCATGGAGCGGGAACAGGGAATACGACACGATGTCCGGAATGTCCTTCAGGCTGGTTAGCCATTTTCGGAACACCACGGAGTCATTCTTGAAGAGGGAGACTTCCCCAAGCCATTTGTGCCCCCCCAAGACTTCAGTGACATGGTTCAGGTACGATAGTTGAGAGCCTGTCTCGACATCTTGGTTCTCCAGTAGAGACTTGCACTGTTTGGTGGTGACGGATGGTTCTAGAAACCCAAGCCCCACAGAGAGGCCAGTGTTGAGGCAGTCCTTGACTTCGGTGGCTGAATGGCTGTTGACTGTGGCCAGACAGGAGCGGATGGAGGTCAGCCTGGTCAGCCTACCGCCCAGACGCACTTGCTGGATGTAGTGTGTCCCGTAGGTGTTGATGAATCGCTCATAAAGGTAACGGGTGTTCAGGTTATATGCCCGAGGTAGAGAGCTCAGCTGCTGTTTGAACTCTGAGCTTAGAGGTGGGCTGTCAGACACACGGTAGCTAAAAAATGAAAGAAAATGAATGATAAGTGATAATCGTGCTGGAGGAGATTTTTGTGGTAACACAGTAGCTGCTTGACTGAAGAAATGATGAGTAAAATTGAAGCATTTGCTATCTGTGATACTTTCCTGTGTGCCTTCTTAGTTACTCTGGTTATTCAACTGTCAGGCACAAGTGTAATACCATATGAGCAAATATTACTGACAAGTAACCTAAGAAGTCAAAATGTATTACTTAGGTACATGGGGTGTTAAAAATAAAGGGAAACAATCAGAATCATGATTTTTGTTGATGGGCATGTGAGTAGAATGCACTCAGAGGAATCAGTGAGAAACTGGTAGTAGTCCTAATCTTTTAGCTGAGTTTATATTTCAGGGGTCAGACCTACCTGTAGTGGCTACAGCTGAGCTGGTGAGAAGTGAAGACTGATTTGTCGGCAGCTGAGGCCGCAGTGGCGAACTCAACTGCAGTGGAATGGCTGCCGCCCACGGTGAGATCCACTAGGTCCTCTATGCCCAGTCCCACGGTCCAGTCATTCTCGATGAGGTCCGTAGCACCTTCTGCAACGGACGTAACTGTGTTAAGAAGAGCGCTGGAGAGCTCCTGTTTGCAGTTGGTAAACGCTCGCCAGTCCAGCACGGACACCGGCAGCTTCTGCAGCTCATCTTTGTGCAGGGTGTTCTCACAAAGTGTGCAGGTGCTGTCAGCATTCAGGAAGGTCTGGAGGTCGATGACATAGGCGCCTTTGTGCTGGAGTTTAAGGATGTCAAAGCCCTCTCCCGCAAGGTTGTGGCCAGGGACAAACGGAGCCGCCTCGCATTCCTCCCGTGTCCCCACCCGACAGGTGAGGACCCCACCCAGGGACCCCAGCAAGGCCACAAGGCACAGGTGCAGTTGGGGAGTCATTGCTGGTAGAGAAAGACAAATATACGAACAGGACATTGTCATTCATGAGGAAAAGACACACTGGTTTTATAGTCGGACAAAAAAACTTTTTATTCAAAGAAGAAAGGGTTTCACAAGTCCCTATGGAGAAATCCTGTCTTGTCCCTTCGATCTTATTCATATAATGGTTTGACCTGGGAGCTGACATACTGACAACAACAACTTCCTGGATCACAGGAAGTAAAACAAGTTATTTTTTTTGCGAATGGCAAGAATCCTTTTTTTTCTGAGAGAAGTATGCCTTGTTAGTTACTGGTGAGTAATACCATCAACCCTCTGTGATCAGTAAATATACTTGTACACCACAAGGATGTGCTACAAAGCATGATTAGTGGTTTGGCAAGGTATGTTGAGCTTAAATTTTCAATGTTAAGAAGTTGACTCTCTTTTGACCAGCAATGGTATCCAATGGTATCTCTGATAGCAATTTTAATGTTTGTTCAGTCAGCTCACGCAAAGAAAGCCTGACTAATGTTGAATTTGCTTTGTACCACACCCCTCAGCTTGTTCATTCAAACATCAGCCAATCGTGTGGCTAAAATGGAATGCCTAAAACTGTTCAGAACCTTTGATTGAAAATTCTTTTATTTTTTTTTTTCAGACCAAAATGAGACCGTTCAGAGAAGAATGGCCAGGCTAGTTCAAGCTGACAGGAAGGCTAAAGCAAGTTAGTACGCATTTTACAGAAATGGTATGAAGAGTGCAGCTCTGAATAGACAGCATTTCAAAGCTTGTGGTTGAATGGCTATGACCACAAACAAATGCATTGGGATCCACTTTTGCTAGAAGAAAACATACTCTAGACTGGTTAAGCACTGGCTTACAAAAACTAGACAGTTCAAGATTTTAAAAAATTCTGGTGTGAGGAATCTCAAATTAGATGGTTGTGCCAGAATTTCACATAACCATCATGAATCCATGAGTCCATCCTGTGTTGATGCATAGGGCTTTTGTTGTTGGTGTAATGGTTTGGGGATGTTCTTGGTATCCATTTCGGCACTTAATGAAAATTTAGCAATGAATAAATGCCAAAGCCTATATAATTACTCTTGTTGACTAAGTGCAACTCTTTATGGCCAGTGTGGTAATCCTCTGTTGGCTGATTCCAGAATGGTGCACTATGTCACAAAGCCTACATCATCTCAATCTGGTTCCGTGAACATGACGATGAGTTAAGTTCAATGGCCTCCAATAAAATTCAATCCATGGAGCAATATGGTTGTAATGTAGATTAACTGGAGATTTGCATTAATGTGCAGCCATAAAATGTGCAGCAACTGAGTTATATCATCATGTCAACATGGAATCTGAGGATCTCTGAAAGTTATCTCCAGCAAGTAACGTCAAATAATTGCCTGCAAGAAT
Organism: Gymnothorax javanicus; assembly: GCA_029692085.1. Lineage (NCBI taxonomy): Eukaryota > Metazoa > Chordata > Actinopteri > Anguilliformes > Muraenidae > Gymnothorax > Gymnothorax javanicus. The sequence goes on along the minus strand of CM056194.1, from coordinate 181,726,591 downwards.
GTTGCCTGTTTTGGGGCAAAAAGGAGGTCTTACTCAATACAAGGAAGGCGTTTGCTTTAGAAGTGAAATCTTTTACCCATTGGCTAATCTTAAAATAAGTTAAAATATTTTACCAATAAGCTATATTACATCTTACCTAAATCTTACCAAATCAATAGATATGTCTTAAAATTGCATTTCTATTACTTCTAGCTTAAGTCTAATTGAAGATTTATGTACTTGTGGAGGCATACGTATGTTTTTGCAGTGCAAATTAATCTTACCTGCTGTTGCAGGAGAGCACCGGCTAATTCAATGTGTTTGCAGCCTCCTCTTTCTGTTCCCCAAGACCCTGATTAACCTTAAAATGGGTCACCTGCTCTCCTGCTCCGTACAAGTGCTCTGCCAAGCACACATCCTCGCATCCTCCTTTTCAATAGCCCGCCGTCCTTCAGTTCAGCCAAGTTCAAGAAGCCCAGCTGCACCTTTCCCAGAGAGGTTGGGATAAAGTGACCTTCAATGTCGCAATATCAGCTCTATCTGCACAACATAATGCCAAAACAGGTTACCTGTTAGGGTCAGCAATTTCATGCTGTTTTCAAATTAGAAAGGTCCAAGTATACCATCATCCAAAACTGTCTATCATATGTTATCATTTGTATTTTCAATCTGGGGTTTATATCACTGTTTAGACCCCACTTCTGCTGAACTAAGATTCAACACTCTTAAAACAGATCTGTTGTCTTCTAACTCGTCTCAGACAAACTGTTTGCAGTAATACTTTCCCTCTGTCACTAAAATGCATATTCGTAGCAAAAACTAGTCAGTTTGACAAATGTTGATATAAATTCGTAACAAAAAAAAAAAAAAAAACTGTTGGATACTTTGACTTGAACAAACAGCTCCGATTCTAAAAAACAGTGCCACAACACCATTGCTCACCTGGACACCTGGGGTTTAATCACTGTACAGGTTATCAATGACATTCAATCAAGGCCAGTTAATAATAATATAGTAAAGTTTGGCACCGAGTATGTTTATTGGACCTACCTGTCAACTCATCCCATTTAAAGCAATAATAGGTGACTTACATAAAAGCTAAAGTCACTTTTTCAATATGGTCTCTGTATTATACACGATCGAGTCACATTATTATAACCACCTCCTACCTTTGATGTCAGCAGAGCGTAGCCAATGAAAATAAGGTTTTTGTCATGAGCTGGCTTGGTGGGTATATAAGGTGTGCTGTAGGTATTCTGCAAACATCTCATCACTCGTTACTGTCATGTATCACGTACACCCAAACATGCTGACTGTCTTCCTTGCGGCGGATGGGCTCTTCCAGCAAGACAATGCAACGTGTCACATGGCTAAAAATGTCCGACAGTGGTTGGAGGAGCTCAACAAAGATTTCCAAGTACTTCCCTGGCCCCCTAATTCTCCAGACTTGAACCCAATCAAGCATCTGTGGGACCACATCCATCGTCAAGTTTACTCCACGGATCCTCCACCACGCACCCTTCAGCAGCTGTCGGATGCACTGCAGTCAGCATGGCTCCAGATACCTGGACAACCTTCCAGCACCTCACTGAGACAGTCCCAGCCCGTCTAGCTGCTGTCCGTGCTGCACACGGCGGTTAGTCTGGATGTTAGCTGGTGGTCATAATAATGGTAACTTGACCGTGTACATATATCAATTTTTTTGCTGCAAACAAAAGATGCCAAAGACCCAAAAATACATTGCAGACCCCTGAATATAGGTCTAGAGTCTTGCTGTGTAGAACCTACAAGCTGAACTTCAGCTTAGTTGCTCCAGAAATAGTTGACAAATGGGTCAAAGGGGATTTTTCAAGATGGCTGCCATGGCATCAATATTTAAAGTCTGATCCTTGATGTCTTGAACAAACTTTGATGTACTCATGGGTAGGAAAATGCATGCCAAGTTTGAGCTGCCTTGGTCAGGTATGTTTCCAGAATAAGACATTTAAAGATATTCATAAAATTTAGGCATGTGCCAACATGACAGAGGTCAAATGAAGGTTAAAATGGAACGTACATCAAAACCTGGAATATACTGCTGTGTTGAGTTTTGGTATTTCGTATGTACATATCTCATATCAGGTGATTTTCTTCCAAAATTATTGACAAATTAATCAAAATAGTATTTTTAAGATGGCTGGCATGACTGCCATATCTAAACTTATATCAGAGAATGCCTCATACAAACTTTAATGTACTCATGGATAGGACCATGCATACCATGTTTCAGTTTTCTTGGTCGAGTGGTTTTGGTGAACATTTTTAAACATGGTCATGAAATGTAGGAGTCCGGCCTTGACAGAGATGAGATCAAGGTTGAAAATAGAATGTGCACCAAAACCTGGAATATATGTGCGTAGTCTTAGTACTTTGCATGTACATCTCAGATTTCTGCTGAATTGCTGAAATGATTGACAAACAAGTCAAAACGGCTCTTTCAAGATGGCCACTATGGTTGCCGTATTTTAAATACATCGGAATGTCTCAAACAAACCTTGGTGTCCTCATGGGTTGAAACATGCACGTAAAGTCTCAGCATCATCGGCCCAAAGGTTTCAGAGGAGATGTTTACACATGAACAATGACCGACAAACAACGGACAAGCAGGCCATGGCATAAGCCTATCACTGTGTGCTTAACTCTTTCAACCCCAGATATTCTAGCATCACTATACCCTTCAACCCCACAGCCCTCTGTAGAGGGCTGGTCATTATCTGGACATTGTATCTTACTGTTATCTCTGGAATCCCATTAAATGTAACCTGATATGTTCCAATCAATTAGTCAGATTGTTTGAATTTTCCCTACAGGAATTTGGGGTTGAAGGGAATAACAGCCCTCTGTAGAGGGCTGTGGGGTTGAAGGAGTTAAACAAAATACAAGGTTAAAAAAATTGAGCAGACATTTCCTTGGTACCAAATTTTGACAAGGCATCCACCATCATAATAAGCTGAAAATTTAAATATTCTGTTGGGAAAATACTGTGTTATGTACAGTTTTTTGTTGTTTGTTACCAGATTCGACCCCCGTCCAGGTAATTTATGGCCATGCCCCCTGGATCAAAGATGTGATTTGGCTTAAAGCAACAAGAGACAATCGATTTGGGGAAGATTGCAGTCAACTTCCCGCACATGCTGCTGTAGCCGTGTGTAGCTGAAGCATGTTAGAAAGATCGCAGACGACTTCTCACACGCGCTTCTGCATGCATTGTGTAGCCCATATAGTTATGCAAGATCGCAAATGACTTCCCGCATGAGCTTCTCTACACCGTGTGTAGCTGACATAGTTATGGAAGATCACTGACGACTTCCCACACATGCATCTATATGCTGTGTGTAGACCAAATAGTTATGGAAGCTCGTAATCGACTTCCCGCACGTCTGTTTCTGTGTGTAGCTTTTTGCCAGGTATGACTTTACTCTCTTTGTCTAAATTTGCTGCAACTTGTGTTTGGTTTGTTTGATTTAAGCTTCTGCCTGCCTGGTGAATAAATCGTTGTTATTCCTTTTAACTTGTGTGGTCTCCATGACTCTAATCCTTTTACATTCTTTACAGCCACGTTACGACCAATACTTCGGGGGATAATCCTGGCCAAGGACCAAATGATCAGTGGCCTGGCACAGGGATTGGTTTTCTCAAGTTGGGTAGACGATCACGGTCTACTTATATAAAGGATCTATGTATCATCGGTTCTGGGAGTTTGGCATTAAAGAGAACCCATGGGCTATAAAGCCGGTTCCTGTCAAATTCGCCAGAAGGAACCCATGGGCGTGCATTGATCTGGGTTTGCAGTATTTATGCCAAGATGCTAGTGCTGCGGTGAAGACTACCAACAAACTAAGATTTGGCCATAATGCTAAAGCCCGGGGGCATATATGGAGTAATGGCAGCTTTCAAAGAAGAGTCCGGGTGTAACCACCCCGAGATCCGCGCATGTTTACATTAAATTATAAATTCTAATTCTAATTGGCGTCAGATTTTAACGAGAGTAAATACAGTAACTGTTACGCTTCTTTTGCAGTGGTCACTGATATGTCTGATGTCCCGCTTTGTTCCTGTGTAATATTCTAATGCACACATTGGATTATTCACAGCACGGCGGCAGATTAGATATATCCATGATTACAGCTTAGCCCCATTTGCGAACAGAGAAAGTTTATTAATGTTATCCTATTTGCCTCACAACAGCCGGAGTACACACATGAACCTTCGCTCCCAGCTCTTCCGTCATTGGTTTAACTGTGTGAGTTCTACACTTATGTTGCTCCAAATTTTGTACATCTTTCTGCAATAATGGTGCCCTCACAAATGAGCAAGTCATCCACAATTTGTTCAATGTGCACTGACACCCCCCATGTCATAACAGATGTTGACTTTTAGACCAGACACTGATAACAGCTTGGCTGGTACTTGCTGTCTTTGATCCACAGAACGTAGTGGCTGTTTTTTCAACAAAAAAAAACACATGAATTGCTGACTCATTGGACCACAAAACGTGCCCACAATGCAATTTTACATCTTAGATGATACCGAGCCCAAAGAAATCAGCAGCACTTTTGGACAGAGGTAACGTATATCTTTGGCTTTGCACAGAAAGTGTTCAAATTGTATCTGTTGATGCAGTAGCAAATGCCATTGCCTGAAGGTGGTTTACCAAAGTTTTTTCCCAAGGCATGTCGTGATATCCACTACGGATGCATGATGGTCTTAGAACACGGACATCTGAGGGATGGGAGATCCCACATATTGAGAAGTTGTTTTCAGTCTAGCCCTCTAATGGAACGAGTGTTGAATAAATCACTTTCGTATTTAAATTGTATTATACACTGTAAAGGGTCAAATGCCCAAAATCCTACCGATTTGCCTTGGAGAAAAGTTGTTCTCAAATGATGAATAAACTCACGCATCGGTTTATCAATTAGCCTCAAATCATCTTTGTTTTTGAGGGACTACACCTTTTTTTGAGGCTCTTTTATACTAGAACACATCGTTTCACATAATCGGTTTTACATCACCTAATTATTCCAAGTTGTCTTATCATTACTTAGCCTAAATTGTCCCTGTGCCAACTTTTGAGTCTGTTGCAGTTAAGTTTGAAGCATCAAATGTGTTGTTGTCATGTTTTCAATGTAGTAGTGGGTGAATTTAAAATCACTCCTTTTTTTTAATTTGTATCTTCCGTAATGTGCCAACCCAAAGCAAATACACGTAGGCCCAGCTTTCCAGTTAAAAGCCTGTGATGAAACCCAGTGTAGACCAAGATTAGATTTAATCAGGAATGAAAAATTCTTGAGGAATAGTTTTTAAGCTTCTGGGCTCTATTTTTGCACCTTCCCAAACGAAAACGCATGCAGAAACATTATGCACAATGCTGTCCATCGCAAACAGCATATTTATCGGCTTTGCCAAGTTTGGTAGTTTCCTGCTGTAAAATATAAGTGTTTGCATCTCAAGGGGTTGGACAGCGCGAACGCAGGCGTGTCAATGCGTAAAGCTGGCGCCGTGTCTCAGACCTTGTTTGTGCTTTAACTCACCCAAACCACCATTTAATGCAAACACTGTTGCACTATGACAGTTTCATTGGACTGAATCGCAGCTTGGGGTGCTGGTTGCAAATAAATGCATATAGTTTCCTTCCCATTTTCATTTTGTACCTTTTAAAAATGTTGACAAAATGGTGGTGAGGTCTAATGGGAAGGAGAGGGTGAAGGGGTATTTTTTCAGTGAGGGGAAATACAAATAATTAATGTCAGATTTGCCATTTTTTAAATACCACGAGCGCTGTTTTGTATACGGTTTAAATCATCAACAACTTTCAATACCGAATGCATTACCAGGTGAATCAATCTCCATCTCCCCAATTAATTAAGGGAATTACAACAGCTTTCTGAATGGCCTTAATGAGGCCAAACCCCAACCACACCCACAGGTGTGTGTCCAACCTTTTTTCCAACAGTGCCACAGCTAGGCTATCACCTCCTGTCAAAAAAAAAAAAAAAAACACAACTCAAATTAAGTTAAACATGCCCAATTTCGGTCTGCAATCTGCAATAACGCTGGCATAGGGACCTCTTTAAAAATTATTAAAATATTAATTGAGGAAAAGGAAAAAAAACTAGAAAAGCACTCAGAGAGTGCAGACCTCTGCCAGGTGGCAGCAAAATCCAAAAGCACGACAATTGGAACTCCGGCCCATTGGAAAGACTTCAAATCTTGAACTTTGGCGTATATCTCAGCTGTACTTTGGCCTAGATATGCCAAAATTTAATCACCTGTTCCTTGTCCTAATACCCACCTCCTCTGAAAATTTCATCAAAATCCATGCATTACTTTTTGAGTTATCTTGCAAACAAACAAACAGACAAATGAAAAGTCATTCATAGAATGACAACTTGCCGGAATCATGCCCAGATCTCAGAAACAGAATGAATGGAATGGAGTTGGTTTGAAGTCTCTAGCTGTAATAGTAGCAAAGTTATGAACCAAAATGTGTTTTTGACCTTTCTGGTGACCTTGACCTTTGACCTCGAAAAGAGACCGGTCTGTAGCCACAAGGCTGGTGAATGTTGTCACCAAGTTTGGTCAAGAAAATATGAAAATTGTGGCCTGTAGAGTGCTCACAAACAGACAGACAAACAAATGAAAAGTCATTCATAGAATGACAACTTGCCAGAATCATGCCCAGATCTCAGAAACAGAATGAATGGAATGGAGTTGGTTTGAAGTCTCTAGCTGTAATAGTAGCAAAGTTATGAACCAAAATGTGTTTTTGACCTCTCTGGTGACCTTGACCTTTGACCTCAAAAAGAGACCGGTCTGTAGCCACAAGGCTAGTGAATGTTGTCACCAAGTTTGGTCAAGAAAATGTGAAAACTGTGGCCTGAAGAGTGCACACAAACAAACGAAAATAGAGCGCTGCTTAGGTGACCTTGACCTTTGACCTAGATTTACCAAACTAGTGCAGTGCTTATGTCAGGTAATGCAGGCCTTGAGTTTATCAACAAATTATGCACTTGTTTTAAAGTCTGTACACCGATTAGAACCAAAGCTATGGCCCCTTATGTGTTTTTGACATTTTGTGTGTCCTTGACCTTTGATCTAGATTCACCAAAATAGTGCAGTACCTAGGTGAAGTAACAGACTATTCGTTTATCAACAATATGCACTTGGTTTGAAGTCTCTACGATGATTAGAACCGAAGATATGGCTTCTTATGTGTTTTTGAACTTTTGTGTGACCTTGACCTTTGACCTAGATTCACCAAAATAGTGCAGTGCCTGCCCAGTGCCAGTCCTATAAATTGAGCTGAAACTGTGGACGCCACAGTGCAAGCAAACAAACAAACAAACAAACAAACAGAGTAATATACTTGCCAATCCGAGATTCCTCGGATTCCGGCAAGTAACAAACAAACACCGGCGATCACATAACCTCCTGCCAACTTCGTTTGGCGGAGGTAATAACTGAATTGGGGCCAGCTCAGTCAACAGCACAACAATTTGTCATCTACACAAACAGGAAGTTAAGGTCCTTAGTTGAACATGTATGATACAGCTTGATCTATGTTTTTTTTTGTGTTGTTAAGCAGACTGCCATAAAAACCATTCTTTGAACATAGTAATTTTAACATTTTTATTTCTGTCATAATCTCACAGAACAATAGATTATTTATCAGCAGAATAAATAAGAACAAATATACACTAGAGCATTTTAAACATTCAAGGATATTGCAGCGTAACTTGGCCCTGTAACTAAATCTTCAAGAGTTCAGCAACTCACTAAACTGTTAAGCATTTAACAGTTCAGCAGCTACCCACTCAAAAGCAAGGCTGAAGCAGACGGGACATTGCCTAAAGACCTAAAGCAGTGGAACATCCACAGGAAATTCACAGGAAGGCAGAAATTCTTTTTACATTCTCAAGAGTCCATCGATCACCAGCTAGTGACCAGAAATTAGTAACCCAAGATGAATGAAAAAATTAACTCATAAATGTAACTTTTTTACACTACTTCTCAGTAACTAGGTTTTGTATCCACTTTAAAGCTTGAGAAGTCATGGCCGTAACAAGATTCAAATGGAACTGCGACAGCCAACACCAAAGGCTGGGTGATCTGCACTTCACCACTCAGATTTATAGTGTAAGGAAATCAAAGATTATCAAATAATGTTCTCTGTCTGCTCTGTGACATCTAAAATTGCTTCCTTCATACTATTATGGTCCCCATGAGTTTTTTCAATTGTTGTGCTTCATTACAGTTAAGTGAACAGCTGCTGCAATCAGCTCCAGAAAGACATAGCAAGTTTCAGAAATATTTGAAAAGTGACAATCATTTCGTTCCAAAGGCCTGAAAATCGGTGTGGTTCCGTCCATGAGGTTGAAAATACGCTTAAATTATAACTGTACAGCTTTAATTTAAAACGAAGAACATCCATGCAAAGTGAACGCAGCAGGAATTTGCAGAACTGAGCCACCGACTAAGTACTTGTGCATCTAAACACAGTCTGCAATCAGATCAAAATGTCTTCATTTCTTAAAAAGATTAAAGGTTCCCGATCATGTTACTAGGTACACTGCCAATTTGCCACTACAAGCCCTTTCAAAGTCTGCCCTTTATGACATCACAAGAGGGAAAGATCAACCAGAATAAGGAAATGATTAACTGGTTGGCTGAAGTTGTTCAGTCCTTCTTGCCTGAGGCCAGTCACTTTACCAAATGAAGTCACAAAGGAACAGATTTTGAAATGGCTTGTCATAGCTATTTGGCAGTGCATCTGGTCACATGATGTGAAACCTTTGAGTAAATCACAGGATTTTTCAGTGGAACTACTCATTGGCAATGAATGGGCCATGGGTTCCGCAACAGATCTTGAAACATAACACATGCCTAAAACAATTTTGAAGGGTTTAAAATGGGCTGCACCACAGACATTACAACACTGGCGTTAGTCCACCAGTCACCATTGGCCGGGGTACTTTAACCACTGCATTTTAAAATATTTAAAAGCTTTTAAATGGGCTGCAGCAGAGACAGATATATGAACAAACAACAGGACCCGAAATCTTAGCTGGAGCTAATAAAGCAGAGACAACCTGCTGGACATTGCAGGACTGTGAGTGGGAGTGTAAAAGTGTGTGTGGTCGCAGTGGAGTGTGTGAGCTTCAGGAGTGCGCATGTGGCCGTGAGCGGTGCGCGAGGAGGTGGATCCGCAGTCACACAGTCAGGTTGCTGATGACGGCACGAGTGAACTCATCACTGGTAGCGTAGCCTCCCAGGTCCGCTGTACGCACCTGCCGTGGGAAGTGGGGGGTCGGTGTTACAGAGAGAAGAGGGCCACCTGCTGCATTCCCATACACACAAAAATATCCTCTCGCACATACGCATGCACGCCCACACGCGCACACACACACACACACACACACACACACACACAGAGCTCCATACAAATGCACACACACGTGATCACCCCATTCACACGCAGCACACATGCATATAAACACTTGGGCTCACATAAACAAAGATATCAATGATTCACCCATGAAAGCATTTCACTTGGTTGGTTACTCATGTTTTACGGTCGGGTTGCCACCTGCTCCATATTCCATGGAATTGGGTTAAGAAGTGTTGCGTCCCTTGACAAATGAATAAGGAACAACACGTTTCATATTTTAATACAGGAGTAATAATTTAATAATAACAATGTTATAATGATCAGTGCCTAGAGAATAGATCGCTCAGTTAATAAAATCTCAGGCAAAATATTAATAATCCCAGTGCCTGGCTTTCGCTCATGTCGCGTTTATTTTGTTATGCAAATGCGTGAGCAAGTTAGTTGGTAGTAACGGATACATGGCCTGTTCTTCCATTCCAAGGCCACGCCCTTCGGCAAAATGTGGCCTTTCACGTCAGTTTCGCGCAAAGGAGAGGACCGATATTCGCAAGTCGCTCACACTGAGAGGTGTGCTGTAGAGCATTTTCTATTCCACATGGGGGCGTGTGTGATCACAAGGGATGTATACAATGATAGGAAAAAGAGGTCTTTCATCATGTTTTAGTTCAGGATAAGCATAGGATTATTCTGATCACATAACCTGTTGGACTTTGAGTCGGCCAACTATTTCATAATTTATCCTTACCAATTTACAAATGAATATTCAATCCATTTAATGTTACATATGAAGGCACATAGGCCAAAATAATGACGCGCATACAAAAAAGAAGTCAAGCATTTAAGATTCATCCAAGGTACTTCAAAGAGTACCTGCCAGTAATTCCCCCATTCCTTATTTTAATTAGGTGGCAACCCCACCGTTCAATGAAAACAGGCACATTGCAGAAAACAATTAATATCCAAGCTTTTTATTAGCCTTCAGTAAACATAAAAAGGAGAAAAAATGAACTGTGAAACTGTGCTCCTAAAAAGGGTGGTGCACTCGACTAATGGCAGCTAACTGCGCAGACAAGTGGTGAAAGTAGATGACTGATCAGATGGATAACTAGTCTATGCAAGCCCAAACACTCACCCACCATACAGACATGCACGGACTCACAACCACAAACCAATGACTCCCAGATATAAAAATTCACATCAGTACTCTCACACCTTCTTTTTAAAACGACATCCAATGTAAACGCCCTATCCCCGAGACTTCATTCGACCCCACCACAAATCACAGACAATCCAGTTTCACACAAAACTTTAATTTAACATGAGTTTGGAATTCAAAATAAATCTGATTCAAAACAGCCCATAACTACACAGACCATAACCATAAGACTTCTGTCAGGATAGATTCCCTCACAACAGAGAACCAAAGAGCTCAAACAGCAATGGTTAACCTACCTCTCACTTGGATACTGTACACAAACAAGTGGGGCTTGTATTTTTCATTTAAAAATGAAAATAAAAAAAGCAAAATCCTGTTGGCTCAACTTCATTGCTGACTTTTTCCCATCAATTTAAAGCAAAATGGAAATAGCAGGTCAGATATTCTCTCAGAATTTGAAATCCTTAAATGCTCCCTGTCCGCATCATTCACTCTGGAGATTTCTGGATTTTTTTGAATGTCAGCATCATCATCAAGGTGACAAGACAGAGGATTTAACAGAAGATAAAGTACCATACATGAAAGGGACTTAAAGATGAAAATCTACCATGACCCTGTCAAGCAATATCCTCACTGTGGCTACTGCGTTCCATAACCATAAATTCATTCATTCTGAGGATGTTGTAATTGCATACTTTGATGAGCTGGACTCATCAATATTTGTTTTGCATTTTGAGCAACATCAGAGCTTTAATGATCAATTCCCAACCATTTCAGTCATAATGACATAAAATAAAGATAAAATGAATTGAAAAGAAAAAAAAAAACAATATATAAAAATAAAAAATGCAAGCCTTTCAAGGTTTTACGGTAATACAAGTAACATCAACCACATCAACCATACCATTAAGAAGAACTGTGACCAATGATAAAATACATTCAGTGAATCCAGACCTGCACATTACTGCCTCCCAGTGTATTTGGCATAGATGGCTGGACTTTCAACAGAAACAGTTAAAACGGGTAGTATGGACCGTATTTGGACAGCGAGACAGCATAATAAAAGCCAAGAGAATTAATATGATATTGAAGCAAATTCCCACAAGGTAAAAGTCCACAGTCCCAACATTTGACCTCATGTTACTTGTTCAAGAATCACAAATCCCATACACTTGGAGAATGGAGCCAAAAGGACAAAACTGTTGTTTTTGTTCAAATACTAATAACAGATCTCAGATTACAACAGAACTAACAGCAATTATGGCCATCACTGCCTGGGCTATTCTCTAAAGCACTAGCCCCCTGTGCTAGCCGCTCTTGAGCAGTTAGCATGTAGGCAGGCCATCTTAAACTAGAGGAAGTCCCATAAAAACACAGTTATAAAACATCTATATAATAATTATTATAACACAATAATAATAATAATAATAATAAATTCTCCTGGACAACCATTTCTAGCACAGTGGAGACAGGTTTTTGTCAAAAAAAAATTGCAGTTACGAGCTGGTGTGTGGTTCAGAAGGCACTGGGCAGGACTCCAGCCTCATTAGTGCACGCCCATACAGATTGGCTACACCCACAATGATAGGACACACCCGCCTTTATAAGACACACCCAACAGGTGGACAGCACACTTTTCCAGAAGTCCATGTGCACCAGAATATTTATAAAACGTGGCAACAAGGCACACCCTCTGAATAACTGTGGCGAGTTACAGGAACCTGTATTCGTTTAACCGGTGAAATCTGACATAGTCCGACGGGTTTATGGACTATCCAAGGACCAAAAAGTCTTGCAATGTATTTCTGTTTGTGACGAATTCCTGATTCTGACATGAGAGAATCCTCTGCACCTCATACATAGTCAAATCCTAGACAAACTCTACATGCACAGCTCTGGTTATGATTTACAAAAAAGCCCTTCAGCTCTCATTTGTGTGTCCCTAAAGGTGATTAGCAGCACATATCTCTCCAAAACCAAAATCCAGCGAAGGCGAATTGTGAAGCAGGAACCGTAAAAGACCGCAAATGGGGGTCAAAGGTAATCGTCGTGGAGAAGCAGGGCCAAAATTAAGACGCAAAAACAGAGTTGCGCTAGATAACCCAAAACTCAGTTGGTTAAAAAGCTAGCCTTAGAAATGTTAAGTGGAATGTTTGCACCAGAGCAGGACATACGGACTAGACAGACCGAAGTACGAAAGAGAAGCAGGTCTCGTCCAAGAAGAGAGAGGGGCCAACCAAATGCACAAGCTGCCATGTTGGGCGAAAAGTCATGTGACAGGTTATAGCAGTCCGGCCAGAAGGTAAGTCATGCAGTGTGTTCCACACGACAACAGAAATGGCTTATTTCACCAATTAAGTCTCCCTCCTGGTTGGTGAGGATTACCGGTGAGGGAATCCAGGTGTTTGGGAATAAAAATAAAAAAAACACTTCCCGAGGTTGGATTTTATACCTCTGATACTGAAGCGGGGGGGACAATTCAATTTCCAAACAGTAAATCTTAAATTTGGACAATGGTCAAATTCAGTACCATTACTGAAGAATCCCCACAGAGAAATGGGCCAATTACTGAAATCAATGGTCATGAGCTGGGGGAAATTGAAGGACAGTGAGAGAGAGGGTAGGCGTGCGTGCGTGCATTTGCGTGCGCGTGTGCATGCGAGCGAGCGATCTGGAGTCCTCTCCATTCAGGGTTGTTGGCACTGACACAGGATTGCCAGGTGGAGGAGGGAATGGGGGGAGGTTAGGTGTCAGGATTAAGGTCCTGTTTGAAGGCAAGGGGTTGCCAGACTGGGTACAGGGGGGATTCTTCAGTACACGGTCCGCAGGTTGTCAACGACTGCACGCACAAAATCCCCCGTAGTGCAGTAACCCCCCAGGTCTCTTGTCCGCACCTAAGACACACACACACACGCACACGGGGGAAAAGAGGAGGACCACTTCAGACATATGCGCTGGAGACGGATCACTTTCAGAACACAAACTCAACCCGTCTGTCACGGGAAACTGTCCTTCCTTTGCAATGCAAACCCAAAGTGGCGAGCGACTCGATTGGAGTGCACGTTCAAAAGTAGCCGGTAAACCCCGTTCCGAGGGGACGTGTGCTTGCACATGCATGGGAATGCAGATAAACAGAACCAACACACACTCAAACACACAAACACCCATGAACATAATCCCAAACACCACAGCTCTGAGCACACATACACACACACACACACACACACACACACACACATACACACACACACCCACCCATAAACATGATCCAAAACACCACATCTCCAAGCACACACGAATGCACGCACACGCACACACGCACACACACTCAGACTTACCTTGCCCTGTTTGATCACTCTCCTCACAGCCTCGGACACCATGTTGGAGTGATACTCCAGACTGCAACAGAAGCGCAGCATTAGCAGGTTTACTGCCTCTGCAGCGAACCTTTTCTTCAACCAGCTCATGGGCCAAAATTTTAATAAATGTAGTTTTACCCTACTGATGAGTTTTGCACTAGATACTTTAAAATTATGCTACCACTCAATATCATTCTATTATGCCTCATGATTGGCCGTTACAGACAGCAAAAACATGTCAGATTTTCCCGATTAAACTCGACATACATGATGGGGATTTTTTTCAGCAGTCTGTATTCAGTAATGTGTCCAGGAAATTTGGTCCCGTTTACCCAATCTACCAGAATTTGGGGCAAGACAAACACATCCAAACAAATGTGCACCAAACTCACACAACTTAACACTCAAGGGCTGCAGATTCTGAGATGCTCACCTCACTGTTATCGGCGTGGCCTTTCTGTCAACTTGGACCAGACTGACCACTCACCTCTAACCTTTCGCATCATAAAGGAGTTTCCACCTGCAGAATGGCAGCTCATTTCTCATTTTTTTGTATCATTCTCTGTAAACTCTTTTGGTGTTGACCGCTGTATTTGAAAATCTCAGGAAATCTGCAGTTTCATAAATACTGAAACTGGCCAGTCTGGCACCAACAACCTTGCCACAGTCACAGGCGTAGAGATTACATTATGTCTGAACCCCGATCTAATGGTTAATGGGAACATTGACTGCAGCACCTGACCTGTGCATAAAGCATGACCTTTTGCACTGCGCTGCTGCCACCTGATTGGCTGACTGGATAATTGCATCAGTGTGAATTGGGAGGTCTGTGGGACACTCACTTAAGGTGCCGGAGCATGTTGGCAGCACTGAGTAGCATAGCTGTGGGGTTGGCGATGTTCCGGCCCACAGCCTGAGCGAAGGGGTGTCGCGCTCCCTGAAAGAGAGAGGAGACATTTAGGAGATAAACCTACAGTTTTTTTTCCAAACACAAGGTATTTATCATAGGATAGATACCTGGAAATTTCATTTGAAACCGAGCGCTTGCGCGAGGCCAATCCCATCTAATCGCTCTCAAACTCTCTCGGCTTTTACCCATCCGACCAAAAGCACTGTCCTTGCAAAAAAATTTTAAAAAATAATAAAAAAAAGGTTGCTGCCAGACTGTTAAGTGACGAAAGACTCACTCACACACACACACACACACACACACACACACAGGAGATGGAAACTCACAGTCTCAAAGACCGCGTACTCTGCGCTGTAGCTCTCCCCAGGCACCACGCCAGCCCCGCCCACCAGCCCAGCGGCCAGGTTGTCGATGATGTTCCCATACAGATTGGGCATCACCAGCACGTCAAACTGGTACGGGTTCTGCACCAGCTGATAAAGGAGAGGGGAGCAGCCGGTCAGTGCAGGAACACGCCTTACCAATCCATCTCACACCACTCCTGACCATCAGGGCCTCAGGCACAAATGTCCCACTTTCAGGGAATTATGAGTACATTTCAGGGATGAATATTTAACTCATACACTTTTCAATACGACAGAGGGGAAAACACACATTTTCCAGACTTTTCATATATTTCAGGGTCAAGCTTTTCATCACATGTTGGGGACAAATATGACTTTAAGACTTCTGTATAATTTAGGGACAGAATGCACCATTTGCAAGGAATTTTCCTAACACTTCAGAGGCAAGCGTACAACTTTTAACAGACATGTCAAACACTTCAGGGGACAAATGTACAACTTCCAGAAACTCAGCAGGACATTTTAGGAACTAAAGTGTGACTTTCCGGGCCTTTCTTTAATGCCATCACCAAGGCCATGTAAAAGCAGTACGGTTAGCAATAATATGAGGAGCACTGAGTCTCATAGCTGAATCAGCGTGGGCTTGTGCCAGCTCGCCAAGCAGCAGAGCAGCAGTGATTGGCTGCTGGCGCCCTCTGCAGGGCAAGAGGGGTACAGTTTACCTGCATGCAGCAGTTGTCAATGATCATGTTCTCGTACTTGATCTTTGGGTAGAGCTCAGCGACCTCGGCACAGCTCTGCAGGAACAACCCATCCCCCAGTTTCCTGTGGAGAGAGGATGTTAGGTTAAATCTAAGGCAGGAGAGAAACTGACTTGCGACAAGGTGACAAGGAGATCAGGGGCTATTAATACCCAACCTCCGCAGACGCACTTAATTATTAGATGACGTCAGGATTCGCTCCCTCCTGATTGGTCGAGGTGAGCTCTGCCAGTCACACTGTAAACAGTGATATTCACTATGCGAAAGTGTGCGAGAGGTGAATATAATAATCCAACAACCTCGAGCCAAAAAATAGATTAGGCTTCCCCGCAGGAGCTCCTGACTGTGTCCGTATTTAATGTCGCTTCGTCCCTGTGAGGAGCTTTATGTTAGATTTGTCGCCCTTCTCTTATTTCATATTTTCAAGCAGGGTCATATAATGAAACAGTTATTGCTTTAGTTATCGGTGAATCCTATGATTTGGCTGTGCCTCGGTGAATATCACTTGCCCAAGGTGGATAAATCATTGGATTCACCCTCAATTGAAGTCAATAATTGAATATTTTACCGCACAAACAGGTCCGTTACTGGATGACATACTGAAATACATTGGAGAACATTCTGGCCGACTGATTAGCAGGTAAAATCCACGCATGCATGCAGACACGCACAATCACAGAGTGCGCTTTCCAGGGCTCACATTATGTTGGCCTTGTGCACGGCGGTGACTTTGCTCCGCCCCTTCTTGGTGGCGTAGTCGAACGCGAACTTGGCGATGCGGCGGGACTTCTCGCGGGTGATGATCTTCAGGCACTCTATGACACCCTTCACACTCTTTAGACAAACAAGGAGAGACAGAGGTAGAGAAAGAGAATGTCAGGGGAAGACGGTCTTAAACATGAATCTTTGGCACCAACTGCGTGTGTACGTGCCATTGATTTTGGTCTCTACACTTTGGTCTCCTTGTGAGCCATTAAGTTCCTTATTTTGGTTCCATAGCAGGCATTTTCATCCTGCTATGCCCAGTATTTTTGTCACACCTTTGTCTCGGTTCTATGGCCAACATCTGGGTCCCTGTATTGTTCCCATTAGGTACTGTACTCAGGTCCTACACTGTCCTGGTCCCACAAAGCTGTGCTACTTGCTCCAAATGAGCCCTGTGTTTTGATCCAGCAGGGCAATGAATTTTAGTTCTGTTAAGCCCAGTATTTTCTACGGAGTGTGTCCTGATCCCACAGAGCTATAGTACTCAGTCCCATTGAGCCCTGTGTTTTGATCCTGCTGGGCAAAGTATTTTAGTTCGGTTGGGCTCTGCATTTTGGTCACAGTGAATCTTGGTCCCTCTGAGGTGTGTATTTTGATCCTGCTATGCCCTGATCCAACAGAGTCATGTGTTTTGGTCCTGCTATGCCCTGATCCAACAGAGTCACGTGTTTTGGTCCTGCTATGCCCTGATCCAACAGAGTCATGTGTTTTGGTCCTGCTATGCCCAGGTCCAACAGAGTCATGTGTTTTGGTCCTGCTGTCCAACAAGTCATGTGTTTTGGTCCCTGTGCCCTGGTCCTGCTATGCCCTGATCCAACAGAGTCATGTGTTTTGGTCCTGCTATGCCCAGGTCCAACAGAGTCATGTGTTTTGGTCCTGCTATGCCCTGGTGCAACAGAGTCATGTGTTTTGGTCCTGCTGTGCCCTAGATTTAGGTCAGGCTGATTCACCTCATGCTCCAGGGAGCTGTACTCGCCCTCGGTCTGCTCGCGGATGATCACCAGGTCCAGGTTGTTGTGGCGGGTGCTGTAGCCAGGTAGGCTGTTGACGTGGACCACGTTTGCAAACAGGTCCAGTTTACGCCTGAGGACACAACCACCAGCGCAAACCTCGGATCAGAAAAGCCAGTGGGCTGAGCACACAAACACACGTACAGTATACACACATGCATACACACTCACACACACACATTCACACGGCCACACACACACACTGTCCTCACCGTAGTCTCATCTCGTAAGAAGCCAGCTCTCCCTTGTATTCCATTGGGGTGTGGATCTTCCCTGAGCACAAAGGGACAGGGAAATAAAAGAAGAAAGAGCAAAGTAGATGAATCCAGAGGCCAGTGCTAAAACTACGCTCCTGTTTAGTCACAGCTGGACTATGCTCACTGTTTGAGGGTCACACAACTCCGTTACCGACCAGTTTTTTGCGGTTTTCACCAAAAATAAAACAAATGAACACAATAGGCTATTTTGTTGTTTTAAGTACTACGGAAGACCTACACAAAGCCATTTAAATTGTAACTCTATCTCACTCAGTTTTGGAGCCATGATGCAAAATACACCAATTTTGTAACTCTGTTACCGCGAGACCTGGCCCATAAAATTTTTTCAAGCTATGCCATCATTTGTGACCTTTAAAGCCAAACAACCTAACTATTTTCTCTTGCCATTAAAATATGAATGCTTTTACTTCTCGTGCAATTTCTTTTGTAATTAATTAATTTAGTTATTCTTCCTCCATTGCTATGCATTCTGATTCTATTTCACCAACAAGCCAAAGGAGTGTCATTCTTTTTTGCCAATGAAGCTACATCAAATCTGATTTGAATTTATTATTGAGAAGCTAGAGGAGTTATTGCCAGCGACAGCAAGGGATTCAGCTTTGCATGGTCATAACGCTCTTCTTTCCACTTCTCAATCACTTGTTCAAACCAAGTGCTGAAAATAAAGCTTCGTTTTCACGGCTCAGTTCCTTGTTTTGTTGAGAAATGGTTTACACTAATGCCACAGCGGCAGGCTCCAGAACAGGATATGAAAGAGCCTGTTCTCCAGATAAAAGTAAACTCAACGTGAGGATACACAGCCCATCATTTTTGCCCCTGAAAGAAAATGCAAACTCGATGTGTTTTTTTTATCCATCTTATTGTATCTGCACACAGATTTGTTAAGCTGCCTCGCTATTTGGACAAGACTGAGTTATTCGTCACCGCACCAGATGTGCCGAGAGGACGACTGACTCAGCAGCTGCACTGTAGAGACTCTACTTCCACCATGGCTGAGCTCAAAAACCTCAGAGTGCCGAAACCCTTTTCACCACGTCTGAAGGGAGTTACTGGCTGAGGACACAATTAACTTGCGCCATAATTTTACTACAATCAGCTATTTAAACCCTTGGTCTGCCCCTCAGCCCACCTTTGATGGCCACCCTATTGGCCTTCATTGAGTCCAGCACCTGATCCAGTTTCTCCTCGCTGGCCATGTTCTGCACCTCGCTCAAGTGGAACTCCTCAAACTCCACCGGCACGTCACCTGCCTAAGGGGGGATGGGGGTGGAGTTAAATGAGGGGTGGGCGGGGTTAAACACCAGGCTAACTGTCAGCCGCTTGCCTGGCAATGACAGAATTGCGAGCTGGAGCTCATGGATACAGCTAAGCTAACACTTATAAGACTGGACAGAGCAGCGGATGAATCACCTTGAAGACGTCCTTAACAGCGGTCATGAGCTCTGGTCCCACCCCATCTCCTGGTACCATGGTGACCTTGAAGATGCTGTCAGCCCGGGCTGGGGGGGCCTCAGGGGCCCACAAACAGGCCCCCACGCTGAAGGGCCGCGAGCCCAAATGTTGCAGCCAGGGGCCACCGAGACCCTAAAATAAGGAGAGAAAAAGTAGAACACTTAAGTGTAGTCAAATTTCAGAAATAAACCAACATCTGGATTTTAGTTCATTAAAATAATGTCTGTAAACAAACGGTGATGGCTACAACACAGACTCGCGAGAGCAATAGTTCTTTTGGTTTTTTTTTTTCTGTCAAAGCTGGAGATAGTTCTCCCCGTCAGACAACACCCAGGCTGGGCAGGACAGCGATAATTAAGGACAAATTTTCTTTGTGATAATAGTTAAGCAATATAAATCCCATCCAGGCACATTAAAACAATTAACAATGAGAATAGTTAACGAAACACAAAATGTAGCAACTTCAAATGGCAGACTCACTTCAGCCAATCGGAAAATATGAGATTTTTACTGTCCATATAGCCAGCTAGATGCCTATCGAGGCTGTCACGCCAATTACTTTTACATAGCTGTAGCATTTCAGATCAGAATTGAAATGTACTGCGGCAAGGTTCGTGGAGGATGGGTGCTCCTGCGTCGGGCAATCCATCATTCACAGACGCACTGACCACGATTCTGAAGTGTCGCAAGGATGGACCACAGAAGCCCCCTTCAGTGACCACGGCTAATTTAGCTCAACTAATGAGCTGGCTTTCATAAGTCAATCGTCGTGTGCAACAGTATCACGGCACATTTGTAGCATTTAGGTCGCATCATGTCAGGCTAGCTATGTCTCATACTGATTGATACAGAATTATGTGCAATCCATGCAGCCAGCTAACGTGTCATGGACAACTCTAATGTCGGGAAGGCTAGCAAGTTCGGACTAACGTTAATTTTAGAGGATCCAGACAAGTAAATGACCTCAAACCCCACTGTGTCGCGCTGTGTTAGCTAACGTAGCTAGATGGATTACCTCTGCAAAGCAATGACCGACAATGTGTCCACCAGTTCGGCCGAGCAAGAAACTCTAATCCGCGACTAACCTTGGCTAATGTAACGAGGCTCCCTCGAAGCGACCCTGCCATGCTTCTGCTTCAGTGTAAATTAGCAGCTGGCTAGGTGGGGGAGCTAACCGGAGAGTTCCCTGTGACCCTGACACCGGAAACAGTTCTAATCCACGGTTCCTCGAGAAAAGTGTCACAGCGCAGCCGCAGTCGATGCACGAGAGTGAGTGACATGGGCGCGATCAAAGCCGCATAGATTAGCGTATTATACACGCAACTTCAAGGCCTTACTGTTGCATCTTTTAGGAATTAAAGGAGCCGATGAAGATTTCTTTGTAGAAATGTATTTTAAAAGACAAAGTGGGTCTCTGACGTCAGTTGAAAACAAAAAGGTCCTCCAGGGGAGATGTTTCAGCTGGATCACTAGTGTAACCCATCAAGTGAAAAACTACTGTATCTTCACTGCACAAAATAATTCAGTGCCTCTATTCAAAAGAATGAAAGTAACACTGTATTTAAGTTCTGCTGTAATTTTTACTGGGTTATAGTGTCAATATAAATAAACTGATAGTACCAGACTGGTTTTAGTGGTCTGTACTTGGCAGTAACTATGTTTGTTACTGCCATATTCCACCAAATCCATCAATTCATTGTCAAACCCATATCCCTGGTCATGGTGGGGCTGGAACCTAACCCAGCATGCAATGGTTCAAGAGGCAGGAACACACCCTTGACGGTTTGCCAAGCGAATGCCGGGCAATTTGTAATCTATGATAAAGGAATTGAATATGGAGGTAAGAAAATTACCTGCTTGTTTGGCATTTGATTGAATGTAAATATTATATTAATATTATATTTAATGTAAAAATTGTAAATATTAATGGAATCTTTAGCACTACTGCCTTGTAGCAAGAAGGTTGTGGGTTTGAATATGGCCTGGGGGCTTTCTGTGTGGAGTTTGCATGTTCTCTGTGTTTGTGTGGGTTTCCTCTGGGTTCCTCCCATAGTCTAAAGACATGCATATTAGACTAATTGGAGACTCTAAGTTGCATGTAGGTGTCAATGGTGACCTGGCCAGGGTGTGTCCCCTGCCCATAGCCAGCTTAGATAGGCTCCAGCTCCCCTGTGACCCTAGTGAGGATGAAGGGGTATAGATAATGAATGCATGGTACAAGACACTTCTTTGTCTTTTCCGTGTAAATTTTCTGGATGAAAATATATTTAACTTTTCCATTTTTATGCCTCGGTGTGCGCATGCGCACAGCGAGCATACGGTACTCAGTCTGTGTATTTGTTTGTTTGTTTGTCTGTCTGTTACCATCATAACTGCGACAGCGTGTGCATCCAAGCTAAAGTAACAATGCCAACGAGTGACAAACACTGTTCTCTTGATTTTAAATGTGCCAGAATTTTGAAAAAAGGATTCAGTTCAAGAGCTACGAAGTTATTTGCTTACCATGTTTGTTCTTGGTACTTTCTGGTTGAAGTATATGCAGCACAGGACAGTTAGTAGCACTACTTATAGTACATGTACTACAATTACTACTCTATGGAAGAGATACCAACACAAACCTAGTATCAGTTTAGCTTCTTGGCTTTCTTTTCACGATCACATGATGCACACTTTCGATTTTTTGTAGCACTTCATGTTTCAGTATACACGTTTTGTGTACATAATGTTAAGCCACACCCACATGATTTTGGCACAAGGACCGCACTCTATTGACTGTTTATGTATTCAAGCTTGCTTTTATGTTACTGTACAACTATTGTACATCAGTAGTGGCTAAGCAATACACACCGAGGCATCAGCACCTCTGGTGCTTTTATTTAATAAGTGAACTTTATAAATCCATGAATCACTGCTACCGATCACATGCTTATGACAATAAATAGAACATCTTGCAACCAGGCCTGGCAGGAAGCAAGCAGGAAACGGGCAGGAACTGAACTTTTACCCTCTGGGTGAGAAGTGGCTCAGCTAACTGCAACTATACAGATGAATGTATCCTTTACAGAGCAGCTAGCCTGTGCACTGAGCTATATTACTCTGCACTGGATGGAAGCAGGGATTGATCTCTTCACTCCACTGCACATGGTCTGGTTTTTATGCAGCAGGGGTGGCCAGTTTTATCCACAATGGGCCAATGTAAGCCCTGGTTTTTGTTTTAGTCCATCTCTACCTTTCCAGATTCTACTAATTAAAAAAATCAGGAGGTGATTCGAGTTCTCTAAAGAGCATGGAGCCATCCTCGCAAATGGACATGCACCTGAAATAGTTTGGCTGATAGCCATGAAATAGAGAGTCTTTTTCCTGGAGGAAAGGATGCAGTTACTTCCTTAGTTGCCCCCCTCCAGTAAGCAAACACAGAACTAGTCTCAGAGGAAAGGAAAAAATCCAATGTGGACCGCAACCCTTTGCAGCTGTAGCAATTAAATAAATCTGATTAATTGTGAGACCTGTCTTCGCGATTGAGTTCGTGACATATTGCAGTAAAGGACATCTAATTTTTCTGAAACATGTCCCCAGGTACCTTTAAAATCTCCATGCAACTATCCCTTGACCCATGTGACATTTTCTGTCGAGGTCATGGAATATTGGAGTGGAAAGGGAAACTGCCACCTATATTTGAGAATACGGATGCAGCCCTGGTCCTTTCCTTGTAGCCACTTCCTACACTTGGAGTGTTACTTCCTTCTAGGTCTTTTCAACACTTTTGTTCCCTCTGATGCACTTTGTGTTGTGCATATCTCTTGATAAGAGTGCCTGCTGAATTCCCATCAGCAATATACAATGACACGCTGGTTGTTAATCCATCCATCATATAAACCGCTGCTTCCTTACTATGGGCATGGGGGAGCAGGGGGCTATCCCAGCTAACTATTGGCAGAAGGCAGGGACCTACCTGGAGAGCTTGCCAATCCTTTGTTGGACACACACACCATTCACTCACACATTCACATGGACAATTAGAGTCTGTCCATTTAGCCTGCCATGCATGTCTTTAAGCTGTGAGAAGAAACTGTATTACTCAGAGGAAACCTATGCAAACACAGGGAGAGCATACAAACTCCACACTGAAATGCCCCAGGCTAGATTCAAACCCTGGACCCTCTCTCTGGGAGGCAACACTCACGCCACCCCCAGTCATGAATGTGAAATGTATTTTAGTGTGAAATTCTAGGCTTGATGATTTATCACGTGTTTCAGTGGTTCACCAAGATGGCTACATGCTGAATTTCTGCCTCCAACAAGATCTGTTGAAGGTTGTTGTAATAATATAAAATTGGCCAGTTAAAAATAAAAATGTTGTAAAACTCTAAAACTATATTTCTTAGATAAGGGTAATTCACACAATCATTGTGAAGTGGCAGTGTGTAAAAAATAAAGAAATAAAAATGTCTTTATTTTGAAGCAATTGAATATTTATGATCTGTTTGCTTAAGAGCTCAGTGAATTTAGTAATGACTTTGTGAGTAGGTTCAACATAGTTCAGTTTTTAAAGGAAGTAGGGAACACAAGAGCTGTACTTAAATGAGCTGTGTTTGTCAGATCATGATTGGCTCATTAAATGTGCAGTAGGTTTTGGTAATAACAACACAAGTTAAATAAATCACCTACTCAAAAATCTTCATGCAGCTTCTTGAAGCAGTTAATTATTTATTTAATTGAGTCATTTAATGTTTTTTTTTCCCCAGAGTGTTGTACTGACAGAGTGCAGTTGCTTGTGGAAAAAATAGGTGTGAAGTATCTCTAGTTGCATTCAAGTTTGCTGAGCGGGTGGTGTCCAGTTGGATAGCCAGTTACTGGAATGGAAAATCTGAGAGAAGTCAATGACGATGGTGTCTTGCTAGCCCTCAAGATAATGTTTTTTTTTTTTCTGTCTGGACTAAAATACAGTCAGCATGATCCACCAGGATTATGGCTAAGCAATGCATTGTCCTTATTCCTCCAAAGAATTCCCTGTTCCACTCTGAGATTATTTTTTTTCGAGGCAGGGAGCATAATACGCGTAATCAATATCACTTTGAACCCCGTTTATGACCCAGGGGGAAATTTTCAGGACTTTATGTATTGCTCATTGGAAGGGGCGCATTATCTATTGGACTCAGATGAGGGATGAAGTGATATCTGCCTTGAGAACCAAAGCAGATCGTTTGTTTTTAACCGGTCACGCGTTCTGTAAAATTGTTTCTATTTTGTTCTGGCCTCATCTGACAACAACAACAACAACAACAACAACAACAATAATAATAATAATAATAATAATAATAATAAATTGCGTGAAACTAACGTGATCCTATATTTTGGCGAATACAACAGTGTCTCGTTAAAACTGAAGAATGCAGTTTAGTGTTTTTGCATTGCGGTCACCTGACAGCAATGTTTACCTCCTGTATCTACACGTGGGAGAGAGGGGAGGGGCTTGGATTAAGTTCGCCTGGACTGACGCGCGTACGTGCTGCACGAGCTACCGACACTCTGAATGGGTGAATCGACTGCTGAAGTTTTCCATTACAGAACTGCGTGTACGTGTTTTCCAGTGTCAGCTTCCCACCGCGCTCTATTGACTGGCAGCCACCGGCAATGTCGATTACCGGATCTCAGTCTCCAGATGTCCTACATGGTAAGGAAGCCGAATTACATTGTGTTCCCCTCTACTCCATTCTGTCGGGGCAGCCGAATGCCAACATTGTGCTTTCAGGGAAAAGTAAAGCATATTATGTAAAAGAAGGGTTAGCGTTAACATGATAGCGTTTGCTTAGTTTGAAGTTTACCCTACTTGCTTGTGTTTATGGATATAAAATGGGGTAATCAATGAAATATTTTTGACAGGTTGTGTTTTCGAATGAATTGGTTGAAGTATCGCAAACTGGCATCCACTGATGACGCAGAAGTATTGATAACAGTAGTCTTCAGTGAATTATGAACTTACACTGCCACTCTGTGCCAAATCACATGCGGGCTGGGGAAGGCGATGACGAAAATGCTCAGTGCGGTCGTGCTGAACTGCATGTGCCTGAGTGGGCTACTTCAGAAATGCGCCACTGCTTTAACAGTGCGTGTTCCCGGCAGTGTGCCATGGTTCATAGCTTCCGTACATTTTACACCCGGTTTTACGCCCTGAAATTCTCTTTTATCAATATTTATTGCTTGATTAAACTTCCCGATATTTCTGCCCGTTGGCTGTAAGTGTAGGCTTTGGACAATTTTCCCTTTGACACATGGAGACTAAAAAGAAAATTCGCATTTTACGAATTTATAAAAATTATTTTATATCAGTTTGATAGTAGAGCATGTTTTCTTAATTACAGTGCCAGTTGAGGCTACGTCAGAGTAGGCTGGCTATAGAAAGTTCCGTGATGTGTTTAAGAGTTATGTAGTCATATTTTAATGGAAATCGGAGAACGATAACAATGTTGGCTTTCGTCCCCCCCCCCCTTGTTATGGTCACCATAAATGGTCAGGGGCGCTTGATGACTCACCCGTGTGTATCTGAAAGCCGCTTAGTCATGAGAGATTAACGGACGATTATAGCCGAGGACACGAACGGCGGGTGTGTTCAGCCTGTTCAGTCAATGAGTAGCCTACGTGGGATAGTTGGAGTGGGGACATCTAATCAAATAAACAAAAATCCTTGTTTTAAGAACTGGTCCTGGAAAACTGCAAGCATGGTGAATTAAATTGACATTAAAAGTATTTTGCTCTACCCATAAGTACAGGGCCTAATTTTGGCTAATTTACCATACCTTAGAATAAATTAACTTGCCAGACTCATGCACTGATGAGCCAAAGCTTTATCACCGCTCACAGTGATTCGAATAACGATGATTATCTTGCAACAACTGAGCATTCTGAGGTATGGAATTTATCCATAGGTAAGGGAACAGTTGTTTCTGGTGGTCAGTGTGTGTTGGATGCGAGAGAAATGGGCAGGCCTAGAGACCTGGGGTACAGCTCCCAAGAGCACAGATTCCTACTAACATTGTTGGAACCGTTGAAAGTATATGGTCAAACTGTGTAAGTTGCTTATGTAGTTAGCAACTATTTGGGAAACACACCCCTGAGCGACTTTGACATGGACGAAATTGTTATGGTGTGTGACTGGGTTGCAGCATCTCAGAAACGCAAAAGCCTTCGGAGTGCTTCTGATAAGCAGTGGTAAGTACCTTTCAACAGTGGTCCTTGAAGGAACAAACCACAAACTGGCAACCAGGTGCGTTGGGTGCCCAAGGATTATTGATGTGCGAGGGCAACAAAGGCTATCCTTCCTGGTCCAGGAGGGACTGTTTGAGGAGTATGATACTCAGGGCAGCGGTCTTCTGGCAAATCCCTGGCCCGGGCATTCATGTGGATGATATTTTTGACATGTGCCCAAATATTGTAGTGGTCCAGGCGCAGCCCTTCATGGCAACGGTATTCCTAGATGGCAGTGGCCTCTTTCTGCGGTATAATGCAGCCCGCCACACTGAAAAAATACTTTGGAAGTGCTTGAAGGAACGTGATTAAGAGTTTAAGGTGTTGTCCTGGCCTCTAAATTGCAGGAACAACATGTTCGATCTGCGGCGATTCCACCTGGGAACGTACAGGGCTTAAATCCGCTGCTAACACCTTGATGCCAGATGCCACAGGGTACCTTCTGAGGTCTAGAAGAGAACGTGCCTCAGCAGGTTGGAGCTGTTTTTACTGCACACAGAGGACAAACAGCATGTCAGGCTCATTATGTTATGGCTCATCTCTGTGTATGCATGGAGCCACCTAAGCTTCTAGATTTTATTCATCGGATACATCACCCAACTATACAGTGCTGTGAAAAAGTATTTGCCCCATTTTGGATTTTCTTCAATTTTTGCTCATTTGTCACACTCAAATGTTTCAGATCAAGTAAACCAAACAATTGGGTTCAATTTCACTCGACACACCTGGTCATGATTGTAGTCAGCCCTGTTGAATCTAAACATTGCGTAAATAGAACCTGTCTGGCAATGTGAAGTTGGAAAAAAAAGCAGCACATGATGCCATGATTTGAAGAAATTCAAAAACAGATGAGAAACAAATTTATTGGTATTTATCTGTTTGGGAAGGGTTACCAAGCCGTTTCTATGGTTCTGGGACTCCAGCAAACTATGGTGAGGGCTATTATCTCCAGATAGAGCAAACCTGGAACTGTGATGAAAATTCCCAGGAGTTCCCAGCCAACCAAAATTCCTCAAAACCGCATTGATGACTCATCCAGGAAGTCACTGAAGAACCCAGATAAACTGCAGACCTCACTTGCCCATGGAGTCTATAGAAGGGATGTTCAAATTCAAAGTTTTCTTCTCTATGATCTTATTCATATTTTTAACTTGAAACTTTGTTCTGACTATAAAATGTTCCGTGTACTTAATACATTATTTGTACAATTCAGCAGAATTCATGTAAGCGCAAGCACTTTTATGATTGAAAGTGATATCCAAAACTGAGATTTGGCAGCAGGTGTGAGGTAAAAAGGAAATGTGCCATTTTACCCACATCAAGATTTTAAAGAGAAAGGCCAGACGGGCAACAAATTAAGGGAAAAATCCTCATTAACAGTCGCATTAGTGTTTGGGGCCTCCACAAGCTGCCAGTCCTGCCTCAACACATAGAGTCCACAAGTGTAAAACTCTACTGGAGAGATGGAGTACCCTTCTGCTAAGAGATATTCCCGCATTTGGTGTTTTGATGATGGTGTCAAACATGTTATTCCACAATCTCCCATGTAAGTTCGGTAGGTTAGAGATCTGGAGACTGTAAAGGCAGCGGCATTTGCTTAGAATAATTTTCATACTCGTAAAACCATTCAGTGACCCTTTGTGCCCTGTGGGGCTTCGGCTATTTTCATCCTGGATGAGATCACTCCCATCATGGTTGGAAAGCTCCTTCATAGGATATAAAGGGTGATCACATAGAATAACTCTGTAGTGATTTGCAGACACCCTTCCACATTTAAGGGGACGAGTTGATCCAAACCATGCAAGGAAAGTGAACAGAAGTATCTGCATTTGTTACATTTGTCCCTGCATTTATTCAGGGTTTTTTCTTTATCACTCCTCTGCAAATGTGCGATTAGATTGTTAACTGAACTGATGCCATAATCACTGGTGGTAACTAAAAGCAATGGAGTTCTTGAACACAGAGTTAGGATTTTTGGGTAAAACATTCCAAAATGACTCTTTAAGGGGTTAAAGCTTACATTACAGAAAGACATGAGAGCTGTACAACCCAAGATTTGAAATAGAATTTTTATCCCTGGCTCCTGTAGTACTTTTATCTTTTGTGACATGATAAACATGTATGCAGTTATACATTTGAAGTTTAAAAAAAGATCAACAATCATGTTATCTGGGAAGTGGTTAAAAAAATAGTGCTGTAGATGCTGTGACTGAATTGCTTTGCTGTGGCCTGGAGATACACACTTTATTTTTCAGTCAGAATAATAATATGGTTTGTGTGGTAAAGGTGGTGCAGCCTGGTGCACGTGCCCTGTTAAATTTAGTGACAAACTGACCAATAAAGTGTCTGGAGGAACTGGAACTGGAATTTCAGATGGCAAGACCCAACTATGGCGAAGGTCTTGCTGACTGGGGAGTAATCTGCAGTAATGTTTTCAGTTCCCTTTGTGAGAAGCATAGGGCAATGCAGTATTTACATTCAACAGCTCTACTCCATCGGAGCTGAGGTGCACTCACCATATTCGGGGGGTTAAGGGTTACCGAGGGCATAAAGCATGGGTGTTATGGAAAGAGATGGTGAGGGAGGGTGTAATGTCGAACCAAAATAAAACTTGCATAACTGCTGTCCTGTCAGGGAGTGTTTGACCACTTTCTCTCCCCATGAAACCCGTGACTGACTGACTAACTGTTTGTGTGTGTGGTTTTGCACGTGTCCGTGTATGTTGTAATATAAGCGGGTCAACACAGGGGCAGGATGCAAAAAAAGTTGCCGCAAAAGTGGGAAATCCTGTAGAGTCAGCAGCAACATTCCCTCTCCAAGTTTTATTTACGGATTTATTCTCTTTATAAGCCTTTCACCCCGTTTTGTGAAGTGTGCGGTGTTTCACCTAATTGGCCGGATCAGCTTAGCTTACTCACTGGAGTGATTTCATTGGCTTGCCACAGGATCGTGGGTGGAGCTGGAGGGAGTCCCAGCAGTTATGGGCAGCAGGGAGAGCTTGACTGGCCCACAGGGCACTACCACTTCTGACCTGCAGGGGGAGCTGGAGCGAATTCTGCTGGACGCACAGCTGGAATGCGAGAGGAGTTGCCTCACGGATAGGTCAGTTAGTACTGTTGGAGAGGAGCAATGGGCTGAATTTTAATTGGAACTTTTTAATTATTATTAATGAGAGATATTAGCCTGACTACTGTGTGTTTACAGCCCTCCACTGCTGGCAACTTCACAGTCAGGAGGGTCACCTCGACCTGGCAGTGAGGGGAGTGGCAGCAGCATTATTACTGTACAGGTAAGAAAAAAAAGTCACACACACATACACACACACTTAACTGACTACATTACCGTACGGGCCGAAACACACGTACATACACAACAGAATACATTACCATATGGGTATAACTCACACATACGTATACTCAAAACTAATTGCAAGGCCATACAGGTAGAAATCGCATGCACACACACACACACACACACACATACACCACAACAGACTGCATTACAAGTGTAGTTAGTATGCAACACATGTATGCATTCTCACCCACACGCATAGCAGAGTGCATTACCGTACAGGAATAAAACACATGCATGTAGATACTCACAAGAGACTGCTTTACTATACAGGTATACAGGTAGAATCCACAAACACACACACACACACACACACATACTCACATGCAAAATACGTGTTGCGTTTTCATGTTTTGTGGGTACATCCTGTAGACTTACATTCATTCCCTAACCCTTTACACTGACCTTAACCATAAACAGTACACAACTAACCCCAACGTCACCCTAACCTCATCCACTAATCTTAAAAAAGCTCAAGAAAATGTCCTCATAAAGATGATGAAATCAGGTGCACTCGTGTGCTCTCATTCCATTATTACGTATGTGTCTCCACTGCAGAGGCAGTCTCAGGTTATTCTATGGTCAGAGTGAGCAGTGCTTAGTTACACAACACTGTAGGTCTCTGGACGTTCTGTACCATACATGACTCATTAACACTCACAGACATGTTGTACTGCAGATTCACATTAGACTGTCAAAGCCAGATCAGGCATGTCCAGGTGACCAGTGGCACATACTGTACCCTCAAAAATTATTTGCCCCTTTGAGAATATGACCACAGCAGACTGCTAAAAAAATGTCTTTGCTATTTATATTCTTGGTCTGTCACTCAAAATATTTCCAAAAATCTTTATGGTAATATTATTGAAAGAAAAAAAAAAGTTGGCAGGAAGTTGACATTTTTCTCCAAAGCTTGTGTGCCATAATTATTGGCACTCCTACAAAATCCTATGATTAAAATCTGACTGAAGTATATTTCCAGTCATATGTTGCATTTTAAAATTAACCTGTTCAATTAGAAACTCTGAAATGGTCAACCATGACTTCCTGTTTCAGTGGAGTATAAATATGAGGTGACATGGGCCGAATTCCCTTAGTCATTCATCACTATGGGAAAGACCTGAGAACACAGTGACAACCTGTGACAAAAAATTTTTGAGCTACAAAAATCAGTGAATGGATGTAAGAAAATCTCCAAACCGTTGAAAATACCCATTTCCACTATCAGGGCAATAATTAAACAATTTAAAGTGACAGGGGATTTTAAGATGCAGCCTGGTAGAGGACGTGTGTACATATTGAGCCTATGCGTCATGAGGTGGATATGTCAACTGGCAGTACAATCTTCAAGGGTCACAGCTGGAGAAATGCAGAGGTTAGTTGAGTCTTGGGCTCCAAAACTACCATCAGAATTGAATGTTTCTTTGAATTATGTTACTACGGTTAAAGGTTATATTTTTGTGAATGTTTTGAATGAAAGATCATGAGAATAAACAACAAATACTTACTTTGCATCTTGTTTCACAAGTTTTCGCTGAAGGGTGCCAATAATTTATGAGGACCTGAAACTAACATCAGACTCACCCACTTGCTCATTCAACAAGCCATGACTTCATGTTCAGATTTCAAAAACAGAGAAAAGCTGGTTCGCAGAGGGGAAACCTTTTTAATCAAACAAAGCCATTTTAATATCATGCTGCCGGATTTCTCTTAACACTGAATCTTGTGTTTAATTCAGCCTGAATTGTATCACTTCAAACAGTGGAAAATTAACCCTTAGAGCGCTGAATAAATTTTCAGGGAATTAAAAATGTAATTATCCTGAGTCGTTGAAAACCTACCATGTGGCATCTTGTTTAAAAGAGCTCCCTGTGGGAGCTCTTTTAAAAAAGATGCCACATGATAGGTTTTCAACAGCATCTGATTTCGATGTCTTACATCATTGGGCAACTATAACGCTTTACAAGTCAAGGAATATTCTTCTCTCTCTCCACCCCCCATACCCCCTACCCTCCCCCCCAGTCGGACGAGGCAGAGAGACGCACCAGTGCAGAGTGGGTCTGGGACTGGTCGAGTCGCCCTGAAAATCTGCCCCGCAAGTAAGACTCTGTATCCCATTACCAGAGCCCAGTCTGCATCACCCGGTGAATTATACAGTGCATCTATTTGCTAACTAGCAACTGGGACAGTTGCAACTCCTGTACTGGCTGCAGTCTCTTGTCCCAATGCTCACAGGCATAGGGTTCAGCACCCACTATGACCCTGATCAATAAAGAAGCCGGATTGCGTTTGAGCAAAATTTTCAATCCGTTTTTTGTCCATTTCTCGTTCAGCGAATGCGTTTCTTGTCAGGCGAGGTCCGTTCGATCCGACGACTTTCACCTCCGGATAATTTTCTTTGCAAAGTTTCTATCCGTTGGACCTCCGTTTATGCTGTAATCTGTAATAGTACTTGAGTAAAGATGCCCCCCTGTGGCTAAGGCTGGTAATACAAGACGTGAACGACCGCCAGTCAAACGCGGTTTTAATTCTAATTTATTTGACATGAGTATCCCCGACCAGGAATAAATGGCTTAGACAAGAGATGGCTGGATAGATAACTTGTCCTTTATAAATTAAAGTCTGATCGCTCTCTATATCAGTGCTTCATTATGTGGTTGTCAATGGCTTTTCTGCATTCTGATTGGACAGTTTTCTTTGTAAATATTCATATGACTCAATTCAGGCTGTCCCTATTGGTTTTTTCATGCTGTACTTTGTTGTTTTCCCACTCAAGCAAAATTACATTAGCTACTTAGCAACTAATGATGGAGGACAGCTGGCGATTAATATGGAAATGCTTGCAAGGAAATGAGCAATTT
The DNA here is from genome assembly GCA_029692085.1 of Gymnothorax javanicus. NCBI lineage: Eukaryota > Metazoa > Chordata > Actinopteri > Anguilliformes > Muraenidae > Gymnothorax > Gymnothorax javanicus. The sequence goes on along the minus strand of CM056194.1, from coordinate 181,693,690 downwards.
AAACTAATCAGTGTCAGAGCAAATAGAATTGTATGTCATCAGCCTTGACTAGCAAGAACTAAAGGCAATTATGTTTCTTCTTTTTCAAAGAAAGTTGATGTGGTGGCCCTAAGGTAATATGTGCTATTTTATAGCATGGTATGGAAATCATTGCTAATATATTTTACAGTAATACACAGCCTCTTTCACACCTGTTTTGTTTAAATGGAGAACCAAAATGGTGTGAATGTGAGCTGTCTGAAATACAGTACTTTGCTGTGAGCAGTTGGGAAAGACAACACTGCAAACAGAGGTTTAATGATTGACTGAATGAGGGCTAGAGCTGCATTGCTTTACCTATGCCTTTTTAAATTAGTCTGCTGACCGTCTTGTACACCAAGAAACAAAACAGTAGTGATGGTACATTATTGTACTTTAAGGAACACATTTCCCAAAGTGTTGCAAGAAAGTACAGTAATTTTCACTTTAGTGTTCTAATAAATACCTTTTACAAGCAAAACAACAAAAAAAAAAAGAACAGTGCATTGCTGGCCAGGGGTACAGTGTTATGTACAGTACCAGCCAAAATTTATTTCACAGATACATTTTTCAAACAAACAGAGGTTAAAAAGACCTCAGTGTGCGTTGATGCACTGTTGTGAGTTTACGAAGGATCTATCAAATCTGTCAGTTTCCCACAGTAATTGCTGAGTCACTGTACGCATATTTTTTTGCAAGGACAGTCATAAAGTTGTGAAAGTTCCCACCAGCTGCTGTAGAGGTTCCCACAGATGTCCTGTGCTTGTAACTCTCTTCTCCTTGACCGTTCTATACAATAATTCACGAACTAGCTTGGTTTTACTCACTTGTGGGGAACCTGGGAAGAAATTGTTCTTCTTGTCATTTGGACAGATTGGGATTTTTCGTGGATTTAAAGATTGCGGACATTAACCTGTGACCTAAATTATTCTTGACTCCTGACCATTTAGTTCTTACCTTTTGCCCATTGAGGTTATTTACTGAAGTAAAATCACTTAAATTTAAGTAAAAAGCAGCGCATAATAATGTGAGTAAAAAAGTGTCCAACCTTTCACAGGTACTGTACCTTTACCAGTTATAAGTGTTTACTGTACACCCGTGAAGGGTTTTTTTTCTACCTTTTATTCCTGGTAGTTTTGGTGAATGCATGTGCCTCCCATCCTTCCTTAAGTTCCTCACATATACCTCATCCTCTCTTTTTTCTCTCTCCTCCCCTCTCCGTCGCTCTCTCCATCAGGGAGTTTGTCTTTCAGCGGCCGAAGCAGTCGGGCTCCCTCAGCGTGAGGAAGAGTCAGGTGATGAAGAGCGGGCTGTTCTCCTCCGAGGTGCTGCTCATCCTCATCCCCTCGCTGGTGGCATCGCACCTGCTCACACTGGGCGTGGGGTGAGGAATGTCCGCTTCCCAGCATGCACCAGGGCCACGCAGACACCGGCATCGCTCGAGTACCGTCACTGTCACCGACAGACAGAAAGGGTGCATCCCAGTTAATCTCAGAACAGGCGGTCTTTTCCCCTTCCCCTCCGCTTTTAATTGACCGCGCAAGAAAACATCACCTCGGTCAAGGGAAAGTTGCGGAGTGATTTTAAAGGTACACTACAGGCCAAAAGTTTGGGGCCACCCTCAGATTTTTAAAAAAATCACACATCAACTGTTCTTTCCTTATTTTCTGCACATGAAATGACTTTAGTGCATAAAATATAGGAAGCCAATAGGTTTTGGGTGAATTCCAGACCCCGGACTACATTTTAAAGCTGTCTTTACTGATTGATCACTGACCAAAATGTTTTATAATTGAGTTCCAATGCCTTTGTGTTAAAATTGTTCACGTCCTAGTGACATAAAATCATGTTATGTAACAAGAAGGCATGCTGTATAAATGCCTTCCCCAAAACCAAGGGGTCACATTGCATGGTGCACCATTAAAAAGCTGAGGGTGGCCCCAAACTTTTGGCCTGTAGTGTACCTGGGGACATGTTGGTGAAAAATTGGACGGCTTTTACTTCAATTCCTCATAAGCCCGAGGGGTGAAAATAGCCTTCACTATTTACCTGAAAACATTTTGACAAGAGTGATGTATCCAGTCACTTTAGCTGCGAAGGATTGTGGTCCATAATCGATCTTTCCTTTCTTGCGAGGTTTGTGCTGTTTCATTGCTGGAAGGAAGCAATGAAGAATCTTACTGCCTCCTCTGTTTTATGGAATAGAGGATTCTGCGTTCCTTATCATGGCTACCTGCCAAACTATTTCCAGTCAATGTCCTGTCGGCGAGGAAGCTTCCTTGCTCTTTGGAGAACTCACATGCACCCAAAGTTTATCTCAGGCATCAGAATGTGGAAGTGCTGTTGTGTGTGTCTTTCGCATATGATCTCAGCCTAACTGATTTGTATTAGCTCTGCTGAAGAATTGTGCTAGTTAGCCAGGCAGTCTATTGCCCTGACACACTGGGGAAAACTGTTTATTTGTGTTCCTTGGTTTTATCTTTAACCCTTTCAAGGCATCACTGGGATTACAATTTACAGACATATATAATATATCTCATAAATGATGAAAAATCAGTGTGATACAACCCATGAGATACCGGTTAGGTATTACACCTGTGTAATACCGCTTTTCTGGCATTGCGATTGGTCAGATTCCTTTCATTGGCAAACACACAGTAACGTTACCAATACTCCAGCTGGTAACCATTAACCATTGCTAGGGTTAGTTAGTTTCTAGTTTGCGGTTTATTCAAGTCGATGGGATGAACAATTTGCTATTTAGCAAGCCAGCGCTTTTTGCCATTGAAGTAATTAGTTATAAGAGTAACCGTTATCGTAGAAACTTGAATTCATTAATTTAACGATGAAGACTGTTAACATGCTACCAAGCTTAGTATTCCTCCTAATGACTTGAATAGACAGCAAGCTAGAAGCTAACGCTGTTCTTTCATTTTTCAAATAATATGACGCTGACATTTAGGGGATAAATAGGATCTCAAATTGATGAGCCCGAAATATCAAATTTATGAAATTCGAGTGGTAATTTTTGTTTATTCCTTGCCAAAGGCTCGGAATAAATGAAAATTACTACTCTCGTTTCATAAATTTGATATCTCGAGCTCACTCATTAGAAATCCTCTGTATATATATATATATATACATATTCACAGGATCGGATCATTTTGGTGTCTTGCAAACTGAGGTCAGCTACTGTGCTCTGCTGTTGCATACAGCAACAAAAACACACAAAAAAGTCAAAACAAAACAAACAAACAAATAAACTCAAAAACTCTGGTAGACAATTTAACTGCACAATCGAAGAAAGGAGATTTATGTCCCTTCACCCCTATCAAAAAAAGGGTTAGATACACCACACACCCCTCCCCTGAAGAGACAGAGTTAGGGAGGAAGAGAGAGAGGGGGAGAAAGATTGGCTTCAGCCCCCTCTGGCTCCGTACCTTAAGCCTTTCTTCACAAAGGGAGGTGCAGCAGGACTTGGCTCCTGCCCAGGAAGCTGTGGATTTCATTACAAAATGCGCCTTTGTGTCCTTGAGAGAGACCCAGAGCTGGAATTGCTATAGTAAATATCTGGCCGTTTAAATCGATTTTATGTAAACTTGGTAAATTGCGCCAGGTAAGACGAATGGAAACTGTGTCCTCAGTTACAGTGTACCGAGCCATTTCAGGTCAAGAGGGAGTGGATTAATGCAGTAAGAGGAAGTGACCACCAGGGGGCGACCACACAGGAATATGGCCTATAGCAAGGCTATTCAATCTTATCCTGCAAGGGCCGGTGTGGGTGCAGGTTTTCATTCCAACCAAGCACTTATACACCTGACACCACTAATCAAGCTCATTAGCAAAGACTCCTGGGGTTGATTAGTGGTTTCAGGTGTGTAAGTGCTTGGTTGGAATGAAAGCCTGCACCCACACCGGCCCTTTCTGGACACAGTTGAATAGCCCTGGCCTACAGCAAAAAGCAGAACCACTCACCTTAGGCTAAGTCCACACGTACACTGGTATTTTTTAAAACAGATATTTTTCTATGCGTTTTAGAAAAAAAAAATTCTGTCCATACATGAACTCAAAAAGTGCTACAAACGCTCAAATCAAGTATTCCGAGCCAGTAGGTGGCGATAACGTTTACATTTAAATGTTTTAATACCAGAGAAGAAAATCACAAGATGCAACAGTGGGCTTGCGTGAAATGAGCTGCGTCGTCGTCATTTTCCAAAAGCTCCGTTTTGCATATCCTCAAGGATACACAGAAACCGGCGTTTCAGAAAATCTTCAAAATCTTTTAGAAAATGGACTGCGTTTTCAAAAATATTAGTTTTTAGTGACGGAAAGCATTGTTCGCATGTGTACAAAAGGCCAAACTGCAGAGAAAAAAAAACTACATTTTTAAAATACCTGTGTGCCTGTGGACTAGGCCTTACATCCACTCTGAGTTTTAAAATGAAAATGATATCAATCTCCATCCACACTAAAATGCTAAGTTTTCAAGCTAAAATGGGGTTAACAGCATGTTTAAAAGTCTCAGTTTTAGAGGTTTGAAAATGGTGGAGTAGTGTGGACGCTAGGCAAGAAAGAAGAAATGAAAATGAATTGGCGTGGATACAGCCAACAACTGTGTTTTGGGTCCTGTTTCTTAAAGCAGGATTATTGATTTACTGACAACTGGATAAAACCATTAAGTAAATCGTAGAAACCTCATTACATTGGAACTGGCATGAAAGTAAAAAGAGCTGTTCATGGCTTTTGTTAGCAGTTCGCTCCCAGTACTCCTAATTTTTCAAAATATGCCCAGTTATGATGACAAAGTTAGCTGGGTTCCAGCACTAAGATCTGGAAAACTCATAAAACTGGAAGATTAACTATGGTAGAAAGAGCTTTAATGGCTTTTCATCATATTGTATTGTCAGTAGCCATATCTCCATTCGACCGGCTCTGGCCAAATAAGTAAAGATTAGATGTGGGCTTGGTATTTGGATGGCAGAGCACCTGGGAAAATAGATGCTGCTGAGGGATGTGTTGGTGGGCCAGTAGGTGGCAGTCTTCCCTCTGGTCACACAATCCCCAATGCCGCAGTGCAGTGATGAGGACACTGTGCTGTTGGAGATGCAGTTTTCCAGATGAGACATTAAATTGATGCCCTGACTCAGGGCGGTTATTAAAGATCCCATGACACTCTTGTGACGAGAGTTAGGGGTTCCCTGGTGTTCTGGCTAAATTCCCAGCCTGGCTCTTTCAGCTTGCCCCCCAATTATCCCCCGATTTAACTGCATGCAAATGGTCCTGTACACTGTAGCTGATGCTTGTTGAGCGTTCTGGCGCAAAATGGCTGTTGTTGCATCACTCAGATGGGTGCTACACATTGGTGGTAGTGAGGTGAGATTCCCCCATATTACTTCTGAAGTGGCCTGTGAGAAATGCGCTATATAAATGCAACGTGCAGACATTCATCATTCATAGTTATTCAGCTAACTCAGTTATCCTGCTTTGAGAAATTCCCCCAGGGAGGTCTCGGTTCTCCCAGGTAATGTCTGTAAAACGAACAAATTTTATTTGTACAAATGAGAGTGGCTTACCAGCTGGTGCATAGCCATTACTGCTGAGTGTGGTGAATAAACATCGTTTCTCTCTTTCAGGCTTTACATCGGCAAACGACTGGCTGCCTCAACCAACACGCTGTGATCTGTGATCCTGGGCCACGCCCCCACTACAGCCAGCCAATCAGATCATTAGTCTGGTTTTTGTATCATTATTACTCCCTGCCCTACTTGTCTGGGGGCGAACTGAGGACCATCCTGTCTTTATTACTGTATGTCTGTCTGTCTTTCTGTCCATTAATCTCCATCACTCCATCAATGTGTATATCCACCTACTTGTCCCTCTGCTGTGCTGTCCGTCTAGGGTCAGAGTTCAGGGTTCATTCTGAGTCACTCTGTAGGCCTTCCTGAATCAAAGCTGGATCCAGATTCTCCTCAGTTTTTCTGTGGGAACTTAGAAAAGAGTAGGGAATAGAGAAAAGGGGTGATCTACAGAGAGGAGGTGTGTGGGTTGTAGGCAACGTAATATAATCTATTGAGAAAAATGAGGAAAAACATCTGCCATTCACTGGTTGAGACAGACAGCAATTAAAAGGTTTCTTGAGTTTTACTCACTCAATTTAAGATTCCTGCAGATTGATTGCTTCAAATAGGGCAGGTATCTTGAAAACAATGTTTGCAATAAATGCCAAAGTGAATGCTAAATTGGCTGCAAAGTGAGATCGATGGACGAGGAATCAGGAAAGAGGGGTGTGGGGGCCGCGCCGATGAATCAGCTAGTTGATTTATACCTGTCAGTCAAATCACAGTTAAGCCGAGACGGCCCGGTGGGGATTTACATGGTGTGATGCGCAAAGCATGATGGATCGTTTTTGTCCGCGATTGCGACTCCGACTCTTGGAGCGTTGCCGTTTCATTAACAGCTCCTCGGGGAATCCACAGAGCTGCATGTAAACTGACGTGACTCAAAACTGCATTAAACCTCTTCCTCACGTCTGTCCGTCTCCTGGGCCTCGGTTTTTCCTCAAAGGTTTACCTGCTCCCCTGAAAAACCCTTCAGGGACTGAGAATGGTGTGCGCGTGGTATGTCTTGAAGATTTAGTGGCTCGGACTTGCCGGAGGCCGGTTGTTCTGTTTTAGTGCAGCCGTGTAAGCGATTGAGTGCAGTACTCCATAATTCCACAAGAGGGTGCAATAAATCTATTGCTGGGGCTCTACACGCAAGAAAGTTGCACTGAAAAAAATAATTGTGAATCCTTGCAGTATAAAGGAGGTGTCTGCTTGGTAAACTCCAATTCCTTTATGTTTAAGTACCGGGTGTACTCTGGACCCGAGTGTTTTGGTTAATGGCTCTACAAATGTCACTCGCAATTTACAAGCAATTGTGAGGACACTTAATCGGATTTACAACCCGTAACAAAACCTTCTTCTGACAGTCAGGAAACACAAACTCTGAGCAATTTTGTCATCATAATAGGCTGTGTTTTAAATTATGTCAAACATTAGTGCCAGAGGGCTGCAGTGACTACCGCTTTTTATTTTGGTATCCTTTCAAACTGCGACCAATTAAGGCCTTGAGAACAAGCTGTATGGAGTTTTTAGCTAATTAATGACTAAAAGTTTAACTGCTGAAAGACACAGAAAACCTCCAGGACTGGCATTTGACACCACTGTTGTAGCGCTATGCTTGCTTATTACAGAATCGTCAAGCAAGCCAAATGCAGGCAAGAAAGGTTGTGTCCACCAGAGAATTATTCAATACACGAGTGGACAACAAGGGTCATGTGTTAAGCAAACTGCTGACAGTAATTGTGTACACATCGCCTACATTTACACTATCAGATCTTTCTGCAGGTTAGGTCAATGACTGACTCTCATACTGTTCTTATGTCACATGGTGAAACATTTCACAAAGATCCAATATCCAAGTGACCATGCTGCTGGACACAGCCAGATAGTAACTCAGTTAGTCAGGGTAACTTGTTCAAAACAAAAGCCTGCAAACACCCCAAACCTCCAAAGCTGGAAGTTTCCCATCCATGACCTGTACGCCGAGGCAAAAGTTATACTCCACCCAATTTTCATAACGCGTTCCAATTCACCAAAGGATTAATAACATCAACAAACATTGCCCAATTCTAGGAAATACGGCTTTGACCTAACTTTCCTGGCATGCAAAATCAGTTTGAAAATAACATAATCTACACTCATAATATGTTCTAGAGAAAGGATCTGTTTTCAAAATCTTAAATGCTGTTAAAGGTATAGGCCTTCTGGAGACCTGTGAGCTTAAAGTCTCATTACGTTAAAACTTTTGGAGAAATTGTAGCCCAGTGTTGACAGTCCATTGTAGTAAGATGAAACCGAAGTTTTCACAAGTGCCACACAACTGCTAACATTCAGCACTTGCAATTAAGCACGGCTCATGACAGAGCCTTTAGAATGTGAAAGGCATAAGGACTGCATGCTAAATCCTTTGTGCAAGTACTCAGAGTTCAGGACTTGCCCTGGAGTTCAGAAAACTTCATTTTGAAATTGGTTGTGCTTAACTTTTGCCCAGGTGTATAGTTCTAATGCAACTGCATAGGGTTCATTTAAGTCCACGCTGGGCAAAAGATACTCTATCAGTGTAGAATGGTACCCTGTCACACCTGATTTTGCACCAAGTCCCGAAGAGATGGCGAGTGAGAGATAAAGAGATGGCGAGACCGTGGGAGAGAAAGAGACAGCAAAAGGGACAGAAACAGAAAGAAAGACGGATTGGGGAGTAGATTAGCCCAGCACAACAGAGCCAGTGCCTGGAGTTTGCCATTACAAGGCACTGTTAAGAGTGACAGCAACAACGACCAGAACAAGGCTATAGGGGACGAGCGGCAGCAAAGTGACTCGTGTATCTGTGGGGCCTTGTAAATGGCTGACACTCTCTTCCTCCCCCTCCTTAAGGTTGCCAGATTAGAGCTTTCAAAAAACAGACAACGTGCTGTCCTGGCATTATCATCGCGAGTGCGGCCAAAATTTGTATCTGAGGGGTGTACTACAAAAGGTAGTTTAACATTAGGCAGGCTGTCTTTTCATGAGCTGTGTCAATACACCCTTAACTTGCAATCTGAGATACTGTAAGTTACTGTGGCAGGTTAAAAGAGAACCACCATGGTAATATTGAAACCCCTGGCTTTAGGCTCCGGATAACCTTGCTAACCCCCTAATCTCGCTTCATAGTACACCCCTCTGTTATCTTGAGGGGGGGGTGGCTGGAGGCAAATATGGGTGCTCATGGGGGGTCCTCGCCATAATTGATGGGCCATTCTATCAGACCAAGGACCAGCACAAAAGAATGGTAGATTGCTGCCGTCAATGACAAAAATTGGAACTGCACTGATAATTGGGACAATCTGGAAACCCCGCTCTTGATGTGCTTTTTGTCAGATCAGGAGGGGAGGGGTAACTGCTGGAAATGTGCTGAAAAGGACTTTTAAAGGAAAGAAACATCCATTTAGGAATTGACTCCGAAACAGTGTGTGGCGCGCCAGTTGGATCGAGCAGGGTGGGTTAGATTGAGCCCCAAGCTTCACCAGGGAGATTTCAAGCAATCTGAAGGAATGAGAAACTCTGTTCAAGGATTAGGAAGGCGAGTGTCTTGCACGCTAAATAAACAAGCAAAAGTCCCGCCAAAAACAAAACAAAAAAAAAAAACAAGTAATAAAACTAGAGACCCCTGCCTTACATTACCACCCTTGGCCAGAAGGGGGTGCTGTTTCACACTCTAGAGTCCTTTCCTTTATATCGAGTGGACGTCAGCCAGGAATATGAGGTCAATCAAGCATCAGCTCGGTACCGACGTCAGAAGCTTTTTATTCTCCAACCACTCACGCAAACCCATCTGTCTTTCTGTTCTATTTCTTCCTTTCCTTTGTTTACTTTCTTTACAAGGGCTGCCTCTTTTTTTACAGTGATGAGGGGAAAGGAGAGTGCCAAGTCATAGAATAATCAGGAAAGATTTTAAATGGATTGCAGGCGTTAATATTTTGCATTTGTTGTTTCTCTCTCAGGCATTTGACAAGTTACAGTTTGTGGTAATGGATTTGTTTCGCAAGCATCTTAAAGAAATTCCCTGGACGTCTTTGAGTATATTTATCATGTATCCGTTTAATCACGAACCCATCTGTAAGATTATGAGTTTGTTTAGACTGCCTACAAACAAGAAGAGTGTATACTTCTGCTGTTATTGTTTTATCAGTCAGGTTTGCAATCAATTTTTTCCCCAAAAAACCAATAACTACAGATAATAGTTTCTTCCGAATGAGTCCCGGACATCCACGCGCCTTGGTCTCAGTAGGACCGTTATCGTTCAACTGAACTATGATCCGAAATAACTTTAGACCACCAACTTAGTGATATTTTGAATAGTCTCAATGAGATATTAGCCTCACTTAAAAACAGACGAGAATGAAGGGTCGCATAGGCTAATTATTGAGATGTTAAAGCAGGAGTTTGCAATTTTTCAAAAAATCACTTTTTGTCATATTTGTTAAAACTGTTACTATGACCTGACGGTGGGATGTGAGTCAGATGATCTTTGAGAAAATCAGAGTCATCTGGCTCTATCTAGTGCTTCTAATTCCTTCTGCAAGATTTCACCGCGACCGGGAGAAAACAACCAATCAGAGCCAGGAGGTGTGACTGACGATGACCATCATTTCTCGTGCACACGCAATTCAATCAGCTGTGTAGCCTAGTTGTGGGTGTTTCTTTACAGCTGGACAAACGCTAGCTAGCATAAGCACTGCCATTTCTCACGGACTCCCATATTTGTGAGTTCAAACTTGAGACGTTGAGAGCGGGAGTACAAATTTCCAAGAATGCGAGGACACGGTAAGCTGAATCTGCAGTTTGAGACAGTTGCGTTCTTGTCTACTTAATATTTCAGTGCGGCGTGAGAATTTATTTGTTCACCTTTCTCACAATTTTAATATTGTTAAAAATAAACAGTTATGTGCTTTTTCCTCGGCGGATGCAGTTGTCACTGACTGTCACCAGAGAATGCTGTCACCAGGGGCTCTGCTGTTACATTAGCTGCAAAAGCCATAGGGAAAAAGCAGGCTACACTTGCTGCCGATAGGCGTTGCAAGCTCGGCTCATAACAATTACTTCGTCGGTAGTTGGTTGCTAACGCAAGTGGGTGGCTGGTAGATACATTGTATATCACCACAGATGTATTTTCTGGTTACAAAACCTATGTTTTCATATTTAACAGTCAACATTTCTCGTCTCGTTTTGCAAAATATCAAGTCATAAATCCCAAACTTATTAATTTAAGACAGACTTTCCCGGCTTGATCTCTTCAGGTCAGTGGGAAGCCGCTCGCGTTCTGCCACCCGGAAGTATCTTGGCGCATATTGTTAACAAACATTCTGAAATGCCATATAGCTTCATATGTAAGACGTCAATGGTTACAGTAACACTTCGTTGAGAATATCTCATGTTACAAACATTGCGCTCTTGGCTGACGTTAGCTTGTTTCCAGTGCTAAGGCTAGCTCAGTGGCTAGCTGTGTTTTATACGTAATATGCTGTAACCCTATTTCTAATATGACCAGGTAGTCGTATTGGTTTGGTCTTTGACCTGAGGCCACATTCATAGGATACTTGTTGATGGTAAAATGTAGATATTTCGCTGTGTTTGCACCTAGCGTTCACACAGCTCCGCTGACGATTCAGGCATAGGACACTGCATCCAGGTAACGGGATGGGAGACTCGCGCTCATGCATGTGATTCAGGGGGCGTGGCTTTGGTCAGAGACTTGGGGGGGGGTGGGTTTAGAGGTGAGGCTACATTCAAATCTTGCTTGCCTTTCCAACATTGCATACTCCAGCTTTAATGGCAGGTTGGTCAGGCATACATACGGTCGCAACAACGGGAACGCCCAGAAACGTCACATCTGGTTAGAGCCGAGGGGGAAAATAATCCTTCCCCCCCGTCCGCTACACTGTAAAAACGAGGAATTTAAACTCGTCTTGCTAACGCTAAGAAGTTGTCATGACGTGCTCTGAGTCGCTATTGCCTGCTGACATGGATCAATATATTAAAAAATTAAATACACTGGGGTTGGATTGTTGTCCATACGTTTTAAAAGACTGGGCGAATGATCCGACTCAGTGGCCCGCAGACAGACACGTTCTGTTGTGGGGTCCCGCCATAATCTGCCAAACTCGTCCTCTCTTCTGATAGCTTGAAGCCATTTTGTCCTCCTTTGCGGTTCCATTTTATTATTTGGTAAAATGTAAAACTTTAATTGGTGATTTTTTTGTTTATTTGCGGTGCAAAAGGGAACACAGCAACTCTTCAGCATTACGGCTAATGGCAGAGACCGGTTTGTTTTCCCCCTCGGCTCTACTTTTGTGGGCCTTCCCTTTGTTGCCAACTGTATCTATAGCCCAGATATAGGTACGAGTTCCCTTTTCCTGGGCTCTTTAATCCCGCGATGGGTCAGAAGTCGCAATGTTTCCGTCACAGATCGAAATACTATCGCATTGTGTCGGTTAAGGTGCGTTCAATGACACGTAAGCCATCTGTTCGTGCAGTAATTAATACCTCGACTCAGGTTGAAAAATTACGCAAATTACCAAATGTTAAATGAGTACAAAGCCAAAATTAAAGACCACGCACTTATGCAATTAACGTATTGTGAAAACAAAAATGAAAATAAATGTAACAATTTTGGGAAATATTTTATGTGGTAATAGTTATTGTCACCCGTGATACATCAAAAAAAAAAAAAAAATTTTTATGCTGGGAGTCAGGTTGATATCCATGTTAATACACATTCACAACATTAGACAACTATTAATTTTTTTCTTTAATATATCCCATATTTTGCTCATAGAGCCGGTAGAATATTAGAGGGCCTGTGTCAGGCGACAAGTTTTATCTGGCTAATCACATTATTTTGGCTCCATGCAGCAGAAAAGAAGCAAAAATGCCCGCATTGACCATTCGTTCACAAACTCAAAAAGATTTAAGGTGGTTTGGGACATCTGTCTCTTACAAACATCTTCGTAGCCTACACTCACTGACCTGTAAGATTTGATATGAAGTTTGTCATATTCACGGCCTAAAGATGGTTATACAGTTTTAACTTTTCACCAGGCACCAAAACAGATGTACTAGACAACATACTGCAACACTACGGTTTCAATTCTAGTTTTGTCTCAGGATAATTCCCTCCCTCCCCCACTAGCCTGTCAAAAGCATAAAAAAACTAAAAATAATGTTAATATCCATGGCTGATCAACTGAATTCACAAGTCTGCAAACATTCTCTGTGATGTCGTTCTCACTCTGCAAACACCACATGTGGTGAACACACGCATGGTAAAGCGTGACATGAGACATGTAAATCGCAAGACGGGGGGGAGGGAGACCGGAATTACTGCACTGATGGGGCCGCAAGACGCCCTGATTCGCAAGGGAGAAAACTAGCTAAGGCAGCAGATAGAGGAAGACATCATAAACACACTGGAGAAATTATTTATAAGGATAAAAAAAATAATTGGACACCCTCAGCCCCTTTGCCTTGACGCAGCGCACTGCAGGGATGCGCTATTTGTTTATGTCAGGGTCAGTCACCAGGGACGCGCGATCGATCCTGATTTAGAATTCCGATCCGATTCAGATTCTCCTCCACTCCCGGGTCCTTCCAAACTCAATTACCATCAAATGACATGGAAACTGGAACAGTCGCAATACTGATCGTGAAGCTCGGTTACTGGAACTGATGGAGTTGGGTGAGAGGGGTGGGGGTTAGATGGAGGAATGTTTGTATTTAGCCAGTCAGCCTTTTCTGTTAAAGAGTCGTGAGATTGGAACAGCGTCCCCACACATATTAGAGAGTTTAACACATACCGTTCCTTTAGCTATCATCTTAAACAGTGGCTCATTAGTAATCAAACTTGTCAGCACTATGCCCCTACCAACTCTTGCTGCTAGTCCTTTACAATCAGGATACATGTAAATATTGTCTTGTGTTTGCTTAAACTACTGTTTGCATTGTCTGCTATGGTGTTTTGCATCTGTGCTTGCTCCAGCTGTCTTACATGCTTGTTTTAGGATTGTTATGTCTGCATGTACTGCCTGACTGTGTTTGCATGTACTGCCTACCCAATGAATCTTGCTTAGAGTTGTCTAACTATGTCCTGTGCATATGAGGGCTTTTAACTAATACATTCTAAACGCTTAATATCTTGCATTATGCTTGTTGTGCCACGCTTTTTGTCTCTGTGTGCCTATGCGAGCTCTAATGTTCGCTTTATGTTGCATAATGTCTTTATGCTGCATGTTTTATTATATCTTAGTTATTTTATTAATTTGCCTATTGTCAGGTCACTCTATTGTTTCATTAATTGTTTTTTAACTTTCACTAACTTATCTTCCAATGCATGTTATTACCTGTAGATCTACTTTGGGAGTATTTACTATTATTTTTTGAGGGGATGGGGGGTTTTCTATTATGTATATATTTTTTTTCTTTCTTTTAGGGAGCCCTCTGTAACATCCGGCCAGGGATTACGGATGTAAACTAGCCTTTTGGCTAATTCTGGCATATTTACAGTAATGTTTATTAATGTGCACAGTCCCTGTTGAATAAACTGATAAATAAAAAAATAAAAATGGGGGGAGGTAGGGAGAGAAAGAGGGACCCTGCTGATTTAGGGGTAACTGGTGCAGGATCATTGATCACGGTGGCTGAGCTCTGGCCTCAGGGGGAAACACTGAGGTAACAGATGGAGAGGAGCTGTGTGCAGGGCAGTGTGTGTTTCACTGTGCTGCTGTACTGTCCACTGCACATCACCTCACACTATTAAGAACAATAAACTCAAAAGGATTAAGTAGGAGGATGATCCTCACAACCACACACATACACACACACACACACACACACACACATGCACGTTAACCTGAGGGCAGCTGTACTGCACGCGCATCACACACACACACACCACCAACCCGCGCTCTTACTGTACAGACAGAAACTGACAATCTCTTACACACGAACTCAGACACACACACACACACACACGGACCCACACTCCCATAGTACAGACATGGACACGCGTAGGCATACACACACACACACACACACACACACACACCCGTGCACACACTCACACTACACAGATTTACACAGACACACACTCAAACACATGTACACACTCGCATACATACACACATAAACCTGTATGTACAGCGCACACTCATACACACATATTGCACATTCAAAACCACGCATATGTGGGACACACACGGGTGTCAAGGACCCTGGAGTCGTGCAAATAAGGTGCCCGTGGATGTGCCGGATCTGTGTTTATTTTGGAGTCAGTCTTTGTGTTTGTGGCAGCAGGTGTCCGGAACAAGAAAAGTCTCGGACAACAACACACTCACAGGGGGAACAGAATAGAACACAACTCCTGTCTTCTTCGCCAGTTATGTCAAAGACTGAGGAAAAAATGTCAAAAACATACATACATACACACACACACACACACAAACAAAATTATAAACATTCACCAGCAGTAACCAACTGCAGGGGCTCAACTGTCCCGTACCTTCTCAGTTCACCCCTGATTTGGCACACTGGGATCTACAAATTTGCAGCTCAACAAAACCCCACCTGCTGTTGAACAGGATTAGAGTGAAAGCCCTCGGGACAGTGGATCTGCAGGAGCACGGTCAGTCACCATCGACAAGTGCAGTGGCAGTTCTCCTCTTCATCAAAGAGAGGAGGACATTTTGTGCAAAACAGTTTTCATGATAAGCTACCAACACAAATGCTATGAGAATGCAATTTCCTTTTGGGAAAAAAAGATGGTTTTCCAGAATTCTTTAGATAAGGGGTAGCCAACTGGTCTTAGAAGGCTTATTGTGTCTGCTGGCTTTTGTTGTTCCTCAAGACTTGACTGATAAATGAACTTCAATCCTCCCAGGGTTCCCATGTGGGAACATGTTTTTGGAGGGCAGTTTCTCCCTGCTCCATTTGATGTATTCCAGGACTATTACTCATCTTTGATACAGTATAGGCCAAGTTTTACAAAAGTCTGTTGCTTTAATTCTGTCTCTGCACACATGACATTTCACCATTCGGACATTTCGGTAATTTTTGTGTATTGTAGCATCCTGTATTTGGAAAGCAGCAGACTGGTAATACATGCACTGTTTCACTTTTTTTCCTGAGTAGCAGTCTTATACAGATATGAACAAATTAGTCTCAATAGCAATAAGGTTGTTACCAAAATACAGCAGAGATCGGGCATACAATTAGAATGTTCCCACATGGAAACACTGAGATTGTGGAAGCCAAAATATACCTAAAATATACCTATGATTTGGTGCCGTCGCGAAAAGAAACTAATGTTTGATTTATTGCATTAAAATTTGGCTGAATTTGGTCAATGTTCACTATACCTGGGAGGATAAAGGTTCGAGCAGATGATCATGCCTTTTAACCCATGGACCGCTGAATAAATTTTCAAGGAATTAAAAATGTTATTATCTTGAGCTGTTGAAAACTTATCATGTGGCAACTTGTTTAAAAGAGCTCCCCCAGGAGCTCTTTTAAACAAGTTGCCATTTGATAGGTTTTCAACAGCATCTGATTTTAATGTCTTACATCATTGGACAACTATACTTGCCTATTGCGCTCTACGGGTTAATAACCTCACTTGGATAATTGAGTCTAAATTGGATTGTGAAAACAAACAACAGCAGAGACTGCAGCCTGTCACGACCAGGATTGACTCCCCCCTGGCTTTGATGGACAACAAATCTTTTTCAGTTACAAACAAGGTACGCTCCGTTCCCTCCGAGCCCGGGTCAGTCAGGCGTGTGGCAGATTGTGTGTCCGGAAGCAAAGACGCCGTGCGTATATTTATGAGGCTGGAGCGAGTCGGGGCTGAGGTTTGAGCTCGGCATCGGAGAGGGAGCGCGGGCGACAGGTTTTCTTTATTGGCGGGGCTTCACCTGATATATGAGCTCGGGCTTTGAGACAGGACGGTAAACTGTCACCGCATCCTCACTATTTATTAAGGCTCCTCAGTGAAGACGCACCTCCTGTCCACTCTGGTAAGCCAGCTCTCTCTCTCTCTCTCTCTCTCTCTCTGGGACATAATAACCATTGTCTGTCAGTGTGGCACGGCACACTGCCACCACCATCTTTAGGTAAGGCCTTATGAAAAAAAAATTGGTTGGTTTGCATCATTCATATTTCAATTCTCAGGGGCGGTGTGTGGGCGGGTTTTTTATTTTATTTTATTATAGTAAGAGTGTGAGATTCAAAGAGCGAAACAAATTCAAATTACACGCACATGCATTAACAAAAAGAATCAAATCTGCCTAACTCCAAAGTAGAGCAGTGATTGAAAGTGGAACAGATCGTCTGCTGCATTGACAGGGATTTTGAGCATTTTTCTCACTTTTTTTGACACGATTCTAATGGATTTCTTTTTAATGGGGATGGCAGCTAGCTATGTTTTTTTTTTTCATGGTCTAATCTTAACTTGTTTGTATTGAGACGAGCAGCTTAATGACGGGGTGACTGATCGTCCTTGGCGTCATTAGCTGTTTTACAGATCCCATCTTCCATACATGGCTTCTTATAATCAGTAATATTCTGTCCCTATTAAGCTGCTTTCACACCGGACACGAAACAATTTTTTTTTTTTTTTTCACACGACAGATTACATTCAAAATCAATGCAAAGGCGCGAATACACAGTGTGAAAGCGGCTTTAGAAAGCTCTTCTGGGTCAAATCACGAGACCAGGATCGGGGTAGATCCAGTCGTTTGATCGCTGGGAGAGCATTATGCTCAGGGCATCTTATACAAACCCAGCATTAAATTTCCACATGATCTGTTGTATACAAGATTCCCACTTCTGCATTCTGACTTTTTTTGTACTTTTTAAAACGGCTCATTGTGTTCAGTCATTCTAAGTATCATCATTTTGGAAACCTATTTTCAGATAAATCCCAGAAGCAGTACACCCATCGCTCCAAAAAATAAATCAAAAAACCACATTATATTCATGTTTTTCATAGCTCGGAGATAAAAATATGGCTTGCAGTCTCTCCAAAGAGTGTGAGATTATTGGGTTTGTCAGGATAACAACCAAGCGTGAATAATGACCTAAGATTTCAAAATGAAGTATTGAAAATGCAAACTTTTCTCGGCAACAACCAAGCATATTTCATATTTTCTGAATTAGCTGTTCAAATTTATTTGCAATACAGAATTATCCATGTTGAAATCATTGCATTTACCAATGGACTGACTTTTTCAGCTAATTGTTTGAGATGAGTTATATACTTATTTAATAATGCCCCATAGGGCAGGGGCGGCATGGTGGCACAATGTGCAGCACTCTCACCTCACGGCAGGTAGGTTGTGGGTTTGAATCCAGCTGGGGGCCCATCTGTGTGGAGTTTGCATGTTTTCCCTGTGTTACTGTGGTTCCCCTCTGGGTACCCCAGCTTTCTCCCACAGTTCAAAGACATGGGTGTCAGGATTATGGGAGACTCTAAATTGCCCATTAGTGTGTGCAGAGATTAAAGCCTCACCATACTTCTTTCCTGCAGTAGCCTGCTAAGGTGCATCGCCACCGACGTCTAGACCTGGGACGGCATCCTGACTGAATAATAACCACATAGTGAATAATAATAACCATTCCACTCATCCCAAAATTCTAGACCCACACACCCTCCCTCCCGTGCATTTGGTCACGTAAATACTCAGACATGCCGCCAGCAATGAGACTCTCGCTAGCGCAGCTGCAAATCACGAAGCCAACAAATAAAAAAAAATAAAACCTATAACTGCTGAATGGATCGAAACCGCAGGACGGCGATTATAACATCACCAGGGTTGCCGCAGTTACCGCAGGTTCCACGAGGCAGAAAACGAGGGGAAGTTATAACTCCCGGGATAAGTATAACGAAGCAGAAAAAAATCCCACCTGCACATTGTGAGCCGCCGGCAGAAATAATGGTCTCGCGCTTTTCCCCAAAGAGCGTCGTTAATTGAGCTCCGCTGCTAAAAACTCGCCTTGGCCCGGATGATCTCAGCTCTCCAAAAGCCTGCTCCTCCCTTGTCATGTAATTATTTGAAATATTTTAGACAGCAGCAGACCCAAGATCATTTCAGATCTCCACATTCAAAAGAAACATACCACCATTGAACTGGTTTAAAAGCCTGCGCAACAATATCTGTGAATATCCAGAAAAAAAGTTGAAGTCTTGTAAAAATTTGAGAACTATGCAGGAAGTTTTACCAAGTGGTAAAGAGTCAAATAGGCAATGAAATAACAAAGTACAACTCATTTACTAACTGAGACTTATTTTCCAAAGTAGTTGTGCAAACTTGTCATTTCATATGACTATATTGTAAAGTGATGGCAGGTTATGATTCTTTTAAGAAAATGCATATATACAGTGGATTGAAATTGCCAAGGATGCCTATACTACACAATATCGAACTGGACGTATGAACAACCCAGTGAATAACACTGTTGCCCATTCATGACATTAATTAGAACTTAAATTACAATACCATAGTCCCCCCCATATGGGCTGCATCGTTAGCATCTCTGACATTATAGTAACCCTGGTTTATTCCGCGCATTTATCGCAACACGATTTGGGAACTTAACAGATTTTTCGTCTGTGTCAGGAGCGACTGTCAGTTTTAAAATTTATAGCATCTCGTCTCCGAGGCCGAATTGAGCACAGCGGGGTCCAGGAAAACACCGGAGCGTGCCGCAGGGCTATAATCACGATTCATGTCAATAATGGCTACCCCCTCCACCCGCCCTCCTCCCGCCACCCTCAGTCAAACTGCACACACACAGGGGTCACGTCAAAAGTGCTTTCATCACCCCTTCGCCTGGATACTGTGTCAGGGACTATAAATAAGAAAGAGGAATAATGTGGGCTGGGGACAGAATGGGGGGATACAGGGGGAGGGAGACTGAAATTCAGGTAGAAACAGACAGAGAGAGAGAGAGAGAGAGAGAGAGGATGGGGACTGATAAAGGAATGGGAAGAGGTGAGAAGAAGAGGTGGCCAGATGGATGGATGGATGGATGGATGGACAAGAAGGGAAATGGATGGATGGAGATGGGTGATATGGAGGAAAAGTATAAAAGTAAGTTAAAAAGTAAAATAAAATTTACTTTTATTGTCCCCAAGGGGGAAATTTAGCTTGGGCTACAGTCACTGCATCAAAAACTTACAGTTGCACACACATTGCATAAAAACAACATGTTCCACTAGACCCATCATTCACATTACGGTGATTACACATTCACAGCAGACAGCTCAGTCAAAAAAAAAAAAAAAAAAAAAAAAATAAAGCACTACCCCGTACATCATGGCTGCACCGTACACCATACACAGGGGTTGGAAGTAAACACCAGCAGAGTAAGGCTACAAGACCAATAAATACATATAATAAAACATAAAAAAAGGTAGAGAGGGTATAGAGGGAAAGGTGGATGTATAGATGGATGACAGATGGGACAGAAGAGAGGGTGGAGGATGGATGGATATATGGAGAGGGGGGGATGGAGGGAGGTGGATAAATGGTTGGAGAAAAGAGGGGGAGAGGAGAGAGAGAGAAATGGATGGATGGAGAGAGTGAGAGGAAGATGGATGGATGGTTGTTGTTTGCCGAGTCAGTGAGTCAGGTTGCATTACCCCTCCTCTCTCAGGACACAGCCCCATTATGCTCAGATATTGGGTGGGGACTTACCCAACAGTGCGCTCCCCGCCCCCCACCCTCGATTCCCTCCCTCTTGCCAACAGAGGCCTCGAAACACTACAGACCTTTCAAAACAAGGAGTGAACAACTTAGCAATTAAATGAATCTTTAAAAAAAAACAGCAAACTGAGATCACAATCCCCCGCCAAGGCTGAACAATCCCTCATTTGCAAACACCATCAGTTTCTGATATTGTCTTGACATCTTTGAGATAATGCCCCTCGATTTTTCTCCTTTCAGGTCATTATGCATTTGTAAAAGCGTGACTCAAAATGTCAAATTATGCCCCATCTTGCAATGGTGCAAAATCCTGCAAATTAAAAAAAAAAAAAAATCTGGGATCCAGACCTGGATCCAGAGTACTACCAAAATCTGATCACTTCTAAGTCAGGCCAAAACCCACCTCCAGTAAAATTCTCTTGTAAATCCATCAATTAATGTTTTCATAATCTTGCTTACTGTCCGACAAACAAACAAACAAACCAACAAGCGCAGTTGATGACATAACCTGCTTGGCATAGGTAATTAAAGTGAGTGTGTCAGAGGGTTGGTTCTGACGCCTGACAAGATTTCCTGCCTTTGTGGTGTATTTATTTATTTTTTGTATCTCATCCCTCCATTGAGCTAAACGATTTGCTATATGCATAAATATGCATGCATGCATGCTCTCGCACATTCTTTAAAAAATGATTCTATTTTCAGCAAGCGAACACATTGCCTTGGATAAGCATGAGGGTGTTCGCAATGCTTAAAGCAGTGATTCTTCGCCATCAGAATTATGAGGACAGAATCCAAGTGAAATGTTCTCATTTAACAAGGAAAACACGCTCAGTCAGTCATCAAGCCCTCCAAGAGAAAAACTGAGCTCCTACCGCATAACACTATTTATTCCTGATTACTTATGAGAATGCACAATGGCGAAATATATGTTTCCGCGTCAATGACGGAATTCATCGTTATTCTAACACTTCAAAACACTGTCATAACAAGTAATAATTCTGTCCAGTGATGATTTTAGTGCCCATTAGTCTGTACAGGCTCTTTCCTGACTGATACTGGTGGCAAAATGAGCCTAGAACTTGAAAATTTGTGTCCATGGGACATAGATGCCCCCACATGTCGGAAACTCGATTAAATTGATCTATGCTCAAACGCCTGAAAAATCATCTAAATTTTTAAAAACTCAGATATTAAGTATGAGATACACACTTACAGTGTGCCTACAAAGCAGATGTATTTGTTCAATTAATTCTGTGGACAGGTTTTTGAGAAGAAGTGGATAAACAGTAACGTTACCCCCATCAACATGATGAACCCCATACAGAAGTACATATGTATGGACGTATGGGCAGATTAGAGTAACACCCCATATGCCCCCAGCTATATATGGCAGGGGAACTCAGTCTCGTTCTGACGCGTCATATATTGACACTACCTGACCAAGCGTCAATATACGAGGCAATAGGTCGCTTTTAGCATCCTTTTTTGACACCAGTTTAAAACAAACCCAACCCCCTAACCCCTAACCCGAACCCTAACCCTAACCCTCAAATAATGACACCAAAAGCTTCCTTCTGCCTCGTATATCGATGCTTGGTCAGGTAGCGTCAATATATGACGAGTCCAGATGAGAATGTATTGGGCAGGGGCATAAAAATCAATAGAGGCATTCAGCGATTGATGTTCAATCAGCAGCCAGACAAAGGCTTCAAATCAAGGTGTGACGAGGGAACGGTTTGGATAAAGCACTTTAGTGTTGAAATGAACTAAAAGCCAGTGGTCTCTGGGGATGGGGAAGGCTAATATTTGACCAACTATCATATTAGTTGAATCAAGAATGGAGAACAACATTATGGTCATAACAGCCATTCCATTCAATGACCACAAATAATAGCCCAACACAGCAAATCATGCAATGCGTTAAAAGTAGGTGGACCACAAAAAGTAGGTTCACATCAAAAAAGAGAGGTGACATTACATGGCTGTGGTGGGTGGTTAGAAATTGTATTTTGACAATCACGCGCATTTAAACACAAGCCTAAGTAACGTTAGTCAATGCCAACACTCAAGATTCCAGGACATGTCATGCAGCAAATTGGACAATTTTACATTATGGGGTTGGCCTGTGTTCAATTAAATTACAATAAGCTTGATTGAATACGGGATCATTATGTAGCCAACAATTAAACTGCGCAGACATGTGGGAAACTGATAGTCTAGCTGACTGTGCTGATGAATGACCAGGATTGTTCCTTTGTAGGTAACGTTTGGAGGTTACTGGTTCAATTGAAAAGCCAGTAATGTTCACATTTGCTGGGACTATTTGTTGTATGAATAAATGGATGTTGTTGATTTGTGAATGGAACTCTATAACAACATCAAGAGCTTCTAGAGTTTTATTTTTCCAGCGACTGGACATAATTACATGATGTAAAAACACAAGCTGTCAAACAACTCCCTCTTCTCAGTGGATTGGACAACCGATAACGAGCCATCAGCCCTTGGTAAATTTGTCTCCTGACAATAGTGACTTCAAAAAGGCTCAGCCATTACTAGCCAACATTACCTGCTACCCCCGATTTTGGGGCAACAACAATGCTATTGTCTAGGGCCACTAGGCCCCAAGGCACCGGCTCAGTCCATGTCCTAAGAATGCTGAGACTCATTTCACTGCCAGTGAGGCTAAAAACTCCTGTTAGACGCTTCTAATTAAGGTTTCAAAGCCTTATTTCCTGTTAAACATTACGGGAGTAAATGTGGACATGGGAGATGTGGCCTGTGCACTCAATGAAAATGTGTTGTCTTAGGAGTTCATCACAGAAAGTAAACAAAGGAGATCCGGGTTAAAAAATCATTTCATTTTATCCTCAATAATATGCATCTTTAACCAAGAAAAAAAAAAAAAAAAAAAAAGAAATATCATTCATTTTGACCCAAACACCACACCAAGGTTTAGGAGCGAGCCAGCTGACATGAAAGTGCGTAATAATAGAATGTTATTTTCTGCACATTCAATTTAATGAAACAGGCAGCTAAAAGTGCTTCACTGTACAATAAAAGTTGATGTTCCGAGCAGTGATATTGCCTCACGCTCTTCTCTAGCGAAGAAGCAAACAGAATAAGAGAAACACAGGACATATGCGAGAAGCATTCCCCTTTAAAAACACTAAATACTGCATCGTGCTATACTGTATGAGCAAACTCTTTTCCAACATGCGGCAGCCTTGTGAATATCTTTTTGACAGCAGCCTTGTATGTATGTGTGGATACACATACTACATAGTATATACAGTGAACACCACAGGATACATTGAAACATTTTGTATCTTGGTGCTGTACTTTAGCACTGACTTTGAAAAGATACAGTGAGGTTTAATGTGATCAAACCAAATTTGAGAGTGTTTTGATCCATATACAATGTAGGATAAACTATTTACAGTAGAAATGACAGCACCATTGGTACATAGTCTACCCCCCAAAACCCATTTTTGGGCACGTACAAAAATATTGGACAATACAATAATGCAGAATAAAGTAATTATTTAGGGCATATACTTTGCATGCAATGACTGCTTGAAGTCTGTTGTGCAAAGACATTGCTAGACTCTGGGTATCTTCCCTGTTGATGCACTGCCAAGTCTGTACTGCAGCCACTTTCAGTTGCTGCTGGTTTTGGGGACTTTGTGCCTTCAGTCTCCTCTTAAGCAAGTCAAATGCATGTTCATTTGGATTCAGATCCGGTGATAGACACGGCCTACAGAACCAAAATAACCAAAAATGCGTCACTGTTCAATGAATCATGGTGCTCACTGTATATAGCAATATATGACAGGACTCATGGTTTCTGTTTGTGAAGTGCAGTGATATATTAGTGATGACAGTTTTTTAATATACAACCCCATTTCCAAACAAGTTGGGATGTGCTGTAAAATGTAGATAAAAACAGAATGCAATAATTTGCAAACCATTTCAACTCCATTTAATTGAAAATAATGTAAAGACAGCATATCGGAACTCAAAACTGAGAAATTTTATTACTTTTATTAAAAATATCTGCTCATTTTGAATTTGATGCCAGCAACACATATCAAAAAAGTTGGAACAGGGCCATGTTTACCACTGTGTTGCTTCACTGCTTCTTCTAACAACACTTGGTAAGCATTTGGGAACTGAGAAGACCAGCTGCTGCAGTTTTAAAAGAGGAAATTTTTCCCCATTCTTGCTTGATGAGGAATTAAATCGGCTCAAAGTTTTTTTAAAATCTTTTTTGTCATGTTTTTTTTTTTCATAATGCTTCAAAAATTTTCAGTGGGTGACAGGTCTGAGCAGCACGCAGGCCAGTTTAGCACCCAGACTCTTTTACTACGGAGCCTTTTTATTGTAATACGCGCAGAACATGGGGTTTGGCAATGTCTTGCTGAAACAAGCAAAGCCTTCCCTGAAAAGATGTCTGGAAGGCAGCATATGTTGCTCCAAAACCTAAATATATCGTTCAGCATTAACAATGTTTTCATAGATATGCAAGTAACCCATGCCATCTGCATTAATGCACCCCATACTATCATGTATGCTGACTTTTTGAACTGTGCGCTGATAGCGGGCTGGATTTTCCCTCACCTCTTTTGCCCAGAGTACAAGGCGTCCATGAAAAAAAAAAAGGTTTGCCTCAGGCGAACTTAATGACCTTGGGCACAGAGAAGGCGACAGTGGTTCAGTATTGTTTTTATATACAGTATGGTTTTACCTTTACAAGGTAGAGTTTTATCTTGCATTTGTGGATGCAGAGACAGATTATATTATAACAGAAATTGGTTTCCAGAAGAGCTCCTGGGCCACAGCTGACTCCTGCCTGTGTTTGATGCATTGCCTTCTGAGGACCCAAAGATCAGGACCATTCAATATTAGTTTTTTGCTTTGTCCCTTCCATACAAATATTTCCCCAGATCCTCTGAATCTTTTCACGATGTCATGTTCTCTAGATGATGAAATCTCCCAATTCTTTCCAATTTTATGCAGAGAAAAACTCTTCTTAAATTGTTGGACTATTTGCCCACGCAGTTTTTTCACAGAAGAGCGGAGCCCTCAACATCTTTACATCAAAAGACTCAGCCTATCTGAGATTCTTCTTTTACTGCCAATCATATTACGAATAATTATGAACCTAATTCGCTGTGAGATGTTCCACCAGGTGTATTTTTTTTAACATCGTATAACTTTTCCAGTCTTTTATTGCCCTTGTCCAAACTTTAATGAAACAACTTGTGGGAATCTAATTCAAAATGAACAGAAATATATTTTTTAAAACAATAGATTTCTCTTTTTCAACATCTGATATGTTGTCTTCATAGCAATTGCCAATAAATATAGTATTTAAATCATTTGCAAATCATTGCATTTTGTATTAATTTACGTTTTACACCACATCCTGACTTTTTTTTATAAATGGGGTTGTGCTGTATTTTCAGAATGTGTTCCATATTTGAGAGGAAAATATAACAAGGTGGTCTCCTCTCTCCAGGCAGTTTCTCATCCTCTCCTTATTCCTCTATCCTCTCCCTCTACTCTTTCTCTCAGGCAGAATGTGTGCTCCATGTTGCCAGTTCAAACAGGGTGTATTTACTGAATTTAAACAGAGTTATGGATTCCATAATGGAAGAGACAAAGTCTGTTTGCTCGGCGTGGGTTTGCACTTCCAGATTTCAAAACCCAAACACGCGAGATTTTGACAACTCCGTTCAGAATAGAAACCAGGGGGTGAGAGTGGGTGTCGGAAGACTTTTAGGCCAGAAATACAGCATTTTGGCTCCTTTCCTTCGGAAATGTTTGAACTAAAGTTTTTATATGTAGCTGTGCAACCAGCAAAACAGACGTCACTAGAACCCGTGGGATATGCAGAGCTGAACTACCGTTTCAGCTTGGTTGCAGGGCCGGATGATTCGATAACACTTTACTTAGATATTCAGCTACATATAGTTCATAGAATATTTGTAACGTTTCAACCATAGTTAAACATAAGTTAACTATCAGTAGAACATTAGTTGAATATTAGGATGTTCTCAACACATATTAATACAATTGTTTACTAGCTGTTCGTTTAATGTTTGTTCACTAAAGTGTTGAAAATTTGCATAGCATAGGTTGTGTGAGTAATTAAAGTTCAAATATATTAACTTCAGAGTACGTAGGTATGCTGACGAATCGTCCAATATACTCTGTTGATAATCTGCTAAATGTCTACAGACAAAATGAGACAGTTGGATAGTTAAATATCAACCAATAGGTTGTTGAAATGTTGCAACTACTTCATAAACTATCTGTAGCTGAATATCCAAGGAAAATGTTACTGGTGATGCTTTAGCGAGCGAAATCTCGCACCTCAAAACATCACTTCTTCAGGTGTTTTTGCAGCTGGTGTCCTGAAATATCGTGGGAGTAACGCGACCTCGGTCTCGGGGGGTGTTAGCTGGGGAGGACATGAAAGGTGAGAAGCCGTGAATTTCAGGGCAAAGGAACTGGCGGGTGCGTGCGTGTGGAGGTGGGGGGGGGCTGGGTTCGGAAAAAGCCTGCTGCCTGCCAGCATCCCTCCCTCGGGTGCGATGTTGCTCCATTGGAATGCAAACAGACACTGCGAGTCCCTTTAGGAGGGTGATTTCTCTGTCAAACGCCTCTCAGCAGCATTGAAAATTGCCAAATAAAGCGCAGCCCCATCAGGGGGTGGCGAGCAAACAAAACAGGAAAGACAGAGGGGAAAGAAAAAAATAAGAAAAAGAAATGTAATTGAGAAAAATGTTTTGAGAATAATCTGCTGAAACATCTATATCGGGTATTTTTCAATTGCATTTCTGCTTTTGCATTCAGCCTATACCGTCGGACTTGGTTGTTTTATTTCAGATTGACCGGTCCTTGCCCATAAGAACTACTTGGTCTGAGTTTGCTCTGTTTTGCTGCTTTTCATCAGTGGCCCTCTGGCAGTGAAAACATCTAAGCACAAAGTACAAATCACAGCTCTCGTGCACAACTTTAGAAATTGAAGCGTGCATCTGTGTTTGTCTCCTTTCTTAAAGGTGTGTAGCAATCAAATGTTGATGGCAAAACAGAATAACCTGCTTTGAGTGAAGAAGGTACTGGTATTGGCTTCCAGGCAATTCAGTCGATCAAAGAAGGGGGGTGGAGGGCGACCGTGCTCATTACAGATCTAGACACAGACTTGCCGGGACGTTACCTTATCAGCAGAGACACGTGATGTACCTATTTTCCGTCACCCTGTGGATGAGGATGATGGAAATTGGCCAATGGGAATGTGGGACATCACGGCCCCGCACAGCCATCCGTCTCCGTTTAAGCTGGGGGGCAGCGCCAGCAATAATTTATCCAGATAAAACTGACTGAGAACAATTCGTATCAACGACAGCACTGGCCTGGCTGAAAAGGCACGAGTCGCAGAATACCAACAAACAAGCATTAGAGAGAGAAATGGAGGCTTGAAAAAAAAGGTGCAAGGACAGAGTATCTCAGATCAAGCACTGAAATGCTGAAATGAACTGAGAGCCAGACGTCTCTGTGGTCATCCAGCACTGAGGGTTGAAAAGCTTGATGTTCAAATGATTGACACTCCATCTTTCGTTCAGAGTCTGCCTTGGGCAGAAACACTATGCAGTCCTTTACGAACACGAGCATCCCTGATCCACACAACTCAAGTTTAAGTGGTGGGTGCCTGTTATCTTAAAGCGCCTTGGGGCCGCAGCAATGCTATTAGCTAGCTGGAGGTCAGCAAAGATGGCTGTATTTACCCTTGGTTTTCACTCTGACATCTAGCCTCAAATTGCTAAATTAGCCAAAACCATATATGATCTCACATTTCAGCAGCATTTATTGAAATGCTCAAGAATGACTACCAGAGACTGTTAGTATTGTGTCCCAAATTGAAACATTTGACTGCTATCAAATCAATGTGAAAACCAATGTTTGTGCGCACAGCTACAACGTACTTAGCTCATGTAATTTTGCTTCAATTGGAGCAAGGCTCTCTCTCTCTCACCCACCCCTTTCCCAAACCTCATACCTACACCATAGGGTGCTTGCACTAGAGATTGATGAGTGAATCTTTCTGGCCACCGGAGCAACTACCGGCATTCGCATAGCAGTTGAGGGAATCTACGGCATGTTTATGAGCAACAGTGAAAGTTTATTCTGTTTTTCTTGAGAAAAATGCAACAAAAACCAAAAGCTTGGTTTTAATTTATAGAGATTTATTTATTTATTTATTTAATTAGTTATTTTAGGGAGAGGAACTTGATACATTACTTGCTCGCTCCGTGTCTTGCATTTTTCATACTTGCCACCAGAGAGCGCTCATTTCCTCTCAATAGGGGATTGGTTACATACTGACCAGTGGAGTTTAGAGGGACATGGTTGGTTACGTTGTTAATATAGATGAGTGATGTCTACAACCATCAATCAAACAAGTGAATAATTAGTTGTTAAGCTACTCAAAATGGTTTCCCGCGTTTCTGTTTGTTTAGAGAATGTTGAGGCACACAGCCCAGGGAATTTTTATTATTAAAGAAACCATTACAAATAAAACAGAAACGATGTCAAATTATCATGCTGAGGCAGGCGCGGAGACATGAATTCTCGACAACAGCGCAGCAACGACACCCGCGGGGGTGAAAGCATTGAACGCGGATTATAAATGCAGTCGCCGAACAAGCAACATCAGATAGGCATTAGTCTCAGTCAAAGCGATTCGATCCGGTTCTATAGGAAACGAGGCATGGATTATTACTGCCGAAAATAAGGGGAACCTATTCATCAAAGGTGCACTTAGGAGGGAGCAGGGGGTTCGCATAGCAGTCCTGATATTTAGTATTGTCCAAAATCAGTCCTCTGACCCCCAGGTTTGTTAATTACTTACAGTCTTGGCCTTTAAGCCCAGAATGAATGAGATGATTTAGCTGTATCCCAGAGTTTACCCATGTTTATGGATACAGTGGGGACTTCAACACACAGAACCCCAGACTTGAAGAAGGCCCGAGTGGTGAAATTCTGTGTCTGAGTGTGTGCGCATGAGCGTGTGTGTATTTGCAAGTAGATGCGTGTGAGCAAGTGTATATGTGTGCACATGTGCACGCAACTGTGAGTATGCATGTATGCATGCCTGATTGTTTGTGTGTGTGAATTTGTGTGCGTTTGTGTGTGTGTGGAGTTCCACACATTAGATCATGACAGAGCATTGAGTGGACTTCTCACCGTTTTGTTTTTCTGTACATTATGAATGAAGTCTCTCCCCTGTTGGTTTAAAGCTCATCCATATCGGTCACGAACGGTCAAAATAATCGCAGACGCGATAAGAGAGCGCGAAGAGTCTTGTAGCCAAACACATAGCGAAACTCTGGAGATTCGCCAGCAAACACAAACACAACACAACACCCACGGGCCGAACAAAGACATAAATACTGTGCACTTTTAAAAAGGTCAGCCTGGTCTGCTGTAAAGATGCTTCCCTCAAAGTGCGTTCCTCTCCTCTTAGAGTAGAGAAAGGTCTATCCCTGCTACTCAGCATTGAAGTCAACATCAATTTGGACAGAGACACAGTTTTTGGCTCCGCACACTCCAGCACATATGATTTGAGGATAAGTAGAGACATTCTGGTTTCCTTTTTGGGTGTTTATGGTATATTTTGTGGACCTTTTCAGCTATTTTTAATCAGCATCTTTGGCCCAATACTTGGAATTTACATACTGCACAGGATTTGATTGGATATCGATGTGGTGGTGGTGGTGGTGGTGTGGCGGGGGGGTTGGTTGGGGATTGGCTCAGTGGCTGTTGTGAATTAGAGAGATATGGATCCTCTGCTTGGATCACAATGGAATTAACTAGAGTGTGTGTGTAGTGTGTGCGCGTGTGTGTGCATGTGTGGGAGGAGGAGAGGCTGTTTGACTCAAATACGATAATCCTTTAAGCTACAAAGTCATAATTACCCACATTACAACACTGCAAAAACAAGGCTGTTGGATTTCGGGCCAACATCGGAGTGTCATTTGAAACTGCTTCACAGGAATGAGATACGGAAAATAGGGCTCAGAGCTCTGAGAGACCAGATAATAATCCCTGTTTGTTTTCCTGTCCATTATTAATAGGACTCAAAGGATATTTTTTTAAAATCCTGCTTAAGGCAGTGTACTAAAGGCACTGCTCCATATGGAAACACATTTACAATTTTAATTTCGTGATAAAACTCGCAATTTTGATGTAAATTGTAAATTTTTTACTAGGAGATCTGTAAACTTTTTTATTTACGTGGATCAAGATTCTCATGCCGACAGACGCTTGTGATTTTGATTTAGACGATCATACTTTTGGCTTGGCAGAATTCCCGTGTTCTCGGTCCGCATTGTGATTTGATTTGCAAAGACGCTCACGATTTTGATGTAGAACTATGCTCACAATTTTGAAGTAGAAAGTCGAAAATGATCTTGATGTGGAGAGACACTCGAGATTTTGATGTAGAAAAAAACTCACGATTTGATGTCGAACTAAGCCCATGATTTTTATTCAGAAGAACGATCATAGTTCTGATCAGAATAATGATGCTGATTTTAATGCAGCAGGAAGCTCCGGACTGTGACCTGGATGGAGGCAGCGTTTGGGGGCTGAGTCTAGAGGCAGTGCCTCGGGTGGGGGAGGTTGTCTGGGCAGAGAGAGAGAGAGAGAGATGGACCTCAGGCACCATGTGTCCACTAAATTTCCACCCCTTGCCACTCACACAATCTCCCAGAGAGCTCTGGGTGACTTGGACAAGGACAAAGCATCGATAACCATGAACTACTGTCTTTTCTCACTGTTAATGAGCCATGAAATCTCACCCCCCCCCAAAACACACACACACCCACACACACACATCCAGATAAATATGCATACATGCACCATCACACACACACACACACTCACTCACACACACATACATTTGTACAGCTATGCTTGTGAGGAGGTTGGATTGACTTACATTCATTCTGTGCAGCCTTTCCCCAACCCCAACCGTAACAAAACTAACCTTCCCCAATCCTAACTGTTACCATTACTTTAACCAATTAGTCGTACTCCTCTGTGAGGACCACGAAAAATGTCCTCACACCCCCAAA
This sequence comes from Gymnothorax javanicus, assembly GCA_029692085.1. Taxonomy (NCBI): domain Eukaryota; kingdom Metazoa; phylum Chordata; class Actinopteri; order Anguilliformes; family Muraenidae; genus Gymnothorax; species Gymnothorax javanicus. Next base: position 181,662,193 of record CM056194.1, on the reverse strand, counting down.
TGTCCTCATAACGTTTGTGGTTTCTCAAGATTTGGTTCTCATATCTCAAAAGTATAGCTATACAAGCCCATACATGCTCAAACACACACTAAACACACATGCATGCGCACACACACACACACACACACACACGCACACACACCGACAATTGAGAGGCAATTCTTCATCCACTTCTCCATAATGTATCGGCCGAGAGACACTCCGACCTGAAGCAATTGGGTATTTCAAAGCCTTCAGATACTGAGAAGCTGCCAAAACCTCTCTTTCAGAAACAAAGCAATTTAAAAGAGCGAAATACAGAGAGAGAGAGAGAGAGAGACAGAGAGAGAGCAAGAAAACAGACAGAGAAGCAATGGAGAGAGATAAACTGAGAAGTAAACATGTAGATAAGTAGGGATGCTGCAGAAAGATGTTTAATTCCCTTTGTGATGAGACGTGCTGTGGCACAATCTCCCCTCATGCTCACGGCGACGCCCTATCACCCCATCTGTCTGTGGTTGATTAGCCAATGAGAGGAAAGTTAGCAATTGGTTAGCCATTGGCGAGCCAATGAGAGGAGAGTAGAGGCTTGTTTTTAACAGGAAGGCCTGTTCTCCAGTAGGCATGAAGTCAGTCTTATCAAATCAGTCATTATCGATCAACAGATATGTACATATGTGATACATACAGACGGGTGACGAATGAAAGGAAAAACTTGAAAAAGTTTGTGGACAACTATAACAAATGCAGATGCTTCTGTGTTATGATCCAGACCAGGAACCAAGCATGGAGTAAGACTGCAGTCCAGATGTAGGGTTTATTGATAGTCATGCGGTAATGACAAAGGGATGGAACTCAGGCCAGAATGACATGGCACACTTCAGTTCACGTAAGTGCAAGGGGCATGTTCGTTCCCAGCCAGTGGTGTTTCAAGACAGCTCAAGGATGGAGTGCATACTTCGCCAGAGCAGAACTGTCAGATGGCAGGACTGGGGAGTTGAGCAGGAATTTGGTCCCAATCCTGATGATCACAGAAAGTGTGGGAGGTGTTCCTAATAAACTGGGCAGAGTAGCAGACTGAAGGATGATTGATAGGATTACAGCCCCAATCCTGGAGACCAAGGGTAAGGCTTGGGAGCTTAGTCCTATTAATATAACTAGGAAGAAATGTTCCATATTTAACAGATGTATCATTAAAGATTGCAAATTATTTCCGAAGACAATAAACTTTCCCGAGAAAGACACTGACTGGTGTGAAAGGACAATCGCAAGTGACAATTCAGTGACTTGCACTCTCAAAGTGAGGAATACATGTACGCCAACACACACATGAGGAAATGGGAACACAAATTCATAACAGCTGGTGAGGGAGGCACGTGGGACGTAATCGCATCAAAGAAGACAATACATCAATAAGACATGCAAGCTGCTAGATTGGAGGAGACAAAAAGGAATTCACACAAGGGCTGTGGCAGTTCTCCCCCAACGCCCCCATGGGGCACTTGGTGACCCAATGGTGGGCCCCGGACCCCAGCACAGGAAATCACGAAGCAGGAAGGAGTTTAAGATGTTCCACTTTGGGACCCAAGAATGCTCCTCGGGCTCAAGCTACTTCCAGTCCACAAGGAACTGCCTGTGCTGAACGCTTAAGATCTGACACACAGTGTAAATAGGGCCACTATTGATTAGCCTGGGGGAGGCGAGGAGTGGCAGAGAGGACTGTAAGGAGACAAAGACATGGGTTCAACTCCCGAGACATAGAAAACGGGGTAAATATCACAAAGGGAATGGGGGAGAAGGACCCTATGAACATAATATACTTGATATAGTGAATGGGCGAATAACCCATGGGATGAGCTTCTTTGACGTCGTGGTGACCCAGACTTTCTGTCCCACTTGGTAGGCAGGATCTGGTTGATGACTCGGATTCCCTTGCTTCTGGAAGGCGGACTCATGCTGGAGTACGATCAGGTACGAGCTCTTCTTCATCCCTGGTGGGCGCACCGAACCAGAAACTGAGCCAAGGGAACTGCCACCTCTCTCTCCTCAGACTAGGAATAAAGACAGTAAGTAACCCAGACAACATTGAAAAGGAGACGTGCTCAGACTGGCAACTGGTGATGAGTTGTGAGCTAATTCCACCCTTGAAAAAAGATGGGACCACCTGTGGGTTTACCCTCTGTCAGACGCTGTTGAATTTTGCCCAGCTGGTTCACCCTCTCCACCTGACTGGTGATCTCTAGGTGGAACCCTGAGGACAGATGAGGGGTGATGCCCTCCAGGGCACAGAAGGCCTTTCAGAAGTGGCTGGCAAATTGAGGGTATCGCCAATATGCAAAAAATGCCCAGATGTTGCAGTCGTGCCCCGTTTCAGATGCATTATGGGATAGTTCGGTGACCCAGTCGCTTCCAGTCTCTGCAGAGCCCAACAGTAACTGAACTGTCTGTGAAGCTGCCATGTGTTAGTCGAACGAAAATAAGCAGAAAAAACTTCAGAAATACCCCTGATGAGAGACTTTTACACACAATGACTGCATATATACATGTGTGCGTAAATGATCGAGTAACAGCTAGCTGATGTTAGCGAAAGCTGTGATCTCAGCATCGCACTGGAAGAGAGCAGGTTCCGGATGTAGCAACATATCTTGCCGAAAGCACTACATCCTGGCATTTTTTGCATATTAGCGATACCCTCAATTGGGGACCACGGTCAGAGACCACCTCCTGGGGTATGCAATGGTGATATAATTGGAGCTCAGCAGTGTCCCCGGCAGTGGGTAGCTTAGACAATGTTACAAAGTGGGCTGCTGCAAAGAACCGGTCTACGATGGACAGGATGACCATGAACCCCATCAGAGAGGGGTAACTCCAATTCTGTGCTGGCTCATAGTTGGTTGGGAACCTCCAAGGGCTGTAACAGACTGCAGAGGCGTGGGTTATTGTATTTGTAGTGGGCACACACAGTAAAGGCTGCAACAAACTCCCGGGCATTCTGGCAAATGGTAGGCTATCAAAAGTGCCAACGAATGAGGGTGAGAGCATGAGAAATACCAGGATGGAATGCCAGATGAGAGGCGCGATCCCAGGAGAGGACCTAGCCATTCACTCTAATCGGAGATGCGGAGATGGTTGGGTGGAGCGTCCAGTGAAGAGGGACAGGATCGCAATGCCTCTTTGATCTCACTCTCTGCCTGAAGCGTGATGGTGGCCAGAGGGCAACTATCTGGGTGGATGGTGTCAGGAGGATCTTCAGGCACTGAAGGGTACAGATGAGACAAGGAGTCTGGCTTGGTATTCTTCCAATCAGGATGTTAAGTCAGCCCTAGCACCCACATCAGAACTGTCGACATCAAGGATGAACTGCTGCTGAGATTACGAGGATCTTGAGGATGAGAGCAGTGGAAAATAATTATTTGACACAGTTAGAGGTAACGGCCACCTGAGGGGTCCAGGTAAAGGGAGTCTTGATGGACATCAGCGCTGTCAGGGGGGAAGCAACTGTGGAGCGGCCTCGAATGAACCATGTATTAGATGACATTGGATATTCAGTATTGCGGAACGACACCAGTATTAATACTTACTCAAAGTGCAATTTAAGCAAATGTTTTGATCGTAGATTGAAAGATATTGCCACCCAAAAGTAGCACAGCGAAGTATTAAACAATAGACTATGCACTTTCTATAAAACTGTTAAAATGAACCTGAATTTGGAGAACTATATTGTAAAACTGAGTAACCCACATAGAATGACTTTAGCTCGATTCCGATGCGGAAACCATCACTTGCCTATTACTGAATTCCGTTACCTTCCTACTGATTCATCCAATGTCACACAGTGTCCTCTATGCAAAGAAAATATTCTCTGTGATGAATCTCATCATGTTCTTGTTTGTACCTCACTTAGCCAAGAGAGGTTAACATTAATTAAGAAATTCTATTGGACATGCCCAAGCAAAGAAAAACTCAGTCTACTTTTTAATGCAAAAAGCTCTACCCAACTGTATAACCTTGCCAAGTTTATCAAGATCATTATGTTGCAATTTCCTTAATTGTATGTCAAATTTGGCAATCAGTTTTTCAAATATATGTGTTACATAGGGTTATTTTGTCCATTGCGTACTTTTAAACAGTTCAATAGGTTTTTTTTCTTTTCTTTTCTTTGTACAATTATTGTTAACATGTCCCATCGTTTTACTTGTTTAATGTAAGTTTTACTGGCTCTCATACCCCATTTGGGGTCATAGAGGTAAATAAATAAAAAAAAAAAAAATGAGCAAACCCAAGAAACCTCTGCAGCTCCTTAGGGTCTTTAGGTCCGGCTGATCTAGCAAAGCCCGCTCTTTCCGGTGATCCATCCTGGAGGCACCTTGCGTCGCAGTGAAGCCCATGAAGGAGATAGTGGTGCGAGGACTTTCGGTAAGCAGCATGGCTGGAGCTAGACTGTGTCAAATACCTTCCTAATCTCCTTAGCGAATGCAGCAAACAATGACACTGAAGGATGCCCTGCCTCACAAACGATGGCAGCCCAGTCCCTGGCTCATGTAGAGAGATGAGTGATGAGAAAAGTCACCCTGGAGCGTTCAGTAGGGAATGAGGACAGTTGTGATTTGAAGACCACCTAACATTGGGCCAGAAGACTGCAGCGAGTGGAGGGGTAGTTAGTTTCAAACGCCTGAAGGAGGGTTTGCTGCAGAATAAAGCTGGTAGCTTCAGCAGCAGTGGCAGAGTCCCGTGAGATATCTTTGATCGCCACAACATGATTGGAAAGGGCTCCAATGGACTGACAAAGTTGGTGGAGTAGTCTCTCCTTCTGAACACTCTGCACACTCTGGTACGTCAGGGTGTTAACCCTTTCAGCTTGCCTAATGATGTAAGATATCAAAATCAGACGCTGTTGAAAGCCTATCATGTGTCAACTTGTTTAAAAGAGCTCCCGTAGGGGAGCTCTTTTAAACAAGTTGCCACATGATAGATTTTCAACAGCTCAGGATAACTACATTTTTAATTCCTTGAAAATTTATTCGGCACTCAAAGGGTTAACCAGGCTTGGCATCTCCACTGGTTCCATTCTTTTGGCTGGATTCTATTGTTTTGATCCAGGCCGGGGCCAAAATGCAGAATCAGAGTAAAATCCAATGGCAGGGTTTATTGATAGTTATACGATAATCACAGAGCGACCAGCAGGAACACAGTCCCAATATTGACGACTGCAAAAGGGTTGAGAGGTGTTCCTGATAAACTGGGCAGAGGAACAGACTGAAGGATGATTAAGAGGATCATGGTCCCAATCCTGGAGACCGAGATTAAGACTTGTTCTTGTCTTGTTTCTTCCAATCAATATATCTAGGAAAAGAAGTTCTGTATTTAACTATCATTGAAGATTACATATTAATTCTGAAGACAATAAACGTCCACTAGGAATATGCTAACTGGAAGTGACAATCCAGTGACTTGTACTCTCAAAGTAAGGAATACATATATGTCGGCACACACGTCAAGAAATGGGAAAAAACGAACGCGCTACAGCCGGTGGCAGAGGCGCGCGAGACGTAAACCAATCAAAGAAGACAATACATCTGAAAGACATGCAAGCTGCTGGATGGAAGGAGACGAGAGAAGGATTCACACGACGGTTGTGACACTTCTGTTGATTTTCCTGACATGATTTTGGTCCACTTGTCTCCTTAAATGCGGAAGGGTCACTGTTAATCAATGCAGAGTAAAGGCTGATACATGCTCCACAAGAACAGAGAAATTTATTCTTGTTCTCGAGGCTGCAAGAACAAAATGACGTCATTTTGTTCTCGCAGCCCCGGTTTCGGAGTCTTGCAGCTTGTTCTCGACACATCATCTGGGCAGAACTTTTTTCTCGGGTGATGTCTGAGAATTGTTGTGTGATTGGTCAGAAAATGAAGTGGGCGCGTGACGTGTGCTGAAGTGGGATGGTCCTTCCGGGAGTTCTGTACTTGAGTTTCTCGTGAAGTATGAAATGTCCGGGTCAAAACGAACTTTGTTCTCGTTCTTGCAGCCTCGAGAACAAGAACAAATTTCTCTGTTCTTGTGACGTATGTATCAAGCTTTAATCTGTCTGATCAAAATTATATCCTTAGAAGAAGCATTCCTGCCATGATGGGAGGGGTCTCTTTCAGGAAGACAATGGGCCAAACCTCACAGGCATAAGGGGTCACTGAATGGTTCTATGAGCGTAAAAATGATCCTCGCCATGTGTCACCACTTTGAAAGTCACCAGATCTGACACCAACTGAACTCATTTGGGAGAATTTGGGACATGTTGACAGTGCTCTCTGTCATGTCATCAAAACACTAATTAAGGGCATACAGTATCTCTTCAAAAAAAAAAGGTACTCCATCCTTCCAACAAAGTCCCTTGTGCTGTTGCAAGGTAAAGCTGATCTAGCAGCTTGTGGAGGCAAAACATCTACTAGGACTCTATGTTCATTTTTCATTAATTCATCATTCATCTGTGTAAATGTGCTTGTACATACATTATAGTCTATGTGTGGACAGTGACACAGTTTTTGAGGCTGTATTTCACGTGTGGGTGTACTTATATAGATATGCACCATCTTAAATTAAAGTGGACAGTTTGCAGTTAAAGAGTATTTGCGCCCATGAACCGTGTTAAATTGTGTCACCATCTGAGTTTACAGCCGACAACGTGCATAAGTACATACAGGAATCAGTCATCCCATAATATGTACAGGCTTTAAAGCACATCTCATGCGAACATAAGCTTAAGCCCACACGCACGTTCTCCTCCTGTCATCTTACACTTCTGCCACTCCATCCCTCCATCTCCTTGTGGCTGTCCTCTCTTTCCCTCTCTCATGTCTTCCACTGTCCTCCTCTTTGCGTGCTTCAACTCACATCCCTCTTTCTCTCTCTCTCCCTCCTCCGCTGTCCGTGCTGTTTTTTAATTAAACAGAAACACATGCTCACTGTGGCCATGCCCTTCTCTCCTCCCTCTCTCTCCCTCCCCCTTTTTTTCTCTCTCTCTCATACTCTCTGTCTCTCGCTCTCTCGATCGCTCTCTCTCTCTCGCCCCTGATGATGACACACACAGACTCGGGCTGGAATACAGAAAAGGAGAGAGTGAGAGGAGGAAGAGGGAGAGAAAGAAACACTGCTCTTGGAAAAGGATAGGCTGTCATTTGTTTGTCTGTCTCTCTCTCACACACACACACACACACACACACACACACAGTCTCTCTCCCTCTCCCTCCGTTTCATTCGCTCACCTCCGCCATCAACCGCGGGACCGCGATCCCCCCGCTATCCAAAGAAAAACCGGGATTGAAAGGCAGAGGAGAGCCGGAGAGAATAAGGGAGTGGGAGAGGAAGAACAGAGACAGAGTGAGAGAGAGAGACAGATGGGGTGCACTGGGGAGCTGGAGGACGGAGGAAGACTTGCAGTACGCCTGTGAGGACGAGCGCAAGTAACGAGGGAAGGGAGGGGGAATGGGAGGAACAAGAGAGAGCGCAGAAGAGAGGAGAGCAGGAGGAGCGAGCGAGTGAGTGAGAGAGAGGAGAGGAGAGCAATGTTCGGGACCGCTGACCTCTCCAGTCCTCCGACGGAGCGAGGTGAACTGGGTTTCGCTCAAACCACTCCTTACGCGCTCGCTAAAACCGTCGTCCCACTGTGAACTGAGGAGGGAGTGAATGTAACAGAGGAGGAGAAGGAGGGAGGAGTAAAGAGGGGAAAAGAGGGGATTGGGATTATTTCCTCGTCTGTGGATGGTGTGGAGAGAGCAGAGAGTGAGGTGAGTATCTTGATTTGTTTGTTTGTGCTTTGCTGTTAGTGTCGGTTCCTCAGTGCACTTCTGAGGAACATTCCAGCTACTCTCTCTCTCTCTTTCCTCCTCCATCCCATAGCCTCCCTCTCTTCTTCTGTCCCTCTTACTCCCTCTTTCACTCACTGTCCCAAAGCCCCTCTTTCTCTTTCTGTCTCCCTTTCTCTTCTCCTTCCTACTTTTTCTATCCTATTACCTTTCTCCCTACCTACCTCCATCTCTCCACCTTTCCCCTGGAGCCTCCATCTCTCTCTCTCTCTCTCGCTCTTTAGAGATGGAATAGTTTAATGGAGCTTGTGCTGGCAGCTGTAGTATCTCCAGAGCCCCATAAGGCTGCTCTCTCCTCAGTCACACAGCTGTCCCATGAAACACCTCGCTCAGGGGCACAGCAGCTGTGTCCCGGCCCGGGACTCGAACCAGCAAGACCTTCGAGCGCCAGCTATGAAACCGCTAAATGTGCGCACACACACACACACACACAAACACTTGCATACCAACAGCACAGTCTGGAAAACATTGGACACTGACAAAATAACGGAAATAATAGTTTACAGGAGAAACTATTAACTCGTATTCGTTGCTTTCAAAGTGCTGGAGTACCGAGCAATAAAAACAAAAATTGCGTCACTGTCCAAATACTTGCAGACTGCACTGTAAATACACGCACAACACACGGGCGCAACCAAAATCGTTGCAGCAAAATAAATTCACTTAACCCAATTCACCCTTGCCTGCTACCTCACTCATCAACGAAATGCAGCCTTACAGTATAAAACCGTTTTCTTCCCATGGCACCTTCCCCAGTTCCACAGAGGTTTTACCAAACAAGTGTGTTCAGAGTCTAAATGATGGCAGGACTTGTTCTTTTGTTTAGCTTGTGGCAGCTTGGTGTGCACCGTACCGAAGACTCACGGGCTGGACGCTTGCGTGTGCAGGTCACATTGCATTAGATCACCGTCATTTAGCAGACGGTCCTTTCCAGAAGTGATGTACAACAGCACTACTGCTTCACATTTTTTGTTCTCATCTTTGCCGTGTGTCTTGAATATTTAATGTTTGTGCGAGTGTGTGGGTGACTGCAAGCGAAGCGTTTGGGTCACTGACGGCGTGTACAGAGGTGGTCAGTATGGATTTGTGTACAGGCTTGCGTGTTAAAGTGGGTTTGCGTTTGTGGATGCATTTACCTGATAAGCAAGGCAGCCATGAGTGTGTGTATGGAGTTTATACAAGATGAGTGTGTGTGTGTGTGTGTGTGTGTGTGTGTGTGTGTTTGTGTGGTAGGGTGAGTTTTTTGCCTGTATATCTCTAAGTTAAGCCTGCTGGCATGAGATGCTTGTGTGTGTATTTGTGTGGATGTCAAATGTGTGTGTGTACTTGTGTATTGGTTTTTATTTAGAGGATGTGTTTTTACAATTGTAGAAAATGCGCACTGCGTGTTTGTGTACACAGGTGCAGTCATACGTGTGTTTTTACATGATCAGCATGTTTATTTGTGCACAGGGAATACGTCCTAATGTTTGCGTGGAGCAGTGGAGAGTGTGTGCATATGTGTGGGCGAATAAATATCTTTGTTTTGCTTTTTTTGTTTGTTCATATGCTCAATATTCGAGGTTCTGGGCAGGTGCGTGTTTGTAAAAGAAAAGGTGTGACTGTTAGTTCACGGAATATGTGTTTGTGCAGGCAAGGTGTGTGTGGGTGTTGGGCAGATGCTGCTAGTTTGGCTGTGTGTGGGTGCTTGTTTGCATAGGCTAGGTGTGTGTACAGTTTTATAACTGCATACCCTACTCTCTAATTTGGCCAGAAAATAACTCTTCTTCTCTGGTGGATTTTAGGATCCCCCTCCCCCTCTTTATGGGTGCATTTTAGGGGTACCCCTGTCCTCAAGGCTCTCCCGGGAGCTCAGAGCGGGACACACTTCAGCGCGCTGCTCGCTTAGAGCCATCTCATCGGCAGAATTAGATTAGATTTATGCAGCTCATTGAGAGGAACAAAATATGGGAAATTAGAGAAACAAAATCCAATTACCCACAGTGCCATCTGTGCGCGGCAGCGCTAATGTGGCGGAAGCAGAGGCTCTCTTTACCGCCGAGTTTATCGACGCGAGCCGGACGCACCCTCGTCTCTCCCTCTCCACCTCCTTCATCCCTCGCTTTCCACTCTCCTCTTTCTCTCCGCGAGCTTCACTCCACCAGTGCGTCGTCAGCGTGCTCGGGTCAGACACGATTAGTCACTGATGTGGGAATATCCCTTTAGTTAGCTCAGGATTTTTACTGAAACATCTTTCTGGGCACAAATGTGCTGATTGTGAACACTGGTGAGATCACTGAATCATTCATAATTGTCAGAAGTCCGTAGATGAGCATATTGATGGTAGGATTTGGCTGGTTAGAACCTGTCCCTGTGTACCCGTCCACTCGCACAGTCTCTCCGTCCTTCTCTCCCTCTGCTGCTCCCTCTGTTCTTAACTCAATATGCTTTATTGACACAACAAATTAAAAAGATTTGTATTGCCAAAGCGGTCCCTCTTTCCGTCTCTCTCCCTCTCTCTCCTGCGCACTTATCCTCCAACGCATTCGCTTCTTGACATTGATGTGTGTTTTACAAAGCCATCCGAGGCTGTGTGTTAAACCTTTCACTCTCCCTCTCTCCATCTTTCTCTCTTCCTCTCTCTGTCCTTCCCTCTGTACTGCCCCTCCTTTTTTCCTGCATCCCTCCTTTCTCCGTACCACCCTCTCCACCCCTCCCTTCTTCCCTCTATCCCTCTCATTGCCGGTGTGTGACTGATCTCTCCTGAGCTTGACCTGATGACCTCCCTCTCACGCACTTCTGTTTTTAGTGGCTGAGGTGACAATCCTGAGATTGAAATTACCCAGCATTTTTTTTTTACTGCTGACGTGTTGCTGTGTGTTTGGAGGACGTCCTTCTGGAAAGCACACGCATGCGTGCGTGCGTGCGTGTGTGTGTGTGTGTGTGTGTGTGTAAGAGAGGGAGAGAGAGGGAAATGAAAGAGAGTGAGAGAGTGTGTGTGTATGTGTGTAAGAGAGAGTGAATGAGTGAATGTGTGAGCGAGAGAGAGACCAAGTGTGTATGTGTGAGATAGAGTGAAAGAGTGTGTAAATGTCAGAGAGTGAGTGTGTGTGTGTGTGTGTGTGTGTGTGTGAATGAGAGAGAGAGAGCAAGCGGATGAGTAAGAGAGAGATTGAACGAGTGTGTGTGTGTTAAAGAGAGTGAGTGAGTGTGTGAGTGTGTGTGTGTGTGTGCTCTTATGTATGTGTGGGCGTGATTCTGGGAGTTGGTGACTCACGTCTGACCCAGTCACTCTGTAGAGATGTCACAGTCACCCCTCCCTGAGTGATTCAGAGACTCTGCAGGGTTACAGTACTGTTCCCTACAGCCTCGCACAGTACCGTCCTGACCCCCCGCCCCCAGTAATGGAGGGGTGATTCCCCCCCTGGGGGCGGAGCTGCTGAAGGACTCAGTACAGCACAGTCAGCCCCCCCGTCAGGACTCGAATCCGGCTCTGTGTGAGTCCTGCTCAAGGTCTCTGTGCATCAACACTGCGCTCTGTGTGCTTCAGTTCTTATTGCAATGTGAGAGAACCCAACGGACTTCTTTACACTGCTCAGGGCTTGGTACAGAGTGTGAGTGTATTTGTGTGGTGCGTGTGCGCGTGTCACTGAGTGTGAGTGCGTATTGCAGGAGCATGTGGGAGTGTGTGTAATTGTGTGAAGGTGTGTGCGAGAGACTGTACATATGTACTTGTCAGTGTGCAGGGGTGTGTGTGTGTGTGTGTGTGTATGGTCTGTTAATGTGTGAAAGCATCTGCAGTGTGTGTGTGTGTGTGCTTGCGTGTGTGTGTGTGTGTGTGTATATAGTGGCTGTGCACTCACTCGTAGTCTCTCTGCCCCCCACATTGCCCTGGCAGACTCCGCCCTCCTCAGCTGCTGCTGACAGAACTCTATGGCCTGCAGGTGCTCGGACGCTCATTATTAAACCGCGGGATAGTTTTCAGGTGCAAGGGGTCGCGCCTCAGGACACATGCTAATGGGATGGGTTCAGTCTGGCACCTGTCCTCCAGCGGGGTGGGAAATATACGGAGGGGGAGGGAGAGAGAGAGAGAGAAGCGGACAGTCTGTCTCCTCGGTTGGTGGCCATCTCCCTCTCGCTGGCTCGACCTTGTGATGCCAAATTAGAGTCACGTGACTCTTGTCTCTCTCCCTCTCTGTCCCCCACGGTCTTTTTTCCTCCATATCACACACTCACTTTCTCTCCCACTCACTGCTCTTTTCTCTCTCACTCTCTCTCTCCTTCTCCCCTCCGTCTGGCTCCCTCGCTTTCTATTTCTTTCTCGTGTTTCTGAGGCACAGTCGACATTTTTGTTGGCAGAGTTTGGTGTTTACCACATGACCACCTATCCCTGCCCACCCATAACGTGATCGCCTCCACTTATCCAATCATTGTCCTCTCCCAAGTCAGGTGACCCTGCTCCACTCCAACCAAAAAAATCCATAAAAACGATGGGTCTCCTCCAAACCATCAAAATAAATTCTAAAAGCATTTCAACCTGAGTTACATCATACACCTCCTTCCCCAAACAAATCATGATCCTGTACTGACTGTTGTAATGTGCTCCTGGCTTGTGCTGCACTTTATCTTAGACTTTTGATGCAGCTGTTTGTAGACGCCATTATCTAGTTCACTTGGATTTGCTGAGCATATTGTGTACACAGTCTAATCAAGACAGCAAGTTGACCAATACATTGAAGTAATCATACCTTCTGACTTGTGTTGTGTAGCAGTGGTAATGACCCGTTTCTGAGCACTTACTGTTCTGATGAAACATTCACTGGTGATGATTTTAGGACCTGGAGTTATGACAGTGAATTTTGTAAAAATGTTCTTAAAACCTATTCTACAAGACATGCGTAATGTACATTTTGAACACTACAGTATCTTCACTTTGAAAGGTAGCTAATTACTGATGTGCGCTATTCTGTGTTAACCTTCTGTCCTGAGCTGGGCTCCGCTGAGATAGAAACTCTAAACCCTAGCAGGACTATTACTATTCAATGACATAAAATAGAACAAAACTAAATGCAGAACTTTGTAAATGATTAAACCCTGATTGCATAACCTGATTGCGATTGTCGGAGCTGCGGTGGTATCACTGCTGTTCCTCTCTGATTCTCCTCCCCTCCACTCCGCAGTCCCGACAAACAGCGGCTCGTGTATTATCACTGCATGCAAAGAGCAGAACAGCCCAGCGAGATGTGGGAATGATTATAACAAGACAGAGCATTCATTTATTCATAATAATAAATACACTGACAGCGATAACAACAACAATCATCATATATTTCCCTCTCTCTCCGTGTCATTCTTTGCCTCATCCATGCTCCCTTCCCCCTCCATCCCTGACACTCCCTCGCTTTCTCTCCTTTACTTTCCCTGTCTTTTTTTCTCCTTCTCTCTCAACATCTTTCTCTCTGACTCTCTCTCTCTCCTTCCCTCTGACCTTCTATCACTCTCCCTCTCTCCTTCCCTCTGACTTTCTATCACTCTCCCTCTCTCCTTTCCTTACTCTCCCCCACCATCCCTCCTCCTTCAAATCCTCCCCATCCCTCTCTTTCTCTCTCCCCCCACCCTCCCTCACGCTCGCTCTCTCGCCCTCTTTTCCCCTCCCTCTCTCATTGCCATGGTTCCTTGTGTGTGTGTCTCTCTCCTGCTTTATAAATACTCCTGTTGTTTACCTGTCTTCCCCCATCTCCATCTCTAAACTCCCCCCCGACCCTGTCTGAGGGAGTTAAGCGTGCTCCGACAGTCTGATCTCACACACTTTTACGTAACGTTTCAATCCAAGACAGGCTCTGTGTCTATATTTCTCCCTCCCCCTCTCTCTCTCTTTCTCCCTGTTTGTCTATCTCACTCTCCCCCTCTTATCCCCAGTTCAGCTCTGAGGTGCTTCTTTGCCAAACCCCACTATTTTGCACCCGCAATGCGTACAGCGTGATTAGATTAAAAATGCTGCTTTCCTCCACTTCTGTGTGTGCGACTGTATTTGAGTGCTTGTGTGTGAGTGTGTGTTTGTGTGTTTGTGCCTTTGTGAGTGGGCGAGTGTGTGTGTGTGTGTGTGTGTGTATGCGTGTGCATTCATGAGTGCAAGTCTGAGTGTGTGAGTGAGAGTGTGTGTGAGAAAGATAGAGTGTATGCATATGCATGTGTGTGTGTATGTGAGTGTGTGTGTGTGTACATGTGAGAGTGCTTGTGTCCACATATTATAGTGTGTGTGTGTGTATGTGTGTGTATATGTGAGAGTGTGTGTGTATGCATGTGTGTTAGATAATTTACTTTGCTCCGCATCTCCTCTCCCTCAGTCAGTGAGAAGTTTACACTGAGCCTCTTTACCTGCGGAGGCTGGGTCCTGGACAGAGTCCATCGCAGCGGAGCGGCAGCTGCAGTGGTGTATTCCGTGTGTTACTGCTCGTACTGCAGACCTTACAGCGCTGACAAACATTCAGTCAGCTTCATCCAACCACGACAGTGCATGTAATTATACCTCAGAATGACATGCACGTGAACGCACATGCAATGCTTATGTAGTTATATGCACCCACTCACACACACATACACGCACACACCAGTGTACTTCTATCCTTGTGAGGACATTACATTGACTTCCATTCATTCTTTGCATGTCTCCACAGCCTTTCCCTAATTTTAAAAATAAGCAATGTATGCTTAACCTAAACCTTCACCCTAACCTTAACTAATAAGTCACAGTTAGCCTTTGTCATCGTGAGCTCACTTCCCAATAATGTCCCCACTCTGAAGGAAAGTGGGGACTCTAGTCCTCATAGTGCAGCAAGTTCAAGAACACACACACACATACACACACACACACACATATACTCCTCACCCTCCAGGTTGGCTGAGGTTATTTGCAGTGACAGGCTTCATAGTGTTTTTTTCCCGTAAGGATCTGACCCGCACTGGCATAACACGAGCATTTAGCCACGTGACACAGCTTCCGTTTTAACTGTAACCGAATTAACGGTTTTACTGTTGCCGGGGTGAAACCTGAAACATCCCCACGGCGAAACACGCAGAACATTTTAATAACCGCAACCCAGAATTATGATCTCTCTCCCCGCGATCACTCCCAATCGTACCTGTACTATAGCCTCCCCCACAGCGAGAGATATATCTCATCACTGCCAATAAAGGCGATGTGGACACACAGCCAGGAAGCGGGGGGTCACTGTGGGGGTGGGGGCAAGTGGGGCTTAAGAGAGTTGGCTTCATTAAACTGTCGGTGTAAATCTTTTACTGACGGGAGGGGGAGAGGGGAGAGAGACAGGGAGGAAGGGAAGATTCATAAAAAGATGGATAGCGGGAGGGACAGAGGGTAACAGGAATGAAGATGGAGAGAGCAGAATGAAAAAAGAGCAGTGAGACGAGAGAAAGAATGTGGGTGAGGTTAAATGCGTAATAGTGATCCGGAAACATCCATATTTTTTCAGGTAAAAATGAAGGGATGAAAAAGAAGAGAAAGGGAGAGATAAAGTGGTGTATGCGGAGGGAGAAAAAGCCAGAGTGAGACAGAACAGGACTGAGGTAGGCGGAGAGAAAGAGAAAGAGAGAGAGAGCAGAGAGAGATAAATAAAGGTACGTTATGTGTCCTTAGAGGAGAATGATGGAGTTCAGGCAGAGGAGTAGCACACAGGAAGGAGGGGGAGGGGTGGAGGTGGGAGGCGGTTAGGGGTGGTGAGGGAACATGGCCTGTAAACCGAGGATTTAAGGTTCGAACCTGAGAGAGGAGAGAGCAAATTTACCCTGAGCAGGGCATGTCAGCTTAATTACTGGAGCACACATCCGGCTGCCGGTTAGTATTTAGAGAGAAATGTTGTATAAGAGGCACTCCGGTCCTTACGTGCTTGGCAGTGTTTGGGTGTAAAAACCCTAAAATAAATGCAGGAACAAATCTCCTTTGGCCTGGTATTTACTGTATTTAAATCCAGTCCACTGGAATACAGAACTGTTATGCTAAAATTGTATAACTGTCTGAATACTTATGAACCGCACTTCATATTCTGTGACAGAAACTTTGTTTAAGTCACTCTTGGTGATAGGATCTGTAAAAAGGTTGTCAAGCAAAACTTTTTGAGAATGGTATCTTTGAGCCAATGGTAATGCACTCTAACTCATTCTGAAGGGAATCTCATCCAATCAGATTATGGAGGCCAGTAGCTCAGGGCAACTGAAGCAACAATGAAAGATCGAAAGTAACATGAAAAATCAACATTATGTTGTAAACATTATATAAATGACCTTTCATTACCCGAATGAGTGTCTGTGTTTGTGTGTGCGTGTGTGTGCTGTGTGTGTCTGTTCGGAAGGTTATTGCTGCCTTTTTAAATCGCAGATAATCATAATTAGTTCTAATTTTAATCATTTCGAATACGAGTGTTAGAGATGACCCATGAGAGTAGTATTCTGCAAAACAAACACATTTTAACAAAAGCATTACCACCCCTGCCTGTGCAGACACACACACACACACACACACACACCACTACCTCTCCCTTTACACATGCACACAAAAACAAACAGACACACATACACGCACAAACACATAAACATACACACATTCACACTCACACTCGCGCACACACACACACACACACACACATATCCCTTGAGGCCCTTCTGAAAATAACTGTGGATCAGGGAGGCAGAAATGATTTGGATGCTGCAGTGCAGAGACACAGTGTAGAGCTGAGGAGATCGCAGCGACCTGGGGACCCGACCCAAACACTGAACCCCCTCTGGAGAACCATCACAAATATATATATACTCAGGGGTTAAAGTGGGCTGGAACAGTCCGGAACTGCGTTCCGCCACCTTGGTTTGAATTAAAATATTTATTTGACTAAAGCTGTTTTCACACTGGACGCGAAATGAATTTTTCGCGTGACAGATTACATTCAGATTCAACGCAAAGACGCAAATTGCGTTTTTGCGTTGACTTTGAATGTAATCTGTCGCGTGAAAAATTTGTTTCGCGTCCAGTGTGAAAACGCCTTAACGGTAGCGCCACAGACTACAGGTCATTTTCGCATGCTGCTTTCAATTACAGCCTGCCTGCCGCTCTCTCAAAAGCACCAAGATGCTCAACAAATCAGAGTGCATCAGCATCGGTCACGTACCAGCCTGCGAGGAATTGTCAATGTTTGAAACGACGTTTATAGCCAAAGTAAGTGGATTAACTTAAGTTGAAGTCGATGGTGAAGGTTTGTAATATTCAACAATTCAAACCGGCCAACTAAAGGAATTTAAATTTAAAAAGGGTTAACGTTAGCTGCTTTAAACTAGGGGGAAAGCGCTAACCAGGCTGCTTAACAGCTAGCCAGTGCATTAATAAAATTATTAGTGATTCAGTCAAAGTCTGACAAAGGCTCAATTGCACCGATAGTTATGCGAGCAATGTTGGTCTGTGTTTCTGGCTCAGCAGTAACGTTACTTGTGCATATTTTTCTTTGACATCTTCAGTCGCCAGCTACTTAGCGGCAGAGCCACTTGAAAATCATTGCGCTGAGCAGCACGTTTTTTATGTGCCTGGCAAGCAAGCTATATTATGCTAGCAGCATCGCAGCCTCTTGTACTATCCAGGGATGCGCTTCTCAAAAGCATAGTCGCTAACTGCATTAGAGCATAAAATTATTAGAGATCCATCTTGATACGCCTAGCCATAATTTTGCACTGGAAATCAGAACATTTCGGAAGTAGAATATGGTTTATGTGTGCAGTGTAAGGACAGTGTCTTGAAATCAGAAAAACATTCATAGATTTCTGTTACTTGTTCATTTTGTTAATAATGTAATAGTTTTGATTTACTGTTTAGGGAAATGAAAAATACTGTAACAGTAGAATATCTTCACGATCATACCTCTCATTATTCTGCTAGTTTTCACCCAAATCCATCACTGCTTTTCTCTTGTTAGACCCACTTCCTGATTATGTGAATATGAAAGTTCAATGTCCTAGTCCCAATGGGCCAAAAATAAAGCGAATACAGTTATTTGCAATCATTTGTGTCATTTTTCCCCACTGCGCCGCAACACCGAATTTTAGGGTTCCCCCACCTGTCAAATCCCACTTTAACCACTGTATATACTTATATACTTACTGATATAAGAATCAAGACTGATAACTCAAAGCAGCTGAGGTCAAGAACACTGACTTTAGCTGCTTTCACACCGGACACAAAACGAATTTTTCGCACGACAGATTACGTTCAAAGTCAATGCAAAGACGCGAATACACGCAAAACACATGTATTCGTGTCTTTGCATTGACTTTGAATGTAATCTGTGGTGCGAAAAATTCGTTTCACGTCCGGTGTGAAAGCGGCTTTAGAATGCTGAAAAAAACCACCCGAAAAACTGTACTTATCAAACCCGCCCACTAGTACTGAGGCAACTGCTGCCATTTGCTGTCTGTTCGTGACCTCATCTGTAACACCACTAGAGCTGTAGCCAGTCAAGAGATCACCACTCTCCACCCTGGAGGTAAGATAGCTACTCCAGTGATGTCACTTCCCCTCCATGAGAGGTGTCACCGCCGACTCGTCAGTTGGTGTGACTCATGCGGAATTTACGATTTTGACTGGGAATTATAGGGCAACAGTACAGATTTATTTCTATCACTCTGTAGTCTCAGGTTATTACATATTGCAGCCTATCCGCATATCATTAAGTTTTCCGTATCTTGAATTTCACTTCAGAGATCGTAGGAGCCTGTCATGGTCTGGACTCTCGGATTGCCCCCCTCATGGGAGAATGTGGCGTTTGGCTTGTGTGTTACGCAGTCTGAGCTCTTGAAATGTACAGCAGCCGGGGAATTTGAGCTGGCTTTTGCCACTCTGGGTGGTGTATGGGCTCGCACCTTTTACCTTAAAGCAAGGCGGTTATGGGTTTAAATCCAGCCTGGGTCCCTTCTGTGCGTGAGTCAGCATATTTTCCCCATGTTTGCATTAATTGAACTCAGGTTTCCCCCTGCAGTTAAAAAAACACGCATCCCAGGCATCTTTGAGAGACTCTAAATTACTCAAAGGTGTGCGTCTGTGATTGGAGGGGGTGAGGTGAATTAGCGAAGTGTCTGGGATGTGTCCCTGCCTTTCACCCACTGTTTGCAGCGCTAGGCTCCAGCCTCCTGCAACCTTGACCAGGAATATAAGGTTGAGATAATGGATGGATGTGCCCCGGCCTCCATCTATGTCAGCACTGTATCTGAATACATCCACCCCCCAGTGCGTGTTCTACATCTCCGCCTCACTGCGCTCTCCTCTGTGTGCCTCTCATGTCCAGGTGTCACCTTGTCACACTCAAAAACAGGTTTGAATCTCAATGCGACTGACGAGTAGAATATTAAGTACTGAAAAAAATAACCTCCCCGACCCCCCGTCGCTCTTAATCTCACGCGCTCACACACACACACACACACACACACAAAAAGTTTGCGCAGCTATCTTTGTTAGGACATTGCATTGACTTATATTCATTATGAACAGCCTAACCTTAACCCAACTCCTAACACCAACCTTAACCAAATCATACCTAACCCTAATCTTAACCTAACCACAATTCATACCTGAGCCCTAATCTCAACCATGACCTCAGAAATGACGTTTTGCCGTATTAGGTACAGGCTTTGGTCCACATTAGGACTACTGGTCCCGACAGGGTCAGTGTTTGTACTGGAAAAGGTCCCCAATAGGTAACAAAAATATGAAACACCCACGCACGCACCCACTCCCGCAAGCACACACACACACATGCACACACACACATGCAGGCTTTTAGTCGAGACTCTGCCAAATTCGAGCAACCGTCACCGAAGAGAGATGATTTTCCATTTTTTACGGGGTTTTGCGTAATTTCTGCAGTCAATTAAAAATATTTCAGACTTTCAGTTTCTAATTAAATTTCCAGGTTATGCAAATGATTAATCCAATTACAAGTCCCATTAAATCGTTTAGCTCTCAGTGGGAAGAAAAAAAAAAAGACTGATAAGACCAGAAGACCACAGATGAAAAAAGTACTCCACAGACAAATTAACTCGCCATTAAATTAATTTGTTAATTTGCCCACAGCTTCAAATTTAGCATAATTTAATTTACTTGTTTAATATTAGTTTTGTATATTTTTAAATGTTACCATCCCAATTAAATTTTGCTTGGCCTCTTGAATTTAATTAATTTTAAGACTCTAGACCTTCTAATTTAATAAACTATCCTTTGATTCTAGGCCTGAATTTCTATATTTGCGAAATATCTTCACAAGCAATGGCCAGAATTCCAGTACTGTAAAAGACCTAAATCTGGCTTTTAGAATCAGCAGCTGACTCAGAAACCACCTCAATGACACACCAACTCAGAATTGAATCAGAGATGAAGGGTGTTCCTCAATGTCAACGTTGCGAAGTCCGGACTTGCGATCTTGTGAAGAACATTCGCAGAGCTCCCCACAGTGTCCACCTGCTATGAAAACATCCATTTCATTTCCTCGCCTTAAGCTCGTGTTTTAGGTGGCAAAATTCACTGTTACTTATATACCAATTAAGAAAAAAAAAACCTCCCTAGTATTTAGTACAGCATACAGGTGAACTTGTTGAACTCAAAGAAGCTAAATGACCATTTTTAGTCATACTTTACTTAAAATGAGATGTTAGATTGAAATTTGGACAGATTTTGGCAATATTTACAGTAGAAATTACGAACCTAAACACTAAATTAAAGATGGTCAATTTGTGCAATGAATGCAGGAATTTCAAACTTAATTAAAGATCGTCAATTTGCGAAATGAATGCAGGAATTTCAGATCCATTTCCTTTGAGAAAGTTGACATCATCGCGTCCATGACGTTTCTGGAGACGCAAAACCACTTCCTGGTTGTTTAAGCCGATTTGCAGCTTGGTGATCATGAAATTGGAAACAGATTTGATGAATGTGATGCTACAAGTTCTCACAAGATCACAAGCCTGCACAGACATCGAGAAACACCATAGGCCAGTGACTGACTCAGACTGATGTAATAACTGAGTCAGCAACTGAGTCAAAGACTGATTCAATAACTGAGAGACTGCCTCAATCACTGAGTGAAACTGGCTCAATAACAAAGTGGCTGGCTTAATAACTTACTCAGACCAACTCAATAATTGACTCAGAGACTGACTCAATAACTGATTGAGGGATTGAATCAGAGACTGACTGATTCAGATACTGACTCAGGAAAGATTCAATTACAAATTAGTACACATGACTCAACTGTAAATCACAGGAGAATAGAAATGCTGAGCTCAGAAAATTGCAGCATTCTCCAAGAAGAACCACACATCTGGAATGTGTGTGGTCAATGTGTGTGTGTGTGTGTGTGTGTGTGTGTGTGTGTGTGTGGGGGGGCGTGCGTGTGTGTGTGTGTGCATGTGTGTGTGTGTGTGTGTGCACGTGCGTGTGCACGTGTGTGTGTGTGTGTGTGTGTGTGTGTGTGTGTGTGTGTGTGTGTGAGAAATGCATATGTTACATAGAAAATAAACAGTTTGTAAAGCTGTCACACACTAGCAGATGGAGAAATTATAAGCATATAAGGTTCATGGGACGGTTATGCAGGGGTCCTTGGCCACATTCTGCACAATATCAGTAGTGTAGATGTACTGTATGTAGGGCAGCACAGTGGCACAGTGGGTAGTGATGCAGCCTTGCAGAAGGTAGATTGAGGGTTTGAATCCATCCTGGGGTATTTCAGTGAGGAGTTTGCATGTTTTCCTGGTGTTTGTGTGGGTTTCCTCTGTGCACTCTGGTTTCTACCCACAGCGCAGAAACATGCATGCCAGGTTTATTGGAGACTTCAAGTTGCCCATAGGTGTAAGCATGTGAGCAGATGGTGTGGGTTTCCAGCAATGGATTGGCAAGCTACGTTAGGTGTGTCCCTGCCTTTCACCCATAATCAGCTGGGGGAAGGAGATGGACGAATATTGTAATAGATGGATGATTAGATTGATATAAAGAAGCAGGTAAAGGAATTTACGCTGGAGCTCGTTGTCCGGAGCCTTGGACGAAAAACCCGACAAGAACTTATCAGCATGTAGAGCAGTGTTTTAAGTGCTCAGCTCAGAATGCGTAATCAGGGCTGTCTGTGCACGTGTCAGTGTGAATGATAACCAGGTCTGTGGAACTGATGGGGCATGCATGGGCGTGTGTGTGTGTGTGTGTAAGGGAGAGGGGAAGAGAGAAAGAGAAGGAAAGAGAGTAACAGAAAGACAAATGGCCAGGCTGATTGTACTGATGAACAGTGAGAGGTGATCGATCACCGGTGCCCCAGCCTTAATAGAAGATATCGACACTCCTCACACACACAGACACATGAGGAAGGTAAACGTGGCAGTATTGTGGCTGTGTGTGCATGGGTGTGTGTGCGCATGTGTATCCATACTCGAGAGTATTCATGCACAAGTGTTTGTATGAAGGTGCGTTTTGTTAGGTTTGTATGTGAGCATCTGTGCCTGAACTAGCATGTGCATTTGAGTGTAAATCTACCTGTACCCATCTGCCACGACAGGAACTGTCCGGTTTGAAGGAGTAAAGATGTTCGAACAAACAGAGGACGTCCTTCTTGCAAGGTGAAAGTGCAAACAGTAACTAACCACCGTTCTGACAAATATATAGCCAGCATTAGCAGCAGCCGACGCTGAATACTGATTGACTACACAGGGCTGTCTGAGGTGTCATTATAATTAAAACTATATTAGAAGCCGTTACTGTCAAGAGCAGCACCTGTGAGTGTATAGAGCAAGGCTGGACTGTATTAAAGAACATTACTGTTTAGAGCAGGGCCTGCGTGTGTACAGGGTCAGGCTAGACTGTATTACAGAACATTACTGTTAAGATCAGGGTCTGTATGTGTATACAGTCAGGCTGGACTGTATTACAGGACATTACTGTTTGGAGCAGGGCCTGTGTGTGTGTGTGTGTGTGTGTGTGTGTGTGTGTGTGCGTGTATCTGTGTGTGTATTGAGCAAGGCTGGACTGTATTACAGGTCATTACTGTTTGGAGCAGGGCCTATGTGTGTGTATAGAGCCATGTGGGGCGCAAATGCTCTGTTAGTGAGAGAGTGAGAGAGATAATCTGAATTGGGCTGCGTAATTACACTAATGAGCGCTCCCAGCAGAACCATTTGTTCGAGAGAGTGGGATCGATGGAAGCCTGATCACTGTGATAAACTGTGCGGGAGAGTAACAGCTTTGGTGTGAGTGTTTGTATGTCACCATGCTGAATAGTGGAGTACAAACGTGTTTGTTGTCGATTTGAGTCGGACTGTGGTGCGTGTGGATGTAGATTGGTCTGATAGTTGGGTGTGTGCATGTATATGTGTGTTTTTGTCACCTGGTCATGAGGAGGAGAGTGTGTGTGTGTGTGTGTGTGTGTGTTCTTGTACTTGCTACACAGTGGGGATGAGAAAATGTTATTTTCCTACAGAGTGGGGACATTATTGGGAAGTGAGGACAAATGTCCTCACAACTACAAAGGCAAATTGTGGTTAAGGTTAGGGGTAAGGGTTAAAATTAGGGATAGGTTAAGATTAGGGTAAGGGTTAGGGGTAAGGTTAGAATTCGTGATGGGTTAAGGTTAGGGTATGGGTTTGGGTCAGGCATGTGTCACTTATTGTTAAGATTAGGGAAAGGCTGTACAGACACACACAAAGAATGAATGGAACTTAATGTGATGTCCTCACAAAGATATAAATACAAGGATGTGTGTGCATGTGTGTGTGTGTGTATGTGCGCGTGTGTGCGTGCGTTTATGCATGCCAGTGTTTATATGCAATGTGCTAGTGGGTTGTTTTTTGAAGCCTCTCTAAATCTGCATTCACTGAGGGCTCTTGCAGGTACTTTACTGAGAAAGTGCAAATGCACATTTAGCTTACTGGTCATGTTTGGCCTGATAAATGAGCAAGCCTGTGCAAGCCTCATCCATCATTGTTTAAGGTTATAAAGCTACTTCGCACCGCATAAAACAGAACCTAAAACCTGTTCTTTATTCTTTCATATCTTTCTGAAAGTGAATTCATATGGTAAGTGTTCTATTTGACCATTGCAAGAAAAGCTGCTGAGATGTGTTTTTGATTCTTGCTGGCTAAGCTACTTGACTATGAGACAAAAGGTTGACGGTTCTGTTTGACCCAAATGAAAGGTCCTACACTTCACCGCCACATTGCTCCAGGGTGATTGGACCCTGCTCGATCAAATCTAATGTAAGTTGTTTCAATGACTACGCTTAGTGTCTACGTTGCGTGCATCAGCCAGTTTGTGGCAGTACATTTCTGATCTGAGGACCAGGGAAATTGACCCTGCAACTGCCAGATATTGCACGTACACAATCCAGGGGATGTCCAATCACTGTGTGTGTGTGTGTGTGTATGTGTCAAAGTTTGTGCGTGAGACAATGTGTGTGTATGCGTGTGTGTGCGCGCGCGTGTGTGTGTCTGTGCAGGTTTATTTGTGAGAGAAATAGGGCATGTCTTATTGTGTGTGTTTGTGTGTTAAAGAGTGTTTTGTGTCTGAGAGAGAGTTCATTTGCATGAAAGAATGGGTGTGTTTCCATGTAAGTGATGAAGAAAGTGTGTGTGTTTGTGTGTGTGTGTATGTGTGGGTGTGTGTGTGTGTGTGTGTGTGTGGGTGTGTGTATGTGTGGGAGTGTATGTGTGGGTGTGTGTGTGTGTGTGTGTGTGTGTCAAAATTTGTGCATGAGACAAAGTGTGTCTGTGTGAAAGTGTGTGTGAGCGTGTTAACGAGTGTGTTTCAAGGTTTGTGTGCAAGAAAGTAAATGAGTATGTGTGTGTGTTAAAGTGAATGACTGTGTGTGCGTGTGTGTGTGTGTGTGCGTGTGTGAGGTTGTGAATGTGTGCATGCGAGAGACGGAGCATGTGTGATTGTGTGTGACATAATTTGTGATTTTATTATTTATGAGAGTAACTGTTTTTTGTGTCTGAGAGAGTATGCGTTTGTGTGAAAGAGTAGGTGTGTTTTTAAGTGCGTTAGGGAGACAGGACATGTACAAATGTGCGGGAGAGAGTGTCTATGTGTGTGTGTAAGAGTGTGTGTGTGTGTGTGTGTGCATGTGTCAAAGTCTGCGTGTATGAGCATGTAAGAAAGTGTGTCTGTGTGCGTCAGTGAATGAAAATGTGTGTTTAGTTAGAACCCCCCTAGTTGCAACTGGAGGGGGGGGCGTGCTTCCACAGTTGCAGCTCTATAGCGACGCTGCCTGAGGGGTGCACTAACCAGTGGGTTAATTACATCCGCCACCCATGGTAACACAGACCAGCCCCGCCCTATCTAAGGCGGCAGCACATCTTTAAACACCCCCCACCCCAAGTCTGACTCAACCGCCCCCACCCCCCCCCAAAATCAAACCCTCACTCTTTTCTCCACTTTAAAAGAGGAAGAGGCAGATAATGGCTCCGATCTTCTCACACATCCTGACTTAAAAGCCTGCATAACTTTCCCTTTTTTCTCCCCATCCTCAGGGAAAGAAACCAGAGAAGAAGAACAAAGGATGTCAGATGTGCAGAAATAAAACAGGGTGTCACGCCAAATACAATCACTTCCTTTCTGGTTCAAACAATGTCTGATTTCCTAAGTGCCTTACTGAGGTGTGTTTGAAACAGTAATGTCAGAAGTTTTGTGAATAAATGCATACCAAGTCGGTCACGATATGGATGAATCTGATCACCCAGTCTGCATATTTTTTGCTTTAGATGGACGTGATCTGTTTTGAATCAGCTAATTTAAATTCGGGTTGCTGCGTATCTTATGATCTCAAAAAATTGACCGAAAGTTTCGCAGTAATGGATACTGCCAAACATTTCTGAAGTCACATGATCTCTCCAAGGTGGGGGGGGGAGGAGGTCAGACCTGGACACGAGAATTATACTGAAAATGACCAGCACGCCCCGGCCGTTTTTCTTGTCAATATAGGGAGAATTTTAAATCGCCTTCTAAATTGACAAATTTAAATGGAACTGCCGCCGGAAAGGACCATTTCTGTGCGGGACTGACAAAGGACGGTATGATTAACCTGAGTCCATTAAGGGCGAGTCTGGATCCCGAATATACCAATCGTCTGTTACACCCTGCAGTCCAACGGACACTTGGGGTGAAGGACAAGCCGATTAGACTTGTGTTTCTTAACCCATCATCTGTGCCCAGCTCATTTTTGGCAGGTATTTTTTTTGGGAGGGGGGGCCGGGGGTTGGGGATACAAGGAAAAGGCATCCTTGTCAACACACATAACTTCCCCTCCATTACAGCGCATCTGACATTTTCCGTTGCGATTTGCCATTCTAATTTGTAGCCATTTGGATGTCTAAAGCTGGAAGCACAACTGCGCTAATCTTTATTCATGAGGGTAATTTTTATGATAATCGAATGCCGCATCTTCCTGATAATCTGAAGCTGCAGCGTCGTGTCGCGGAGCCCTATCTGGTGTCAGAAAGCGTTTACTGGAGCTGAAACGATGGTCGGGGTGTGTGTGGGCAGTAATGAGGAGCAGCACCCTAAAATGTCATGTGAAATTAGGACAGGGGCTAACCGCTACCGCTCTCTCTTTCTGTGCTTACAGGCCCACACCTGAGCCTTCTGAGAGCAGCGCTGGATACACTGAGTGGAGGAGAGAAACCAGAAAAGTAGGAAGGGATCGAGAGTAAAGACAGAGATTGGGAAAGAGTGAGCAAGATGAACAGAGTGAGGGACGCAGAGTGATAGAGACAAAGAGAGGGAGTGTTGGACCGAGAAACCATGTGAAAGAGACTGACAGAAATAAAGTGAGAAAAAGAAACAGAGATTGTGAGAAAAGGCTGAGGGAAATACATTCAGGAGGAGAAAAAGTTAAATAAAAAGGGACTGCCCACCAGAGAAGCAGAGAGAGCGAGCAAGACCGTGAGTAAGACAAAGATCAAGAGATGTGCCATTTTGGGATACCCACTTCCACAGCCAACCACTGGAGGGCACTGTTGAGCTGAGGGAGGTGGAGTTAGGAAGAGGACAAATAGAAAGAGGAGTGGTTATCAGAAGGAAAGAGAGAACAGTGGTTTAACCCCTGGGAGATTGGATTTATTACTGACATGAAACCCTGGGGTCGGCAAATCCTCGCACCAGTGAACTTTAACCCCTGGATACTCTCTTTCCCGTTGACATCACAACTCAGTTCGGATTCACAGTTCCAGCCCAGTCCCCAGCACACACCTTCTGCGACATCACAATTCAGTTTGGATTTACAGTACCAGGCGTTTCCCCAGCCTGCACCCTCTGTGACATCACAGTTCATTTTGGATTTACAGTACCAGTCCTGTTCCCAGCCTGTACCCTCTGTGACATCACAATTCAGTTTGGATACAGCATATCAGCCTGGTCAGTTTTACCGTGACTGATAAAATACCAGAGGAAATTTGTCAGGAGTTTGTGGCCTGATAGATATTCTCTGGGCCTGCATTGGGGCTCTGGGGGGTGAATGGGGCGGGGGGGGACTTTTTTGAAGGAAGCATGCCCCCCGTCTCCCTCCCCCTCCGCCCCTCTAAGCTTGGCCTCCTGCCACAAACCCCTGCTTTGACGGGCCCCAGCAGACTCACAAACGCTCGGTCGGACGGACGTGGACCCAGGCGTTTGCGTGGCAGCAGCCATGTGACCTAAGGGCTCAAATTCTCTGCAGGACCTTTTTAATCAAACAGGGCTGTTTCAGGACCAGTCTGAGCGTGCTCAGTCTCAGGAACTCTGCAATGTGTACCGCCCTCTGATGCACTGACTAATTACCACCATCTCCATTGCCCTGACAGACAAAATGCTGGATAATGGCTGTGCCCCAAATCTACATAAAAATGGAAGTAGAGGAATTAGCTTTTTATGAAGACATTTTATAAGCCTTTTTCTGTGCTAACCACAAGTCAAACAAACAAAACAAGTAGAAACACAAAGACATAAATGAAGTGAATCGGAATTTTCTGTTGCCATTGCACCTTGATCAGAGAACCAAGATCTAACTTGGAGGATTCGGAAAGGTTATCCCTTGTCCAGGGGACAGATAGTCTGGCACCATGGTCAGCAAGGAGCCTAACCACCTGCCAAGTGCCACCAGTGCTAATGGGAACTCAGACAAAGCGATGACCGTGCGGTCAGTGCTCCTGAACCGCGACTCTCCAGATATTGAAACGCGGCTGAAGCGCCGACGAAACCGCACCCAGCAAGTGCGCTTCAAGGACTTGGAGGATGGTGTAGGGTCCAATAGGGATGGTGGGCGGCGGTGGTCTGGGGCAGAACAAGGCAGCCCCCACCCTAACCGAAAGAGCTCTGGGGGTGGGGGTCAGAGGGTGACACCCAAGGAGGTGACGACTAATGGGGGATCTGTGGTGGGGGCCGTGCGTGGTGACATGGAGGAGACGATTGGCGCGGTGGCAGCCATATTAGCTAGGGCTCCCCCACATCCACTGACTCCAGGCCCAACTAGGAGAACCTGGGCCCCAGTTCGACCCTGTTCCCTCACCCTGCCCAACCCCCGGAGGCATTGCATGAGCACGGCCATCCAGACCTCCCCAAGCCTCCAGAAACCTCCCCCGCTCTATGCCACTCAAATCCGCAGCCGAAGCTTTGGGGACGTTCCAGGGCAGGATGATGGATTCCAGAGGGGAACTCAGGACTGGGTCGGCCCACATAACCACATACAACCCCTCCGCGATACTCATCAGGATTGCCCCTTCCCTTGTGGCTGCCAGCCCAATCTTTCTACACAGCGACCTCTCATGGACGAGCATCAGTGCCACAGGCCTCAGACTTCAGTTGTAGCATCAACCCAACAGGGGGCGCACTCTAGACCTGCTTCCCACCCCAACAACCGGCAGCCATGCAAGCTGTCTCCCCCATCCTGCCCCCCTACCTCCCCAGTGATCAACTCCAATGGGCCTAAATGCCCTTCCCATCCTCATGGGAGTAAGAAGCGATTCAGTCGAACGGTGAGCGACCCGGGCAAAACTGTGTCCCCCTGCCCCTCGCCCCCACAAACTGAGCTGCCTTTACCACCAGCTTCACCCACCAAATGTGTCACATCCCCACCAAAAACACTATCCTCGGAAATGCTCTCAGAAACGGTGCCAGCAAGAGATGCACCATCGCCTGTCATGCCAGGCCTAAATCAGCTGCCCCCTCCTGCTTCCACCCCTAAGACAGTGCCACATTCTGTTACACCCCCCCAAACTCTGTCACCATGTGCTCTGACCACTCAGACTGTCCCAACATCCAAAATAGTGCCCCATTCGTTACCATCTATACCTGTCACAAAAAGTTCCTCACCCTCCAAAACTCTGCCGTCCTCCTTGTCTCAAACTATCCCACACAGTACCTCGCCCCCCAAAACTGTTCCAAATTGCACCACACCACTAAAAGGTGTGTTATCCCCCACTTCTCACCCACAAACTGTCCAAAGTAATACATTGACTCACATATCTATGGTACCTTTGGCTTCTCATTCACAAAGAGTTCCACATCATACTGTGTCCCACCAAACTATCCTACAAGGTACCTCACCCACCCAAACTGTGCCACCCTCTACTTCACAACCCCAAAATATCCAACATGGTACCTCACCTTCCAAAACTGCGCCTTCTGCTTCTCATCCACAAACTGTTCTAAACCAGACTGAACCCAACCAAACTGTCCCACAAGTCATCTCACTGCCTCTCACAGAGCAGTCCTGCACTTCTCCACTCCAAAATGGTCTGCATAATACCTTGCCCCTCCAAACTGTTCCAAATAGCATTGTGTCCCACAAAACTTTGTTGCCCTCGACTTCTCACCCACAAACTATCCCAAGCAATACCTTTCCTCCCAAAACTGTGCTGTCCTCTGGTTCTCATCCACAAACCATCCCATATCAGACTATGCCACACCAAGCTGTTCAACAAAGCACCACACCCCCTCAAACGGTGATATCCTCTGTTTCTCAGTCCCAAAATGTCCGACATGGTAACTTAACTCACCAAACTGTCCTTCGTGGTACCATAATCCATAAAAATGTCCCACATGGCACCATAACTAATCAAACTGTCCCACAAAGTACCACAACCGATCAAACTATCCCACATGGTTTCTTTACCCACCAAACTAATCCGCATGGTACTGTAACCCATCAATCTGGCCAGCACGGTAACTTATCACATCAAACTGTCCCACTTAGTACCTTAACCCCTAAAACTGTCCCACATGGCTCCATAACCCATCAAACTTTTCCACAAGGTAGCTTAACCCAAATTGTCCCACATGGTACACTAACCCATCAAACTGTCCCACATGGTACGCTAACCCATCAAACAATCCCACATGGTAGCATAACCCATCATACTGTCCCACATGGTAGCGTAACCCATCAATCTGTGCCATATGACGCCTTGCCCTACCAAACTTGCAAGACCCCTCCTCAGGCTCCAAGCACAACTCAGGACTCTTGGAGAGCAGGAGGCAGGGAGGGGGTAAACAGACGAGACCTGCCACTCCCACCACCGCCTCCCCCTCCTCCCCCCTATGCCCCCCGCAAAGAGGGCTGCTGTGTCTCTGGACCCATCCTGCCACCAGAGCCCCCAAAACGGGTGACTGGACTTCCCACACACCCTCAAAGGGCTGGGACCCCCAGTATCCCACAGAAACAGGGCTCTGCCCCCACCCAGACCCCAACCCCGGACCTACCTGGTACCCAGAACACAATCCTCTACGCTGAGCTACAAACAAACATGGCAAGCAACACCGGAAACACTTTTGGTAATGTACCCAACACACTTGTCAATGACCACAAAATACCTGGCAACATGCCTAGTGACACTCACACCACACCCAGGAGCACATCTGGGAACACCTACAGCATACCAAGCAACACTCGCAATACCCTCAGCAATACCCAAAACACTCCTAGTAACACAATGTCAAACACATCAGGTGATGCATTAGGAAACAGGAATACACTAAGCAAAACACCTGGGGTTGCAACAGGCAACATGCCGAGCAGCTCACCCAACAAGAACCCGCCTGGTAGTGCCACCAGCAATGATTCAGGACACTTGCCCAGGAATACATCGGGAAAAAACCCTGAAAACATACTGGGCACTACCCCAAGCAATCCTCACACACCGGCGCCC
This sequence comes from Gymnothorax javanicus, assembly GCA_029692085.1. NCBI lineage: Eukaryota > Metazoa > Chordata > Actinopteri > Anguilliformes > Muraenidae > Gymnothorax > Gymnothorax javanicus. Next base: position 181,631,177 of record CM056194.1, on the reverse strand, counting down.
GAAACTTGGGCCCCATCGCAGAACAGGTCTGTAGATCCGGAGCTCACCCCTGGACAGGCTGAAGCACTCAGACAGGTGCAGCAGCTATTGGGGGGGTTAGTTTCGGGGGCGCGTGGGAAGCTTGAGTTGGCGAAGGCTCGGGAGAAGCTACTGGGGGCCCAGGACTCCATGCAGGACATCGGGACCCTGCAGACCCAGCTACATAGCCTGGAGGGGGTGCTTGAAACCAGCCAGAATACCATCAAAGTGCTGCTGGATGTCATCCAGGACCTAGAGAAGAAGGAGGCCGAGAGAGACGGGTGAGTCCCACGCTGTTCCATTTACCTTGAAGTTTCTCCAAAGTTCCTCTTGGCAAATTTACCACAACATACTGAAAATATCAAAACCTCCTGACTTTATCCTGAGGTGTAGGATTTCTCATTCGCAAACATTTGATCTATAACCACTTGCTGGTATCATGCAGTAGGTCACAAATTCTAAAAGAGCTTCCAGAAGAGCTGGGTTGTCTGCAATCTCCACTCCAGTGCTGCAACGGCACTTGCTAATTTTGAGTCTGCTAATGGTATTACAGGTTGTTGTCCAGGAAAAAACCTAAATGCTGGCTTGGGGAGGATCAGTGTGATCCGAGATGTGACAAGGTCCATACGTGTGGGAGAATGTCCTTGTGTTCTAATAGTTCTTAGTCAAGCAAACTGCATGTCAAGCTAACTATCAAAATTAATTTCAAGTCTTAGCCATGTGTGTCCATGCTGATTACAAGGCATGAATATGACAGTTTTCTGAAAAGACCTCATTGCTCTTTAAACAAATCATCTTTTCTGCCTTCGAGCCCTGCAGCTACCAGTGCATTAGCATGGTGACACATTAGCACGATGGCAGGAAAAATGGCCATCAAGGCCAAAAACATGTTTGCAAGACAAAAGGTAATATTTGCTCAATCCTGGAGCCATCTCACAAAATGTGGACGTCAGTCACTTGAGAAGCAATTTAGTCTTTGCTTCTATTTGTTTTATTTTCGATTTGCTTATGGGAGTGCTCTCAAAATGCTTTTAGAGAGCATTTTTCTGGCATAGAATTACAAACCCGTTGAGTGTTTTGAAGCTCTGCCGTGACTGAGTCAGGATAAGTGCGTAAGCAATCCACCGACGGTTGCCTTAATAGGTAAATCTGGCAATGTGGATGCAGCAGGAAAAATTCAAAGACTGTTTTGTGCAGGAGACAGAGCCTGATGTGGTGAGACCCAGACTGATAAAGTCAAGAATAAAAGCACAAATCAATGGATCGCTCTTGACGAAACCATCAATTTTGACTTGGAAAACCAGGATAAAAAGCACAGATAAAGCTAAGTCCTTCCAAGGAGAATGTGAAAGGGCCTGAAGTCTTTTTCACTCTTCTCAAAATAACCTTTCTCAACAACCACAAAACAAGAGTGAAAAATCCTTAGATAACAAAAGCCTGTCCCTTTACAATGATGTGGTAAATTTCAGAACCAGTTAAAAAATGTTAATTCCTCAGATGGAAAATGATTTGCACACGACTCTGAGGCATTCTTAACCTTGTTTGGTGTAGTGATACAGACTGTATACATCTGGAATGTTCTTAAATGAACACTTTAGTGCATTAATACTCAGAGTTGGAAGCAATGGAGCTTTAAATCCCTGACTGGTGGAGAGTGGAAAATATACTCCAAAGAAATCTGTTCTTCAATAGGTTAATCCAGGCAAGGATATAGAGAATCAGGATTAGTTTTGGGAACTTCGGCGGGAGAGAGGCGAGGCTGTGAGCCTGTTTTTATACCTGGTGATTTCACTTGCTGCATTATATTCAGCATATTTTTTTTTATTGCGCTTTCCATCCTGTCACCATAATTTCAAATCCCCCGGGAGCTCTATAGTGCTGATAAGAGTGAGAGAGAATGGGAAGAGAAAGAGATGGATGTAGAGGAGAGAGAGAAGGACAGTCTAGAGTGGAAGAGAAAGGAATGAACTGCTCGGAAAATTTGTCTTTAGATCTATCCATTTCAGCGCGGCGATGTTTAAAATGCTCCGAGTTCTCCATTGTGCTGATTTTACAGAGAGAGGCTGCAAGCGCAAGAGGATCGAGAGACTGTAACAGGGTGAAAGGTCTTCATTAGATCTATTGAGCACGCTCACTCTCCGTCATTACACTCAGACAGGGTAGATGAATCATACAGGATGCGTTGGTGGCCTCTGGATGTGAAATGGGCCCAGCTGAGACCACCAGGTTCAATCGCATTGCTGTCTGCTCTCCTACACTGGTGATTGAACCGCACATCCCGACACGCGGTGCTACACGTGCTCACACATATGCAAAGCTGAGTACTGTATATGGAGAAGATTAGATTGAAGTCATGACTTAATCATCACCATTGAGATTTGCTATATTGGCTATAACCAAAACCGCCTGCCATGTTGAATGCCGTATACAAGGAGAGACTCACCGTAACATCATAACTTCCATCCCTCATACTTGCTTGTACTTGTGCTGTCAATGTTGAGAGTTCCCAGTGGTGTTGTTTCTTCATCATTTGTCCAGATCCAGGTGCATTTTCAACTCTGTTAATGAGCCTTGGCTTCCCTGTAAAGAACAACAATATGCCAACCAGGCTACGGGCGCCGTATAGCATTTTTGTTTGTGCCCATCCAAGGGCTGTTGCCACCATGTGACATTACGTTAGAGCAGAATTGGTGAAATTGCTCATCTTCCCCATATCTTCACACCTGAATATGACCTGAAAAGCAAAGGTAATGGCATTCTTGAACCATACAGTAAATATCCCAGTGAACATTCAACTCCAACAGAGTTTATTTGAGTCCAAGATGGCTTGGTTGGTCTCATATAAACTCTACAGAAGTTTAATTAGCACTGGGATTTTTGCTGCGGACCTGTGACATGGCCAAGTCTTGAGCTCCAGTCTCATGAGAGTTGAGAATGCAAGGCAAGGGACTGTGCAGCCAATCAGAGTACTGGAGCAATGATGTGTCATCAAACTCTGCAGCCAGAGCTAAAACGGTGACACCCTTCAGATGGGGCAGCCAATCGGAAAACTGAAACCGCCAAGCATTGTCAAATCATCCAGCCAATCAGTGAGCTGAAATTGCGGCACGTAACTGGGCAGCTCGCAAGGAAGGATAGTTTGTGCAGCTGCAGTAGAGCACTTCCTGAGGGGAATGTGTTATGACTCAGCCCTATTTTACTCCATTAATTTTTTTCATCAGCATTAACTGAACCAAAAAAAAAAAAAAAAAAACAAAATGGGACAGAGCTCTGGAGATAGTCACAAAGCCACTGTATACCAAACCAAAACAATACTCCCCACATGCTTCTTCATGAAGTTGGATGTGACCCCAATGCACACATTGGCAGGTGGAGCCCAGGGCACATCCCATCGTTCTCTCTGTTGCTATGGAGCAATGCGTCAGAGTCTGCCAGTAAGACTTTAACCATGGCCTCTAAACCTGCTTTGAAAATTAATTCCAGCATATTTTCCCGCATATCACGGGGTTTACGGAGCACTGTGCTGTGAAATCCTCTCCTGATGCAGCTATCTGAATTTTGTGCCCCAGATTATTCCAGAAAATGCAAATATGTCCACGTGCAGCCAGCAAGCACAGATCGGTAGGCCTCCGGCAAACATTACCACATGAATACAGGCACACACCCACACATACATTCATATGAAGCGGGCGCATTTTTCTGAGGCAAATTTCCGGCGCTCCATGCCAGTCAATGGAAACTTTAACTGAAAATGTGCAGTCATTCATTCTTTTTTTTAGAAGGAAAATGTGATTTTTTTTGTCTATCTTCCTGTGAGATCATTTCACGATAGAGGAATGAGGAATCAGGATTGCAAACGCACACCTATAGACACGCACAAGAACACACACTCACGCACACCAAAGTTCTTATCGCATGGAGTGCAGAAAAAAATAGTGGGTTCAAATTTTTAATAAATGGTGATTTTATTAGCAATTTTTTCATTATACCTATGGCCCATTCAAATCCCCCACCCCTGAACCACGATAAAATTTGACTGAATTAAGAAATTAAAGGCACTAAGGGTCCCATAGTATTCAGGGAGGGATATAAAAAATTCCTTGCAATGCTGAAATGATGAAGATGGACCGAAATGAATAATTAAGTGCAAGTTAGTACAACTGTACATCCTTTTCATGAAGTGAAAGAATGTAGAACGTATTGCGAGGAGAGTAATAATTAAAAATAAAGCATAAAAAAATAAAGACAAACTGCTAATGAAACGGGCATGAGAGGAGGGACGCACTTCTCTTAAAGGGGCATTTTTCTCTTCAACTGAGCACAAATGCTTCCACAAAAGACATAAATGAAAGTTCTGCGCATTTATTTATTTATTTTTTTTTTCTTTTTGAAAAGGCTAAAATAATAAGAACCGTTAAAAGCCGAGTGGGAGCTGAGTCAGCTCAAGACTCCGCAGGAAACCCGCGGCCCTGCATTTAGCCCCGCCCGTTGAAACAATTAACTCCTGCTGTTGCCATGGAGATCTGGCATCCTGCTGACTATGGGGAAGTTCCCTCAAAAAACATGCAGGTGTATCCAATACGCTGTCCCCCCCGCCCAACACCCAACACCCCCAACCCCATTCCCGAGCCCCAAACTCCCCCAAAACGCCTTTGGCAAACGCCTCGAACAGCGTGCTGGATGGCAATTATCCAGAACATTTGAGCACTAATCTCCCAAAATGCCTGCAGAGGTGTACATAAATACCAGAGTGAGGGGGCTGGAATTACAGCAAACACTTCACAATGCTGTGATGTTTTTACTAAAGGCCTGTAGCACCAAATTAGGCAATACCTTTTTAAAATTTTGTTCACTCCAACATTAATGAATCTTAAATAGATTTATGATGGAGAGCGGAGAATTTTTGCTCGGCATTACCAGAAGTCTTGCTGCCGATGCCAGTAACAAATATCCTGTTGAGCGAAATTCCGTGATCTTTGCCAGCGCAACCGCCTTCTTAACACGACTTGTGAAATGAGCCATCGGTTTTAATTATGTATGCTGTAAATTATTATGAATCAATGACTGCAGCACTCTAAAATGTAATGGAGAGATGAGCTAACAGTATAAGAGCTAAATGCCCTCCCTTGCTAAAGACTCCATCCATTTGTATTGAATCTTTATTTCATTAGATTACAGGCTTTTATAAAAGCCTCTCATCCACACTGGCTCATGCCACTTTAACTCTTCTCAGAAACGATCAGGGCCAGAATTACTTGCTCCATTGCACCTTAGCTGCCCATAAAAAAAACAATACAGTCAATAATCCACATGCTAAGTTCAAAAACATGAGAAAATATGCCACAACTTCAATAAATGTATTCTTATATATTTAAATGTTTCTTGGCAAATAATCTTATCAGGCAAACCGCAGATGTTAAAAATATTGGCACCCCTGTATTTGCCATAATTGGAGACAAAACTAAACGAAAATGGATAATTAACTCATTCCCTACGGCAAGCCACTGCCAACGCTGCGACAAATTCTACCATTCCCTATGGTAAGCCGGTGCCAGGGGCGTGGATGACCATTCGCAGTCCGATGAAAACATGAAATCAGTTGACGATCGCGGTCATGGGCCACCGGTACTTCAATACTTTATATTGCGTAATTTTCGGGAAAAGTATTCCGTAGAAACTCGAAATTTTATATAAAAGTATTCCGTAGGGAGTGAGTTAATACTAAATACTTAATTTTAAAAACAAGTGTAAATTTGCGATAGCTGTGACTACCCATGTGCATGCCTCCAAGTGTGCTGTGTTCACACACATACACACACACAACGTCACAAACACTTGACTTCCATGGCACGGTTCAGCCTCGCAGGTAGAAATTTATGGTTGTTATAGTGCGGACACAGCTTTTGCGAACCAATTTTTTTAGGGATCAATGAACTGGGGGATTTTTTTGTTTGAGATTTTTTTCTCAACAACAAACAGTACGTCGTAGTCAGAGTAATAAGGTGCTTATTGCTCCGGTAAGAGATTCAGGGCTCTTTTTTGTGCTTTCACAGAGACACATGTGGTGGTAACATTATGCACAATTTCGTCAATCGCAAATGGCAGTTTATTTCCTAATTCACCAAATCAATGTCGCCTAATTCGGTAATTTTTTGCTCTGGAATAAAGCCATTTGCATCACACTGGGTTGGGCAGCGCAAAAGGGGGTGTGTCTAAACATTCCAGTCTGCGGAGATTTTCGCAAATAAAAACATTTTTTATGCCATTTTTTTCTTCTCTTTCTAATTTTCGCATTCGTTATGTGCCCAATCACTAATGCCTTCAAAATGTGAATATCCTCTTTGTGAGGGGAAAAATACAAAGAATTAACTTCAGGAGTTATCACTTTTATCTTCACATCACATCATTAAACCGCTTTCTATATTGGAGCGCCCTTCTCGAGAAGATCCAAATGAGACAGTGGTACTGCAAGCAAGGTGCTTGTTCTTCACCCGGCAAATTTTCTGCTTTGCTCTGTCATGAATGCACTGGGTTTAAAGACAGTGACAGCGGCAAATCTGATAGGTCTTAATGGAGTCAAACCACCACCACACTCACAGGTAATTAATTTGTCTTAGACCATCCCTTTCGACAACAAGCCAACACAATATCGTTGCCTACTGTCACAAAATTACCAGAATGGAGTCAGACAGACCCAGTTTTTGATCTGCAATACCATAAGCACATGTATTGCTGACTGCATTCAAATTAGGTTGTCAAATCAGGGCCCCAACAGTGTGTGCATTGTTAGAGAAGTGATCTGGTGAATGACCCTCCGGGTGAGTGATATGATTCATAAGTTGCCTGAATCCGATAATCTTCAGCTCTCAAAAGTCCCGACAAGAAACAGTTCATGAAAGACGCTTTGGCTAAAATATAGGATGCTGGTTTAACTGACATAAAATGACAGAGAAACTGCTGAGTTCAATTATGCCTCCCACTAGAGTTTACTACAAATGGTTCATGAATTATGAATGCATAGGTGGCAAAATTATGTGCCTGCTCATGTGTGTGTCTGTGTGTATCTGATCTTCTCAGTCAAGCGATCCACTTTTGACTCATGTGTCCATAGAGCATCATCCTAGAAGGCTATAGGATCATGCAAGACGATTATTATTTCCTGAATGTTGATGTGAGAATCGTTCTTAGCTTTGGTTTCCACCTTGCAACCCTCCCGCGAATACCAATTTCATTCTTATTGTTTTATTATTTATTTATGTATATAACACTTTTCACAGACAAGTGTCACAAAGTGCTTTACAGACATACAAAAGACAACAGTAAAAATGTAGCAATAGATAAAAATAACAAAATACATACACAGGAAGCTAAGAAAACAGCAGTTATACCAATGAAAGACAGCATCTTAATCAAACGCCTGTTTGAACATGTAAGTCTTTAGTTGACATTTAAAAGATTCCACAGAGTCAGTAAACCTAAGGGCATGGGCAGTGCATTCCATAAGGTCGGTGCTATGACCATAAAAGCTCGGTCACCACGTGTTTTGAGGTGAGTGCAGGGGACAGTTATTGTTGAATCAGGGTCAATCACTTATGTTGATGGTAGAGACCAGAAGTTCCAGGAATGTGGTCTTAGGATCTTCTCGGACTCTCTGATGGTGCGGAAACTGCATTCTTATTGAATTTTTGCAGTCGGGCAACTCTTGGTTGAGCCAGGATTCACCACTGTTCCAAGCACTATAAATTCAGAAAAGGGCATTGATTGAAAATGTCCAAAATGTTATGTAGACTTTGGGCAGTAGTAACAGACATGTGAAAATGGCCAGAATGTTGTGCTGCTGTAGTCCTATAAGCTCGACTTCTATCGTGGCACAGTGTCCAGAGACGGTGGTATTGGAGTCGACAGCAGCAGCGGGGTAATAATGCTGTTTTTAAGTCGAGAGGGTGTTGTGACCAGATTGGATTCCAGCACTGTACAACAGAAGAGTAGGTGGCTGATATCACTATGTGTGAATTAATTTGCCTGTGTGATATTGTATGTGTGTGTGTGTGTGTGTGGGAAGGAGTGAGCAAAAGAGAGTGATAGAGGGAGAGCAAGTTTGGGAGTGGGAGAGAGAGAGAGCGAGAGAGAAACAGGGAAAAAGATTTGTGCCAGCCTGCTCCCTCTTCTCCTCCGGCAACTGCGCAAACACACACACACACACACACACACACACACACACACACACACACACACACACACACAAGCACACACACACACACACACACACAGATGCTCTCCTATAGCCCCTTAAGTTCCTGAGTGTTTGTTTGTTTGTTCATGTGGGATGGCAGCGATTTATAAAGGGTTAGACACACAGCGCTTGGGGCTAGCTTCGGGTCAGATGGAGTGTGTGTGTGACTGAGTATGAGAGTGGGTAGGTGTGTGTGTGTGTGTGTGTGTGTGTGTGCCCAGTGGATTAACAAACTGTTTCTGAGTCTGTATGTATGAGTGCGCAGAAAAATGTGTCAACAGTTCTTGTTAATGTGCCAAATTTCTGCAAACACCTGTGTCCTATTACAAAGAACCACTTTAGTGTAAACAGCCTGCAATATAAAAACAACAAAAACGATGCCAGAGATGGATTTTAACAAGAATCAGTCTGAGCCTCTGGATCTCCGTGAATCACCGCGGGAATAGCAGAAAGTCGCAAAACAGGACAGATGGGCAGAGGAACAGACCTTTCGCCCAGGTGTCACGATAGAGGAACAGACCTTTCGCCCAAGTGTCACGACAGAGAAACAGAACTACCGCCCAGGTGTCACGATTGAGGAACAGACCTTCCGCCCAGGTGTCACGATAGAGGAACAGACCTTCCGCCCAGGTGTCACGATAGAGGAACAGACCTTTCGCCCGGGTGTCACGATAGAGGAACAGACCTTTCGCCCAGGTGTCTTGATAATACGCCATATTCTCACCACATGATGGTACCATCAGATAGCTCACTGGCTGACACAAAATGTGTCAAGAATGCCGATAGAACGTTCTGGTTTGACCACTGCTTGTGTGAGAACATTAGTACGTTTGCTGCATTCTTGAATAGACATCAAAAAACAACCGTAGAAACCATTGTTGTTCTAGAAAACCTATTATAAAGCATGTTTTAACTCAGGAACTAATTTGACTACCCTGACCTTGCCGACAGCTGATCAACAGGTCAAAGTGATCTCTGGTTTTGGACTGAGGTGTGCTTTGGTGGGGTTTGATTGAAAAACCATACGATGGTAGATCTCCAGGAACCGGGTTGGGCAGCTCTGCTGTAGCTGATGAGTGAAGTCTGCTTTGTTTGGGTTGGAGTGGAAAGCCCTTATTCATCAGTGTCTGAGAACATATGTAAATGAAATATATTTAAAACCCACATGAGGCCCGAGAAAGAGGCACACACATTCAAAACATTTTGAGTACAAGTGCGCTCGCCGTTCATGTCTCCTGAAGACCATCATTTCATTGCGATACACTTTTTGAGGAGATGTGCCGTTTGGATAATGTTATCTGAGGCGGCACATTCACCAGACTCCTTTCCAAGGTTCAAAACAAAACCCAAAGTGGCCTCAGGCTCCAGAGATCGATTCCCGTTGCCATGGCATTTATGAGTAAAGCCATTCAAACCATTCATTTCTTCTTCTGCTCAGGATGACTCACCTGCCTGTCTGTGTTCTGACTGTCTGCCAGAGGATCTGAATTAATCTCAGACAGTCAGAGTTCAGAGCTGTGTCTCTGGGGAGAAGATCTCTCTCACACCCTTAGTTCATGTCTCATTTCTATCTCTCCCTTTCACACACTCTCTCTCTCACCATTTCAGTCTCCCCCTACTTATCCTGATGGTCTCCTAAGTGACCAGCGATGTGCCCATATATTTACACACTTTGCCTGCTCTTACAAGCCACCCCACGAAAAAATAACGACTCTCTAACACCCACCCCACTCTGCCCAAACTCCCTCTCTCTGTCCCTCTCCCTCCATCTGACTCCCTCCATCAACCTCCCTCCGCATTTCTCTCCTTCCTCCGTCTCTCCATCAGTCAATCTTTTTTATTTTCCTCTCTCTCTCTCTCTCTCTCTCTCTCTCTGGCCCACTTTTTCCTTTGTCGGTAGCAAATTATTTTTCATCTCTCTGACCTCGTCTTTGTCCATGTTGATCTGTCCACTGTCACTCTTTCTCCCTGCTGATGAGGGATAGAGCCTTATCCACGGGCCAGAATGCTGTGGGGTTACGTCTCTTCAAGTGTGTTTGTGTGTGTGTGTGTGTGTGTGTGTATGAGTGAGTGTGTGTTAGAGAGAGTGTAAGCAGTTAGTGTATGTGTGCGTGTGTGTGTGTGTGTGTGTTCCAGAGCAGCTCTCCTTTGACAGCAGTGTAATTATCCGCTTCTCGCTCTGCTGCGGAACGTGCGTGAGACAGATGACAGGCTGATGACAGACCTACCGGGAATCACATCAACATCACATTACACCATAAAGAGCACGGGCGCATCGTCGCTTCTTTATCGCACGCAATTACGCGTCCCCGGATAACTGCGCATCGATCGCACCGGCTCAGGCAGGCAGTGAGCTGCAGGTTGTTGCAGAGCACGAGCCACAATCCATCCTCACTCTTAATGAAGTTAAAATACGTGACGCGACACGGGGAACGTAATGTGCTGTCAGATCGGAACATGGAGGCCATAAGTCTGCATTGGCTGCGCCGACAGCCCGTTCGATTTAATGAGGGCCTTAAACTGAATTGTGGCAGTATCCCTTTAAAAATTAATATTTCCAAATTGACATCCTACTTTCTATGCACAGGTCGGAGGAAACATACAGAAATTCCAACCCCCTTCAACCCCCCTTATCCGCGACCAAAGTTTGTTTTGGTTCGCTCCACTCTTGCAATCCCACGAGGAACCCAAAAATCATCATCAGCTTTCACCCGTCTGACTGATGGTCAGATGCCTCTTGAAAATGAAGGAAGCATCACTTTGTTGAGTGATATTTCACTTTGTTCAATTCCATTTGAGAACTGTGGATTTTTATCAAATTAAAATCCCTGATTAAAATTCTGCAGTACGAGCCACACAGACACAGACACACACACAAAGATCTGATATCACACCACCAATGTGTGTGGAGTCATTTTCAATAGAATAGCATAAGGCGCGCTGCCAATACCCGCTAAAATATCTCTAGAATCTTTTTTTCATAAGTTTTTGGGATGAAGACGTAAAAGAACAAAAGCACAGAAGGAGAACAGAAGCGAGCGGGCAACGAAAACGGTATTTTCACAGACGGCTCGCTCCCGGCCGCACACAATGGGAATTGGACGTGTCCTTTCAAGCTTCGTCTGAGGGGATCTGGTGTTATTACCCGCTGCCTTTGTCGTGCAAACAAAGCCCACAGTAATTAAAAGTTCCACGCGGAACGAAGAAGGGAAGCCACCGACCGCTCGCGCACGCCGGCTGCCCGTTAATTTTAAGCCGTCAGCGTTCCAGTCTTAAATTACTTACGTGCGCATTACACTACGCTGCATATTTGCTGAACAAAGCCCGTCATCTGGCTGGCGGGGAGCGGAGTAATTCCTGCTGCCTCGAAAAAATTATAGACCAGCCTCCGTTTTCCAGGTTTTGTAAATAACTCGAGCGACGTGGGTGGGAGAGGCAATCAGTTTTCCGTATTTGAACCCGCAACTACCTCTATGCCAATGCACCAGTTTGGATATTCTCCCCGCCCCCCATCCTTTATGCCCCCAGTACGTTGAAACCACCTGGTTTCAACATAGGCCTTCCAGTTCCAGATTACTCCCTTTCAGATCAAATCGAATTACAATTGTGGGGGCAGGAATGCACTTTTATTAAACTCGGTGGGGTAACCTGAAACTAACTCAAGGTTACCGGGGAGGGATGTTGAATGGGGGGGTAATCTGAAACTGTTGTACCGGCACTAACCGGACTAACCAAGCCTAAAGAAAAAAAAGTTGCCTTTAGGATTTAAATCAGCAAATACTTAAGAGCCTATGATTGAATCTTCACTGAAGTAATGAATATGTTTCAGCTGGCAATAATTCTTTAACCCTGACTGATGCAGTGTGGAGTCTTTCATTTCTTAAAGGAGCAATATGTAAGTTTGTGGCCAAAACTGGTAGTGCAATCTCATTCAAAATAGTGCAGAGCGCAGTATCCCCTCCTCCTCTCCCCCAGACGAGAGGTTGCCAGCTAGGTTGCCGGATCCAGCAAGAATGTCTACTACACGGAGCTACCATGGCTACGTTTCAATATCACCAATGATTTGCTCTGACAGGGTTGTGTTCAGTTCAGAAAATAGAGACGAATGACTAACTAACTTTAGCAATGGTCATATTGGTCAACTTGCTCGTCACTCTTCTGTGTGGATAGCCCACTAAAGTCCATACTATAATATGCGTAAAGAATGAATGAGGACTCATTTGACCGATGTACTGTCTCAATTACATTTCATATTGTCATAATGGCTGTGCTAATGTTGGAACGGTTTCCACAGCGTCTCAGCATAAAGCCAGAGAAACGGACTAATAATGCATTGCTAATCTTAGCAATGGAGAGCCACGGTTACCTTTATTTCTCAAACAATTTGTTACCTAGTCAATTCGATGACCCACCTGCATACGCACTAACGTACCATGAACGAACATACATAATGTTATTCGACTGTAGAGAATATTTGAAATGTCCGTACCTACATTAAATTGAATTAAGTTGGCCAAACTTAGCTGAATCTTACGAGCCCAGGAGAAAATTAGCAACTTCGGCGTCGGTCTTAACATTCTTCTCCGCTTTCAGCCGTCTCCATCTTTCAAAGGCATGTCCTATACAGATCCTGGTTTTGTTTCTGACTTTGTCATGACGTATTTCGGAATCATAACGAGGCCTTTTAGGTTTAGTATTGTCAGACATTTGTGCTCCGAAACGCTGGTAGCTGCAGCTCAGCAGTAACTGGCAACCTGGATGCCAGAATGCTATGGACTTCGTGATTGGGAGATCGGTGGAGGGCGGCGCAACAGGCCAAAACACAAAATGAAAACATCAACATTAGTTGTGGGCTGCAACTTCGCTTTTGTAATGAGAATATTCTGGCTGGACTACTGTTGTCAGTGATAATGTGAGGATTACGCCAGGAACCAGAAGCGAGAACCAGTGAATGCAAAAATGGAGGCTTTATTTCTGAAGGGGGGGAAACCCCCAACAGAGCAGGCAACGGTACATTGTCCACAATCCAAAAATCAGAATCCAAAGGGCGAAATCCAGAACCGTAAACAGGGCACCAAAACAAAAATCGTAGTCAGACAAAAGAGGTTCGATACACTGAGAATGTGGCAAAGTACAGGGAATAGGCAAAAATCGAAAAACGAGGACGGTCCAGTCAGAAAGGTAATCACTATGAAAACAAGGCGAGAGAAGCGTGGCAAAAGGAGAACGTTCTGACAAAGAACTGCTGTGAGAAGACTCCTAATAAACACTCATGGGAAGTCACATGCTTAACAAGACACAAGTGCAAGAAGACAGACTGATTACAAAGGAGGGAACATGAGGGAGAACCTAATCACATGAAATAGGCAACTGCCAAAACGCGGAAAGGGATCACGAGACAATCCTATGGCAAAACATACAGCTCCGGTTAGGGAGTTCTAATGTGCACAGATAATGAGAGGCAGGACAGAGTGGAGCAGGTGCGGAGGATCCGCTGAAATGCAGCAAAGATTAAGAGAAGGCAAGAGGCGGAGACTAGAATAGGGTGAATGCTGAGAGCTTGTTAATCAATTAGTAAGTGCAGCTATACAATCCCTGGTGCTCGTTAGTAAGTTAGTATTATATACAATGTTAGTCTGGTTAGTATCTTAACAAAATAATAAACTGTTAGTATGGGTTAGTAAAATAGCAAAGTAAGGTGAAGGAAGCAAACGAGACTAGAAGGAATGGTGGAAACCCAGGAACCATTAAATCACCTAAGCATGTGACACGCAGGACTGGGGAATGAGCTGTAGTAACAAAAGACCAGACAGGGGAGACAAAGTGCAAAGAAGGGCATGGTGGAAAACATGAACCGGACTATATACAGAAATATGGGTAATGGCAAAAATGGCAAGACATGGCAGAAACAAAACATGGCATGGAACAACCTAAACAGAACATGGCAAAACAGAACAGACATGGCAAACTGACAGAATCATAACAGATATGAGTATTTGAAATTAACATCATTCCTTAATGTCTGGTGATATATCAGGGCCATATCATGATTAATCAACATAAATTTCTTACATATTGCTCCTTTAAACATCTGTGCCAAAAACCTCATCTCATGGTCATGGAAAAGATGTTACTGTGTTTCAGGTGGGGTAAATTATTGACCTGCCTCAAGCAAACAGAATAACTAAGGAAATGGCTGAAGTCACAGGAATTGGATTAAGAACTCTCCAATGCATTATTAACTCCATTTAATGTCTTTGAGAAGCACTGGAGAGGACTTCAGTGAGTGGTCTGACTCTCCCATTGTCAATAAAAGATCATTTCCAAAAATTAATGCAACTCTCCGTGGAAATAAACATTGCAACATTGCAGAAAGTTGTCAAAATAATGCCACGATGAATGTGTGCCTTAGTCAACGCTAAAAGCAGTCCAAGAAAATATTAGAGCAAGTAACTTTTTTTTGGATGGGCAGGAGAGTTTCCGTTGTGCAGCCAACGGGTAGTGTACAGTTGTAATCATATATCCTGACAGATAGCTCTGTTTTCTCGAAGGCCTCTGTCGGGAAATTTTTGTGCACGTGTACAAAATCAACTATTCCTACCATCAGAACTCGAAAGTTCAGAAGCGATGCACTTCAAAAGTTGACAATATCTGAGAGTTTTTCATGTGGCAAAGATTAATTAACGTGGCACATCAGTTGTCTCAAGAGCTCGTGTAGACTGATGTCATCTTCTCTAGATGATGCATCATTGCTGAAATCAGAATTGTTACAACTTCAAATTCAATCACGTATTCATTGTGTAATTTGTACTAAACTGTATAAGTTGATTCAATGCCTAAAACTGAGAAAATATCCATGCAATTGTTGTTATAATACACAATTATTTTGAAATCACTAAGCAAAGTGCTGAAGCACAGATTTTGTGAAAATTCCAAGACCAATTTATAATGCTTTATTTGGGTCATGAAAGGGGTCAATTAAATTTTTTCATTGGTCGGTCAGCATTTTCAGCCAAGGGCTGTCATGTGACTAAATCTGTAATGCAAGTATTAAGTACATGGAAGGCTCACATGCATTTAACTTAACCCTCCTGTTATTTTCTGGGTCAATTTGACCCGACTTAATGTTCAATGTCTACAAAAACATGGTTAACATACTTTTTTCAGCAAAATTTTTTCCATAACTTTACAAGCAAAACATGAATTTAACTCAAAAAAAAAAAAAAAAAAAAATAATGTTCTGTCAAACCGTTATGTGCATCGGTGTTGTTTGGGTCATTTTGACCCCAGAATCAACAAGAGCACTCAGAGAGCGCAGCACCTCCGCCTAGGGCCCTAATCTCTAACCCTTACTCTAACCCCAAACCCTAACCCTAACCCTAAACCTACCCCCTAACCCCTAACCCGGATCACTCCCAAACTCAAATGAATTGGTCTTTGTGTCATTTCTGACCTTCACTGAGCTGGACTCGCGAGAGCCCATACCTCCGCCAGCATGGCTGGATTTGAATATTGGCCTATATCTCAGCTGTACTTTGGCCTAGATATGCCTAAATTTAATTACTTGTTCCTCTTGTGCTACTTAAACATCCTGCAAAGTTTGGTTAAAATCTATGCAACCGTTTTTGAGATACGTATGTTGCTAACAGACAGACAGACAGACAAACCAACCATCCAACCAACACCGGCAAAAACATACACTTCCTTGGCGGAGGTGAATTATTACATAAAACCATCATGTTGATCTGGTTTTTGTAGTGTTGCCTAAGACTGAGGGCATGTTAAAATTAATTTCTCATTCATTTCACTTTTGGTCTCATTCATTCTGCTATAATCATGTAAAATCGATGCTTGACGTATAGGGGGAGGATAGGGGGAGTCTTGTTTTATTTACTTGGCCATTAAAATGGTCAGTAGAAAAGCATAAATAAGCTGAGAGGAGAATGGGTAACAATTTCAGTTACAAACATCTTAAGCAGTTGTTCGTTGCGGGGACCAAAGTGACCTCAAACCAAAAATGGTTTATTAACTCGAACATATTTCTGATAGGACCACTTCGTCAAAAAGGAAATATTTATTGCAGCGTACAGGCATACAATCATACATTGAGTTTGGCGACATGGCTCTGTTATGAGAGATCCCTGCCCGTCCGAACGAGAAACCGAAGGCAGGGAGCTGCTAGTAATCCCCCAACAGAACCCCAACAGAAACGTTAAGCAGTAGATGCATAGTGGTCACCCGGCGGCTGACAATTTCTCTTGAAGCCGATACAAGGGAAATACACAATATGAGTGTGCTATGTGTTGTGACAACCCGGCGGCTGGCACAATTTCTCTTGATGCCAATACAAGAGAAATACACTATATCAGAGTACGACGTGTCGTGACAGCCCGGCGGCTGGCACAATTTCTCTTGATGCCAATACAAGAGAAATATTTTATACGAATTGTATTATGTGTAGTGACAACCCGGCGGTTGGCATGATTTCTCTTGATGCCGATACAAGAGAAATATACTATATGAAGTATATTATGTATCGTGACAGCCCGGCGGCTGGCACAATTTCTCTTGATGCCGATACAAGAGAAATATACTATATGAAGTATACTATGTGTAGAGATAGCCCGACGGCTACCTTAATTTCTCTTGAGCCATTTCAGGAGAAATATGCTACAATATGATCTAACGTGTCAGCAAGCTGATACAAGTATGATGAAATGAGATGAGCTTTTTTTATATACATTAATTAAGGTGAGAGTGGTGATGAATGAGATGGCGTAGAATAGTGTTGTGACGCTGATACCCTGACTATGTGACTGGAAGAATTCTAGACGACACGTGAGCAGAAATGTGTGCAGGAGTGGAGATTAGAGTGTTATGTTTAGGGCATGCAAACATTGCAACAGTTAATTACCAGACATATCTTACAACATTTTGCTCATTAATTTTGCGGCTCCATAATGTCCTTGAATCCAGGGTGAAGGTATCGATTATACGCCAAAGACGACCAATGTCCCATGGCCTTCAGTGTCGAGACAGACGCAACGGAAGCGGCGGTTGTGTTGCTCCAATATGGAAGGAGTGGAGAGTGTGGAGTTGAGGGGAGAGGCCACAGCTAGAAAACTAGGCAAAGTCGTGCAGCAAACCAGGACCGAGAGATGGGTCTCCCGGCTTCCATGAGGAACAGATGTAGTTCGCTGGATATACTCCATGGACCAGACTGTTCCGATGGTGGTGACTGGGCAGCACTTGGCAGAGGGTCAGATGGCGATGATGGTGAAGACCGGCAGCAGCATACTCAGGGCAGGGCCACACCGCAGACATGGAGGAAACACAAAACCAGGCAATTAGTGGAGAGCAGGAGGTGGAAGCAGTGCAGGGGATATACCATGAAATAATGTTGAGTACTCAAAGTTGATATAATAATAAATTACCATGATTGCAAAATATGAAGATCATTCATGAATCTGAAAGCTGCTAAAATCCCCCCCCCAAAAAAAAACCCAATGATGCCGGCATAAACCAAAGACCAGAAGCTAATAACAGGCATAACCCAAAGACCAGAATCTAATAACAGCATGCCTTTACAGCCAGAGACTAAGTGGTCTTTATGGCTTTTGGTTAACTAACTAGCAAACTTAAAGCTATAGTACATTCTAAGCAGACAGAGACGAAGCTATTTTGAATGAAATGATGGGCAAGATGATCAAAGCGCAAGCTAGCTGGCTGACATAGGGAAAATATTGGTGAAGTATCAACAAAATATTGCTGCACCATGGCATTGCTGAGCGTGCGCAAGATCAGCCTCATCTGAGGACGTGAGCTTGATATTGTCAAGCAACCCAAGGCTTACTTCCCACATCAATCATAATTCTACCCACTAGGGTACAAGTGCATGTACAATGATGCAAAAAACATTACTGCCAAATTATGGGGAAAACACAGAGCTTTGACAATAGGAAAGGTAATGCAAATATGATAGCAATTCATTTACAAACAAAGATGAGTATGACCTGCTTGATAACAGAAATTCCAGTGCCAACTGGAATGACTACTCCGAGTCCTGATCATTCCACAGCATTAGGTAGAATTTTTGGTTGAAGCCACATCCACTTTATTTATTTATTTTTTAAACAATTGCTGAGCGCTTCAGTTGCTAGCATTTGTTGTAGGTTTGTCACGAGGTGTATGCGATGCAATTTGCAAACTGTTTTCTTAACTGAACTCTGCTACCAATGGCAGCACCTGCGAGGGATAGACAATAACTAACAAAAGAGTAGTTACGGCATGACTATTGGAAACAAGTAGAATTCAAGCAGCATAGCAGCAATCGATTTAAGCATTCATGACAATCACAATTGGTCCCGTCATTTAACAGCAGTAAGGCAACCATCGTCTGAATAATGCTTAATCCATTTTCAGCCACGGCTATTCAAATTATGAATATTACAACATGAACAATTTCCTGTGCCAAACATACCGTTGCTGATATTTAAAAGCATGAAGTAAATCAAAGCCATGCAAAAATATAAAAAACAACGCACAAAGTACATCCACTGAATATTTCAATGGGAATAACAAGCATAAACGTGACTCGATACAAGCGTTCCGATAGAAGCCATAAGCAGGTTCAGCGCCGCGGTAAGATAACGTTCATGATGCGTTTTGTTAGGCTTGCAACTCGTATACACTGACCGTGCGAAGAAACTAGCGAGCGACCTGTACATAAAGAAAATCAAAGTGACAATCGTTAACTCCTCGATAAGCCGTTGTGAATTAGGGACCGGTCATCCGTGCCAAGAACATATTTATCTTACCGGCCGTGGTCTTGCTAACAGCAAATTGATTGGTGCATGACACTCGAGTCTCATCACAAAAACTCCTTCCTAAGCTTCACTTATCCAGGAGTAAAAACAAGGAGAACTAGCAGCTCGGGTAACTTCACAAAATGCGATATTACTGCACTGAAGCATAAGCACTGCCGCGACTTCCATGAAATGTTTGCACTCCCGCACACACTTGTTTCCGAGACATACAGGTTCAATTAACACGTTGCTGATTTAGGACTATACTGCAGCACACTTACTGCATTTAAAAAGCATCCAAATGCTTTTGACACCCGGAAAAGACCGCTTTCGAACAGTGGCAATTCGCAATAGGCGAGCAGATCGCAAATGTTGCCGTAGAGAAATTATTTAGCTACCAAATTGAGTGTTGCCTTGCCAAGCGAGAACTGGAATTGACGAGCATTCGTGCTGCATCCGGATTAGCATGTGCTGCTCTAAATTTACGGTTTGACAAATGACACCAATTACCACAAAGATTCCTTCTGCAAACACATAGGGCAATGTTTTGTAACAAGCCACATTTTAAGACAAATAAGCTTGCGCGTACTGGCCTTCATTACCGAGCACTCCCAGCGTAGTAGAATAGCTAGGGAAAACATGACATCGTACACCAGAGCAACATGAACCCCACCGAAGTGCGGTAGCCATTATAAACATTGTTATAGAAGTCTGCAGCCATAATGAATACCACGCACCTTTGTTGAGCAAGCGCACTGAGGAGCAGCTTCCCGATGGCGAACTTACGTAGAGTAGCATATTACCAGCCAAGCAATTAGGCAGCTATAGATGACAGTCATGTGCACTCAGGTAGAAGCTGCTCCTCTGTTAGCAGGCTTGACTCCATGGCCTATCAGAACTTACGTCAAGTCTTGATTAGGAGGGTTAAGAGTCATTCCATGTCAAATCAACAAATTTTCCAGCATGTTTCCACCACACCATCTCAGAATTGATGTCAGCCACGAGCCACCTGCCCCAGCCTTCTGGCACCTTGCTTGTCTGCTTCCCTATTAATAACATCTCCTCCAGATATAACTTCAAGAAAAACTGGTTTACTATAGGTGCAGTGCACCACCAAGCACATTATTCAACCTATTGTAGCATGCCTTGGCTGACTGTGATGAATTTGTGATGGAGAGTGTAATATCTGATGCAGTTATGTATGAAATATATTTAAGAAATTCATAAAACCTAGAGTAAGCATAACACATCTCCAGTTTTTCACGGGTTGCCAACACACACATAAAGAACATACATGTGAAATTTCAAAGCTGTGTGACTGGAGATATAAAAGTTTTCACGTACAAGCATAAATATCATTGACAGTTTTGCTGCAGAGACATGATACCATCTCTGCTCCTCATTTTTCACCGAAATGAATGTTAGAAATTGATTCTTCAGGGTCCAATTAGTCTAAATACCAAAGTTCAAAGGTATATGATACATTTTAATGATTTTATGGGGTGCTGAAAATTGTGTTTGAGTATATCATGGCACCAAAATGCCAGAAATTAGGTGAAAATTCTGAAAATTTTAACCTCTGCCAAAACCTAAATAACTGACTGATTAAGCTGACATTTTCAGGATAAACTAGTTTTAATGCATATTTTGACATATTTATTTATTTTTTGCCAATTCTGAGATGGTGCTGTGGAAGCCATTTGTTGATCTGACATGGAATGACCCTTAAAGCAAGGTTTCGAGATATTTCGCCATTTATTTCAATGAATTTATGGATGAAATGCATCGCTTTGCCAAAAGGTTGACCTAAACACGATCATTCTTTTGATACATAAAACCAATTTTGGCCAAAAAGATCACTTTTGCTCCATTTTTGCGCCAAAATCTCCAAATATTCTTCTCCTGAGTAACATTATACTCCCTCCACGTTGATCAGGAAACACTTTACAATACACATACATTAATTAACATTAGCTAATGCAGTTAGAAGCATTAACCATCAGTTAATTAAAAGTAAACGAATGGGTCTACGAATCATTTACTAATGGTGGTCATGTTGACTAAGATATTAATTTATACATTATTGAATAGTGTGATAGTTTGAGGTAGGTAGTTACTGAAGGAATGTTTTCAACTTCATAATAAGGATGTTAAAGAGCATTAATAAATGGTAAGTTAAGGAAACCTAATGTTTATTTAGCTCTCTGATGTATTAGTTAACTGTTAATTAATTGTTAGTTCATGATTATTACTGCATTAACTAATGTACCTTTACTGTAAAGTGTTATCGATGATCTTGTTATCAGTAGCTCCTGACACATCAGTTCAGATTGCATCCCGGAACCCAGGAAGTACTTATGGGAGGAGTATTAGGCATTTATAATTAGTTTGGAAATAACTTTGTTTATCCTGGTCTTAAGTTTCCCCATGGTAAATACCGCACAGATTAGCGGTGTGTTACTGGTCACATGATTTCTCTTGTAATCCTATCAGCCCTTAGATAGCAGGAGAAGACACAATGTGCATCTGCCACACACGATGATGAAGTGCACCAAGATAGACTCTCCGGCTGGGAAATGCCATTCATAATCTCCTGTTGCATGGCTCCATAGTTCTGACACAGCCAAGCTGTTCATCTCGATAACTCTAGCTCACCTAGAATAAACACATTGCTTTGCATAATTATTTTCCGTTAATCTGTATGTCTACAGAGGGTTTAACAATATGTTCCTCAGAATTCAGGAAGTACAAGAGGAGCTAGAGAGAGAGAGAGAGAAAAAGAGAGAGAGAGAGAGAGGGAGGACTCTCAGCGGATGTTCTAAGCAGATGGTGCTCTTCCAAAGGTTTTTTTTAAATGCCTGTTTCAGAGTTAGAGCCAGTTCTATTTCAGCAAAAGAAATACATTAAAATTAATATTGGCCCTGGTCATAATTTTCAGACAGTTTTCTGGGCACATACTGTCTGAAATAACTGCTCACTGTTTTTGCTCAGATTTTCTAGGATGTGAATGGCATATTTCAAGTGTAGAATTACCTGAACTTCTGAGACTCATTGAAATTCGGTGAGATCTCTCATACAGTAATTTTGTGGGCGAACTCCTTTCTGAAATTATGGCATAGCCACAGTTTCAGAAGCAGATCAATAGAGCTACGTTCTTGTCACAGTACAGGATAGTTTTGAGAGCTTTGTGTACATGTCACAGTCCGGAATGACGAGGGGGAACAGCCCAGTCAATTGGTCTCAGTCACATCAAAGAATGACTTGAAAAGAAGATCCAATATATGCAAACTCACATCTCTGTCGAATGGGAAACCAGCTGTCTCCTCCCAGCCAAAATCAGGTGCTAATGCCACTTTAATTCCATAGCGCAGATGTTTGTTTTCACTTGTAAGGAATCAGGAATGCACAATCTGCTTTAAGCCAGTGTTATCATCTGCAGGATCACACTGAGATTTATACACTGATTTCTCCGGCTTCAATGCCTTTTATCGACAGTTGTTTGGGTTCTGTAAGAGAGGAGCGTGTCGCCAGAAACATAAATGAGTGCTTTGTTCTCTACAGGATTACCCAGCATGCATTTGCAGTTCCAATGCCTTAATTGTTGAGTCGTGGAATTTGATAAAGTAAAAACAAAAATTGAAGGGTTCATGCAAATTTCCCCACGCCCTCCAGCCAATTACAAACAGAGTCATTGGTTCCCCTCCAACCGTAGACTTAATGAACATTTCTTCAGATTAATTGACAAAGTTGAACCACAATGTGTCTACAAGACAAAACATCAGGGTTGAAGAAACATCCACGGAAAACATGAATATAGAGTCATAATTTATGTTAAGGCTTTCGGCAGAGTATTTTTCCTGGTTCAAAGAAACGTCCTACGCGATACATGTCAAAACCACGACACGCCAAAAATCACACAGGATTTATTTATTTATTTATTTATCTGGGGGGGGGTGTGACATAAAGTACATGGAAATGAGCGGTTAGCTCCATTACGGGGGAATTTAAGGGGGACTCTAATGACCCGTAGCTTTTGAGTAATTACCCTCATCACACCCTTTTCGGGAAACAAGATGCAATCTGCTCCACTTACAGACATGGCTGACTGATTTAAGCTGAGTGAATGGGACAGAGGAGAGACGAGCTGTCTGCCTATTAAATAAAGAGAGAGGCAGAGGTTAGCTAATGACTTGCAAAGCTTTGTAAGACCTTCCCTTTAGTGACTATTCGCTTGGTGACTTTTTTGGAGGTGACCTTTCCCAAAAGTGATTCTCTGAGAGATGAATTTTCCCCACATGACTTCTTCCAGAGTGACTTTTCCCCAGGTGAATTTTTCATGGGTGATTACTTTTCTCTGACAAATTCCTGGGAGACTTTTGCTGGGCACTTTTTCCTCATACTGAATTTTCTCTGAGTGACTTTTCCCCCTGGGTCTGCCTGTCGTTTCCCAAGGCTTAAGAGCTTCTCTTTACCATATCATTTTTTGAAGTGCTAGAATCTAGCTAGAAATTCAGCAATCTCAAATGGCGCGTACTCATGGTCCTTGAACCCTGAGATAAGCCAATCAAAATCACCATGTAGCTAAATACAGTGCTCCTTTGTTTCTCTTCTCCAGAACACTTAAATGATTATGCTCCAGATCAGGGAATCAAGTGTAGAAGCAGCGTCCAATCCAATGGGTAGGATTATTGACAGCACTATGGTAATATTTGGGGACGGAACCCCAGAGGAGGAGAGTACAGTTCAGCACAGATGTAATGGGTGAAGTGGCTTCTGGAATACAGCCAGGCGGAGTGCACACTTCGCCAGAGCCGAGCCGTCCCACAGGAGGATGGAGTAGCTTGAGGGGAACTTGGCTCCAATCCTGTCAACCATAGAAGGATTGGGAGCTTTTTCCTTATAAAGTTGACAGAGGAACACACTTGGAAGGTTTCATAAGAAAATGGCTCCAGTCCTGGTCCTTAAGCTTGGGACCTTGTTCCTATTAAACTGGACAAAGGAACTGACTTGAGCTGAGTAAACTGGAACGCCATTCCAATCCTGGATCCTGAGTAGGCTTGGAAGCTTGTTCAAATTAACTGAGAAGAATGCGTCCGCAAAGTGTTGTCATTAAAGGAGGAGATAGCACCTCGGCAAAGTATATTTCAGCGGAAAGTAGAATACTTGAAGTGTCTAAAACGCATAGTTTTATACATTTTAATTTGGTAATGATCCTGTGCAACTCATTTTTAAACCAGCGAGTCTTCAAATTGGCTTCAATACCAGGGGGCTGACATTTTAACTTGAGGAATCTTCTGATTTTGAATTTGATCTTCGGAAACCTCACCTTTAAATATGCTTAATAACCTTAACCTCTCGCAGTTCTCATCTCCTGATTAGCCACAGTTGCTCAGACCAATTGGTAAAAACCCATGACAGTCTAATTTACTTTTGATAGCATTGTTATGCATTGCACCACAAAATTATGAGCCGTCTTCTGCACATAAATGACGACGTAAAATATCAATATTCCTTCATAATTTCAGCGCTCGTTAAGTGGCACAGATTTGCGGAAATTAGTTTGCGTGACTGCAAGAATCCGTTCTTTATTTTGAATGTTGTCACAGCTAAAGGGCGCTGTAAGGTTGCACAGCTGTGTGACAATCCCAAGGACGGCGAAAATAAATGCTGCAAAGTCAGCGAAAGTTTTGGATTTACAATGCCATATCAATTATATAAATATAGGCATTGGGAATTCACATTTCATTACCATTTCTGATTATAGGTCATGTATTGGTCTTGGTCGCCCAGCGATAAATTGTTTGATTGTTAATCAGGCCAGCTTAATTAAAAACAGCTTACGGGCAGCCAAGCCGTAAAGGGAAAGCTTACTGAAGGCCCTTTGAACAACTCTATGGCCCGGATGAAAGGAAAGAGAACAACTGACGTCACGTAAGAGAATAACTGACGCACAAGCACCGCAGATTGATAATGATAATTGATTGGATAATGCATTCGAAATGCACACTCACCCACTATATAGGGCACTGTGTAGTGAATGTTCTACATTGAAAACAATATACAGAGTGAGTGAGCGAGTGGACAAGTGTGCATTCCGAACGCAGCCTTGGATTCCCCAAGTAAAACTGTCTGCCCCCTGGTATTGACGCCGATTTGAAGACTTGCCGGTTTAAAAATGCGTCGCACTGGATCATTACCAAATTCAAATTTATAAAACTATGCGTTTTAGACACTTCAAGAATTCTACTTTCCGCTGAAGTATACTTTGCCGAGGTGCTGTCTCCTGCTTTAAAGATTACATTTGACTTCATAAAGACATAGAGTTTCTATACTTGGAATACTGACTGGTTCATGGCACAAATAGCAAATTACAATCCAGCAACTTGCAACTCAAAGCAGGGGGTTTTAAATACATGTCACAGAGCCATTAGGGAATAACCATGAAACAAGATATAGCTTGGGAGGGGAAAACATGCAAGATGTCAACCAATCAAAAGAGACATACTTCTAATAGATACGCAAGTTGCTGAATTGGAAGGGAAAGGAAAGATGTTCACATGAGGGTTGTGACAGAAACTATGTGCACCGCACCATCTTGCCTCGCTGTATCTGTAAATGAGAAACCATGAGAAACATTCCCATTAATTTTTAATGCTGCATTACGAACAAATGCTAATTATACTCAGGCTAACATGCTCTGATTGGGGTTAGACTGTAGATGAGAATATAACAACATATTGTACCAACACAGCTGCTCTCATTAGAGCTAAGATGCTATGAGGATTAAATGTTAATGATGCTTATCACAACCATATTATACCACTTTTCAAATATTAATGTGAATTTTTTTTTTTTTTTTTTTTAACTATTTATTTTACTGAAGGCAGAAACTGTCCCAGAATGATAATACATGTTATGGGAGAGGCATTTGATCTGAAAATGTATCCATTTATTTGGAAGGTGAGGATTCTTCACCTCATCAATGGACATGGTGCCTTGGTTTGAAGAGACAACGTCTTAGCACAGGAAGTAGGATCTCAACACAGAATGATGTATCTCAACACAGGAAGTAGGGTCTAAACACAGGAAGGCAAGCAAAGGAAGTTGGGGCTGAACACAAGAAATGGGGACTGAACACGAGACTAGGGGCCTGTGTCCACAGGAAGCGTTTTTTTGCGCCGAAAGCGTCTATTTTCTATACATATTCTATGAAGTTCAGCATTGACAGCGATCAGCGTCCTCAAAGCAAAAATGCCCTGGACTTTTAGCTTTTTTTCCTGCTCCACTCACGGCGCTTTTTGGAGCAGCCAAAGCAGTTGCTGACTATACACAATTTTTAAAAATCGTATTAGCAAACCTTTCTAAGATAACGTAACAATGAACTGAGACTGCATTCACAAGGATAGATTGCGGAAGTACTAAGAAGACGGTTTTTGTAACTTAGCAACAATAAGCGCTAGAGAGAAGTGCTCTGAAAATAAGGACATGGGCGCTCTCAGTGCAAACAATACGTCCTGTAGACACAGGCCCTAATACAGCACTCGAGACATCCTTGGAACTGCTGGGAAGTTCTCATTACCCATCAAGGTGCATTTGAGGGCTTTATCCCGGAAAAGCAATTAAAAGGGCATTTGTTTGACCTTTCCGCCGACCCAACCTTACATATTAACGTTCTACTCCCGCAAAACTAGCAAACATTGTGCACCATATTTATCTGATTGCTAGCAAATGCCAGTGTGACAGAACTTTTGCAAAGAGCAGGTCACATGAATCAAGATTACATCTACTTTAAGAATATAGTCACTATTATATTTCACATTTACAGCTACTATGAGTTAACAGCAGTTCCGCAAGCATATACTGACTGAATTCTGTATTATTAAAAAAAAATCAAGTAATGAAAAAACTCGCCTATGGTTTCGTCTGCTGTCGTGTTTTAAAGTTATACAGTCTCTTTGCTGACTGCGGGTTCAGAGATCATATTGAAGCTCCCCAGTGATAACTCCTCCTGAGAGGCATCTTTTCCTTCTGAGACTTGGAATGTATCTGACTAAAGGAATGTGTGTCTGATGACAGGAAATGGGGGCTGAACACGGAAGTTGGAACTTGACATAGAACAAAGTTTCAGGAACCAGAAGCTTAATGCAGGAATGGTGTCTTTTGGGGGGGGGGACAAAAAAAAAAAGGACAGAAAGTGAGGAAAGAGGTGTGAATGAAGGATCCATGCCAAATGGAAATAAAAAACAGGATGAGAAACAGCAGGGGAGAGAGGTGCAGTTGCCTGCAGAAAACAATTAGCGGGGGCGATCTTAGCGAGAGCGCTGCCTGTGACGTCCATGTTGGCGGAGGTGTGGGTTCGGATTTAGAAAGATCAAAGGAACCCCCCAGCAAAGCCAAGGTAGCCTGTACTGTCACTGAAAAATCTCTTTACAGACAGAAACAAACAAGGATTAATCCACATCACCTCATGTAAAGCAAGGGCTCCTCTGAACACAAAAATGTCAAACCCGCACAGGTTCAAGCATCTGTCAGAGATGGTGCTTTGCATTCTACACAAATGTAATACTTACTCAGTTGACAATGCATGTTGTTCTAACAGAACAACACAAAATGCATAGATACAGAGCACTGGTATCACATCTCGTTGAGAGGATGGGGTTCATTTTCCCGTCTGTGAGAACATGAGCTTCTTTGCACCATGGCAATGTGAGAAAAATTCCTTGTTCTGTGAGTGGTCCGATTGGGAGCAGACTTTTTTGGGGAGTAAAAGCCCCACTAAGAGTGCGAACCCCTGAAACTTTGGGGATATGGAGAGAAGGAAAAGCAAGTGGGCCTACAGCCTTTTCAAGTGTCGTAAAATCTGAGCGACTGTCAGGGGACGTGTCGGGTGTTATGATCAAATTTATTAGCATTGACTAAATTTCAAACATGCAGTCAACTCAGACTTGACTGTTATCAAATCAAATTATGCACATAGGGTTTAAGTAGGAAAACATTAACTATTATATTCTTCACCACTAAAAACAGACCTGAAGCAATTTGGTAACTTACACATTCCCCTGTTTAAGGCATCATAATTAAGATTTGAGCATCAAAGAGAGTGGAAAAATAACTTGAAACAAGAGACTTATGACATTTAGAAAACCATCTTATTTCAGTTTATTTCCATCATTTTAGTGTAGAATAAGAGCTGCAAACATGAAAAGTCTTCCTGAAAATTCAACATTCAATATCGATATTCAAAAAAATTAAACATTGCTATTCAAGTGACTCTCCAAACTCTGAGCTCTCAAAATTGTGTGCTGCCAAATCACAAAATCATGTTTTTAACTGAAATCAGCTTTTGACTCATGAAGCCCAATATGAAATAATGATTTTCAAGTTGGAATTAGCATGAGTTAATCAATATAGGTAGCAATGGACATCAATGGTCACCAAAAACCTGTGCAAACCAAAAAAATGCTTTTTCTCCATCATGAAGTATTGAAATTTTTCTATTTTTCAGCAAAACCTCATCAGCCAGTACATGTACTCATTAAAAAACAGCTTATTTTATGGTCAGAATGTTTACCCTGTAAAGAAACATTGCGCTGTTGCCACTTTTGGGCACAGAAGTGAAAAGCAAGCTTGTATAAACATGTTCCATGCTCTATAAGGAGCAAATGCAAACCACTATCTGAAATACACCTTACCTTTACATGATAAAAAAGCGTAAATCTTGACATTCTTTTCTGTTGCATGCAGTATAAATTCTCAAACAGATTTCCATATTGAGCAAAACACCACCATATTCAGTATTATTAACAAAGGATAATGGTTAGATATGATAATCATGGCAAATGTGGCAAACAGGAAAAGTAAAGATGGATAGCTGAGGAACTGAAATATTCCAAACAACAAAAGCCCTACTGACACAATGAGGAAAAAGTTTCACCATGATGGACTTCCTCCAGCAGAGAATCAACACTGTCAGGCTCAGGGAACCCTCCTGTCCTGTCCCATTCGGACTCGACCCGGTGTCCTCGTCCGTAGTGCTTTTCCATCTCACAAATGTAGCATGAACACTCCTGGGTTGTGTATGTTAGCATCTTTTTAAATGCATTTGCATAATTCAGATGCGCAAAGTCGATAAGATGTAACCAAACTGACTGTTAAGCAAGGCCTTATACAGTACTGCGCAAAAGTCTTAAGCACGCTAATTTACTTTTATTTAAATTTGATGTTGGATGTTCCATTTTCTTTTCCATATTAATGGTGCTGTAGATAAAAAGCACATTTGAAACACTGCGTGTTTATTTAAAAAAAAAAAAAAATTCAAAAGAACATTGTATCTTACTATATATAGTTGATACAAATAAAGCGCCATGACAGAGCTCTGATAAAAACATCATCAAGGCTGTGTGGGAATACCTGGGGAGACTCAAGTGAGACTGTGAGCCTGCAGAGGAGCTGCGGCATATTCTCCAGCATGCTTAGAAAGACTGCACAGTCAGTAATCTTATAAAACTACAAAACTGCATACCAGTGTCCCAAATTTTTAGGCAAAGGGTATTCAGAATAACTATTCATTGTTTTGAACAGTTCACAGCACTTTATAGTATATTTTTCAATATTCAGAAACCTTTAATTAAATGATTTTTGGAAGCATCTTCGCCTCACGGAATTGCGTTAAATGTGCCCAAAACTTTTGCACAGTACTGTACACTTCTGTGGGCCAATCAATTTCTTTCAATTACCGTGGAAAGTTTATACTGTTCTGTCAGATCAAACACTTGATAATCAACAGATAATTACTAGGAAAGTTTCAAGTGGGTATGAACTACAGCTGTGCTTTATGCAGAACAAAGTCAACAATTTTTAATATGACTATTTCCAAGAGAGATTGTCTGAGACTGACACTGGATCCTGAGAGGGATGTATCAACATGTTAATCAATGGTAGGGTGATATGGGTTTTCAATATCTGATGGCTATAATAGACTGTTGAATGACATGGTATCAATACCATGTTGAATTTTAGCTTCTGATTTTTTTCACTATTTAATTGCCGCTCCTTTGTATTATTGCGGATTTAGTTATTGGCTATGATAAAAACCCAATTTTTTGGAGTGGAAGATAATTTTTATCGATTGCTGGATTGTTGCTACTGGCAAAGATGTTAGGCTGTTTGCAGATCAGACTTAGTTGATGAGCTTGATTCATACAATTGTACACATTCAAATCTCCTTGTTCCTACCACCATGTTGTGCCACAGGTGAGGATTGCAGGTAACCGGGGGCAATGGTGGTCAATTCATTTATTTCCCAGCAAAATGGGACCCAATGTCAATCTTTGACTCCCCCAAAGCAGCCATTACGGAGGCTGTTACACTCCTCCTCTCTCTCGCTCTTCAGTATCGTCATCTTTGTATTTCAAACCCAATGCATTGTTACACAGAACTAAGATGACAAAAACGCCATCACAATCCTAATAGTATTGTGTGTGTAAGCACAGTGATAATGGGATAATGAGTTTCAAGGGGAAGCTTGTAGAATCCTAATGACTTCAAGGGTGTCGGCTCATTTAGAGAAAGTGCCGGAAACACATGAGGTCAGTGATGAGGACAAAATCTAATGTTTTAGGTTAAAGGGCTCTATTCAATGATTTTGAGCGGAAACGCAGAATTAAGAGGTTTTTGGGGAAAGAGCTGATTTCAGTAATGCCGACAGGAAAGGCATGACTAAATTATTATGGAAGCATTTTTTTCTCACATCAGAATTTAACATCAGTAAATTGACTTGAGGGACAGACAAATATTAAGAGTTTGAACGCAGAAGGAATAGAGACAGAGAGAGAGAGAGAGAGAGAGAGAGGGCAGTGGAGTTTACATGTTCTCCTTGTGTTCGTGTGGGTCTCACCCATGTACTCCTGTTTTCCTCACCCCTACAGACATACCCTATAGGAACACTCCTGACCAGCAGCCCTGCCCAGCCCTCTGAGCGCTGCACTGTGGCTGCCCACTGCTCCTAAATATCTAGGACGGGTCAAATGCAGAGGACAAATTACCCCACGGGTTCAATAAAATGCATCTTATCTTGGAGATGAAATGATGAGTATCTCAATATTAACAGCACAGTAGTGCAAGTTTAGACTGTATCTATGGATTAAAAGCAACTTCAATGTTATACTTTGAAGCCTTTACTTACGTTACACTGAAGAACATGCACATCCATTTATGCTCTGTCTCTCCTTAACTGACCAACACAATGACAGCAAACATACAGCTGAGAGGCACATAATTACAGTGAATTAAAACAAACAAGAGACGGAGAGTGGACTGTCTGGTGGAGATATAATTGGTGGTGGTTGTAGTGTGTGTGTGTGTGGGGGGGGGGCTGAGAGCACGAGCAGGTGTGGAAACACAGTCCTGTGGGGGGAATTAATGGGGCCTAATGACAGAGTCAGATGATTAGCTGATGCATCTGAGGATGATGGGCAATCGAGCAGCAGACGCCTTTCCGCTGTAATGCATCTGTGCCACTGAAGGGGGCAGTATCATCTCCACAGGTTTAAAGACCCCATGTGACTTATCCTATACCCCCCGTTTCCATTGGCTACCTTTTAAAACCCCCACACCTCCACATTGAGAAACTTTCAGAAAAATATGCCAGTAACATCAGATACACTGAAGTGTTTGATCAGGGTACATTCTGTCACCGGGACTCTTAGGCTTGTTGGTTCATGTTCCAGAGCAGCTGTAAGGCCGTTTGTCTGATTTATGAGTCATATGATGTAAAAAGTGTCTGCTAATTAGCCAATGTACTGTAATTCAGTTTTCCATCTGCCTCCGATTCTCTGATGAATGACAAACCACCTCCCTACGAACTGCTCCATCCCAGCCACTCTTCCATCGTAACCTTAAGACTCACTTGTTTAGACAGTATCTGACCTGAACACCCCCCCCCCGCCTTTATTAAAAAAAAAACCCTTCCTGCTCTTGTTTCCGTTTGCTTTATGTTTTTTTTCTCTACATGCTATTGCCTTCTGTATAGTCTGTAATCTACACATTCATTACTTCAAGTGACTCATGCTCGATATGAATTGTACCTTGTCCAGTCTGTTGGGCAACAGTGTCAGTGACCGAACTATATGCACTTGCTGTAAGTCGCTTTGGATAAGAGCGTCTGCTAAATAAATGTAATGTAATGTAACAAACAAGTAAGAAGGTCACATTCCTCCTGTGTGTTCATGTCGTGAGGAGGCGGAGATTGTGTCAGGACAGACTTTGTCTTGATCACGTGCACTCTCTTGTACTCCTGTCTGTGGGAACAACAATCAGGTCAAATTATTTTAACTGCACGGGGAGAACATTAAGTAAAAGGTCCAGACAGGTGCCGTTAGGCGACTGAAAACCAGATTCACAGATGCGGCTCAATCCTAGCCCTACTGCAGGGGTCCTAAGACTTACCCGAAAAGGGATGGTGTGAGTGCAGGGCTTTGTTACAGCCAGGCAGTTACGCAGCTGACTTGCTTCTAGCCGAAATCACGAGATCAGTAAACAGTAACAACATTTTTTGAGGAAAACCAGTTGACCGCGTTTCTCTTTGATCATTTATGCAGTCTTTGTCCACAGAAATGAACCGCACCATAAACATTCCTTCACTCATTTTTTCATTTCAAAGAAACAAACTGATGGACTGGTAATTCTTTTATTATTACAGGTAATGACAGAGGGAGAAACATTGGAGGTACTGTGTATGTAAAGGTTTTTGGTAATTTGTCCTTCTTTGACATGATACTCTTCACCTGTGAAACATGCTGAGATTTTTTTCCGCTACTAGCTAGTCCTGCGTGCCGAATTTCGATCACTACAAATTTTTGCTGATTATGAATTTGATCTTTTTACTCCATTCTATGATCAGCAATTTTCTGTTGGTTAAATGATTACTCTGCAGTGCAGACTCAAGCCAATTACTGCATCATCTATGACCCAAACGGGCACCTTCAAACAAGAAAGTTAACTTTTTCACAAAATTCAGAAATCTTACATTTACTTGCATCATGGTATCGTGTTTTAACTAGTTTAGCAAGACATATTAACAAAGAAGAAAGCTCTTCTCTGCTTACTTTTTCCTTGACAGAATAGCATTTTTCTAAAATGCTTCAGATGGATATTTGCGATGTTACTCTTCAAGTCATGATGTCAATTTCAAGGACATGTCTGTCCCCATTCTGTCACTATGACAATGTGAGGGCAATGTCTGCACTCCTTTTGTCACTATGACATCATACTTCAAAGGGAATGTCAAGTCCTTCAATCTCCAACACGTCACATTTTAAAGGGAATGTCCATCATAGCAAATGACAGTTAAGCCGCTTTCACACTGGATGCGAAACAAATTTTTCGCTCGACAGATTACATTCAAAGTCAATGCAAAGACGTGAATGCACAAACTTTCGTGTATTATTCGTCTTTGCATTGGCTGACTTTTGACTGTCGTTGAAAATTATGATCCAGAATCAATTTAAAAAATCCAGAATCAATTTAAAAAAATGTAATTAAAACTGCTCATCCAGATATGAAATCGGCAATCAAACGAATTAACGACTTACCTGCTCAAAACATGCCCCGTAAAGCACGTCTGCCCAGTGATGCAGTGATGTAATGCACAACAAATAATGTAATGCACTGGTGCACCACCCAGAGGGAGAACTAATTTTTCATTTTTCTGGCACAGTCTACAGGCTCATTTCAGTCATTTATGCTTTCGCACCATTAACATCAGCTCTTGCATCATTGAGGAGATTCCAATCCGTTAGTTTTGAAAAACAAAAAGGAATTGAGAGTAACTTTAGTGAAGGAGTTTTTTTCTTGAAATAGTGACTAGTGAAAACTTCATCATCCCATCTGCTGCATATTTCTCAGACCTCCGAAACTGATGTTACTTTGAAAGCTAACCTATAGGGCAGTGTTTCCCAAACCTCTGCTGGCATACCCCATTGTTCTGCATGCTTCAGATCTCACCCTACTCCAGCTCAGGTGATTCAAATGATTCGCTTATTATCAAGCAGCTTCTGGGCTTAATTATGACCTGATCATTTGAGTCACCTGTGCTGGAGCAGGGAGAGATCTAAAGCATGCAGGACAAGGGGAACACCAAGAGAGGTTTGGGAAACTGCTGTAGGGCCACTGCTGTTAATCGCCCTGAAGCTCCTAGAATAGCAACACCGCTGTCCATGGTCCTGTCTTATAGGCTGTCTTACAATGGGGTGTTGCTGTCCGTGGTGCTGAAACTCTCCTGCATGGACATTGCTGTCTGTGGTCCTGCAGCTGCATTTATAACTGCAACAGCAATAGAAACAAAATGAAAGTAGATCTCTTTGCCAAAATTGGGAGCAACAGATTGAAAAAAAAAAACCCTCCACTAAACAGGTTCAGTAAAATTGAATAGTTGAATCGGTGCACACGATGAGAAAGAGGCAGGTGTTCTAAATGGTCTATAAATTTCCATCAGTGGCCCTCCTGCATAATAACAGAGTATTAGAGTTTATACAGAACCAGGGCAGAGTCACACCTGCAGCATGTGCTGATGTGCAGCATGTGCTGTCCTGATCCGGTCCTGATCCAGTTCTGCTCCATCCGCGGCATGCCACTTCCTGGAGCTACCGATGCCACTGTTTACATGGACTTTAATGGAACTCTATTGCCATTTTAGCCTATTTTGCTTCGTCTTGTTATTAATTAGCTAGCCCACAGAGGATGGGCTTCCCAGCTATAGCCGGGTTCCTCCTGAGATTCCTTCCCACTGGGGAGTTTTTTCTCACCACTGTTTGAGGATTTTTCTCCCTACTGGGAGTTTTTTGCCTCATTTGCTGTAGTGGGGATTAGGCGGGGACACTGCCCTTTCATTTATTTAATCTCTCACTGTAAATCGTCTTTGTGACAGTCTCTGTGAAAAGCGCTATACAAATTAAAAAAAAAATTTAATTGATTATGGATCAGTTCTATTTCAGTTCAGCAAAATGCAGGAAATGAATCGAATTTTCAAGAGGACAAATTAGAAAAGAAATGTCCCTAATAATGAGAATTTTTGTTCTGCAGTAAAAAGAATTTTTAGCTCATTTTCTGAAGTAGCTGAGCTCAAGAGTAGCTGATGCAGGCAAAGATGTGACCTGCCCTCTCTGAACTGCACCTCAGCAGCATCAGCTAATATTTTGAATTTTGTCAATGAAGCAAAGGAGTTTCGGAAGCGGCTTTATTTTGCATATACCAATTGCACACCAGTGAAGGGAATTGGAAGGATATACAGGTATTAGAGCGAAAATGTTGCTATATACGGGCAATAAAAATAATACTATTATACTAATTATACGAATATACTATACTATAATATACTAGTATACTAATAATTCTTGTAATACTATTTTAAAAGCGAATGTGACTGTGGCTTAGAAGGCAGGAAAATTTGCACTCTCCAGAATTGTTTGTTGAAACATGCGCAAACTTAACCAAAATAACAATCTGTGAAATATTAATTTCTGGTTACAGAATCATAATATTTCATCATGCTGTTATTAAGGCATCTGGATGTGGCTGCATTATTTTTCTAGTCTGATGAAGCTTGGTCACAGTGCCACAGGCGCTGTCAAAAAAAAAAAAAATTTTCCAGTATTGTTACTTTATTTGGGTAATATTCTCAGCAATTCTTACCAATTGTGAGCAATCTATTAAGTTTCATCTTTCAAACGAGACCATTATTATGCCTGTAGTCAAAGTGCTTCAAGAACAGTAAACATTTTAGTTCGGGAGGAAATCTGCTCAAAAAAGGATTTCACTTTAAATGGTAAAAGTACGATGATTGGATGCTTATTTTTCTGCAAAACAATAAACGATCCATTGCCCAATGGGAGTTCAGAGATTGTCTACCTTGGACCTTTGGCTGATATGGATGGAGCATCAGTATTTAGCAGAATCAAACTCACAGAAGATGATGCATCGGCGCCTTTTGCAATTTTACATTCAGCAGTGGTGTGCTGCAAACTGTGCCCGTCACACACTCCAGATTTGTTGGCGCAGGTACACACGGCAGCAGCTAAGCCCAGACCGTGGTCCCTCCTCACACACTTTGGGGATTAGGCAGGTGTGAGAAAGCAAAGCAGCATCCTCGTGATCTGGCAGGCCAGATGCGGATTACTGCTAACACTCACAAACACCAAAGCCTCCTCTCCATGGCCTGGCTTTCTTCAAGACTCAATCTAAATTCTCTCTCAGTCTGACCTCAACAGAAGCACAACTGTTACCTTCCTGTGACCGACAAACAGGCACATCTGTTAGTCTTTTCTTACCTCGAAACAAACACAACCTGATTGACTTCAAACGCAACAGTCACTCTCTAGTGACCTCCAAACGGGCACATTTGTTTCTTTTTCTTTGGTAATGTAGATTGTTTCTGTGATGGCTCTTTTATCACACTGCTGTTTGGAAGCAAAACAGAATCAACAATAAAACTACTAAGACACCACAGTGTCCAATGTTGAAAGCATTCCTTCTCAGTTATTCTTCACTAACAGTGAAAGAGTGAGTTTCAGGTAACACAACAGAAGTGTGCTGATATTTGAAGTTAGGGCTGTTGTCTAGGCTAGCTGCCATAGCATGGACAGCCACTAGTAGCTACTGTAGCCAAGTAGCTAGAGCACTTCACTGTGACTCAGATGGTGGGTAATTCAAGGCCCTGTGTCACCACAATAAACAAGGCCCCTGACCCCACATAGCACCAGGGCGGATTGGTCCGTTCTTAGTCTAATCAACTGTAAGCTGCTTCAGCTCAGTAACTGCAAAGTAATCTGAGAATAGGGCCATGTAGAATATGATTAATTGGCTTGATCCAACAAGTCTGCAGGAGTAGATCTGTGGTGTCCCAGCAGGGAGAGGATTGGCTGTGCAGCACCAGGTCTGGCCACACCTTCTGTACAGAGACTATTGTTCTAATTGGTCCTAATCAATTTTTGACAACCAATTGTAAAGTTTATGTAAATTCTCACTGTTCCTCCTGGCAGA
Source organism: Gymnothorax javanicus (assembly GCA_029692085.1). Classification (NCBI taxonomy): domain Eukaryota; kingdom Metazoa; phylum Chordata; class Actinopteri; order Anguilliformes; family Muraenidae; genus Gymnothorax; species Gymnothorax javanicus. The sequence goes on along the minus strand of CM056194.1, from coordinate 181,594,085 downwards.
TTCTGGGATTGAGTGTATGTGCGTGTGTGTGCTTGTGTACTTGTGTGAGCTAACTGTTGAGAGACCACCAATGCTGTAAAGACATTTGGGGCTGTGAGGACATTTTGCGTGGTCCTCAAAGAATATTATGGAGGATTGTGGCTAATTGGTTAAAGTTAGGGTTACAGTTCCAGTCTGGGTTATGTTGGGGTTAGTGTTCGGGAGAAACTGCTCAAAATTAATGAATAAGTCAATACAATGTCCTCACAAATGTAGTGCTGTGTGTGCACTGTGTGTGTGTGTGTGTGTGTGTGTGTGTGTGTGTGTGTGTGTGCACTGTGTGTGTGTGTGTGTGTGTGCATGCGCGCATGTGTATTTGTTCCAACCTTTCATCAATAATAACGGCACGACCTCCGGTACAAAGCAAGGTCCAATATTATAGGCTGAAAATTTTGTAGCATTGATTCGGACCGAACTCTGTCTGTTCTTTGTGATTGTGACCTCATCTTCTCCCATTAACTGTATTCCAAACATTTATGATTCTGACTGATCAACTGAGACATATAGAGAAGACCGATCGGGAGGCAGACAAACTTACAGACAGGCAGATCAGTATTTTCACTGTGCGCTCAGCAACTGCCATCCGATAACTTCAAGTTTACAATTTAGCAGTCACTGGCTTTGGTGTGTGGATTTGGCGGGTAATAACAACACTGACAAGATTTACACAGTAGCGAGTATCTCGTAGCTCAGAGTGAGCATATTTAAGTGCCGCTGGTGTTCAAATTTAAAATATATAATCCACATGTTGACATTCGTCAAGGGAGTGACAGAAATTTCCATCACATTTTCTCCGCAATTGAAAGTTCACTTTGAACATTCTCCTGCGGTCATAAAATGAGAGATCTGTCTCAGTGTACTGGTGCAGTTAGCACGTTATCTTCAGCAACAGCTTAGTTTTTGGCCCATTTTTTTTCCAAAGAGTAACAAGACGAACAGTCACCGAACACTTGCTCTATGCAAGTTTTATCACTGCACTGAAGGTGCAAAGCTATCCGGCTTTGTTTCTGTGGAAATTGAACGCCGAAATATAAACATGCTCACTATTTTCGCTGATTTGAAAGCTCAATTTTGTCTGACCCATTTTTTGCTGCCGCTTTAGTTAGCTGTGGACTTGTCAGTAGCTGGTTTGACCTGAAATCAAAGTTGTTAAAGTGATTGATGACTCACCTCTACAGGCTGCACCTCTCTTTCCTCGTAAATCCAAATCAGTTTTGTGAAATTAAAATTGATTGTATCCATGCTTGCCTTTGTTTTAGTATATAAACTGAAGTATCTGCCCGAATTGCATTTTTTTTCCCCCAATAGATAATCTATAGGGTCTGTGTTACACACAGTCGCTTATGTGTCTCAGGTTTTCGCGCTTCGCTTCTGCTGATGTACTTTGCATTGAGTGTGTCTCTGGATAAGATCTCCAGCTAAATATGTGTTATGTAATGTAATGTAATGTAATGGTGAGTCACAGAGGAGGTTCTGTGCACCTAATCAACAAGAGCAGCGCATTACACTGCACTGACGAGATGAGGTCCCAAATCCCGTCTCTGTTAATGACTTCAAAAAAAAAAAAAAAAAAAAAAGACTTTAATTGCTTTCACAACCGCAGTTAATTAGGATTCTATACAATTTTCTTAAAGACTTTGGAAGCCAATCACTGGTGTCCTGGTCAAAAATGGAGGGGAAAAAAAAAGCAGAAAACCTGTCCTGCTCATCTTATTCTCACTTCATACCCATCAATCATCATAAATTTCATCATACACTTCAAGGGGAATCTCTCAGGATACTGGCACGTGCTCGAATTCCAGGTGGACCAACAGTGAGAAATTAAAGTACAGTCAGTCAGTAAGTAAATAAATAAATGCACAACTCGTTGGCTCTGGATCAACCCCGTTTCAATTGCATTGGTCCAGAAAATGGATTGAAATTCAATTCCTGAATTGGAAAATGGCCCATAATGCTCCTTAAATGGATTTCAATTCATTTCCTGAATCGACCGAATCCAAGGAGTACCGATCCGATGCATATAATTGGGCAATATATTCAAAAATGGGAGGGTTTCTCTGGGTAAAACTACAGTATCCAATTAGAATCGCTGTGCATGAAATGAGCTGGAATGTGAACAAAGAAGAGGCAGGAGGAAAGGCGAAAGAGTGGGAGATAATGAGAGAGAAAGAAAGAGTAGAGACAAAGGACAAGAGAGGAAAGAGAAGAGAAAGAGAAAGAATGAGAGTGAAAGGGAGGGACAGAGGAAGTGTCATTAACCCTTAGAGTGCCAAATGCAGCTACTGTTGCTCAATGATGAAAGACATCAAAATCAAGGCTGTCGAAAACCAATCATGCGGCGACTTGTTTAAAAGAGCTCCCCTTGCAGGAGCTCTTTTAACCAAGTCGCTGTATGATTGGTTTTCAACAGCACATGATTGGTTTTCAACAGCACAAGATAATTTAATTTATATATTTTTAAAAAACATTTCAGTGCTCTAAGGGTTAAGAGAGTGAGAGAGAGGAAAGATGCTGGGAAAAAGACCAGAGGCAGAAAGAAGTGAGAGATGCAAAAGTGGAAAAGACGACATGAAACTGAGAGAATTTGACTGTCGACCGTTTACATTCCGCAATGAAAAATCAAGTAACTAATGCAAATTGAAACCAAATGAAAGAAGAAAAGGGGAAAGATTGCAAAAGTAGGGGAGAGAAAATGAGGGAGAGTTTTTCTGTGATTACCTCTCCCCCTAGAGGTGAGGGAAACAGCGGCCTCTCTAATCACGGTAGAAATGAGCTCACAGGAGCACAGTGACAGAGAGACAGAGGAGAGAAGAAGATAAATAACCTGGAGCAGCACTTCTGTAATGTAGGTGAGAGGGAGAGACACTGAGCGCTAACCAGCAAACACTGAAAACACGAGAAACAGTCGTCAGCGGTTACTCCTCTTCACAAAACACAGCCATCAGCGGTTACTCCTCTTCACAAAACACAACTGTCAACAGTCACTCCTCTTCACAAAACACAGCCGTCAACAGTTACTCCTCTTCACAAAATACAACCGTCAGCGGTTACTCCTCTTCACAAAATACAACCGTCAGCGGTTACTCCTCTTCACAAAACACAGTCGTCAGCGGTTACTCCTCTTCACAAAACACAGCCGTCAGCGGTTACTCCTCTTCACAACACACAGCCGTCAGCGGTTACTCCTCTTCACAAAACACAGCCGTCAACAGTTACTCCTCTACACAAAACACAGCCGTCAGCGGTTACTCCTCTTCACAAAACACAACCATCAGCGGTTACTCCTCTTCACAAAACACAGCCGTCAGCGGTTACTCCTCTTCACAAAACACAGTCATCAGCGGTTACTCCTCTTCACAAAACACAGCCATCAGCGGTTACTCCTCTACACAAAACACAGCCATCAGCGGTTACTCCTCTTCACAAAACACAGCCGTCAACGGTTACTCCTCTACACAAAACACAGCCGTCAACGGTTACTCCTCTTCACAAAACACAGTCATCAGCGGTTACTCCTCTTCACAAAACACAGCCATCAGCAGTTACTCCTCTTCACAAAACACAGCCGTCAGCGGTTACTCCTCTTCACAAAACACAGCCGTCAACGGTTACTCCTCTTCACAAAACACAGTCATCAGCGGTTACTCCTCTTCACAAAACACAGCCATCAGCGGTTACTCCTCTTCACAAAACACAGCCGTCAACGGTTACTCCTCTTCACAAAACACAGTCATCAGCGGTTACTCCTCTTCACAAAACACAGTCATCAGCGGTTACTCCTCTTCACAAAACACAGCTGCCAGCGGTTACTCCTCTTCAAAAAACACAGCCGTCAGCAGTTACTCCTCTACACAAAACACAGCTGCCAGCGGTTACTCCTCTTCACAAAACACAGCCATCAGCGGTTACTCCTCTTCACAAAACACAGCCATCAGCGGTTACTCCTCTTCACAAAACACAGCCGTCAGCGGTTACTCCTCTACACAAAACACAGCTGCCAGCGGTTACTCCTCTACACAAAACACAGCCGTCAGCGGTTACTCCTCTTCACAAAACACAGTCATCTTGCTCTTCACAAAACAAAAAACACAGCAGCCATCAGCGGTTACTCCTCTTCACAAAACACAGCCGTCAGCGGTTACTCCTCTTCACAAAACACAGCCGTCAGCGGTTACTCCTCTTCACAAAACACAGCCGTCAACAGTTACTCCTCTTCACAAAACACAGCCATCAGCGGTTACTCCTCTTCACAAAACACAGCCGTCAGCGGTTACTCCTCTTCACAAAACACAGCCGTCAGCAGTTACTCCTCTTCACAAAACACAGCCGTCAACGGTTACTCCTCTTCACAAAACACAGCCGTCAACAGTTACTCCTCTTCACAAAACACAGTCATCAGCGGTTACTCCTCTTCACAAAACACAGTCGTCAGCGGTTACTCCTCTTCACAAAACACAGCCGTCAGCGGTTACTCCTCTTCACAAAACACAGCCGTCAGCAGTTACTCCTCTTCACAAAACACAGCCGTCAGCAGTTACTCCTCTTCACAAAACACAGCCGTCAGCGGTTACTCCTCAACACAAAACACAGCCGTCAGCGGTTACTCCTCTTCACAAAACACAGCCGTCAGCGGTTACTCCTCAACAAAACACAGCCGTCAGCGGTTACTCCTCTACACAAAACACAGCTGCCAGCGGTTACTCCTCTACACAAAAACACAGCCGTCAAGCAGTTACTCCTCTTCAAAAAACACAGCCGTCAGCGGTTACTCCTCTTCAAAAACACAGCCGTCAGCGGTTACTCCTCTTCACAAAACACAGCTGCCAGCGGTTACTCCTCTTCACAAAACACAGCCGTCAGCGGTACTCCTCTTCACAAAACACAGCCATCAGCGGTTACCTCTTCACAAAACACAGCCATCAGCGGTTACTCCTCTTCACAAAAAACACAGCCATCAGCGGTTACTCCTCTTCACAAAACCACAGCGTTACTCCTCTTCACAAAACACAAGCACTCCTCCTCACAAAACACAGCCGTCAGCGGTTACTCCTCTTCACAAAACACAGTCATCAGCGGTTACTCCTCTTCACAAAACACAGCCATCAGCGGTTACTCCTCTTCACAAAACACAGCCGTCAGCGGTTACTCCTCTTCACAAAACACAGCCATCAGCGGTTACTCCTCTTCACAAAACACAGCCGTCAGCAGTTACTCCTCTTCACAAAACACAGCCATCAGCGGTTACTCCTCTTCACAAAACACAGCCATCAGCGGTTACTCCTCTTCACAAAACACAGCCGTCAACAGTTACTCCTCTTCACAAAACACAGCCGTCAGCAGTTACTCCTCTTCACAAAACACAGCCGTCAGCGGTTACTCCTCTTCACAAAACACAGCCGTCAGCGGTTACTCCTCTTCACAAAACACAGCCGTCAGCAGTTACTCCTCTTCACAAAACACAGCCGTCAGCGGTTACTCCTCTTCACAAAACACAGCCGTCAGCGGTTACTCCTCTTCACAAAACACAGCCGTCAGCGGTTACTCCTCTTCACAAAAACACAGCCGTCAGCGGTTACTCCTCTTCACAAAACACAGCCGTCAGCGGTTACTCCTCTACAAAAACACAGCCGTCAGCGGTTACTCCTCTTCACAAAACACAGCCGTCAGCGTCACAAAACACAGCGGTTTACTCCTCTTCACAAAACACAGCCGTCAGCGGTTACTCCTCTTCACAAAAAACACAGCCGTCAGCGGTTACTCCTCTTCACAAAACACAGCCATCAGCGGTTACTCCTCTTCAAAAACACAGCCATCAGCGGTTACTCCTCTTCACAAAACACAGCCATCAAGTTACTCCTCTTCAAAAAACACAGCCATCAACAGTTACTCCTCTCACAAAACACACAGCCGTCAGCGGTTACTCCTCTTCACAAAACACAGCCATCAGCGGTTACTCCTCTTCACAAAACACAGCCGTCAACAGTTACTCCTCTTCACAAAACACAGCCGTCAGCGGTTACTCCTCTTCACAAAACACAGCCATCAGCGGTTACTCCTCTTCACAAAACACAGCCGTCAGCGGTTACTCCTCTTCACAAAACACAGCCGTCAGCGGTTACTCCTCTTCACAAAACACAGCCGTCAGCGGTTACTCCTCTTCACAAAACACAGCCGTCAGCGGTTACTCCTCTTCACAAAACACAGCCGTCAGCGGTTACTCCTCTTCACAAAACACAGCCATCAGCGGTTACTCCTCTTCACAAAACACAGCTGCAGCGGTTACTCCTCTTCACAAAACACAGCCGTCAGCGGTCACTCCTCTTCTACAAAAACACAGCCATCAACGGTTACTCCTCTTCACAAAACACAGCCGTCAGCAGTTACTCCTCTTCACAAAACACAGCCGTCAGCGGTTACTCCTCTTCACAAAACACAGCCGTCAACAGTTACTCCTCTTCACAAAACACAGCCGTCAGCAGCAAAACACAGCCATCAGCGGTTACTCCTCTTCACAAAAAACACAGCCGTCAGCGGTTACTCCTCTTCACAAAACACAGCCGTCAGCGGTTACTCCTCTTCACAAAACACAGCCGTCAGCGGTTACTCCTCTACACAAAACACAGCCATCAGCGGTTACTCCTCTTCACAAAACACAGCCGTCAGCGGTTACTCCTCTTCACAAAACACAGCCGTCAAAGGGTTACTCCTCTTCACAAAACACAGCCGTCAGCGGTTACTCCTCTTCACAAAACACAGCCGTCAGCGGTTACTCCTCTTCAGCCATCAGCGGTTACTCCTCTTCACAAAACACAGCCGTCAGCGGTTACTCCTCTTCACAAAACACAGCCATCAACAGTTACTCCTCTTCACAAAACACAGCCGTCAGCGGTTACTCCTCTTCACAAAACACAGCCATCAGCGGTTACTCCTCTTCACAAAACACAGCCGTCAGCGGTTACTCCTCTTCACAAAACACAGCCGTCAGCGGTTACTCCTCTTCACAAAACACAGCCGTCAGCGGTTACTCCTCTTCACAAAACACAGCCATCAGCGGTTACTCCTCTTCACAAAACACAGCCATCAGCGGTTACTCCTCTTCACAAAACACAGCCGTCAGCGGTTACTCCTCTTCACAAAACACAGCCGTCAACAGTTACTCCTCTACACCTCTACAAAACACAGCCGTCAGCGGTTACTCCTCTTCACAAAACACAGCCGTCAGCGGTTACTCCTCTTCACAAAACACAGCCGTCAGCGGTTACTCCTCTTCACAAAACACAGCCGTCAGCGGTTACTCCTCTACACAAAACACAGCCGTCAGCGGTTACTCCTCTTCACAACACACAGCCGTCAACAGTTACTCCTCTTCACAAAACACAGCCGTCAGCGGTTACTCCTCTACACAAAACACAGCCGTCAGCGGTTACTCCTCTTCACAAAACACAGCCGTCAACAGTTACTCCTCTACACAAAACACAGCCGTCAGCAGTTACTCCTCTTCACACAAAACACAGCCGTCAAAACACAGCCGTCTCCTCTTCACAACACACAGCCGTCAACAGTTACTCCTCTTCACAAAACACAGCCGTCAGCGGTTACTCCTCTTCACAAAACACAGCCGTCAGCGGTTACTCCTCTACACAAAACACAGCCGTCAGCGGTTACTCCTCTTCACAAAACACAGCCGTCAGCGGTTACTCCTCTTCACAAAACACAGCCGTCAGCGGTTACTCCTCTTCACAAAACACAGCTGTCAGCGGTTACTCCTCTTCACAAAACACAACCGTCAGCGGTTACTCCTCTTCACAAAACATAGCCATCAGCGGTTACTCCTCTACATAAAACACAACCGTCAGCGGTTACTCCTCTTCAAAAAACACAACCGTCAGCGGTTACTCCTCTACACAAAACACAACCGTCAACTGTTACTCCTCTACAGAAAACACACCTGTCAATGGTTACTCTTCCCCACAAAACAAAGTTAACGGTTACTGCCCTACACAAAACACAGCTGTCAGTGTCACATCAATTTTTCAATCACAAGAGTGCCAGATCTACTGAATGAAAAGGCAGATATTTATCCCCAAACTCACTCCATGGATGTCCAAACTCCATGACAGTTTGTTTGGAAAAAGCCATCCACGGAGCAAAGGCCCACATTTTTATGTGGTCACAGAGGGAGCGGAAGACACCATCCCCTCTTGGTGATTAAAGGAAGTTGTGCTGATTGGTGGAGCTGTGGATATCCGAAGGTGTGAGCAATGACAAACTGCCTGTCCTGAAACTGGACATTGATGTTTAAAAATGCCTTTATGTAATCTGAAGCAGAGTTGAGCACTATTGAATTTTTATATCGAAATTTGTGGCATTTTTGTCTCTTTCCAATGAGACCAAACATGAGTATTGCAGGAGGTAAGGAAGCTCAGTTATTAAATACCTCCGAAAGGTTTTTACTACTGTTCCAATAACAGAAGTGGTATGAGCTATACATGGGTGACATGTATAAAAAAAAAAAAAGAAAAACATTAAATAAATAAGTCAATAAATAAAATGGGCGTTCTCTTGTGTTGTTAGTCACAAGGCTGCTCCACTGGTGTTTTCTGTTGTCTTAGGAATGGGTGTGGTGTAAAATCATAGTTTTTGACCCATTGCCTGACTCAGATGGCCCTTAAGGGTCTTCTGTGAAATGTCTGCAGGAGTGCATGCAGGGCAGAGACAAAACAGACAAAATTCCTAAAGTTAAGGGGGTAGGACCCTTCACCATATTCTAAGGAAATGACCAAGTCATTACCAAGCAAATTATTCTGTGTGCCTCTGAAAGGTTTGGTTAGAACCACCAAAATTAAACATGAGTTACCTGACAACACACAGCCTTGTATGTCATACTGTACACCGTAGCCCATCTTACCGAGTCTCGGCTGGAGTACTGAGCTCATGATGAATGCTTAGGCCTGGGTGGCCATTTCCTGTTGTTTCTGTGAGAGAGGAAGAGGTGAGCATATAACAGCACCTTATTCAAAACATTCTCAAGATAATGTGAGTGTGTGTTTTGTGTCTTAGTGTGTTTGAGTGCGTCTCTGCATATATGCGTGTGTGTGTGTGTGTGTGCGTCGGCGTGATCGTCTGTGTGTCCATGTGCACACAGGTGGATCTGGGCCGAGCACACTTGTTTTTGTGGGTAAATGAAACACACAAGGCTCCAGCCAGCTTTAATTACTCATTGATTGATGGATTCAGGTGACAAAAGGCCAATCAGCAGATCAGATGGAGATGTGATTGACAGCACAGACACTATGACTGTTCAGTTAGCGAGGTGTTCTCAGACTCGTGTCACAAGGAGAAACACAGATCAATTTAGCCTCAACCCCCACCTCCGATTCCCCAGCCCACAAACTCAACCCATCCGTAAAAATGTTAAGTACCAACATGTCCTATCCTGAGAGGTGCAAAGACAAAAATGCTTTGTTACAAGGCCCCTCCGCATGAGAGGTCAATTTTACCTTTCTACCGCTTCTACGCAAAGCGCAGAAACAAGCTGTTGTTGGGACTCAGATGTGCAAGAGTCACTCACTCACGTACTCACTCACTTGGCTGCCAGCAGATCGATATCTAAACGCTGTTGCATGCTACCGCAACTGATTTCAAAGTCGCTAATACAAGAAAATTTGGGTTTTCATAATAATCACGAGTTTGCTGTAGGGAACCTTTGATTTATTTATGTATTTATTTTTCAAAACTCCTGTGCTGATTACGCAATCAGACTAACCCCCCACCCACGAGAACCACCCTCCCCTTCTACACTTTCTCCATCTTAATGAGGCCACAGTGCGCACCACTTAATCATCACCCGTTAACTTCTCACCAGAAATATTCACATTTATAGCAACATTAATTCTGAACTAACGTCAAAATAATAACAATACACAAAAATATGCAGACCAATAGCCTGCAAGACAATTAGAAACAATTAACTGGAAAGGTCAGTGGAGGGAGGGGGGGAATTGTTATGCCCCTGTATTTTTACTGACAGACTGACTCCCCGCTCCCCCAAGCACACACGCACTCAATGTCTCTCACCCCCCACAATTAAAACTAAAATTACGCCCCTGCTTGATAAATGTATTTTCAGTTCAGCTCAGGGGTCCAGACATCTGCTCACAAACACAAGGCTGAGCTCCAACACCCCTCTAAATTTGGACCTGATGCATCACAGTTTAATCATTTGGCTGCAGCACTGAGACTCCAAAGCCAGTGATATGAGCATCTGAAGGGAGCAGTGCCACTTCCAGAGCCCTGAGCCAGAGTCACTGAGAGACCCTGACTGCAGCAGCAGAGACCAGCAGCAGGAGACAGGAAATGAGGACCTTGAGGGAAGTTGGGGGGGGGGGGCTGGCCTGTACATAGACTGTACAAAAAGATGGACGCAGCACCCGGGTCTGAAGACTGAGGCCAAAGCGGAAATCTCTAAAATGTGTATTCTATTTCATGGCCAGCAGATGGCAATGTCGGTCATTGCAGAAAGAAGTTCAATGCTATGGAAATCTATGAGATAATGACCCTACTTTCCCACCTGATTTATTTTTCAATAATGATTTTCCACATTATTTTATGGTATCTATCGCAAGTTTCATGTCTCCTTCGATATTTCATGGTGTTCATCTTTGTAAATTATGGTCCCAAATAGACTAGAACAGTGCTTCCCAAACCTGTCCCGGAGGCCCACCTGTCCTGCATGTTTTAGATCTCTCACTGCTCTAGCACAGGTGATTCAAGTGATCAGGTCATTTTCAATCCCCAAAAGCTGATTGATAATGAGCAAATCATTTGAATCACCTGTGCTGGAGCAAGGAGAGATCTAAAACATGCAGGACAAGAGGTACTCCAGGAGAGGTTTGGGAAACACTGCTCTAAAGGCACAGAGTGGTGAAGATGATTTAGATGATAATGAGATGGAGGCAGGGGCATCTCAATCACTGATTCTTTTTCATCTTCTCTTGTTTACTCCAGCCTTTTATCAAAGATTCTGAAGCAGAATGCCCCAGATTTTCTCATAAACAAAAACACAACACCAAAAACAAAACAAGAAGGAGTCCAGCAGTAAAACAAGAAGTGAAGCCACTAAATAACCCAACAACCAAAATAGAGTCAGCTGGGAGAGGTACTAATGCGGACGGGATGCATTTATAATTCAGCCTTTTGGTCATTTCTGGCCGGGTTTCTCTCAATGCTTTGAACGGCGAGGAGTAAAACTGTACAAAGGACTCAAGTGGAGGAAGGGGAACTCTGGAGCCCTGATCTGGGGAAGCTAAACTGTTTTCGACACATGAAAGTGACTAAAGCGCACAAACTGCCTGGAGCTGCTGCGATGTCTAATTAGGAGGCCGAAGTCTCCCCCCCGTCACTCTTCCTAATGTTTTTCTCTCTTCCTGTTGGAGGTCAGAGTGACACAGTCACCAGTTTAGCCCCAGTAAGGACCCGAACATAAACTCTTTATGATTCTCATCAGCCCCCTTTTAATTAGTCCCCTTCCGACGTAAGCGAGAGTGAGCAGCTCTCTCTCTCTCTCTCTTTCTGTATTTTCAGAAACAGAAGGGATAAGGAGGGAAATTAAAGGAAGAGGGGGAGGGAGAGAAGTGTGGTGGCGCAGATCGGAGATGTGTAATTAGTTCCTGTAGTGTTGCTGTTATAAATAAGGGCACTTTTGGCGAATGCCAGGATAATCTGGGCCGTTTATTTTTGTGTTTCCTCTCTGTGCTTCTTCCATTGTAACTCTTATCTGGAATCATAATGTGGGTTTCAGGGGCAAATTTAGCAATTTAGGGGCCCTAGGCATAGATAAGCATGGGGCCCTCCACCTTTTTCAAATCTCATTTAACAAACTAAAAACAAACAAACAAATATCTCGCTCCTAGTTTTTAAATTCTTTCTCTTTTTTTAAATACAGACAGCACTAAAACACAGTAAAGTAACTACAGAAAGTCTTACTTACCTTTTCCTCAAAGTAATACAAAAAGATGCATAGCAACATAACACATTTTAATTTCTCAACCATTATGACTTGATATAGCCACCTTTCCCCCTCCCCCACCACCCATCATTAACCCCATTTACCAGATATCGCCCAAGAGATGGGTTGTTACAGCGGTCCAACTGGCATTTGTAACGAGAGATCGCACAAACGTTCTGAAGGAGTTTTACCGCATGAAACATGTACCAGAACCATTAGTATCGATATGTTCCCAGGGTTCTAACGTTAGCCTCGAACGGCTACAACAGCCAAGAGAAATCAGAGGAAAGAAGAAGCTCTCTAGTTAACATTACTCTTAAGTAAATAACTGCAGTCAGGCCAACATCCACACTGAAAACACAGGCAAACTAGCCCCCACAACCTGCCTGAATTAGCTCACTTAAATGTTACCCTATTAACTCAACACAAGATCCCATATTCCTATTCAAAAATGGTAGCGGTAGTTATCTAGGTTACTAACAACGAACAGCTACGACAACCAAGAGAAACCGGAGAAAGATAAAAGCCCCCGGTTATTAACATTAGTCTTCAATTAATACTACCGAGCGGAATGAACGACTCGCTTACCCTGATTTATAATCTTGTTATCCCAGAACTCTGGCGGAAGCTAGCTAGGTACCCAGCCAAGGCAGCCATTACAGCCAAGAGAAACCGGCAAAGTATAAAAGCCTTCTAATACAGGATTGTGAAGTCGGGGAAGTGAGTTGTTCATTCGGTTTAGATGTAATAATTAAAAACCAATGCTCACCAGGGTGCTCTTACTCTTCTCCGGTTTCTCTACATGATCATTGCAGCTGCTCGTTGTTAGTTAGCTGACGTTAGTTAGCTGAGAAGATAGCGCCCGCTACCATTTTTGAGTAGGGATATGGGATCTCATGTTGAGTTATTGGGGAAACATTTAAGTGAGTGGCGAAATCGGGCAGGTTGTATTTATTAAAAAGCAACGCTAACTGGAGAGCTTCTTCGCTCCACTAATTTCTCGTGGCTGCCGTAGCTGTTCAAGGCTAATGTTAGAACTCTGGTTACATATCGATACTGGCAGGGTCTTTTTCCAGGCTGTTTTCAGTGGCTCTAGTACATGTTTCATGAGGTTAAACTTCACTTCCTCAGAATGTTTGTATGATCTCTTGTTACAAATGCCAATTTCACAGATGTCACAACCCATCTCTTCATAAATAACATCACTTTTGATCAGCGTCAGATTTGCTGCTTAACGTGAACAAACTCGGTCGGTCGTTATATGCAGCCAACATACAACGATGTAATTCCCTAGACGAGCTCTTGGAATAGTGCATTGTAATAAGACAGGGGCAGCTTAGCTCAGCAATTTGTGAATAATTGAAATTCTCTGATGCAATTTTAGCGTATAGATTTTTGACGTGATTAATGAAGAAAGAGTCAAAAATAAGCAAAACCATATAAATTTATTATAATTTTTTTTTTTAGGTCTACAGGGGGCCCCTTGGATGTTGGGGGCCCCAGGCAATTACCTACCTTGCCTAATGGCAAAGGCTGCCTCTGGTGCATTTTTCCCCTCTTCAGAATGCAGGCATCGTTAGCACAAAGGCACTTATTTAGTTCATGACCTCCTCCTCTGATCTCTTCTCTCCGAATTGATCTTTCTGTCACTATCTCACACACACACACACACACACACACAGAGTATGGTTTTAAATCTTTGAGCTGTTGCTCAGATGCCAGTATCGTTAGTGGTGCTGTTTTAATGGTGTTCTCCTCATACTGGTATTCTCCTGTAATGAGGACATTGGATCAAGGCCTGCGCTCAGATATAAATAAACATTAAAATAAATATTATTCTAATCCTCAGAGACTTGGTGATTCATGCTTTATATAACTGCCAGAGAGGTGAGACTGTCATTCACAAAAAAAAAAAAAAAAAAAATCTGACAATTTCCTCTCACATTCTTCATGCGGACACAGAAAATGGTACAGGACTGTGGTGATTTTTAAAAAAAAGAAATTAAATTCAAAGGACAAAAACTAATCTCTCGATGTTTCTGGAAAACTATGGCACAATAGTTTCCGTGAACTGCGATTTCAGTATTTATTACATGCTATTACATGTATATTACACTTTTATTGTGTTAAGAGTTGGAATGCAGAGATGAGCTGCGATTGGCTGATGTGATTATTGTTTTTCTTGTTTCAGGAGACATTCTTACCGGACAGGACAGGACATTGAGAACTGTGGAACATGTAGGGACTGTGCTTGTATCATCTACAGGTAGGATAAGCAGGGGTGTGTGTGTTTGTGTGTGTGTGTGTTTGTGCGCCCACACATCTCTTTGCGTGCAAGTTTGCATATGTGCTGATATGTAGGTGTGTGTGCAGGTGTATATGAGCGCACACATGCGTCTCTGTCTTGTAACCATGCAGACAGTGAGACTGCACTCTAATCTTTCATTCAGAAGATGCAGTGTTCTCCAAAACTGCTCCCCAAATTTTTACCACGCCATCACACCCAATGTCAGGCAGACACCCCTTCTTATGTGGCCAAAGAGCAAGAATTTACACTGAACAGAACAGAACCATTACAACTCACCGGTTTAACAGTGTTGAAATGCTCGTCCTGAAATCATTTTTAAAAAAGAAAGGTAGATTAACTCCACAGGAGAGGCACTGCAGTAGCTGTTAATGATATTTCAATAATTCATCAATTAACGGGGAATTAATATAAAGTGTAGTTCAGGTAAAATAGCAGCAGTAAAGTGTAATTCAGGCATGAGGAGTGTAGCTGTGCATCTTTAAAGAGCAGAGACAGGCTCGCACAAATCGCTCGGCCCTGGTAATGGAGTCTCAGGGTGATGACACAAATAGCAGCTTCTCCTTGTAAGTAATTTAGATTGTGTGTGCAGGTACGGGACGATGCGGCAGGGATGGGACCGCAGAGGGACCGGGGAGGTTATTACGGCCCTGTTCTGGACATCATCACAGATGAACATATGATTTACGACAGAACCCCAGAGTGTTTCTGCTGCAGCTGCAGTTTCTGAGTCACTGATATTCACTGAAAGTCTCTCATACATACATACATACATACTGAACTCACATACATACACTAACAAACACATACAAACTGTATAACCATGCACACACACATGCACAAACACCAACATACTGCACTTGCATGCACACACATACACAAAGACATGAATACTGTACTTGCATACACACATAAACAAACACATACATACTGTACTTAGTTACTCGCACTGCAGTACACACCAGTGGTGGCTGGTGAACTTGCGATAGGGGAAGCTCAAAACAATCCCTTAAAATGAATGATTGGTCACGACCTCTTTTCAATCATTCATTTGAATTACCATTACAGAAACTCCAAAAACTCTCAACATTATCAGGTGTGGCCAGTTTTCATTTATAATGCATACCTGTCAACTCTCACGCAAAGGGTGAGTTTAAGTGGCATATTTACGCTCCTCTGCTGCAGTCAGCAATTATTTAATCAACGCGTATGTAAGAGATTCTCATGTGGAATTGAAGTCCTTGTGCACTGGAGGGGTTGGAAGCAATGGAATTGTATAAAGACATTTCAAATGATCTTATTTCATTTAAATGATCATGAAACACATGCGTTGCTTCCAATCCCTGAATAAAGAAATGCGTGAGAAGTCCGGAGTCGTAATCGGTGTGCGTTATAAATGAAAACTGGCCACGAGTTTCTGTAATGGTAATTTAAATGAATGATTGAAAACAGGTCGTGACCAATCATTAATTTTAAGGGATTGTTTTGAGCTTCCCCTATCGCCAGTTCACCAGCCGCCACTGGTACACACATATACTGCACCTACCAACACATGCAAATACATACAAACACAAACAAATACATATTGTAAAAACACACACTTACAAACACACAAAAGCATACACTTGTGCACACACATACACATGCTGAGAAAGGGAACAGAAAGAAAGAATAAGAGGAGGGATGCAGACAAGGAGAGAGAGAGAGAGAGAGAGAGAAGAAGGGGTCAGAGGACTTTAAAGAATAGATCAGGTGAGAGCAGCAAAAGAATAGAATTTCACAGAAGACCCTTTTAGGGCCATTAGAGTCAAGCAAAGAGTCAGGAACTGAATTTACCCCCCTCGGATTCCTCAGAAAAAATAACAATTTTTACAGGCTTGCAACCATCAACAAGACAAAAGCATGTCCTCTTTTAATTTTATTTTATTTTCAGCTTTGCACCTAATAGCATAAGGGTATTTTAATACAAGAATGGCCAAGTTTAACACAAAACAATGTATGTTTTCTCACACTGCTGGACATCCACAGCTCCACCAATCAGCGCAGCCTGCTTTAATCAGCAAGAATGCGGATGCCCTTCCCTCCCCTCTTTGTAACCACATAAACATGTGGGCGTTTCATCTGTTCAGGGACTTTTTCCAAACTAAGACCCTCAAGGAGTTTCTACATCTTTGCAGGGGATTTAGGGGTAGATATCTGCCTTTTTCTTTGGGAGATTTGGTCGTCTTTTTTTTCCCTGAAACTGATTTTGCGCTTCGTTGGGACAATTTCAGGAGATACAAGCTTTGATTTGGAGTTTCCTTCTTTCACTTCTTCTTCTTTGTTCATGTTTGTTTGATTTTTGCTCCAGGTAGTAGAACCGCGTCTTTAGCCATAATTGTAGCACATTCTGCTCTCGTATTAAATTTTCCACTTTTGAATCAGATTCTGAGTTATGCTTTTTGATAAAGGGTGATCCAATAGGCTTCTGTGCCTATCAATGAATTCAACAATCTAATTGTTAATTGACATTGTTGATGGCAGTAAATCAATTAAATTCAATTAATTAATGTTGGATAAGTGAGGGGATTTAACAGTTGATACACTTGTGCTCGATATTCAGTGTCAGGCATTACACGAGGGTGTCGAATTAAAACTGCAGGATTAAGACATCGTGCATTATTCAATTAAACTTCACTTTCACAAAAAAATAAAGATGGAGTCAGTGAAAGGATGAATGCAGAGACAGAGCAGAGAGATCAACAGAGAAAAGGACAGAAGGGAGATACAGGGATGGGCTGAGTCAAAGAATTAATGGAAAGATACAGCAGAGAAAGAATAACAGCAAAGACCAGGAGAAAGAGAGGGATGGAGTGAGGGAAAAAGCAGAGATGGGATGAGTGAGAGAGGGAACAAATGAATGAAGCAGAGAGAAAAGGATGAAGAGAGAAAGGGATTATTTGAGTAAGACAGGGAGGAATAAAAGAATAGCAGCACTGGTGCATTCTTGGACACAGCTGATCTGCAGTCAGTCGATCTCACTGCATTAAGCACTTTATTTAGGTTTCCACCCTGTCATTCAAAAATAAAAACACTAAATCACAGCACTCGTCTCGCTGCCAGCAGATGCCAGGGCAGGAGCCTCGTCACAGAGTACATGACAGGATATCAACTCCGACACCCCCCAGCAGAGAGCATAAACACACTCGCGTAAGCATTCCTTAGGAGCGCCAGTGTTTACCAGCTTAACACAATAAAGTGTGGGATTGTGAACAAGTTGACAGGATGCTCTTACATGGACAGTCTAACGCTGATGCCAGAGGAGTTCTTCAACAATCAACTCAGAATTCTGAAAAACACAAAGCGCATAAAAACACTTTCTTCAGGAACAGAACTCAGTCAGCTGTCTTGTGGACAAACTGAAGCTCCAACAGCCTGCCTCGCCAGAAGACCTCGGCCTTTACAGGTGAGACACGAGCTGCATTTAAAGAGGGAATGCGGTGAAAACAGACCCACCCTGCCTCCACATTCCCTGCCCTTCCTGGCAACGTCTCAGCTCTGAACCACCTGCAAAGCACCATTTACCCATCTGTACATTTAAGGCAAACACCAGCAATCCAAAAGGACTCATTTCAGGCAAAATTCAGCAGCCTGCTTTTTCCTGGTTGGGTACGATATCCCACAATTCTTTGCAACAAGTTACTTTCCATTAAAAAAAGCCAGAGGCGCATTATATTGCAAGTGTGGATAACTAACATGACAATTGAATATTTGAATATTAATAAATAAGTAATTACAGCACAAAATGAAACTACTGGGATACTACATTAGCAAGTTATTAGGCTAGTTAACTGAGAGAACTTTCTCAACAAATTCATCAGAGAGGTTCATAAGTTTTTGGACAGTGATCCAGTTTTAAGGGTAATTCCTACCCCTGATATGGATGCAAATACTCGAAAAGTAATTCTGACCCCCAAATAAAGCCGCTCTGTGACGGAGGGTCACACAAGAGTCCACACAGTACTACGTCTATATGGACATGGAACTGGGTATCAATATTACCTCTTTAGGAATGTTTCAGTGTCCAGATCCTTGTTAACCCTAACGGTGCATGAAAAAATGATTTAACTAGTGACTCAAATGCTGATTCACAAGGATTAAGTGACATGATCAATTTTTGTTTTTCAATCTATATCATTTGGTGATGTTGTGTTAGGATGCTTTGCTCTCTAGAGCCACTGCAGAGCGCTCCAGGATTGGTTGTAGAGACTCGGTTCGCCATTCAAGTCAGCAGCCATTTTTAAGTAAATGCAGTCAATATTTTTCCCCTCAGGAAAGCTTGTACTCAATATGCATTTTTCTCCATGTAACAGACTCTCTGTGCAGTGATTTGTAAAGCTAGTCTGCTGTTTGCACAATGGAAGGGCATTGTGTGGACCAATCAGCCACCAGTCATTTTTTCACACTTCAAATTTAGTGGACGACTCAGACATGAGGGTCATAACTTTGGGCCAAAATTGTACGACACAGTGGTGCCCTAAAACTGTGGGCCACTAAGCTTTTAACTAAGCCCAAGGAAAGTTGATAGGCGATGGTCACGGTGAATTAGTCCATAATTTCGACTGCAGTCTAAGGAAATGATGACGGTTTTTCTGAATGAAGCAGTCAGTCAGAGTGCTGACAGCTCTATCCACCCGCACACTAGGCTCTTCATGTATAGGAGCATTGCACACTCTTTGGGTTGAGTCCTGCAGAGAAGATGCTGGAAAATCAGCAGATAGTCAGCAGATGACACTTCCCTGCAGATGGGTAAAATCAGGTCAGGAGAGTAAAATTCCCCAGCAGTAATTTTCTCATACATCATTTGGTCATGAAACCCTCTCGGTGTGTTTCAGGCATGCTCACCTGATAAGAAACTCAGGGGGCAGACCCGGGCCGTGTTTTAGAGACTACATCTCCCAGCAGGCCTGGGGTCGCCTTGGCATCCCAGGCAGTAGCCGGAGGAAATTGCAGGGTGAAGAATGTCTGGGCTACTCTGCTTGTCCTGTTGGCACCGCGACTCTTGAGCTGAATTAAGTCTTTACATAATGGATGGCCAAATGTAGGACAAGGATTTCCTATCTGGCTCAATGCTTAAGTCACAAGACAGGTCATGACTGAACTCGAGTGGCTGAGTTCATGGTTGGAGCATTGAGACAGCACAACCTTCTGACCCCTACATATCAGAAAAGTTACGGTGAAAAAGTATGTCCTTACAAGCATGTTTTGGGCTGTTTTGGCAGCTAGTCAATATTTTGCAGACAATACCCCACTATTCCTCCACATGAGATACTATATCAAAGCATGAGTAATAGCTGAGGAAAGAGTAGGCCCATTTTGCTTTTGAAAAATTTTTATAAAATCATTTTCATGAGTCAAGCAAAATTTTCCCTATTATTACCAAAAAGCAAGTCTGGACCAGTGACATTATACACTGAGAACAGAGAAAAGCGAAAGTAAGGTGGCTGTTTTATGACTAATATTCCACCGCACTTTTGATAGATGGGGGTTTCAATAGTGACACAAAGTAAAAGCATATTCTCAGTAAAAAAAAAAAAAAAAAGAATAAATATGAGAAAACAGAACTGCATTTCAATCACTGATGGAACACAGACTGACTAATAATTCCCTCACAATGCTCCAGACATTATTACACCCTAACGGTATGTTTATCAAACACAGCTTAAATCCTGAAGCAGGGTGCAGCTCTGCTTTGTGTGTCACACAGAAAGGTATCTCAAAAAAAATAAAATCTGCCAGCTTTGCTTCGGCCCAAGCCAACAGCCTCTGGAGGTAGAGCGGCTTGGAAAGTTTTTTCCAGTAGCCACTTTCCTGATTAAGATTCACCTGCTTACTACAGCCTGAACTCCCAAACAAACAGGGCAATGCGTAGGATGTAAATAAAAACAGCAAGCAGTAGCTTGTGAATCGCTTTAAAAAAAGTACAAAAAAAAAAAAAGATATGTTTTACCTCAGGGCAGTACGATGGCACGATGGGAAGCACTGGCTCAACGCAAAAAGGCCCTTGATTCAAATCCAGCTCGGAGCTTTTTTGTGCCAAGTTTGCATTTAGTCCCTGTGTTTGCATGGGTTCTTAGACATGTGATGCCAACAACGCATTCCAGTGAAGTTTGGAGAGGTATATATTCACCACTCTGTAGCATCACTTCTCCATTTAATAGCACTCAATAGTCATTTTGGAGCTGAGGAAACCAGAAGTTTGAGTTTCAAAATCAATTTGGTTCCCTTTCTGGCCTGGTATAAGACTTCAGTTGGTAAACAGTCTGGGGTATCCGTTGTGTTTTGCACTTCACAATCCACCATGTTTTCATTGGTAGACAGGTCCAGGCTGCCGGCAGACCAGTCTAGTAAGTCTGTGACTGTCTGACCACGAAAGCATGGTGCTGTAATATGTGCACAATGTGGCCTGGCATTTTCCTGCTGGAACAAATGGGGACATCCCTGAAAAAGACATCTGCAAGCCAGCATATGTTGTTCCAAAATATGAGTGTATCCTCTTGCGTTAATTCTGCCTTCACAGATGTGCAAGTTGCTCATGCTGAAGGCGCTGATGCAGCTCCAGACCATGACTGGCACTGGCTTTCTAAGATTGTTATGTAGAGGAATTCTTCTAACTCAATACACACAAGAACCTGTGATCGCCAACAAAGAAATCCTCAATTCACAATAGCTTATTCGCTATATTAAAACTAAGATGAAAAATAAATGAATACTATTCAAGTAAATTGTTAGTATTCACCCAGTTGTGTGGTACTGTGTCCAAGGTCATCCAAGTGAATGTGTCAATCTGATGATTAAATGGTCCTAAAGGAGATATTCAAGAAAGTCCACAAATTTCCATGAAGTCCAAGACTTTCTGTCCCATGATGGAGTTTAGTATCATGGTTATGGAGGCTGGCGTTTGCTTGGGAGCTTTCTCTGTTGCTCTCGTCCGGGACGATATCGTTTTGCCCACAATCGGATTCTTTGGCCAGCTGGCATCAATTGTGGACGGCGCCCGGACTCTATTTAAGCCCAAGTTCCACCTCGCCACCTTTGCTAGAGTGTCAGTGTTTCCTTTGCACTATAGCCTGTAAGTTATCTAGCTAGAAATTGGTGAGGAATTAGTTGCAAAAGAGGAAAGTGGTAGTTAGTAAGGGAAACTTTCTCTCTCTTTTCCTCTGTCTGTGCACCGTCTGGGTGCTTAATCTTTTCATCTCAGTTTCCGAGATTTTTCCTTTATTTCGTTCAGTCTATCTCGCGTTGCTTCCTTATTTTTTACTTTGACTAGATTTATGTCCTTTGGAAGCGCGAGCCGCTCTCTCTTACTTTGTCTGTGTTCGTCATTTTGCTGTACTTCCTTTCGTTCCGGCCACTGCATTTGGCGTCTCGAAATACCAGCCATCAAAGTTTAGAAGGAAAATTGTGCGGCCAACGATGTAGAACAAGAAACACAGGCTTGACCAAATCCAGGATTTGCTGAATACATTTTGTAATGTGTCCAAAAACAGCTAAATCTAAGATTAACTGCCTCACAAGTTCACAGGTATTTATACACCCAAAAGAAATTTCCTGAGGTTTCCACAGTGTTCTTGTTGTCTTGCTTGAGAACCTTCGATACATATGTAATCAATTCTAGTCTCGTGCTAGTACGATCCAGTTGTAACTAGAACTTTCCAGAATAGATGAGAGATACTGTATATAGTATTTTCTAGACTGTTACACAAAACACTAGACTATTCTACAGTCATGGATATAAATATAACAATATGTCACTGATAACAGTAGGGATGGCCTGTCATCTCTTTAGCCATGAGAACACAATGTCCATTATTTCCAAAAACAATATGAAAGATGGACTCATCAGATCGCATCACTCCTTTCCACTTTCAATAAATCGATTTCAAATGAGCTTGAGTCCGGAAACGTCAGCAGTGCTTCTGTATGGTGTTAATGGATGATGTCATCTTTGCATAGAAGAGGCTTTACTTGCATTTGATGTTGCCATGACAAACTGCAATCACTGACACAAGCTACAGGCCTTTTGAAATATTTATGAGCCCATTGGGTGATGCCCATTACAGAATTAATTAACTAATGACAGTTTCAGCATATTATTTCACAGCTACACGATGTTATTCCTCGTGCTGTTCTAAATGTGTAGTTATCAAATCACATAATTTCTACCAGGGTTGGGTTCAATTACTTTTTTCAATTACAATTAAAATTGCAATTACAATTGCTTTCTGGACAGAATGTTCAATTACACTTACAATTACTTATCGATAAAAAATTAAATTAAAATCAGATTACAATTACGAAAGTAATTGTAATTGAAAAAAGTAATTGAACCCAACCCTGCTTTCTACTCAGGTAATAGAGCTTACCACAAGTCCAATCAGGAAGACTTCATGTGTTAATCTACACCTGTGCAGGATCTAATCACTAACCTGTCCACTTCTTTATATACCTAATTAGTTGTTCCTTTTATCATATCTCTGGCTAGATCCTGAAAAGCTTATTCGAGTAACACCTTCCCCACAACCACCAGCATTAAGTCTCCATTCAACATGCAGAGGATGAAAAAAGTATCCCATGATCAACAATCGGCCCTGAATGGAGTCTACACCATGAAAACCTTGTAAATTAGGACAAAAACGCACAGCCTGTGCAGCTCACATACATGTGACCCTATCAATAGTCATCCCCAGCAGAGCCCCTGGAGAAAGGCATTTGTGACCCCAAACAATGATGTCATCACCCTCATCACACATCTGATACCTCCTCCATTTTCCCTGCAAGTATGGAGTTTTAATAATAGAAAACAAATGAAAAAACCAGTAAAGACCACTTTCCTGTATCCATTAAATCTTTGAACATAATTATTTTGACTTTCCATTGGGAGAAATAAGTCTCCGGTTTAGTCCAAAAAAATTACCCAGTCTCAGGGCCGGATGCAACCTTAGACTAGGGGTGCAGTGAAAATTGCTGGGGGGGACAGACGCTTTTCATTTTGTTGACGGAAGGGGGCGCGGTTCATTCGCATTGCGCGCTCAATCACAATGCGCTTTAGTATACGTCAGAAAGTCAAGAGGAGCTGGGGGGGCGCGGCAAGAATCTGGGGGGGCGTAGCCCAACCCTGCACCCCCCTGGATCCAGCCATGCCCAGCCTATTATATATTGAATACTGATATTTTTGGTCATGGTTTCACAGTAAAATACAGTACTTGGGGTCATCCAAAACACAATTAGATTATGTGTGAGCGTCGGAGAGAGAGAGAGTTACTTGAAATTTTCTGCCACTTGAGTTTCCGTTATGACAAACACTGTTCTCTCATTGGCCAAGAGCTGACCCTAGATCAGTCCTCACTTTATACACAATGGCTCAGTCAGGGATTAAGGATATGCAGATTTATCCAGGATCAGTCACTGTACTCTGAGAGAATTAAAGGCACCAGGACTGAGGCTCCGCTGGAGAGGAGAGCCTGTCCTGTTGTGTTTATCAGGCTGAGGTGGGAGCAAATCCAGCAGATGGCCTGAGATTTATTTTGCTCAAGCAGAGGGCTGTGTGGCTCTCATTATAAACACACACACACACACAAACACAAACTCATACCCATTCACTCTCACACGTACACACACACGTATGCACACACACAGGGAGGGTAAAGTGTGACCCCAGACGGGAGTGTCGTCAGGAGGAATGAGAGATCTAGAAGAATCTGAGGGATCTGTGTTCCACATTCTCTCCTCTGTTACCCTCCTCTCACTGCAGCTCAGGAAGTGTAAACACCATGCCGTCTTAAGCCCCCAAACCAGGGCGCTGATGGAGGGAGGGATTTAGGGATAAAAGGCGGGATCAGGGTAAAAGGGAGGGTGATGGGGGAGGGGGGGTGATCGTCATGCCCAAATTTACTTGTTTCACTCTCCTGCCTCCTTCAAGCACTCCGCTCATCTCTCTCATCCTCTCTCTCTCCGTACGTCTGCTGTTCATTCAATTGACAAATTCTTTTTTTAACAGGACGTTTTTAATACATTAAGCTAACTAAAATTATAATTTACATGATTTCAGTTACTTGTAGCCTGTAACCAATTAGCCAGAATGTCTGGGACTCAGAAAGGTGTTAGTTCAAGCCCCTGTGTAGCAGCAATGAGATCAGCCCAGGTGCTGGGCCCTTGAGTAAGGCCCTAAATTCACATGTGGGGCAGATTGGCCCCTGTTGAGTTTCATCAACTGTAAGTCACTTTGTATAAAAAACATCAGCTAAATAACTGTCCTGCGAAATAATATTTGTCACATCAGCATCATAATGCTCAACATTTAAAATTTAAAATGGATAAATACAGATAGACCTTTGTGTGTGTGTGTGTGTGTGTGTGCGCGCGCGTCTGTGTTGGGAAGTCTTCCCCACTCAACAGGTGACTCAGCAGTAGTTTTTAAAGGGAAACAGGCAGGTCATCAAACTCAAGCACATTCATTTTCATTATTCAGACAGAGCGAAAAGCAGAGGTAGAGGTACAAACCACTGACTGTACATAAATATGGACAACCTCACAGCACCCTAAAAGTGAGGCCAAAACATCTTGATTGCCATCTAGTGGCTGGTTGCATTATAAAATTATGAACTCGCCCCCGCCATGTTAGTGGACGGGACATGGGCAACAATAAATAATTAAAGTACACGTCAAATGTTTTTTACCGAAGATGGGTTCTGTCATCTGTCAAAGAGGGCGTAAATTCATGATTGACAGATGTGATTGACAGCAACTCTGAGCTAGGAAGTCGACTGCAGGCTTATTTCTGGGAGTTCTTCGGCGCTTGGATGTGTCCATTGCACAGTTAAGTGTGTGTGTGTGTGTGTGTGTGTGTGTGAGAGAGTGTGTTGGGGGGTGTAAGGGCAGTTGGGGTGAAGGCAGTGCAATCGTCTACACTTTCCGCGCCATCAGACACAGCGTCCTGTCTCTAAAAGCCTGCCATCCCATCCACTATTCATCCGCATGAGTCAGGAAGCAGCAATTTAAAGATTCATACCAGGTAATAACGGGAGAACAGACCTTCAAAGTGGCCATTTTACAGAGAGAGAGAGAGAGAGAGAGAGATGCCAGACAAAGAGAGAAAGGATTGTTATCCCTAAGATTGCAGTTAAAATGCTGTGTCATCACACAACCAAGGACCATCAAGGCCATTTCAACACCAGGGAATAGAAAATTATGCTTCCAATAATCTGAACAAAAAAGGCATAATAATTGCCCTACAAAATCCAAACCTAAAAACTGACATTAGACCGAACCATAATCTAAACCACGGTACTGTGAGATACTGTTGCGTATATCTCATCCCAAAGGAGATTTAAGTTATTGCAGCCATACAGACCATGACCAGCCTTTTTATGGTAAGGCAGAAATATATTCCTGCTTGAACGTAAATTAGGCAAATTAACAATTAGTTTGACAGATTTGTTACTGTCAGTATTCCTTATACAAGGGTCAGGAACCTGGGCCTATCGCTCAATTTAGCAGCAGCCAATATTTAGCAGTTCGGCTACTCATCATGTTCATGGGTATGGGTGAGTAATACATCCTTCGAACTGCACGCTACCCGACCTGTGCTCATTGGTCATTCCTATGATCATCAGTTCAGAGTGAAGTATGTACACTGCTGTAAGTAAAGCTGTCTGTCATATAAATGTAAAACACCTCACGGGTTTGGAGGTTAGAGGTTGACGAGCTGGTCGGTTAACCCCAGGCTGTAAAGTAGGCTAAACAATGAGGGGTAAGTCTCTCGAATCAGTCGAGGAGCACCAGGAAACAAGCGAGTGAGCTGCACACAAACCCTCAGCTCCCACGGCGGGATTTCAGCAGTCCCCGGCCTCTGTGTTTGAGGTCTGAGGAAGTGTAGCGTAGCGGCGGCTAATGGGGCCAGTCTCTCCTTCTCTTAGGAGGTACTCCCTCAAAGCACTAGTCCAGACTGACCTCATGAATACAGAGGTGGTCTGTGCATCACATCACTGAGGAGCAGAGAGGTGGAGGGGCAGCTATTTTCACACCAACTTTGAGAACACTGCTTCAGAGACATTTAGAAACAATGCATGGCTGGACATTAGAGCATCTTCTACCATTCTAATCTCTCCCTCACTCTCTTACAGTCTTTCCATCCTTGTCTCTCCCATGGTAGCAGAAGCCACTATACATCACATTAAAAAGGTAAAACGCTTCCCCTTCTGTTACCTGGGTATGAAATTCATTTGCCTCAAATCTTCTCTCCCCCTCCCTTAACCCCCCACATACCCAGCTGCTTCAGCCAATCAGGGTCTTCAGTCAAGACATTGATGAGCAGAACCAGGTGTTTTACCAAAATCTGCACATATACCGACCCTCTGTGGATAAGACTGGGCCGTCCCCTACTGTCGGCAAATGATCCTCATACACAGGTAGCTGAAGGGATGTTAATTATTCATGCAAATGCACAAGGGCTTCTGCTACTGTCCTGCGACTGCACTGTGGAAGAGACAGTGCATCAAACCCCTGATTAGAAAAATTCAATTCAATTCAACTTTGTTTGTATCGCGCTTTTCACCAAAGGACTATCACATAGATACTATACAGAGCAAAAGAAGGCTGCATCCAGCCTAATCCCCAAAATGGCAAATGAGGCAAACAAAAAACTCCCAGTAGGGAGAAAAATCCTCAAACAGTGGTGATAAAAAAAACTCCCCAGTGGGAAGAAATCTCAGGAGGAACCCGGCTATAGTGGGGGAGCCCATCCTCTGCGGGCTAGCTAATTAATGAAGTTGGATTAAGGTTTATGAAAAATAAAAACCCAGAAATGTCCAAGGAGTAGCGTCCATAGCTCCAGGAAGTGGTGAGGCAAAGATGGGGTAGAACTTGGAAAGAGAAAGAACAGGAGGGAGAGAGAGAGAGAGAGAGAGAAAGAGAGTCCCAAATCTGAGCAAAGCTTAAATGCTTCGTTAATTTAAATTCAAGCACATGCTGACCAGCAAGTCACTTTGCTCTTCGCCGATACGGAAATGGAGGCACATCCAGCTCATCGAAAAATTATGCCAAAGTAAAAAGACGTTTGGGACTCGATGTCTCCTTTTCTCTTGTTTTTAACAGAGACCTGGTGCGCTGCATGTCCACAGCTCCATACTGTGATAAGCGTTTGCTTCTCATATATGGAGGAGTTTTACTGTGGAGGAGCAGCCAGCCTGTTCCCACAGTGAGGAAGCTCAACGGCTACAGTACTGAGAGATGGAGGGAGCAGGAACGACTCAAAGAAAGAGAGATGAGAGGGATTCAGCTGGAATTCACAAAGAGAGAGAGAAAAGGGGGAGAGTAGAGATCAGGTGAAGGAAAGAGAATGAGAGAGAAAGAGGGGGAGTGAGAGAAAGGGAAGAGATGGAGAAAATGTGAGAGGAAAAAAGTGGAGATCGATGACAGAGAGAGAGAGAGAGAGAGAGAGAGAGAGAGGTAGGTGTGCCACTGAGGTGCCAGAAGTGTAGAAGCCCTGATCCTCTCTCTGTTTCCACAGACAGCACAGCACCATTTCACTTGCATGAGGGTTTTTTTTTTTTTAAGAGGAATGATTTTTTTTTTTTTTTTTTTTATCATGACCTTTTCACTAACTATGCCGTCAGGGCCATAAACGCTCAGTCCTGAGTGGCAGTCGACTTGGGAGGGGGGATTTGAGGGGGTAATTGAGGGACAGTGGGTGGGGTAATAAAGGCCAAAGCCTGCTGTGTAGCTCACGGCTTAATGTGATTCCTCCCCACGCTCCACGAGGCCGAAAAGGGCAACAAGCATCTCATTCAGACTGATGGGAAAGAGAAGCGAGTATTAAAATGTGCCCAGATGATTCATCACAGCCATTTAACCCCTGTCTACCAATACAGAGCTCAGACCAGCACACTGAGCAACAGAGTATAACAACACTATCACCAACACTACACTTTAATACCTACACTACAAATGCCTAGCGACAACACAGCCCCACACACTGACACATATAACACAATAACACCAACACTACGCTTTAATACCTACACAACAAATGAGCAAATACTGACCCCTGTACTCTGAGGTACAGATAACACTTTATCACCAACACTACACTTTAATACCTACACTACAAATGCCTAGCTACAACACTGACCCCTGCACTCTGAGGTACAGATAACACTTTATCACCAACAGTACACTAACATCAGCACCACTCTTTAACACCAACACTACAAATGCTCAGCTTAAACATAGACCCACACACTGAGACACAGAACACACCAACGCCAACACTACGCTTGCCAGAACGGGGCACGGCACAGTATGATAGTATGACAGGTAGAGCCATTACCTCACCACAATATGCAATAAAACCACGGGTGCAAATCTAGCCAGGGATCTTTTTTGCATGCTCTTACATGGTCTCCTCATGGTAACGTGTGTTTTCTCCAGGCGCTCTGGTCCAAACACCGGCAAATAGAGTAACTGGAGGCTCTAAATTGCCCGTAGGTTGCAGGTGAATGGTTTTTGTGCCCTGTGATAGATTAGAATACTGTTCAAAGTTGTTTTCCTGTCTCTCACTCATTTGTATGTTGGGATAGACTACAGTCCTCACCCCTGACCAGGGATAAGTAGATTATATAATGGTTAAATGACAGATGAATGGTTGAATGGATGGATGGATGGATGATAGCTGGATGAATGAAAGGATTGATGGATGTTCAGAAGGTAGTGCTGCATGGTGGTGCAGTGGGTGATGTTCACGAGTCTCCGCAGGTTCTCCTCCCACAGTCCAAAGACCTGCTGGTTCGGTGACTTGACGAGTTGCGGAGTCTAATGTGATCAACCGGAGAGTCTGGGATAGTATCCACTGGGTCACTGGATCTTTAACGTTTTAATTGTCGTAATTGTCGTGTCCGAGCATAGGTGCGTCCTTCATCATCTTGGTCCCTGGTGCCATCGGTGCTTGGTCCGGACGTGTTTCTTTAACGTTTTAATATTGAAACCCAATTTAATTGAACTTTCTCATATTGGGACCCACATGAGAAATTCAGTACTTATCAGGGACCCCATCATATGTACATATCAGTGCAGCCCAGTGAACAACAGACTCATTCCAGCACCCATCTCACATACCCCTGTTACCCATTTTGGGACCCAATCCACAGGTTGCAGAACATTGGGCTGAACTCTGACTGAAATTAAGCAGATAGGTGATGGATGGATGTAAGAATGTTGTACTGGAGGTGTTTTACACGCCTAACTGACCCAGGGAATAATCATTAGGGTCTTTGAGGGTTTTTTCACTCTGGACAAGCTGAAAGATTGTATTGAGTGTTTTACTGAGCCAGGTCAATGGTCACGCGATGCCACATCACACTCCATGAATCATATAAATATCAAAGCAACGTAGAAAAGATACACAGATGCAAGGTCATTTCAGGCAAGAAGTTTAACCACCAAGCTTGAATTAAGCTTTAATTTATGTAATAACAGAGTGATTAAAGCCAGGAGTGAAACCGCATGCCAGAGCTTGTGTTTGATCATTGGCTCATAAGGTCTGTGGATTAGCAGAGATTGATTTTTTTTTTTTCTTTTTTGAAGCACCAAGGTCTGCTTCTCATAGTATTTTTGGATAACGAATGTAGACTGGCATGCCAGAACCTTTACCACAGCAGGGGGGGAACCTTCAACCTCACTGAGGCAGTGCTGCACTGCCGCACTCCAATGCTTTGACTGGCAAATCCACTGCGGGGTTTCAGCCAATTCAGAATCAAATCTGCATGTGGTCCAGTTGGCCGCAGCCTACAACCATTTGGCTTAAACTCTAAGGGACTTCAGTGTTAGCTGGGATTGGGTGTTCCCGCGCGTGTGACTAATTTCAGTCACTGATTGGTAAGAGAGACCAAAAAAGCCAGCAGACACTGCAGCCCTCTGGGACTGGAGCTTGAAAATCCACGCTAAGCTTTTGGGTGTAAGATCTCAAATATGAAATCAGTTAGTTCTTAACCAAACATTCTTATGCTGAAGTAAAAATGACTACAAATCATTTCAGCTATGGAGTTCCAGAAAGTTGAAGAGGATGGAAAAAGCACTCCAAAAAACCTGCTTATGACACAGGTCATAAAATCTGTGAACAATTAATTTCTTCCAATTTATTAGTATTCAATGAAATGAATGAATTGAATCCATGTCTCTAACTTAGTGAATTGAAGATGACCTTTAACCCTCGTGTGCTAGACAGAGATTTTCAGCAAAAGGGGCTCGCGCTTCGCAATCTCGACAAGTACAATCAGGCTTATGTTTGGCGAGACAATTAGACAAACGATAACGTTTTGAGGAAGAAAATGAGAAAATCTGGTCAATATTAGGCTCTGAGCCATCACAATAACAACACAAAGCGGACAGTCTATTTCAGCTAGCTGTCGGAGTTGATCACATCAGTGTGTGTTTGGGGCCGGGATGACCTTTTCATCAGTTTACAAAAACACGCACATTCAACAAGAGAGGAAAACCATTTCTCAAGGAGGCTGTGAACTGACAAGTTTGGAGCAGCATGGTATTTGTCCGATTTACGTCAAAGTGATAACCTGCGTTTTAACATCCTGACACCTCTTTGCCACTACAGTGGTCTCTGACAGTTCATGTTCCTACTCTCCCCTTTCTAAAACACAGGAGATACCCCAATTCTCCAATTAAAACGCACCACTCATCCATCTACACATCAATGCTCTTTCAGGAATTTTACATAAAAATCGTAATTTTACTCAAATGTTGAGGAAATTAAACTGTTTATGTGATGTAGAAATGAGTTCGCCAGTCACTAACCCCACCCCTCCCGAAGAACAAGAGAATTACCTGATTAAGATTCACAAAGAAGAGAGTTAACCCTGCGTTAACCGGGATTAACCAAAGCGGCAAAGAATAATGGATCACAATCCCAGGGAAGCAGTGGTGCATGATGGGATGCTGGAGTCAGTGAGTGCACTGCTCCATTCCAGCCAACTCATGACAGACACAATCAAATAAATCAATATTTATCCAAAAACTGTAAAAGCGTAAGCTCGATGGTCTTCACCGTTTTCTCATTAACAGAAATCTATTATTAAAATGGACCCATTTGTCTACATCACAAAAATGTTTGCTTTTGCTTGTAAAGATAATTATGCTTCATTTAAAAAAAATAAAATTAATCTATTTGAGAAAAATGGGACGGTTTAAAAATGCAACAATCGCAAAATACATTGTGTGAAAATTTATTTGAAATTGAGCATTAAAATGAGCAGAGAAGAGGATCAGATTTGCATGGAGAAAAGTTTTCAGGAGAAATTAAAGAATGCTAAATGCAAAATTATACCCCCAAATCAGGCAAAGAAAAATATTAGTAATTTTGAAACATGCTGTGTTATTCACGTGATCAAAAAGTTTTACCATCAAATACTTTCACTAAACATTGCATAAAGTATAGCCGCAGTTTCAGATACGAGCTAAATCTCCCCTTTCCCATTAAAACAGCCAGAATTATTTGCCACAAGGATTCAATAAGGTGATTGGAAATATTTTTGAGGGATTAGGTCAGGGTTCACTCAATGGGACAAATCATTCAGCTACACATTCATACAGCAAACCTCCAGCTCCATCTCATGTCAGATGTTTGTTGGATTGGATAGAGTTCAGGGGTCAAGTGTGAATGCAGTTCCAGCGGACTGAAATCAGCGCCATGTTTGTGGAGGCATCTGCAGATGATGAGCGCTTTGTTACTTAAGGGCAGTTATCCTGCTGGATGCATCCTATTGGGAAAGGGGAGACTGAGGTCACAAAGGGCTGCACATGGTCAGCAGTAATGCTCTCATGATTGGCCATTCAAACGATGCTCAGTTGGTATTAAAGGGACATTAATTTTTCATCCAAGACCATATTGGATTCAAGACTTTTCAAAATTTTGCCCAAGTTTAACTGTCCTGTCTCTCTGAGTGAATTCATCCCAGTTTCACTCTTATGGTGTAGCTCTGCCCTCATCTTTATTTTGTAGCTGATAAAACATCACTAGTAATCATGCCACACTTCTATTCTTGACACGCCATAGTGTCATTGATATGCATAATGTGTGGATAAGACGTGATGTTCGTGACTGTGGATGACTTATACTTAACATGCATTGCAAGCACTGATCTGGGACCAGCTCAACCCCATTCAAAACCTCACTTTATTCACTGAGAGCTGGAAAGCTCGGGTCCTAGCCCATCAATTGCCTTGTTTTCCATTTTGTACCCACAGCAGCCAATTACCATGGATCATCCCAATTCATAGGAGTCCATTATAACCGTATGAAGCACACTGTGATCGATACAGTAACAAACAGATCAATATGCCTATTCCTCCTCAATTCCACCATCTGTCCCCCGCTCCCTGATGACTTTTACCTTTTTAATTCACTCCTTCCATCTTAACTCCCTCATTTCATCCCCTCTCAAGTTAATCAGTCCATCATTCTCTCCCTCACTCCCCATCTCTCAGTCTTTGACAGATTTCAGTTTCTATGTTGAAATTAAAGGCAATTATAGCCCACACATTCTGTATATACCAGTGATGTGCAAAGCAGTGATATTACAATAATAAAGTAAAAATAATTATTATAATGATGAATGTACAACATAATTATGTGTAACAGTAATAGCAGTAATAACTCCTTCTCTCTCCATCTCTCTGGTAATGTGTCATGAACTGTGACTCTAGAGGCGCTAAATGAATCACCAGAATTAATATGCCAAATTACGCAGGTTTTTGTGGCCGGCATAGATTTGTTAACTAAAGGCAAAGACAGACGTTCACTTTCTCAGTCTCTATCTAAAGTCATCTACTGATCACCTACTGATGACACACTGACTTTTTTCGGGGAAATTGTGGTCTGTCCGAAATCTGTAAGGAGCAAGAAACATTCCCCGCCAACAGGCATGAACCGAATATAGTTTGGCTGGCAGTTATGACAAGGAGCATCCGATTTTCATGAAATAAAAGAAAATTATCTCCTTTGTTGCTTCCTTCCAGCAAGGAATCATTGGACCAAATCTGGAAGAAAGGAAAGATCGATTATAGACTTCAATCCTTAGCAGGCGTATTGACTGGATAAATTATTCATGACCTGAAGTTTTCCAATAAATAGCGAAGGCCAGCCTTACGAATTTCAAGACATATTGAAGAAAATGACATCAGATTTTTCACACATATGTCCTAAGGTCCCTTCAAAATCTCCCTAAGACCTTCCCGTGACCTGTGTGATGTTTCCTGTCGCAATCAAGGACAAGTGGAGAGGAAAGGACACAGGCCACCTGTTTAAGAGAATTCAGATGCAGCTAAACAACCAGTCATTAAGATTCTCCCTTCAACCTTTTTCCTTCACTCGTTCACTCACTCCCTCTCTCACTCCCTCACTCTTCCTCCCACACGAACCTTCTCTCCCCCTCTCTAGCACTCATCCTATCCTTTCCCCCTTTTATCTCACTCTCCCTCATTCCCTCCATCTCTTTCTCTCTCACTCTTGTGCTTTTTTCCTCTCTCCCTCTCTCTCTCCACCCAGGATTTGGCTGCAGCTCTGGTCTGTTTTGGCTGCATTTCCTGTGACCCTGACCGCCAGCGCTGCAGCCTGGACTACCAAAGAGCTGTTGCCTGCCAGTCCATCTGAGCCCCGGTATTAGAGCCATAACAGAGAGAGAGAGAGAGAGAGAGAGAGAGAGGACACAGAGGGAAAAGGACAGAGAGAAGAACAGAATGATACAGAAGGAACAGGATAGAGAGAGGAAATGAACAAGAAAAAGGAACACAGAAAGGGGAAGAGCATGATGGAGAGAGGGGTGAGAGACAGGGGAGGAGAGATGGAATAGACTTGGAGGACAAGAAGAGAACAAAAGACAGAGGAAGGACTGGGCATGAAGAAGAGGAATAATAGGAGGCAACAGGGAGAAACGGGAGAAAGAAGAGAGCGGGGAAAGGGAGGGGTAAAGAGAGAAAGAGAGAGCCTTTGTCCCTCTTCCAGTTGTAGCATTTATAGCACCACACTGAACTAAACCGAGCTGCAGGAGTAACGAGCGGTTTGTGGTTTCTGTTCTCCCTCTCGAGCGAAGCGACACTGTAAACACAACTAAAATTAAATTTAAGCTGACTGGCGTGAATGATATGCCGTGAAGTCATTCATCTAAATGGCCCCAAAATGATGACCGGTGCTAACTGAGCATTAATCAGGGTAGTTTTAAATCTTATTTTATCAGTTTTTTTTTTCACTGAATTAAAAAAAAAAACTGCAAGATTGTCAACGAGGAGGGAAAAAGGACTCATAAAGCGTTTTCCCCACTAAGCAAACAATGGGACTCACTAATCACTTTCATAAAAGGACACGCCTGGAGTTTCTTAATTCTGTCATGGTTCTGGATGTTTGTGTGGTTAAGGACTTCTCTTTGTGGCTCTCCTCCCGCGACAATATCGAATTCCTTTTCCATCAGATTCTTTACCCAGCTGGCTGATTGAACTTGGGCGGCGCTTCCCGCTCTATATAAGCTGGAGGTTCGCCACACCTCCTTCGCTAGAGTGTTGTTTGTAGTTATGCACTTTAGCCGAAGATATCTGTAGTCAGGATTTATTTGAAGTTTTATCTTCTCGTTATTTGTGGAGTTTCTATTTCTCTAGGGTTGTTCCCTTTTCCTCTCTAATCTTTGTATCGCCCCATTTGAGGAGCTTTATCTATCTCGGTTCTGAGATATGTCTCCTTTCTCTCTCTCGCTTTGCTTCCGTGTTGTCGGATGGTTGGACGTCCTGTTGGAGGCGCAAGAACTGTTCCTGTCGTGTGGTCTGTATCATTCTCTGTGTTTGTATTGAGTCTGTGCTGCTCTGTTTTTCTCTTGCCGCTGCACTTGGCCTCTCAGTTCAATCGGCCATTAAAATTCGTCCTCTGCTCATCTCCCCTTTCCACCTCCGACTCACCAAAGCTACACTGCGATGTTAGGAACACGGATGGGTATTTCATTCAGCCCGCACTCAGATTAAATTCATTCATCTCCCTCCATTAGAGAAACAGAAACAGCCTCCATCTTTAAGACTGTTTTCAGAGCCATGTAGAAATACCAGTGAAAAGCTGCATAAGGATGAGGCTGAACCGAGAGGCTCAGGGGAGACTCTGATTAATCACATTTATGAATCAGGTTAATACAGGTAATTAGGCTTTAATGTGTGTGGCCCATCTTAAAAGATACTATTACAGAGTATGCTCTTTGATGCTTGAATTTCAGCCGAAATGCTACAGGAGCATCTAATTTCAGCCAGCTGCCCATGGGCACTCAGACCTGAGAGGCACTCTGGTCACCATTACAATGTTATTTTCTTATTTACATACTAGTCACCCACCCCTGTGGGACAATAAACTCACCACAAATGATGGCCAAAAGTGGTGTGTGCATGCATGTAGGCTTGTGTAGCATTACTTGTGAGAACCAACTGTTGAGAAACCACAGATGTTCGGAAATTTGCGGTTGTAAGTAAATTCTTTGTGGCTCTGACAGAGGATTACAGAGCATTATTACTCATTTAAAAAACTTTACAAAACAAAAATGGTTACAACAACAGTTATTGAAAATAACAAGTGCCAGACATATGGCTAAAAGCTGGATAACTGCACCTTCACAACCAAACAGTCATTTTCAACCTAAATCCAGTTCCTAATATTTATTACCTCATATGAATTTTGAAGATTTTTTAATGAGGAAATAAATATTAGGAAAATTCAAAAAAAGATGAGGAACAGCAGGTATGGATAAAATGAGATCAATCTGGAGTGCCTGCATGTCCTAGAAATATTTAAGAGAAAAGTATGTCAACATCTTCAACCATTAATATTTTAGAAAAGTTTATCAAAAATGTCGTAAACGGCACGTTTTTGTCCGATTTTTATTTATTTATTTATTTTTTATCTAGTACAACAGAAAGCCGAATACCTCAAACACTGTAAAGGCCAGGAACGTGGTTCAATGTATTTTTTTTTTTTTTAACTAGGGAAGAACACCGTCACCACAAAACAGTTAGTGTAAACGAAAATCGAGTATCTGATATTTTGTTTCAATAATGGATGTCATAAAAAAAGGGGAAAAAAAATTAGGAAAGGCCATCTTGCTATCAGGTTGCAAAATTTTTCCCCAAAGTGGTGTGGAAATTATGGATAAAATGATTCTTCTTTTCACGTGAACCACGAATGGTGTGGTTATCACAGTGTCTTAACAATGAATGATAGATGTTACTTTGAGAACCTGCTTTATCTATATGCTCCAGAAGTGACAGTATGACAGATTATCTATTTACAGATGGCAAAACAAACAGATTGCAAATATTTACATTTTAAGCCTCTTGATGCCGTTTTTAAATGTCCTAGTTATATCCATGACTGCGCCGGATTCCAAAAGACCCTCGAGGTTATGCGCAATCAACTAAGCATAAATACAGAACGTTATAATTACACATTAAGTAAATTACTTTCCTAAATAGGAAATTGCTCATCTTACCAGTTATCTGCTCAGCAAATACACAACCTCCGCTCCTTGTATTCCCTGAAGTTTGCAAAATGCTTCCAAAGA
This sequence comes from Gymnothorax javanicus, assembly GCA_029692085.1. NCBI lineage: Eukaryota > Metazoa > Chordata > Actinopteri > Anguilliformes > Muraenidae > Gymnothorax > Gymnothorax javanicus. The sequence continues at coordinate 181,557,103 of CM056194.1, read as the reverse complement.
ACATTTCTGAAGCAAAGGATATAACTCGACTTCAAATGTAAAAAGGCTGTAACTTGATATTCTGACTAGAACAATGACTTGATTATCCATAATGATGCCTTGAAAGGATTCAATGGGATAAGACTGATGTTTTTTGCAAATTATACACGAGAAAATTATCACACTTATTGACTTCTGTAAATCCTATTACGCCTACATTGCTGCTCGGGGGCACTGGGCTGGAAGACGTTAAAATTAGGGTGATAGTTGGAGTTATGGTTAACATTAGGGATCAGGAAAGGCTTTACAGATAGAATTTGATTAAATAAAATGTCCTCTTAAGCATAGCTATACAAACATAGGTGTGTGTTCACCTGTGTTTTTGTGTGTGCGTGTGCGTGTGTGTGTGCGCATCTGAGTGTCTGTGAGTGTGTGTGTGTTTGTCCTGCAATGGAATGGAAAACTACCCAGGATATAAAGTACATTTCTTACACTCAGGCCTGTCATGTCACACGTCACAGGGACACGCATTTCCAGTTTACCCAACGCGCTGGCTCAGTTCTGAAGTCAACAATGTTTATCGTCACACAGTCTGAACAGAGCAGAATCCCATATGGATTACCAAAAAAAACAATCGAATAAAAGCTGACAACTTTGGCATCTTTAGAATAAACGGGAGAACAAATATTTCAGCTTATCCGACCATCTCTGTAGCACGAGCACACACACGCGAAAGGCGGCCGCACCTCTTCGTGTTTGGGCGATTCAGCACATGGCCGATTAATTTAGGTTGCAACTTGGCTTGTCATCAAGGCCATGTTGTTTGTTACTTAAAGGAGGCCACAAATACAGTAGAACTGAGAGTCTGACATGGCCCCGGTGTAATGGAGAGCATCATTGAAGGCTCAAATGTTGCAGAAAGGAACGTATGTCACTAAGGTACTCGAGTACTCTGAAATGGCCTGAAATGTTGGTGTTTCTCTCTCAAATGAAGGCATGATTGGATATATGCAGATGTTGGGCCCCTGAGCTAGGTCCCTTCATCTCCCACTGCTTTGGGAAAGGGGAGGGGCTGTTTGGTGACTGGCCCCGGTGTAGTTTTTAATAAAAGTCCATGCTAAATACGTACTTTAACTGTAACAGGGCTTAATGATCAGTTGAAAATGTAACCTTCTGTTGTCCCTTCTGTTAAAGAAAAGTTTCATTTAACAGCCTAGATATGGAAAAGAAAGGGATGAGCGCTCCACCCTCCCTCCCTCTCTATCGCTCCCTCCCTCCACGCCCGTGGCCCCTTCCCCTCCATCCATTCCCAGGCATCCAGGGCCAAGCAGCAAAGCCCGTTGACTCGCCGTTACTGGTTTTCACTGGCTCGCGTATAAATGGAAGAAGAAGAAGAAGACAGAGACACAAAGGGCGTGCATGTGGACGTTCTCAAAATTTCAGCAGTACATGGCAGCAAAATGTGCCTTTTACGTCGTAAATCTTAGGAATCCAGAGAGAGAGGAACACTGCTTGTTCAGAAATACAAATAAACACAAACAGCTAAATGTGCGGCGTAATAGCTCAAGGTCTTAGTTTCACATTACACAACATTACTGGTAACAAGACCAGCTGGCCATTCATTATGCCACAGTAAACTGCAGCCCGATCCACTAATGCATAGAATAAACACTCATTCCTCTCTTTGACTTACAATTAGGCATACATTTTCATTGGCAAACACACTGTCTCATTTAAGCCAAATAAGAAAAATTAACCTGCCCAAGTTATTGATCCGAACTAAAAAAAAAAAAAATAGAAAAAGGACAAAACAAAAAAAATGTTTTTGCCTGAGTTTGTTCACAAAGTCATAGCAGCTGAGACTGGAGTTCAGATCCTACATGTCTAACAGGCATTTATTAATTCTATGTCTTCATGCTGTTGAGGGGTTTTGCACAAAAACCATGGAGGAAAGGCCACACAGGTCATGCGTTTAATTTTCTGAGCAGATGTTCATTCCCTTGACGGACCGTAATGACCTGCTTGCCTCGGTAAAATATGCAGCGAAGTTAAAGGCTAATCGAAAGGCCTGTAAGTCACACAAAACCAGGACATTTGTCCAGCAGGCAAATCAGCAATAATTCTGGTCATTTGAGGAAATTCCCTTTTAAACAGCCCCCAGTCCATAGCTGAAGAACCTGACTGCTTCAAATTTTCACTGTGCCGAACCAGCAAGCGTGAGCGCGCAGTCATGGTTTTCCAAACGGCCGACAGAACTGTCAGAAGTGGGCGATGGGTGGCCATAATTTTAGGGGGGGATGGGGGGAAAAACTGAAGGAGGACCGTATTAAATATAAAAAGGATGTCCCAGGTGATATTCTTGCAGGAACCCCCAAAATTTCAAGCTACGGCCCCGAGCGTCACCCCCCTCTTCTTGCACCTCGAGAGACTATTGCAACAAAATCAATATGAAACAAAAAAAAATCTGTTTTAACACATGGTCAGCTATGCTGTAAATAGCAGTTCTGGTTACATTAGTTCATCTCTGATAATCGCCTCTGAGTGAACATTAAGCTCTGTGCGTTAATCCTTTATGAAACCAGAGGAGGTCCACTGAGAACATGTTCTGCTTTTACAGGGATGCCCTAGGAGAAATGGCATGAGATAAAAGAGAGAGAGAGAGAGAGAGAGAGAAATAATAATGATAATTGGGGTACAGAGGAAATGCCAGCTGGTCTTGTAGGGCTTGGGATTCTGACTGGATCTAGAGAGATAAAGTTTGGAAGAACTTTGCAAGGCCCTTAACCCCAAAAGAAGGCCCAAAGGGTGCTCTCGATCTTGCTTGCTCTCTCTCTTGATGAGATAATACCTTTCCACAGTTAATTATGCTGATAATTCCTGATGCGATTTTCTCTGGGTTATATATAGTTTATCTGAAGGCGGTAACACAATGGTTGCAATCCACTCAGGAGGGAAGTTGGGGTGGGGGGGGAGTAAGACTATATTCTTCATTATTTATTATTTTCTAAATTACACTGGATTCTTCTCTCTGTGTTTCTCCATCCTTCCCTCCCCCCTCCCACACACCACCAGGGGGGGAAACTGTTTAAAGGATTGTCAGTGTAGAAAATATGTTGCACATCAAAGCATAATTTCTGCATTACTGCAACACCTTAATTGGCATGGGGAGATTATTGAAAGTACAACAATGGAAGGTGTGTGTGTGTGTGTGTGCATGCGCTTGATCAGCTATTCTTTGGTACGTGTGTGAGGGAGCAGGCATCTTGCCATGTGTTTGTGTTGAAAGAGGCAGGGTTTTTTAAATATCATATCCACCTTTCTGCATATGGGGTGTGTGTATACGTGTGTGCGCATGTATTGGTATGTGTGTGCAAGCATGTGAGTGCACATGTATGTGTGTGCGCGCCTTTATGCATATCCCAGTTAGATGTAATCCTATCTCCATGATGCATATTATGCAATATGTCTTTGTCATTTGGTTTTACAGCCATATGTACAGAAAACATATAACAGAACACAATACTGAAATGTTTTTGATTACAAATCTTTTAGTTAGGCTGGCCTATTTATTGGAAAAACACCTGTTGTAGCGAGTAAATCCCATTTCTGTATGACGGCGATTGCACTACACGCAATTTTTATAACGGTGCTTTTAATACGCTTAATATAAGTGTCACTATACCTCGACATTCATTCAGCATTACAAAAGTAGATCAGGTTAAAAACAAGTTTGAGATTCTACCTATCAAAGGGAAGCCTTTACTTAGTTTTTGCAGAGTTTGCTGCAGCATGAGCAAACATTTGAGTTCTCTGGTCCAGTGTGTATAGTGTTTAAGGATTTACGGAGTCTGTGTTCGCTCGTAGGTTGCCATATGGCTGTCCTCTAATACCCCATGTACTCAAGAACGAAAGTCAGAACAAACAAGGCCAGCTCTCACAATGTCACCGGAATGTTCCGTCAGTGTTATGACTGCTGAGGTCAGCGCTACAGCTGTGTCAGCAGGCACATAGCGGCCTTGAAGTTCGCTGCATGTTTCGCTCAAACAGCAGTTATGTGAGTGAAAAGGAACAAGGACAGAATGACGCTTTTGACTAACGGCCCACTCATGCAGTCTCAGTCTAAATGCAGTTCACACATCAGCAGAGAACTTTCTGGCATAATTTACATTTAATTGAAATGCACGTAACAGGCGCACATCGGAGGGTTTTCACAGTTCCATCATATATCATGAGAAAACGCATCAGACATGATTCACTCAAGCACACTGTTACCCTGCCCTGATGGTGCATCATTTAAACCTGCTGAGACTGTATGCAGCACCACAGAACAGTGATTAGTGCTGTTGCTTCACAATAAGGAGGTTCTAAGTTTGAGTTCTGGGTGGCCAGGACCTGTCTTTGTGGAGCTATTGCATGTTCCCCCTGGTGGTTTCCACTGGGTACTCGATAGTCACACTCCTACCAGTGTCCCTGACCAAGGCTCAGGCTTTAGAAAGACATGCTCTATAGGAACACTCATACCAGTGTCCCTGACCAAGGCTCTGGCTTTAGAAAGACATGCTCTATAGGAACACTCCTACCAGTGTCCCTGACCAGACTCTGGCTTTAGAAAGACATGCTCTATAGGAACACTCATGCTCCCTATAGGAACATGCTCTATATCCTACCAGTGTCCCTGACCAAGGCTCTGGCTTTAACACTCCTACTAGTGTCCCTGAAAGACCATCTGGCTTTAGAAAGACATGCTCTATAGGAACACTCCTACCAGTGTCCCTGACCAAGGCTCTGGCTTTAGAAAGACATGCTCTATAGAAACACCAGTGTCCTGACCAAGGCTCTGGCTTTAGTGTCCCTATAGACCAAGTGTCCCTGACCAGACTCTTTTAGAAAGACATGCTCTATAGGAACACTCATACCAGTGTCCCTGACCAGACTCTGGCTTTAGAAAGACATGCTCTATAGGAACACTCCTACCAGTGTCCCTGACCAGACTCTGGCTTTAGAAAGACATGCTCTATAGGAACACTCCTACCAGTGTCCCTGACCAGACTCTGGCTTTAGAAAGACATGCTCTATAGGAACACTCCTACCAGTGTCCCTGACCAAGGCTCTGGCTTTAAAGCTGGAGATGGCCTCTGGACGCTGCACTGTAGCTGCCCACTGCCCTTCAGTAACCAGGATGGGTCAAATGCAGAGGACAAATTATCCCAGAGGGTTCAGTAAAGTACTGTATGTCTTTTTAGAAGGGAGCTTACAAAAGTACTTCAAGGTTTTGACATCATATATTTAAACGGCAGATTTTATCAAAAATATGCTGAGTTACCCAGTTAAACGCAAACTGCCCTCAACAACGTAAATAGTTTTTCGAGGGAGACTAACAAATCGAATGAAGCTCTGATTCTATTTGTTCAAAGGACATCGAAGAAATAAACAAATATATCTGCCAGGAACACTTAACAGAAACCCTCTGGATTGTTCTCAGAGCTGAAATTTGTTAGATGTACCTACCGCAGAGGTACACGCTCAATCAAATTAGTCTGAAAAGGGTACCTAGAATTGCTTTCTGAAAAGAACAGGAATCGTTTCCCTGACAATCAACTTCTATTCTTTATGGTGGAGTGAGGCAGATATGTGAAGGTATATTTAGAGTCGGGGGAAAAAGAAAGAAAAAAGAGAAAATATCAGTTTATAATGTCCAGAGCAGTTCAGGCTGAACTATCAGACGAGGAGCCCGGGGGATTGCAATGATAGACCAGGCGCACAACACTTCAACAGCTTATGGCATCGATACATAAATTCTCTGCGCGTTCAGGTGCCTATGATATCTTAAGACACCATTAGCCTCCCCCGCGCAATTACCACTGAATCCTCTCTCGACCACTAATCCCTCCTCCTCTCTCCTCTATTTCTCCCTCCATCCCGAGTCCCCCCATCCCCCTCGAGGTCAGGAGAGCGGCAGATGATGGAGAGGAGGATGTGCTAATTGCTATTCGCACGACGTGGCCAAGCGAGGAGGAAACATGAAAAATGATAAGGGTCTTTAAATACAATAATAAGAGTGTGAGTGTCCCTACCTGTACCACGCAATTCGGGTCGTTAGCAACGCTGATGACAACTGAGGAGGGGGGTGGCCCGTGGCCGTCAGGGACAGGATACAGAAAATCTAATTTTTATTTCCATCTTCTGCCCTCAACTTGTCTCCTCCATTTCTTTCCTTCTGTTTCTGTTTATTGTCCTCCTTTTCTCCCTCCCTCTCTCTCTTGCACTCCCTCTCTCAGTGGGTTCATACTTCTGCCAATTAAGTTAGACGGGGTTTTCGTTCCTGTTTGTTTGTCCATTTTGAAGCAGGATTACAGAAAAAGATCATGATCTATTTTGATGAAACTCTGTGGGGAGGTTTTATGAGAGCACAGTAAGGGGTGATCAGATTTTTGCGAGTCACAGACAAAAGTCAAGGTCAACATCACAGAAAAGGTCATCGTTGAAGGTGAAGCTGGAGGTGTTTACTGAGTATCTTTCAAGCTCCAATCCACTAATTTTCTATCCTAGCCTCTGAATTGGAAATCAGTTGAGGTTCGCTAGCCTTGCAGAGCAGACGGCCCTGCCTGATTCATTGTCTGAAATCCTGCAGGTCCGTCTTGCCAACTACCGTCGTCCAACAATTTCACGGATAAATTTTTTACGGCCCAATCAGGGGAAAGAGAGGCGGGAGCTGCAGACGTGACATCACCAGGAAGCGACTTTATCTTTGAATACAATGGCGGCGTCTTGGCGGTTCCTGTGGATGGGTCAATATCAGCAGTTTTATCAGAAATAGACTCAATTTCTTCATTAAAAGAGGAGCAAAGAACGTCACTAAAAGCTTTTCTGACCGGAAACGATGTTTTTGCTCTTCTCCCGACCGGTTTCAGTAAGAGTTTGATGTACCAGCTGGCTCCTCTGGTCGTGAAAAAGATGGGAAGGACCCGATTGGTCGGTGATGAGTGTGACGAGAAGAACCATCGTCCAATCAGCAGCCGCAGATTTTATTGACGGTTCCTCCTCTGAAAACTTTTTTGAACGGCAATTTCCCAGATGGACTTGTGAAATATTTCCGTGGTGGATATATGGAACTGTCTGTCTGGCGTGTCAGGTTAGAGGTTCGCCACCATTAAGGAGATTGCAATTCGTTCATGGAGCCAAAGAAAAAGCCACAGGGGTGCACCCGAGGCAACTTTAGTAAAGGACTGTTAGAAAGGACCGTTAGTCCTTTGTGCAAGTCAATTTCCTCTGGACTGTGAAGTGTACAAATGACTCACCTGTCGAGCTCTCCCAATGTGCCACACCTGTAACCATCAGTAACAGGCGTCCCTTTAAGATGATGTTTGGTTTAACACGACCATCTTCTCCTTTTCTTACCTTCTGTCATCCCTCGTCTCCTTTCTGGGTGGACCGGAGAGCAATAGAAGACAGGAAGTGAATAGTGATCACAAAAATAAGGGAGTAGAATGAGCTCTCTGGCGCCCTCTCTCTGTCTCTCACTCACTTCCCTGATCCCTCCTTCTCCCCAAATCTCTTCCACCCTCCTCTCACTCTCTCCCCCCCCCCCCCCCCCTGACTAACGCAATTTTTGATTACACTCCCTGAATACTCAGTTGAGGACAGTAATCCGCTTCTGTTCTCCAGGTCCAGCAGCACTGGAGATTTTCTCAGCTGCAAACTGCAGGGCTTTGTGGTGCTGAACACTTTCGGGGTCCCTGCTGAAAACCCTGCAGTGCTGCGCTCTCCAATTAAGATGAAGTGTTTACCAAAACTACTGATGCTGCATTACTGTTAATGAAGGGCGACACAGCACAGAGCCCATGATCTGCACCTCAGGAATACGAACCCAGACAGGTGATTGGTTTAATGAACACAGCCTTTTGATTGGTTGTAAAGAGTAAATCAGGCCACCTGAGAGAACAAGGATTATGTCTTGATAAAAACAATCCATCTACAACATGAATGCTTTGTGAGCACTGGTGGTCCATCGGCAGAAACACAGGGCCAGCAATAACCTGACCTTTCACTGCTTAATGACCTACACCTCTCGCAGTTTACCTCTCCCGATTAGCAACCGTTGCTCAGACTAATTGGTAGAACCGACGAAAGTCTAATTTATTTTTGAAAGCCTTGTTATACATTGCACTACGAAATTACAGTTTTCTTCCACACATTAATGATTACGTAAAATATTAATACAGTATGTCTTAGTGATTTCTGCACTCGTGTAGCTCGTGAGACGGCACAGATTTGCATAAATTAGTTTTCAAGACTCATTGAGCAATAAGCCACGAGAATCTGTTCTATAGACTGAATGTAGTGACAGCTAAAGGGCATTGTTAGGTACAATGAACAGCTGAGTGATGCCGAAAATAATTGCTGCGAAGTCAGCGAAAGTTTCTGACCTTTTGCATTCATGTTTCCATCCGAACAATGCTGTATCAATTATATAAATGTTGGGAAAAGGCATTAATTTTTTCTTTATAATTTCTTATTATGGATTGGTCTTGGTCATTCAGTCGATAAATTGTTTGATTGTTAATCAGGCAAACTTGAATGAGAACAGCGAGAGGACAGTCGAGCTGTAAAGGGTAAGGTTACTGAAGCCCCTCTGAAAATGTAAACGCACACCGCTGTTTGCAAGTATAAAATGCGATTCAGACACTTTTTTTTTTAAGTTTACAGCTCAGCTTATTCTTGTTTTCTATTTTGGGTTTTTCTTCATACATTCGCTTTACGCTCCCAAACACTCTTTACTTCACAAATAAAGCTTTTGAAAGTCAGTCAGCCTCTCTCTCCACCATTCGCCCACATTGTCCCCCCTCGCCCTCTCTTGCTCTAAACTCCAAGTGTGCCTTAATTTTAAAGCAGTGCATTGTGGGATTTTAAGTCAGCAGCAGAGTTTGCGTGTCTGGAAGGTCAGTGCTTGTGTTGTTCACAGCAGTGCAGATGGGGTTGTCTGAGATTCTGAGATGCAGTGCTTGTGTTGTGTGGGACAGTGTGAACAGTGCAGATGGGGTACAGCAGGGGTGTATCAGAGATTCTGAGATGCAGTGCTTGTGTTGTGTGGGACAGTGTGAACAGTGCAGACGGGGTACAGCAGGGGTGTATCAGAGATTCTGAAATGCAGTGCTTGTGTTGTTTGGGACAGTGTGTACAGTGCAGATGGGGTACAGCAGGGGTGTATCTGAGATTCTGAGATGCAGTGCTTGTGTTGTGTGGGACAGTGTGAACAGTGCAGATGGGGTACAGCAGGGGTGTGTCTGAGATTCTGAGATGCAGTGCTTGTGTTGTGTGGGACAGTGTGAACAGTGGAGACGGGGTACAGCAGGGGTGTGTCTGAGATTCTGAGATGCAGTGCTTGTGTTGTGTGGGACAGTGTGAACAGTGCAGACGGGGTACAGCAGGGGTGTATCTGAGATTCTGAGATGCAGTGCTTGTGTTGTGTGGGACAGTGTGAACAGTGGAGACGGGGTACAGCAGGGGTGTATCTGAGATTCTGAGATGCAGTGCTTGTGTTGTGTGGGACAGTGTGAACAGTGGAGACGGGGTACAGCAGGTGTATCTGAGATTCTGAGATGCAGTGCTTGTGTTGTGTGGGACAGTGTGAACAGTGCAGATGGGGTACAGCAGGGGTGTATCTGAGATTCTGAGATGCAGTGCTTGTGTTGTGTGGGACAGTGTGAACAGTGGAGACGGGGTACAGCAGGGGTGTATCTGAGATTCTGAGATGCAGTGCTTGTGTTGTGTGGGACAGTGTGAACAGTGCAGATGGGGTACAGCAGGGGTGTATCTGAGATTCTGAGATGCAGTGCTTGTGTTGTGTGGGACAGTGTGAACAGTGGAGACGGGGTACAACAGGGGTATGTCTGAGATTCTGAGATGCAGTGCTTGTGTTGTGTGGGACAGTGTGAACAGTGCAGACGGGGTACAGCAGGGGTGTGTCTGAGATTCTGAGATGCAGTGCTTGTGTTGTGTGGGACAGTGTGAACAGTGCAGATGGGGTACAGCAGGGGTGTGTCTGAGATTCTGAGATGCAGTGCTTGTGTTGTGTGGGACAGTGTGAACAGTGCAGACGGGGTACAGCAGGGGTGTGTCTGAGATTCTGAGATGCAGTGCTTGTGTTGTGTGGGACAGTGTGAACAGTGCAGATGGGGTACAGCAGGGGTGTGTCTGAGATTCTGAGATAGCAGGGGTGTATCTGAGATTCTGAGATGCAGTGCTTGTGTTGTGTGGGACAGTGTGAACAGTGCAGACGGGGTACTGCAGGGGTGTATCTGAGATTCTGAGATGCAGTGCTTGTGTTGTGTGGGACAGTGTGAACAGTGCAGACGGGGTACAGCAGGGGTGTGTCTGAGATTCTGAGATGCAGTGCTTGTGTTGTGTGGGACAGTGTGAACAGTGCAGATAGGGTACTGCAGGGGTGTGTCTGAGATTCTGAGATGCAGTGCTTGTGTTGTGTGGGACAGTGTGAACAGTGCAGATGGGGTACAGCAGGGGTGTGTCTGAGATTCTCAGATGCAGTGCTTGTGTTGTGTGGGACAGTGTGAACAGTGCAGATGGGGTACAGCAGGGGTGTGTCTGAGATTCTGAGATGCAGTGCTTGTGTTGTGTGGGACAGTGTGAACAGTGCAGATGGGGTACAGCAGGGGTGTGTCTGAGATTCTGAGATGCAGTGCTTGTGTTGTGTGGGACAGTGTGAACAGTGCAGATGGGGTACAGCAGGGGTGTGTCTGAGATTCTGAGATGCAGTGCTTGTGTTGTGTGGGACAGTGTGAACAGTGCAGATGGGGTACAGCAGGGGTGTGTCTGAGATTCTGAAATGTAGTGCTTGTGTTGTGCGGGACAGTGTGAACAGTGCAGATGGGGTACAGCAGGGGTGTGTCTGAGATTCTGAGATGCAGTGCTTGTGTTGTGTGGGACAGTGTGAACAGTGCAGATGGGGTACAGCAGGGGTGTGTCTGAGATTCTGAGATGCAGTGCTTGTGTTGTGTGGGACAGTGTGAACAGTGCAGATGGGGTACAGCAGGGGTATATCTGAGATTCTGAGATGCAGTGCTTGTGTTGTGTGGGACAGTGTGAACAGTGCAGATGGGGTACAGCAGGGGTATATCTGAGATTCTGAGATGCAGTGCTTGTGTTGTGTGGGACAGTGTGAACAGTGCAGATGGGGTACAGCAGGGGTGTGTCTGAGATTCTGAGATGCAGTGCTTGTGTTGTGTGGGACAGTGTGAACAGTGCAGATGGGGTACAGCAGGGGTATATCTGAGATTCTGAGATGCAGTGCTTGTGTTGTGTGGGACAGTGTGAACAGTGCAGATGGGGTACAGCAGGGGTGTGTCTGAGATTCTGAGATGCAGTGCTTGTGTTGTGTGGGACAGTGTGAACAGTGCAGATGGGGTACAGCAGGGGTGTGTCTGAGATTCTGAGATGCAGTGCTTGTGTTGTGTGGGACAGTGTGAACAGTGCAGATGGGGTACAGCAGGGGTGTGTCTGAGATTCTGAGATGCAGTGCTTGTGTTGTGTGGGACAGTGTGAACAGTGCAGACGGGGTACAGCAGGGGTGTGTCTGAAATTCTGAGATGCAGTGCTTGTGTTGTGTGGGACAGTGTGAACAGTGCAGATGGGGTACAGCAGGGGTGTGTCTGAGATTCTGAGATGCAGTGCTTGTGTTGGGACAGTGTGAACAGTGCAGGGGGTACAGTGTGAACAGTGCAGATGGGGTACCGCAGGGGTGTATCTGAGATTCTGAGATGCAGTGCTTGTGTTGTGTGGGACAGTGTGAACAGTGCAGACGGGGTACAGCAGGGGTGAGTCTGAGATTCTGAGATGCAGTGCTTGTGTTGTGTGGGACAGTGTGAACAGTGCAGATGGGGTACAGCAGGGGTGTGTCTGAGATTCTGAGATGCAGTGCTTGTGTTGTGTGGGACAGTGTGAACAGTGCAGATGGGGTACAGCAGGGTTGTATCTGAGATTCTGAGATGCAGTGCTTGTGTTGGTGCACTGCAACAGCTGCAAATCTGACACAATCTACGATGTGTTTAATCTCTTGCCTCTCCAAATCCTCCTGCCTTTTGATACAGAGACTCTGTATCTGTTACATTGTAGAAGAAAGAGTGACAAGTCGAACAGGAGGAAGACAGGGATTACAATGGAGGGAAAGAAAGAAATGAAGATAAAAGTAGAATGGGACAGATAGCTGAGGAGTAAGATATTATGAGGGAATGACAGACAGGGGGCAGTATGAGAAGGGGAGATGGATAGATGGAGGATGAGGCAGTTTATTCACCGTCCCTGACAGGCATTGGTATAATGGAGTAGTTTATTTAGTCTAAGTATTTTAACCTCCGCTTCAATCAATATCAATCAGCTGCTTGTTTTTTGTGCCTCTATGCCATTTACTTCCTGCTATATGCTTTTTCATTTTAACGCATCACCGATTTAGTGCTGAGAGCTTGTTAATGCTGCTGCAAGGCCTGAGATTGAAGGAGATTACGGTCACATTTCTCACTCTCTCAGCTGCTGTCAGCCAATCAGCAGCTCTTATTCAATCAGATAGAGATAGGAGGGGGCATTTCTTCATTTGCATTAGCTGTCAATGAGATGCAAGAAGAATAGATTATTCGTCTCTCTGCTGTGAAATAAAGCAAAAATTTTTTGGCTATGTTTGACACATGGTTCATGGAGGATTAGGTATGAGCACCAAATTTGCTAACAGAGTGGCAATTACTGATTTGGGGATTGAGCTTTTACAATTGGTTCTTAAAACATGTGATTCTCACATTACAGAGCTGTTAACTGTCACTTTACTAAACTGCAAGAATTACCACTATAGCATCACTGAAACTTTCATAATCTTTATTAGCGAGCCAGTTATCTGGTGCTAACTACGGTGTAAAATATGCTTCTGAACTCTCTCGCTCGTCTAAATCGATCATTACGTTTAGTGGTTACACATATAACGTGATCATTAGAGAATCCTCACCTCAGCACATAATTCTGAATAAAATTCATGTCTGTAAATGCAGGACACATGATCAAAAGTATATGGACACGTCCTAATCCAACATGGCATTCCAAATCACAGTCATCAATCAGCAGCTGGTCCCCATTTTGGAGCCAAAACAGCCTCCGCTTGTCTTGGAGGGGTCTCCAGTACATGTTAGAACATTGGTGTAGGGATTTTGTCTCCATTCCAGTCAGGCAAGATATTAGGGCGACTAACCCTGGTTCAAGGACACCTTTTGAATTTACCCTGGCGGTGTTCAATGGGTTTTTGGTCAGGATTCTGCGCAGGCCTGTAATGTTCTTCAAGAACAATCTAGAAAAACTGTAAGATAAGATACACTTTATTGAACCCTGTGGGGTAATTTGTCTTCTGCATTTAACCCATCCTATTGTAGCAGTGGGCAGCCACAGAGCAGCGCCCAGGGACCAACTCCAGTTCTCAAGTCAGTTCCTCGGTTAGGGGTACTGGTAGGAGTGTTATAATGCATGTTTTTGTGGGTGGGGGAAACTGGAGTAGACAAAGGAATCCTGTGCAAACACACAAACTCCACACAGAAAGGCCCCATGCCGGATTTGAACCCACGACCTTCTAGCTCTGACGTGGCAGTGCTAACCAGTACGCCACCATCCCGCCCCATGAACATGCTGTGTGGATTTGTAGGCACCAGCACCCAGACTGTTGGAAGCACAGAATTATCTGGCGTGCCACTGTATGCTGAGTGGTCAGGGTTTTAATTCAGTGGAATAAAGAAGAATAAAGAATTTGTCAGCTGAGAATTAACCAGGTCTATCTGCACTTTTGAGATTTTTTAGAAAATCACAATTGAAAATCCAGAACTCTGTAGCTTCGATTTGTTTTTTTTTTTTTTGTTTTTTTTGTCAGGCTGCATAGTCTTTTTTTCTTTGAATGACCAGTGTGCTTTGTGGCTAAAATGAGCCTATCGTATCTCTCCTCTCAAGACGTCTTCCCAGAATTCATGATATCCAATTTTGCAGATTGACCATTGCAACTTCAGAATTGATCTTATTCTGATATTAAAAGGGTCTTTCTGAAAATTGCATGTTTAAAAAAAAAAAATAGACCAGTGAAGGATCCGGTCTCAAAATTGCAATTTAGAGAAACCATTATATTTTTTGATTTTCATCAATGCGAAATTATTCTGGCCGAAGAGTACTTTATGAGTAACAACTTCTCATTTGTTAACACTCAACATTTTGGTAAAGATCCTAAAACCTTTAAAAATCACATTTGTTTGATAATGTTATAAGGATCTGCAACGAAACGTGTGTTCATAAATTAGAAGTTGTAATGTATAAAAATAGTCTTTGCTTATGCTTCAGTCACAACCCACTGTAAGTGTTTTGGACATGCACGGGTTCGCAGAATTTAGTATCTTGCAGCTGAGCCGCAGGGTTGTGGTGAACATGGGGGGAAGTTTGGGAAAGAGTACAGGCAAAGTACTTGTTAAGTACAGGTCGCACGCCTTGACTTGCTCGAGGTGTGGGAAAAATTGCGCCGTTAGCCCATGGAAAGTGTATGTCTGACGCACGTTATCAGTGTGTCTACAGTGAGTGTGGACCGTGTGTGACTTGCATTCAACCAGTTTTGTGCCCGAGGATTACGGGCCGCACTTGTGACAATTGTGATTAGCACACGACAATCACTCATGACTTGCGTGTGACATTACACAATCGGTTCCTCGGTTCCTCCCCAATATAAATACCCGGAGTCTTGCCCCTCATGTCGTGTGCGGGTGGCGTGCGCTGCATGTATACCACACATAGGAGTAGAAAGTGAGATGTACTTCTGTCTTGGGGCCGCACAAATAGCAGGTGTGGAGTACTTGTGTAGTATTTCTGAGGCACGACACTTGTGCATCTTACTGTCATTGCTACGCCCCTATCAGCTGTGCTGCTGACTTGGTTCAGGCGTACAATAGGACTACGGATCCCGTACGAAGTAAGTGCGTTCTTGATTTTTCGCAAGACCCGTAGAATTTGCATGTGCAGGACCATAAGTCTTCAAGGCCAGTCTGCAACCTTCTACGGCGCTGAACACATGCAAGTGTCGCGCAAGACTCAAGCGCGGTTTTGCCTATTTTTTTTTTACTGTCGACTGCCTGTTGAAGCACGTACGGCGGGTTGTGAGTGAAGCAAAAGTTTGTCAACTTAATGCTATGAAAAGATGATGAAATTATTTTACATTATCAATACAACATGTTTTAGTATTTTTAATAACTCTTGTGGATTAAAGATCATACATTGTAGAGATTGTGTAGAACACAATGAAGCAAATGAAACTTTTCAAAATAAAAGCTAAAATAGAATTTAGCTTGGCAGATCATTACAGAATTTTGCTGATTTTCCAATCACATAACCTAGATGCTGTCCTACCATTGGCCAGCTGAAGATAGACCTTCCTGATACTTAGGGGAAGCAGGAAATATGAAGTTAGACCTTTGCAACATTGACCTTTGACAGCTATCCACTGCATGTATTAGGAGATCAAGTGCTCACAGCAGACCTTGTTAACTTTGAAAACATTTGACCCATGTAACTCAGTTTTCGTAAAATATTTAGATAGACCTTGTTCATTCTTAGCCAACGAAATACTCCTTGGTGGCCATTTTTGGGTCACTTGACCAAATACTTGTCCTGTGATTGGTTTGTGTAGATGGACCCCGTTAATCCTTAACTTATGTTTCCAGTTGGGACCATTTTAAGTGAAAACTCATTTTTGATGAAAATTGCAGATGGACCATGCTAATTCTCATTTAACGAATTGTCGTCCAAATCATGAGAAACAGCCCCAGACGAGGGAACTGGAACAAAGCATTACGGTTCGTGCACCGATCTCAGATGCTCGCCGGGTCATTGCCACGTACTCCTGCAGTGTCTGTCCAGATAGATCCGCTCAGTGTTCAAACCCTAGTTTGAGAAGTCAGGAATCACAGCAAAATGCTTTATAGTATCAGCAGCACAACATCACCACACATACGGCTCTCTCTTGGACTCTTTATCTGTGAAGTCCAACAGAAAAAAAAAAAAAAAAAAACTACACTGAAACTAATCTGCTGGCAGAGCATATGATCATGTTGATTCAAAATTTTATCCTGTTCATCTTGTTTTAAACAGTTGGCAAGTTTTTTTTTTTTTGATTTGGCAAAGGATTACAGAAAGAGTTAGTGGGTCTATCCTCACTAATCCTTGCACTCAGGGTGAAGCTCAGAGAAAAATAAAAACAAACTTGGACTTTTGAAGAACAGCGCTGTAACATTTTTACACAGATCAGATGCTAAGGTTTATTTTTCACAACTGATGACAGATCAGATGCTAAAATAGACAGGCTGAGCTTCCATTTAATCCCACTGCAACAGTGAGAGAAACGATTCATTTCGGAGACTAAAAATATTCTTGTAGATGACTTTTTGAAATTCAGCAGCTGAGGTAACATTTCTTAAAATGATGCGATTACATAAAAGTCACTATGTTGCCCGCATTCTTAATTCAGCAAAGTCAACCATTTTCAATTCTGTCATAATTGACCTTGGCATCAACTCGTAGTTCCGCCATTACTGTAGTCTGGAATCATTATCAAGGACTACAAACCACTTTCACACAGAATCACTCCCTGCCTCTTTATACGAGATGATTCATGATTCATTATCCACAGCTGTCTCTCTCCCTGTGATAAGACGCCAGTAATCTCATCTGGTCTTCACACCAGTAAGATGTCATCAGGTGTGACTGCAGCTTCCTGACAGGTCATTCAGCACTGATTTGTCTCCCCGCCGATGATGCGGCCATATCGCTGCCTGGCAGAGATGCATCATCCCGACAGAGCTGTTATCTGAGACTCCTCCTCTCTACACTCCCATTGCTTTTATAAAGCTTTACACTGCGCCAATATCATAATATCTTCATATGCTTTTTATTGCTGGTCAACCTCATAATTACATAAAGAATAAATCACCACAGGGGGTCAAACTGAGAGGCTGAAAGCAGTCATTTGATTACCCCCCACCCCACTCCATCCCCCCATCCTGCCTGTCTCCTCTTTCACCCCTTCTACCTTTATCCTTTGCTGCCCTTCTCAAAGTCATTTCACTTACTCTGAAGGTTACCTTCACTGCAAGCCATACTGCTTATCTGTGGTTGGGAGTCTGAGAATGTGTGTGATTTTATTGTGCGTGTGCGGATATGCGCAAATACGTATGTGAACAGTGTGCATATGCATTCATTTTTCCTGCGTTTGTGAATGTGCATGTGTTTATGTGTTTACGTTTGTATATCGTATACGTGCATATAAACAAGTGCGTGCGTGCGTGCGTGTGTGTGCGCGCACATATTCGCTTACAAATGTGTGTGTGTGTGTGTGTGTGTGTGTGTGTGTGTGTAGTCAGGCCAGGGCAGGCTTTTAGCTGGGAGCACAGTGATGACTCAGGGGAACAGGAGAGATGGCTGAACAGGAGCAGCAGTCATGTCAGTACAGAACGATTTCTGATGGGGCGGAACAGACAGGAGGTTACCATGGTGAATTTAGGGATGAGGGTGAGACTGTGCCATTGGGAGAGGTTTATAGCACATTGCAACACAGACAGACAGACAGACAGACAGACACACACACACACACACATATATTCTGTATGTAAATAAACACACTCAGATACACATACATGTACAGTAGTGTGCAGTGATGATTATACGCCACCAGTTTCATCTAAAAGGGGTCCCAATATAGCCTACAGTACTACTTCTCAATAACTTTTTTGTGGAAAAGTATTAGAAAAACACTATTGCAGGCAATGAGAGCAATAAATAAATAAATAAATAAAAATAAAAATAAAACCACTCATATGGGTATTTTGGGGTATTTTGAGAAACATGGGTAATAAACAAAAACACTAAAAATGTCATTTTGTTATAACAATCAATAGGTGTTGCAAATTGTTGGTCAAATTTTTTTGACTCTTGTATTGCATGAATGCATGTTTGAAGGTTCATTCCATGATTTTTGATGCTAAAAATTTGTTCAAACTGGTTTGAGGCGACATTATTCAACAAAATTACTTCTGATGGTTAGTTGTTCCAGTATATAAGGTGATATGAACTTCTAGCAGTGTCACAGTCTTAAACACAATGGGCACGATGGAGGGAGCTCTCTGAGATTGTTAGTAGCTGCAATGTGACCGTACATGATGTTGAGGAGGATAACTGGCACTGTAAGAAACACCATTAAAGGGATAGTTCACTTTTTTTGAAGTAGGGTTGTATGAGCTACAAATTGCCACTACTTACATTAGATGCAGTAGAAAGCTCTCTGATCTCCTCTAGGTAGCCGCACCAGCGCATAGTGCTGGGTGGAAATTTAGGCGATACACTGTTGTGAACGGGACCAGGGAAACAGCATATTTTTGCGGCGTAAAAGAGGTCCTACTTGAAAAAAATACACCATTTCAGTTGTTCGCTATATTAAAAAGAATTACAGCGCTTTAGCTGCTCGGAAAAAAAACACAGTTGCTCTTGAACTAACCAACTGACGTATTCCATCGGAGTAAACTGCGCGCTGTAGCGATCAGCTGTTTGGGTCAGACTCTGAGCGGTTTATGGCCGAGACAGAATTTCAATGACATAGAATTACGTCTCCAATAAATTAAAAAAAAATCCCTATAATAACCAGCGCAGCAGATACACAGTATGTGGCTGCGTAGACCCTATGTGATATCAATTGGTGCTGCAATGTTACATTATACTTTTTCATAGGTGTTTCACTCTCTTACCTGATGCATAGGTACAGCAGCGCTCTTCAGCGTGCACCGTTGAGATTTCCCTGAATGTAGCCTCACGAAATCCTCTTTGGAAAAGTGAATACTGCAGACACGGAGCTCTTTTAGGGATAGGGATGGCGTATAATATCCATGTTGAGCGCAGCTAGCCAAAGCTGCCGAAGTCCATCCCGCAGAGGAATGCGGTAGAAGCTGTAAGTGCACCAGGATACAGCTTTGCTTTCATGTCCAGGAAAGCAACACATACGGACCATTTTCAAAATATTTGCACAAGTTTAACGGCCGTCCGACCTCGCGACCCCAGTAAAGCCGCTTGCACACTGGACGCGAAACGAATTTTTCGCAAGATAGATTACATTCAAAGTCAATGCGAAGACTGGAATACACGCATTTTGCGTGTATTCGCGTCTTCGCGTTGACTTTGAATGTAATCTGTTGTGCGAAAAATTTGTTTCGCGTTCAGTGTGCAAGCAGCTTTACTGTGACCCAAACAGCTGATCGCTACAGCGCACGGTTAACTACTATGCGCCGCGCGGAGGACTACATCAGTTGGTTAGTTCAAGAGCAACTGTGTTTTTTCCGAGCAGGTAAAGCACTGTAATTCTTTTTAATATAGCGTACAACTGAAATGGTGTATTATTTTCAAGTAGGACCTCTTTTAGGCTGCAAAAATATGCTGTTTCCCTGGTCCCGTTCACAACAGTGTATCGCCTAAATTTCCACCCAGCACTATGCGCTGGTGCGGCTACCTAGAGGAGATCAGAGAGCTTTCTACTGCATCTAATGTAAGTAGTGGCAATTTGTAGCTCATACAACCCCACTTCAAAAAAGGTGAACTATCCCTTTAAGCATTTCAAAGAGACCAGTTTGCTGAAAACTAGTGGCAATGGAGGCGAAAAACAGAAGTTCCTCTGATGTTCATTATCTGTGTGTATGACAAGTAAATGGTCTGATTGGTCGTGTTGCTGCCAAGAGCTGGCAACATCAAATAAAGACTTGAGTTTGCCAAGAAATTTAAGGATTGGACACCAGTGGACTGGGAACAAGTCCTTTGGTCCAATGAATCAAAATTTGACATTTTTCACGCAAATGCAGAATTTATGTGCGCCATAGAGTTAGAGAACATGTCAAAAATGACTGTTTAACTCCTAGATTCCAACGGGAGCGTTTTGGCAGCGTTACTGCCGCGACATAGTCATCGGAGCTGATTGTGGATGTTTTGGACAATGCTCATGATTCCACCAGCTGCGCTACTGCATGTCTTGGCAGCTTCCTAGAACGGCTCTCGGCGGCTCTGTTTAGCTCTTGACCACGGTCGCATCAAGCTCATCAGAGCAGGATTACCTGTCCCAAAGGCATTGTGGTTAACTATGTAAGCAACATGCATAGTTTGATCATATACAGTCAATGTTTCCAACTTCATTAGCATCTATAATTTGTTTATAACTTAATTTTCAACTATTTGTCCGTGATTTTGTTTTTAACTAAAATACAGGCACAGATCTTTGATCCATGGTGTTCATGGCTGGACTATGGGCTGCAGCACAACAAAGTCGGTAATGATAATAAATCCAATTAAAACAGACTAAAATAGAAAGCATTTAACATCATAGCCTACTCACATATGGTAGAAGCACAAATATCCGGAAAAATTACTAAATAAGCTCAATCTGAGCAGGTCAATTGTATCAGCCGACAGGATGCTTCGCTTGTGTTACTCTTGCGGCGGGGTATGAAGTCGCATGGAGGACAGAGCAAAATAATGTCACACGTGTTATGTGGCAGATAGGCGCCCGGTGGAAGCTAGGGTTAACCCCTTCAGTAAAACATAGAGGTGGTAATATTATGGCTTTGGGTTCAGTTTACTCGAATCAAGCCAGTAATCTCATTTTAAAAGAAAAATAGACGGAGTCATGGATCAAAAGAAGTATCATAGCATCCTTGTGAGGCATGCATTGCTATCTGGAAAGTGACTGATTGGTCGGGGATTTTATTTTCAACAAGATAATGACCCTAAACACGCTTCTAAGTTCTGCGAAAATTCTCAGTTGGAAAGAAACATCTGGTGACAAAAGAGTTATGACTTGGCCTGCTTAAAGTCCAGATTGAGCAAATCTGTTGTAACATCAAAAGAATCTCTTTGGGATGAACTTCAAACCATATGGAATGGTTTAGCGGGTGTGGAAATAAAAAAGTGAAAACCATGCCTGAGAGATTAAATGCTGTAATCAAAGCAAAGGATGGCCACACTAGATATTGACTTTTTCCCTCAAAAAGAAATTATTTTTGTTTTTACCAAACATTGTTATCCTTTACTTATTTTGATCCATATGATCCAATATTCCATGAAATAAACTTGTTAATAGTTCTTGGTTTCTGATCCATCTTCATTTTGGTATGTGTGTAATCATCACTGCACACTGCTGTATACATACATACATACATACATACATACAGTATATACTGTGCACGCACACACACACGCACCCTGGTAGGAATCCTTGCAGGATCCTTGATCCAACAAGGACAGGATCCTTTCAAGATCCTTCAAAAATCCTCTTGGAACCTTCACTAATCTGGAAAAGCCAGGATCCTTGTAGGATCTTGAATCATGAACAAGGATCCAGGCAGGAACCTGTAAAGATCCTTGAAAGATAATCTTGAGGGATCCTTGAAAGAAAATATTCATGTTGGGACTCTGGTGAGAATACTTGCAAAGATCCAAGCAGGATCCTGGGAAGGATTCAAACAGGATCCTTGAAAAGATACTTTAGGATGCTCAAGGATTCTGGGAAAATCCTTGGGGGGTACAGTCAAAATCCTTAGTAATCCTTAAAGTTCCTGGCAAAATCCTCAGGAAAACTTAAGGATCCTCTAAAATCCTTGTAAATCCTCAAGGATCCTGCCAAAATCCTTACAGATACTTAAGGATCTTGGGAAAATCCTTTGAGATCCTTGAGGATCATAGGAACATCTTTGGGGGATCCTTAAGGATCCTCAACAGGACCTTAAAGACCCTCACAAAGTCCGTTAATGATCCTCAAGGGTCCCTGCGAAATCCTTGGGGGCCCCAGCAAAATCCTTTGGGATCCATAAGGACCTGGGAGAATTCTTAAGGAAAAAAACCCTCAGCAGTGATGCAAATACAACCTCCTCATCCTCTCTCTTTCAGACATGCACAGAGATCAATTATATGAAGCAAATATTCACCATATATACATACCAATCTCAGAATGCTCGCCAGGCTGTTCCGGCAATAGCAACACCATTCTGGATGGATCAGACCAGTGTCCAAACCCTAGAAACAGAAAAGTAGGACGAAATAGCCAAACAACAACAACAACCATAAAAAGTTTTTAGTAACATTAAGTGTCCCACACTATTTTTAACACAACTTTTTTGAGACTCTTAAGAAGTCTGTTGGAGTTTAATGGAGAGGAATAACTGTGTCGTGTTCCTTGGGGAAAGAAATAATGCAGATGCTAATCTACAGACATAGTACATCAAGAAGATTCAACTATTTTCCCTTTTTTTGGTTTGCTGCGTAAATATGAGAAAATTGTTGTGTCCTCCAGTGCTTTATGATGCTTTAAATACGTTCCATGCCTAGCCTATGGGTGTCACTGTAGCCTTTCAACATTGCTGTTCCCTGCAGTGCTGTTGTGACTAATTGGAGGGGAAGTTGTATACAGGATAAGGAAGTGCTGGTACTAGAATTAAGAGACTGAGAGATGTTTATTAAGGAGTAGTTCGAATTTCATCCATGCCGTCTTGCTTCTTTTAATTTCCATCAGCCACTACAGAAAGCATTGAAAGTAAATGAGGGATAATATCCCAATGTAGCACTGGGTGCTACTTTATCTCAGAGTTTGTGTGAGGGCAGCACAATGGTGCAACACGGTTGCCTCACAGCAAGAAGATTGTGGATTTGAATCTAGCCTCAGGCCTGGCACTGTTTGCGTGCTCTA
This sequence comes from Gymnothorax javanicus, assembly GCA_029692085.1. Taxonomy (NCBI): domain Eukaryota; kingdom Metazoa; phylum Chordata; class Actinopteri; order Anguilliformes; family Muraenidae; genus Gymnothorax; species Gymnothorax javanicus. Next base: position 181,534,341 of record CM056194.1, on the reverse strand, counting down.
AACATGTCTGCGTGGGTTTCCTCCAGGTATTCAGGTTCTCCCGAGTCCAAACACTAAGCATGTTCGGCTAATTGGAGACTCTAAATTGCCTGTAGGTATGAGTGTACAAGTGATTAGTATGTTGATGCCATGCATGCACTGTATGCATAGATTGGTTCCAGCCCCACCCAGGCCAGGAATGAGAGAGTGAGATAATGGATGGAGGGATAGATGTGTTAGATAATGGATGGAGGAATAGATGGTGTTAGATAATGGTAGGATGGATGTATGGATGGAGTTTGCATGAGGGACTAAATGGACTCTGTCAGTGTAAATTTATAATCCATCAGTGTGGATTTACTGCTCAATGTAACTTTTTTATGAGGATCTGCAATGACGACACCCCCATGTGCTGCACACACACCCAGAAACACGTGCACTGCACACACATCCAGACACACGTGCACTGTAAAAACACCCAGATACACGCGCTGCACACACACCCAGAAACACGTGCACTGCACACACACCTAGATACACCCAGAGCCCTGTGCAGCTCTGATCTCTCCCCTGCGCTCAGTTTGCTCTTTATGGCTCATTAAAAGGTCAAATTAGATGGTGAAGCAGCAGAGAGAGTAAACAGCCTCTAATGACACTGTGGGCGAGAGCTTCCCTTTTTCCTGTTCATCATTTTTCACAACCGCTAACATTTTCACTATACTTTTTCCCCTCAACTTCTCACAAAAGATAAAGGAGAGGTTTTGTTCCATTTCTTTTTGGTGAAGACGCAGAGACTGTTGTCCTGCTGTGTCCTCTGCGATGTATTCAGGATCTTTGGTTAATGTATTTCCCGACCCCTGTATTTACCTGCCTGCCAGATTCACTTCTGAGCCGTTAGCCTGTTGGTAATCATGCGACTGCAGACAATCCCACCAGGTCCTCTGCTTTCTATTATATTTTTCTGGTTGCCTTGATCACATGCAAAGCTGCAGGGGACATATATACTACACGCGTATTCACTTGCACAGACCCCATATACACTTGTTGCCTGGGAGGCAAAAAGGGTTGCCAGATTCCCAGTTTGGGACTGGTAACTGCAGTTTTCAAATTTTCATTGAGGTTTGGACTGTAGAGTGGACCTACCAATGTAAGATACCACTCAATGGATCCCAGGGACCAAGGCAATGCAGCCCTGTTTCAGTAAGGCCTTGCTAGTGAGATTTTGAAGCGGGCTTTTAATTCAGGCAACACAATGAGCTCTGAAGCTTGGCAGTCCAAGCTGAGATCCCTGTAGGGGGCTCTGCACTGCCACACCACCATCTCAAATTGAACAACCAGCTATCAACAAGTCATCTACTAGACGAAGGTCACCAAGGGTTCACCGCATCAACAGTTAAACTCAAAACAAAAATTCTGGATTTTTTTAACAAGTATTATTACCGGTTTCTCACAACTTTAAGTCATTAATCAAATCAAAGATGTGAGCCCACATCAATGGACAAATAAAAGCTGCTTGCCACAGTTATGTAGAATTCATTGAGATAAAATTTGAGTAAATACAGCATGTCAGGTACCGGAATGTATGACAGCAGTGGCATTACAGTTATTTATAGGTGAACCCGCCAAAGACAGAGTCTCAATATTTTTGGATCAAGGCACCGATTCCTTATTTCAATTTCACACAGTCAGACTGTTATGCCCTTGGCAGTGAAATGCTCACGCTCCTTCGATCATTGAGTGGAAAGCAACGGATTGAATTGCTGATATATGCACGGTTTGAGTGAGGTGGCAGGGATTTCATAACTCAGCTCATCAGTGTCCTCTTGCTGCAGAACATGTTCCTATATTTCAAAACCCAAGGACTCCGGCTTTGATGTGCTTTTCTACTTGACAAGCCCCATGAATTAAAGTAAAGGGGCCTCGGTGAGGAATCTAACATTGCTATTCCTCAACTGGCGAGAACTCCCAGCATTCTCCAGGCATCCGCTGAGCTGCCGAGATGCATTATGTGAGGCTTAAGCACCGAGGTGCATTTCAATTCCGGCTTATCCAAGACCCATCTGTGAGTGGTGCATTGCTGATAAACTGAACGACCAATCATGGGGTTTCGAGGATTGGCTTGAGCTCCCTACAGCCAGGAACTCAGTCCTCCTGTGTGATGCAGAGTACTAAGATTATCAGGCTTCTGGAATGAACTAAAATCCACTGGGGAGGCTTTAGTGTTGCCTCTAATGCTGTATACGCCTCCGCTTCATTTCTACATTACACTTCCCATGATGCATAGCAATGGGAGCTCAATTACAACTCTATATTAATTCTGGCCGTACATCATCTGCAAATGTGAACCCAAAGGATTGACTGCAAGGTACATGAAGAGCTGAAGCACAGTACACTTGCTAATGACTCTCCTGTAGTATTGTACGCGTCCTGTAGAGTGTGAATATTTACTAGTGTTCCTGTTGTGTTGTATGTGTCTTGTAGGTTATAAATGTTCACTGGCTCTCTTGTTGCACTGTATGTGACAGCAGAGCGTCAATATTTGCTGGTTGTCCTACGGCACTATTTGTGTCCTGTAGCATGTAAATATTAACTGACTCTTCCGTAGTATCGTACGAGTCCTGTATGCTGTGCGTATTTACTGCCCCTGCTGTAGTACTCTGTGTGTCTCGTAGGGCATGAATATTTATTGGCTCTCTCGGAGAACTTTATAAGTGTGGTAAAGCGTAAATATGTACCGACTCTCCTGTATTATTTTATGAATCCTGTCGGGTGTCATATTTTAAAGGCTCTTCTGCAGTGCTGCATGTGGCCTGTAGGGTACAAAATGGGTAATATTGCTCTTGAAGTACTGTGTGTGTCTTGGAGTGTGTACAATTACTGTATCTCTGAAGATCCAGTAGTACTGTCTGTGGCTTATAAAGAGTAAAATGGTCACTGGCTCTCCCCTGGCATGCTCTATGCTCTCTAGGGTGTAAGACTACACCAGAGAACGTACTTGCATAACCTTCTGTGGAGGGCTAGAAAATGATATCTCCATGTTTGCTGGTGTGTGGTCTCAGTTACAGCAGTTCTACATGCAGCCAAGACAATCATAACAATCATCCATATGAAATGGAACACACTAGTTCCCTTTAAGTAGGGATTTAAAGGAAAAACTGAAATATGGCAATTTCGAAATCAATGGAAAGCTTAGAACGCAAAGAATGCAATGTAATGTCATTCTGTCACATAATCAATATGAGAAAATGGAAAAATGCACAAAATGACAGTACTTTATTGAGCGTGAATACTTCCGTGATGCTAGGAAAGAGGCCCGTTTTGGGTGACGTCACATATGGGTTTTGCAAGCTCTGCTGTGTTACATGTCAATAGAAATACTATGTCTCTCTCTAAGCTTTATATTTTGTTAAAGGTAAAAATTGAGACGTACTTCACTTGAGATGGATTAATTATAATGGAGAAACATTTATTTGTCTTTTTTTAATTTAAACTCATATTTTTCTATATAAGCCTAGTACATTGAAGATTAACATGGACATATAAACGATCTGACGGAAATCGTGTAAATACGGGGAAGGCAGGGTTTCCTCCAGAATTTTTTGAAACCGTGGCGGAGGGCTTCAGCGTCGGGTCAAAACTCAGCATCATCAGGTGTGGCCAGTTTTCATTAATCAGCACGTAGGCGATGTAATAATTGAAGTCTATGTGCACGGAGGTTTATCAGTTTCACATGCATCACGGTGGATTTTACATATAATATGAAAACCAATTATGACTCCGGACTCTGGAATTGGAATTAAATAATCATGAAGATACAATTAGCTAGATAGAGCAGGATGTGCTCACAGCAAACACAGAAGTTAACATATCGTTTTGCAAAGTGAACAAAATATTTTTTCTCTAATCGTCGCACACATTGCATTAAGAAGAAAACAGCGCATTTTACTGCCGATGGTTAATTTTTATTCATTGGGAAACGTGTTCATCAAGTAAAATGATTGACAACAGGTCAAGAATTATTAGCGCTCATTTTAACCTAACAATGAGAACTGGGCACACCTGATTGGCCTTAGGATTTTTGGAGTTTATGTAAAGTCATTTTACATAGGTGTGGCGGCTTTTATTTTGCCATGGCGGTGCGCTATGATCAATTACATGTAGCGGAAACCCTGGGGGAAGGGCTGATACCTTAATTTATTATGATATTTTTTTGATGAGTAGACTTGATAAGAGCGACGACAAAACAAGAAAGGAAGATTTTTAGAATGTATTCTCTCCCTTAACTCGCGCAGGAATACATATTGTTCATGCACTTGCAGCTGCCTGTCGTCAGATCTTTCTATTGCGTATACTGTAACTATCTAGATTTTATTAGATTTCAGAGGTTTTGTTTCATTTTGGCCATCATGGAGGAGGAAGGACCAGAGGTTGAAGAAAGAACCATGGGAAAAGACACAACAACTATAAAAAAGCAATTAAGACCTGAAATTGAACTTGAGTGCATGCGAAGTACAGGCGGACGATTCAGGCTGCTTTTGAGGTATTGGGTGGAGATATTTGAGGGGTACAGTTGTGTTCTAAATGGCATCAACCTCGTCACTCCATATTTCTATGTCAGTCAGTCACTGTTATCAGAGTCCACTTGATCGTGTTCATAAAATACTATCTTTTTTGTAGCCCAGAGCATTGGCTTATCCAACCTTCCTCGGAATGGTAGCATGACTCCAGTAAAAACATAATTTTCTTTCTAAACTAGATAACGTGCACGTGTATAGCGTATAGCCAGCGCGGTGACCAGACTTTTTGCTGGCATGGAACGAACCAAAATAAGCAGCAAAACTAATATGCATCGATGAGAGAAATCACCTTTATGCGACAGTAGCTTAAAAAAAATAAAAGATTTAAACATGGGATTTAAAACTATGAACTGAGCCCCTAAGAACCATACCGGGCCATCCCGCACTTTTAGCGAAATTGAGTTGAGGTAGTCAGCATGTGCAGAAAACTGAGATCTATGTTTCCTAAATGAGCCAACCCAATCTACCCACATGGATTGTTCAAACAAGCAAACGTCCTCTCTGCCACTGTACATATGCACTGCACTGCCTTAGCCATAGTGGACCATCCCACAACTTTTCCATTATTCAATGTGAACATGGCGGCTCGGTATCTCACTAATGAGGAACTGCTTGCTATGATTGATGATGATGGTGAAGTGGAAGATAATGGAGACCCAGAGTTTGTCCCAAATGAATCAGAAGATGATGGTTCTGCTTCAGAAGGAGGTACCTTTCACTTTAAATGAAACAGAAAGGCATCCAAAACCGACATAAAAAGTGCATAACGTAATTTTACATATCTTGGGTTTATAAGATAAGCAGTGTTTCTAGTTCCCAGATACTCTAGATGACACAGGAGGCTGGCAACTTTAAGTCCCATTTTCTCAGAAGTTCCCCAGCATGGGTTGGCCCAGTATGGCTCTTAGGGGCTCAACTATTGGAAGATGTGTCAGAAATCTATTAAGAGTTCTGACTCATCAGGCTTTAAAAACAAAATTGAAAACAGTTTTCACAGTGTTCACTGTATTATAACTATGGAACATCTGGGTACTTTCAGAGTACACAACCTGTATGTGACGTCAAGGAAAATTAGACTGTCGGCGGACTGGTTACGGTGGAAAAGGAGCAACATTTGGAACGCAAATATCAAGTTGCATGAAACTTTTTTCTCTTGTTATATGAGTGAATACCTTCAACCAATCATGAAATTGCCATAAAGGACCAATTTTATGGGTACTTATTTTCTTTGAATCCCTACTTTAAGTGAGGAGTGCAGACTTGATATGAATTTTTACTGACATACCTTGTTCACACTGCACACTCCCCCTCCTAAGGTCAGGTCAGCGTCATTCATTACTGAATGGCACAAACAGAACATCTTCTCCCCCAGCTTACAGCCTCTTTCTCCAGCAGAGACGGCCAGCTTTCAGGCTGATAATGCCCAAATCAGCAGGAGAAAAGCAGCTCCTGAGCGGCCCAATTATACGACACTATCTATTGGTCACAACCTTCTCCATAGCTTGTGACTGTCTCCATCACCAGACTTCCGTTAATAGAATGTTCTGGAAGGGCAGCAGAGATACCGTTTTCTGACCTCCATTAATTTTGTGTAGATGGATTGACTGACTCATGACAGAATTGTTCAAACTCTAAAGCTAAAGTGTCTTATTTTAAACATCGAATATTACTGAGCAGGCTGTGCGTCAGCCCAGCACGAAGAAACAAGACTCAGCTCACTGGAGACAATGAAAGACCTCGATAAGTAGATTCAGGTGTATCTTGCTGTTTGAGTGAAACAAACACTATGCCCACACCAGCCCTTTGGATCAGACTGACTAGCCCTGCAGTTGACCATGCTACAAGCCGGCCAGAGACACTGCATGCTCAATATTGGTATATCCAGTCTGTTCAGTTCAAATCCTGTACTGTACTGTACTGCATCCTGAGAGCATTTTCAAAGGCAAATCCATGATGTTTCCCATCTCCAGACAGAATATCTCAACCTTCATGCAATTACAGCCCCAATTCCGAAATAGTTTGGACGAAGTGTGAATTGTGAATAAAATCAAAATGCAATGACTTTCAGATCACATGAGCCAATATGTTATTTACAATAGAACATAGATAACACTTCAAATGTTAAAACTGAGATATTTTATAATTTTATCCACAAAATTAGCTCATTTTAAATTTTCTGGCTGCAACAGGTCTCAAAAAACTTGGGACACAGGCAAAAAAGGGCTGAAAAAGCAATTAATATATAAAAGAATCAGCTGAAAGAACATTTGGCAAGTAATTACATTAACTGGCATCAGGTGTGTAATATGATTGGCTATAAAAGGGATGTCTTTGAGAGGCTGAGTCTCTCAGAAGTAAAGATGGCCAGAGGGTCTCCAACCCGTGAAGGTCTGCGTAAAAAAAAATTGTGGAATACTTTAAAAACAATGTTCCTCAACGTCAAATTGCAAAGGCTTTGAAGGTCTCATCATCGACAGAGCATAACATCATCAAAAGATTCAAAGAAACTGGAAAAAGAGAAAAGACCAAAGACCTTTACTGGATGCCCGTGATCTTTGGGCCCTCAGACGCCACTGCATCACACACCAGCATGATTCTGTCATTGACATTGCTCAATGGGCCCAGGAATACTTCAAGAAACCACTGTCAGTAAACACAATCCGCCGTGCCATCCACAGATGCCACCTAAAACTCTATCATGCAAAAAGGAAGCTATTGTTAAGCATGGTCCAGAAGCACCGCCATGTTCTGTGGGCCAAGGCTCATTTAAAATGGACTGTAGCAAAGTGGCAAAGTGTCCTGTGGTCAGACGAGTCCAAATTTGACATTCTTGTTGGTAATCATGGGCGTTGTGTCCTCCGGGCTAAAGAGGAGAATGACCACCCCTCCTGTTATCAGCGTTCAGTTCAAAAGCCAGCATCTCTGATGGTATGGGGATGCATTAGTGCATATGGTGTGGGACAATTGCATGTTTTAAAAAGCGTCGTGAATGCTGAAAGGTATATAAAGGTTTTAGAGCAACATATGCTCCCCTCCAGACGACATCTATTCCAGGAAAGGCCTTGTGTATTTCAGCAGGACAATGCAAAACCACATACTGCAGCCATTACAACAGCATGGCTTCGTAGTAGAAGAGTCCATGTGCTGAACTGGCCTGCCGGCAGTCCTGATCTTTCACTAATTGAGAACATTTGGCACATAATTAAACGAAAAGTCCATCAAAGGAGACCCAAAACTCTCCAGCAGCTGGAAGCCTGTATTAAACAAGAGTGGGATCAAATTCCAATGGCTAAACTCAAGAAACGTGTCTCCTCAATGCCCAGACGCCTCCACTCTGTGTTAAAAAGAAGACGGAATGCTACACCATGGTAAACAGGCCCCTGTCCAACTTTTTTGAGACCTGTAGCAGCCATCAAATTTGAAATGATCTCATTTTGTGGATAAAATTATAAAATTTCTCAATTTCCACATTTGCTATGTTATCTCTGTTCTATTGTGAATAAAATACTGGCTGGTGTGATTTGAAAGTCACTGCGTTTTGATTTTATTCACAATTTACACTTTGTCCCAACTATTTCGGAATTGGGGTTGTACATTCCAATAGAAAAATAATTGCACACCTTCAGCATTCATTTTGTGAAGCCCCCAGGAAAAGGAAATAAATTCTTCAGTTAAAAGCGTGTTTGATCCGATACTGACAAGATTTCCCATGAGTCAGTGGGGCACAGCCCAAAGGAAGTGCAGCAGGATTCAGAGGCACAGTTTTAAATTATTTCTTTTGACATAAATTTACCCAGGATAACAAAACACAGAGAAAAAAAGCCTATTTTCACTCAATTAACATGTTTAACATCTTTTTTTTTCCATGCTTGCTGAGATCACGTCAGTGTCTCATTTAATTATCGCAGTATTTTTGCTTGTTCATCTGAAGTTATGTGCGTTTAAAAGTAGGCAGCAGAGATTGTCAGCAGTAGCATTGACTGAAATACTAACACAGGGAACAATCCATTGAGAAACACATGGCAAAATCTTTCATCAGTCTTTAAAGGGGCAATAAGCGAAATCGTTTCACCGCTAGGTTTGCTGTTGTGCACTGCCTGCAAACCAAAACAAAGTGTGTCATGAGCCACACCTCCCTCTACCTCTGCTATTCGGCAGAATGACGGGCCAGTTTAAGTTTCCGCGCCGTTATTACTCAGTACATCGCACCTGAAATGCTCACGAAACTGCAGATTTGCGCTAATTGCAAATGTTAGCTGGCTGACGGGCTACTCACCTAACACCAACCGTAACGCCTGGCCCATTGCTGGGACCGAGCCGCTAACAACTCAAGATCCGGACATTAACCCATGCTACGATTGTAACATCAAATTTAACTGAATCGACATAGCGACATGTGCCTAACGTTACTGTAACACTAATTAAAGCAGACATTTGACTTTATGTTGTTACTTACCTGTCCAGGAGAAGAAGAGCTAACTCCGAATCAAATTCTAGCCCCTTTAGCTCTCGCAGTGCCCTCCACCTTGGAAATGCAAGGCCAATATTAATCCGAGTTCTTTCCCTTTCTTTATCTGACAACTTATTTGCAAACGACCGTTGCTTCTTTAGAAGTAATTTCGGATCCTGCTCGTCTTCAGGTGAACATTTCGTTCCGCTCTCCGTCATCTCGCTTTTTTAAAAATGCGCGCTGCCACTGCTCACTGACTGTATGAATGCATTCTCAGGAAGGAGGAGGAGGCAATTCTGCTCACTGACTGTATGAATGCATTCTCGGGAAGGAGGAGGCGGCGATTCACATGAACGTACAACAACGCGCGGCCGGACCGGCCTTGTAAACAAGGGGCTGGAGATCAACACAGAGAGCGGGTGTGTGACGTCCTGCTATACTCCAGATGAAGCTACACCTCTTGTTCTTCACATAGCGATTTTTAATTCCTTCAATCTAGAAATGATGCATTTCTGCTTATTGCCCCTTTAACTCTATTTCCCCATTGGGCATAATGAATTTTCCTGAGAATGGCTGCTATGCACTCAAAGTGGCACATCATGCTAATTTGGGGAAAGAGGAGAGACCTGACACCATGTGTGGCATTCAGGTCAAAATTACCCGTTTTTGACATTTTTTTTTAATTTATTTTTAATCCTGATGTTCCAAGGCAATGGGTTTTATTCTGTGAGAGGAACACATGGATTTTATCACTGAACTTTGTGAGGACTTCAGATAAATCCACTCGTAAATTGGACGGAGTTTGATATGGCTGCCTTAACTTTAATCGACCTGATGTTCACATAAACCAACCTAAATGCCAGAGCACATCTGATACCTCTAAATATTGCCCATTGATACGTTTTCTGGGAAATAAAAAAAACAAATTGCAAGGGAACAGGCGGTTCTTACGTGGACTATGAAACATAATCCTGCCGGCGCCACTGTTTGGCAGCACTAGTGCTCCGGTTTAGTAGTTCAGAGTCAAAGATTTGTGAACAATCTGTTCCCCTGGTGTTTATTCTTAATAAAGAAGGTTATTTTAAGAGAGTGAGATGATTGACAGACATAAATGGACTAATTTATACAATTTTCATCTCGTGAAAATTGCGCATTTTACTTTTTTGGCTGCCTGCTCCCACCTGCAGCAAAGTTTAAACCGCCCACTCCCGCAAGATTTGCACTGGGTCCCGTGGGACCCGCCAGGGGCCGATCCCAACAAAGTCCTCCACTTCAAAGGTTTATTCCATTAAGCAAAATAAATAAGGACCCATCTTTTCAAAGTCATAAATACTGGCTTTTAACTGAAGCTACCATGGCTGCAGACAGACATCTCAGTCACTTTATTGAGATTCAAAGCTGAACTCCCCAGCCCAGTTATATTACTGTCTGGCACCCAGTTAATAAACTCTCCCCCTGAAGCCATTCAGAGGGGTGCGATGTCTGCAGGCTTCAGCAGCTCTTTCTTACTGCTCTCTCTCTCGCTCTTCTTTTTTAAACGAGAGCAGGAACTATTCAGTGCTTTCATATATATTCAGCTTTAATCAGGCAGGAGGCAGGAGAGATGGTAGCATGCAGGGTTGAAATGGGCTGATGAAACTAATTGGAACAGGAGAGGAGTGGTGGGATTAGCATGCCACAAGAACGAGACATCCTGCCGACTACGCCATATGTTCCCCACTTCCTGCTACCAAACACCAAAACACACAACTTCAATCAAAATATTCAAAAACTGACCACACTTCAAAACAGTTAAACACAAACTGTAATCGGGAAATAAAACTACACACCTGGCTAAATTCAGGAACAAATACAGCATGACACAACTAACTTTAATAAGAACGAAAACATACCAAGGAAACTCCTGTGATGCCCAACACCAGACCGCCATCAGGGACCAAAGCCCTGGAACCACTTTGACACAACACAGTACTGTCATCAGGAACCTGAGCTCCGCAACACACAACTAAACAAATCACACACAACCCGAACCAGGAACCAAAATCCTCTCTGGGACCCCTCTGATACCACACAATACAAACTGGTAATCTGAAATAAGACAACCCCAGACACAACTACAACCCCAATTCCGAAATAGTTGGGACAAAGTGTAAGTTGTGAATAATATCAAAACGCAATGACTTTCAAATCACACCAGCCAGTATTTTATTCAATATAGAACAGAGATAACATAGCAAATGTTGAAACTGAGAAATTTTACAATTTTATCCACAAAATGAGCTCATTTCAAATTTGATGGCTGCTACAGGCCTCAAAAAAGTTGGGACAGGGGCCTGTTCACCATGGTGTAGCATCCCCTCTTCTTTTTAACACAGAGTGGAGGCGTCTGGGCATTGAGGAGACATGTTTCTTGAGTTTAGCCATTGGAATTTGATCCCACTCTTGTTTAATACAGGTTTCCAGCTGCTGGAGAGTTTTGGGTCTCCTTTGACAGACTTTTCATTTAATTATGTGCCAAATGTTCTCAATTGGTGAAAGATCAGGACTGCAGACAGGCCAGTTCAGCACACGGACTCTTCTACTACGAAGCCATGCTGTTGTAATAGCTACAGTATGTGGTTTTGCATTGTCCTGCTGAAATACACAAGGCCTTCCCTGGAATACATGTCATCTGGAGGGGAGCATATGTTGCTCTAAAACCTTTATGTACCTTTCAGCATTCATGGTGCTTTTTAAAACATGCAAGTGTCCCACACCATATGCACTAATGCATCCCCATACCATCAGAGATGCTGGCTTTTGAACTGAACGCTGAGAACAGGAGGGGTGGTTTTTCTCCTCTTTAACCTGGAGGACACAACGCCCATGATTTCCAACAAGAATGTCAAATTTGGACTCATCTGACCACAGGACACTTTGCGACAGTCCATTTTAAATGAGCCTTGGCCAACAGAACATGGCGGTGCTTCTGGATCATGCTCAGCAATGGCTTCGTTTTTGCATGATAGAGTTTTAGGTGGCATCTGTGGAAGGCACGGTGGACTGTGTTTACTGACAGTGGTTTCTTGAAGTATTCCTGGGCCCATTGAGCAAAGTCAATGACAGAATCATGCCGGTGAGTGATGCAGTGGCATCTGAGGGCCTGAAGATCACGGGCATCCAGTAAAGGTCTTTGGTCTTTTCTCTTTTTCCAGTGTCTTTGAATCTTTTGATGATGTTATGCACTGTCGATGATGAGACCTTCAAAGCCTTTGCAATTTGACGTTGAGGAACATTGTTTTTAAAGTATTCCACAATTTTTTTTTTACGCAAGCCTTCACGGGTTGGAGACCCTCTGGCCATCTTTACTTCTAAGAGACTCAGCCTCTCTAAGACATCCCTTTTATAGCCAATCATGTTACACACCTGATGCCAGTTAATGTAATTACTTGCCAAATGTTCTTTCAGCTGATTCTCTTATTTAATAATTGCTTTTTCAGCCCTTTTTTGCCTGTGTCCCAACTTTTTTGAGACCTGTTGCAGCCAGAAAATTTGCAATGAGCTCATTTTGTGGATAAAAATGTAACATGTCTCAGTTTCAACATTTGAAATGTTATCTATGTTCTATTGTAAATAACATATTGGCTCATGTGATCTGAAAGTCATTGCATATTGATTTTATTCACAATTTACACTTCGTCCCAACTATTATGGAATTGGGTTTGGATAATAAAACACTAAAACAACCCAACACATTGCTCTGATTCAGAAACCAAAATACTTCCCTCCACTCATGTCCTGTCCAGGATGACCCACAACCATGCTGAGAAACCAGAGTGCTCACCGTTTCCCCTCTGATTCAGCAAAGCCCATGACAAGAAGCAGAAGTTACATCCACTCTATTGTCATTTACTCTGTTCATGAGTAAGTGAGATGGAGATGGCATTTTGGTGGGTTTATAGTTTCTTCTTCATATGAGGGTTGGCAGTGTTTGCACTGGGGCAGCTCTTGAGAATTAAAGGGCTGATAAACTTTGGCCGGCTAGGGGACTGTGCATTTACCATTCCTCTTAGCAGAAACAACATGTTAAGCTTTCATTTTCTGACAAATACAAGGCTGTCCTAGAAAGGAAATCCATGCTCAAGGCAAATATTTTAAATGCCTTGTGATCCTAACGAGCAGTACATCTATGGTAATGCCAGTGTCTCTGAATCATACACATTTTACCATCAGTGTTTCATGTTCAATAGGTGAATACTCAAAGCTGATTTAATGGGTTCTCCGGTTTAAAAACGACTCCATAATAGTGCAGGTCTCGCAGGACGGGAGTGCTGGTCTAAGAATAGTTTTGCCTTTCATTTCAGAATGGATGAGGTCACCACAAAAGAAAAGATAAATCTAATTCCAGACAGTCTCAGACTCTGACATCAAGGCTTATTCTGTACACACTTGTTTGAAAGGCTTTATAAGTCGTATCAGCTAAGTGTTAATACATTGGCTGACTCACACAAGCCTTTCAGTACGCTGTGACTTCTCACTTTGGAAATCTGATTCTGCTTTGGAGGATCAAAAAGGAAAATGGGTTTTGCCAGCAGTCAGTGCTGTGGTGCGAATGTGATCATACTGGGTGAAGCAAGGTTTCTGGACCCTATTGACCCAAGTTGGTGGTTTTGGGCTCATATAAATTATTTTTACTTAACTCTTGCCAAAATTCATGAGAACAAACTGCGCTCACAGCCTTTTAAAGAATTCAAATACATTTTTAAATACAATTGCAGAAGAGCACAGTAAAATTTGGTTTGCTGATATCCTGCATTACGTTTTTTAAGGGATAAGAATATTTCTAAAGTGTCATTCCATTCTCCACCAAAAACAGTTTCATTTCATTTTTACACAAATATCAAGCTTTTTTGCATCAATCACTAAAAGGTGTCTTCTGCAAAAAAAAGCACTGCAAAAATGTCCAAGACATGCAAATATTTACTGATCATATCCCATCTTTCTATGCTACATACAGTGATTACATTTTGCATAACTGGAAGCATATTAAGTGCGGTAAAACAGCCAATAATACTACAGCATCACATCTGTAGAAAGGCCCTTGAAAATGTTACATAGATCTTTTTTAATTTCCATCTTCTGCATCAATCACATCTTTCAATTCCAATTGAGCCAGAAACATCATTGGCACGAAGTTTTTTTGCAGAGCATGCCTTTACCATGAGAAACAAAAGAATTTCTTCCCATTTTCTCCACACTTAGAACATTTTGCCATTTAAAAAAAGGCTGCTCATCTCTGCCAGACTCAAGGCTGGAGGGAGTCATGCGTTTGATCACATGCGTGTGCGTGTATGTCTGTACATCTGTCCACTCCTACTCTTGCAAACAACCGGAGTAATAAGCCTAATATTCTTTTGTGCAAACTTATGACCGTATGCTCAAAGACCTCTCGTGGTTGCGGCGATTTCCAACTTTTGAAAAACTGATTGTATTGACTGATCCGTTTATATCGCAATAGACCACAGATTCTTCACTGCTCTTGTTGTCGCAAGTGATAAACAGCTGCTTCAGTGAGAAATCTTCAATCGCTCAGGCCAGCATAAGCACCACTCACTCTCCTCAGTGCACACTTGTTAGAAACGCATTCCAGAGGCCGTTACAGTATCCAACTCCGCCATCCAGAAGCTTCACAGATCAGCTGGGTAACCGTTGTTTCGGTACTTTGGCTTTTCGCTACTGCACTTTTGCTATTGAAAACGGTACTGTCGCTACTCTGTTTGAGGCCGTTTGCTACTATAATCAACAAAGTGTTTGTTACCGATTTGATTTTTGTTTGATTGTCCGTATTGAATCAGAACCCAAAAAAATATTCTCAGCGGTAATGCGAATGGTTTTTATAAATTTTTACTACTGATTCTTAAGTAATATTTATGTTCTTAACTTGCATTTATCTATATTAGCGAACAGACTTGGGCATTATAGCGAAAGTGCACTGTGCAGTAGCGAAACCACTGTAAACCATCAGCACAGATTGCAGCAACAGGAGCCATCTTGTGAACAAATTCAATGTCTTTGGCAATTTTCCACAGAGCATGCTTACTGCCGCTGATATTTTATGATAAAGGATGTGAATTCATTTCTACATCCATGAACGTGGTGCAGAACCTAGCCTTTAAAAGCCAGTCATCCTGAGGAATAATGCAGGAAACCATTTCTAACTACGCACTTCTGAATCAGTAAAATGGATTCCGTTTTTTTTTGTGTTACATTTAACTAAGTGACAGAAACCTGTCTTTGAGTGAGCTAAGTGGCCTTCTTGGAATTTCCTTGGCAAAATACCAACCAATGCACAGTATTGCTGGGAAAACATTTTATTCAAAGTCCATATTCAGCATTTTGGGTAATTTCAAAAGAAATGGGAAGCAGTTCAAAGACTCTAAAATTGCTCAGTGTGGAGGCTCACAAATTAGTGTCTCACAGAGAGCTCCTGTCTCTCCCCAAGCAGCTTTCCTTTTACCTGAACTACTTGGTGAAATACGAGCTCAAGCTTCACTCAACTGCCTCTTTTTTACCTGAAGTTCCTGCTCCCTTCCAGATTGCTTAATTTTTATCCAGACTTCCTGCTCACTTCCTGACCGCTTCTGTTTTACCCAGGCATCCTGCTCCCTGCCTCTCTTTCTGCTCAACTGATTTATTCAGCAGCATCCAGGCAGAGTTAAATGCTGATTTGACCTTCTGAGCTGCACTCCTCCAATGAACAGGTCCTCACTGTGACTGCTCAAGCCCTGTAAACTACAGAATCATCCACATAAAAGCTATGCAGGGCCAATCTCCGTGACACAGACTGAGCTTAGACCAGGACTTGGAGAAGCAAAACAGAATTTAGGCTTGGATTTGGCTGAATCCTGATGATGAAAACTCATTTTTAGTGTTTCCAAATAAATTACAGTGTGGTTCTTCAGCATTATGTCACTGACAAAGTATTAGCTTTTCAGCTCTGTACGCAGACCGCAGAAAATGAAAACCTAGAATATCAGCTTGAACAAGAGACTCCTCAGTTTATGTGCATTTATTTGTGAAATATGTTGGAGTTTACAGCCCTAATTATATAGTGCCACCATCAAAATTCTTAAAGGACTGTGCTGTTACTGGGAAATCCTCTGCAGTGCGTTATTGCCGCTGGTGCTGAGGTTGTCTGAAGTGAACGAGAAACCCCAGGGTGGTGCGAAAAGGAAGGGAAGCCCTCATCCCCAACCTCACTGAGGAGAGAGAGAGAGAGAGAGGGAGTGAGAGAGAGAGAGAGGGAGTGAGAGCCAGAGAGAGATGTACAGTGCCTCTCCCTCTTCCCCCTCTGTAAGGCTGGGGTTTAGCGGTTTGCGTGGTTAGTTACACAGACAGCTGTAGCAGGCCCAGGAGGATCTCCATAGTGCTGACAGGGTCTTACTCTGGTCTTAAACAATAGGGTCAGTAATGCATCATTCGCTCCTCTCCCACGGGTGGGGGAGAGGGGGGAGGTGGGAGAGGAGAGCAGGAGAGATACATTGCTGGCTTTCGGTGATGCAAGGGCAACGTTAGCAGTTAGAACAGAGGAACGTGTCCCTCTCTGGCCTTCAAGCCAACTCCAGGCCTTAATTACACCTTCATCCCCAACATTTACATTATCTGAGATTTAAGTTAAATGTCTCCAAATGCACATGAATAAGAGGCAGAGGTCAGTAGAGACAGACACTCTGGGAGTGTTCAACTCCAGGTTTGAGACAGAGCTAAATACAGTTTTAAATAAATACAGTTTAATTCTGATGTAACCTTAGAGCGAGGTTCATTTTAGCTGTAGGAAAATGACAGACGTTGTTGGGCTGAATAACCCAGTCTCGTCAACCTTTTATGTTCCTGTGAAGCCATAAGATTACCATTAAGATTACAAGACATAAGAGTTCAATACAAATATTTTACTCTTATCTCCACCAAAAGTGCACCAGTGTTAAGGTATACAGCTGCAAAGAGCATTTACCCAGGGTTAATAAACTCAAACAGCCTGTTTAAGCGTTGATCCTCCAGAACCAGATTTTAGGTCCCTTCAGTTTGAGGAATTGGGAGCGATTGACAGGCTCCCACCAAACTTTTCTCTAAATATGCCTCTCCGGGATCTGGAGGAGAAAAGGCTCCCGGTCTGCTGTCTGACACAGAATAGAAAGCTTGTAACAGAGGAGAAAATCCTTTCTAAAAAAAAAAAAAAAAAAATACAGGATCTCTAATTTTCATGGCAGACTCGTAATGGAGGACTTAATCGAGTGGGAATTTATCATCACTCAAAAACATTCCCAACAACATTACAAGTGTACCTGCTCATGAATATTTATGAGGAATATCTGTCACAGTAGCACTAATTAGCACATGAAGGGATAAAGGCTTGTGTGGCAGGGCTGCTGAAGAGAGATGTAGCCCTGTTTCATCGGCAGTTTTATCTTCTTAGGTTCATAAAGAGTAAAATCTGCCATCTTCACACAGCATTACAGAGAAAGAACACAGGGTTTGGCCACTGGGGTGGAGATGAGGGTGGGGGCAAGTCAACCATTTTCCGTATTCCACCAAGGACACTTCTGTATATGAATCACTGCACCCCTTTTAAGTTATAACACACACACACACACACACACATCTCACTGATTTGTTATAGTGACTCTTCTTCCTACCCAAAAAAAAATCCTTATGCATTTCTGGCGTGCTCATGAAACATGTTCAGACCGACTGTGTGTGTAGGCTCAGCACATGCCCGAGGATTCCACTTTGGAAGGAGGTCAGGATTATCGTGGCAACATCTGTCCATCTCTCACTGAATCCTACCGATTTCCTGTCAGCTAATCACTGCTCGAGATGAGATTGCAGAAGGTGTGAGATGTCCAAACAGGGCTGAGTATTGATCTACACATGAACAAAAGCCAGAAGAAGCTGGCAAGAAAGAAATATGTAAGAACTCCCCCCCATCCCCCCCAGAATATTTTTTTTCCCCACTTGGCAGAAATGAAATTAAAACATAAAAATAAATGAGGAATCCTGTATCCATAGTGACGTAGAAGCCGCCCTCTGTCCTCCTCTCCTGAGATTCTCTCAGCTGCAGGTGTTTTACAGGAAACTCAGGGGATCCATTCTGACTGCATGAGCTGGGGCTGATGCTCCTGGCTCTGGATAAGTAATACTTTACATGAAATGGACCTGATCTGCTCTGTGTTCTGGAGTTATTCCCACGAGCTTTGGTGCGCAGTAGTGTTACCTTACTTTGATTAATAGAGTCTAATAGAAGTATCGTTATGTAAATTAGGGAAAGGTAATGTAATGGAGTGAAGCACTGCAATCCTGTCTGTCAGAAACAGAGAGAGGAAGGTGAGAAGAGGGGAGGAGAGATAGAGGGAGAAAGAGGAGGAGAGATGGAGGGAGAAAGAGGAGGAGAGATGGAGGGAGAGAGGAGGATAACTGGATGGACAGGGAGACAGATGGATGGAGGCTGAAGTTGGAAGATTTTTATAGATGATGCACAGGACGTAGAAATATAAATAAAGACAGAAGAAAGTGTTTGGGGGGGGATCTAATGTGGTCTGGGGTAAATTCATGTCCCGTCTCATCAAAATGAGTCAGTATCAGAGATTACAGTTGAGCCCATTAACACTAGATGCTTAAAAGAAGTAAATTGGAAAAGGAATAAGCTGATTGTATGGAATATGAAATAATAGGGCAAATATAATTTCTCCTTTAAAAAGCTGCCTCACTATCACACACACATTACCTTTAATCATCAGTGTAGTATACATGTATATGTGTATCCCTATCTATCCATCTCATCCAAAAATTAGTCATTAACACATGAGCCACTTCACTGAGATCGCTTTTCAAAGTAGAGTTTAGAATGCCAGCTTTCTTTTGGATTTTGACGCCACATATGGTGGCCAAGTGGCAGTAATACACCTAGGACAAGTTTTCCAAATTAATCAGAGGACACACACACACACACACACACACACACACACATCATTCACTCACACTCATATCTATGGGCAAGCTAGTCTCCAGTCATCCCAACATGCACATCCCTGGACTGTGGCAGGAAACTGGTTGAGGCACACACAAGGCGTGTTTTAAGCAGAAGCATGTGTGAAAGTAGTACAACTTAGGCATAAGAAATAAACCAGCTGCTGTATTTGAATTGAGGCTACAGCATTGCGCGAACAGAATCAGTTCATGAGCGTTCCGGTTTTAAATTTTGGCAGTGCCAGTCAAACAATCCAGTCAGAAGTGTTCCGATTCTTAGCTGTATCAGTGTGAATCATAAAACCAGATTACTGGATTTCTGATTCCTGATGACTGGAGTACGAATCATTGAATCAAATCATTGGAATTCTGATTTCCAGTTGCCTCAGTATGACTTGTAGAATTGGATCATTGGATTCCTGACTGCCTCAGTACTCTTTACAGACTTGAGCCCTTCAAGTCATGATTCCTGACTGCTGCAGTATGAATAGCAGAAGTAGATCACTGGAGTTCTGATTCCTGAAATAAGACTCGTGGAATCAGTTCCGATTCTGAATTGCCGCAGCAGGAATCAGAGTCACATCATTGGATTTGTGATTCCATATTGCACTGCTTGTATTTTCACTCACTCTTCAGGGGGACAGAAAATAAAAAAAGAAAAACACAGAAGATTAAAAGAGGGAGGGGGGACGAGAAACCGCAGGGGCGGAAGATGGTCTTGTGTTTTGAGACTCGACTCCATCCCTCTGGGACTGTGGAACTGAGATAATTAGGACTTAGGGCTGGTACCTCCCTGTAGTACACATCTCACTCCTATTGGACAACATTGGTGAGGGAGGCGTGATCTATCAAAGGCAGTAATTATGCGTGAAGACAGAAATTGCTATTGGTGAAATTTCAGAGGAGTTTTTGTGTCGGGGGGGGGGGGTTGCTTCTGGACGAATCTCTGTTTGTTTGGGTGTGAGGTCAAAGCCATTCCAACACAGGAAATCCAACTAACGCCTTTTTATGATCTTTTGATGTTTTTACACCAAAATTAACTGAATTTCAATTAATCACAAGTAAGAAGGCGGATGATGAAACCGTCAGTCAAAGTTAAGTTCAGATACGATAAAATCAGACACAATGCAACGGATGATTCTTTCCCTTCTGATTTAAATGCATCTCGGGCTTAAGAACATATCTGCACACACCACTGGAGTATAAAAGCTTTGAAAGATGAAATAAATTATGCAATTAAAGAGCTAAATGACAGGCAGCCAGGCATTGCGAAGTAACGGAGAAAGAAATCTAGCCGTATGTGAAAAATTAACTCATCTCACCTGGGTAACCTGGTCTAAACTGGTGAAAACAAAAAACAGAAGATGGCCGTATTCTGAATAGTTAAATATGTGTGCATGTGCTTGCGGAGTGAACACACACACTTCCATTATAACACCAGAACACAGTCCATAAGTGTTTAGACAGGGACACTTTCTGGTACTGTACTCCACCCATCCCCCAATTGGGGGTGGGATGGGGTCTGGACTGTATCCCAGCATTAAATGGGTGAGTCCGATACAAACCTTGGAACATTTGCCGAACCATCACAGGAAACAAACACCATTTCCTCACACACACCCATGGTCCCCAATTAGCCTAACAGGCCTGTCTCCTGACTGCGGGCGGAGAGCGGAGCTGCACTGTAGCATGGCGGGGTTTAATGTGAGGAGATCGAGGTCACAGCACAGACTGTCAGGTCTAATTAACACATTCGAACACCCACACAGAAAAACCGACCGTTTCACATCATCTGATCTCAAACAGAGTACACGCAAGCCCAACTGTGACCATAATATACCCAGTGAGAGTTAATTTAACACTGGACATTTAGCTGCGTCTATTACACAACTAATACCCTCAGAATGGCTGCTCTCATCGCTTCATATGCCCAAGAAGTTTATCTTCAGCCCCCTCATACAACTGACCTCATGTGACCTGTGACCTGATGACCTCCAAAACCTAATCAGTTCAGTCACCCTCCATGGGAAGTTACTAGGTCTGATTTGGTGAAAATCCCTCCAGTCCTTCAGTAGATACAGCGCTGACAGATTTGTGTCGGATCGCATAAAGGACAACTAGAGAACTGTATGTTTCCCTCCCACTGTGTGTGGTAGAGGCATAAATGACCTTCCTCAGAAGTCACAGAGTAATTCTGGGCCAAACCTCCTGTTCCCCACTCATCCCCCGACCAAAAAAAAAAAAAAAAAAAAAAAAAGAAGAAGACTAAAACTAACTGAGTTCAAATCTCTGCAGCTCCTCTCCAATCACCCCCAAACTCCTCCCCCCTCCCTAATTCAGCCATCTCAGCCTCAGCAGGAAACAGGTGGAAATAATGGTAAGAGCAGGGATTGGGGGGATAAATGAAATTTTCCCAGCTAATACTGTAACTGCTGACAAAATCATCCCACAAGCAAATATGGTGCTGCAGCAGCTCTGCTCTAATTCAACAGCCCTTTCATTATTCATGCCTCAGTTCCACAGTCCCATTCTCGCCCAGCGCCGCCCGCAAGACGCTCCGGCTTCAGCCTTCAGGGTTATTAACCGCCGCCAAGGGACTGTTGAAAATCCCCGCTGACAGGATATTATACGTCTGTATGAAGCGCTGTCCCCTCAGTCCTGTGGTCCCGTTATTACTGGGACAGTGACACAGTTCTTAACTGGGCTATTATTTCTGTACAGTTCACTCCATACAGATATACATCTCTTCAAATTAACACTGACACTTTGCACTGTCAAAGTGGGGATGTACATGTGAGAATTGCAGCCATTTAAACTCATACATCTCTCTGTATCCCTCCATCAATGTCCTGTGGAGACCAACATTTTAGTTCTTTGGGCTCAATACAGGCAGATTATACTTGAAATAAAACAATAAATGAAAGGTTGAACTGAAGGCTGGTCACCATTCATTTGGGCGAGTATTTTGGGATTTTCAGCACATTTTATACACTGTACCCAGTTTACACACAAACATAAATGTATTACCAAGCCTCTGCAGTGCTTCTGTCCAGTGTTAACTTGTCAAGGTAACAGTGAGCAGGCGAGCCTTGGCTGAGAGGTGGGATTACAGATCTCCAGTTCAGCCCCAAACACACACCTGCCTCTCACACACCCTTACCTAGAGGGATTAGGGAGTGTTTCCCAATCAGCTGAACCTGTGGAAGGACACAGATGGAGTATAACAGGCACAATATCCACATGGGCTCTGAGAGAACAGGCAGTCTCTATACGGAGAGGCCAGGGACAGGATTGTAAGCTGGGCGTTATGGGACCTGGAGATGAGCTGCTCCAGTGTGTGATTGGATGAGTGATTACAGCCCTGTGCTTGATAGCACTAGCAGCGCTAATGAGGTCTCTTTTGTTTACTTCTCCTTTCCTCCTCTCCTCTCATTCTTTCCTCCCCTCCTACCCTCTCATTCTCTCCCCTCCTCTCCTCCTCTCCTCTCCTCTCCTCTCCTCTTCCCCTCCAGTGTGGAGCATGATTTCCGGCTGCAAGAGGGCCAGTTCACCAGGTCCTGGAAAATCTCTGGCCCCCCGGACTCTGACCACAACTCCCCCCAGATGGGCCCCGCCCAAACCCCGCCCCCACGCCAGGAGGACCCGCCTCCACCCCCTCGATCCTCCCACACAGTCAAGAAGGGCAGGAGGAAGTGCTTCTGGTTCCTGTGACTGCCACATACCAATCAACCTGGGGAGGAGCTAAGGGCCAGTGGTGGAAGGAGCACGGAGTCATTATGGGAGGGGTTAGTGGCTACCAAAGGGGAGGAGCCTAAAGATACTAGTGGTCAGAACCAAAGGCAGGTAGCTCATTAAGTTAGGCCAAGATCTAAGAGGAGGACTTACCTCCCTGAGGCAAAGAGAGAGAGAGAGAGGGGGGTAGAGGAAGGAGAGCGGGAGAAGTAAAGATCATGTTTGGGGGAGGGACAGAGAAAGAGGGAGAATGAGAACCCTTAGAGATAGTGGAAGCAGGGAGAGCAGGAGAGAGAGGGAGAGAAAAAAAGAGAAAGACTTGGGGAAATGGGAAAGAGAGGAGGAACAAAAAGGGTTAAAAATAAACATTACAGCAAAAAAAAGAAGAAAGAAGAGAAGAAAGAAATATGGAGTGACGAGATAAAGCAGCATAAAAGTATGGAGAGAATCACAAACGTTACTCATCACCATGGAGACATGAGGGTCAGAACACCAGCTTTTATACTTTTCAAAAAGACCTTTCAGAGACAAGTTATTACTATGATTATTTCAATCTTTTAAATCTACGGACGACTGGACTCCACACAAACGCGCTGATAACACACGCTGAGATAATAAACACTACTATGTGAATTATAATGAAAATTATTGAATAAAAATTGTACATAATAGAGAATTCTACTGTTTGTGAATGCTATATTTACCGCTCTATAAAATATTTTACTACACAGTTTCTGTGTGTGTTTTGCCTCTTCCATGGGGAACAATCTCTGATTCCAGGCAAACTGGCCCGTAGTCCCGGAGTGTCCCCATCTGCTGTACATTAACAATGCTAAGTGAACCATAAGGTTCCACGATTAGCTCTCTGCTTGACCTCTATACGTAATAAATCTAAATGCATGTCTAAAACATGACATGTGCCTTTAGCAGGAATGAAGCACATTGCTGTTTAAGAGTCATTCTAGGATCAAAAAAATAAAAGTTTGTTCAGGAGTTACATTACAGTGAAAAGCGGCTCTGCTATGATAAACGCAGTACAGAGATATCAGAGATGCTGTTCATAGGTGAACAGCTCTGTCACTCCTGGATGAACATTATTTTGTTGGCCCCAGAACAACCAGAACACAGAGATACCAGATTGTGCAGAAATGACAAGGTCTTACAGATCACTGACAACTGTGATGCTACAAATTTAATGCTCACCCAGAAAGTTTTGCAGATAAGCTCTTTTGAAGAAAAAAAAGTTCATGGAAGAAAAATTGGGGTGTAAAAAGTCTGACATTTGCTCAGGTAGTCAGATTTAACTCCATTTACAATCAATCTGTTCACGCCGTCACATTTTATTTATTATTATTTTTTTGAACTCGCTTGTTAAAGAGATCAAGATTGCCACTCAAAACAAAACTACACCATGAACATTAACATTACTATTGTAAAATGTCCAGTCTCAAATTGCCATCAAGTTCTCCAATAGGTAATGTACATACTTATGCATCTTGTTAGTTTTAATTATCCACCATCTTGAATAATTACAATTACTCGCAACTTTCCATCCATCCGTTATCAAACCTGCGCATTCCTGGCCAAGGTTACAGGCAGCTGGTGTCCATCCAAGAATGCACTTCAATTCAAATTTATTTGCATAGTGTTTTTTTTTTTTTTGGTCACAAACACACATCTGATAGCTCACCAGTTGAACGCAGGGCACGTACACACATTCACTCATCCTTATGATGAATTCAATCGCTAAATAGCTCAAAATATCTTGACTTAGGACTCTGGGAGGAAACTGGAGCACCCAAAAGAAACTCATGCAGACATGAGGAGAACACACAAACACCATGTGACAAGGTCAAGGCCGAGATTTGAACCCCAGATTTGGAGCTACTGTTGCACAGTGAAATCTGGGTTTGAAGTTCCCTGGACAAAACCACCGGACCCCAAACAGCTCAGTGGTGCAAGCAGTTGTGGATAAAATGTTTGTGACTCCAGCTGTGTACATTTACCACACCAACCTAAGATAAAGACCATTCTGAGCAAATAAATAATGCAGTTTAATCTGTGTAATGGGAGAGAAAGGGAAAGGCACTTGTTTGCTGTGCCATTTCAGTTGGAAAGTCATTGAAAAGGAAAACACACGAAGGCAATTATCCAGTCCGTTTCCCCTGACTGACCTCTCTGATGAGAGGGGAGCAAGAGGCCATTCTGTGACTTCAGCAGGGTGGTGTCTTTAAAGGAAGGAAGAAATTGGGAGGTCGGTTCTGTGAGGTAATGATGAGTGCACAGTAAGTATGTGTAATGGGTAGTGTCTCTGTCAGGAAGGATAATGGCTGAGGGTATGCGGGCTCTCAAAAGTTAAGTACGGGAAGGCAGGCAGGGCATCAGGTCTGGCTCTCAGCCCACAGAACACAAGTCCATAGAGAGCTGTTCATTCTGCCAAAGCCAAGAGGAGCTAAGAACCACTGCAATACTACTGAGAGAGTTAGAGACAGCTCATACCTACAGCCTACACAACCCCAAACACAACACTACTACTGAGAGAGAGAGTTAGAGACAGCTCATACCTACAGCCTACACAACCCCAAACACAACACTAGTACTGAGAGAGAGAGTTAGAGACAGCTTATACCTACAGCCTACACAACCCCAAACACAACACTAGTACTGAGAGAGAGGGTTAGAGACAGCTCATACCTACAGCCTACACAACCCCAAACACAACACTACTACTGAGAGAGAGGGTTAGAGACAGCTTATACCTACAGCCTACACAACCCCAAACACAACACTAGTACTGAGAGAGAGGGTTAGAGACAGCTCATACCTACAGCCTACACAACCCCAAACACAACACTAGTACTGAGAGAGAGGGTTAGAGACAGCTCATACCTACAGCCTACACAACCCCAAACACAACACTACTACTGCGAGAGAGAGTTAGAGACAGCTCATACCTACAGCCTACACAACCCCAAACACAACACTAGTACTGAGAGAGAGAATTAGAGACAGCTCATACCTACAGCCTACACAACCCCAAACACAACACTAGTACTGAGAGAGAGAGTTAGAGACAGCTCATACCTACAGCTTACACAACCCCAAACACAACACTACTACTGAGAGAGAGAGTTAGAGACAGCTCATACCTACAGCCTAGACAACCCCAAACACAACACTACTACTGAGAGAGAGAGTTAGAGACAGCTCATACCTACAGCCTACACAACCCCAAATACAACACTACTACTGAAAGAGAGAATTAGAGACGGCTCATGTCTACAGCAAACATGTCCCCAAAGAATAAAGGGGTACAGGTGGCTATGCTGTGTATTTTTGCATTGTTTTCAAAGTAATCATTTTGTGTTCTCCAAAAAACACTGCTTCTTTCACATCCAGAACAGAAAATAATTGAAGAGCCTTGTGCAAAAGGTTTTCAAGTCACATTTTCACACACCTTGAGGTAAGTATCTATCTTTTGTAATCAAATTGAGTGTACTGCCTTGACTTTCTCAAAATTGACATTTTGTGAATTATAAACTTTTAGTACTGGGTTCTTCAAATGTTCTGAGCTTTTGAGAAAACAAGCTTGCCATTCAGAGAACACAAACTAAGACAAACTATAAAATAAACCCTGAACAGCACTTAACGTGTGCTGTTTGGAATGCATGACTGCATGTAGCATAAGGGCGAATGAGTGAGTGTGCCGGTCATTGAGTGAGTAAATCTGTGAGTCAATAAATAAGAGGTCAGTGAAGAACTGTAAATGGATGACAGAGAGTGACTAAAATGTTATCTGAACAGGGCCATACAGTTTGTTTTTACCCAAATGAATTCATACATAAATTTATCCAAAGGAATACGAACCAATGTTTAATTTGGTGAAAGGAGTTAAAAATCAATTAAAGAAAAAAAAATATGGACTTGGGAGACCTATTATTACGTTGTGTATAGAAATTCTAATTCCATGCACACAAGAATCAGAGATCAACAAACAAACCAGACTGCTAATTTGAAACTGTATTAACCAAGAAATCTGAAATTCATGGTAGCATCTTCGCAATATTAAAACCTAGATGATTATCAAAGGAGTAATACTAAAGTAAATAGTTAATATTCACCCAGTTGGGTGGTACGATGTCCAAGGTAATCCAAATGTCCAAATAAGACAATGGAATGGTCCGAAAGGATATATCCAAGAGAGTCCAAGAATTTCTGTGTCCCTTGATGTAGTTTAGAAGAAAAATTGTACAGCCGATGACGTAGAGTAAGAAA
This sequence comes from Gymnothorax javanicus, assembly GCA_029692085.1. Lineage (NCBI taxonomy): Eukaryota > Metazoa > Chordata > Actinopteri > Anguilliformes > Muraenidae > Gymnothorax > Gymnothorax javanicus. Next base: position 181,507,326 of record CM056194.1, on the reverse strand, counting down.
CACAGGCTTGACTGAATCCAGGATTTGCTGAATAAATATCATAATGAGTCCAAGAATGGCTAAATGTAAGGTTAACTGCCTCACAAGTCCACAAGTATTTATACACCCAAAAGCACTTTGCAGAAGTTTCCACAGTCTTCTTGACATCTGAAAAACTTTCCATACATGTAATCACTTCTAGTCTTGTGCCAGTGCAATCTAGCTGTAAGTATGTTTACTTAAAATATGACACAAGTGGCAATTATCATGATCAATGAATTTGACTGATAAACTGTTCAGACAAAACATAACTTGCACAGAATGCATTATATTATAGCGATTTTCTGTGAGGCCTTTTTGCATAACGAGTTACAGGTGATCATATGACGCAAGGGCCGGCCCCTCCTGTAACAATGTGGGCTTCAGCACCTTTTTCAGGGGCCCAACTGCCACACTGATGTTACAGTGGCTCCACTGGAGTTTTAACCGCCGACCTTCGGGGCACAGTCAAATGCCCAAACCACTCGAGTCTAGTTCTCCAGATCTCTGTCCACAAGGGCTGAAAACCACAGATTTTCCACCCTCCTTTTACCTGGGAGTCAGCTGTGATGAGAGCCTGGCCAATCAGAGACAATAATTGTCGACTTAACTGCCAGCAAGGGAAGAAAATCAGGACTGGATTTGGATTCAGGCTGGATTTGGGGACTCCTGAACCACGCACTACAGAAGGTTTTCTAAAGAGGCCGCCTCAGTAAATTCTCTGTACAGTGATTATACAGCATTAGCAGGGACAGGAGGCAGTACTGCTGAGGCAGGTACACATTACACAGCCCTTGAGGATAAGGACACACAGCGCCGTAAATATTAAACATAATAAAAACAAAACACTTACAGAGCCGGCCACAGACCGCTAAGAGGAGCGTTTGTGTTGCGGAATATTGAATGTAGTATATTTAATGGAGCGAGTGCACAAGCAGAGCTCAGAAGGGTCAGTCAGCTCAGGCAGTAATAACAAACTTCTGTTAGAGCGAACGCTCACACAATCAGCTGCTGAATGACAACATAACTTCTATGTAGGATTGAGATACCACTTTGTGCTGAGCTGTGCATGGATGCCTGAGTGAATCTGGATGTTTGAGAAAGTGTATGAATGTGTAAGAGTGCACGCATGTGTATGCACATATGTTTGCGAGCATGTTAGACTGTGTGTGCGTGTGTGTGTGTGTGTGTGTGTGTGTGTGCGTGCATGTGTATACACAACCATGGAAACTGCTTCATCTTCATGTTCAGTCCTCATTGCAGGCAGCATTCCCAATTTTACAGAGAAAGCAGAAAACAGTTCAAGCAATATCTGGACCTTTTCCCATTAAAACATGAACACATGCTTTGCATGACACTGGCTCATCAGCCACACCGTCTGCAAATCAGACGCCTTGCACACCGATACACAGATTCCTTCAACGTGAAGCATGCAATTCCTAAGAAGAGATTTTGCCTCTGATAATTGTACATTTTTTTTTTTCCTCAATACACTCTTTTTTTTTTTGTGCTGGCAGTTGTGATCTCACATGAACATCGCTTTATGGGTTTTAATTCTTCTGAAGGAGAAAAGAGTACTCTGAGAGTTGAACACTTCTGCAGACAAAATGATTCTCCCACCATAGCGAAACCCTTTCCCTCCTCAGGGCAACATGGACATTTCCTGCATGGCACCACTATCATCTCATTTCTGTATCAATAATGTTTTGTGCTGGGCTACTGGGTTAGCTCACTCGATTAAGGCGCCGCATTGTGGAGCAGTCTTAACCACCACGACCCGAGTTCGAATCCTGGTTGTACCAGCCGGCAGTGGGTAGCCTTTAAAAAGCAGTGCACAATTGGCTTAGCGCTCCAGGGAAAAAAAAATATACCCTTTCTGTTTAAGGATGTGAAAAGGCAAGATTTGGAGTGTGCATGCTCTTTGCGGACTATGTGGGGCAGAAGATGCACAAATCGCATTGAAAAATTGGGGGAATTATAAGTTATTTTGCTTTTCTCGTGGTAAAAGGCAGCTTACAGCGTGGATTCGGACTATAAACAGGAATATTTTTTGTTCAGGAACATTCTAGGGTGTGCAGGGTACATTTTGTTTCCAGATAGCGAGATTAAGAATTCTGTATTCAACCTATGCCAATATCGATTGATGTTTGGGTACCCAGAGAAACATTAGCATATGTACATGTCAAGCGTACGTCCAGTTAAGGAAATTTAGAGTTTAGTTTCAAGTGCTGCTATTCGTCTAAGTAGCATATCGTATTGGCGGCTGCCATGTCACTGATGACACAGCAGGTTGCTAGGGCAGGCGCAGCATATGCGTTCGCGATATTAAATATTAATATTAAATAAATTCTAAATCCCCTTCTCACCGATACAAACCTCCTAAAATATCTTTTAAAATTTTTTTTATCTGTTCTGGCAAAAAAAAAGCTGGAAAAAGAGAAGGTTGGATACAAAATTATTTTCCCCCTGACAATATAGCTGGACTACGCTCCATTAGTTTTCTCCTACAAACTGAAAGCATTGACTCCTGCAGCGCAACATAGACTTAAAAGACTATATCGGCGAGATACTGTCAAGGTAAGTCCTCGGCGTTATTTTCAGCACAAATGAAAATCCAAAATCAAATGAGTAGCGTTCAATCAAGCAGTAATGATATGGCCTTGTACCTGCGCACTTATCCATGTTGAGAGGAGATTAAGATCATGTGTGCTTGCTGGTTGTTTTGTGCAATGCGAATTCGTCGCGAGAACACAGTAGCTATTAGCTGACTTATGCCATGGGACCCAATCATAGTGGTGTTAATGACATTATTTCACATCCGCAAAACTAACTGGCGAGCAAATTCAACTTTGTTGGCTATATATAGCAAGTAATTATGAAATCAAAATCACAAGGAAACCAAATGATTATTGCAAGCAGCGAAATGAGAACCACACCTACACTTAGCTCTGAGGGGCTACGTTCTATAATGTAAGCCCCTCAGGGCTGAGCTAGACTATAAACGTTGTATGGCACCAACATACCCCGTTTGGCTTGATGTTTGTTTGTGTTGAGTTTAACAGCTACTTGAAATCGTATAATGCCTACAGGATCGAACAAAGCCAGTCCCTTTTCAAAATGTGGATACAAAAAACTGGACACTGCAACAACAATAACAGCTTGAAACAACGACAGATGAAATAATTCTTAGTCAATTAGTTGGCCAACTTAAATCTAGTGGTGGGACGCAATTAAAAAAATTAATCTAATTAATTAGAGGTTGTAAATAATTAATCTTGATTTATCGCATTTTTATCAAATGGCAATGTTTGATGCAATGAGCAAAGTTTTTCATTTCAAATAAATTTTGATTGACAACTGAATCAATGAATAGACATATACGTGAACTTAAATAACAAAAATGTTTATTTTTCATCTATATTTATCTGTGCATTTTTCATCTGTCTACTACATTCGCAGATTAGTACAAACTCAAAGTGCAATTATAGCCATTATATTCAACATTTTGAGACTTTAGGTACATTACCGCCATCTACCGGGCTGAAGTGTGCGCATCAGTGTTACCGGTGTGCCAGAAATTAGGGAACTGAGAAAGGTGCGATTAAATGCGTTATTTTTTTTTGCGCGTTATTTTTTGTGTAATTAATTAATCGAAATTAACGCGTTAAAGTCCCAGCCCTACTTAAATCATTTAATATCAAACAACCCTTGAAACACAGCAAAGTCAGCATCATTTGGGTCAACGAAGTCGGGCCAGCCGCTGACAAAATGAATACTGCAGACTCTAGTGTGATCATTCGGGACAAAGTCCTTCCAATTTATAGCTCAAATCCACACCTGCCGTTGTCTCTTGCCACGGGGAACATGAAAAAACATTATGCCCCCCATTTTTTCCATACTGATTTGTGCACCCCACCACGCAACAAGTAGCCACTAGATTTCCTTTTGCCCCACATCAGCTCTACTGCGCATGCGCGAGCGGACTTCCGGCCCTAAACCGAACTCGTCTATTGGGAGGGACCGCCAGATAGGAATTGTTGAATTGGAGCATTGTTTGTTGCTCAAACGCCTCCTGCTGCCAGCCGGGCACTCGTCAGTAAAAATTTTAAGCTTGCTCATGTTCGGGTAATCTCCGACCTCATTTTGAATTTGCGAAGTCTTGTAAATAGAAGCAGCGGCTGACAGGCGCGTGCTTCGGAGGACAGCTGCGAACCGTCTCACTCTCCCGAGATGGCAACATTGGGTCGCATATGAGCAAGCTTGTGTACATAGTTCGCAAATCGGGCATTCCAGATTCGGGTAGGATTGGAGATGCCAAATTTATTTTTTAAAAAAGAATGTTTTTTTCTCCTTGTCTCTGATGCAGCCAATCTGTCTGATCATCACACACACTGTGAATTAACCCCGGAGTTAATCTGTCATGGGTACATCAGCGAGGGCAGTTCCACTCTAACCCTATAAAATCACAATGCAAACCAGTGCTAAGAACTTGTTTCATACCTTAACGGAACCAAACATAAATCACCTGTAAGAATTTTCCTTAAACAAATTGATTGACTCAACATGAACTACCACAAAGCCTTTATTAAATTCCTTCATCAAAAATAAACAAATAAACCTACACTCAGAATTTTTATGAAATAACCCACAAGAACCAAACTTAAAACATTAAGCATTTTTTTTGAATACGTCAACAGAACTGAACATAACTGACTGTTATGCTTGGTATTAAATGCATCAACAGGAGCTACAATAACCAGCAATGAATTTTGAATGACGGACTACGTCAATAAAACCCAACTTTAACCAGGAAAAATTATTAATTTATTATCTCAAGAGAACCTACTGCAAAACACCGAAACATTACAGAGTACCTCAACAGTGCTAAAAATAAACCACCACAAACGATTGTGTTTAAATATATCCAGGCACAGCAGCATATTCTACAAGAGAAGCACATATAAACCAATTCAAAAATTTTCCATTAAACCCCCCGAAAAAAAAGGAGCCCAACACATACCAGCAAAAAGCCTTTTAATTAATACCTCAAGAAATATAAAATGCTAGTAAAAAATTAGTTTAAATTGTTTTTTTTATAGTTGAATGTTGTTACAGTTATACAGTAGTTCTTTGGGACAAACTGATAAGAATCTCAATAAATGGCTCAAGGATTTGGAAAAGGGAAATAAAAATAATTAGGTGGGTCCAGAGTGGAGATCTCGCACTAACACAACAGGAAGTGAGCAGAATTGTGGGTATTCACACTGACTGAGAAGGTTAATGTTTTTATATGCATGACATATAATAGCAAGTTTTTTTTTCCCCCCCTTTGGAGCGACAGATGTGGTTGCTGAAGGTTCACACTTTAGTTTTCTTTGCTCTTTTGAATTATGGCACAGAGCTGAAATTGAGCCATTCACAATGCATTCTTGATAATGTGCAAATTTAGGAAGTTGACCAAGGAGTTGACTGAAAATCGCTTGCCCTGCACATCGATATGACACTCAATTTGATGCTTAATAAGGATTCCTTTCTTTATCTACTAAAAAATTAATGTCGATGTCGACAAAATGCTAATATTTTCTAGGAAAGGTCAAAGTTTGTTTAGCTTGCATTTAAAATGAGGGAGCTAACTGGATAATCAGTTTAAAAAATTAAACAATGTTTAATTTTGCATGATTATGCTAAAGTCCGTATGTATGTGACAGTTTCACATTTGAAAACATTACACCATGGGTTCATAGAACAATAATCTTCAGTATGAACGATTCGGGGGCCGTATTTGTATTGTTTTACAGACTTTGGGCAGCGCAGTTTGAGCCTTGAAGAAAGACATTGATTATGACAGTCTGGCCCTGTTCCATCCTGAGGAAAGTTTTTTGAATTAATGCTGTACAGCACGGCTGGACTTAAAAGGAGAGATGGAAAATGAGGACATATAAGACTGATGAAGCCAAGAAGACAAACGATGCAGTAGAAGACAAAGAATGTATGTCATGTGATGAGAAAGTCTGTAACTAGTAAAGCAGATTAATAATGTTTTCTAATGATACAAAAATGAAAATCTCATTTTTAGGGCCAGGATTACACAAATGACATAAGGCACGAGAAAAACACATTGCTTTACTAGCAATATACTTTCTGTGTCAACTCACAACTCCACTGTGAAATTTCAAATGCTAAGGCCTAAACATGACCAGACCTGGTGGCACTTTGCACCAGTTTCAGGTCCACGAAGGTCATTTCAGGGGGAATTGAAGATTACGCACATGAATTACCCAGGAGTCACATCTGTGTGTAAATCCATAATGAAAAAGCTGCAGAGGAATAATTTAAAACCCCACATTTAGAAATGGCCTGTCAGGAGCTGTGGCTGTCATACACACAGATGGATTTAATACAATATGAGCATCACCCCCCCACCTCCCCAAATATTTCTAAAGGCAGAGATATCATCCCTTCAGTCCCAAGAAGCAACAAGCTTAAACACAAGCATGTGCAATGAACAAGCAAGGAAGGATTTTTTCTTCTCCTACAACTGGAACATTACTCTTAAATAAGACTACTGCCTGTTAACAGACATGATAGCTTTGGTCAGTTCCCATGTGTATATTTATCTTTTGGGGAAAAAATAACTTGAAGCAAGAGTGAGAGAAACAGAGAAGGTAAGACTCACTTTGAACTTTGACAATTGAATGATAAGACACCGAGCTCAGACCAGTACTGGGGCAGGTGGCATTATATAATGGCATCAGAAAGCATTAATGAAACATGCATGAATTAATCAGTAAAGTGGTAGAAAGGAGAATAAAATTCAATACATTGGTCAAGATACACTGTAGGCCATAAATTAACAATGACACATTTAAATGAGTCTCATCTGAACTTGAAAACAAGTCCTTTTCACACACATGAACATCTTCCCAATTCACACACCCATGGTGATTGTTTGGTGATAATGTGGAAAATATAATTCCATTCCTGTATTCATCGTGACCTGAAGAAGCAGGAGCAGAATTTGGTGATATCTTTCTGCTATCTTAACCTTGCCGGGTTTAAACACCACTATCTCAGCCTTTCAGTTCTGTACTCCATTGTTTGTTCTGAACTATGTACCACAGATAAAAACAAGGTTATAAAGGCAGTGGAAAGAAAATTAAAAAACTTTACTGAAACAGTGAAAAGACTCTTCGATCGCTGGCATTCCCCAAAACATCTGAACATGGTTTACACTCCTCCACAGAACACACATAAAATGAGCAGTTTTAGCACTCAATATAGAACTGTTCACCTCTGTAATCCAATGGAAAACACACCAGTATAGATAAACGTGTTCCAACTGATAGTGCTCACGGTGACTCCACCGTAATGCATTTAGCCCCAGTCATCCTCCCCAAACCAGAGTTTGTGTGTATGTGTCTGTGTCTGTGTGCGTGCACACCTTTATGCATGCATAATGTGTATCGTTTGTCTACAGTCCTCTGTCTGAATGACTGAGGGAGAGATTTTTCCTTTCTTGTAGAATCAATTCTGCCCTGAAGCAAATCATCCAGATAAAGTTGACATGACGTGCAGAGGTATTCAGAGCTAAAGAAAGCGCACATACATTCTCAACAATTGAAACACACAGTAAATATTTATGCACGCAGGGATGCATGCATACACCGATACTCGCATGCGCGTACACACACACACACACACACACACACAGCCTGCGCGCACTGGAAAAGAAGAAAACCTTGAGACTGAAGGAAACCTTGAGATCAAAGGAGGACTTTCCCCAGCACCGTAGAATTGAACAGCTTGTCCCCTGGTCAATATGATCAATACAGATTTACCCAGTAAGTTCACATCAAGGGCAGCAATACTTACTACAGATTTATACAATCAAATCCCATTAAGAGCAGCAATGATCACTGTGGAATTTCTCGGTCAGCTCATATCAAGGGCTGTAGTGACCACTTCAGATTTACAAAGACAGCCCACATCAAGGGCAAAAATGGCCACTATAGATTTATTCGGTCAGTTCACATCAAGTGCAACAATAATCACTACAGATTTAAATGGTCAGTTCAGATCAAGAGGAGCAATGACCACTTCAGATTTACAAAATCAGATCACATCAAGGGCACTATGGATAATGACCACTATATATTTACTTGGTCAGCTCACAACAAGGGCAGCAATAATCATTAAAGCTTTGCACGGTCAGCTCACATCAAGGGCAGCAATAATCACAATAGATTTATCAAATAAGCTCAAATCATGTGCATTGATAGCCAATACAGATTTAGAAGCTCTGCTCACATCAAGCGCAGCAATGGCCACTATAGATTTACATGGTCAGTTCATATCAAAGACAGCAATGACCCTTATAAATTTACAAGCTCAGCTCGCATCAAGGGCAGCAATGATCACTACTGATTCACATGGTCAATTTACATCAAAGGCAGCAGTGATCACAACACATTAATATGGTCAGCCAACATCAAAGGCAGCAATAACCACTTTGGATTTACTTGGTCAGTTTACATCAAGAGTATTAATGATCAATACATATGTACACAGTCAGCTCACATCAAGGGCAGCAATTATCACAATAGATTTATCAAATAAGCTCAAATTAAAGGCAGCAATGACCAGAACAGATTTATTTAGTCAGGTCACATCAAGAGCATCAATGACCACTACAGATTTACAAGCTCAGCTCACATCAAGCGCAGCAATGACCAATATAGATTTACATTGTCAGTTCATATCAAAGGCAGCAATGACCCTTATAAATTTACAAGCTCAGCTCACATCAAGGGCAGCAATGACCACTACATATTTACAGAGTCAGCTCACATCAAGGGCAGCAATGATCACTACTGATTTACATGGTCAGCTTACATCAAGGGCAGCAATGACCATTTTGGATTTACTTGGTCAGTTTATATCAAGAGCATAAATGATCAATACATTTGTACAAGGTGAGCTCACATTAAGGGCAGCAATTATCAACACAGATTTATCTGCTCAACGAACATCAACAGCAGCAATTATGACTACAGATGTATGCAATCAACTCACATTAAGGGCAGCAATGACCACCGACTCAGTCCATTCATATGAAGAGCAGCAGTGATTAGGACAGACTTACTTTTACAGATTTACAGCTCTTATTAACAGCAACAATGATCTTAACAGATTTACAAAGTCAGTTGACAAAAAGAGCAGTAATGATCACGACAGGTTTACCCAGACAGCTCATATCAAGGGCAGCAATGACCAAAATTGATTCAATAGGTCAGCTCACATCAAGGACATCAATGATCAATACAGAAATACCTAATAAGTTCATATCAAGGGCAGCGATACTCACCACCGATTTATACAATCGGCACACATCAAGGACAGCAGTGACCACTGTATACTTTCTCAGTTACCTCATATCAACAGCAGTAATGACCACTATAGAACTACTTGATCAGCTCAAATCAAGGACAGCAATGACCATTGTGGATTGACTTGGTCAGCTCATATAAAGAGCAGCAGTAGTCAATACAGATTTAAATGGCCAATACACATCAAGAGCAGCAATGACCACTATAGATTTACAAGGCGAGCTTACATAAAGGGCAGCAATGATCACTACATATTCACAGAGTCTGCTCAATTCAAGGGCAGCAATGATCACTACTGATTGACATGGCCAATTCACATCAAGGGCAGTAATGGCCACTAAATATTTACTCAGTACACATCAATGCCAGCATTTATCACGATGATTTATACAGAAAGCTCACATGGGCTCACAAGGGCAGCAATTATCACTATACATTTATCCAATCAACTTATATCAAGGACTAATGACCACAATAGATTCACCCAGTCAGCCAACATCAAGCTTAGCAATGATCAATAAATTCAGATTTACCCAGTAAGTTCACATCAAGGGCAGCAATACTCACAACAGATTTATACAATCAGCTCATATCAAAGCCAGAAATATCCATTTCAGATTTACAAAGACAGCCCACATTAAGGGCAGCAATGACTACTATAGATTTACTCAGTTGGTTAATGAAGCAACAGGTCGACAGACGATGCCATCTCCTTTGCCCTCCATACTGTACTACTCCACTTGGAAAAACCAGGAATATATGCAAGGCTGCTGTTTGTGGATTACAGTTCTGCTTTTAATACCATCCTTCCAAACAGACTGTTTCACAAGATGTCTGACCTGGCCTCCATCACAACATCTGCCTATGGATACAGGACTTCTTAACCAACCGATTGCAGTCAGTGAGGATGGGCCCCCACCACTCCTCCTCCCTGGCCCTGAGTACAGGAACCCCGTGTCCTCTTTCCTTTCCTGTACTCCTTGTACACATATGACTGCACACCCTCCCACAACACCAACGTCATCATTAAATTCGCAGATGACACAAAAGTGGTGGGCCTGAACGGCAGAGGAGATGGGACGGCGTACTGGGAGGAGGTCGACAGGTTGGCAGAGTGTATAGCCAACAACCTGATTCTGAACACCAGGAAAAAAAGAGATGATAATTGACTTCAGGTGGCAAAAGGATGATCACCAGCCACTGGAGATATGCGGGTAAGGTGTGGAAAGGGTGTCAACCTGTAAGTTTCTGGGCACACATATCTCAGAGGACCTCACATGGATACAAAACACACCCTAGTTGGTAAAGAAGGCACAGCAGCAATTGTACTTTCTGAGAGCTCTAAGTTCTATCTGTCACATCATCTGATGCTGTCCTTCTACCACTCCTCTGTCCAGAGTGTCCTGACCTACGGCATCCTGGTATGGTATGGTAGCAGCTCTGTAGCGGACAAAAAGGCCCTGCAGAGGGTGATAAAGGCTGCAGAAAAAATAACACACATACACACACACACACATCTACCCGCCCTAGAACAGATTTTCACCTCCCGTTGTCTCCAGAAAACCGAAAACATCCTGAAAGATTCATCTCAACCTGCCTATCAACTGTTTGACCTTCTGCCCTCAGGGAGACATTACATGACAATTAAAACACACACCACCAGACTGTTACACAGCTTCTACCCAAGAGCCATCACTGCACTGAACACTGCACTAAAACATAAGGCCAGAGCATGTGCAATAATTGGGACTTGTGCAATATTATACTGAGTGCACTCTGTGCAGTAATTATTTTATGTAAATATAGCTTATTTTTTATGATCATTGCATATTAGGCACTGCTGTGAGTGTTTGTGTGTGTGTGTGTGTGTGTGTGTGTGTGTGGTGTGGTGGAGTATGAATGGAATATAATGTTTCTTTTATAGTATTGTCCTTTTATTTATATAAAGACTGTTTTATTGGCGCTTTTAATTTCGTTGTATTTATTTACAATGACAATCTAGGAATCTAATCTAATCTAACAACAAGAGCAGCAATAATCAATACAGATTTAAATGGTCAGTTCACATCAAGGGCAGCATTGATCAATTCATATTTACCAGGTCATCTCATATCAAGAGCAGCTGTAATCAATACCAGTTTACCTGGTCAATTCACATCAAGAGCGGCATTGACCACTAAAGATATACAAGTCCAGCTACAATCAAAGCAGCAATGACCAGTATATATTAACTTGGTCAGCAATGGCAACAATGATCAATACAGGTTTATCCAATCAGCTAACATCAAGGGCAGGAATGACCACAGTGGATTGACTCGGCCAGCTCATTTCAAGAGCAGCAGTAATCAATACAGATTTATATGGTCAATTCATATCAAGAGCAGCAATGACCACTATAGATTTACAAGGCCAGCTTACATAAAGGGCAGCAATGACCACTACTGATTTACAGAGTCAGCCCACATTAAGCACAGTAATTATCACTATTAATAGACATGGTCAATTCACATCTAGGGCAGCAATATCAACTATAGATTAACTCAGTCAGGTCTAATCAATGGCAACAATGATCACCACAGTTTTATCCAGTCAGCCCATATCAAAGGCAGCAATGATCACTATAGTTTTACCCAGTCAGCTCATATAAAGTGCAGCAAAGGCCGCTACATATTTAGAAGTTCAGCTCATATCAAGCACAGATTTATTTGATCAGTTCATATTTAAGGCAGCAATGACCCTTACAAAGTCAAAAGGTCAGCTTACATCAAGGGCAGCAATGACCACTACTGATTTACTTGGCAAATTCACATCAAGGGCAGCAATGACTACTAAAGATTTACTCAGTGCATTTCAATGCAAGCAATGATCACAACAGATTTATACAGACAGCTCACATCCAGGTCAGCAATTATCACTACAGATTTACCCTGGTCAGCTCACATCAAGGGCAGCAATGACCACTATAGATTTACTCGGTCAGCTCACATCAATGGCAGAGATGATCAATACAGATTTATGCAGTAAGTTCACGTCTAAGGGTAACAATAATCATGAGAGATTTTTACAATCAGCTCATATGAAGGGCAGCAATAACCAATTTTTTATTTACAAACAAAGCTAACATTAAGGGCAGCAATGACCACTATAGATATACTCAGTTTTCAACAAGGACAGCAATAATCACCAAAGATTTAAATGGACAGTTCACATCAAGGGCTGCAATGACCACTTCAGATTCACAAAGTCAGCTCACGTCAAGGGCAGCAATGACCACTATTGACTTACTTGGTCAGCTCATATCAAGGGCAGCAATGAGCACTATGGATTTACTCGGTCAGCTCAAAACAAGTGCAGCAATAATCACTACAGATTTGCACAGTCATTTCATATCAAGCGCACCAATGACCACATTAGAATTATAAGGTTAGCTCACATTAAGGGCAGTGTTGATCAATGCATATTTACCAGGTCAGCTTTTATCAAGGGCAGCAATGGCCACTACAGATATAAAATGTCAGCTCATATAGATTTACATGGTCAGTTCACATCAAAGGCAGGAATGATCATGGCAGATTTTACCCGGTCAGCTCAATTCATGGGCAGCAATGACTAATACAGATTTAATTGGTCTGCTCATAACTAGGGCAGCAATGATCACTACAAGTTTACGCATTCAGCTCACATTATGGGCAGCAATTAACACTCCAGATTTACGCAATCAGCTCATATCAAGGGCAGCAATGATCTTAACATATTTAGCCGGTCAGCTCACATCAAGGGCACCAATGATCACTGCAAATTTACCTGGTCAGCTCAAATCAAGAGCATCAATGATCACAACAGATTTACCTGTTCAGCTGACATCATGGAAAGCAGTTATCGTGAAAGATTTACACAGACAGCTCCCATCATGGGCAGCAATTATCACAAGAGATTTTACCTGGTCAGCTCAAATCAAGGGCAGCAATGATCACTATAGACTTAATCAGTCAGCTCACATCAAGGGCAGCAATAATCACTAAAAATTTATTCAAAAAGTTCACGCGAAGTGCAGCAATGACCACAGGTCAGATTTACCTGGTCAGTATTTAATTAATACTTGTTGCAAATTCTATGTCCGCATCACATTCCAGAACACTTGAGAGTTTCATTAAAAACTGCACTATATTGAATTTCCTTTCAAGAACTTTACAAGTACTCATTTGGGGAACTAAGGAAACCAATTCTCCCAATTTTGAGGAATTTTTTTTTTTTTTTTTTGATGCATGTCTTCAGCTGATCAAATGGCCGGGGTCTTAATTGTCCTATTTTCCACTGCATATTTTCAATGGGAGTTAGGTCAGGACTGCAGCAAACCCAGTCTAGCAGCTGCATTCTCAAATTAAAAATCCACAGTGTTGTAACGTGCAGTATGTGGCTTGCCATTCTCTTGTTGAAATAAACAGGGGAGTCCCAAAACATTTGTCTAGAAGACAGCATAAGTTGCTCCATCAATAGCACCCAATGTTGAACACATCCACATATCATACACACCTGTTTTTCAATCATTCCTTGACAGACGAGATGGTACTCTCTTCTTTTGCCTGAAAAACAAAATGTCTATTACCATGAATCATTTTAAAGGTTGATTGGTCTAACTCAGCAAGTTTTCGCTGTGCATCAATCCATTTCAGAGAAGCTCCAGCGTCTTGGGACATTGACATATGGTTTCTTTATTTCCTAGTGTTTATTGGCAAAGGTTTCAAAATAATCCCAGCCCATTTGGTTTATTCTTTACAAATGCCAGGCCGATATTCAATGCAGTGGTATCTGAAGGTTTGAAGAGCAGGGACACTCAGTATTGATTTTCAACAAAGATTTCTCAGGATTCACCAGATCCTTTCATAAGAATATGCACTGCGGAGGGTGACATCCCCATGTCTTACATCAGCACACAGAGAGGCTTGTTTTTTAAACTGCTGGACTACTCAATAATGCAGTTTTAGCGAATTCTCAAGCCCCTACCACTTGTTACATATAAACAACTATGCCCCCAGTTGATGCTTCTTTTATATCCAAGCATGACAATGTCATTTTTTTAACCATTCCATCACTTTCCAAAGGTTTTAGTGCTCCTGTCCCTACTTTTTTGGAACACGTTGCCAGTACCTATTCTGAATGAGTGTAGCTTTCCAAAAACCTATAGCTGATGAGGTAAAAAATGAAACTTTCTTCACATTTTTATATTTGATATGTCAGAGATAATTTGCAAATCACTGCTTTCTTTTTTTTACTTGCATCCACACCATAGCTTTTTTCAGAAATGGCATTCTAAGTATCCATCATATCAACCATCTTAGTTTATTTTTATTTTTGAATTAGTACTGTTTAAGTATTAAACAGAAAGGAAATATATCCAATAATGTTGCTTGTTTTTTTGTGCTAAATAAGACAAAAAATACTGTCAGTGAGTGGAGGTGTTTCAGTTCATTATAAGATTTACCAACGGTCTGTGTAAATTGACTCGTCATGCAAATAGAAACTTCTGCAAATATTTTCTATTTGAGAGGGTGAAAAATATGATTGTAAGATCTGCAGTATTAAAAATTAGAACGTTAAAGACTGGTTGACCCAGGCCTTTGTCCACGCAGCAAGGGCTTCATTTCACCAAAGCCTTTAGGGAAGGATTTTCTCTGGCAGGTCGCCCCCTTCTTGTCAAATCCAGTTACAAAAAAATAAAACACAAAAGTGTAAATTCAAGGGAAAAGGCCACAAGCCTCTAAGACAGTGAATTTTTTCCTCACAAATACATTTTTCTTCAATTGGATAGAAACTGAAACTCAGTGCAATAATATCTGCGGTGATTGGGCCACATCGTTTACGCACATATGCATGGAGATAATGAATCGATCGATAGAAGGATGCAGCCAGCAATGGCATGATGCCTTACATTGATGCAGGCTTCTTGCCGAACATCAAGTGAAACAGTGAAAGGAGAATAGCCCTATGAATCTGGCCTCAAGTGTGTCTCTTAATATATTTTACACATATTGTATATTGGTGCTTGAAAACAAATCACTCCCACATTACGCGCACTATTTGTGCTCCTAAAAAATACTTAAACCACTAGATCTTGTATTCTGAATAGAAAAGCTATTCAAAAAAACCTATGATCAAAGTTTTCTCCTATAAAGTAGGGAGTGCACGCCAAGAACACTACCTGGAAGTTCAGGAAAAGTTCAGAAAAATAAGGCATGCTTTATTCTAAACAAAATAATAAATAAATAAATAAATAAATAAAATAAAAGTACTCTCCTAAGGGTTGCCAGCACTGCTCTGCATGGCAACCAGCCAGCTTTCCGAAGGTTGCCAAACATTGCCCTGAAATAATAAAAGCCTTCATATCTAGATAAGGTCGTAAATAAAGGCTCCACACATTGTATACACTGATTTACCCAAATGTCTCAGCCCCACAGGCCTCATCTGAAACTTCATCTGTCACATAGGCAATCTGCTGAGGAAGAACACACCTTTCGTGTGTAGAGTGGAATGTACATGTGACGGTAATTAGTGATCACCAAAGCTAAGGTTTAAATGCATCCCAGGAGAGCAGAAAACCGATACATTGGAATATGTGATTTTCTCTCAAACACAAAATACACCGTACGAACTGGACTGCACTTTGTACAGTGCAGATCTTCACTAGGTACATGCGTTATCCTTTGCAGAAACGAGTTTCAAACTGAAGCAGTTGTCGATCATTTGCAGCCCCACAGGCCGGTTCGGAGTAGTGAGGAGTCCGTAGTCAATGGTGGTATGAAACAGAGCAGTTAACTGAATAGGTTTTCAAAAATTTTGAATCACTGCAAGCATGAGAGGTCCTGGCGCATGCATTCATATTTGCACAAAAATATTAGGCTGATGGGTCCAAGTAGTGCACGAGATTAGTTGTGGACTGATGCAAACACAGAAACACAGATGCATGACCCTTTCTAGCCTGGAATAGACTAATAAAAAAAAATTTACTTTGTAGTGTAGTCCACAGTCAGCCTGAAGGGGAGTTTAAATAAATATTACTTGATAAAAACTCAAATTAATAATTTAGCCAGATTAAGTCAAGTTTATCCTCAACTCCTGACACCAACAGCCAGTGTACAGAGAGCACAGTGATCACACACGCAGAGTTGTAATCAGTTGTGGCTCAATCCAGCGACAAGGCAGGAAAGTTCCTCAGTTTTACAGCAGCAGAGCAGTTATCCAGCTGACTATAATCCTGCTTCATGAAACAGGCCCAGAGACGCCCATCTGTTGGTCTCAGATCAGAGTTGGGCCCATTCATCCCCCAGACTGTAATGTACCACTGCTGGTAAAACCCTGAAAGATGCCCTTTCCAGCAGAAACACTCCTGCACTCTCTTTCACCACCACCCCCTGCCTCCACCCCACCCCCCACCCCCAAACTTACACTTTTTCTCACTTGTTAATTTTTACAGATTAATAGGGACATAAATCATATCTGTAAAACCCCAGAGCTGGAAAGGGCCCATAAATCTTTACATCTCCCCCCACCTTTTCTCTCACAGTCTCTGTCTGTCTCTCCATCACTCTCTCCATCTGTCAGCATCTCTCCCCCCTTACTCCATCTCTTCTCCTCATACACTCCCTCCCTCTCTCTCCCTCAGTATCACTCCTTTACTCTTCACTCCACTCCCCCTCTCTCACTGACATCACAATCCAGACCTCAGGCACAGATTCTCTGACTGGTAGCATACAGTCCGGTGGATATTAGACACCCTAAATACAGTGGCCCCATTGCCCCCCCACCCCCACCCTCCACCATGGGTGTTCTCCTCCTTTAATCCCTCTCTCTATCTCTGCTGTCATCTCCCCCTTTCCTCCTGTCATCTCCAGCTGTCAGGATCAGGATTCTCCTTTCACTTTGAGATGCGGTGCATTAATCGATCTCCTGATCTTTGCGATTGCCCCACTGTAAAGCCTGGTCAAAGAGTCCTTTGCCAAACATGGCAGCAAAATGTTCATCTCCTAGACTCTAATTGGCATCAGGCCATTTTTAACTGCTTGTAGAGGCTAATGACAGGTGACAAATCACAGATACAGAATATGTTTTGAATACCTGGAGACTATTCTCTAAAGCAGAGTTCTCCAACCCTGTTCCTGAGGGGCCACCATCCTGAGGGTTTTAACTCCAAACAAAGCAAAGCACGTCTCATTGCCTAGTTAAATATCTTGAGTTGCTAATCAGCTGAATCAGACGTGCTTAATTAGGGGTAAAGTAAAAACCTACTGGGGCACCTTTCCCAAAATTATACCTGCCAACTATGGTAGTAACTTATGTAGTTCGACCATATGCAATCAATGGTTTCAACTATGAAGGTTACCATCTGTGCTTTTGGGAAACATACCCCTGAATGGCAGCCCTGCAGAGACAGGGTTGGGGACCCCTGCTCTAAAGTCCATTGATAAATTTGCTACATGCATGATGGGTGTATTTTAATAAAATAATAATATAAATAATAATATGATTTATATTATATTATATTATATATTATATATTATTAATAATAATAAAATTCCACAAAATATTTATTTAGATTAAGGAAATGGTAATGAAAATATTCTGAAAGTTCCCCAGTATGTTTTCTAGTCAGACACGGTGGGGTGTGTGAAAATAGATGTTATAAAAGTGTTACTGCCCTGACAGTTTTTATCCTCTCAGCCTTTCTGCAAAAATCATTAAGTTCTACGCCGCATGGATTTCACACAGGAGAGAGCAGAGTAGCAGCTTCGGCCAATAAAAGTGCACGGAAACACACATTTATGCTCCAGAATTTTGAATTCTCAAAGTCTGTAAAGCAGAAAGGATCAGGCAGAGGATCCACAGAAAGATCACATCCAAAGGCAACCACACTTTTTTTTTCGCTTAAGGGAACTTGTCATATGGAATGCATTATGGATACAGCTCAATAATAATTGCAGTATTTTACAAGGAAATTTCTTTCAAATTATTCTGAGGTGATGGGAGTTCTCTTTGCCCCATGAGTCATACTTTTCACCCTGCCGACTGTGTGCTAACACATGACCAAAAACTAGCTGAAAGTTTTATCGGAAGTTTGACAAAGGCACAATTCTATTAAAGTATCACAGACCTGCCAGAGCAGTATCTCCCTCATGAATTATTTTAAGGAGATGGGAATCCATTCTGAGGCATATGATACCATTCAACCTATCCTATACTGCGCTAAAAACCTGCCAAAAACTTTTGGAAGATTTATAACAGATAAAGGTTTGGCCAATCTGCAGTTCTGCAATAATATCTTAGACATTTGTTCTCAATTTAATTCCCAGTGAGAGATTAATCAATGGGGATTAAATCTTGTGTTCTTATTCAGAGACATGAGCTGGTTTAGGAGATGCAGTAAGAGATAAGTAACTTTGGCTGCGGACCTTGGTCTTTTGCGCTCAGGGTTCTTTCTCTCAATGTGGGTAGGTATGGTGGACACACACAAAAACACACCTACAGACATGTGCTCTCACACATGCACAGTGCAATGTTCATACTGTGGATTTGTTCCAATTCCACACAAAAGAAACCTGATGACGATTGATCAGGGCTGAAGAGGTTGGTCAAATGAGGCGGAAACACCAGCTGACCACTTGGCGACCCTGCCTGACCGTGCAACACAGAGAACAGAACCACAGCAGGTCCTGTGGATAACGACTCCTCCATCCCACTCCGGCGGGCCTGGTCCATTAAAAAAAAGCACACCACATGACTCCATCTTAAAGCACCATTCCCCCAAAAAAAAAAAAATAAATAAATAAATAAAATAATAATAATATCATTTATGGTACCTCAAACGTCTTGACATGACTCTGGTCCAAGTTCACCCCTGTGGTTCTACCTCTCCATTCATTTCTACACAAATAAAGAAAAATTGGACTAAAATTTGGACTATCAATCTAGAAGGCATGTTTCCTTGATTGCTCAGATGTTTCAGTGAAGGTTAAGATCATAAATTTAATTTTGTTGTTCAGTTTAGTTTTAGTTCCCTTAATTCTGTTACTGTATGTATACGTCACTTCAATTCCTTGTGCTCTCAGTCCATTCTTGCAATTCCTTCTCTGTTCTTGCCTCTCATTCCCTTGTTTGTAGCCAGATCTGCGGGTCACTAAAGAGCCTTGTTCCGAGTATCGATTCCTGTGTTTTGACTGTCATTGGCTTATAGCTACAAGTGTTGGAATGCCCCTTGTGTCTGCTTATTTTTGGATGGGACTTGGATTTATCACTGGTTAATGATACTGCTTTTTGTCTCTGTGCTGCATTCTGCCTGTGTTATAACGTTGTATCAGCCCAGTAATTCAGTACCGCAACCCTACCAGTGTTAATGGACTTGGACTGTCGAACCCTGATTACTGCCAAATTAAACCATGCAAAACTTTACTCCAGTCTGCTCAAGAGTTCTAAGCCCAAGTCCTCTCAAGAGGGCCCTGCAGGCCTTCTTCCCAGAGACACCGATTTTCTATCATTTTCAGTCGGGCTGAGTGTTTCCTTGAACTATCTAACTAGCTGCTTACCAGGGATCAGTATTTTGGATTAGTTGATATTTACAGTCACAGCGGGCAGTACTGCTCTAGCAGGTCAGATGCTGCTGTAGCCCTTGTTCAGTGGGTGACCGCAGCACCAGATCTTCAGCATAGAGAAGGAACTGAACTTCCATCTTATGTAGTGTTAGGCCAGCAGTTGCAGATTGCTCAAGTAGCACCGCTAACTCATTTATATAGATATTGTTCAGAGTACGAGACAAGTTTCCTCCCTGCCCAATTGTTTTATTGCCAATTATTTGGTACTCCACTTAAGTTGTTTGCATGCATTGATTTAATTATATCATAGACTCTACCCTCAACACCACTTATTAAAGTGTTTTAAATTTCTAAATAATGCAAATATTTTTTTTCTTTTGCTAGTGCCCAGGTTGATTAATTAGAATCTGTAGGGTGTGAATATGATCAGTAGTTCTGTTGTACCCCCTCTCTCGCCCTCCCTCTCACACTCCCTCTCTCAAACTCTCATCCCCCATTCCCTCTGCATTCTGATATTGACTCAACAGCGAGGTCCTGACTGTGGCCTTCATAACAAATGCCAGGCCTGTCACCTAAGCCCCACCCCTGGTTTGCGGTTTGGTCTTGTAGAGGTCCTGTTGTATTCGTACGATGCTGGTAGACTTTAATTCCACCGCCTCGGGCTCCTGATTAAGTTACAGAGCTAATCACAGGTTTAATTGCTCACCCTTTAAGCTCAGCTGACAAGTTGATAGAAAGTGCTATAAACCCACTTCGACTGAACCAGTAAGTTAATTTCCTGCGATCTTCAGTCAATAAACCCCAGCTACACCAACCACCACTCCCCCCTCGCCCAGAAATCCCCCCCCGGCAAACCTCTCCTCAGTGCCCAATGAAATGACAGGATTCAGCAACTGCTCCATCAGGCTTCTATCCAGCCTTTTTTTTTTTTTTGGCATCTCCAATCCTACCCGTATTGGCATGCCCAATTAGCGAACTATGTACACAAGCATGCTCGTACGCAACCCCTTTAGCAATCTCTCATCTCAGGAAAGCGAGACAGCTCACAGCTGTCCCGTGACACGCGCCTGTAGGCCGCTGCTTCTATTTACACTCATAGGTCAAAACTTCACAAGCTCAGAACGAGGGCAGAGGATACCCAAACATGTGCAAGCTCAGGATTTTACCGATGAGCGCCCGGCTGGCCTAAAGGAGGCTTGATCAACATACAGAGCTATGATCCAAAACCGGCAGTCCCTCCCAAGCTCTGACAAGGCTACCGGCCATTGGCAGTACTGGCACAAACAGGGCTCAAGCCCGGGCTGTGGCGTTCACTTCTGCTCAACAAAGTGGTACCTAAACCAAGCAAGCTACCCAGTAGCATTTTTACTCAATCTTTTAATGCGTAAACTACCACACGAACTGCCACTCAAAAATCATTAGAGGATTGGACGCTCACCGGCAGAGGAAAACTCCGCTATCCCTGACCTCAACAGCACTCCACTGAGGGCTCAAAAAATGTGAAAAGGCTGAAAACAATCAATCAGGCCACAGTAAAGGAAATGGCGAAAAATGATCATGCGCGGTTAGGCAGAAGCAGCGCCGTTGCAGTGGGATTTGCAGGGGGGATGCTTATTGACCTGGCACCAATTTTCTGCCCTGTCATCCCCTCCAATTCTCAACCCCCCCCGGCCCCACACACCCCGCTTCCCCACGTTCCCTTCAAATATATTTAGTGGTATTCCATTGCCGGGGCATCCAGAGCGCCAATAACAGCAGTATTTCTGGGGAATATTAAAAACCATTTCAAAAACTAAACTTTAACGATGCACTGTTTAGCATATAGATGTCCAAGGCTATTTACTCATTTTCAGTGAAATGCCATAACTGTAACTCTATTTAGCACTTTATAGTGGTATTTCGCTGAATCGCCCATAGATGAGACGGTAGCTAAAATTGGGCATGCATCATGTCCGCTGTGCCTACAAAAGCAAAATTGGGAAAAGGTTGTCAGCCTATTTTGCAGCTTGGCAGTTCTTTATCAGAATGAGAATGGCCTCATGTCGAGACGTTGGGGTAATGGTGCGTACTCCAAGACACCCACCATCTTGTCTATTACTTCCACCTCAGCAGCGCAAAACCTTTGGAGAGCCAATATGTGATGATACACACACCGCATCGAGCTCGGTGCTGTTTACCTGCTCAGCAGCAGCTATTCTGGTTCTTTCTGCACCTCACTGAAGGGACGAGTCAAACATTGCAGCAGATACAAGGAAGAGATCTGTTGCTGCAGATATCCCTGTTCTCCTGTCCACACGGGGACCAGAATGCTGATGCTCCGAACAGCTGTTGTAGGCCCTCATACAAAACACTCGAGAGCATTAAATCCTGGAACAAACATGATCGGTAGTCATTTATTTGTAGTGACAATATACGGCTACCTGATGGCCACGCTACCACTGTCAGGTGACCATTCTAAGAGACAATAGGTGGTGATGGGAGCTGTGAGCCTGGGAATTTCAAGTAAGCTGGTCTGACTGCAGGGAGACAGTGGATAGAGGACAGCTTCGTGAGTAAAATCAGAGGAGTAACTAACCAATCAGAATGACAGCCTGTATCCACACCAGCCATTTCAGGATAACCTTGAGTATCCCCTTCCCATCGATATTGATCAACTCCAGCCCCCATGCTACCCTGATCAGGAATAACCATGCTTTAGATGCTGAATAGATGTCAAATCTGGACTTCACGAGGCACAATTTCCTCTGACTGTGTCGGTAAGATTTATTTTACGGCATGACTGTGTACTCTGGACTTTCACTGGAGAACACTGGACTTCAGCAAGAAAAAAAAACTGTAATAAAATCAGCTGTCTTGATTCTTACAGTAATCTCCATACCCTAAGTTAGACGTGGTGTGTGTGTTTGGGACTGAGAAGTTTAAGTTCGAACTTCACAACCCTGAAAAGTGAAGCTGCTGAATTAAAAAGCATCATGCACAACTGCCAGTGGGTAATATTTTCAGGGCTTAACCCTTGGGTTTTCAGCTCTTAAATGCAACACATGTAAGGTACTCGCATTTGCACACATTTCATTATGTATTCATGGGACAGTTATCATCAGTGGGTGAAGCAGCTTAATTCTGCTCCGTCTGCATTATTTGGGGTTTTCTTTTTATTTTAAACTTTATTTTGCAGTTTTTCATTAACAAACATACAGCATACAGACATAGACACAAAAATAAATGTATCCTGCTCCCACCCCCAAGTCTCTTCAACAAAAATTAAATTAAATAAACAAAGAAGTCCAACAACTACAGAAATAGTCAGAGAGTCCTCTCATCAAATACTGAGTAAACAAATATTTTGAGCATATTATAAAATAGTTGTAACTATTCAGTACAACTAGTGCTAGGGTGTATCATTGAAAGGGAAAACCTTCTGCAAATTCTATAAAGGGACTCTAGGTCAAGATGAAGTTTTTACGGGCTTTACATATCTTGTATCTCAGTTTCTCCAATGGCAGAAAAGATAGTACATCCCTCAACCACTGCAGAAATGACGGGGTTAAATTTGATTTCCAGTTAAAAAGTATAAGTCTGCATGCAAGCAGAGAAGCAAATGCCAAAGCATTTGCTTGTAAATTTGAGATTTTGTGGCCTGCGGGTGGTACGCCAAAGATTTGGGGTTTTCTTTAAATGCGCTCCACGTAAAGGTTCCATTTGTTGTGTGTTCCATATACTTAAGCTTCTCAGCGCACTGGGGCCCAAAATCTGGATCAGACTGGCATTATTAAGCTCATTTTAAACAGTATACTTATTCCAACACAATTACAGTATCTCTCAGATTAGTCAAGTTGAAATGATGATACACTAATTATTTGAGCCATGTTGTGGTTTTGAGTAAATGGAAAGCATTCAGACAGGGATGTTAGTTTTGATTTTTTGCATTTTTGTTCATTCACGGCCAACTCTCATAACCAGAACTACCAATCACCAGAAACCAATACCATTTAACACGTTTTCATCCAGAATAAGGTCACATTATATCCTCATAAAGAGGGACATCACAGAACCTGGTTCCTTCATTTCCTTTCTTCAGAATGAGGCCACAGAACCAGATTCCATGACAGAATTACACATTTAAAGATTACCAGTCGTGTCCACTTCCCAAATTGACAGTTTTACTTTTGAATTTCAAAGATATTTCATTTGTCTGCAATCACCACAGAAAATTTAAAACTACGCAATATGCAAACCAGCCCAATGCTACTCAGACAGTAGTGTGACACTTCAACCCTCGGGTTCTTACTCAAGAGCAACTGTGACTCTGACGCAGGCAAACCATCCAGGGATGAGGACGGCACTATCACTTATCCTGTGCAATCCGTTGCCTAAATATCTCACTCAGTTCTAAGCCCTCCTCTGTGATGAAGGATCCACTGACCACCTGCTGGAGCTCTGCACTGCACCCCCACATCCCAGCCATCCCATCCAGGGAGCCTGTCTGCCTGTGTCTTTGTTGGCCACTGTGGCCTGTATCCATGGCGATGGTCCAGGGACTCCAAGGCTTCCATCTGCTGTCACTCTAACATGGCGGCCGAGTGGTTGGTTGCTTGAGAGGTCAAAGAGCTGCCAGTTCAACTCCCCAGTGGGGCTTGGAGTTTTGACTTGATCTGGAAAGATGAAGTTGGGAAAAACTCTGCTGTTGGGCCCTTGAGCAAGGCCCTTAACCCCAAAGTTACTCCAAGGGCTTTACCCCCATTTCTCTTCATCCCTCCTTGCTTGCAACAATTCTATCTGGCATTTCTCCCACTGTGTCCCAAGTTAATAAGGGTAAAAAAAAAAAAAAAATGAGGACACATTCTAAAACATTAGATACTCAAGGGAGGAGGTATAAAATAAATAAATGAATAAATAAATAAAAACAGTACTTTTTAGACAGTCGTTGAATTTACATTTCATTCTGCCAGGAAACCGGAACTTTGATCAAGTTTTTATCGGATTCAAATTTTTTTTTTTTTTCCCTTGATGCTGCACAAACAGATTTGCTCTTTGTATTCCAGTGGATGTAGCCCTCCGTTCATCAGAGACTGTTATGAAAAGGCAGAAATTACATGCGGTCATGGAGACATCCTCAGTGAGCATGAAATATAAGGGCGCTAATGTAAGCTGACAGCACCCGTAATACATGACCGTCTCAGCGGATGTTAGTGGAGTCGCACTGGAATCAGGCGCAAATTCAAACGTCCAAGGTTCGCCCCATTTTCAAACAACATTACGAACTGAATAATACCGTATTAATGCATTAAACCCAAATCATGCAGGCATACATCACAAGAATTTTAACTTCCAAGTTTAAGCCCTTGGTTTCTGAATGAGAAAAAACAAATTTAAAAATGCACATTTTTTATTAATACATTCCATTAAGGAGACTGGGGCAAATTCTCCACTCCACTGGTTTTCTGAGAGCTTAGATTCAAACCTGCTATAAAAATGCACATGCATGACTTCCTCCCCTTCGTTGTGTTCTTTCCAAAAGTGATAAATCTCCTTGGTTTGTGTCTATTCCAGAAAACTCCCCTGCATAATTCTGCATCATTTTTGCTGAATAAAATCCAATACTCATTTCTTACAAATTTTGTGGTGCTGATTCCAAAAATAATGTCTGTTTTGCTCATGCAGGTAACATTTTCTCACAATGTATGATGTGCATTTCACAGCATTGTCACTTTTGACAACTACCTGTAAGGTTAAGAAGTCTTGCATCATCCCTTAATCACTAGAGAAACTGCCACAAAGACATGATTTCCATCTTCCTCTGAGCCAGGTGAGAACTATTTGTTCAATTCTCGGTTGATTTTCACATGCGTGATTGATTCAAAAGACATGGGGCTCCAATTTCTTGGCGCAGCGTGGCGTAGCGTGGCGCAGCCCATGCAGTGGTAATTTCGTCCGGTGCAGCCCGCGCAGTGGTAATTTCGTGCAGTGCAACACCGTGCGCAGCCACTTTGGCAATTTGGTAGACAGGCGTGCGCCGAGATGGGTGAGGCGGCGCAGTAGGGGGAGGTGTCACATATTCATCATGACGCAGTGACAATTTCGTGGATAAAGGCTCCGCCGAAAGTACGCAGAAAGCTCGCCAGCTCCAACCTGGTTTACTTTCTGTGCAGTGGTGATTTGGCTGACTGGCACACAGTACGCACACGTCACCGAAACCTCACAGGCAGGTTTCCAGAATGTCAGGCTCATTTCAATGCAATAAATAATTACAGCAACCACTGTTTAATGTCACTACCTGAATCAGGACATAAATTATAGTATCTATATCGATTGTCCTGATGTCAGATCAAAGGCGGTTGGCATGCGTAATGGAAACTCGACCTGGCTTAATCAACGCAGCTGAATCTGGGATGCAAACTAACGACTTCACATCTTTCTCAACCAACCACAAATTGCCTCGGCATCAGGCAGCGCATATATATATATATATATAATGCTATATAAAATGCGTTCTACGCTCAGTAAAGCCGCTTGCACACTGGACGCGAAACAAATTTTTCGCACGACCGATTACATTCAAAGTCAATACATGCGTGTATTCACATCTTTGCATTGACTTTGAATGTAATCTGTCGCTAGTGCATAAAAAATTCGTTTTGCGTCCCGTGTGCAAGCGGCTTAATACTACTATTATTGTCACAGGTTTTATCATTTTTAGCGGGGGAAAGGAATACAGCCTGATTGCTATGATTTCGTACTGAGTTAAGATCACATATTGAAAATAAATGTGGAACGTATCTTGCATTGTTGTCCATGCATGTTAATCCCAAAATTTTAAGCAGCAACAGGGTGTAATAATAGGAACACGCTATCCATCTTTTCTCTTCCCAATGATGCAGGCAGAAGAAATAAATGAGCAACAGTCATATTTCATTCCAACTTCATAAGTTTGAATGATCTGACGTAGTTTCGTTTTGAAATTCCATTCGAGTTCGCTATTGGTAATAATTCGCGAATGCCCTAGCTAGCCAGCTAACTCACATTCGTAATGCTTAATATAGACGTAAGCGGTGCAGAAAACATGCCTGAAGCAGCAAAGAAAATGCAACATTAACGTATCATGCAGCTATAAGACAGAGGCTTCTTTATTCCAACACTTTAAAGGTGAGGAGAGGAGCTCATTTGATTGGTGAAGATTTGACTCAGCTGTGTTAAACCCACTCATGCCTCTTCTCCTCCCTCTTTGCCACTTGCGCCGGCAGGAGGGACAGAGGCAGGACAGAGGAGTACTTGCGCCGGGCACGAAATTGCAAAATACGCCTGGATACACCCCGTTGGCGCGGCGCTCCCCCCATTCGCTGTGCCTGCGCCGGGTCAACGAATTTAGAGCCCATTATGTCGAATTCTTACTTCAAGCTTGGTAATATGACCACTGATAGATGAAAATGCAAACATGATCCAGTTCTTTTCTGCCACATCTGTGGGTGTTTTTCACATTCTCTTGTTTGAACTCCAGTTTTTTTTTTTTTTTTGAAGTTTTTGATGTCAAATGCAGTATTTAAATGCATTTTTATATCCTGAAACATTATTTTCACTCCAGCGCAGACTTTAAGTTATTGATTTTGAATACTTTTGCCATTAAAACCAAAACTTTTGACATTTGACCACATTTGTTGCCGTTTTGATCAGGTCATATAAGCCGATTTTGTAAAATAACTGTATGCGATAGAAACATTTTTTAAAACTCAGTATCTTCAAATTTGGTAAAATCAGCAGAACCTCCCCCCCCCCCCAACATGCAGGGTGGTGTAATCTTTCCCACAGTGCTTTGAGAACATGGCTGTTGCAGTGGAGGTAGCAGGATTCGCCGTAAGAATATCAAAGCCTCAGTTTTCAGGAGTGAACACGCTGAGCCCTCACTAAAGCTAACATAATCCGGCAGCGTTATCCCTTTACCCACAGTCACCTCCTCACATCAGAACACACACAGGCCATAGAAGCAGGTAACCTCTTCACTTCCCCACACTCCTGATCCAGACACCCCCAGGACCGGTGTTACTGCGCTCGACAAACTGCAGTGATGAAGGGAAAAAAGAATTTGCACTTTGATTGACTTTTTGTGAATAAAAAGTGCACTCCCCTGACCCGCTTCCTCAAAGGAACCTCGAGGAGCTTAACAGTGGCTTTCAGTATCTGGGTGCCGGAGGTACTGATTGGGTCAGGTCAACATACAGCAATCAGATTCAGCCAGTCAAACACAGCAAATATATGAAATAAAATAAGGGCCCTTATTGCTAGCTCTACATCCGCATAATTCGTACAATTTGTTGGAAGGAACAGGACTGCCCAACAGCGCTCTTCTATTGCAATGGGGCTACAGTGCACGCCATCACTGCACTTTTGCTCTTATTTTATTACATATCGAAAAATATGGTGTGCCACAGATAAATGGAAATCTATTTGTTCCAGGGCCTTCAGGCAAGAACCTAAGACTTTACGGACTCGGTCGCATTTTGTTTCTCCACAGGGGAAAAAATAAAAAATAAATAAATAGAAATCTGCCAGTCCTGGAGTAATTATTTGCTTGAGATGGCATCTAAAGCTCAAAAACTCTGAAACTAGATGTTGTTACAATCAATCCATCCATTAATTTGCATATTCTGTCAGGGTCTCGGGAAGAGGGTCAAAACATAATCATGGACAGTTTGTTAATTTGGGAAAAAAAAAAAAAAAAAAATTCACACACCAATCATTCGTTGACATGTATGTCTATGAGACCCATGTTGTACCATCATCATTATCAGCAGCAGCAGGAGTGATAACATTTATAGCAATCAAAAAAATCTGAATTGAAGATCCTATGAATAATGCTCATGACATTCTCATTAATAGGCATATTTCCATGCATATCACAGTTAATATTTGATGCATCAATGGCATCAGTCACAATTTAGAATGGAAATAACTGCCATGTAAGGTAAAGTATAGGATATGATTCCCAATGTATTGAATAATGGACTATGCGTAGATGCAGGAAACATCATACGGGGTATTTGGAAGAAAAATGAAACCCATTTTACAACTCTCAAAGAGGAGAAAATACACAGGATAAGGCAGACATAGATGCTTTTTGAATTAAGGTACTCCCTTTTCATTTACAGCGTTTGAATCACATCTCACCCGCATTCGATGCAAAGCCATTATCAAGCAGTTTGGAATGTCCACTTAGCCTGGTGAGGTATGATGGAGTTTATTTCCCTGTTAAAGTTGTTCTTAATGGGAGAGCATAGATCCCGAGCTCAAATCAATTGTCATCGATTCCACATCATATCCTGAGATTTTGTTATCACATTCTGACTTTTTAAAATTCTTTTCTGGGTCCCCAGGACTGATGTATAGAACCACTGATCCACAATCTGTAAGCTGGTTTTTGTTCTAATCACAACTGCTCAACTCAGAGTTATTATCAGGAGTTTTTTTTTTTTTTTTCCCCCCAACCCCTTTGCGCAGAAGCCAAATCTGGCCATTTATGTGTTACCTTATTTGAGGCTTTGTAATTCAAGATTGCAGCTCAACAGACAGAAAAGGATTGGCTCAACTGAGTCAGGACACTTGAAACATTTAGAATTCCATCGTATTTCAGTTTATTTTCAAGTTTTTGGTAGAGAAAAAGGGCTGCAAACACAAAAAATCTTCATGAAAATTCAGCATTGAAAAATAAATAAATAAATAAATAAATAATACCGAGAATTGAAATATTGCTCGCTCTTAAGATTATACATTTCTGGGATCATAAAATCCTTGACCACAAGTGCAAGTCATCTGACATTTGAATTCTAGATTACCTACTCTCTAGGACCCAAATAAGACTACCACTATGGACTGCAGACCTGAGCAACTGAGCTGATGATCAGAAAGTGGTCTTTCCTCAACTGCTTTCATTTTGATTTTCAGAAAACTTCGACTGGAAATGCTTTCTGCCTTTGATCCTTGGGCAAAAAGAATTCCTAATTACAAGAGTCATTGGAGTCACTTTATCGAGGTTCGAAGACACTGGTATTGATGAGCATCTTCTGCAAAATGAACTCGAGACAGAGACTGCATCGGTTTGCCACCATCACGAGCAGGTTTTCTTGCACAAATATTCCTTGGCTTTCAATAAAATAAGTTGTCTTGATCCATGGAAAGTGCATAAAAAAGCATTTAAGACCAGGGTACCTCATTTTTAAGAAACTTACCTTGTATTGAATGTCTTTCGATGACAGTCATCTGTAGACCTGCTGACTTTTCCAACAGTACAGGGGTGTGGATCTAGCAGAGGATTGGAAGTTGAAGCCATAATGTCTCTTGAAGCCATGTGCTTTAATTAGTGGGTGCTGCCCCCAAATTCGAGCACCAGATCGTGGTGCCATCTAATGAGTGACACAGTAAATACCTAAAATTTTTGTTAGAGATTGCAATGTCCTCTGAAATGTGCTGACTTTGTACATGAATATGTATGAAAAAGGTACAAACACACTGTGCACGAAAACCATAAATAGTGCAACTTTTGGATACAATTTTAATCATGAAGCAATTGAGAGACCGCTTTAAAACTTGTTTGTGGTGACAGTGCAGACAAAGAGCTTTCTAATGATATAGGTCCCATAAAAATCGGAGGAAAGTCCCATTGAGAAAAAACGGCCCAAAAATGGGTTACCCTCCAAGACAGGGGGTCATAATTGCCCCCACCACAGAACAACTGCAAAATATATAGAAGATATCAATGTTCGAATGGAGACCTGAGCATGTGCACTTACACCAAGAGACATTATATTTTGAGATTTTTCATTCTGTTCAGGTGAAAAGGCCACCTGAAATGTGCCAAATTTTGGGTTCTGCCTGTTTTTGAACGACAACAGCATAAACATGAATGGGTTAATTTTGTTCCTTTTACTTGTAAATTGTTAACTTATGGAAGTTTAATAATTCCTGAAAAAATGAAGTCCATATCTGAATTAGATTTTGAGTTATGGCCCCATGAAAATGGCTATAATTCATTTTGCTACATCTGAGGGTGCCACGCCCACTTTTTTGACCCCCCAGAAAATGAAAACCACTGGGAGTATTGAGCTAAAACTTGGTATTTCTTCATTTGGCCCCAAGTACAACATTCTACCAAAATTTAAGGGAAATTCAAGACCATGACACTGGGCGCACCGATTGATTTCATATGGAATGACCCATGAAGTGGTCCTTCAAATAGTCCATAATACGGAATCGTGTTCCAAAGGAAACATTCGTCACGAACACTGTCTTCAAGGCTGGAACAGCTATGAGTGCGGTGACTTTCAATGATGGCCAACGAGGAATTGCCTCCATTCTTATGAAACTTGGCATCAAGGCAGGGGCACACTTAATGAAAGGCTATCACAAAATGGACAGAAAACGTGTGAAACAGAGTGAAAAACGCTCACTAGAACTTGAAAAAAGAAACGAATAGATGCTGGACAAGCACGTAAAACTAGGGAAGAAACACAGATTGAAGAAGAGGGAGTTACTTATGAGGCTTGTGCCTTTTAAGGAGGTAAAAAAAAATCCTAAAAACCACTAAAAACAAAATACTAAAAGTATTCCTCCTGAGAACATTACTGTCAAACTTTGGTCACATTATTACTGCCGAAAAAAAAAAAAAATCACGTTTTTCTAAAAATACAGATTTTCAACAAGAAAATACAGATTTCTCAGCAACTGTAAATCCAATTAACTTCATATTTGGCAATTTTCTTCATTTTGTGATGATCTATGTCTGTACAGAGCTCTTTTTGCAATATGTACCTCTGAATATGAGTAAATCAAAATATGCATATTTAATTAGCTGTTTCCTGCCAAAATTGATTTAGGGGGGTCAAAATCAATACTAGAATATAGAAACCTGGAAAAAAAGCTCTGTAGTGACATTAGGAAATTTTTTTCCTTCACATTACAGCTGAAATTATAACCAAACACTGTTTAGTTATCTCAATAACTGTGTTTCTCTAAGTAGCTATATATTCATTAAAACAGCAGTTGCCATGGCAACCACTGATGTGATGCTAAAGAACCTCAGTGTTTTAAGTTGCAATTTCTAATAGAATTATTTTGATAATAATTCTTAGCTTAAAAAGTGAATATTTTGGAAAAATGTTTGCTTAACTATAAGTCCCCTTAAAATGATCTGAAGTCTCCTGTGATCTGGAAAAACCTAGTGAATTTATCAGTGGCAAGTATTCTTGCAACTGAGCAAAAACCTTTAGATTCTGGACTTTTCCCAACTGAAAAAAATAATAAAAACACGATTTTCACAGTTCAAGTAACTCTAATAGCTAGTGTTTTAAGATTCTCACCACTCTTAATTACAGCAAATGAGGTTCAAACTCAGTTTCTCCCAAAAGTGACTTTTGTACTAGGTTTTTCCAGATCACAGGAGAAGTGTACTTGGGTACGGTACGATATTACTGGTGTGAAAGCTGACCAGTGGTGGGAGAGGGGAGGGGGGACAGTCGTACAGTGGCATGGTACGTAACAATCTCAGCCAGTGTGAAAGTGCCCTCAGTGAGCAGCAATATAGCGGCTTTACCACAAGATGCAAACTCCAGTCATCAGTGTTAAGCATCAGAGGGTAAGATTACAATTAGCAAAGTACAGAGATGAGTCACAAAAGCTCTGGAACAAAGTGTTACAGATGGATGAAGCCAAGATGAACCTCTCCCACAGTGTAGGTGGGCAGCGAGGGCCCCGGGCATCCTGGCGTCAGGAATCCTGGTTAAAATGATCTGCTGTCATTACTACTATATTTAAAAAAAAAAAAAAAAATCCAATATATACCAAAAATATATACCAGGGCTCCACAAATATAAAACAAAGTCATTTAACTTCTTTATTGGCAGAAGTTCTTAACTAAAACAAAAGAACAAGAGTAAAACTAAAAGACTGAAGCAGAACTGCGAACTGCATTTGTATTCTTTCCATCTAAGGTTACCCCAAAGTTCAAAGCCTTTATAAAAAAAAAAAAAAAAAAGTTCTCTCACATGAAGTACAACCTTAAAGCGCTTAAATTTCAGAAGGTTTTGTGGACAAGCATGAACTGGATTTCTGTCGAGAGGATTTCCAGTTTTTAGGCATCACTAGTCCGTGCTTCCAGGGTGAGGCACTTGGGGTCTGAGAGGAAAGAATCTCTGTGACTCAGCCTTTGATCTGATAGAGGGAAACATTTAATGACTCCACTTCCTGCAAAGGCACAGGAATTAATGAGAAGCATTAGACTGCCCAGGAGGATAAAGTCTCAGTTAAGCAAGAGACACTGTATTTAACCAGAACACTGCTCTACATTACACAAATACTCCATCAATCTAAAAGCTCATGAACAACAAATCTGTAAAGACTTTCTTTCTAGCACAAGGATGGGTCCTCCTGTCTGGCATCTGCTTGTGTAGGGATGGGCTCTACAGCTCTTCAGGTGCAAACAGGCCTGCATGATGCTGCATGATTAGCTGTAGTGTTTTGAAGAGGCAAGACGGTTCGGCAAGAGAAGAGAAGGAAGTCTCATTGCGCACTAGCGACCCCTCCTGGTTGATCATGCACTCGATGTCTGCCCACGGTCACATGTCAGTGCGATCTGTTATAGATTCTGGTGTGATTAGAGGCAAGACTCCACAAGCCACATTTCAGAGGATGACAGGCACTCACCTGCACTGTGCCCAGTCAACAGTGCAGGATAAAGCAACAGAATGAGTGACTGGGAATTTCAAAAAGGGACCGGAAAAGGAAAATCAAGGGGCGTGTCCTTTCAAAGTGCAACTCACCAATCACACCCTGCCAGATGGGCAGTTCCAGGCCATCAAACTGTTAAGTACCAGACCATTCAGGCAGACCCAAGAAAGGAATGCAGCGTACATGGTCTCCATGGTGATAAACAATCTCTACTCTAGCTAAGAAATGTAAGTGGGCTAGATGCGCACCAAGGGTATCAAAGCATACAACTGATAATGCTCTTCCAATTCAGATGTACAGGAAATCACAAATAAAAGAAAATAAAGCTCTGCGGTACACATAGATGTTAGAAAGCATTGGTCTTATGGCCTAAAAGACCAATCTATTGCTTTTCACTCAGGGTCTATTTCAAGGCCTTCTTCATCTGCCCGGTATACTTTCATGTTATTAATTTGCAAAAATATTTTAAAGGGCGTATTGCATGTGTATAGTTGTAGTGACAAAACACTTTAAACAAAAAAAAAAATCTTCAGAAGCTTAAACATAGAAATAATAAAACGTTAAAATTCCTCGGTGCTTGGACTTGCTAGACTAATGAGGATGAGCAGTCAAAGACAATTTGTAATGAAAATGGTAGTTTTTTTTTCCATGGATGTTAACAGGAGTTA
Source organism: Gymnothorax javanicus (assembly GCA_029692085.1). NCBI lineage: Eukaryota > Metazoa > Chordata > Actinopteri > Anguilliformes > Muraenidae > Gymnothorax > Gymnothorax javanicus. Next base: position 181,472,964 of record CM056194.1, on the reverse strand, counting down.
TTCACCAAACTTTCATTTGTCTTCCCTTTATGTGGGAAGTGGCCACAGGGCTTCAGGACCCTCGGAGGTGTGAAAAGATCGGACAATATGGAGACAAGGGAACCTTCCCAGAATCCTCCTGGGGTAAGATTCCATTTGGACAGTAGTGTCCTCTCTCAATCCCAGAGACCGTGACATGGGGGCTGTGCTGGGTGGGCAATTTCTATTCAGACAAGGAATACTGCTGTAAAGCCCAACTGCAAACTGCAAGTGAGAACAAACAGTGTGAGAGAGGGCAATAGGCAGCCAGTGGGGAGGGATGGGAAAAATTCATCTTAATCAATTGAAATAAATGTAACAAGTGAGGTCCCCACGACAGAGAGAAGATCAGAGTGGCCTGCTTTCACGAGGGGAGGTTACAGATGTGCATGGTGTAAAGGGAACAAATGAGATTGAAAGAGCGAGGGATAAATAGAGCAGAATAAAGAGAATGGGGTAGATCAACAGTAAGAGAGGAGAGAGGGATGGATGGATAGAGGGAGAAGTGGGGGTTAGAGAATTTTTTTTATTATATTCCATCATTTTCTCCAGTATATTACTTCAAAGTATGCCAGTCTTGCAGTTTAATGTGCATGATGTTTCTGAAAAGTTCTGGCTACACATTCATTGCACTGTGCGATGCCAAAAAGGCTCTCAAACTGAGCAGAGCTGAATTAAACAGATAAGCAGAAAAGAAACCAAGTGTCTGGGATAGAGTTGAAGGGGTGGAGATCATTTCTAAGCTTTTAGATCCCAGACATTGCAGCTATAACAATTCATCCATATGCATTATGCATCCCATTCCATTCATCTGTTATCTAACCCACTTATTCCTGCTCAAGGATGTGGGGAGGCTGGAGCCTATCCCAGCATGCAATGGGACAGAGGCAGGAAACAACCTATCCGCAAATCAGCTGCAGGATCGCACACCATTCACTCACACTCATACTCATGGGCAATTTAGTCTCCAGGTAGCCTGACATGCAGGTCTAAACTGCACACGGTAAGTAAATTTCACTTGTTTTAAGTTTTTTTTTCTGACTTGAAAAGTTACTATTTGACTTGACAAGTGAAATTTACTCACCCCATTGGCAAGCTAGTAAAAATGACCTCAAAACAAGACAGTTTTTTGTCTTACTAAGAAAAATGATGATAGAAATAAGTGTTTTAAGTCTTAAAATAAGTAAATTCATCTTACCTAGTATTTTTATCTTATTACTTTTTGCAGTGAGGAAACTGGAAGGCTGGAAAACACCTACACATGCGAGGGGAAAAACATGCCAACTCTACACAGAGGCCAAACATCACAACACACACACACACACACACACACACACACACTTGTATCACTCTCTTGATTGGTCTTTTCAGTGATCCAGTACTATAAAAGTCACTTGAGTGTTATGGAACAACCTAGAAAGAAACAAAAAGCAGATTTTGAGAAAAAGACAAGAAACTGTCTTCCTCTGGGATTGAGCTCTTGTCCAACAATAGACCTTGCCTGGCAGTTATTTATTCATTATCGTAATACTTAGGAAGGACTTTTTTTTCTTTTTTTCAGCATCCATGTGGCAGCAGAGTGACATGGAAGAGTAGGTGTGCTCCGTTACACTGACCCCATACAGCAACAGCTCAAAAATGCTAATTTTAGCTCCGCGGATAGGTCAGTGGGCCTCTACCAAAGACAGACTAATGAAATTACACTCAAACATGGAAGGGTCATTCCATATGAAGTCAATGAGAGATCCCCAGGTCACCGACTCAGATTTGGCTCAAATTTATTTTGGGAGTACCTCTATAATGAACACATGCAAAATTTTAGGCTCCTACTCCGAGGGGTTTCCAAGATATGGTCCCCCAAAAATCAGGGGCCATGCCCCAAGCGAATCGTGAACGTTAATTTATAGGGATTTTGGAGGCTGAAAATTGCTACTTAGGGTATTTTGGGTGCAGGCTTTCAGAATCTCTTGTCAAAATGTATCTTTCTTTCATTTTAAAGATATTGACCTCTCAAATATTTACTTATTTATTTATTTATTTATTTATTTATTTATTCCACCAATTTATTGGTGGAAATCAAAAATTCAGTTTTCAAGGACCCCCCATGAGGGCAGAATCCCTTACGGAGGCTAAATTGTGCTGGATTCCTTCTATATGAGAACAGGTCTGTCTGTACAAGGATGATTGAGTGCATCCTATGCATTATAGTGGAGTGAGGAGATCCTGAAATGGGTCCCAGCTGAAAAAGTCACTTTTTTTGCCAATTTTGGATTGAAGGAGATGAGAAAACAAGTTGTAATTTTGAACAAATAAAGCCAGGATATATACATTTATGTGGAACAAGTCTCATTACCATGGGTAATTGTCCACATGGTGAACTTGCCAATCCAAAATTCGCAAAAAAAAAGTGACTTTTTCAGCTTATGCCTTGGGTGCAGTCAATCTTCCTTGTACAGACAGACTTGTCCTCTAATAGAAGTTTTACAGCACATTTTTGTCTCTGTAAGGGATCCTGGCCTCATAGGGGGCCCTTGAAAACTGAATTTTTGATTTACACCCATAAAAATTTTCATATTTGAGAGGCCAATATCTTGAAAATGAAAAGAGATAGATAAATGTTGACAAGAGATTCTGAAAGCCTGCACCCAAAATACACTGGATAGCAATTTTCAGCCCATCCCTATGATTTGTTCCAAAGATATTGGCCTCCAAAATCCCTATAAATTAACATTTGTGATTAGCTTGGGGCATGGCCCCTAATTTTTGGGAGTCCATATCTCGGAACCCCCTTGGAGTAGGAGCCTAAAATTTTGCATGTGTTCATTGTGAATACTCCCAAATAAATCTGAGCCAAATCTGAGTTGGTGATCCGAGGACCTCTGGTTGACTTCATATGGAATGATCCTTTTTAACACTCAGCTCATTTTTCCTCCCGGAAATTAGTGCTGAAACAGATTAAATAACACTTCAGGGTTTTTCAGTTTCCATGCAGCGGATTTGGTAAGGGGGATCACGGTTTTAAAATAAACTAACAAAGCAGCGCGGCTGGGTAAAGTTCAGCATTAGCATTCTGCATATTAGCGCAGATATTGGGGCTCGCAGCTCAAATTAAAGCGGCCTGCATAAGACACGCTTTACTGGCCGGTCAGGAACAGCAGGGAACAGAAACAGGACTTCAGTGCGTCTCACACCCCAAAGTTAATAACCGAAACGGCGACAGAGTCAATCTCAATGCAATCAAGCCGGGGAAAACACAAGCAGAGCTGTTTTTGCTATGATTTATTATCCCCGCTTTGAGGATTACCAGAAAGTGAGGGATATGAAGTGAAAGCCGCATAAACGCCGCTCATTAATTTCACAGAAGGAGAAAATCTCGGCGTCAGCAGCTCGCGCTCTTCACTTTCCAGTAATGTGGCAGCGGAACAGCCAAGCGTGAATTACACACTGCGAAATACAAACATCTGCTCAAATTCACTCATTCATTTTAAAATAATAAAAATTAAAATATATACATAGAACAAATTTGTGCAAATGTTTTTAACTGGTCCTCAGTCAGCTTGGCCTGACATTTCTATCCTACCATAAAATTGTCTGTGGTTCATTTAACCTCAAACAGATAATATTACTGAATGTAATCCAGTAACATTATCTAATAAAAAAGTGAAACAATTTTGTGTCAGACATAATTTCCCTCGGAACATTTAATCTTGCCTGTAGTGTGAAAGCCAAGCAACATAAAATGTTCTCATTGAAATGGTCTGTCAGTGTGATAATATTGCCACAATATCGCAGCAACACTGAGAATGTTTTATGTCAGCAGGAAGGCCTTTGCCTAATTATGATGCTCCAGCATTCTCATGCGACTGTTTCTGGTAGTTATGCATCAGAGACAGGAGGGGACTACAATATGGGCATAACTACAGTAGTTACATTCATACAATATCTGTTTCCATGGAAGTTGGTTGTTATTAGTCCTTGTTGGTTCTAAAACAGTTGTCTTGCATCTGCAATACTCATGTTTATAAAATAATTACACCAATATGGCAGGAGAAGACACCCTCATGTGCGCTCCAGGACATTTTAGGATGCGATAACATGCACTTGCTTTCACAATCAAGGCTTCATAGCAACTGTCTGTTAAAACCTCAAACAGAAGAACTGTCCTCTCTGCTCTGGAGCCAGAGCCGTATATCCGGTAACGCAGTGAAAACTAAATATCGGCTCACACACACAGGACAATATTTTGTTCCAAGACAGAGCAGATTTGCATCCAAGAACTTGTATATGGTACATTAAAAAAAAAAAAAAAAAAAAAGGTGGCCCTGGTAAATAAGACTGATGGAATTTGTGTTTGTATTTTTTTTTTTTTATACTTTGGAGCCACTACCACCCCACCACCCCTTCCAGTCCACATCAGGGCCATTAGCTGGTATTACGAGCTGAGAATACTATTGAACTCTGGAGCAGAAGTTTTGCTGAACAGACGCACAGAGTTAAGAGAGATCACCCATGGCAGCAGGAGAGTGGCTGGGGAAAAGGGCAAGAGCTGTGAAAGGTGGGTTAAGGGAGGGGTGAGAGATCTCCATGGTGACGATCTCCCCCACTGACTGTCTGTACGCCCTCACCCTGCTAAAAGTGATCATGAGGAGGAGCAGGGGACATGCTCCGGAAGTTTCACAATCTGAAATTCATTATCACATGATCTTACCTGGCGGCTGCCATGGTGACAAGATCAAATCAGCCCAGGCTGAGGAGGGCTGTCAATCAACCACTTAACAGCATGCAGACAGCCTGATGATATTGAGTTAGATGAAAATCACCTGTGCGTTTTCACTCGCGCACGCACAAGCACGCACACGCACGCACGCACCCTTGTTAGGACATTGCATTGACTTCTATTCATTATGGACAGCCTAACCCTACCCCTAACCTTAACCAAATCATACCTGACCTTAACCTTAACAAAACCTCAATTCACACCTGACCCCTAACCTCAACCATGACCTCAGAAATGATGTTTTGCCGTATTAGGACCAGGTCCCCATTAGGACTACTGGTCCCGACAAGGTCAGTTTTCATACTGGAAAAGGTCTCCAATAGGTAATAAAAAAATGTGAACACACACACACACACACACACACGATGTGGGGCTGAAAATCTCTGCCATGAAGAGGCGTCACTTCCACAGACTCCCAGCTGGTAAGGCTTTCAGCACCATGGACAGCGGCTACGACCCAAGGCAGCGGTTCAGCACTGCAGGCCCAACACTGAAGTGGGCAGCGCCGTAAATACTTCACAGTAACATATCGAGAGGCATTAAAAACCACATAGTGGTTTTACTGGTCTAAGTTGACAACTGATGGTTTTCACTCTTGCTGATTCATATGATGACCATCAGGTATGGTAAGCATTGTAAAATGTCAGGTGTCTAGGTTGGAATCCCTTTTTGGTTTAACGGCATTACAATTACCCATATGCAACAAAATTCCCCGGATCATGGTTGTGAATCACATATTGTGAGAAATACACATGAAAAAGTTCAAGTTTAGGGCCATTAAAAACACATTTAAAAAGTCGCATTCATTCCCATTTCAAATGCCACAAATGAATGAATCTCAGAAGAATCAAACATTTTGAATGTTGAATAATGGCCAGTCTCAAAGAAAAGTTTCTGGATGCATTGATGTCCATTAAATGACTGTATCCAGACTGCAGGGATGACACGGGATGACCAGATGTTTCGGCTATCATCCTCGACAAAGTGTGTCATGTGTGACGTCACAAAAACACATTCCATAAAACGTCCTCTGCCATGTCAGATAATGAACAAGTACTGCTGAATTGACAGCCAATCTAATGATAAAAGTGAGGGCAAGTCTCATGACCAAAAGCACAGTTTCCCGAGACAGTGTTTTGGAACTGCACAAGAAACTATTTCCCACTGCTGTAAAACAGCATATTTCTGTAGGCGCTTTTAAAGCCTCTCAGTATATAATAATCACCCAAACATAATTATTGGTTCCACCAGTGGGGACACAGCTGTTTTCATCTAAATCAGGGCTGCAATCCTTACTAAAGGAAAAATAAAAGTCAGCTGAGGGGAGAGAGAACAGGTGCTTTATGTTCGTTTGACAGAGAGGAGCACTGAATGATCATGTCCTTAATGGGTCATTCCATGAAATTGTGTCACTTTCAATATGGGTTAATAAAAGCCTCTGAAAGTCTAACACTGTGTCCTGTAAACCGAGACACAAATTCCATGTGATGTACACGCTCTTAGTAGGTACATGCGATAAAAAATGGGCACTGCCTTCGCCTATAAATTTCACATGAAGAAAAGAACCTTCCACTTGGACAAAAACACCTCCTTCCTGTGACAATTAGCACATGACAAGTAAAAATGGTATCCTTTTTTCAGAGTTTTAAATTCAAAAGTTGCTTGTTGCCATTTTAGCTCTATCATAGCCATTTAATCTGTCAATTTTATAAAGGTCTGCTGTAGCCTTCACTGAAAAATCTTGTGTGTATCCAGCACTGCAGCGTAACACAAATCACCCATAAAAATATACATGTCAGGTCCATCACCGATGCAGATGATGATTTTGGACACACTGTGACCTGTGTTCTTCATCATAAAGCTAAAGAAAGGCTCAATTCTCCAGAGCCGGAGATTCGAGCAGGTATCCAATCGGAACGTTATCAGCCATTGCTGAACTGTGTCGATACGGGGTCTCCGTTTCCACTGAAAACAGCCGCCGACAGACAGCGATAAGCGAACGGCACCATCAGAGAGAAGGGCCTCGGCGGGATCTCTCGTCAAGTGAGTCATTCGTTTCATCTCCACTTGAAAATAAAAATCCCTCCCTGGGCCCTGTCCCTCACTTACAACCCATTTTTCCTCTTTTTATCCCACCTTCAATCTTTCTCTCGTTTTAACTTTGCTGTCCGTTTAAGAGGAAACTGTGATTTGGATATTCAACGTAATTGTGGGAGATGACAGCGAGATGCTGGGAGTGAATAAATCAGGTTATTTGTGCTCAGAGCACAGGGTGACAAAGATGACTTTTACCTTTGAAACTCCCTTCAACCGGGATGATTTATCAATCACCTAATACAACAACAGGGGCTGCGTTGAAGGATGTCTTGGTTCTTTGTGAGACCTAGTTTATTTAAAGAGCAGACGCCTGTGCCTGTATTCAACAAGACACGCACAGTTGGCACACCATGAATATTGATCTGGGTATAAAACGTGTGCCCAATGCACAGTGTGCATGTATGCATGTGCTCGAGTTTGCACATTTCTAAATGTACATATTTATGCACATAGAAATAAAATAAACATTACATTCATGCAGTGAGTTACACCTGAATGAAGGTTCATTGTTCTAAAGAAACTGGAAAATTTCACAGCCACTGAGCAGGGTGGCATTGAATGATTACAGATTTGACTCTTTAAAATGTAGAATGTTGGAATGTTGTCTCAATTGTCATTGTGCTCAAATTCGGTCACCTTCTGTAACCAGCTGTGTGCAACACTGGCATTACAGTTCTGCTCAAAAGATTCTAATCACATAACCCAACACCTTCAAGCATTTGTCAGCAACCCTGTCCCTGGAGACTAACTGGCCTGTAAATTTTCCCTCGAATCCAAATGCACATCTCACTACGCAGCTAGAGCAGGGTAGCCAAAACATGTTCCTGGAGATAAATTTCAGGACACAATTTCAGAGCAACTATAATCTGACGCAGACCATTTAGCAGAATCTGAAGCTGTTAATTCCAGCGTGCTTTACTGAGGTTAGAGTGAAAACCTGCGGGAGGGTAGATCCGCAGATAATGTTCAGTCCACTACCTCAAAGAGTTAAAATCAGGGGCATTTCTCAAATTTAGCAGCAACTTAAGTGTCAAAACATCTCAAAACAGGCAAATGTCCAATACTTACTCAACATCTATTCCAATCATCTCTCTCAGCAATACTCGAATTTCAGATTAAGTGCAAGTAAAGCAATGAATCAGTGTTGAGATAAAGGTAAAACACAGGCATTTGGAGAGTGAGGGGTGTGTGTGGATATTCAGAGATACACAGATACACACACAGCACATCTGCAAGTTATTTCCTTGAGCTGAAATTACAATGGAGAGAAGAGATGATGATAAATTTCCTAGAGGGATACGGTGTGAGATCAGAAAAGGAATCATGCGCGCACCGCGAGTCAAAATAATCTTATACGTGAGCAATATGCAAAAACAAATTTTGTTTTTTAACCAATGGGGGAATGATTCTGGAAAGTTCTGCATGAAGATAAGATTTTTCTCCTCACAATGACCCAGAGCAGAGAGACAGGCAATGTCTCATCAGTGTGCAGCGCAGGTTTGTATTAAAACACAGAATCTTGGGAGAAATTAAAAATTTAAACAGTCTGGGACGTCTCTCTCACCTGTGGGATGATAACCAGTTATTATGGAGGACAGCATTTGACAATCATGGCATTGCATGGTTTTGAAGCTATATTTTAAACTAAGCATTGACATGAATATTTGAGGTACTTCAAAAGATCAAGGTCAGTTTCTGGAAAATATTCAGTTTGTCATCTTTAAATATTTTGAGATAATTTTTTTGATGAGTTGAGACCTCGTTCTCAGAAGTTTAGAAAATTTGTTGAGTATGTACTTTTGCAGCAAAAGAGGCAGTACAAAGGATCGATATTTTAAAGCAGGAATCAGTGAATGTTTTAAAACAAACAAAAAAAAAAAAAACACACACCTCTTGAATGTAGTGCATTATTCACAAGGTCAAGACAAAGGTTGAAAACAAACACACACAGCCAAACACACCCATGTATCCAGAGAACACAGTTTATGAATTATTGAACAGTCATTACTGGGATGGCAGTCACTTGGTCTACAGCTGAATCAGGGTGGGAGCCTTTAAATTTTCCCCAAAATGTGCAGATTCTCCTCCACTGGATAAAATTCAGGGAGACATAACTCGTTTTAGCTTTATAGGAAGCTGAAGAGCCCATGGAGCCAACGGGGTCAAACAGCATTTTTTAGCAACTCTTTAGAGAACAACATTTCCTGTTCCACCAGGGGATTTTGAGAACTAAGGGCATTTTTTCACTTTGCCCCACCATTTCCCAAGGACAGTTAACAATCTTTGGAATGTGTAACAGATGGATGTACAGATGAATGGGCTAACAGACTGGAAGTCAAATCTTAGGAGATTTCCTGACTTCCTTCCCCCAGGACCAGCTCAACTGAGCCCAATACAGCCTACAGTGCAGTACTGATATTTGCCACTGGGGGCATAATGAGAAATGGCTGATCATCTCAGATTTGGCTTTGCGTTGCAGGAGGGGGGCACTTACACAAAGACAACCCACAAAAAATACCACCCTGACACGATCCACACAGCACCTGATTTACAGGGAGAATGTCTGTCATTCCCAAAATCAACTGAAGCAAATCAAACAAACTGGTTCATTAACCCATGACTTGGGGGGGTGCAGTGTCTGCTGCATATCTGCCTTCCTTTAAATCAGTGGTGACCAATCATGTGCCAGGAAGGGCTAAGAGTGTGGAGGCTTTCATTCCAACCAATCACGACCCCAGCTGATTTCAGAGATCAGCACACCTTCAAGCAGAGAGCGGGGATTGGTGTAATCAGCTGGTGCAGTGATTGGTTGGACTGAAAACCTGCACACTCAATCTTCCATTTCACATGATTGGGCATCACTGCATTACATCAGCAGCCATTTTTTGTCTGCTTGGAAAAGAGGCATTTAGAAGTTCTGACCCATTAATTACTTTAAATAATTTTCGAATTAATGAAACACGCTGTAAACCAGTAGATACTGAAGCCCTATGGGGCTGAATACTGAAGCAAAACTTGTCCTTTCTTGATCTGAGTGGACACCTTTGATATTACAGCCAATGCCAGGATTGGAATACTCCGTGAAATACTTAAACCATTTTACGCAAGGCACCAGTTCAAATCTGCAATCATTTACAAACAAGCTGATATTCATTGATATTCAAAACACAGTCCAATTAACATTTGCACTGGCTTTACATAATTAATCCCAATAGGTTGATTGCATCATGTTCTACTGAAAATTCTGCAGTAGTTTTAAATTGTTCCTTTTCCATCCATTTCAGAAAAAGGTCCTGCACTGATGTAAACCTGCAATCTTAATTTCTGTCATTCCGAGTTTCTGCATAATAGAATTTCACTTCAACTTTACATGAACTATATTTCATAAAGGCTACAGTTCAAAGACAAAAAAGACCACAACCATTCAGGATATTGTAAGGTAAATATTGTGTTATTGCAGTTAAACATCAAGCCACCACGGCGCAAACAGAAATAAATTTCAAGTTATTCTGAAGTTTGTTTTCTAAAATAATTACTTAAAACAGTGACAGTAACACGCACCTGCTCTGAGCCATCATAACTCAATATATCGTTATTGGAAATCTGGGTTCTAAGGCATACAGGCCAAGATTTTACACATTTAATCATCACTCACAGTCAACAGGATTCGGAGTAAATAAAGACATCTGACAAATAAACATCAAGCAAAAACGAGTCTGAAAACAGATAAAACAGCTTTGGGACAGGAATACATATGGTTCGTTAACAATTTTAATAAACAACTGGCAGCCTTTTGTTCACATCTTGAAAGCTGATGATTGGTTGTTGAGCTTCATTGCCAGGAGTGTAACACTATCAAAACACAGAAAGCTAATGGAAGTTTCAACTAAATTTCGATTATCTGGCGTAGCTGCGGTTGCCGAAGTTGGATCAAGGCTATAATTTCATTTTTTCAGAAGACCTATACTTTTATAGAAGAACCTTATTGATAAGAATGTTGAGCCACGTAACGTTAAGAACATCCTGGGGCTGAGAACGAGTATTGAAGTAAGGAAACTGTATCAAGATAACAGATTGCAAGAGTCCTCACTAAACCATCATGTTTGAGAGAAAGCTCTATCAGTTCCATGAAATGCTAATTACGGGGAAAAAAATACAATGCGTTCTGCAATTATATTGGAAAAACACACACACACACACGCACACGCATCAAATGTGGTAGATGCATTCAAACTTCAGGGCTATTTTAACCCTTTCACGCCCATATACAGAAATTTCCGGATTATGCTGATTGACTCCTCTGCCCAAATACAGATTTTTCTGCGTTTTTCCAATTGCCTCAGTCTTATCCAAAATGGGCCGGTGTGGGCGCAGGCTCTCATTCCAACTAAGAACATTTTCGGCAGAAATCCTGAAAAAATAAAATAAATTAAGAAAAATGAATAACTTTCAGGCTCAGCCCCCAAAATAGGCTCTCTCGTACTACAAAGATTGTCTAGCTGTAATAATGCAAAACTGAAATATGGCTTATGTTTTTGTTTCTTCATTTTTTGTCCAGAAAAACACATTCTGGAGTGAAAAAAAAGGTTCTCCATTATCCCTTATTGGATAGCAGCCGTGACAATCACCAGACCAAGGAGCCCCGAGTCATCTGAGGTTTAATTGAGGGAAGCAATACTCACATTCACAGATCCAAACAGTCATGCCAGACAGACTCAATCACGCAAACCACTATATTCCGCGTACCAGTCGCTTCATGGCGATCCTACAGTTTTTCCCATGCATAAATGGAAAAGTAATGGGCCAAATACCATTCAAGCCCGTAGGCTGACAATCTACAGTCTCACACACAGCATTTTCCCACACGCCAATTCAAAAATAGAACGTGATGGTGCAGCCCACATTGGAAAACCATATGACGCACGTCACCACTTTGATTGAATCAGAATTAACACAACCGCAAAGCGAGAGGTAATTTCACATCAGTGCAGCCTCATCCAAAACCAAACAGATGACAGGCACCGCGGCCTCAACCAAGTAATACATGATAAAACAGTCCTACCTTGCAGAAAAGCTGAATGTTAAGGAGCTTATTTCATCCTTTGGGTTCAAGGGTCAAGGCGATGATGCTTTCAAATCGATCAGCGATTAATTTCCCACGGCAATAAAGTGTCTAGCAATCCTGGTCTTGCAAGACCTGTGTACCGCAGTCCATCTTAGCTTCAAGTGAAACGTTGGCCATTTTATCGTTTTTACAAAATGGGGCGCAATGTCAGGTTTTCGCTTTTGATGTGCTTGAGTCAAAATGCCGCTCAAGTGCTTTGATCTTCCTCGAGCCAAATAGACCAGGTATTTTTCAACCGTTTCACCGAATACATCCAAAACAATTAAGAACAATTAAGATTATTTTTTTTTTTTTTTTGACAATCTTGATATTTTAAATCCCATTTATCAGTCGCAACTGGGCTGCCCGCTAAATGGAGTTGTACGGATATCTTGTTGCGATTGGATAAACGCAAGAGACAGGGCTGATCTTTTTCACCTGGAGGTAATCGACACGTTTTCCCTAATGATAAAATACACCAATTTAGACTCAAATGTGATTGGTTCGTTTTTACTATCACTCAAAATTGACACTACCTGAGAAAATAATCATAAGTCAATCTAATTTCTTTCATAATTTCAGTCATTTGGTGTCTGTAAGCCTAAAAGTGTTTTTCTCTTGTGTTTTTGTGTGACAAAAATGTTTTGATATAACGCAATTTGCTGCTGTTTTATCTTAAAATAAATAGAATGAACAACAATGTGAAACAGAAAACTTTAACCTTCCTGGTCTCTTGGTTTGAATAAAGTGGAACATTTCTGGAAACAGTGGGGGGAAATGTCACTGTTAGGGTTGATGGTGATCAAACCCGAAAGAGGATATGATTTGTTGCAGCCACTGCCTATGTCTAACTTATGATTTACGGCATCAGACTGTCCTGTTTTTCCCTCTGTGGTGCAATGCCCGAGTCTTCTGTTACGGATTAGTCTGGGACAGCAACGTAAAGTAATGCTCTGAAACCAGACACGATAAAACTATGATTTATGCTGGTACAGGAACAGCTTAGCCTTTTTTTAAAGAACAGATTTTTATCATCGTGCTGTAATGCGACACTCATTTTTATACACTAATTTATTGCCCATATATATGTTTATTCTTCATATTTAAAATCACCTCATTGTCATTCAGAACATCGCTCAAAGCAAATCTCTGGTCTGCTATCATATTTGCTCAGTAAACATGATCTGCATAGTAAGACTGAAACGATGCTCTTGATTCCACAGGCCACACTTGCAGACGGTATAATAACCCCCCTGAATAAGACTTTATGAGGCTGTGGGGTAGTTTGGGGGGGGGTAATTAAAGCTGTCATTCTCCTCAGGGGGAATGTAATCATGCACAAACACACCAATGGGGTATTGGGAGAGCGGAGAACACAGACCTCACTTTGTCGCAGGGCTCGGTGCTGCTAATTACATATTCAGGGAGTGAGTGTGTGTTTACAGCAGGTATGGAGAAGCACTGAGGTGTGGAGGGAGTGTCGTGTGGTTATGGAGAGACGGGATAAATATTGATGCCTCTCATATGAGCATTTAAGCTCTCCTTTACTGGCCAACGATTAGTTTATTACTTTTGTTTTGTAGAATTCTAGTGTGAAAAAAAGCATCGTGCAAAAGTTTGGGCACCCTGAAAAGATCTGAGCTCTCGGGTAACTTTGACTATGGCCTCAGACTATAATTGGCTAGTTAGGGCTATGGCTTGTTCACAATCATCGTTAGGAAAGGCCAGGTGATGCAAATTTCAAAGTTTATTAATACCTAGACTCCTTTATCCTTGGCCCAACAATCAGATGCCATAGGGTCCTCTAAGCAGCTGTCTAGCTCTCTGAAAGTGAAAATAATTGATGCCCGCAAAGCAGGAGAAGGCTATAAGAAGATGGCATAGCATTTTTAAATTGCAATTTCCTCAGTTCATAATGTAATTCAGAAAAGGCAGTCAGCAGAAACGGTGGAGGTCAAGTTGAGGTCTGGATGACTAAGGAAACTTCCTGAGAAAATTGCTCATCTGATTGCTAGAAAGGTAAATCAAAACACCTGTTTGGTAATAAAAGACCTTCAGCAAGATTTAGCACATCGTGGAGTCATGGTGCACTGCCCTACGGTTCAGCGACACTTGCTCAGATATGACCTTCATGGAAGAGCCACGAGAGGGAAACCTTTCCTGCATCCTCACCATTAAATTCAGCATCAGAAGGTTGCTAAGGAACATCTGAATAAGGCTGATGCATTTAGGAAACAAGTCCTGTGGACTGATGATGTTAAAATAGAACTCATTGGCTGCAATGAGCAGAGGTATGTTTGGAGAAAAAGGATGCGGAATTTCATGAAAAGAACACCTCTCCAACTGTCAAGCACATGGTTGGATCGATCTTGCTTTGGGCTTGTGTTGCAGCCAGTGGCACGGGGAACATGTCACTGGTAGTAGATGGATTAAATTAAAATCCAGCACATTCTGGAAGCAAACATCACACCATCTGTAAAAAAGCTGAAGATCAAAAGACGACAGCTTCCACAACAGGATAATGATCCTAAACACACCTCAAAATCCACTACTGAGTACCTCGAGGTGCGAGCTGAAGGTTTCACCATAGCCCTCACGGTCCCCTACCTCAACATTATTGAAAATCTGTGGATGGACCTCAAAAGACCATTGCATGCAAGGCAGTCAAAGAATCTCATGGTACTAGAAGCCTTTGGCAAAAAATAATTGGCAAAATCCCGCAAAGCAGAATTTAACAACTCATAGTTGGCACCAAAAAGTGTTTGTAAGCTGTGATATTTGCCAAAGGGAGTGTTGCGAAGAACTGACCATGCTGGGTGCCCAAACTTTTGCTTTGGATCCTTTTCCTTTCTTGTCATTTTGAAACCGTAAAAGGATGGAAATCAAAAAGTAGACTTGCTTAAAATATAAAGGAAATGTGTCCTCTTTAACTTTATGCCTTTTGGAGAGCAGTCATCTTTACTCGCTTAGCTGTTCACAGGAACAGAAATTTTGATCTGAGGTGCCCAAATTTTTGCATACAACTGTCTCTTTGTTTGAGGAGGATCAGTGAAGAGCAGAGGGGGAGGGGAGAGATGAGGGCAAAGGTGCTTCTCTCTCACCAGAGTCATGAGGAGAGGAGCGATAGATTCATCTATCATCTGTTCTCTGTGCTTCTCCTGCTGATGTCAGAGCCTTTTACTGATGGAGCTCAGTGACCTTTATAGACACAGAGCAGGACCCTTCTGCCTGCACATTACACCATGCAGAAACACACACAAGTACTCAAACATACTCCCCAAACACACACATGTACTCTCCAAACACATAAACATGTACAATTCCACAAACCTACTCCCCAAACATAGAAACATGCGCAATAACACGGACATACTCCTCAAACACAGAAACACATACAAATGCCTGCACACACCCACACCATGTGTGCCTGCACACACACACACACACACACACACACACGCTACACACAGAAATACACACACACACACGCGCGCGCACGCGCGCGCGCACACACACATGCATACATACACACATGCATAGACATATGCATGAACACACACATACACACAGAAACACACACACACACAGGCCTGATCACATGGCAGCTGAAGGGGCAGAATGAGAGGACAGGTTCAGCTAGCCTAGAGTAGACAGTAAACTCACATTTTCCCCATGTGAGGGTAACTGTACACTCCTACGCAAAACATGGGTCAAGCCCAAAATAGGAAAATATTACCCTTTTAATAGCCTCAACCATGAATCACTGGTCAGGAAATTAGCAGGGGTTAAACAAGTGCTCTAGTGAGACCTCCTTTGCCATCATTTCCTCGTTAACTTTGCTGCAGTGAACGAGGTAGGAAAAAGCTGGAAACCGCTCCACTGTGCAAAGTAAATTAATGCTTTGGAGTGCAGGAGAATATAACAGAAAGGCCTACTTCCCACAAGTGAAAAGCTATTTTCTCCTGCTGAACAATCAGATGTTATGTTTTAACACTACTTTCTAAAAAAAATCTCCCTGCAAATTCATAAACAAGGCTCTAACATTTAAGGAAATCAAAGGATAAAGCTAACCCTTTCTAAGTTGCATTAGTTTTTTTTTTTTTTTTGTTTTAATTCTTGCTCATTTTCTGAGAATCGAATTGTTATTCTGACAATAAAAGCTTCATACTTCATCATTTGGCTCAGAAGCGAACACAGCCATATCCCTGGGATGCTCTTCCTGTATCAGTCAAACATCATTCAGGCTAGGTATCTCCAAATCTTTAAAACTTAGATTTTAAACAATTTTTTACTCATTCTTCCATGACGTATTGTGACAGATTTTATTTCCTCCCCAAACAGTCCTAAATAGGAGTTTTTCTGGATTATTACGGTATATTATTTTACTGTTTTAATTGTAATGTACATTCTTATGTGAGTTTGTCTTTTTTTATTATGATCTGTTTTAATGTGAAATGAGGTGAGACCTTTCTGTCTTGCACTTAAAATTGACTTCAATTGATCTGAGTTGTCCTAGAAATTCCCGGGATGTGAAAATGTTAGTTTTTTCCGATTGCATGAACACTAAAATCAAAAGTATTACACAATTATCAAAACCTTACACACAAGGAGCAAAACATCGGCCCAGATTTGCACAACTATAAGCGCAATGTCAGCCTCACACTTTTTGCAAAACAATACACACCGTGATTTGCAAAACACTAAACACACTTGCATACATTAGACACAGAAGTATATCATGATGCCACTTACTTGCAGTTCTAAAGCACTGACTATCAAATAACCACACCAATGAGCCAATTGGTTAAACACAGCCATCAGGTGCAGAAACACATGATTGCTTAATTGTAGACACACCAATCAGGTTTAAGCACTTTAAAAATGCAGCAGGTGAGTTCACCTGTCTCCAGCTAAAATGGCAGGAATCAGAAGAAGAGGAGTGAGGGTGAGAGGGGGAATACAACGAGGAGGAGGAGAAGAAAGTAGAGGAAGAGGCAGAGGCCGCACCAGAGGTAGAGGCCGAGGTGGAGGTAGAGGAAGAGGAAGAGCTGAAGCGGGAGGAGAATGCGCTCAAAGAAAAAGAGAACCAAATTTATCACATGAAATTCGCGCCACACTTGTTGACCATGTCGTGAACCACAGATTGACTCTAAAGGAGGCTGGACTAAGAGTTCAGCTAAATCTTAGCAGATATACATGGTTTGTTGTAATTCTCCATGAAGTTGACTGATTTGGGCATATGTAGAGAAAGAAATTATATTTTCATCGGTCTGCAGAATTGGTCTTGTATAGTGTTTGGTGAATTTACTGTATATTTGTACTTTCTCTGTGTACTTCACTTACAGTACTCTAATTACTGGGAAGTAGAATTGCTAAAAGTGTTTTAGGTTAAGCACAGCAGTGTGTAACTGGTTCAAACAGAATTAAGTTATGTGATATGTGTGTTTCATATGGAAACAAAATATGGTTTTCATAAATTAGTGTATAGTTTTTACAAGTGTTTCATTTTGCAAAGGATCTGAGGTGCTCTGCTTATTGGATGCGTGGTTGTGCTAATTGTGTGAAATGTTTTGAAAAAGCAGGCCCTGTTTTCAAAATTGTGCTTAAGCGAGAAACTGTAATTGTGTTGGATTAAATGACAGTAGTCATTTATGTCAGGGAGTGAGGGCATCATTTCTTGGGCTCAAAGTGGTTGAGCTGTAAGATTCAAACAAATTTCCAGGAGACACTGTGGCCATCCCTGACTGTGTGTGTGTGTGTACAAACTGAGTTTATGTAGAGCAAAAACAAATAATTCATACTTAATGAATAAAGTGACTTTAGCCAACTAACACAGATTGCTCTCCTGAGAAATTCCCCATCAGGGGAAAACACTTATGCCACTTTTTTAGATAAAGATGCAAGCGTATAGATATCACCCTTTTGTTCATATATCCATAAACACCAAGCACTCAGATTTTCACTGGCAAGAAAAGAGGGCAAGAAATCACAGACAGCTGATGTGTTCTGACAGCTCTTAATATTGAGTTCTACACTAGAGCTCCAGTCTCATTCAATCTTGTGGTTACCCGTCATTTAAATGCAGCATAAAGGTGTCACAATATGTATCACTGTATGTTCTGGAATAAACCCAGCATAATACATTAGAGGTGAGAGAGATGAGGAAACCCTGCACAAATAACCTTGGGAAGGAGCTGAATCACCAAGGCAGGGTTGGGTTCAATTACTTTTTTCAATTACAATTACAGTAATCGTAATTGTAATGTATTTTTAACTGAATTTTTTTCAAAAAGTAACTGTAATTGTAATTGACCAATCTGTCCAGAAAGTAATTGTAATTGTAATTACAATTACAATCAATTGTAATTGAAAAAAGTAATTGAACCCAACCCTGCACCAAGGGGTTCCCATCCTGCTGTAGTTTAACCTAGGATGGTATTTTCAGACAGGACATCATCAGGTGAGTTCTCTTTTCAATTCATGAACTTATTTATCTTTAAACTTAATTTAATAACATTTCCCAATTTAATTTAAGTTAGATTCTCCAATCCCACCTGAGTCTTGAAAGCGACAGTGGGCTATGAACAGGTACACTTATACAAGACTCTTGCAGCTATCGCAACAAAGACGTTTTGCAGTTCTCACCTGAAACACGCTCCTGTTAGCTGGTGCTTCCTCTCACTTGTGGTCACAGACTTAATGCTTAGTTCCCACTGTCCTGCGCTTCGTTACGAACGGCACGATTGGCCATTCGTAGCTGATTGTGGAACTTCTCTGACGCCGCTTTCACAGCGGACGCGAAACGAATTTTTCGCACAACAGATTACATTCAAAGTCAATGCAAAGACTTTGAAAACTTTGAATGTAATCTGTCGTGCGAAAAATTTGTTTCGCGTCTGGTGTGAAAGCGGCTTAAAATTTCAGGTTTGGATATGAAGTGATGTGATGATCATGACTGACAATTAATCGTGTTGATCGTAGGACATTTTTGAACCGTCCAAAACTTTTCTACGATCAACACGATTGCCACGAGTGACCTCAAGATCTGATAACATCTGATAGGATCACCACGATTACTCCACGATTAAGACCACGATTTCAATCGTGCCGCGAATCGTGATAGTGGGAACCTAGCTTAAGAGGCTGTTGAGCAAAGGAGCGACGGAAACCCAATCTGACTGTGTCCCACCCATATCCCTGAGCGGCGCAAAGCCTGTGATGCTCCGTTCTCTCAGCAGTCTGGTTTCCATGGCTTTGTTTGGTGTTTATTTCCTTGTATTTTATCTCCGGTAAGCCCTGGGTACAGTAAACCCGTTGTGCGGTGAGCCTGGGAGCTTATCTGCCTTTCCTTTCTGGCTGGATCCCTGGAATATTTTTGGCTGCATGTTATTTATTCATTTATTTATTTTGGTGAAATTAATTAGCAATTTTACTTAAATCCTCTCTGATCTGAATGTTACCAGACTCTTAGCAAAAAAAGGCAGCTTGGAGATTGTAACAAGGATACTGGAGCAGTTGGGGTTCTGGTGTGAATCCTGTTTCTTTCGCTGTTTAATGCTGTTTTTGAGTCGGGCCTGAGCGCGATCCTTCCAGCAGGTGGAGAGCACCATCCAGAAAAATTCATACAGCATCTCCGACCCTGTAAAGCATCCTTTTATTCAGGGCTAAGCTGATTTAGCGTTTGTTGTTAAAGTGTGACAAACATCAAATGAGACTTTGATGTGAAGAGGTTGGAGTGGATGTTGTGTAGTTAGGGGGCTTTGGTGCTCTGCTGTTCGTGCATCAAGTATTGAGTGTATATGTGTGTGTGTGTGTGTGTGTGTGTGTGTGTGAGAGAGACCGCATATACTGGTGCATTTCAACAATGTGTGTGTGTGTGTGTGTAAGGGTGCGGGTGATTGCATGTGATTGTACACGTCAACCATGGGTGTGTGAGTGGCTGCATGCATGCTTGTCTCTGTGCTGCATGTGTGAAACTGTACCACAGGTGCGCACGTTTGTGTGCATGTGTTAGTGTGTGTGTGCATGTGCAACTGCGCCTGTTTACACTGTGGGTTGTACAGATGCATGTTTGTAACTGCACCATTCATGTGTGTGTATTTGTGGGCCTGTGAGCACAGATATATCACTGTTCAGCAACTTACTGTCTGACTGCATCATGCTTATCTGTGCACACGTGTATACGTATGTGTATGTATGTGCACCCATGTGTGTGTGCATGTTTGCACGAGTATGTATTTAAGCGTTTCACTCCTCTAAGTGTGAAACAGACAGAGGTAACACAGGGCTGGTCTCTCACAGTGACTCCTCTGGGATGCCTGTTCTTTATCAGCTCAGGGTAAAGTGGGGGTCCCAGCACACAGTGGGGGAGCACATGTGACCCCCTCACTGCAGGAATCCAGCTTTACTCTGCAGAATCCATTAAAGAACAGGACACACTCTGCCCGGAAGGTCGGCTCAAGGTGTCCATGTTTTCCCTCTTAAATAAAACAGATGATGCAGGTCAGCAGGACGTGTGCAGGTCGAAAATGAAACAGCTGTTTGTTTATTATAACAAATCATAACATCAACAAATGAGCCGGATTTAAGTGTCTCCCCTGGCGTTCATTATATTAAGCACATTAGCTGCAAATATTCTGTTCAGCGTTTCCCTGTGCGGACCCTGACCAAGACCCATCACCGAGGTCGTAAACATTCAGATGAGAATCAAAATCTGATTTAGTCACAAAGGAGGAGGCTGCGTAATAAATAGCAATCATTACCACTAGCAAACAGCAGCAGCATGTGAGGTACAGTTTATATCCATCCACACCAACGCCCAAGCACCCAGTGACACATTTATGCACCTGCGTGTATAAATGTATGTTTGCACATCGCTAAACGTACACACGTGTACACACAAATTAAAAATAAACAATGTAGCTGCCTATTTTATTATTTCACAATAAATATACTGTGCATACGATTACGTTGTAAAAACAGAGCAATAAATTAATTATGCTGAACATGTCGCAGTTTAACTTTGCTTAATGGGCCATCAAACAATGGTCGGCTCAGTTGCTGAGACTAATTGCAATAATGACCGGTCATTTCATTTTGATAACATTCTTGAACATTGCATCACAAAGTTATTGGGAATTTCCTATGCACGGAAATAACCATGTAAAACACTGTAATGTCTTTCGAAGATTCTAACTAATGTTGCTCATTAAACAGTATAGATTTGTGCTAATTTATCTGCTCATTGTAATTGAACCCTTTTGCCTGACAATATGGTTCAACACTCCTGAGATTTTTTCCTCTGAAAGTACATTTGTTTGAATGCTAATAACATTATAATTAAACCCAGAGCCATCTTATGAGTAATTTTGCTGCTGAAAAATTCTAAAATGAGACATGGAAGTCAGGGAAAGTTTAAGATTTCACAGCTCTTGGTTGGATAGTTGCCATCCTTTCAGTATCACATCCATTCACATCCATTGATTGAATGTAATCAATAGACAATCAAAATGCCGAAATGTCTCAATCCTTGTAGGCTTTGTATGGATTTAGAGTATTTAGCAAATAAATCGCTGATGTTAATCAGGTGAACGAAAACAGGAGTAATCAAGCATGAAACAGATGTTAAACAGGAGCCTAATTTCTAAATGAGACACTGATGCAGCTAATTAGGCTGCCAAGCGCCTACGTTGATGCAGTTATCCGCAGAAGGCGGCTTCATCTCACTGAAATGAGTCTGCTGGTATTTCTGATATTTGTAAAAATTAGTATAGCACAACGTCTACAGCTAGCAGTCGATCTATGGTAGTTTGGGCCGAAAGTGTACAAGGGCGATGCCTTCCATCTCAAACCTGTTCCAACCCCCCGACTTTCCCTTCGCTCTCCAAGTGGCCCCTGTGAGACGTATTTGTTACATAATTGCAAAGGCTGAGGAGTAGTGAATGAGGGCATATTGAATGACTTTTAAAACACAGTGACAGTAGTCAAAGATGTCTCACCTATTCAGAAAAATTCAAACGCTTCTCAAGAATATACATGGCAAACACATCTGCCAATATTGGAGGCCCAAAAGAACAACTTCACCAATCAGAGTCAGACCCAGACCCAGACCCCAAGATCAGTTCTAAGCTTCAAATACAACATATAAATGCACCACAGTGAACTAGTTTTCAGATGCTTGTCGGTGATACGCAGATGTAAAATTCCACATCATCCACATCCCTCAATCAATAAGCTGTTCATGCATGTGAGCTCCATCTTTTCACATTCATGACGCTCGCAATAGAAAACGCCGGAAAACGGTCAGTCAGAAGCATTGATTTAACCTTCGCTTATAAACGGTCACATTTTGTTGCCACAGACTGTTACCACACTGGAATCTCAATACCCTCCATCCCTCAGACTTCTGCCCAGATTTGCAGACAAGGAGAAAAAAAAATCTGTTTGAATCAATCTCTCCCTCGGTCTTTACAAGGGCGCAGTAGATGGATATATATCATCCCCGAGGCTAAAAAATACAGCCTGGTGCCATATTTCAAAGAGGGAAAGATGTTCTTCTGAACATACTGAGGACAGGAGGGTCTATAAAACTCTGTCTCCCCCACATAAAATCATTAAATACAGTAACGAGTGCCACCGCTTTTAAATGAGAGCTGTAGATGGTAACCTGTAATACAAAAGTGATGACTGTACCTAATCGATATCAGATCTATTATCATATTTATTATTATAGACTATACAATTTATTGTATATTGTCCGGCTCTTCAGTGTTTTTTGGTGTATCACAGAAAACCAGAGGGCATAATCGGAGCCAAATTGTTGCTGTAATTCAATCCTGAACTCACACTATGGTTGTCCAGTGATTTTCAGGCACAAATACGTCAAAATATTGCGATTATTACACACAAGGAGTAAAATAAATCTGAAGATAGTTTAAATGGAAATAATACATGATATATATATGTTCAAGTCATATTCCTGATTTCCAAAGAGAACATCCATTCTGGTGCGTGAGTGTGGCTGAGGAAGTTCTGAGAAACAAAAGAAACAGTTTTTGCAATTTTCAGCAATTTTGCTGTGTTACAAATTGAAATGACCAGCATACTGACAGAGGCTTAAAAATGCAATTTCATCTCAATAACAATCACCAGCACCCAGAATGCAACACTTTCCAATTTGCCACTGCATTCCTCACTAAGACCCATCCAATTTTGTGGCCCTTTTGTTAAATCTGGAGCGATATGCTCATAATACACTTTGCATACAGTAATGGTTCTTATTTACCCACAGTTTATTGCTGCTTCCCTCACCTGAATTAAATTATTGGACCACAGGGCCATAACATATCCCCTAGATGAATTTTGATGGCGCTGTTAAACCCCAGGGGCTCAGAAACTCTGCGCTGGTGTGAATGCTTCTCTTCACCTTCCAAAGCTGCCGTCGCATTGTCCTGCATAGATAAGGCTGGAGGTCTGACCCGGGGCCTCAGGTGTGTGCAGGATTTTGCTCCAACCACAACTGCAAACGCAGATTTTGACAAGCAGCTAATTTGTGTCAATTAGGTGCATTTATATTTAGAGCAGTTATTTCATCTCTTAACACATTTAGAAGGTTTATTCATGCATGCCGGTAAGAATTAAAGACGTTTGAACACATTGGCCCTCATTTATCAAACTCGCGTACGATCTGGTGTAGATTCTGGTGTAAATATCAACGTACGCTAAGTGTCACGTCTGATTTACGAAAAGAGTGTACGTCGCTGATTTCGGTGTAGAACTGGCGTGGCGTTGATAAATCTGGCGGCTGAAACCAACCGTAATTTACATGACACGCCCCTATAAATTCATGCTCCGGGAGGCATAGTGCTGCCCACTTTATGACATGGACTCTCGAAAGATGGCAAAGAAGAAGAACTTCAGTGAGGATGAAATATAAATAATCATGTCCGAAGTGGAGAAAAACAAAATAATTTTATTTGGAAGCCTTAAGAGTGGCATCAAGGGACCCCAGAAGGCTGCAGTTTGGAAAACTATTGCTGCTGCGGTAAACACCGTTGGGGTGGAAAACCGGAGTGCAGCAGAGGTTTGATTTAATTCATTAATAAATTCAATTTATAGATCCATGATATTTCATGTTATATAGCCTACATAACTGACAATCCAAATGCTTTACATGTAGGTTAAAACAAAGTGGTCCGATTTCAAGATCGCCACCAAAAACGGGTTGCGGTGCTCAGGCGCAGCAGCGCACGGACCGGTGGAGGCCAACCAGACTCGAACCTCCAGCTGTCACCGTTCGAGGAGCGCGCGGCAGCAGGGCTCCCCCTCCATTGTGGGAATACGGGGCGGTGGGGATACGGACGAGTCCCCAACACCTCGATCAGCGCTACAGCTATTTAGCCTACTTATTTATTTAGCCGATTTTTTCATTTTACTAATAAGAACAACAGCATGACGTCCGCATCGCTGCATATGGTATTTTAATCATTTTGACAGCTGCACTCGTTCCTTCATGTTGTACGCTGGTTTCAAATCTGCGTACGCCAGGTCAGACCTGGCGTGAGATTTTTGCGGACCGTTCGCTCACGTTCAGATTGATAAATGCTGATCCACGTTTGATAGATGAGAGCCAATGTGTTTTTTTTTTTTTTGCTTTTTGCAAGAAATTTCAGGTGAAGAAACCAACGAGGTCTTTAATGTGATTGGTTAATTTTTCCCCACTTTTATGCAGTTGTTTCCAATGTTTTATGATGTGGATATGAAACATTTATTCCTCACAGCATGCATGGATGTTCCTGCCAACCTGTGGCTGAAAAAGATAAATAACAGCTCTAAACATGAGATGTGCCTAATTAAGACAAATTAACAGCTTGTTAAAATCCGATGATTGCAATTATGGTTGGAATAAAATCCAGCAGGAGACCCCAAGACCGACACTGAACCCCACTGCTCAAGTTGAGCTGTATTACCCCCCCCCAGTGCACAGAGTACAGGGGGGAAAGCCCCACAAAGGACCCACAGAGAGGCAGAGTTTCAGAAATCCTTAACAGTTCTAATGTTATCACAACTTTATCTTGGTGTTTCAAAATGAATATCTCAGGGTGGGGTTTTCTTGAGTGGTAGCAGAGTGACAGATATCACTGTAGATTATGAGGACCAAAGTCAGTGCTCATATCATAATGTCCAGCATTTTCTGAGCAGAGTTTCTAAAAATGTCAAAAGGCTTCCTGTGCTGATGGGTTCTTGGTGGGTTCATGATGGTTTCCTGGTCAGTTCCATGAGAGTCTGAGTGCAGATAATGTGGGAGTGACACCGGGAGCTGGTGTGACTGAGAGTAGAGGCAAACTAGACTATTTCAAAACATTCAAACATAAAAACACTAGACAAGCTGATCATAATAACAGGGCTCTGTACCTCTCTCAAACTGAGCTGTGCTAAAGGGATCAGTAAGATTATTGAAACCTCATCACTGCATTGGGACAACATTAGGTCAAATTTAGGCAGATGTGTCCTGGAAAGGTAGTGGACTGGATTTTGTTATGTCCCTAAAGTCAGCCCGAGTTTCGATGATCAGGTGTCACAGTAGCAGGGGGTCAGGTTTTTAAAAATAGCAGTGATTAAAGACAGAAAGGAAAACTTATCACCTTCAAGAGGAGAGAAGGAACATTGCAATAATGTTGTGATAATGTTGCACGTGGTCAGTGTTGTTGGGTGAGGGAGGGACCTGACCAAAGATCACCAGTCTAGACAAGAGAGAGAGAGAGAAGAGAGAGAGAGAGAGGAAAAGAAAAGGAAGGAAAATGTTTTGACCTTTGGCCTTCAGCACAAATGAAAAATAGCTCTCTGTAGGTGGTGGGTTGATCTCCTGAATCTCTATATCTCCCGGAGGCATCCTTTCAGCCTGCTGTTCTTGCGCAGTGTTTACACTTTATTTCACAAATTCAGATGTTTATCTCCGTCTCTGTGCCTGTGTGGATTACATGTCTTTTTGTCCTTGTCACTGTCCACCCCTCCCTCCATCTCTCCCACTCTCTCTCCCTTTCCTCCTCGCTCTGTTTTTATCTTTCTTCTCTGTTCCATTAATCTCTATGTAAACTCTCTCCAGTTCTCACCTGCTACTTCGAATTCACCGTTAATTGAGAGCTAAGTGGCTGTGCTCAGCAGCTCGTTTCCGGGGTCGACTCAGCGAGAGGCCTGGGGAATTTATTAAAAGATTAACAGTGGAGTCAGGACCCCTTGGCATTCCGGTGGGGCTCGGATACAGGGGCTGGAGTCAACCGGAACTTTTCAGGCTTCGCGGGATGATTGATTACGGCCTGTTACTCTTAAAACAACATTCTCCCCAGTAGTCTTCACCTTCAGGTTAGGTCCACTGATCTCTCACGAGCGCTGAACTGCAGGAGATAAGATTCTAAACAATACAGCTCACAGAGAGGGGGTCTTTCGGTTGCTTAGATGCTCGCTTGGCTGCGCATTAATTAGCAGGCGTTACTGAGAAATGTATCTCTGTTGGTTTGCAATCAATGGTAAAATTTCCCAGAGATGGACACAAAAAAACTGAGGGAATAAAATTTGCAGGATAATTTCTTTGATATTCCCTTTCAATTGTTAGAGATCTGTTTATTATAATTTTCACTTAATTTTGAGTTTCTTGATTTAGTCACTCCATTGTTTGTATTTCTGCATTCTTTTGCCCTTTATGTCATTATCCCAATTCCCAAATTTAATTCTATGCATCTTCTTTTTCATTCACTCTATGTTCCATCCCATCCCATTCTGTTTGTTAAGTAGTTCAATCATTGCCTGACCATCATCAGGATAGGAACCTCATTCCTCCTGAGCTGTTCCTTCCTGCTAAGAGACAGTTCGGCTCTAGTGATGTGGTCACTCTATCTGGCTGTCATCCCAGAAAGCTACTGGCCGGTGATTGGTAAAGCCTCCTCACTTTGCCCACTACATCTGAACTAAAGTATGCTTTACTCTCCTGGGTTCCATCCCATTGTTACCATATTATTATCAATAAACCCTACTATTGGATAATATTCCAAAATGAATCATTGGTCTGGATCATAACATACAGTGTGCTAATCACAGCGTCAAACAAACAAAAAAGGAACAATAAACAACAACATCTTATAATGTGTTCAGAAAAGGGCCGTGGGGATTCCGTCAGTCTTGTAATGCACAGTTCAGAGTACAGTGTCCCTCTCAATCTGTAAAAATCTACGTAAAAATGTGCAAATTGAAGCCCAGCTCCTGCAAAAGAAAAAGTTAGCAAATAACTATTGTTATTATTATTATCATTATTATTATTAGCTATTATTATTATTAGCTAATAGCTAATAATAATAACTTTGAGTCTCATCCACCCATCTAGCATCTAACCTTCTTAATCTTTGCTACTGGGAACTAAAGGCTGTCCTATTGTTGCAAGTGAAAAGCAGGAGTAATCTGTGAATCCAGTACTGGGCACGTGCGCACACAACCAATTCACTTCATTTTGTGTATTCAGTGGACACCCTAGTTTTATATGAAGACTTCTTTTTCATCCGTCATCATCTTAAATAAATCATCACCACAGCATTATAAGCTTCAATGAGGCATATATTTCTGGGGCAGACAGAACCCTATGATGTTAAGGTCACAAAATGTCTGACTGCAGACAATGTGGAACAAAAGCCAGGAGCAGGGATGTCTGAGAAAAGCAGCCAATCAGGTCATCTCAAACACTCAGGTATAAAAACAGAAGAAAGGCATGATTATGAGAACTCTGAACCCATCGCAGATCATCATTCTGTCTGCTGTCTAGAGAAGATCGATAAGAGTAGAGTGACAGACAGAATCCTGGCAAAGGAGAGGGAGAGAGAGAGGGAGAGGAGGACAGAGAAGGATAGATGGGAAGAGAGATAGAGAAACAGGGAGAGGAAGAGAAAAGGATAAAGGGAGAGGGACAGAGGGACAGAGAGTGAAGGGGGGATATACAGAGGGGAATATAGATGCACAGGGAGAGAGGGATAGATGGGGAGAGACAGAGGGAGAGGGACACAGGAAGAGAGAGGGATAAAATGAGAGACGGACAGACAGTGAAAGACAGGGTGAGAGCAAGATTAATCAGCTGACCTTGTTTGTCAGCATGAGTGAGGACAGAGATTTTGCAGAGGGAAGCAAAGGTTTTTACAGAACTGCAAGAACAATAAAACTGGAGACAAACTCAGATACATAATCTCTCTCTCTCTTTCTCTCTCTCTCTCCCTCTCCCTCTCACACACACACACACACACACACACACACTTGAAACAAGCTCCCAATCCTTCTAAGGTCATTAGGAATGGATTCAGAGGCGTTGCCAGGAGCTTGGGTCCTCTTTGGGGGGGGCAAAAAAAGAACCTCTAAATCGGCGTAAAATACAACACGCACAACATCTTGAAACTTATATATATATATATATATATATATAAAGTGGCGGCTGGTGAACTAGTGATAGGGGAGGCTCAAACCCATCCCTTGAAAATAATGATTGGTCACGACCTGTTTTCAATCATTCCTTTAAATTACCATTACAAAAGCTCAGAAAACACTCAACATTAACAGGTGCGGTCAGTTTTCCTTAATAATGCACACCTGTCAACTCTCACGCATTCGGCCTCAGTTTTGAGTGGCATATTTACGTTCCCCTGCTGTAGTCAGCAATTATTCAATCAACGCATGTGTAAGAGATTCTCGCACGGAATTGAAGTCCTTGTGCATGGAGGTTTATCAGTTTCACCTGCGTTTTGACTCTGGACTTCTCACGCTTTTCTTTACTCAGGGGTTGGAGGCAATGCATGTGTTTCATGATCGTTTAAACTGTTTAAATGAAATAAGATCATTGTAAGCAATGAAATTGCATAAAGACGTTTCAAATGATCTTGTTTCATTTAAACTAGCCTCACGTCACCAGGGTCTTCATACAGGGAGAAATTTCCGTTCACTCTGAATTTTGTCTGGATTCTGGTGCGGTCTAGAGAGCGAATTTCACCAAAAAAGTATTCACCAAAGTAAAAGTTTATTCAGGCCAAAATCATTCATTTAACACGTTGACTGCCACCAGGGTCTTCATGGTTTACAGGGAGAAGAGCCTAATTTAGTTTCCGGTCTCACTTAATTTTTTTCCAGAACTTTTGTCTGGACCTGTTTTTGCAGCACGGTCAATGGCTACTTGCTGTAAAAAATAGCCAGGTTAGACTGGAAAATGAAAACGAGGAAACCACGATATTGTCACCAGAATTACCTTCATTCAAATTCAAATTCCAAAAAAAATAAAATTGCTGAGTGCCAGTGCATTGACCAAAATAAATTATTTTTCTGCACTGAATGTAGCCCATTATTTGCTGTTAGATTCAGAGCCGCAATTGCCACTTGATTATTCTTGAATTAGAAAACCATCATCTAGAATTGGCCAGTTTTGTCAAAAAGGGATGGATTTATTCATTTAAACATGGACAGTCAACGATAAAAAGTCTCTGTTTTTAGAAGAGGTTCTTCAAGAAATTTGTTTTGACGGAAAGGCGCATCCATCGAATTCTGGATCCTGTCTCTCTTGCCCTGGTTCCGGTTGCTTACCAAAACAGCCACTACTAATTTAGACCACGTAATTCTTGTTCTAACGATGCGCGCCGCCAAGGGAACCCTGACGGTCTCTTACCTCCGGTCATTGCTCGCTGTACTGAAGAGAGATCGGCAGGCTGAATGCGTTCAGGCTCCACTTGTTCCATTGTTGGTTATACCAATAATTCAAAAAACATAAAACATTTGTCGATGCCAGTGAGTAGGCGCTTAGAGTGGCTAGCCGCGCAAAGACTGAAGTATCCACCCAAGAGGATATACGTATGCTCACATCATTTCGTAAAAAAGCGCCGACGGATGAACGGGAGGATCATCCTGATCCCACTGTATTATACATTATACAGTCCCCTGATATGTCAATTCAAAGATTCGTCCAACAAGTATCCTTTTTTCAAACAAAAAGCAGTATTTTCAGTCAGTGGTCAGTTTAGTTTTCCAGTGAAGTAACCAGCGTTTGCCATGTAATTAATGGCCATCTACGGTCACACGCAGGATGCATACTGAAACCCACACATTTAGCAGTTATACAGGCTAACGTTAGCACTTTTGAACAAGTTGACATTGAGCAGTGGAGGGGCTTACTAGTAGCGTTAGTGAATATTGAAAGGTGCATAATCGTAATCCTGGCTTTTGAAAAAACCTCAGCTTTAGTCGACTATATTCTTATGGCAATATTTGGCTTGTCAGCTACAGTGGTTGTGAAGGATTGGACTGAAATCTTTATTTCGTTCCATGCTTTGGTGATTTTCAGCATGCGAAGTGAAGCTTGGGGACTGTACTTCCGTGCTCTGAATAATGATTGTTGCCCACAGCTAATGTGATATCATTCAGTAGTGGAGCGGGTGACGGCTGGGTTTTTACCCTTGTGCAAAACAAAGAAACTGTTTGCCAGACTATTTGCTGAATCAAAAGCATTTTGATACGCAGTTTGCTAGCTAATCAGTTCCTGCATATGAATTGCAACTCGCCGTCTTGTCACGCTTTTTTTTTTTTTTTTGGCTGTAGGAACGTGTGTAGCCACCCAAATAAATACCACGTCCTTCGTCAAGCTAAAGAATGTTTTGGCCGAATAAAAAATAGGTTAGCTATCCTCTACATTTGAATATACACTGTATATATGTGTATGTACTAGTGATGGGTCAAACAATAACGGAGCGTCAGTGCGTGTATCGAGCACAAAGGGCAATACCCCGTGTCTTCTTCTTCTTCTTCTGTGATTTTTATTGGCAGCTTGCAAGATTAGTGCATTACCGCCATCTACTGGACTGAAGTGTGATCACACTGAGACATCAGTAAATAACTATATTAACTACAAAAAAAAAGCTAAAGTCTTCTTACTAGTTGCGTTTCTTTCAGAAAATCATAACTATTCAGTAGATATCTGACTCCTACTCCCCCCAAACCCTTTTTCCTAACATCTCCTTAATATCTTCCCCCTTTACATCAGATATCCCAAGAAACTCCCCGGCTGCATGCACAACTATTTTAATTCTTTCCGTCTTTGACTCTATTTCACTTGCACAATTGATCACCATTGCCACAAAAGCCAAAAACCTCCTTTTATCCACACTAACACATTCAAGATCACATCTTTGTTCTTTTGGTTCTGCAACTCCCTTTTCTTCTCTCACTCTCTTAACCACCTCTGCATACGAAATTTTACCATGTACACGAGTCCGTTCAATTTCACCCTCAACTTTCCCGCGCTCACACTGTTTAGCACCCGCTTCGTGATTTCTCTGACAGTGGAGACATACAGCTCTTTCCTTTGCCAGTTCACACTCTTCCTCATTGCATCCGTCCTTCCCGCACCATCTACAACAGTGAAACCTTCTTCAACACACAGCTGCAACATGACCATAATCTTGACACCAAAAACACCTTAATGGATTCCGTTCATAAGCCCTCACTCTGTAACTACCGTATGTACTCAGTTTGATGAAAACGGATGTAAGCAACAGTTCGACAAGAAGGAGGAGACCAGCGAGTCCGTTGAACCACTATGAATCATGGGAGATAGAACGTTCAGGGATTAAGGTGGATATGAGCAGCGTAGACGTGACCTCAGACTGAGTGAAGATGGCAGTCTGAGAGAATGGGAGGGTCCCTAGTAATTTGAGAGTGCCTATTGGTTAGTTTCACATCAGAATAGATTGGCAAAGGAATCCACCAATCACACAGTGATAGATAGAAGAAGCATACGTAAAGCTCTCTCTTAATGTCTACCTCCGGCTGTGAATCACGTGGGATTTCGCGTGTTTGCTGTCAAATAGTAGTAAATCAGTTTTTTATCTTGAGTTTTCATTGGGTGGGCAGAGCTTTTCTCAGGGTGGGCACTGCCCCTGCCTTGGTAACGCCCTGAATGGATTCAAGTTCCCAGCTACTCCATCCTCCCGAGGTAGTTTGGCTCTGGTGAAGTTTGCACTCGACCTGGCTGTTGTGCCAGAAGCCACTGGCAGGCGACTGACAGCTCAGCTTTGCCCAAAACATCTGTACTGAACTCTGCTACCCTTATCTGGGGTTCATCCCCACCTCTTCCTCTGGTGCTCCAGCCCCAAATTACCATACAAGCTGACAACGACACTACCCATCGGAGTGTACTTTGCCTCCACATTTGATTCCAGGTCTGGATCATAACGCACCTCCTCGTTAAACTGAGGTCTGAAGATCAGCTTGTCAGTTGGTGACATCACCACAGCACACAGACAGATTGGGACACTGGCTGTGTCCCAATTCAGCGGCTGCATCCTTCGAAGGATGCAGCCTTCGCGGTCTACGAAGGCCACGTCCTTCTTAGACCGCGAAGGCCAAACCGAGCGGTCTTCGAAATGAGACGGTCTAGTCCACGGAGGATTCGCAGTTGGCATCTCGTGCTGTTCCCGCCCTTACCTTCGCGTCTGGAAGCCCTGCAATCGTCGCCTAGCAACCTTGACAGCAATAGCTGACAATCTGGACCCTTCAGCATAACTTCCGAGACGGGAATTTTTATTGGGTTTTTTTTTTCAATTATTGGAGGAGATGGAAGAGATGCTTCGCCGCTGACGCCGGCGGGTGATTTATCCGAGGCCGAAAGAGCCATGTCCAGGTAATATACATATCTTGAGGTTTGTACTTTGAGCCAACAGTTAAAAGTAACTAATCAGACTTCTCCCATCAGCCTAATTAATGAATGGCTAATACCATTTGACTTTGACCATAAAGCCATTTCATATTCAAAATAACCAGGGATGGAATGTAACTTCTTGCCTTTACTTAACTGCTAATTCTAGATACCTGTACTTTTTATAATTCCCATTTTATGAAAATTCATGCAACTTATCCTCTATCTCTTATGGGCAAATTATACACTTTCCAACTACTCATTTATTTCTCTAATCACTAGCTTTATCCAGCTAGTTACATTTCAGATTACAAATTTTCATACCCTTTCTGTTCAGTAAAAACCATGTAGCTATCCCAAAATGTGTTGATGTGGAATGATAATGCTTTTAATAAACAAACATTTAAGAGTGACATTCCTTTGTGGATTTACAGCATTCTCCAACCCCAAAATCAATGTTTACCATTTCAACCTCCCTTGGATTGGCAGGAAAATGAATCATCACTAAGCCAAAAATAGGGCCTTTTTTTTTTTTTTTTTTTTAGCTCATTGAACTACAAAAACCAGAAGTACATTGAGTAGTTGAAATAAGCTCAACCTTTAACATCTACAGCAGTAAAATGCAAAAAAAAATGCATTAGTCATACTTTTTACTTGCGTAATGGTTCTGAATATTTCTTCATCACTGAAAATACTGAATCTTATTTTAATATTAAAGAAAACCATTGCTTAGTTAGCTGAGTAGATTGATAGGCTTTGAATTTTACATATCCAAGTTCTCCACAATAAATATCTAGCTTTTGTTCATTCACCAAGTTTTCTTCTTTCCCTAAACCAGCCCAGACCCCGGTACTGCAGGGTCAACCTCAATGTCCCTGTGCTGGACAGATTCTTCGGTGAAGACGACACCAGGCCTGATTTTCGGCTGAGCAGGCAGGCCCTGGCAGTGCTGCTGGACCTCCTCAGTCAGGAACGGCGACATGGATGGGGTGCCACAATCGAGACCGTGCATTTTTTGTTTTGGCTGACGAGTGTATACTTATACAGATAATTTTAAGACTTTTTTTAAAAGCACTCAGTGGTTTTTGTATGCATTTCATATGTTTTGTCATAAATAGTTGTCAGTTATAAATGAATTAAGAATAAACAATGGATTTACCAAAACTTTAATTTTTTATTATTATTTCTGAACTATTTTCTCTAGTAGAGACAAGAGCCCATCCATCCTATCCCTGCTCTCTTGAGCTCTCCTCTCCTCTCCTCTCTCTGCCAACTCATGTCTTCTCTCAAGAGCTCTTGTTCCTGTTCCCTCCTGCAGTCCTCCTCCTCCTCCTCCTCTGCCATCAGGTCACCTGAAGCAGGAACCTCATCATATCATTATAAGCCACAATGAGCCTCTGCATACTGTACTCATCACCATAAAAACAATACATAGAAATGTATCAATTTTCAGTAATTTAATTTCATTTGGAACAATTAATTCATCCTCAGCTTTGTGCTGAGCCAACTCATTTACAGTGAGCAATACTTCATAATGCAGAAAGAAAAAACAAAAATATCACCCACAGTGGTGCGTTTTTTTATGGTCAGGAATATACTTCCTGTGCATAAAAGAAGCTGCAAAATCGCCACAATTTAGCTATGATATAAATCAACAATAGAGCCTTTAAAGTTTAGAACTGAAGGCATTTCAGGCATTACAGCAGTGGAGCTGCTGAACAGAAAATAGGAGGGGCAGAAAATTTCCCTTGAAGCATTTGATTATAAACCAGTTTTCAATCTTAGGTTTTGATTAACATGTTTTCTGATATCAATAATCCACTGGCAGTCAAACATGCAGCTTAGTGCAATGTTCAGGCGAATAAATAATCATTCCATCTCCTAACGACATAATATAAACTACTCAGGATTATCGGAGTTAATTTGCCATGTCCAGCGAAGCAGCCACCCAAACCTGCGCCGTGATTTATATAACAAAAGCATTTTGCATCCTTGACTTCCGCAAGTTAACTCAAAGCAAACAAGTTAGCCACACCTGAAATAGCTGAATGTTCAAATAGTGAACATGGCTATCTTTAATCAACGAAAATGATGGAAAACTGATTTGAGCCAGTTACCAATTTAAGGTAATGCTTAACGCCCTCCTGGCTTTCTGTTCAGCAGTCGTCACTGCTTTTTAAAGGCAAAAAAGGCTAAAGCGCAGGTCAGATGCGAGCTGTATCGCCTCCCAGTAGTTAGCTAGCTAGCCAATAACATAGCTAATTCAAAACATGCCGCTAACTTTTTTCCACTTTTAACGCCCCTTGGCTTTATGTATTTTTCGCTATCTACCGAGCTAAAACCAAAGATGTACCAGAGTATCTTTGCTAAAACCCAGTACTTATACTTTAAAGTGAACTCCTCGCTTCCTGCAGCCGCCATTGTTCAATTTGATTACCCACCGCGCAAT
The DNA here is from genome assembly GCA_029692085.1 of Gymnothorax javanicus. Lineage (NCBI taxonomy): Eukaryota > Metazoa > Chordata > Actinopteri > Anguilliformes > Muraenidae > Gymnothorax > Gymnothorax javanicus. The sequence continues at coordinate 181,437,815 of CM056194.1, read as the reverse complement.
GAATCTTGGGAAAGATTGGACCGCAAAGGATCCGCCTGCTGCAGCCTTCGTTGCCAGCGAAAAGAAGGCGCATTTCTCGGCCGCATTTGAAGGAGCCTTTGAAATGAGACGGCCGAGTCACGCCGCTGTGATGCAACCGGTCTTCATTTGTAGCCTTCGAAGGATGCAGCCGCTGAATTGGGACACAGCCACTGACTTCTATGATTCAGCTGGTGCGTTCTCTTCCTGTCCTTATCAGCTCTGATTGGTTCCCATCCCACTGCCTGAGGTCATAATGGAGTTAACAGTGAATCTGGAGCAATCACGCAGGGCTCCCCACACATCCACACAGGGCTCCCCCACACATCCACACAGGGCTCCCCCACACATCCACAGAGGGCTCCCCCACACATCCACACAGGGCTCCCCCACACATCCACACAGGGCTCCCCCACACATCCACACAGGGGCTCCCCCACATCCACATCCACACAGGGCAGGGGCTCCCCCACACACATCCACACAGGGCTCCCCCCCAACACACAGGGCCCCCCAGGGGCTCCCCACACACATCCACGCAGGGCCCCCCCCACACATCCACACAGGGCTCCCCCCCACACATCCACACAGGGCTCCCCCACACAGCCACGCAGGGCTCCCCCACACATCCACACAGGGCTCCCCCCCAACAGGGCCCCCACACATCCAGGCGCAAGGCCCCCCACAGGGCTCCCCACACACACACAGGGCCCCCCCACACAGGGGCTCCCCCCACACATCCACACAGGGCTCCCCCACACATCCACGCAGGGCTCCCCCACACATCCACACAGGGCTCCCCCACACATCCACACAGGGCTCCCCCACACATCCACACAGGGCTCCCCCACACATCCACACAGGGCTCCCCCACACATCCACGCAGGGCTCCCCCACACATCCACACAGGGCTCCCCAAACAGCCACGCAGCGCCTCATGGCACCTTCACATTTTCTAGCAGAAATTTTCTTATCTTGAAAATTGTTATGTTTCCATCTGGTCTCAGAGGCCCCGCCCACAGACACTGCTGCTCCCGCTGGCTCCGAGCCTCACAGTTTAAGTTAATTACATTTCTGCAAATCAAAGGACAAATTAAACTCGGGTAATGATTTTGGAGCCGGTGTGTGTGCGAGTGAGAGTGCAGTTGTGAGTGCCTCTTGTTGTATTTGTGTGTGTGTGTGCACACGTATGCGCATTTGGGAGTGTGTGCGCATATTTGTGTAAGCGAGTGTGTGCGGATGTTCATTTGTCTGTTTGTGTGTGTGCGAGTGTGGTTTTGTGCACGTGTGTGTTAATGTGCCTTGTATGTGAACTTTTGCACGTATGACTACATGCGCACGTGTCTTTTGTGCCAGAACACATTTGTGACTGTGAGTGTGGATGCATATGTTTCTAAAAACTAGGTCTCAGGCTTAGCCGCCCATCGGCATGACTAGATTTAGACAAAGCCAAATCTTGGCCAGGAGCCATTACAGTTGTAGTATGGAATGCATCGATCCACTAATGACTGCCCCTTACCAGTGATTAATCACTATGCAAACTGTAACTAATGAGCAAATTGCTCTTTCAATTTATGCAGGGCTTTTTTTCAGCACCACAATAAGTTGAACCTAAATTTATTGCCCACCAAGGAAGAAATACCACAGGCACAATTACCTGGAGCTTCCAAAACATGACAAGTCCAGAAAAGACTCGCCAGGTGCGATCTAACGGGACACGATTAATGCGATTATTTGCCTGGCAACCTGACTTTGACGCCGTTTGATATAAATAGGGGTGACGGACGGCGAGGCCCTTAAACCTGGTGCCGGTTTTCTTCTAATTAAAAGTCTCCAGCGTCCCCAGGCTGCAGAGTCTCATTAATATGCTAATGGCAGTGAGGGTATCTGGTATTCAGGGCCGCACACGCGGGTGTGCAGTGTGGTTTCTGACAGAGGCAGGAGAGGTCAGGGGGTATAATTGGATCTGTGGCTCTGTCCTTTTATACTGAATAATTACAAACCTTCCACTGTGCACCGGGATCAGGGCGATACCCCATGGGGGCACAGGGACCCAGTAACTGTAACCCCAGTCACTGTCCTGGTCCAGGGTCTCTCCGGAGTCTATCCTACTGTTGATTTGTGGGCTTCTTGCTTATAGATAAGAGGCCCTGCTTTTTAAACCTGATCTACACCCTAACAGTTAGGAGCTTTAAGCAGCGACTGTTTTAGGGGTAGTTTTTACACTTTTCCAAACTTGTTTTGTGCGTTTGGCTGCCACTGATGCTGTATGTGATCTGCCTGTACTACAGGAAAACCACAGTACTGCCGTAGTCACCACAGCAAACAGCCGCTAAACGTGAGGAGCGAATTTTCCAATTTTATTGTGTTTTCACGTAAAGCTTGTCCTTCATTGGATAACGACACTACACATGCAGTAATTGTGATTGCTGCAGCCATCACCCGAAACCACCACTCCTCTCCCTTAACTATTAAACGTCCCCTATCATGTCACCAACGTCTAGGCAATTAGCTGTTACAAGCCATTTAAAAATCTGTTCCTTTGTGACATCACATGGGGATGTGACTGACCTGAGGCAAGAATGACTGATTAATGTCAGCCAAGCAGTTAATCAAATTCCTCATTATTCCGAGTAGTTTCTCCCCCTTGTGACGTCACAAAGGACAGATTTTGGATTGTAAGAGCTAATAGGCTGAGCACCTGGTGATATGATAGGGGACCTTAAACCATACTATTCTTGACACAGTTCCTCACTCCACAGTGCTGATCCAGGATCAGTGTCTGCATTGCACATTTTAGGGTTTGGGCTCAGGAGTGCGATCAAGCCAAATGACCTCAGACTGTACAGGGGTGGTGCAGATCAGTAAGAGTCGTGCAGAAAATAGTACACTAACTTGCCTTTGTCACTTTCTCTCTCTTTCTCTCTCTCTCACACTCTCCCTCTCGCCCCGTCTCCCTCACTCAAGCACAAAGGAGGATATGAGAGTATAAACAGCATTAACATGACTGACCTCTCTTTCATACTAAGATTTTTCCAACCGGTGTTATTCACATGATTTTCCATGCAGGGGCTTTTAAATTACACCATCATTAGTGATGTATAATTATAGGATTATTGACGGTTTCGCTCCTTAATCTAATTCATGACTGCAGCCCTTGATCCCAGTGGTTATCCTGGGCCTGATGATTCTGATATCGATTCGTTTACAGATTGCCAGCCCAGTCGGTAGTTGTCCCTTCTAAAGTATATTTAGGTGCGTATAGTCGATGTCATCATCTCTATGATATTTCTTATAAATATATTATCAAGGGTGTTGCCTGATATCAATTTGCACATTCAGAAGGTTACATTAATGCTTTTTATGGCCTTCTTTCCCAGGTTTTAGAGTTACTTATGGAAGTTAATTATTCATGACTTGTATGTTTGTTTAATTGACTTTTTGTTTATATTTTTGTTGTGGGTTTTCTTTCTCTCCCAGTTTCGTTATTATGCTGTTCTGTACTTCTGTGTGGGCGATCGGGAGGTCTGGTGAGAGAGAGGCTGGGCTCAGAGCTGTAGAGCCAGACCATAAATTATACACAAACAAACGCCAAGACGCAAGCTGGAGGTTCCATCCACAAGAGAAAAAAACTTTAGTCTGCAAATGAAATTAATTTATTTGTGCAATTAATTCTTCCCTTTCAGACTGACTATTGCATTTTTAAAACAAACTTCACATATCTCCACATGAGTAACAACCTCAATGTGATGTTTCACCACTAACAACAGCTGACGGAGCTGAATATGGAAGACTTATAAGATGTATTATACATTAAATTGTGGAGCTCTAAGACCAGTTTGCTTGGTGTCGAGTGAATTTACAGTGTATTGTGTTTACATGCAGATGGCCAATCTTGATGGAATTGTTTTCTGAGAGACACTTGGGTGCATTTGAGGTAAAATCTTTATGAGGATCTCAATGTAACGGAGGTGCTTCATTGCATCCTTTCACGGCATGTAAATTTACTTTTAAATGGCTTCTGCTAAGTTTGCAGGACCTCTGTTTTAGCAGAAGATAGTGTAACATTTTCTGAGGAGACCTTATCAGCACAGTATACATAGATAACACAAAGGCATTTGGGAGTTGTAAAACAGGAACTTCTCCTCAAATATTAATAAATATTGTGCTAAATTAAGGTCAATGTCTGCCTTTGAGATCATGTTGGATGATGATAAATATGAGACCCAGATTGGTTCAGCTGTTCAGTCACTCTTAAGAGTGAGACCTTGATCTTTGTTGAATGTGCACAGCACTTTCATCACCATACTTGGGGAGACACTTGGGGAGTACAAAAGTGTTTTCACAGAAGCTTAGTGTAACACGCTTTAAATAAAAGTGGCCCCAAAAGAAACCCAGCGACTATATACATAAATACACGCTACATTGATCAAGTCCTCTTTCTCTGGCAAATTTGTTCAGTCTGAAAGCTTCCACTTTCCACACCTGTGAGTAAGGGTTGCTAGGAGGTCTTCTCATGGATATGAGCTAAAGAACTGGTTTTGTGGTCATAATTTGATGGCCTTGTTAGGTATCGTTCAGGAACCAGACGCGAGAGCAGAGCAGTGCAGAAAAATGGGATTTTATTTGGAAAGGGGGCGAACCCCCGCAGAGCAGGAGGAAACGGTACAAAGTCCACAATCCAAAAATCACAATCCAGAAGGGCGTAATCCGAGTCAAAAAACCAGGGCAGCAATCACAGTACTCGTAGTCAGACAAAAAGGGTTTGATACACAGGAGCAGATAACAATGCCAAATCAGAGCCAAAAATCGGAAGTCGGACGGTCCAGTCAGAAAAGCAACACTATGAATACAAGGCGAAAACGAGAGCAGCACAGGTAGACTAGGGAAACGTTCTGACGGGGAACTGCTGTGAAAAGACTGCTTAAATACACACAAGGGAAGTCACATGCTATGATTAGGATCAGGTGAAGAGGATCAGACTAATTACGTGGGAGCAAACACGAGGGAGAACCTAACTACATGAAATTGGCAAAAGCCAAAACGTGGACAGGGATCACGAGACAACCTATGACAAAACATACAGCTCCGGTTAGGGAGTTCTAACGTGCACAGATAATGAGAGGCAGGACAGAGTTGAGCAGGTGCGGAGGATCCGCTGAATAGCAGCAAAGACTAAGTGAAGGCAAGAGGCGGAGACTAGAACAGGGCGAGTGCTGAGAGCTTGTTAGTCAATTAGTAAGAGCAGCTATACAATCCCTGGTGCCTGTTAGTAAGTTAGTATTATATACAATGTTAGTCGTGGTTAGTAACTTAAACAAAACAATAAACTGTTAGTACTGGTTAGTAAAATAGAAAAGCAAGGCGAAGGAAGCAAACGAGATTAGAAGGAATGTTTGGAAACCCAGAAACCATGAAATCACCTAAACATGTGACACGCAGGACTTGGGGAGAAGCTGTAGCTTAACAAAAGACCAGACAGGGGAGACAAAGTGCAATGAACAAAGACATGGACCGGAATCTACAGAAATATGGATAATGGCAGGGAATAGCAAAACATGGCAAAAACAAAAACATGGCAATGAACTAATACTAGACAGAACATGACAAAAACAGAACAGACATGGCAGAATCATAACAAAACATGGAAAAAACAGAACAGACATGGCAGAATCATAACAGGCCTTCTGACTAAGGATGAAAGTTTTGCCAAAGTCCGCTTGGTGCAATCCCCCAAACAAACCCTTTTTGTTTTCACATTAGACCAGGGAATTTCACCATTTCTGCTGATAAATTTAACCTCTTAACTTTCAGATTGATGAGAAAAAATATGATGAAAGGGAAATTATTACCATCTTTCCCCCCCAAACCCCAAGGAGTCTATATCAACACCGAGTAAAACTTCTGTCCAGTCTTTGGAGGTCTTCTAGTGATGACCCTGTATTTCCAGAGAGTGTGATGGAAAACGGTAGTCAAACTGCCCCACACATATGCGCGCGCACACACACACACACACGCACACACACACACATTTAGTGATGACCCTGTTTTACCGAAGAGTGTGATGGAAAACGGTAGTCAAACTGCCCCACACATATCACACACACACACACACACACACACACACACACGCCTAATAGTACAACTAATATTTGCCAGCTTTGCCCAGAAAATGTTTTAATAGCTAAAAGAGCAGTGAAATGGCTGGAGAAATGGGCTTTCGGCTTTGATATTTGACTTGGAGAGCAGTCAGTCCCTGCAGTGTTCGCTCGCCCGGGTGAAGCAGTGAGAGAGAGAGACGGACACCACTCTATGGGCTCTTTGAAGTGAGGCCACCTGCTGTGTCAGGTTATGGTGGGGGGACAGGTGTTAGTGCTGAGTAATGATAACACATCCCCATCCAAGGCCTGGGATATTACTATAACCCCCCCCCCCCACAAGCCCCTCATCGTGGTCAGTTTGGTAGTTGCCACGGTAACCTTTCAGTTTTTTTTAGCTGCTTATTCTCCCATCACTGGGTCCAAGGAATTGGCTCATCCGCCCTGGTACAGAGTTAGTCCAGGGAGCGGAATGATCCCGCCGTGTGTTTCACCTGTCTACCATAAACTCTGCTCATTTCAGTCACCTCCTGCCGAATGAGTCGTGCTACAGAGCAAAGTACTTTTGGAGGAAAAATCGTGAACCTGGATTTTACACCCACCAGTGTTGGCTGGCGAGCTGAAAATAGAGGAGCTACAGAACATCCCCTCAGGCAGATGACGGGTCTTGACCTGTTTTCAATCACTGAATTCAATTAGCATTATATAAACTCTTAACACAGTCAACATTATCAGGTGTGTCCAATTTTTCTCATGTTACATACAGTCTCAGTTTTTGTGAAATTCAGGTCTCACACTAAAAGTCTAGCTGCTGGCCCTGGGAAAAATACCCATGCTGATTACACTGGGTAATGGCATCGAATACAGAGAGCTAATGAGGCCATTTCAAACACGGTATACATTTCCATGCACTGAGAATATCACAGAGAAGTATATGCATGTTTATTGCTGTATTATGCAATGCTTGTAAATGGATTATAAACATTTCATGAGATGTGCTTAAAGTAGGGACAGAATTTAATCAATTGAATTAAAAATAAGGTGCAATGCAAAAAGTGCATTTATTTTGATATGGTGCATTTGTATTTGTGTGTGTGTGTTTTGTGTGTGTGTGTGTGTGTGTGTGTGTGTCTGTGTGCACGCGCGCATATGTGTGTGTGTGTGTGTGCACGCGTGTGTGTGTGTGCGCGCGCGCGTATGTGTGTGTCTGATTAAAAGTTAATGAATGTGTATATCAGTGCCTGTGTCCTGGCGTTTGAACTAACTTCATAAATCCCCTCTCAAAGAAAAACAATTAGATTCTTGAATAAATTTCCATGACTTTCATCAACTGTGTTTTGAAATGCAGATCAATTTACTTCTAGTGACTAAGCTGGATTCAAATTGAGTTTATTCTTCACTTTGTAGCTTTCATACAAACGTAATTAAATTTCTTCTCACTCTCTGGTCATTTCAGTGAGAATCTGACAAGGAGAAAACAAATAAATAAAGACAAATTCTCTGCCAATGACTTTAAAGGCATGCAACACAGAATTACTGCCCAGAAAATATGATAAAATAACCAAGGCAATGGACATATCTATGATAGCTCCGGTGTTATCTGCAACTACGTCTAACTCATGCATCTTCACCTGTCTTTGCCTGTCTAAAGTCTGTTTGGCTCATTTCTGGACACAGTACACATAGAGTGCAACTACAGTAAAAGCCAGGGTGAAGAACAGAGGGAAGAGTGAAGAGGTTAGAGAAGCGAAAGAGAGAAGTAGACAGAAGCGATAGAACAGCACCCCCCCCCCCCAACAGTATGAGGGGCCGTACAAGACATAATTCATTCTGGCCCTCAGAAACACATACATTCTCCTTCCACACACATACATTCTCCTTTCACTCCCATACATTCTCCTTTCATGCCCATACATTCTCCTTTCACGCCCATACATTCTCCCTCCACACACATACATTCTCCTTCCACACACATACATTCTCCTTTCACGCCCATACATTCTCCCTCCACACACATACATTCTCCTTCCACACACATACATTCTCCTTTCACGCCCATACATTCTCCCTCCACACACATACATTCTCCTTTCACGCCCATACATTCTCCCTCCACACACATACATTCTCCTTCTCACACGCATACATTCTCCTTCCACACACATACATTCTTCTTCTCACATGCATACATTCTCCTTTCACACACACACATTCTCCTTCTCACACGCATACATTCTCCTTTCACGCCCATACATTCTCCTTTCACGCACATATATTTTCACTCTTGCACGCACATACATTCTTGCGAGAGAAGAATACATGTGTGCGAGAAAAGAATACAGGTGTGTGAAAGGAGTATATATGTGTGTGAGAGTAGAATACATGTGTGTAAGAGGAGAATATATGTGTGTGTGAGAGAAAGAATAGTGGAAAAGGAAGTAGTTTAGTGGAAAAGGAAGGCAACTCATTTATTTGTGCTGTGATTGGCTGTTCAGGTGGGACTGGGTGGGACTCCCTCAAAGCTACTTTGGTGAAAGGACGCCATTTTTTCTCTCGCATGCGATGGCCTTGCCAGCATTGTGTCGAAGTTGAGAGCTAATCACTGAAACGTCTCTGTTGTCGGCTAAATAGCCCCCCGCCTCAGAAGACAGAGGAGCTGAGTGGATTCATTTCATTTAAATGGAAATAACCCCACAACAACTGGAAAACTCTGACGTGTGTGTCTACTCCAGACTTTTTTCCTGTGGCAGTACAAAGGTTTAATGAAGATCAAAGATTGATTGATGCTTACTTCAAATTTGGAAGCTGTAAGTTTTGCCATTTCTTATGTTGCTTTACTGTTTATTTTTCATGTTAGCCTGGCATCAGCACTGTCCACGACTAACCTAGCTAATTTAGCATCGCTGGACCTTTGACGTATTTAAAAACGTTATTGAGGTACAGCTAGAGGAGGATGAGGTGGTGTGTAAAATGTCTGTATGAGTTTTAAGTTACGTGAAACATGATATGAGTAGTAGAGCTATATAAATTATATAATTTAGCGCTAGAGCTAACGTAAGTTACCACTCATGGCATCGCAGACAGCTAAGCCGTTAGCTTGGCGCAACACGAAACCAGCCTCCTGTAAATTAGTCAGAAGGTTTTATATTTTATCAGTCTGTTAGTTTTACAAACGGTGATAATGCCTGACACGTTTTATGACGAATGCAGGACATGAAACCATCACTACCCTCAGAATATCAGTATTGCAGTTGACAGTGGATTATTGATTAAGCTAAATATCCTCCGTGAACGCTTCGATGACATCATTCTGCATAATAATTAGCCATGTGCTTCTGTTTGTTTGAACAATGGACAGATGAAGAAAGATAAATTTGCCTCAGATTAGATTAATTTCAGATCATTTTCTGTTTTTTCCAGCACATCAGAATGAATTGTAAATAAATGGCAATATAACTAGCTAAATGTAAATTTGCCTCTGTCATCTATCAGCCATCTGACCATGGCAAAAGAAGGTGATGGGGCTAGGCTAGTTGAGTAAAAGTATAAGTGAGCAAGTAAGTCATGGTCAGATGGCGTTAATTTGAAGGTAATCAAATTCACATGCACTGAATAGCACAGGGATCACAGTCCTTTAATCTTTAATCGCTGTCCAAATACTTAAAGACCTCACTGTATCTGGCTCATCAGATGAAGACAGAGTGACCGTGTCAAAAGTATGAAGTGTTTAAAATCAACAAAATTGCCAGGTGTTGAGAAGATATTGGACACTTCACAGCAGCAGAAGAGAGTGTAACCTGTGACAGGGGAGGCATGATTTTAATCCTGTTTTATTTCCAGGCTTCAGCACACAGACATTGTCCTTTAAAGCCCAGCCAAGGATTTAACACCGGACTCCCGCGATCAGGACAGATGTTCTCGCCACAAGGCCTCTGAGGGAACCGAGAAACAGGCACAGGAGGTCATAGCAGAGCCATCTTCCGCCGGAGAACCGAAAAAGACAAACCCGTTTTTACCTGATGGTCTGGGGGCATCGTCTGCGTCAGTAGTTCTCACAGGAGCCCCAGAGAGCCACGATGACGTTTTAATTGCAATAAAAAAGTTGTGAGTTTGCACAAATAAAGAGGTGCTGACTGACAGTCCATTGATCAAAAGTGGCACAATGAAAAATGCATACTTCTCTTTATGCAAGTATAAAGTTTTTTAAGTTTATAAATCACTGAATCACTGAGGTAGTTTGCACCATTACAGCTCCCTGGCAAACCGACAAAGCACGTCAGCGCTTAGGTGATTTTCTCATAAATAATAAAAAGGGTCACATTTTGTCTGAAACCCTCTACAAAAGTCCATCTGGAATCTATCACAAATGTGACCCGGACAACAGCAGGCAAAATTTACATCAAATCACACAAAACTGTTCTCACATTTATCAGTGAATGCTTATGGCAACAACAACATCTGTCAAAACCCTGATCGATATAAGTATGACAGTGCAGTGTCATTCAACATAAACAGTTACGCTGTCTTGAAACAGTTCTTATGTCATGCATTTGACAGAGTTATGTCAGCAATATGTCAACGGGTTCAAACAAATTGCCATAAAAATTTAGTTTACAGTTGAATGACGAGAGGAATGTGTGAGTTTCATGATATTACTGGTGTTTTAAGGCCTGCAGTGGTGCTTCAGTGACCTGAGAGAACAGGAAGTGAGGTCTGTGAGGTCTGGAGAGGTCTGTAGTTACACAGCAGGGGTATCATTTATTTATTTATTTGTTTTCCTCAAGTGCAAACAGTACCAATATATAATAAAAACAAATTGTTTATAAATGAAAAAACAATCCAACAAAACAAATAAACAGTGAAAAAAACAATACAAAAAACAAATCCATTATGAGGAGGGACAGAAAGAAGCAATGCTTATCATGTCCTGCCCCTTTTTTTACAGTCTCATTCAAACATTTTCATTTAATATGCGTGTTTCCACAGTCGTTAATAAAAACTAAAAGGACAAAAAAAATAGAGATTTCATTTTAGTCATTTAGACAGCTCATTTCAGCTCATTGTCTTATACAGTTCAATAAAAATCTGCTTAAATCTGCGCTTGAAGATAATGATGTTCTCACTCAATTTTAGAGCCCTGTCAAAGCCATTCCATAGGGCTACCCCACAAACGGAGATGCACATGCTTTTTGTGGTTGTACGGGCTATAGGATGTTTTAACATACAGTGTCCTCTCAAGTGATAACTCCCCGCTCTTTTGCAAAACATCTTTTGGATGCTTCCAGGAACATTATTGTGAGTTACATTATACATAAATTGCCCAGTTTAAAATTTCACAAGGTCCGGAAATTTTAATGTTTTAGATGCCAAAAATAGATTCTTTGTATGGTCCAAATAACCAGCTTGGTGAATTAACCTTAAAGCTCGTTCCTGTAATATGCATATCCGTTTCTGTAATGGCTGGTAGTATACGGAGGCCAAGCGCAAGGACAGAGAGAAAGAGAGTAGCACGAACACAGTACAAACACAGAGAATAATATAGACCAAACGCAAGTACTCGCGCTTCCAAAGGACGTATAATAGTCTGAACCACAGAAGCAAAGCGAGATAGAAAAAGGGAGAAGAAACTCCAACAATAAGAGGATAGAAAGTCTTACCAAACCTGACCAAAGATATCTTCAGCTATAGTGCGAATCTAAACACAGACACTCTAGCGAAGGAGGCGTGCCGGACTTCCTGCTTATATAGATTCTGGGGAAGCGCCGCCCCAGCTCAGTCAACCAGCTGGGTAAAGAATACGATGGCCCAGGAATTCGATATCGTCCCTGGACGAGAGCTGCAAAGAAAGGACCAAACAACACGCAAACCTCACAAACCATGACAGTTTCAGGTTACTTTTATAAGTATTGCCCCATACTTCAACACAATATAATAAATAGGGAGTGATAAGTGAATGGTACAAAGTAAGTAGGGATTTCTGATCCAGAATATGTCTTATCTTACTTAAAATTCCAACACTTCTTGCTATCTTAGAACGCAAATAATTTATGTGAGGTTTCCAGCAGAGTCTTTGGTCAATCAGGACACCCAGGAACTTGATCTCAGAAACCTTTTCTATTTCAACATTATCAATTTCAATGCGGACTTGCATTTTACATTTACGATTTCCAAAAACTATTACTTTAGTTTTTATTACATTAAGTGAAAGTTTATTTTCATTAAACCAACACTTTAATTTGATCAGTTCGCTGTTGGTAACATCCAAAAGCTGTTGGAGTTTATCACTAGAGCATAGAATATTCATGTTGTCAGCAAAAATAATACACTTCATTAGATCAGACACTTTATAGATGTCGTTAATATATAGTATAAATAGTTTTGGACCCAAAATGGACCCTTGCGGGACCCCACAGGTAATTGTGGAGCGTCTTGATCTATCTACCTAGCTGAACAAATTGCTGTCTGTTGCTAATATAACTTCTTATCCAGTCCAGGGCTGATCCTCTAATACCGTAATTATCCATTTTTTAAATTAATATCTCGTGGTCAATTGTATCGAAGGTTTTTTTCAAATCAATGAAGATACCTAAAGCATATTTCTCAGCCTCTATACATGATGTTATTTCTTCATGAGTCTGACTGAGTGATTAAACATGAGACAGTATTTTAATGTGAACTCAGAAAGCTACATTAAGGTGTGTACCTGCAGGCACTGTGTTTAAAAGATGTATGAGGCCTATAATGCCATGTTAAAAATTGATTGGAGATTTCAGCCCTGGCAAGATGCAGAGACCACATATCTGTGTTTGAGAGCATTGTTCTTTATCGGAATATCACTCTAATGCTGTCACAATCACAAGTGGCAGCAACAGAGTTCCAAAACATTGTCTTTGAATTCATTAAAATATAAAACTCAAAATACAAACTGACCCCATCATGCCCCTGGGACCAACAGAGCCTGTCCAGCCGGCTTCCACCTGATCGGGAGGTCATGTGACTTCCTCTTGGTCCATGGTGTATCACAATACACAAAATGTCCACTTGAGTCCACTTGCAAAGCCTTCTAAGTCAAGTTGGTCCATTTTTTTTAGAAAAATCTGATTTTTTTGGTAGGCATAGAAATTATCCATATTCCATAGATACCAATTTTCACTATACTGAAACTATTAGCCTTGCAGACATAATCCATGAGGCGATTCATTTTTTTTTTTTAAGAAATGACTTTGATTTTGTCATGATTCTGGTTTTGCCCATGTCTTTCGTTTTTTTGATTTTGCTTATTGTACATCCTGATTTTTCTGTTCATGCCATTTCTGTATTCATTGCACTTTTGTCACCCCTGTCTTGTGATCAGTATGGTACAGTCCGTCTCCCCGGTCTACGTGCCTACATGCTTCGGGTGATTTTAGTGGTTTCTGGTGTTTCATATTATTACTTCAATTCTTGTTTACTTTTTTCACCCTGCTTTCCTTGATTACTAATATACTAACACTTATATTTTGTATTATATTTACTAACCAAACTAACCCATGTACATACTACTAACTAACTAATGAGCACTTGGGTTAATTTGTAAAGTTTCACCGCTACTAATTACTACTAACGCAATCTCAGCTCTCGCCCTGTTCTAGTCTCCGCCTCTTGCTTTGCTTTCCCTGTATCTCCTTGTGCTTCCGTGAAATCTTTCGCACGTGCTTAATTGCTATCCTGCACTCCTTGATCTGTGCACGTAGAACCCTTGACCGGAGCCGTTTATCTGTCATAGATTGTCTATGTGAATCCTGTCCATGTCTTGGCGCCTGCCAATTATTGTGTTTAGGACTTCCCCATGTGTATTTCCCTTTGTTATTAGTTCTTATCTAATTCACCTGGCCCTGCATAGCATGTGACTTCCCTCTTGTCTATTTAAGGTCTTCACTGCAGCTTTTACCCTGTCAGAACGTTGGTCAATTTTCACTAGTGGAGAGAGCCTCGTATGCCTTTTGATTAATGCTTCTAACTACAACATTTTTTGTAAGACCTTGTTATTGCCTTGCCCCTTCTTGTTCTTGTTTGCTAATTTCTGGATTCTGACCCTTTTTCTGTACGTCCACGATTCTTGTTATTGATGCCCAGTGTATGACCTACCCTTCTGGATTTTGACCACGATTTTTGGATTACTGTTTTATGTACCGTTGCACATCTGCTTCTCTGGTTTCGACCCCTGCCTATTTATCAACTTTGTTTTTGGATTTTGACTTTGGCTTAGCAATTCTTGTGTTTCTGGTTTTGACCCATTTTGTAATAAAGGTTTACGATTTTTGGAATTTTGGTACTCGCGTGTGGTTCCTGAACGCACCATTACAGATTTTGCAACACAGATTTTGAATTTGCAGGTTTTGAAAGTGGAGTGGAAATTTAGCAGGTTTTGACAGTTTTTAAACCAGCCCCGTTGTTCAATAGGTGAAGGTATTTGACTCAGGACCCACTCTACATGCAACTCAGTGCTAACTCAAGTAAAACACTCAAGCGGGGACTGAAAGGCGGTACAGGTTTATATAGGTAGATTAGATTGGGCGAAATCCAACCCAGGTGTGTATCCCAACGCGAGACACTGACACCAACTGGCCGAAATTAGAAATTACCCACTACCCATGACAGATACCATAAAAAGAGATTTGAACCCATGTACTCATGTTTATGTTGTCATAGAGGCTATTCAACCATTGTGCTGTCTGTAGTAAGGCACGGACTTGTCCGAGGTTTCTGTCTGCTACACTCTGTAGCTTCTTGTTCCAGTTTTAGTGGTTAGTATGTCCATGTGAGCATAAAATTGCCGTGGAATTAGGACTTCATTCCTTTTTTCTCGCTCTGGAGTAGGTTCCCTTCTTGGGGGCTGAAAATATACAGCTCCTGTTCTGTTTTCGTCCTTTCTCCTCGCACGAGAGTTAAAGTATTATTGAGGGACCGGGAAGTGTTTCTTCCTCTTTTGTTCAGCTTATCCCCCGGGTTCCAGCTTCCCCTGATTTACTGAGGCTCATATTTTGAGTTTAATAGGCAGTCGAGCCGCTGCAAAGCATTAGGAGATATCTTTTTTTTTTTCTTGTTAGAATCCTATAAGGGGGATCAGGTTCAAATCCCTCTCCCTTACGTCTACGTAAAGCACGAGCCGCCTTAAAAGTGCCAAAGCACAGCAAGCCAACAGTCTAGTATCACAAAGTCAGTCTCCTTACGGAGAGTTTTGAGTTCGTATATCTTTTGTGTGTTCCTTATTGAGGCATCTATTGACTGTCCCATTTCTCGCCCTGTTTTATAAAGGGTAGTTTTTCTTTGTCCCTTGTGTCTTCTCCCCAAACATTCAGTGGTTATTTCTCGCGTTTGCGGAAGTAACTTTTAGACCCCCATTCGATCGCTCCTGGTCCTCTAAACACTACCCCCATTACAGGAATCACTATCATCACACTTTTTTGAACTGCCCAAACCAACAAACTACGTTGTAGAACCCAATGTGTTACCATACTTTGAACAGGCTATAAAAGCTCGACTGTTATTGGCTCCTTCTAGCAAACGAAAACGGAATCACGTTTCCATATTTGCTGATGACTTAGCAGAATTTGACAGTTTTCCTCCTTGACTTGGCGGATTTTGACAGAGTTTTGCTTTTTCCGTTACATTTTATAACATGATTTAGTAGGTTTTGAAAGTGGAGCTGACAGTGAGACATGCGCCGGTGCCTGAAAGAGGGGCTAAGGGAGGTAACTCATTTATTTTCAAAA
The DNA here is from genome assembly GCA_029692085.1 of Gymnothorax javanicus. Classification (NCBI taxonomy): domain Eukaryota; kingdom Metazoa; phylum Chordata; class Actinopteri; order Anguilliformes; family Muraenidae; genus Gymnothorax; species Gymnothorax javanicus. Next base: position 181,421,944 of record CM056194.1, on the reverse strand, counting down.
CTTGACTTAGCAGGTTTTGCAAGTCGACTCCTCATGTACTCCAAACATAGTCTGCTATCTGGAAGTATGGGAGAAGGAGGGAGGAGGAGATGAGTGGAGGAGAGGATGATAGACTTTAGTACAGGGTTACTCACCAGTTCTCTTCCCTCCATCCCCCATCTATCCCTCTGACTCACCGTGTCTGATGTCACCCACTTCCTGCCAGCTCTTCTCCCGAGCTTTTGAATTTAGATTAACACCCACAGCACCAGAGACAAAGAAACACTTTTTTAATTGTAAGCAAGGATTAATTGTAAAAATAATAATAATAATTGAAATACTTTATCTAAAAGATAGAACACAGCAGGTCAGGGTTAACTCCACACTCTCTGACACCTTAACTACTAATATCGGGGTCCCTCAAGACTGTGTAAGCTCGCCTATCCTCTTTACATTATACACAAATGACTGCAGGAACCAAAGCTCAGATAATCATATTGTAAAATTCTCAGATGACACCGCTATCCTGAGTTTATTAACACCAAACTCAGATATAAGTGTGTACCAATCCGAGATAGATAGGGTTGTGCAGTGGTGTGAGGCAAATAATTTGGTTCTTAATGTTAGCAAGACCAAAGAGATGATATTTGATCCTAGATCTATTGGCGATCACAGCCCAATAATGATTAATGGAGAGACAGTCGAACAAGCAACATCATACAAATACTTAGGCATTCTTTTTGACACTCAGCTGACATGGGCTCAGCATATTGATTTCCTGTGTTCAAGGGTTAGCCAACGTCTACACTTTTTAAGGAGACTAAGGATCTATGGCATAGATAAGGACATTATGTTATCTTTTTACAGGGTGGCCACAGAATCCATCATCCGCTATGGCATTGTGATCTGGTTTGTAAACTTGTCTGTCAAACTGAAGGGTGATTTTGCAGACCCTTGTTAAAAAAGAGCAGGGGGATTGTGTATACTCAATCACTTCAAGATTTTTGAGGGTGAGAAAGCAAGGCCTCAAAAAATATCAGTATTAACCATATCCTTCTATCTCTATGAATTGATGCCCTCAGACAAATTTCTCTGGTTTTAAACAAGACAAACCTAATCTAAATCTAGAAATTCCCTTTATTTATCAAATTGCTCAATAGTAAGAAGGTTTGATACGGATGCAGTCTCTTTGAGATTAATTAAATCAGGGGAGGCAGGTAGAATGGGGTTGTGAGGGTGTGTGTGCTTTGTTAATTGGTCTGAATGTTTGGGAGATGTGTATGTCTATGTGATGGAAGGAATGGTCAATTCATGTCATTTGGTTGATTCAGTGACTAGCATACATGGTCAGACTGGGGTTAAGTGCAATAATTGTCAGAGACTGTGTGCAATGTATAAGGGAATGTATGAACAATTAGTGTTGTGTGCAATGTATAAGGGAATGTATGGTTAATTGTTGTTATTTATTGACTATCATGGTGGCACTGATGGTCAGTCCGGGGTTAAGTGCAATAATTAGAGACTGTGTGCAATATCTAAGGGAGGGAGGGAGGGAGAGAAAGTGACAGAGCGGATGGGTGTGTGTGTGTGGAAGATAGCGCCATAAGTAGATATGCCTGATGAATTGGGGTTGGGGTATTTATGTATCCTGTCTAGTTGAGTAGGTGCGTATACGCGGCATTGTGTACATGTATATGTCAATTTGCGTAGGGTGATTGTGTATATGCATATGTCAATTTGTGCAGGGGGATTGTGTATACTCAATTGTCAATTTGTGTAGGGTGTATCAATGTGAGTGTGTGTATGTAACCTATGTAATCTATCTCTCGATTGCCCAAGACAAATTTCTCTGCTTTGAGACATTAAAGGCTAATCTAATCTAGAAATTAAGTCTGCAAATGTAATTCCACTAGTAACTCTCTGCTGACCAGACTGGCTGCCCTGGTGGACGCCCATGATCCAAATACATTTGTTAATTGGTTGAATTTTCTCACCTCCATATATTAAGTCACCAGGTCAGAGGTCATAACACAGCAGTGCTTTTTATGATACATCAGATGGCGATCCAGATCAGTGATCTATCAGCAGCTGAAATGATGAGATTTATCGCCTGATGGGGAATGAACAGCAGAGGGCTGAGAGAATCCTCAGGGACACATATGAACCCAACACAAAAGGAAAATACAAGCTGGAGTTTGCACAGCCATGAAGATCAGTAATGGTGTCTAACTGTAGCCTGAAGATTTTATTACGTGGAACCATAAATGTTGCACTGTCAAAAAATATGCTGCAATATCTGCACATAATACAGAATCACGAAAGTATATCCAATAAAAACAGAATTATATGTGTAATTTTCATAGGCTGTGGGTTTTTCCATATGTTACAGGTGTTACGACCCGCACAAAACAAAGGCAAACCGCAACATAAAAGTGGGAGAGGCGACACAGGCTCTAGTTTCTCTAGGGGTTTTTCATTATTTCACGTTCGGGAACACACAAAAGAAAGTGGCATTTTTTGGAAGTACAAAGCGGTCGGCCATGACAAAAGCTGATGTTGCCATGTCAGCGAACCCTCTCCATCTTGGCTCTGGGCAGGGCCTCTTATATAGGTCCTGGAGACATCAGGTGGTGAGGCGGCACAGGTGCACATCCGGAAACGAAGAGAAAGAATACAAATTCGCCACCAAAGGCAGTTAGAGACAAAAATAACAACTGGGGCAGAGGACCACCACTGGAGCAGAGAGACGTAACACTATCCCCCCGAAATGGTGACTCTAGTCGCCATAATAACAGTAAATTAGGGCAGGCTACCACCTAGGGCATGCAGAAGTACTAAACAGTTACATTAGATTTGGTCAAACACAAAAAGCATTAGTAAACGTGCTACTATCCCACTGCACAGGGACAGGCAACAAAGAACACAAATATTCGCATATCAGATATACCTATATACACACACATTTTATTTATTATTATTTTAGCAAAATATTTATATATAAAAGGACATAACTCATATGAAACATGTAGGCGGTTACGCCAATACGTTAGTTTGCGTCTTATTCATCAGGAACCCGGGAGAGCGCATCGGCAATTAGATTGTCTTTGCCGCGAATGTGTTCAATTTCAAACTCGAATGGGTGGAGGATGAGGCTCCAACGCATGAGCCTTTGATTGGAATTGCGCATCCGGTTAAGGAATCGCAACGGATCGTGGTCGCTGTAAACTAGTATAGGAAGAGATGAGGCTAAGTAAACCTCAAAATGTGTACAGCTAGCACCAAGGCCAATGCCTCTTTTTCGATGGTGGCATAACGGCGTTGCGGGGGGGGGGTGAACCTGCGCGAGAAATAACACACTGGGTGCTCTACGTCAACAGCACCACGCTGAAGGAGGACAGCCTCAAATGTTCAGACCACGATAAACTACAAACGACGACGTCGTCAAGATAGGCTTCACAGCCTTCCAAGCCAGAGAGTACAATGTTAACCAGTCGCTGAAATGTGGAAGGTGCGTTCTGCATCCCGAATGCCATTACTTTGTAATTTAGGAGCGCATCTGGGGTTACGAGGGCTGAAATTTCTTGAGCACGAGGAGTCAGAGGGACCTGCCAGTATCCCTTTAGCAAATCAAACTTGCTAACGAAATTGGCAGATCCGACTCTGTCCACGCAATCGTCCGCTCTTGGCAAAGGAAAAGTATCTGGTTTTGTTATAGCATTCACCTTACGGTAGTCTGTACAAAACTGGTTGGTACCGTCGGGTTTGTTCACGAGAATGCATGGGGAACTCCAAGCACTCGAGCTAGGCTCCGCAGTGTCATTCGCCAACATATACTGTACTTCTTTACTTAATTCGCGCTTTTGAGGATTGACCCTATAGGGATGCTGTTTGATGGGGACGGAACATCCGACATCTATGTCATGTGACAGTACAGAAGTTTTAGTTGGGACGTCACCAAAAAGTTCAGGGAAACTATGTACTAATTCAATTATGTCATCTTTTTCACTAGGGGACAGATGAGAGAGATGATCACGGAGAGAGACGAGCATTTCAGAGTTTTTAAGACGTCCTTCAATTATGCACCTCGAGGGATCGGCTGAATCATCGTCAGTCTCAATAGAAGACAACAAAACAGGACAAACACGGGGACTATCTTCAGGCACGGCAGTAGACTTATTCACTGGGGAGTCAGCATTTAACGCACTAGCACATTTGCGTTGATGATAGGGCTTTACCATATTTATGTGGCAGAGACGTGAACTCTGACGCTTTTCAGGGGTGGCAATAATATAATCGACTTCAGACGTTTTCTCTGTGACTACATAAGGTCCAGAGTAGCGCGCCTGCAAAGTGGATCCAGGCACAAGTAACAGAGCCAAAATTTTGTCACCAACAGAAAATACACAAGAGCTTGCTTTGCGGTCAAACAAACTGTTCATTTTAGCTTGCGCATACTTCAGATTTTTCTTGGCGAGTTTTCTAACTCGGCGTAAACGAGAGCGAAAATTACTAACATGTTCTAAAACAGAGTGAGCTTTGGGTGCTTTAAGCCAGCAGTCTTTCAACAGAGCCAATGGCCCCCGAACTTGGTGAGCAAAAACCAGCTCAGCTGGGCTGAACCCGAGTGAGTCTTGCACAACCTCCCGCGAAGCAAACAGTAGTCACGGTACTCCCTCATCCCAGTCACGACCAAGCTCAAAGCAATAGGAGCGCAGCATAGATTTTTAAAGTCTGATGGTATCTCTCCAGTGCCCCCTGACTTTCAGGATGATAGGCACTGGCTAGATTATGCTTAATAGCGAGCTTTTTAAGGGCCAGGGAAAATATCCGCGACGTGAAGTTTGAGCCTTGATCGGTCTGAATTACGCGGGGAAGACCAAATAATGAAAAGAACTTCAAAAGTGCGCTTATTATCACTTTAGATGTTATCGTCCGCAAGGGAATAGCCTCGGGGAAGCGTGTTGCAGTACACATAATGGTTAAGAGATACTGATATCCACTTTTGGTCCGACACAATCATGTTCGAAAGGATCGCCCACAGCAGGTATAGGAACGAGCGGAGCAGGCGGGATTACTTGATTAGGTTTGCCAATAAGCTGACAAACATGACAGGACTGGCAATACCGTTTTACATCTTGTTTTATACCAGGCCAAAAGAAATGCTGTAGGACTCGATCGTAAGTTTTTGCAACTCCTAAATGACCGGCTAGGTCATCATACGCCAGGCTTAAAATGTCATTACGATTCGGAGCCAGGACAACAATTTGGTCTGCAGCATTCACAGTCAAGTCAGAGACATGTGGTGTCCATTTTGTCATCAGGACCCCATTTTGTAAATAAAAATAAGGAGTCTCAGTCTCATCAGAAATGTCAGATCTGACCATACTAAACAAAGTAGATAGACTGGGGTCTATAGACTGAGTAACAATTAATTCATTACGCAACAGAGGTGATGTTTTAGGTTTTTCTTGCAGAGCTGGGACAGAGACTTGTGGTGCAGGGGTGGACGACATGGCAAAGAGTTTTTCAGGGCTAACCATGAACGTGTCGTGCAACCCCACGTCACGGTCAAAGGGAATATTCTGTTGTTTTGCCATGGCATGTGTGACAGTGCAAGATGGAAAAACATCAGGGAACTGTTGGCTGCAGTCATCAAATTCTGGAATGGATGGCACCAGAGAGACTTTGGGAGACAGACTATAACCAGTAAAGACTTGATGTCCCGCAAGATCATTGCCTAAGATTAAATCAACATTGGAGATAGGCAGAGAAGGACGAACTCCGACGATAACATTATCGAAACTAGATCGCAAACCAAATTGATTTTATGAAGCGGCACGTTGGTGAAAATCATCTCAATCCCTCTTACTAAAACCCTACTGCCTGTAGCAGTGTTCTGGGACAAGGGCAACACACCCTCCAAAATAAAAGACTGTGCGGACCCGGCGTCACACAGAATCTGCACTGGAACGGACTTCTCCCCAGGAATAGACACAGAGCCGATGCTGATAAAAGGCTCATAACATGCAGACTCGCGTTCAGTAGAGCCAAGAACACTCAAGGAATTAAGAGTAGTGGCACAACTAGACGAAGTCAAAACGGGCTTTGAAGACTTTTTCTTTAAAACAGGACAGTCCGCAATCATGTGGCCAGGCTTTTTACAATAAAAACAAGACAGTTCGGGACTTTTGCTTCGTGGATCTTTTTTACTAAACTGCTCCTGCGGTTTGTTAGAAGCAGAGGTTGTAACCGCAGACTTGCCTCTACTTTCTTTAAAGCTTATCTTGAGAGTCAAGGTGAACTCATCGGCCAGAATCGCAGCTTCACTAATGTTCGCTGGTTTCTGTTCATTGATATACGTCGCGACAGCAGCAGGCAGACAGTTTTTAAACTCTTCTAAAAGCATTAAATCCTGAAGCTGTTCTACGCTATTGACATTCTCTGCGGCGCACCAGCGATCAAACAAGCGTTCCCTCTCCCTGGCAAATTCCATGTTGGTTTGTTGTTCACTTTTACGGAAATGACGGAAGTGCTGTCGGTACGCCTCAGGAACCACTTGATAAGTACGGAATATTGTGGCCTTTACCAATTCATAATTCAGACTGTCTTCTACAGACATATCCGAATATATCTCCTGAGCCCTCCCTGTAAGGACGCATTGTAAAAGTAACGTCCAAACATTCTGGGGCCATTTCAGCGTAATTGCGACTCTTTCAAAGTGTGGAAAATATTTTTCTACATCCTGTTCATTGAAAGGGGGTACAATTCGAATGTACTAGCTTACGTCAAAGCCATCGGTGTCTGCAAAAGGAATTTCGCCCTTTGTCTCTAAAGCCAACCTTTTCAAGGCAATTTGGGCCTCCAGCTCACGCTCTTTCGACTCAGCTATCAATTTTTCTCGCTCAAATTCAAGCTCTTTCTCTTTAATTTCAAGCTCTTTCAATCGTACTTGTAACGACAGTTGCTGTTGAGTAGGTCCTCTCACTACCACAAAAGGAAGAACTTTTAAATCAACGAGAGAGGCTTTTAATTTTGTATATAAACTCTCTTTACTGCACTTGTCCGCCCCGGACAGCACAATGTCATACTTGGCAGCAAGCTCAAGAAGCTGCTCTTTTGTAAATTTTTCCAATAGATCCTCAGATCATTGAGAAATTGGTCAACGAGAGACATAGTAATTAAACAAAAACAAGTCGATAATTTTAAAACGAAACCAAATCCGAAAATGCCGCAAAATAGTATAATCACTATCACAAAGTGGCCACAAAATACCCCTTTACAAAATGACCACAGGTATGCAGGTGGGCAACTCAAACACCAACAGTTTCTACACGGCACACAACTTTTGAGCGAAAAAAAAGGCACACGGATGCTCATGTTAAGTCGGTGTTTTTTAAACTAAGCACTGGCAATAAGTGCAGTGCGGCATGAACGAAACGACACCAAGGCAGTGCAACAAACTGGGCCCCAATTTGCAATGCACCCTAACGTCTAACTTAAACAAAAACTATCTAATCTAAACTATAATCTTCAGTGGATCCCCGGGAGGCTCCTTTAAACGTTGAACTCAGAGGTGGGCAGCAGACCTGAGTCTAAGCCAACCACTGCACCCCGAAACGTACCCACACCCAGGTACCCCACCAAAAACAAGAAAGGAAAAATAATAAAATGATGAACACCAATGTCCGTCCACCGGCTAATCTAAGATAGGGTGCTCGCAACACAGACACAAAAAAAACTTCCCAGTCTGCCACATTTACCTTGGGAAAGCCGCTGAACAAAAAGGCCGAACCAGCAAAGTCCGAAGATTCTTAAAAATAAAAAATCTCGCGGACGAGCGCCCAATTTATGTTACGACCCGCACAAAACAAAGGCAAACCGCAACATAAAAGTGGGAGAGGCGACACAGGCTCTAGTTTCTCTAGGGGTTTTTAATTATTTCACGTTCAGGAACACACAAAAGAAAGTGGCGTTTTTTGGAAGTACAAAGCGGTCGGCCATGACAAAAGCTGATGTTGCCACGTCAGCGAACCCTCTCCATCTTGGCTCTGGGCAGGGCCTCTTATATAGGTCCTGGAGACATCAGGTGGTGAGGCGGCACAGGTGCACATCTGGAAACGAAAAGAAAGAATACAAATTCGCCACCAAAGGCAGTTAGAGACAAAAATAACAATTGGGGCAGAGGACCACCACTGGAGCAGAGAGACGTACCACAGGTCATGTGCATAAAGCATCAAGTTTCAAATCTTCATGTACGAACCCCTGGGGCAGAGCCCAGTAACAAATGCTTCTCTCATCAAGATGAGAAATAAAGATCATTTCATTTTATTTTACTGTCGCAATCTGGTTTCTATCAGGCTCATGAGAGCTGCTACTTCAGCCTTTAAGAGCGTACAGTATCTTACTTTCTTAAGGTGAATAAAATCTGTTCTATCTCTGATCCAGATGTGTGAGGAGATGGCTGAGAGGTTTGATTTGAGCCCAGTAAGATTAATCTCAGAGTTAATCGGCACATTACTGCCTGGTTCCTGGATAAAGACGGCCCTGTGCTTGATCACAAACACTGCTGGAAACGGATTTGAAATAACAGCTGCATTATGAAAGAGTTAAAAAAGACCACTGGCTCTAATGGAGCAGTACATCAGCATACAGGTAGAAAACAAAATTAATGCTTCATGTAAACATTTTCAAATAGTTCACGTCGTGTGGAGGTTGGCCAGGATGAATCAGATGTTGTTTAATCAAAGCGAACAGGGTGTGAACAGTCAGAAGGATCAAAGTGCCGCTTTAGCCGATAAACTTCTGATTAAGCTGATGGAAGCGAAAACTGACTCTGGCATCGCTCCAGAATGTCCCCATAAATGCTATGATTGGGTTCACAGCTGGTGACTGACAAGGGCCAAGAGACGTATGGATAATGTCAGTACCGCACCCCTTATACCGCACCGCCGGCGAACGTCCATCCTCTTGTGAGAGATGCTCCTCTGGACGGGACAGGAACTGTGGTTACTCAGCACCATTAATCCACTGACAGCGACTATCGTTTCTCAGTATTTGGACTCGCCGAGACCTCGCCAGTGGGATGCACACATGACACTATTAGCGAGACAGATGTACAGAGTTCTTTTACCCTCGAAATGGAATTCTGTTACCGCATACCACCCGCGGGACTGGATGAGACTGGGGTTTACTTGCCTGAGTGAGTCTATTCGTTAGCCTAGTGTCTGGGCGCGTGCACACAATATTAATAATATATACTTTATTGGACCGTGTGGGGTAATTTGTCCTCTGCATTTAACCCATCCTTTAGTAAGGAGCAGAAGGCAGCCACAGAGCAGCGCCTGAGGACCAACTCCAGTTCTAAAGCCCATTCCTTGGTCAGGGGTACTGGTAGGAGTGTTCCTATAATGCCTGAAAGGCAACAAGGACAATTGAGCACGATGAATTGTATTGGACTGCAAATTAGCACAAACAGAGGATGACTTTTCCCTTGCTCTAATAAAATAAATGTCCTCTTGTCATATGTAAGACTGATGGCTCAGGTAGGCGCCCAGTTTGTCCGCTGCATAGACAGCAAGGGACGATTTCCCTGTGAAATATAGTTCAGTAATGCAGTCTGGACATTTCGCCCTCTTCCTCCAAACTGATGTAGTGCAATCAGTCAGATCAGCTCACTGAGCACTGCTTGGGAATATTAAGTCAGTCAGGTTTACGCAAACAGACTTAATCAGGAAACGGAGGTTCACAAATCCAGTGATTTTACAGTTTTCGAAATACAGCTGTGTCACATTAAATGGCAAGAGTTCAATTTACTCCTATTGCCAGAGCAGCATTTTCCAAACCTCTCCTTGAGTATCTCAAGCCAGTTCCAAATATTTGACGCTCTACTTCTGGCTATTTGATGTTCTACCTTCTGCACACCTGAAAAACACTTATCACGGGCTTGGTTTGGAGCATATCAAAGACCTGGATCTGTGCCTGCAGAAATTGGTTTGGGAACAATTATTTTCAAACATTACCCTCCAGTACAGAATATTTTATTCTCCCATATTATTGCATCTGTTCTCTCCTGCATTGAGTTTAGTTTTAGAGCAGATAAGTGGACATTCAATACTTTTCGATTGGTTTTGTCCTCAAATATTACATTTTATTTATATAGCGCTTTTCCTAAAAGGACTGTCTGAGAAACGTTTGACAATGTAGCTGATGGGCAGATGTCTGGCCCAAATCCCACAAAGTAGTAAGTGATGTTTAAAAAAACTACCAGGTTGGAGAAAAAACAAAATATTTATAATGTGTCAAATAGAAATGGATCAACCTCAGCAGTGGAGAAAACAATACACAGGGGATCTCCCATATTACAGCGATTAAAGCCAGAAACTCTGGATGTTTTCAAGACCATAGGAGTGTACTGCAAAGCGAGTTCAACATAAGCCAGGGCTTCTTTGTTTGAACTGGCTCGATAAGCCCTAAACTCGCCATCAGCGACATTATTCGTTACAATGGCAGGTAAAAAATAGAGCCGCCTTCATGACATTGAAAACCATCAAATTAGGCTCAACATACCTCGTTAACACACTAATCTCGCTCTGTAGTACACACCTCTGGATCCATAATGTGCATTTTAAGTAATCCAAGTGTCAGCTACACTTTAGCATAAAGAAAATGGCAAGCTCTTAGAGGCCTGTATGGCCCATTGTCATCACTACTTTCCGTTGTTATTTGAGGAGTAAGTGAACACAGTCAACTTAACTGCAGCTCCACACTGATGTAAACACAGTAGACTCAAAGTTCAAATCTCTCCATTTACTGTGGCTTTTGAAATATTAGTCACTCATGCTTAGCTCAAGTTGAGGCCTCTCCTTAATTCGTTAATAACTATAATTATTTTTTTCTTGACATTTTTCAGTGAGAGAATTATCAGCCTCTTGCACTGGATACATTTTGCATGTGTCATGTCTCATTTGAATTTGATGAATTTGGGTCCATTTTTATTTTTTCTAAACAGGCCATTTTAAATCATTATTTACAAAACCAAGATACACAGTCGTACTACACGCAAACTCTAAAGGCCAGGTTGATTTAAAATAAGATGAATTAGCTCTAAGCAGTGGTCCTCAAAAAGAATTGTGTCTCTTGGATGTGTACATCCAGATTGCTTCTATTTTTGCATATTTCTTACACTTAAATATTTCAGATAATCACAATAATTTTAACCCTTTCAGTGCCATGGGCAACTGTAGTTGCCCAATGATGTAAGATATCAAAATCAGATGCTGTTGATGTGGCATGTGGCAACTTGTTTAAAAGAGCTCCCCTGCGTTTTCAGCAGCTCAGGATAACTACATTTTTAATTCCTTGAAAATGTATTCAGCGCTCAAAGGGTTAAGATAAGACAAAGATAACCTGAGTGAACTCAAAATGCAGTTTTTAAATGGTGATTTCATTTATTAAATGAAACAGGTCATCCAACCCTTCCTGGTTATATGTGGAAAAAAAAAGTAATTGCCTTCTTAGTTTCTAAATCAACCAATTTAAAAAAAATGTAACTGATGATTGGGTTCAGACATAGCCAGATGTGATTACTGGCAGCCCTGATCAATCAAAGTACTTAAATACATCCCGTCTGGCAATATAGGCCAAAAGTAGGCAAAAAGCAGCACATGATGCCACAATCTAAAATTAAAAAAGATCATGAACAGATGAGAGGCAAATCGTTGACATCTTCCAGTCTGGAAAAGGTTACAAAACTAATTCTTAGGCTCTAGGACTCAAGTGAATCAGGGTGAGAGCCATTATCTACAAGTGGAGAAAACTTGAAGTCATGATGAACCTACCCAAGAGTGGCTGGCTAACTAAAGTTTCTCCAAGAGAGCATTGAAGATTCATCCAGGAGATCACAAATGAACCCAGACTTAAAATCTTAAGAACTGCAGACCACACTTGCCTCAGTTAAGTTCAGTGTTCACAATTCCACAATAAGAAATTGACTGAGTAAATGTCATCCATGGGAGAGCTGCAAGGCAAAAACCACTGTTGACCAAAAACAACACCAAAGCATATCTAACATTTGCTGAAAACATCTTTCTACTCCACAGGATATCAGGGATAATATTCAGTGGACTGATGAGTCAAACATAGAACATTTTGGAAGACATGGGTCCCATTTCATCTGGCATAAAGCTAACACTGCATCCCATAATATTAATATCATACAAGCAGTCAAACGCAGTGGTGGTAGTGTTATGGTCTGGGGCTGCATTGCTGCTTTAAGACCTGGACTCCTTGCCATAATTAATTGAACCATGACTGCTGCTCTCTAACTGAAAAATCTGACGGAGAATATCTGAGCATCAGTTTGTAACCTGAAGCTGAAACGCAGTTGGGTTTTGCAGCAGGACAATGATCTGAAGCACATAAGCAAGTCCACCTCTCAGTGGCTCAGAATAAACAAACTGATGGTTTCGGAGTGGCCTTGGCACGTCTTGAATTAAATTGATAAAGGCGCTATGCCATGGACTAAAACAAGCAGTCCATGCTGGAAAACCCACCAATGTGGCTGAATTAAAGCAATTCTACAGAGAAGAGTGGGCCAAAATTCCTCCATAGCGATGTTAAAGACTCACTGCCAGTAATCACAAATGATTGATTACAGTTGTTGCTGCTAAGGGTAGCACAACTGGTTAGTAGGTTGATCAGGTGTGTTTTTTAATGTAGTGATATGGGTTTTGAATAATGTTTTGCCTTCAATAAATGGAATGATCAATTTAAAAGCCACAGTCTGTTTTTCAGGATGGGGGTAAATACTTTTTCCATTGTAAGCAACATTTAGTACATCACTTGCAAGAAGAAATAAATCTACTTCAGGATTTTGAAAACATTATATATGACTGCAAACACCCTTTAAAATTGTTTCTTGAGTTTATATCAAGTATTTTTTTCAAGCACTGAAAGAACAGGAGACCAGTGACTGACAATGTAAAAAGCAGCACTAGAAGAAACTCTAATATAAATTCCATCAAACTCCCACAGGATTCTAAGGGCTCTATCTTTCACACTGCCCTACCCGTTGCCACTACCCGCTACCCGTGAATTACGCATTCAGCAGCTTCCACTATCCCTAAACGGTATCTTGCGGCCACACTACCCGCTATACATTATGCCTACTGCTTCATTTGCGCCTAGAGCTGTGCCCGTGGGCATGTCTATGCACTTTCCTTACAATTGCTATCTTGACCACACACATTAGGGAAAGCATATAGCGGGTCCTCAAACCACCCTCTACCCATTTGGGCTTTTACAAGAGCGCGCCCAGGTGGCTTCAATGCGCGTCCACTTGGACACATGTGGACGTGCACATGCAGCTCACCTTCCGAATTAACTCGCTTATAAAAAGCCACCTTGCTTCAGCCTCAGTTGAACCCTGAGAAAATGGCAGCGATAGTACTAAATCGCCTTGATCGCCAGTTAAATAATAGAAGACGCCCAGAACGTGTGTACCGCCAGCGCACCAGCTACCTGGGCCTTTCAGGTAAGTCTATATTGTTTGTATTTTGTATAAATCATTTTTTCCGCTTTTATAATAAAATATAATTATTAGATATAATATATATTAATGATATATATTATATATAATATTCTAAAATTATAATAATACAATGCTGTTAGGGTTACTGTGGCACTATTTTTCGATGCTAGTGGGTCATTCTAACACCCACTCAGCTCAGTTGGAGGCATGACCCAATCTGCCGTAAGCTCGGCTATAACTGCAGTCACTGCCAGCATAGTCTGACATGCCAGTAGGTACATCACTGGCATCCCTGTGACACCCGAGAGACAACGCAGGGTAAAGCGGGATTTTTTGGCAACATATGGGTTCCCTAGGGTTCTGGGTGCCGTCAACTGCACGCTCGCTCTGATTCGAGCTCTGGCTCTGAACAGTGGCGCCTATGTGAATCGTAAGGGAACCCATTCCATCAACGTCCAGGTGATTTGCGATGCATGGTGTTACATCTTGAATGTATACGCAAATCATCCTGGAGGTAGCCACGACGCTTTTATAATGGAACAGTTGGTCATTCCTGCAGTCTTCCAGAGGGACCCCCCTCTGGATGAATGGCTGTTGGGTGACAATGGCTATCCATTAAAGACGTGGTGCATGGTGCCATACATTACGCCAACAAGTGTGCGTGAGTTCGCTTTCAATAGAAAACACTCACACGCACGAATTGTCATTGAGCGAACATTTGGCGTGCTCAAAATGCGGTTCCGCTGCTTGGACATGTCAGGTGGGGTCTTACAGTATGGTCCTCAGAAAGTAGCATCTTTCTTTGTGGCATGTTGTGTGCTGCACAACATTGCCCTACGCCATGGAATGATGCTGGAGTTTGAGGATAGATTATTACCGGACTATAGAAGGTGGCAAGCTGAAGTGCAGGTGCCGACTCCAAATGCTGATATAGTGCCAGCAGTAGCAGGGGCAATGAGGGACCAGCTGGCAGAGGAGCCGCGACACTGCTAGTCATGTCATCTGCAGCCTGCCTGGTTAGTAATTTGTGCGATCAGTAGGCTACTAATAATGTAATAATACATGTAATTCATATCGCGTTTTATTGAATACTCAAAGTCGCTTTATAAAGAAAAAAGTATAAATGGTTGCAGTCAATGGCATTTATTTGGCTGTGGGTATTTTCTAAAATGGGATTTTGATCCTCCCCTGTATGGATTTGACCTCACGCACGAGCAATTTAACTTCGGAGAAACGTGCGACCTTCCTCTCTCCATCATGGGTTTCGGTTTGAGGATTTGGGTTAGCGCAGCCTGCTCTTAAAGGCAATTGCACCTGGCACACTGATTGGTTTAACTGGCGTAACGCCCAAACCACGCCTATGCATAATATAACGGGTAGCGCAGGTGTTTTAGGGATATAGGCAGGTGTGCAATATAGCAACTTTTGCGGGGGAACGCCTCTTACGCAATGCTAAATCCCCAAATAACGGGTTAGGGACTCTGGCGTAAGATAGGGCCCTAAATGTCAGTTTCCTTTTGAGATGTTTCTCCAGCTCTAAGACTAGTTTACAGGCACACAAAGAGGTGAACTGTTACCCAACAAGCTAGAACTGAATTTACAATAAAACTTATATAAATATAGAGCTGGATATAGGTACAACCCCAGTTCCAAAATAGTTGGGACAAAGTGTAAATTGTGAATAAAATCAAAATTCAATGACTTTCAGATCACATGAGCCAATATGTTATTTACAATAGAACAAAGATAACATTTCAAACGTTAAAACAGAGGCATTTTACATTTTCATCCACAAAATGAGCTTATTTCAACAGGTCTCAAAAAAAGTTGGGACACAGGCATAAAAGGGCTGAAAAAAGCAATTAATATATAAGAGAATCAGCTGAAAAAACATTCAGCAAATAATTAAGTTAACTGGCATCAGGTTTGTAATATGATTGGCTATAAAAGGGATGTCTTAGAGAGGCTGAGTCTCTCAGAAGTAAAGATGGCCAGAGGCTCTTCAACCTGTGAAGGCTTGCGTAAAAAAATTGTGGAACACTTTAAAAACAATGTTCCTCAGGTCTCATCATCGACAGTGCATAACATCATCAAAAGATTCAGAGAAACTGGAAAAATCTCTATGTATAAGGGACAAGGCCGAAAACCTTTACTGGATGCCCGTGATCTTCGGGCCCTCAGACGCCACTGTATCACCGGCATGATTCTGTCATTGAAATTACTAAATGGGCCCAAGAATACTTCAAGAAACCACTGTCAGTAAACACAGTCCGCCGTGCCATCCACAGATGCCACCTAAAACTCTATCATGCAAAAAGGAAGCCATTGTTGGGCATGATCCGGAAGCGCCGCCGTGTTCTGTAGGCCAAGGCTCATTTAAAATGGACTGTAGCAAAGTGGCAAAGTGTCCTGTGGTCAGAAGAGTCCAAATTTGACATTCTTGTTGGAAACCATGGGCGTCGTGTCCTCCGGGCTAAAGAGGAGAAAGACCACCCCTCCTGTTATCAGTGTTCAGTTCAAAAGCCACCATCTCTGATGGTATGGGGATGCATTAGTGCATATGGTGTGGGACACTTGCATGTTTTAAAAAGCACCATGAATGCTGAAAGGTATATAAAGGTTTTAGAGCAACATATGCTCCCCTCCAGATGACATCTATTCCAGGGAAGGCCTTGTGTATTTCAGCAGGACAATGCAAAACCACATACTGCAGCTATTACAACAGCATGGCTTCATAGTAGAAGAGTACGTGCGCTGAACTGGGCTGCCCGCAGTCCTGATCTTTCATCGATTCATTTGAAATCGAACATTTGGCGCATAATTAAACAAAAAGTCTGTCAAAGGAGACCCAAAACTCTCCAGCAGCTGGAAGCCTTTATTAAACAAGAGTAGGATCAAATTCCAATGGCTAAACTCAAAAACTTGTCTCCTCAATGCCCAGACGCCTCCACTCTGTGTTAAAAAGAGGAGGGGATGCTACACTACGGTAAACAGGCCCCTGTCCCAACTTTTTTGAGACTTGTAGCAGCCGTCAAATTTGAAATGAGCTCATTTCTCAGTTTCAACATTTGCTATGTTATCTCTGTTCTATTGTGAATAAAATACTGCCTGGTGTGATTTGAAAGTCATTGCATTTTGATTTTATTCACAATTTACACTTTTTCCCAACTATTTCGGAATTGGGGTTGTAGATGGCGTCAAAGGTATGTCCGATACATCAGATACACAACTTTTGTTTTTCCTCCTGAACTCTCAGAAATGCTGCATATGGTTGGCAATAGTAACCTGTGGGGTGATTAATTTTTGGAAGAGTCATTCACTTGGTTTGTTTAGGCTTAAAAGATAGTGAGATGGAATTTTTGAGATTAAGAGCTAGCTGTTAAGCATTTGCTGAGTTGAAAAAAATCTGGAGTATATTCAGTAACAGATGGCAATAGAATCAGGGGAGATGAGCGGTATCTAGAAATGTCAGATAGTGTCAGAAAGTTCTCTGAAGCGCACCCTGGAAGAAAAGCAGGAGTTATTTTCCCTTTAAATTTTATCACTCTAGCAGACATAATGCAAGATGACTGAGGGATAGTTTGATTCCCCATAAAGACATGACAGCACAAATAAAGTCTGGTAAAGCAAAAAATGAGAGGGCACAAAGAGGTCATGGGTCAAAAAAAAAGGCAAGAGCACTGTATGAGTATCAGAAAATGATAACATAAACAGTAACAGGATTTGATTGCACAGCCATAAAAGAGGCCCCTCACACAAAAATAATCCAGCCCAACCCTGATGATCAACAGTCATCATTACACAGTCATTTCCAGGTCAGTTTGATCCAATCATACCAAAATAAGCCCTTGTGTACCATACAGGACCACATATTAACCTCTGGGGAACCAACCCTGATTTAGAACTCAGGGGTTCAAAGTGGGCCAGTCAACTGATTTAAATCAAGAACAAAACCTCCAATATAATAATAATAATAATAATAATAATAATAATAATAAATAATAATAAACAAAGCATGTGAAAGAGAGTGCCTGAAGCTTCATAAATTTACATAAACAATAGCCTTATGACATCACCCACCTCCTACCTTACATGTGAACATATTAAATCTCAGCTCCTAAACTGTTGGTTTTTGCTTGCTCACTAATTGGTCAATACATCGAACACCCAACTTCTGATTGGTTTCTTAATTAAGGGAAACAATGGAAGTCTTCAGGCAAAATGCATCCCCCTTCTCCAAAAAGACCACTGAGTTTTTATATCCCTGCAGAATGGACTGCATGTGTACAGTCTGACTGTTTCACTATGGAATTGTGGCTTCTCTAGTGGTTTGGGAGAGAGGAGGTGGTGGGCGTTAACAGAAGATGCTAAACACGTATGTCATACATATTTCTGAATATATACAAATAATTTATTTATTTATTTATTTATTTTTTATGTCTTTCGAGCCCTTTGTATTTATTAATGACAGCCATTGGTCCACAATTATTTACAAAATAGTAAGTGGTCCTTGAGTGAAAGCCACAGTCTGGAAATCATCAAAGATACACAGGTATGGCATACAAATTTTTAATTACTAAATAAAGTGTATTGTTTCTCTTTGACATTTACAAACATTTTTTAAGCTTAATTGCAATTTGAAATCAATTATACTTCAGTATTTGACTCATCAGTTGAGACGCATAGTTTAATTCTTTTTTTAATCTATTTTTAATTTTTTTTAGAAATTTGGCATCTCCAATCTCGACCGAATCTGGAATGCCTAATCTAAGAACTATGTACAAGTCTTGCTCGTATGCAACCCCTTGTTGCCAGCTCAGGAGAGAGAGACAGTTCGCGGCTCTCCTCTAAAGCACGCGCCTGTCAGCCCCTGCATCTTTACGCTCACTGGTCGAAAATATCGCAAATTCAGAACGAGAGCGGAGGATACCCGAATATGAGCAAGCTTAGAATCTCACTGACGAGCGCCCGACTGGCCAACAGGAGGCGCTTGAGCAACGAACAAGGCAACCATTTTTAATATCCCTTCCCGGCAGTCCCTTCCCAATTTGCATCCCTACAGCGCTTTAGCCAATCGTGCGCTGTTCTGAAAAGCTGCCGACCACTTCCGGTTGGTACGACCGGGGATCGAACCTGCACCGCGGTAACACAACTGCTCCGCGAATGCGGCACCTTAACCGAGTGAGCTAACCCGGCAGCTTTGTTTAATTCATATATTAAGCTGGTTGATTGTCCAAGTTCATCTCCACTGATGGCAAAAATGGGCCTGCTCCAAAAAGTGGTTTGTGGTGCAGGGCAGGGGGTCTTGTTTTGGGTACTGGGTAGGACCAGGGGTGGGGTCTTGGTCAGGGTAGAGCCGTGTTTCTGAGAGATACTGAGGGTCCCAGCCCTGTGAGGGTGGGTAGGAGGTACAGTCACAGATTTTGAGGGCCCTGAAAGTGGATAAGATCCAAAGTAAAGCAGCCCCCCCTCTCGCGGGCAGAGGGGGGCAGAGAGAGAGGTGACGGTGGTCTTGTGTGCTTCCGTCCTCCCTGCCTCCTGTCTGCAAGAGTCCAAAGTGGTGCTGGGGCTGGAGGAGGGGTGTGACAAGTTTAATGGGGCAAGGTGCCATGAGGGACAATATGATAGGTACTATGTGGGACAGTCTGATGGGTCATGGTATCATATAAAAAAGTTTGATGGATAATGGCATCAATTAGGTCAATTTGATGGGTTACAGCACTATATGGGACAGTTTGATGGATTATCTACCATGAGGGACACTTTGATGGGTTGCAGTACCATGCAGGATAGTTCGATGAGTTATGTTATCATATGGGCAGTATGATGGGTTGCTGTACCATGTGGGACAGTTTAATGGGTTATGGTACCAAAGGGTATAGCTTTATTGGTAACCGTACCATATAGGACAGTATGATGGATTATGGTACTATGTGGGACAATTTGATGGATGATGGGACCATGTTGGAAATTTTTGGACTGAGAACAGAGGACAACAGTTTGAGGAGTTGAAGTACCTTGTGGGACAGGTTCCTGATGCATGGTTTGATGTGGGAGAGTTTGTTGATGAGAAGCAGAGGGGAACACAGTTTTGAGAGGTAAAGAATTTATTGGGAAAGTTTGTGGATGAGAAGTGGCTTTGAGGATATAGGGAACGACAGATAGGGAACAGTTAGGGGGCAAGATATTGCGCAGGGCATTTTGAGTTCAGAAGCACAAAACTGTGCTGTATGAGGCAGTAAAGTGACTTGTGGGGCAACTTTGGTTGGGACAGTATGGTGTGGGGAGGTTTGCGGATGAGAAGCAGAAGGCACAGTTTTGGAAGGTGAGGTACCATGTTAGGTTTTTTGGGGTTGTGAAGTAGAGGGTGGCACAGATGTAGTGGGAGAGGTACCTCACAGGATAGTTTGGCAGGGTACAGTATGATGTGAGACTCTTAGTGAATGCAAAGCAGGAGGATTCATATTTTTGGGACGTCAGGTATTATTTGGGACAGTTTGTGGGTGAGAAGCAGAGGATAACACAGTTTTCAAAGGCATTGTACCATTTGCAACAGTTTTTTGGAGCGAGGTAATGTGCAGAACGGTTTGAGAATGAGAAGAGAAGGAGATCAGAGTTTTGGGTGGGAAGGAACAGTTCGGGACAGGAGTGAACACAATGGAATGGGGCTCTATTTTGCGTGTTGGGACAGTGTGAGTGGTCAAAGCATATCGAGGGCTGACCGCAATAAACAGTTATGTCCAGATGTTATATATTGGACATAACTGTTTATTGCAGTCAGCCCTCGATATGGTAACGAAGTTTGGGGTGTTGAATCAGAGTTGGCCCTTTTTTAGGTTAAAGTGCGAGGGGGTCACTGATTCAGGCTAAGCGGCAGAGGGAATGGTGCATCATTTGGCAGAGATGAGCAAATAGGTGCCATTTCTGAGTGCGTTTCCAAGGGTTTGGTTTTTGGCAGGGATGCAGCACATTTATCTGCTGAAGCTAGAGGTAAAGGTGGCTCAGTTTGTGGGGGCAGGATACAGAGGGACACCGTTTTGTCCGGGTTGCACACGATCCGCTCCAATTGCTTCTTACTCTTATGAGGATGGGAAGGGCATTTGGACCCATTGGAATTGATCAATGGGGGGTGCTGGGGCTGGACAAAGGCTGCTGGACGTTTGGGTGGGAAACAGGTCTCCAGTGCGCCCCCTGTTGGGGTGATGCTACTATTGGAGTCTGTGGCCTGAAGAACTCATGTCCTTCCACAAGGAGGTGATGGGTGGAAAGATGAGGTTGGCAGCCACAGGAGAAGGGGCAGTCCTGATGAGGTCCACAGCAGGGTTGCCTGCAGCCATGCCATTATTCGATCTACTCCAGTTACGTGGCTGTGGCTGAAGCTAAGCAGGTGTGGGCTCGGCAAGTACTTGGATGGGAGACCACCTAGTAAAACTAAGTTGCTGCTGTAAGAGGTGTTGGTGGCCAGTAGGTTGCAATCTTCTCTCTGGTGGAATAATCCCCAGTGCAGTGATGGGGACACTGTACTGAAGGAGACGCCGTCTTTCAGATGAGACGTTAAACTGAGGTCCTGACTCACTGTGATCATTAAAGATCCTTTGACACTCTTTGACAAGAGTAGGGGGTTCGTCGGTGTCATGGCTAAAGTCCCAACCTGCCACCTAATCATCCCCTGATCTAATTGGTTAAGTAATTTTCCCTCTCCCCCTCGAACCTCAGGGGTCCCTTGAAAAAGAGATTTCAATCTCAACGGGACTTCCCTGGTTAAATAAATAAAAAATAAATATGGTATTGTGGGTTAGCTCAATCCTTAGTTCCCGCCTGGAGTCAATCATCTTGCCCTGAGACGTTCCTGTAGCTTCGGCTTCAAATTTGAGAGGCGTAGAGCACAAGGGGTTCGTGGTCTGCCTCATTGGACCCAGGGTGAGTGGATGTAGGGGGGGTTGCTGCCAATATGGTTGCCAACACACTGAATATCCCCTTTTAATCCCCGTACCTTGCCCCCACCATGCCCTTACCATGTCCCCCCCATCAATCATCACCTCTTCTGGTGCCTCCCTCTGACCCTTGCCTTTCAGCTGGGGTGGTACTTGCCTCGGTTCTTGAAGCGCACCTGCTAGGTGAGGTTCTGTCAGAACTTTAGCTGCGTCTTCAGACCAGGAGTTACAGTTCTGGAGCCCTGAACTTAAGGTCATCACTTTGTCCGAGTTTCCGCTGGTGCTAATGGCAGTTAGGCTGATTGGTGACAGCTGACCATGGTACCAGACTACATAGCTGCTAAATGATGTATGGTCTTTCCAAACCCTTCCAGCTGGATCTGGGCTCTTTGTTCGTGGTGCTAAATCTGCTTTGTACTCCTAACGATGAAACTGAAAATTCCTGCTTATGTTTGTTAATGTTTTATGTCCTTTGTGTTTTCACTTCTTTTGGTTGTTTGGCCTCTGATTAGCTTAAAAAGAGGTTTATAAAAGGTATTCATAGAAAAGATAATTCTGCTACTTCCCTCAAGCATGTAGAATAAGGGCACAGCCATATTCCAGCATTCTGTCAGGGCTATGGAGATGATGCCGATTAGTCAGTGCATCAGAGGGCAGAACATGTTGCAGAGTTCCTGAGACTGAGCACGCTCAAACTGGTCCTGGAACAGCCCTGTAATGTTCAGAAAAAAAAGGTCCTGCTGAGACTTTGTGCCCTTTAATGACATAATTGCTATCACGTGAATGCCTCGGTCCACCTCCATCCGACTGAGTGTTTGTGAGTCTGCAGAGGCCCGTCAGAGCAGGGGCGTGTAACAGTAAGCCCTCTCACGTTCCCCTCGTTTCCCTCCTCTGCTCTCAGCGTTGTATCAATGGCTACTCTCCGGAAGCTCAGGTGTGGGCCTGTTCACACAGACAGAGACAGATACCTGTTTGCCCCTGTCCTCATTTCACATGACATTTTAGGGTGCTTCTTCTCATCTTTGTCCAGTGTTTTGTTAATGAGCTGGCCACTGAGGGTGCGTTGGATGATTTATTTTGCTGCAGCCATTTTGGTTGTGTGTGTGTGCATTTGTGTGTGTCAGTGTGTTGTGTGCATATCTTTACAACGCAAGTTGTGAGTATTTGGACTTAATCATATTTTTAGATTTTATTCCTGGTGCTGAAGCCTCAGTTAATATGAAGTTAAAGTAGATGCTGTCATCTTTGATCTGTGGACATTACATCCATATGCTATGAAATATCCACTGAACTGTTATTATTATTTTTTAAGTGTTCTAATATTTGCTGACTGTGCTGTAGGCATATGTGTTTGTGTGTGTGTGTGTGTGTGTGTGTGTGTATACACAAGTAAGAGTATATGCACATGTATGCCTATGTGTTTGTCGCAGTCAATTGAGGCAGCTGCCCAAGGTGTTGTGGGTTCGAGTCCTCACCGGGACACAGCTGCTCCGCCTCTGAGCAAGGTGTATAAGGGCCAGCTGTGCGACTGAGGACTACTCCATCTCCATCTAAAATACTCCATCTCAAAGAGAGAGAGAGAGGAAAAGATTTAGGCTCTGGGAGGGAGAGAGAGAGAAATAGCAGGAGACGGGGATGAATGGAGGCAAAAGGATGAATGAAACAGAGAAAAGGGGTAGAGAAAGAGAGATGAAGAGAGAAAGAGGGGCTTTGGCACAGTGAGCACAAGAGGGAAAGGAAAGAAAGAGAGAAGGAGAGACGGAGGCTGAGGGATTGAGAAAGAAGGAAAGGAGGAGTGAGGCTGAAAGAGAGGCAGATAAGAAAAGTGGTGCTGGGAGAGAGAGAGAGAGAGAGAGAGAGAGACAGAGAGATCATTCCTCAGGGGTCCCTTTAGGTACTGACACAATCAGCAAAGACACAAACAAAAACAAAAATCAAGATACCCACCTTCCCCTCTGCTCTCTCCACACCTACCACAAAACAAGGCAATAATCCCCTGCTTTTTTCCCTCTTTACTCCTCTCATCTCCTCCTGCTCCTCCGTTACGCTCCTGTTTCTCTCCTCTTCCCTCCTCAGTTCACGGTCGGATGGCGGTTTTAGCGACAGCAAGAGGAGTGGTTTGAGTGAAACCTGGATCACCTCATTCTGCCAGAAAACTGGGGAGGTCAGTGTTCCTGAGCATCGCTCTTCTTCTCCTCTCTCTCACTCATGCGCTTCTCTTCCTCTCCTTTCTTTTGTGCATTCTCTCATTTCTGAAGTCTTCCTCAGTCCTCCAGCTCCACTGAAAATCCCATTTGTCTCTTTTTCTTCTCTCCGGCTCTCTTCCTTCTTTCAATCCCTCCTTTTATTAACAGCTTGGGGATTGTGGCGCGGTTGATGGTGGAGATGAGCAAATGAAACAGAGGGATGGAGAGAGAGACTACCATGTGTGTGTGTGTGTGTGTGTGTGGGGTGTGAGGTCTGAGATACTTGAAAACAACCAAAAGCCAATCCTTTTCCGAGAACAGCATTCCTATCTCTCCCTCCTCTCTCTCTCCTCTGTGTCCCAGCCTGAGTCAGTGTGTTTCATCATCACCAGCGGAGGGAGACAGAGGGAGGGAGGGTGAGAGAGGGAGGATGGAGGGTCATGGCCACAGTGATCATGTTGTTTAATTAGAAATACAGGACAAACAGCAGAGGGGGGGGAGAGATGGAGAGAGATAGAGATAGTTATAGAGTGGCAGGATTGTAAGATGAGAGAATGAGAAAATGTAGGTAGAATATGGATCAAAGGGGGGAAATGTGGGTACAAAAGGGCACAAAGAACTAGAGGTGCTCAGTCAGTGAGAAATGGAACAAGGGAGCAATTATAGGATAGCAACAGATGAGAAATAAGGAAAATAAGAGAAACCGAGAGAGCAAGGGCGTAGGTTTAATGTGAGAATTGGTAGGGACATGTAAACACTGTGCATCTAAGCCAAGGAGGGTCCTAGATGAGGCGGAAGGTCTCAGCGTGTTTGCCTAAACTGCTAGGGAAAATAAAGTCTTAATGGTCTCCATTATAATAATGGGGTCTGGCTACAGCATCAGCACTAGGCTACTGCCTTAGGTCAAATGTGATGACGTCTTTCAAATTCTGCTTTTAACTGGCCTGAAACGTGTCTAGCGGATGCTGCAGTCCTAATATCGTAGCAGTTGCAATTCATCTGGCTCCATATTAAATTGAGGATATAAAATTTAGTTGTAACCATTCGCGGTTACCATTAAATTTTGTGTTTGCATAAATATAATCTGATTCCAATTAATTCATTTGGAGCTTCACTGTGCATCGGACTCGTAACTGGTCTATACCCTAAATTCGCCGGACCAGAAACATCAGTACCGCCCAATTTGGTGGACAAACTCAGAGGCTGGCAGTCTGATTAAGCACGGTAATTTGACATACAAAATAGCTATACCGGGCCCAAAGCGAGTAACTCCAAAGTGTGACGGACACCCATGCAGGGACTTTGTGTTGTATAAGATTTCTGGGCATGGACTGAGAACCGCTCAGTTTACCGGAATCTCCTCAAAGCCAATCAATATAACACCAATCGCAGCGTGGAACCTCCATCTTATAATGCAGAACAAGCATGTTGATCAGGCATCGCAATTACAGTCCTACGTTACCCAATTGGGAGCCAGGACTCCGGGCTGGAAGAATATAAGTTAGAGTCAGAAACACACAATGGAATGCAATTACCAGTTTATTTTGCCAGGCAGGCACAAGCTTAAATCATAAGACCCAATCACATCATTATGGAAAATGTAAAGAAGAAGTCAAACTCATACCTGGCGCAGCTCACAATTACACATAAACACAGAGTGTACAATGTGGGAAGGATGAAAACAAGTTTCCATAGCTATATCACGTCTGCACACGGCTGCAGCAGCACGTGTGGGAAATCGCCTAAGATCTTCTATGACTAGATTAAAACTACCCATGGCATGGAGATGCGCGTGGGGGAAGTTGAATGCAATCTTCCGTCTTGATAACGGCTACACACATACAGATGCATGTATGGGAAGTCGTCTACAATCTTCCATAACTATAGACTATTGGCTACACACGGCATGGAGATGCACGTGTGGGAAGTCGGCTGCGATCTTCCCCGAATCCTTTGTTTTCCTATCTTTTATGCCCAAACTCTGGAAGCGCTTCCTATAGTGGGGTCATAGGTCACTTGGGTAATTCCAACCAGGAAGGCGCCCCCTCCCAGGAGGAATTTTGGGTGGAGACATTACCCCAAGGAGAAGTAGAAGTATATTTCTTTTCTTACTAATCGAATGAGGGTTTAGTACAATTTCAATCCCTTCAAAATAGGTCCCATGCAATTTCGGGAATTTAGTGGAGTAAAAAGATACCAAACACGATATGCTTGCACTACAGTTTGCCATGAAACGTCCGTTAGAGTCCATAATTACAAAGATAACTGGTATAAATGTTAACAATCAGCTTATGTTGTATAACAAAAATACATATTAGATTTGTAACATTGCGGGAGGTAATGTGATGTATTTTGCTGGTGAAATCTCTGAAAAGTCCAGTTTATGGCATGGCAGCATTGTCTCTGCCAAAGTGGTCTCAGCCGTTTTTGGGTGGTTTGCAAGACATTCGACGTCAACCTTTACCCCAGAGCTTGTCCATTAACTCCGAGGCCGGTGGCCGCTCCAGCTGTGGCAAATTAAGTTGGCGCCATCCAGACCCTAGTTGAGTCTGCTCCCATGACCCCGGAGGGTCTCTGCTACGTGCTGGGGCCCTTAAGACAATAAGGGTCTGTTTGCCAGAGTCCTGCGTACATGACAAAGTGAAAAAAGTTTTCCTTGCCTTTCCAGCGCGGCTTACAGACACGTATGTGATGCGAGCGCGCGAGCTGGAAAATTTTTGTAAATCTGAGTGCAGATACTACCTTTACTGTATTCAGAGATTATCCGAATGAGTGTTTCCCCATTTTTTTAATTAGGCTACGCAAGGTGCCTCCAAAATTTTCATACAAAGATGCCACATACATAAACTTGCCACAACCTTAACTGACAGCTGCAAACCATCTCAGCGCACTTATGAAACCCGCTCAGATCTAGTAACCTGGACATTGATACCAAGTGAGTGGATATATAACTACGTTAGCAAGCTAGCTCGCAATCCTCTCTATTAAGAATCTTAATATGCAGTAACACAATTTCAGCCGCGATAAACACCTCAAAATGGACCACGGACTATGAATTGGACAAGCCGCAAACCGAGCATTAATCAGACTGGATCATGTTAGATTTACGATTACATGTTTCTTTCATTTCCCCCACTGAGCCAAAGTTCGTCGGGACATTTTGACTTTCAAAGGTTATGTTTGCTGAACATCATGAGACTAACTTTAATGCTTTCCCTATAATTCCACAGAACAAGTTATAATTATGACCTCACCTGAAGCCCTGATACACCTGTATCCTCAACAGCTTGCTCTGTTTCTCTAGCTTGCTGCTGTGGTTCCTGCATATAAAATAATTAATTAATAATGGCACTTTCGCAGGATTTCTCCACTGAAATTCACCTCTTAATTTGACATATCCACCTGGCTTATATTTAGCTACTACTGCTAGCAACCCAATTACTAACTAACATGTGACAGAAACCAGGTTAAGTTCGTTAGTTGAAACTAGCGAACATGTTTAATTAACATTCGTTGACATTGTTTTCCAGTAAAAACTAATTTATCTAGCAAGTTTTGACTTTAAGTAACTATCTGTTTCTGACTAGTTAGATCACTTATTCTACCAACATTACACTTGGCATTCAGTTTGGCGAAATATTAGCAGCGTGACTTAACATGGAGCGACTTTCATTCCCTCACGCTCTCAGACAATGAAATTTCCACAAAAGTGATACGTACCTAAGGTAATATCAATATATGTCATGAGTTGGGCCATGGGAAAAGTGCTATAGTTACGCAATTAAGAAAAATCTGAAACTAATGCCAAATTATGGTTCTCTTCTACGGGTAAGCCATTGCAAACAAATGTAATCAAAGCTGGCGATCCAGTTGCGCGTCTCAAGTCTCGCTTTGGAAAAAAATGAATATTCATGACCTGAATAGCGTGGTCAGTTTACTCTTGACTTTTAGCCTTGGGATGGCCCCGCCCTTTCAACAAATCAAATGCTAGAATGCATAAATAGGTTGTCTTGGAGACATAGCCTCCATAATTTGGTCTTATATGGCTTATCTGGAAAGATGATAAGAACGAGTTCACTGAAATATTGGTAGGGACAATCTGGCTTCCCAAAATATTGGTAGGGATATGTCCCGACCTTCCATGTACAAACCTACGCCCTTGCGAGAGAGTGAGTTTGTGAAAAAGAGAGTGAGAAAGAGTGTTTCCAGGTCACTATGCAGACCATTGAGTGTATGTGTGTGTGTGTGTGTGTGTGTGTAAATGATTGTAGCATCCATCCACCTAGACCAGAATATGGAGGTTCCTACTGCATTAAAATCAGCACAATTATTCTGATCAGAGCAATGATTGCTTTTCTGAATAAAAAATTATGAGCATAGATCCACATCATCTTTCTACATCAAAATCCTGCACATATTTCCACAGAAAAATCATAAGCATAGCTCCACATCAAAATTGTAGCATCTTTCCACATCAAAATGGTCAGTTCCACTTCAAAATCATGAACCTCACTGCAAATCAAATCATGAACGGCCCAAAATGACCAAAACCATGGGCGTTCTACAAAGCCAAAATAACTGTTGTCCAAATCAAAATCACGAGCCTCGTTCTGTGTGAAAATTATGATTCGAGTCTGCAAATTTCCTGTTAAGAATTATGATCCCCATCAAAGTCATGAGTTTTCTTCCAAATAAGAATTATGAGTTTGTTTTCAGATGGAACAGCGGCTAGTACACTAAAACATTACTTCAAACAGGCTTCAAAAAACACTTGTGTCCTTTTTGATAAAGGACAGGAATACAAACAGTAATTATCTGGTCTCTCAGAACTCTGAGCCCCATTTTCCATATCTCCTTCCTGTGATGCTGTTTCGAATGACATCTCGATGTTGCCCTGAAATATACAAGCCTGTTTTTTTTTTTTTTGCAGTGTTTAAATGTGTGTAATTGTGACTTTGATTTGACCTGATTTGCGGCTTGGCACAGGTTACATGATTTTAATGAAACCCAGTCACCTCTTATATATCAGAAATACAGGTGATGTATATCTGCTAGGAATGACAACAAAGTTCACTGGGACTGACTGTCCAGCAAGGAAATACCGTTCATAATCTCCCCAGTTCTGACACAGCCAAACTGTTCTTCTCAATGACTTTGGGTCACCGAAAATAAACACATTACTTTGCGTAATTAATTTCTGCAAAGCCGCATGTCAATGAAGGGTTTAGCAATATGCTTTGAGTTTGAGTTTGAGAGAGAGAGTGTCTCGGTGGATCTTCAATGCAGACGGTGCTCCTCCAAAGGTTATTTAAATGCCTGTTTCATGAGTTACAGCCAATTGCATTTCGGCATGAGAAAAAACATTAAAATTCATTTCAGGCTCTGGTCATAATTTTCAGACAGTGTCCTGGGCACGTACTGTCTGAAATAACTGCTCGCCATTTTCAGTAGGATTTTTTGAGGATGCGAACATCGTGTCCCTAATGTAGAATTACCTGAACTTGTGAGAATTAACAAAATTTGGAGAGATGTCTCAAACAGCAATTTTGTGGGCAAATTCTTCTCTGATATTATGGTTCAGCCACATTCTCAGATCCAAATCAAAAGAGCCACGTCCATGACACAGCACTGGGCAATTTTTAAAGCTACACGACTCACTGTATCTGCACTCATGTCACGGAAAGGGGTAGGGTTGGAGAGCTGTGTATATGTCAAAGTGCAGGACAGTTTTGAGAGCTATGTGTACGTGTCACAGCGAAGAGCAGTTTTTAGAGCTTTCTGCAGGTGTCACAGTGCAGGACATTTTGAGAGCTTTGCGTACGTGTCACAGACTGACCAGGGTTTGAGAGTGATGTGCAGGTGTTGTAATGAGCATGATAATGAGTATTTGCATGTGACTGAATGAAACAAGTTCCCTGAAATCAATGTGAGGATCTCTATTTGTATGCAACCTGATAAGGATCTGGCGTTGCGAAGATTATGTGGAAGGGGGAGAGGAGAATGGTGTACAACTTGCAGGGTGTTGCACATGGTTATCAAGTGCCTTAATAAAGCTACTGTCAGGTCATCTCAAGTCTGAGTCAGTCTCCTTTATGTATATAAAACGGTTTATCTACCCTGCATCTTCATCTTTCATCACTCTGACGATCCAACTCGGCGGAGCAGGAGCGAGCCCCTCCTGGCTTTTGAATCCGGACGCACCCCCCCAGCCTCAGATCATCACAGTGTCACAGTTGGGAGTGGCGAGGGAGAACGGCCCAGTCAATTGGTCTAAGTCACGTTCAAGAATGACTCACTCAACACCCAGAGCCAATATATGCAGATTCATATCTCTATCAAATGGGAAACCAGCTGTCTCCTCCCAGCCAAAATCTGGTGCTAATGCCACTTTAATTCCATAGCGCAGATGTTTGTTTTCACCTGTAAGGAATCAGGAATGCACAATCTGCTTTAAGCCAGTGTTATCATCTCCAGGATCACACTGAGATGTATACACAGATTTCTCTGGCTTCAGTGCCTTTTATCGGCAGTTGTTTGTGTTCTGTAAGAGAGGAGCTTGTCGCCGGAAACATAAATGAGTGCTTTGTTCTCAACAGGATTACCCAGCATGCATTTGCTATTCTGATACCTTAATTGTTGAGTCGTGGAATTTGATAAAGTTAAAAACAAAAATAGAAGGGCCCGTGCAGATTTCCCCACGCCCTCCAGCCAATTACAAACAGAGTCATTGGTTCCCCTCCAACCGTAGGCTTAATGAACATTTCTTCAGATTAATTAACAAAGTTGAACCACAGTGTGTCAACAAGACTAAATATCAGAGCTGCAAAAACATTTGCCAGAAACATGAAGGTAGAGTCATAATTTATGTGACAGCTTTTGGCGGAGTGTGTTTCCCAGTTCAGAGAAACGTCCTTAGCGATAAATGTTAAAATTACGATACACAGGATTTATTAATCGGGGGTGGGAGGAAATCAAATTGCTGGGGAGAAAACGTAAAGCACATGGAAATGAGCAGTAAGAATTTAAGGGGGACTCTAATGACCCCTAACTTTTGAGTAATTACCCTCATCACACACATTTTCAGAAACAAGATGCAATCTGCTCCACTTACAGACATGGCTGACTGATTTAAGCTGAGTGAATGGGACAGAGGAGAGACGAGCTGTCTGCCTATTAAATAAAGAGAGAGGCAGAGGTTAGCTAATGACTTGCAAAGCTTTGTAAGACCTTCCCTTTAGTGACTATTCACTTGGTGACTTTTTTGGAGGTGTCCTTTCCCAAAGTGATTCTCTGAGAGATGAAATTTCCCCACATGACTTCTTCCAGAGTGACTTTTCCTCAGGTGAATTTTTCATGGGTGATTACTTTTCTCTGACAAATTCCTGGGAGACTTTTGCTGGGCACTTTTTCCTGATACTGAATTTTCTCTGAGTGACTTTTCCCCCTGGGTCTGCCTGTCGTTTCCCAAGGCTGAAGAGGTTCTCTTTACCATATCATTTTTTGAAGTGCCAGAATCTAGCTAGAAATTCAGCGATCTCCAATGACCCTTGAACCCTGAGATAAGCCAATCAAAATCACCATGCAGCTAAATACAGTGTTCCCTTGTTTCTCTTCTCCAGAACACTGAAATGCTTATGCTCCAGACTGCGGAGGCAGCGTACAATCCAATAGGTAGGATTATTGACAGCACTATGGTAATATTTGGGGACTGAACCCTAGAAGAAGAGAGCACAGTTCAGCACAGATGTAATAGGTGAAGCTGGGCTGCCAATCGCTGGGCAGTAGCTTCTGGGATACAGCCAGGTGCCAAACTGTCCCACGGGAGGATGGAGTAGCTTGAAGGGAACATGGTTCCAATCCTGACAACTTTAGAACGATTGGGAGCTTGTTCCTAATAAATTGGACAGAAGAACACACTTGGAAGGGTTAACAAGATCACAGCTCCAATCCTGGATCCTGAGTAAGTTTGGAAGCTTGTTTTAGTTAATTGAGTGCAGAGGAAGGCTTCTGCAAATTGTTGTCATGATAGATTACATTACACTTGATAAAGATAAAGATTTTCTACTAGGATAACTGACTGGTTTGTAACTTGTAACTCAAAGCAGGGGGTTTAAATACATGTCACAGAACCATTAGGAAATAACCACGAAACGAGACACAGCCAGGGAGGGGAAAACATGCAAGATGTAAACCAATCAAAAGAGACATACTTCTGATAGACACACAGTTGCTGAATAGGAAGGGAAACAAAAGGGATTCACATAAGGGTTGTGACAGAAACTATGTGAGCAGCATCATCTCTCCTCGCAGTATCTGTGAAGACCAGGAGGAACATTCCCATTTATTTTTAATGTTGCATTTCGAGCAAATGCTTATTATACTCAAGCCAACATGCTCTGATTGGGGCAGGACTTTTGGTTCAAGTATAAGAGCATATTGCACTAATACAGCTGCTTTCATTAGAGCTGAAACACTATTAGGATTAAATTTTAATGATGCTCATCACAACCATATAATACTGCATTTCAAAAATTACTGTGAATTTATTTTTTACATAATTAACTTACTGAAGTCAGCTGCTGTCTCTGAATGATAATGAACACTATGGGGGAGGCATTTGCTCTGAAATGTATCCTTTCATTTGGATAGCAAGGATTCTTCAACTAGTAAGAGGACTGGGTGTCCTAGTTTGTTGAGAGGACATGTCTGAACACAGGAAGTAGGGTCTTGACACAGGAAGCAGTGTCTGAACGCAAAAGGTAGGGCCTCAACACAAAGGCTTGTATGAGCAAAGGATTTTGGGGCTGAAAACAGGAAATGGGGGCTGAACATGAGACTAATGCAGCACTTGAGACACGCTGGGAACTGCTGGGAAGTTCTGATTTCCGATCAATAAACGTCTGAGAGCTCTATCTCGGAAAAGCAATAAAAAGGACGTATGTTTGACCTGCCTACTAACCTGACATTACATATTAATGTTATCTACTCGCCAAACACAAGCAAACATAGCGCACCGTGTTTATATGTCAATGTAAAAGAACTGTTAACAGCAATTATGGATCAAGAGTGCATCTACTTTAGCAATGTAGTCACTATTACACTTCACAGGTACAGTTAATACAAGTTGGCTTAATTCTGTATCATTAACAAAATGTTAAAAAAAAATAAATAAATAAAAGAAATCACCCACAGTTTTGTCTGCCATATGCTTTAATGTCACATACAGTCTCTCAGCAAAGTGGGGGTTCAGAGATCAGATCAACTCCCCCCAGTGAGAATCCCAGCAGGGAGGGGCAGCTGAGGGCACTTTTCCTGAATCCTGTGAGGGATGTGTCTACACCTAAATCAGTGGTAGAGTAATTTGTGGTTTTAATATCTGATAGCTATAATGGACAGTGTCTTTGACTGAGTGTGTGTGTGTGTGTGTGTGTGTTTTTGTATATTTAACCTGTGCCTCTGGTCTCTCTGGTTAGTTTACACTCTTAAATTTCCTCATATCGACAGCCATGTTGTGCCGCAAGTGATGATCACAGGTGACCGGGTGCAACGGCGGTCAGGTTATTTATTTCGCAGCAAAATGGAAGCTGATGTTGATCTATGACTCACCTAAAGCAGACATGACAATGGCTGTTACACTCCCTTTCTCTCTCTCTCTCTATCTCTCTCTCTCTCTCTCCCTCTCTCACTCATCAGTATCCTCATCTTTCTATTTCAAACTCAACACATTGTAACACAGAACTAATAAGACAAAAGTGCTGCCACCATCCTAACAGTCTTGTGCGTATAAGCGCTGTGATAATGGGATAATGAGTTTAATAAGGAGCAGCGTGTAGAATCCTAATGACTCCAAGGCTGTCGACTCATTTAGTGAAAGTGAGAGGAACACAGATGAGGTCAGTGAAGAGGAAGAATCCCAGTGTTTTAGGTAAAAGAGCTCTAGGTAATCATTTTGTGTGGAAATTAAGAATTAAGTGGGTTTTGGTGAAAGGGCAGATTTCACTACTACAAGGAAAAAAATAGAATTAAGTTATTTTTGAGTGGCTATTTGTGTGAAAGCATAGAAAGCTTCTCACAACAAATTCAACATCAGTAAATTGACTAGACTGACAAATACAATGTAGATATAAAGCAACTTCAATGCTTTAGTTACCTCACACTGAAGAAAGCGTACTTCCATTCCGCTTATGTAATCAAGCTGACCAGCACCATGACCGCAAACACGCAACTCAAAGGCAAATAATTACAGTGAATTTAAACTGAAAAGAGAGACAGAAAGAGCCCTCACTGGTGGAGATATAATTGGAGATGTGTGTGTGTGTGTGGGGGGGGTGACTCAGAGCACAGGCAGGAGTAGAAACACAGTCCTGAGAGGGGAATTAATGGGGCCTAATGACAGAATCAGACAAGTGATAATTTGATTAACTGGTATTGTTAAGAAGAGGTCAGGGGAACACCAGATGCAGGATCCAGAAGTGTTTATTGAACACCAAACACTAAAGGAGAAAATAGGCGCACAGGCCAGAAACAAAACATTGTGCACATGCACTGAACAAATGGGAAAAACTAAGGTACACTGCCAAAGGCTGGGCGAAACAGAAATACACACTCCAAGAGTGGATAAACTAGAAAAAAAACTGGACCTAACTAGACTGACGGACACACTGGGAGACTTAGACAAAGGGCAGACAAGACGTGGGCGCAGCAAAACACAAGGCTCGGGAATCATACAAAGGAAATACTCGGGAAGGCACAGGAGCGGAGATTTCACAATGCAGAGCAAAGCCAATACAAAGTTCCGTCTGATGTCGCTTCTCACTTTGCCACAGATATAGCCACGTGAGGAGGCGGGGACTCGGAATGCAATCTCGAATGGAACAGAAACACATGGGATTAATAAAACAATTACACGAGAACCGGGTTAACAATAATGACTCGAGACAAGACTCTAAGACAATCAAGCTAGACAGTTTAGATTGAGGTAATCTAAACGTGACGAGTAAAAAGCACCACGAGAGAAGCAAAGGAAAGCACAGCTTTAAACGTAGATAATCAGGGAAAGCTTAGGCAGGAATTACAAAAGCTAGGAACACTCGCACTCGCTAATGAGTTAATAAAGGTTAATACTACGTGACGAAATATTTACAATCACCCTCAAATAAGTGCTGGTTAGTACGGGTTAGTAATTAACCTATCAGAGAACGCATTCACTCAGAGTTTAGCGAGACCCAGAATCAAGCACAGGTGGAAGTAATGAATGAAATACCACAGCCGAAACCGAAAGTGGAAACGTGATTGGACAATGAGACTCAGGCATGCTGAAGGCTGTCACACGACATCACTGGAGTTTGGGCAAAGAGAGAATCGAACATCAGCCGGCGGGAAATGAAAGCTGAAAAATAAAGCGAGAGTAAAGCACAAGCAAAAATAATCACAAAGACAACACACATGAGGCAGAACCATAACAGTACCCCCCAAAGAAGCACCACCTGGCGCTTAAACGGAACATCAGAAACTAAAAATACAAGAAACATCAAAAAACTAAATACAGAACCCCACAAGACTAAGAAACACCTACCAAAAATGAAATACAGAACCCTAAAGACTAAAACACAAAACACCTAACCAAACACTAAACAGCACAAGAACAAAATACGCAAAACAAACAAGAATGCTTGAGGTCTCCAGCATAAGCTGGGGCTAAGGCTTGGGGTGAGTCTGATGGAAAACTCTTATTAGATCTTTGTCCAGTATGAATCTGGCAGGAACCCAGGAACGCTCTTCGGGACCATATCCTTCCCAATCCATGAGGTACTGTAACCCCCTACCCCTCCGCCGACAGTTCAGGAGCTTGCGAACGGTGTAGGCTTCACCACCGTCAATGATGCGCGGCGGAGGTGGGGGCTCGGGATTTGGGTGGAGGGGGTGGGTGACGGAGGGCCGGACTCGGGAGACATGGAAGACTGGGTGGATGCGGCACATGGTGTGGGGAAGCTTCAGACGGATGGCGGTGGGACTGATAATCTTGTCAATGGGGAAGGGACCGAGGAATCTGGGGTCAAGCTTGCGAGACTCCACTCTGAGGGGGATGTCCTGGGCGGAAAGCCAGACCTTCTGGCCAACACGGTTGGTGGGGGCCGGCTTGCGTCGCTTGTCTGCCGAGTCCTTCATCTGCTTCCCCACCTGGACAAGAGCACGGCGGGCGGAGTGCCAGGTGTTACGGCAGCGCCTGATGAAGGCTTCGGCAGAGGCGACCCCCACCTCCACCTCCTGAAAGGGGAACAGGGGAGGCTGGTAACCCAGGCAGCACTCGAAGGGGATGAGACCAGAGGCTGCAGATGCGTGGGAGTTGTGGGCGTACTCGACCCTAGGCAGATGGGCTGACCAAGAGCTTGGGTTTTTGGCGCACACGCACTGCAGCATGGTCTCCAGGGTTTGGTTGGCCCGCTCGGTCTGGCCGTTGGACTGGGGGTGAAACCCGGAACTAAGGGAACGGGAAGGGCCTAGGAGGGACAGGAAAGCTTTCCAGAAGCGGGAAGTGAACTGGGGGCCTTGGTTGGATACAATGTCGGCAGGGATACCATGGGGACGGACAACGTGCTGGATGAGGAGTTCGGCAGTGGACTTGGCTGAGGGGAGCTTGGGGAGTGCAACGAAATGGGCAGCTTTGGAGAACTGGTCAACTATGGTGAGGATGGTGGTATTGCCTTGGGAGAGGGGTAGGCCGGTGACAAAATCAAGTGCAATGTGGGACCAGGGGCGACTGGGAATGGGGAGTGGCTGTAGGAGACCAGAGGGGGGTGTATGCGGGGTTTTGGCAGTGGCACAGACCGAGCAGGCACTCACGAAACCCTTGACGTCATCTGCTAGGTCCGGCCACCAGAAGCAACGCTGAATGAAGGCGGTGGTCCTCTTGACCCCAGGATGGCCTGAGAACTGGGACCCATGTCCCCACTGGAGCACCTCAGAATGGAGGGCCTGGGGCACAAACAGGCAGTTACCGGGACAGGCACTGGGCGCGGCCTGCCCACTCAGTGCTGCCCGGACCCTCTCCTCAATGGGGAGCTGGATAGCGCTGAGGAAACAACTCGGAGGGAGGATGGTCTCGGGTAGGGTTCTCGGAAGCGGTACTTGTCTCAAACCGCTGGGAAAGGGCATCAGCCTTGGCATTACGGGACCCAGGCCTGTAAGCCAAGGAGAAATTGAATCTCTCAAAAAATAAGGCCCACCGGGCCTGGCGGGGATTAAGCCTCTCGACCGTCTTCAGATACTTGAGGTTTTTGTGGTCCGTCCACACCAGGAATGACGTAGTGGCTCCCTCCAGCCAGTGACGCCACTCCTCCAGAGCCAACTTGACTGTCAGTAACTTTCAGTTACCGACGTCATAGTTGGCCTCAGTAGGCGTGACACGGTGCGAAAAGAAGGCGCAGGGGTGGACCTTCCCATCCTTGGTGGATCTTTGGGACAGCACCGCTCCCACGCCCACGTTGGAGGCATCCACCTCCACGATGAACTGGGACGCTGGGTCCGGGGTCATCAGGATGGGCACAGATGTGAACCGCCGCTTGAGCTGCTGGAAGGACTGGTCCGCCTGGGAATTCCAGCAGAACGGCTGCTTGATGGAAGTTAGCGCGGTCTGGGGAGCTGCCACCGTGCTGTATCCTCGGATAAAGTGGCGGTAAAAATTAGCAAACCCCAGGAATCCTTCTAGAGCCTTGCAGTCTTTGGGCTGGGGCCATTCCAGGACAGACCGGACTTTGGCAGGATCCATTCTCAGGGACCCGGGAGAGATGATGTAGCCCAGAAACGTTGTGGAGCAGGTGTTGAACTCGCACTTTTCAGCCTTCACGAAAAGGCAGTTCTCCAACAAGCGTTTCAGGACTTGGCGCACATGCCGAATGTGCTCCTCCTGAGTGCGTGAGAAGATGAGGATGTCGTCCAGGTAGACATAAACGGACCGACCGATCTTGTCATCCAGGACATTGTTCACCAGCCGCTGGAACACTGCAGGCGCATTGGTGAGGCCAAAGGGAACCACCAGGTATTCCCACTGACCGCTGGGGGTGTTAAAGGCGGTCTTCCACTCATCCCCCTCACGTATCCTCACCAGGTGGTAGGCGTTCTGCAGGTCCAGCTTAGTAAACACCTGGCCCCTTGGATGATGTTGAAGGCGGACGACATGAGCGGCAGGGGATAACGGTTCCTGACCGTTATCTTGTTCAGCCCTCTGTAGTCGATGCAGGGCCAGAGCGACCCATCCTTCTTCACCACAAAGAAGAACCCAGCTCCTGCTGGTGACGTGGAGGGCCGAATTATCCCAGCCGCGAGAGACTCCTGGAGGGACTTCTCCATGGCAACTCTCTCGGACTGAGACAGGGAGAAGACCCACCCCCAGGGCGGCACTGCTCCCGGCAGGAGGTCAATCTCGCAATCATAGGGCCGGTGAGGTGGCAGAGACACCGCACTAGACTTGCTGAATACTGCACCCAGGTCATGGTATTCAGCAGGGACTCGGGAGAGATCAGGCGCTGGCTCGGAAAAAACTTGAGACCCAGGCACAGGTGAGGCTACGTGCCGAAGGCAGCTGGCAGAACAGGAGGACTTCCACTCACGAACCTTGTGGGTGGACCAGTCCAAGACCGAGCCATGCTCGCGGAGCCAGGGGTGTCCCAGAACCACCGGGGATCTGGGAGACCGGATGATCAGGAAGGAGATGGTCTCACGGTGGTTGCCTGAGACCAGAAGCTGGACTGGAGCTGTTTGATGTTGAACCTGAGCCAGTCTTTGGCCCCCGAGGCCAAAGACGGTCAGAGGTCATGCCAGTGGGGAGAGTGGAACACCCCAGGAGGCAGCGGCTTCGGCGTCCAGAAAGTTCCCCTCCGCTCCTGAATCCACCAAGGCGGAGGTACGGCGGCTCTGGTTGCCCCAGGAGATGGTCACCGGAATGCAGGTGCGGCAGCTGGAGGAGGCTTCAGTGTGGGAGACGCCCACTAATGCTTCTCCGGTCACTAGTGGGCATTGGTCTTTCTCTGGGCAGTTGGCAACAAGATGCCCCTGCTGACCACAGTAGAGGCAGGCCCTGGATCGCATGCGGTGATCCCTCTCCTCCTTAGTGAGGCGGCTGCGCCCCACCTGCATAGGCTCTGGCTCGGATTGGTGGACTCGGTGGATGAACAGCTGGGAACTGGTGACGGAGGCTGGATGACAGGAGCGTTGGAGGGGTTTTCAGGGATCTGGCCGACGTCGCCTCAAGCGAGTGGCAGTCTCCTCCAGGCGATGGTTGGAGGGAGCTGGCCGACGTTGCACCAAGTGAGTGGCAGTCTGCTCCAGGCAGTTGTCAATCTGGATGGCAAGATCCGCCACAGCCTCGGGAGTCTTGGGTAGGTCGTGGAACAGGAGGTGGTCCTTGATGCCATCAGCTAGCCCTTCCACAAAAAAGTCATGGAGCGCTTCGGAATTCCACAGGGAACTGGCAGCGAGGGTCTGGAACTCGACGGCGTATTTTGCCACCGAGCGGCTTCCCTGCCGGATCCAGGTCAGCTCCCTTCCGGCAGCAGTACCGCGCCTGGTGCAGTCGAATAACCGCATCATCTCGGATGACTGGGGCGAGAAGGAGGAAACGCAAGGTAGGCGGCTGACCAGGCGGCAGTTCCCCACTGGAGAGCTGGACCCGTCAGGTGGGAGATGACGAAGGCCACCTTGGCAGGCTCCGTGGCGTAGGTGCTGGGCTGAAGAGCAAAGTGCATCTCGCAGGTGGTCAGAAATGGCCTACAGGACCCAGGATTGCCATTGTAGCGCTCGGGAGGTGGTAGCTGAGGCTCAGGTGCAAAACCAGGAGGTGGCGATGCAGCAGCTCCAGCGGGTTGCCTCCACTACTGCCCCATGCTCCCAGTAGTGGTGGTCTGCTGTGCTGCCAGGGCAGCAGTCAGGTGTTGGATCTGCTGCCGATGGCGCTGGAGCTCGGCATCGCGGGAATCCATCCTGCTGGTGTTCAGGAGATGAAACTTCTGGTAAGAAGAGGTCAGGGGAACACCAGATGCAGGATCCAGAAGTGTTTATTGAACACCAAACACTAAAGGAGAAAATGGGCACACAGGCCAGAAACAAAACATCGTGCACATGCACTGAACGAATGGGAAAAACTAAGGTACACTGCCAAAGGCAGAGGGAAACAGAAATACACACTCCAAGAGTGGATAAACTAAAAAAACCAAAACTGGACCTAACTAGACTGACGGACACACTGGGAGACTTAGACAAAGGGCAGACAAGACATGGGCTCAGCAAAACACAAGGCTCGGGAATCATACAAAGGAAATACTCAACTTTATAGTTTACAAAGTTGATCAGAGTATCTAGGAACATTAAATTAGTAATTCATCACTTCCTGTTTCCCTGGGGTATAAATATGACGTGACACAGAGGCCATTTCTCTTATCCACTCTTCAACAATGGAAAGACAAAGGAACACACCATTCAAGTAAGGCAGATGTGTGTCGACCTTCAAAAGTCAGGCAATGGCTACAAGAAAATAGCCACTCGCCTGCACCTGCCCAGATCTACTGTCAGAGGAATCATTAAGAAGTTTAAAACAACTGGAACAGGGGTAAACAAGCCTGGACTAGGACGCAAGGTTATTTTACAACCACGCACAGTGAGGAGGATGGTAAGAGAAATAAAAAGTTCTCCAAAGCTCACTGTTAAAGAATTGCAACAAATGGTAGCATCTTGGGGTCACAAAGTCTCCAAAACAATCATCAGGCGCTATCTCCATGCCAACAAGCTGTTTGGGAGGCATGCACGGAAAAAACCTTTTCTCACTCACAATCATAAACGTAAACATCTGGAGTTTGCTAAGCTGTACTGGGACTTCAACTGGGACCGTGTGCTTTGGTCAGATGAGACCAAGATAGAGCTTTTTGGCAACAAACACTCTAAGTGGGTCTGGCGGAACACAAAAGATGAGTATGCAGAAAAGCACCTTATGCCCACTGTGAAGTATGGGGGAGGATCGGTGATGCTGTGGGCCTGTTTCTCTTCCAGAGGCCTGGGAACCTTGTTAGGGTGCATGGCATCATGAACGCTTTGAAATACCAGGACATTTTAACTCAAAATCTGGTGGCCTCTGCCCGAAAGCTGAAGATGGGTCATCACTGGGTCTTTCAGCAAGATAATGACCCTAAACATGTGGCCAAATCTACACAGAAATGGTTCACCAGA
The DNA here is from genome assembly GCA_029692085.1 of Gymnothorax javanicus. NCBI lineage: Eukaryota > Metazoa > Chordata > Actinopteri > Anguilliformes > Muraenidae > Gymnothorax > Gymnothorax javanicus. Next base: position 181,381,100 of record CM056194.1, on the reverse strand, counting down.
CACAGAATCAAGCTCCTCCCATGGCCATCTCAGTCCCCAGACCTCAACCCCATTGAAAACCTGTGGAGTGAGCTGAAGAGGAGAGTGCAGAGGAGAGGACCCAGGTCGCTGGATGATTTAGAGAGATTGTGCAAAGAGGAATGGTCGAAGATCCCTCTTTCTGTATTCTCCCATCTTGTGAAACATTATAGGGGAAGATTAGGAGCTGTTTTGTTGGCAAAAGCGGGTTGTACAAAGTATTAACATCAGGGGTGCTAATAATTGTGGCACACATGATTTGATGTAAAAGAATTATTTCTTAATGTGGGATTTTTTTCCCACTGAATAAATGCACTTGAATTAAAGGTTGGATTTTCCTCTTTTTTTTATTGTGGTCTTATATTATTTAGAAAAAAACTGAATTTATTAGAGGCTAAAGAACACATCTTAACCAAGGCTGCCAATAATTATGGAGGGCAGTGTAAGTGCTGGTTAGTACGGGTTAGTAATTAACCTATCAGAGAACGCATTCACTCAGAGTTTAGCGAGACCCAGAATCAAGCACAGGTGGAAGCAATGAATGAAATACCGCAGCTGAAACCGAAAGAGGAAACGTGATTGGACAACGAGACTCAGGCATGCTGAAGGCTGTCACACGACATCATAATAATAATAATAATAATAATAATAATTTTTTTTATATTGCACTTTACATTTTAACAATCTCAAAGTGCTACAGAGCAAAAAAGAAAAGAAACACAATACACTTATAAAATTTTAAAAGAGAGAACCAATAAAAGACATTTAATAAAATGCTTTTTTAAAAAGATGTGTTTTTAAGTCCCATTTAAAAGCAGCTGTAGTCTGTGGGGCCCCCAGGTGGTCAGGGAGGGGTTCCACAGTCTCGGAGCTGCCGAGCAAAAAGCCCGATCGCCCATAGTGGGGAGCTTGGTTATGGGAGCTTGCAGAATGTTTTTGGTTGCAGAACGGAGGGTGCATGAGGAGATCTGGGGGGTGAAGAGTTCCTTGAGGTATTGGGGGGCCTGTCCGTGAATACACTGGTGGGTGAGGAGGGAGACCTTGTACTCAATTCTGACAGGGACAGGGAGCCAGTGAAGAGATTTCAGAATGGGGGTGATGTGATCATATTAGCGCACCCTCATCAGGATCCTGACATCACTGGAGTTTGGGCAAAGAGAGAATCGAACATCAGCCGGCGGGAAATGAAAGCTGAAAAATAAAGCGAGAGTAAAGCACAAGCAAAAATACTCACAAAGACAACACACATGAGGCAGAACCATAAAAGGTATACTGGAGGATGATGGGTAATTGAGTAGTGGGTGAGTAGTATTTCCATGGTAAAGCATCTGTGTGACTGAGGGGGGTCATGAGAGTATAACCTTTAACTCCCGATTTTTCTGGAGGTTTGGGTTATTGGCCCTGACTTGCTTCTAGCCAGGATCACAAGGTCTGTACACAGCAGCTACTTTATTTGCAGAAAACCAGTTTAATGCCCTTCTGTTTGATAATATTTTCAGTCTTTGTCTATCAAACTGAATTGCACCATAAACATTCCTTCACTCATTGTTCTGCATTGATTGATGCCAGGGACAAGCTGTTCAAAATTGTGTTTCAATGAAACAAACTGACAGACTGATAATTCTTCTATAATTACAATACAAGACAGTGGGAGAGGCATTGCAGGTACTGTGATTTAAAGTTTTTTGCTTATCTGTTCTTTTTTACAGTGTACTTCTCACCTATAAAACACGCTTAGATATTTTTTTTTTACTGCTATTAGCTAGTCTTGTATGCAGAATCCCCATTAACTAAAGATTTTAGCTGATTATGAATTTGCCCTTTTTACTCCATTCTATGATAAGCAATTTTCATTTTGTTAAACACATTACTCTGCATTGCAGACTGAAGCCAATTACTGCATCGTCTATGACCCAAACAGCCGCCTTCCCTCCAGTGAACACAGAAAATTGCACTTGTTAACCAAATGATCTCACACCAGCTAAACTCAAAAAGATGATTCTACTTTATTCAGCAGAAAAATGTTTTCCAATAATCCACATTCCTCACATTTGTTGAGACAGAGTTTTGGCAAACACTAAATGTGAACCAATTTATCTGGCTTTAGAGAGGTGAAGTCATACACAGAGTGTTTTAGGAAACCTTACGATTAAGGATGAAGATTAGTAATATTTAGGCAGAGAGAACTTTAATTTTTAGCTCATGGTATATTTTTTTGGAATGACATTATATTAACTCTTAGAGTGCTATAGGCAAGTATAGTTGCCCAATGATGTAAGATATATAAATCAGAAGCTGCTGAAAACCAATCATGTGGCAATTTGTTTAAAAGAGCTCCTGCTGTTGCCACAATAGATTTTCAACAGCTCAGGATGATTACATTTTTAATTCCTTGAGAATTTATTCAGCGCTCAGGGTTAAAAGGCTTCAATTCCTTAACTGCTCATCCCATGAGAATGCAAAACCCTGAAGTTTAATTGTAGACTGTCAGCTTAAATTCAAGGCTATTCACATGAGTTTAGAGTGAACAATGTTTACAAACCACAGTTAGACATGATCTCGAATGAGAGACAAGATTTTGCTCCCCGTGGTCAAGTAGCTCCCCAACTATGTAGGTGGTGTTCTGAAGAATAAGTTCTTCCTCAAAAATAAGTAATGATGTCACCATGTCAAGGACATGTCCGTCTGCCATCTGTCACTATGACATTACATTTTTAGGGGAATGTCTGCATTCCATTTGTCACCATATTGTCATATTTTAAAGGAAATGTTGGGCCCATCTTTCACCATTACATCACATTTTTAAAGGCGATGTTTGTCACAGCAATGGCACTTGAATTTCATGATATAAATTCAATTTAAGAAATGTAGCAATTGAACCTTCTCATCCAAAGATGAAATATATCCATGAAATTAAAAATTTAACCGCACAAAGCATGCCCCATAAAGCATTTCTACCCAAAGATTTGGGGCCCTATCTTACGCCAGAGTCCCTAAACCCGTTATTTAGGGATTTCGCATTGCGTAAGAGGCGTTCCCCCGCGAAAGTCGCTATCTTGCACACCTGCCTATATCCCTAAAACACCAGCGCTACCCGTTACATTATGCATAGGCATAGTTTGGGCGTTACGCCAGTTAAACCAATCAGTGTGCCAGGTGCCACTGCCTTTCGGAGCAGGCTGCGCTATCCCAAATCCTCAAACCGAAATCCATGATGGAGAGAGGAAGGTCGCCACGTTTCTCCGTTGACGAAGTTAAATTGCCCGTGCATGAGGTCAAATCCAGTCAGGGAGGATCTGTTTTGTTAAGTTAATCATGAATTATATTATTATTATTATTATTATTATTTAACATTGACATATTGTTTAATTTTTGGTATGTAGTAAAAAAAAAAAAAAAAATCAAGCCTACCCCTTTTGTGATGGAAACTTCAAAAAAAAAAAAAAAAAAAAAAAAAATCGTTTTTGCCATGCACTTCCAACTCCCTCTCCGTCTGAAATGAAGCATAGAACAAAATCCCATTTTAGAAAAAATAAAATTAGGCATATGCACTGGCACTCAGCGACGTAACTTTTTTTTTCCCCCAGCGAGAGCGGCATTTCAGAACTCTTCAGCGAATGAAGGCAATTTTGATGACAAGTACGTTGTTTCGTCCGTTTACATTTTCCAATCGCACAGCTGTCTATTTTTTTACAGCAAGTTGCGTGACCATGCTGCAAAAACAGGTGTGCGTACTTGTCGCCAAAATTACCTTCTTTCGCAAGAGAGTTCTGAAATGCCGCTCTCGCTGGAAAAAAAATTTCCGTTGCTGAGTGCTAGTGCATAGCGCTCTTGTGAAAGCCCAAATGCGGGTAGCGGGTGGTTTTAGGACCCGCTATACGCTTTCCCCTAACGTGTGTGGTCAAGATAGCAATTGTAGGGAAAGCGCATAAACACGCCCATGGGCACACCTCCAGGCGCAAATAAAGGATTCGGCATAATGCATAGCGGGTAGTGTGGCCGCAAGATATCGTTTAAGGATAGTGGAAGCTGCTGAATGCATAATTCACGGGTTGCGGGTAGTGGCAACGGGTAAGGCAGTGTGAAAGATAGAGCCCATAGTACCATAATGCACAACAAAATTACAATGGTGTGCCACTCAGGGGCAGTATTTTCTCTGAGGGAAAACTAACTTTTCAAGTTCCTGGCACAGTCTACAGGCTCATTCAGTTCATTTATTTTCTCACCATTCAAAGACTAGCATCACTGAGGTCATTCCAATCTGCTAGATTCGAAGAAGGAAATGAAGGAAAGTCTTCGATGAAGGAAATACTTTTTATCCCAAAACAGTGACTAAAAAATTAGTGACCAATTGAAAGTACCATCTCCTCATCTGCTGCACATCTGCCAGACCTCTGCCACTGAAGTCACCGCAAAAGCAATGCAATCCTAGGGCGACAGCTATCCATGATCCTAAAGCTGGCCTATAATAAGGATGTCATTGGCCGTACTGAGCTGCATGATAATATGGTGTTGCTGTCCATGGTCCTGAAACACTCAAACTGTCGGAGGGCTGCTGTCTGTGGTGCTGAAGTTCTCCAATAAGGACACTGCTGTCTATGGTGCTGAAGGCTGTACTCCTGCTCCATCATCAGAAACAATGTGACTAATGCAGATCTGTTTGTCAAACATAACCAAGGGAGCAATAGACCGTGAAAAAAGACTTTTACTAAACAGGCTCAATAAAATTAAACAGTGAAATCGGTGGATGCAGATGAGAAAGAAGCAGGTGTTCTAAATGGTCTATAAATTTCCATCAGTGGCCCTCCTGCATAATAACAGAGTAATAGAGTTTATACAGAACCAGGGCAGAGTCACACCTGCAGCATGTGCTGATTATGGATCAGTTCTATTTCAGTGCAGCCAAATGCTGGAAATGAATAGAATTTTCAGAAAGACAAATTGGAAAAAAATTTTTTTAGCTCATTTGCTGAAGCAGCTGAGCTCAGGTGTAGCTGATGCAGGTGATCATGTGACCTGCCCTCTCTGAACAGAACATCTGCAACATCAGCCCGACGACCCGCTACAGGGATGTTCAAAAAGAGTAATTAAACCCCCGCTCTGTTCTGGAGGTTTCTCTCTCCAAGAGGGGTCATCCTAAGACCACTTCATATATATCTCAGGGGTGACAGTAGTAATTCCAGTTTGTCACAGGATCCCCGCTGCAGGGTGACAACCAGACAGCTCATTTCTCCCCCAAATAAACATTAATGTCTCCGCAGCTTTAATGGTGCCTGAAAAAGACGGTGGTGTTACCAAAGAGGGAAAGAGCACAGTGATGCAGAGGAATCAACAATACGTGCTAAAAAAAGACAGTATTGCAGTGAAAAATATCTAATCTCCTGTACAATACAAAGCCCATAGTTAGTAGTTATAGTAATTAGTCTGAATGCGTATTTTTATCCAAAACAGTGCAGGATCCATTACCCAATGGGAATTCTGAGATAAGTGGCCGCCTCTGAATTTTGACTTATACAGATTGAGCAGGAGGACTTAGCAGAATCAAACTCACAGAAGACCTGTTCCGTGTGCAGTCATACATTCAGCAGTGGCGTGCTGCAAACATGTGCCCGTCACACACTCCAGATTTGTTGGCGCAGGTACACACGGCAGCAGCTAAGTCCAGACCGTGGTCCCTCCTCACACACTTTGGGGATTAGGGAGGTGTGAGAAAGTGAAGCTGACATCCTCGTGATCCGACGGGCCAGATGCGGATTACTGCTAACACTCACAAAAAACAGCTTCTTCTCCATGGCCTGGCTTTCTTCAAGACTCAATCAAATTTTTCCTTCAATCTGACCTCAACAGAGGCACAACTGTTACCCTCTTGTGACCTACAAACAGGCACATCTGTTAGTCTTTTCTTACATCTAAACAGACTGATAGTGTTTATCGACTTGTAAACAAACAGTGACTCTCTAGTGACCTCCAAACGAGCACATCTGTTTTTTTTCTTTAGTAATGTGGATAGTTTCTGTGATGCCTCTTATCACACCGCCATTGGAAAGCAAAACAGAATCAACAAAAAAACTACTGAGACATGACTGTCTCAGTTATTCCTCACAAACAGTAAAAGAGTGGGTTTTAGTAATCACTACAAAAGCACCCTGAAATGTTGAGTTAGGACTGTTGTTTAGGCTAGCTGCTATACAGAGGCTGCTACTAGTTTATGTGGTACCTAGCAGACTCCAGGATAGTGTGTGTGTGTGTGTGTGTGTGTGTGTGTGTGTGTGTGTGTGTGTGTGTGTGTGTGTGTGTGTGTAAGATATTAATTCCAGTCCATCAATAATAACTGCAGGGCCTTGCATAAAGCATGGTCCAAAATTATTCACCTAGTTTCTATGGCAATGACTTGGACTGAACTCTGTTCTGACACAACTGTGTGGCCTCATCTCCTGCCATTAACTGTATGCTAAACATTTGTGATTCTGACCAGACAGAGAGGGAGGCAGACAAACATACAGAGAGAGAGACCAACATTTTCACTGCACACTCGACAGCTCCCATCCAATAACTTTCCAAATTACCAGTCAGTGGCTTTGGTGTGTGGATTTGGCAGGTAACAACAACACTGACGTGATTAACAAAGTAGCGAGTACCTCACAGCTCAGAGTGAGCATAATTAAGTGCCGCTGGTGTCAAATATAAAATATATAATCCACATGCTAGCACTCATCAAGGGAGTGACAGAAATTTCCATCACATTTTCTCGAAAATTAAACAGTTTCACTTAGAACATTCCCCTGCGGTCGTACAATTAAGGATCTCTCTTGGTGCACTGGTGCAGTTAGCATGCTACTTTCATCTGTAGATTAGTTTTGGACTTTTGTTTTCAAAAGAGTAACAAGCCGAACAGCCACCAAACGCTCGCTCTGTGTACTGTATGTTTTACGACCACAGTGAAAAGACAAAGTTATCTGGCTATGTTTTCAGCACAACTTTAAAGCGCTGCATTTATATATGCGCTCCATTTTCACTGGTTTGAAAGCTCAATTTTATCTGACCCAGTTTTCCCTGCCGCTTCAGTTAGCTGTGGACTTGTCAGTAGTTGGTTTGACCTGAAATTAAAGTTTTTAAAGTGGTGGATGACTCACCTCTACAGGCTGCACCTCTCTCCCTCGTAATTATGTAAGTCCAATTCAGTTTTGTGAAATTAAAATTGATCGTGATTGTGCTTGCTTTTTCTATAGCGTACAACTAAAGTATCCAAATAGATTGTATTTTTGGTGCATGTGTGTTCAACAGGTGGTCTATGGGGTCTGAGTTGTACACAATCACTCACGTCTCTCTTGGGTTTTTGCACTTTTGTACTGCTGATGCACTTTATTTTGAGTGTCTCTCTGGATAAGATCTCCTTCTAAATGTCTGTAATGTAATGGTGAATCAGAGAGGAGGTTCTGTGTACCAGAATGAGGAACCAGTTCTCCCACCAAATCAACAAGAGCATTGCATTACACTGCAGTAACCATATGAGGTCTTAAGTCATGCCTTTCTGAATGACTTAAATATAATAATTATAAAAATAAAACAGACAACATGTCTTCATCTTGTTCACCAAATCATTCCCTTCAATCTAACTGGCCACCAAACATCTTGAAGTCCCATCCCAAAGCGAATCTCCCACAAAACTGGCACACGCTTGAATTCAAGGCTGACTTATTGCAAGAAATTCAAGTATGATAAAAAAATAATAATAATAAATTGATCAAATGAAATAAAACAAACGCATAACTTCCTGGCTCAAGGTCAGCCCTGTTTCAATAGTCTCAGTCCAAATAATGGATTGAAATTAAATTCCTGAATTGGAAAATGGCCTGTAAAGCCCTTCAAATGGATTTCAATTCCTTTCCTAAATTGACAAAATCCATGTGAAACCGACCCAAAGTGCATGATTGGGCAACACATTGAAAGGGGAGTTTACCGTATGGAACCTTTGATTTTTTTCAAAACTCCTGTGCTGATTACGCAATCAGACTAACCTCCCCACCCCCCCCCCCCCCAGCACCACCAACCCCTCCTACACTTTCTCCATCTTAATGAGGCCACAGTGCGCACTACTTAATCATCACCCGTTAACTTCTCACTGGACATATTCACATTTATAGCAACATTAATTCTGAGACAACATCAAAATAATGACAGTACACAAAAATATGTGGACCAATAGCCTGCAAGACAATTAGAAACAATTAGAAAGGTCAGTGGAGGGGGGGGGGGTGTTATGCCCCCTGTATTTTTACTGACAGACTGACCCCCTACCCCCGAAACACACACGCACTCAATGTCTCTCACCCCCCACAATTAAAACTAAAATTACGCCCCTGCTTGTTAAATGTATTTTCAGTTCTGCTCAGGGGTCCAGACATCTGCTCACAAACACAAGGCTGAGCTCCAACACCCCTCTAAATTTGGACCTGATGGATCACAGTTTAATCATTTGGCTGCAGCACTGAGACTCCAAAGCCAGTGATATGAGCATCTGAAGGGAGCAGAGCCACTTCCAGAGCCCTGAGCCAGAGTCACTGAGAGACCCTGACTGCAGCTGCAGAGACCAGCCGCAGGAGACAGGAATTGAGGGGGAGGGGGGCGGCCTGTGAGGATTTTTGGCTGAAAAAAGGGTTGAGGCTTTGATGAGATGCAACACAAGGACACGTGTACACACGCACCCACACAAACACAGACACACGCACAGTACATTTACATGCACAGTTAAGTCAAGCTACGGTAATAGCACGATTAGGCCATTTAAATGGACTACTGTCCTTGTCCCAGTTTAAATGCACAGGAGGAAATTCGATTTATTGACCAAAGCAGCTCGTCTCTGCTACGATAGGTGGCGATTTACCTTTCAACTTGTTCATGTTGCATCTTTTTCTGGTTGACCAATTACATCACAAACCAAACATTTGACAAGCAAGTTAGCTGGCAGCAAACTAGTGGCATGTGGAGTGCACTGACTGTATAAAGTCGAGTGGCGAGAACATGAACAACTTAATGGCTCTGTACGTTTAATATGGGCTGTACACTATGCTTTTCGTACAATTGAAATGCACGCTATCCCCAGTGGTTATGGTGTTAACCGAAGCTATGCTAAAACGCCGCAATTCTCTACTTGGTGCCCTTTCTACTATCCTGGAGTGCGTTTCCCAGAAACATAGTTGCTAGCAACTAACGTAGTTTATCCATTCTCAGTCCGTGGTTTGTGGTAGGTTAGCACCTGTGCTTTCAGGAAATGCACCCCCGGGCTTCCCGTGCATGTTGGATGCGGGTCAGGAGTAATGACTGATGGGAGAGTGTGGTTTTTATGATGGCTTGTGGAAGGAAAATTTTCGGATGGCGTGCAAGTCATTTGATAAATCATGCGGATTAATGATAGAAGTTATGAACTCTCGAGGCGTGATTGGTCAAGCACCAATACCATGCAGATGAGGATTGCTAATGTTCAGTACAAACTTGCTAGCTCGTCAGAGCTCTGAGTTGTCGCTAAGCAGTTTGGTGTTTACATGTCCACAAGACTTCGGGGTCAAAGCCCTTCACAAAAAATGTGGAACATGCTCAGAGCTCATAGTCCTGTTCGGTTCGATTCAAGCGTATACATGCAGGCATAATGGGACTTTTAACCGCATTATCTGGGTGTGTTAGTCAGACTATGAGAAATTTGATTTAGCGCGATTTCAGTCAGGCTAACATGTTTACATGTATTTTAAAAGTCCGGTTATAGTCAGACTAACCCAATGATTAAATTTTTTTCTACTGTCATGTAAACGCACTGACAGACACACAGACACACACACACACACATACACAAGAAGGCCAAGGGGGCTGAATTAGGATGCAGGGTCACAGATTTGGACAGAAATTTGGAATGAAACACAGAATAGCTATTTCCCTTCTGTCCATGTACAGTTATCGAGCTAACTCCGTAATCCTACTAACTCAATAATCTGACTAACGCGGTTATCCAACTCACTCAGTAATCTGACTAACTCGGTAATCCAACTAACTCAGTAATCTGACAAATTCCGTAATCCAACTAACTCAGTAATCTGACTAACTCAGTAATCCAACTAACACGGTAATCTGACTTAACTCAGTAATCCAGCTAACTCAGTAATCTGACTAACTCAGTAATCAAGCTAACTCGTTTATCCAGCTTGATGAAACAGGCCTGTTCTATTCTCTAATTGCACAAAGAGGTGAAGATGATCTGGGTGATAATGAGATGGGGGGGCAGCATCTCAATCACTGATTCTTTTTCATCTTCTCTTGTTTACTCCGGACTTTTATCAAGGATTCTGGAGCAGAATGTCCCAGATTTTTACATAAACAAAAACACAACACCAACAACAAAACAAGAGATAAAGCCTCAATAAAAACCCAACAGCAGAAATAGAGCCAGCTGGGAGAAGTATTTATGTGGATGGGATGCATTTACATTCGGTCATTCCTTTCCTGGTTTCTCTCTGTACTTCAGCATAGTGGTATGAAACTGAAGACACGTCTCAAGCAAAGACTGGGAGGAGAAGATGCAAACCCTGATCTGGGGAAGCTAATCTGATTTCTACACATTAAAGTGACTAAAGCGCACAAACTGCCCGGAGCTGCTGCGATGTCTAATTAGGAGGCTGAAGTCTCCCCCCCGTCACTCTTCCTAATGTTTTTCTCTCTTCCTGTTGGAGGTCAGAGTGACACAGTCACCAGTTTAGCCCCAGTAAGGACCCGAACATAAACTCTTTATGATTCTCATCAGCCCCCTTTTAATTAATCCCCTTCCAACGTCAGCGAGCGCGAGCAGCTCTCTCTCTCTCTCTCTCTCCGTATTTTCAGAAACAGAAGGGATAAGGAGGGAAATTAAAGGAAGAGGGGGAGGGAGAGAAGTGTGGTGGCGCAGATCGGAGATGTGTAATTAGTTCCTGCAGTGTTGCTGGTATAAATAAGGGCACTTTTGGCGAATGCCAGGATAATCTGGGCCGTTTATTTTTGTGTTTCCTCTCTGTGCTTCTTCCATTGTGACTCTTATCTGGAATTGTAATGCCAGTTTTTACCCCCTTCAAAATGCAGGCGTCATTAGCACAAAGGCGCTCGAGTAGTGTATGACCTCTGCTTCTGTTCTCTTCTCACTTAATCAGTCTTTCTGTCACTATCACACACACACACACACACACACACAACACAGACACACCCACACATACACCTGCAGACACAAGTACACACACACACACACACACACACACACACACACACACACACACACACGCAGTTTCTAGCCCCAGGTATGGTTTTACATCCTTGAGCTGTTTCTCAGATGCCAGTGTCATTAATGGTGCTGTTTTATTGGTATTACAGTATCTTGTAATGAGGACACTGGATCAAGGCTTGCACTCAGAAATAAATGAGTATTAAAATAAATATTAATCTAATCCTCAGAGACTTGGTGACTCATGCTTTATGTAACTGCCACAGAGGTGAGACTGTCATTCACAAAAACTTTTTACACAAGATTTCCTCTCACATATTCTTCATGTGGACACAAACAATGAACAAGGACTATGGTGATTCTTTTTAATAAAAATGTATATTTAAGCACAAAAGCTTAATCTCTTAATGACATTGGAAAAAATGTGACACAATGATCTCAGTGAACTGGAATATCAGTATTTATCACTTGTTATTACATGTATATTACACTATTATTGTGTTATAATACCATGAAGAGTTGGCATGCAGAGATGAGCTGTGATTGGCTGATGCGATTGTTGTTTTTCTTTGTCTCAGGAGACATTCTTACAGGACAGGACAGGACAGGACATTGAGAAATGTGGAACATGTAGGGACTGTGTTTGTATCATCTACAGGTAGGCTAAGTGCGTGCTGGGATGTGCGTGCGTGTGTGTGTGTGTGTGCTCGCGCACATCTCTGTGTGAGTAAGTTTGCATATGTGCTGATATGTAGGTGTGTGTGCGTGTGTATGTGAGTGCACGTGTGTCTCTACCACTAGTAACCATGCAGACAGTGAGACTGCACTCTAATCTTTCATTCGGAAGATGCAGTGTTCTCTAATGGCCGGTACACACTGTACGATTTTAGCAATCTTATCAGACCATTGCATGACACACTATGCGACTTGGATCTAATAAACTTTGTTACGACGTCAAGTTTGATGTGTGCAGACTGTGCGATGGCCATTTACTGAATCGCAGGTTACGACGTACGTCAATATGCAACATCATCAGCGTACGACATCCATCTGCGCTGGCGCCGGCTGGCGCTACCATGTTCATTGTATTCACTGTTATTTTAGCTCTGTGCTAGCTTAATGGTAATGTAAGACGCGGATAGGATAACGTGCAGCTAATATGGTTATACAATCAACAGTACTTGCGATAATGACACGATGAACCATCTACGCCGCAGTGAACATTTAAATGCTTTTTGAAGAATAACTGTTCTGTAAGGTTAATGGGTCATAGCCTTCAAAAGCCGATGGGCTGGCAAGTTGTATTTGTGAAATGTTTTAATGCTTGTTCTCTTCGAGAATGCTTTGTATTGAACTGATTTGTATTTTATTTATTTTATTCAGTTCGCACGGCATGGCAAACATTAATGATATGCAATTAAATGCCCGTTAAAATCGAACGCCTTGTGTCCGTGATTTAACTACAGTGTGTGTCTACATGCATCACTGTCGTCATCAGCTAATGCGTAATTTATAAATTATTCTGTTTATTTTATTTTAAAAAAATAAACGATTATCATTTTATTTCTTGCTGTATTTGTATTGGCTGATTAGTAGACGTAGGTCGTAGCAGCTGTCACACTGTGAGATAGTCATCCTAAATTTCTGACACCGTCAGAATTTAATCTAAGGTTATCTTTGGTCGCAAGACGCTGGCAACGGCCGTCCTTGAACCTGTCTCACAGTGCGACGTAAGACCACCGTTGTAGAGCCACGACCAAAGATTTCTCCATGTTTCTCCTACGATGGTCATCTTTCGTCTGGGACGGCCCAAAATCGTACAGTGTGTACCGGCCATAAAACTGCTCCGCAAATTTTTACCACGCCATCACACCCAATGCCATGCAGACATCCCCTTCTTATGTGGCCAAAGAGCAAGAATTTACACTGAACAGAAGAGAGCCATTACGACTCACCGGTTTAACAGTGTTTAAATTCTCGTCCTGAAATCATTTTTAAAAAGAGAGGTAGATTAACTCCACAGGAGAGGTACTGCAGTAGCTGTTAATGATATTTTAATAATTCATCAATTAATGGGGCATTAATATAAAGTGTAGCTCAGGTAAAAGAGCAGCAGTAAAGTGTAATTCAGGCATGAGGAGTGTAGCTGTGCATCTTTAAAGAGCAGAGACAGAGTTCGGGAACCCCCGGACTCAAGATCCATGAATTTCTTAATAAAAATTCCAGAGTGCTCAGCTCTGCTCCTAATAAGATAAGGGCTTTTTAATACAAGAATGGCCAGTTTCACAAGAAACAGTTTGTTTTCTCACACTGTTGGACATCCACAGCTCCACCAATCAGAACAGCCTGCTTTAATCAGCAAGAAGCAGGATGCCCTCCCCCTCACCTTTGTAACCACATAAAAATGTGGGTCTTTCCTCTGTACTGGGGCTTCTTCCAAACTAAGACCCACAAGGAGTTTTGACATTTGGGCAGCCAATTGATATCTGCACATTCTGTCTTTTATTTTGAAACTTTTATTTTTTTTTCTTTTCTTGGGACAATGTCAGGAAAAACAAGCTTTGATTTGGAGTTTTCTTTCTTTCTCTTCTATCTTCGTTCATGTCTGTTTATATTTTGTTCCAGGTAGTCAACCCTCATCTGTAGACATGGACTTTGTATATTCTGTTGTAATTTTTTATTAAATTTCCCACTTTTGAATCAGATTCTGAGCTGCGCTTTTTGATAAATGTTTTTCCAACAGGTTGCTCTGCCTATAAACAAATTCAACAATTCAGTTGTTAATTTACATTGTTGATGGCAATTAAAACATTTGATTAAATAAAGTTATTTTAAATGTGGGATAAGTGAGGGCTTTAATTTTTAACAGTTGATACACTTGTGTTCGGTTTTCAAAGTGCCAGACGATAAGTAAAGCTTTCTCACAGTTAAAACTGCTGGATTCGGAAACTGCACATAATTCAATTGAGCCCCTAAGAACCATACTGGGCCAACCCATGTTGGGGTACTTTTGAGAAAATGGGACTCAAAGTTGCCAGAGTAAACACTGCACCTAGAGTCATCTAGTTTAAACACTGCATTTGGTACAAACTCAAGATATGTAAAATCATGCACATGCACTTCTTGTGCAGGTTTTGGGTGCCCTTCTGCTGCATTAAATTGAAACCAACCTCCTTCTGAGGAGGAAGCATAATCTTCTGATTCATTTGGGACAAACTTTGGGTCTCTGTCATCTTCCACTTCACCATCATCATCAATCACAATAAGAAACTCCTCATCAGTGAGATACCGAGCTGCCATGTTTACAATGAATTATGGGAAGGTTGTGGGATGGCGTATTATAGCTAAAGGCAGTGCAGTGCATATATACAGGGGCAGAAAGACATTTGCTTGTATTAACAATCCATGTGGGCAGATTGGGTTGGGCTGGTAGGAAATGTAGATCTCAGTTTTCTGCACATGCTGACTACCACAACTCAATTTCGGCAAAAGTGCGGGATGGCCCGGTATGGTTCTTAGGGGCTCAATTATACTTCACTTACCCAACAGAGGGATGGGGTAAGAGAAAGAACAAATAGAGAGATAGAGCAGAGAAAGAGTGGCAGGGGAAAAAAACAGAAGGAGGAGAGACAGCTGGATGGGGTGAGTCAAATAAATTGAGAAGAGATAGATCAGTGAGAAAGACAGAAAAGGACAGGAGAGAGAGAGAGAGAGAGAGAAAGAGGCATGGAGTAAGGGAGAAAGCCTGAGATGGGGTGTGTGAGAGAGGGAACAGAGGGATAAAGTAGAGAGAAAAATATGAAGAGAGAGGGATTATATGAGTAAGACAGAGAGGAATAAAAGAATAGCAGCACTGGTGCATTCTGGGACACAGCTGATCTGGAGTCAGTAGATCTCACTGAATTTAGCACTTTATTTAGGTTTTCACCCAGTCATTCAAAAATAAAAACACTAAATCACAGCACTCGTCTTGCTGCCAGCAGATGCCAGGGCAGGAGCCTCGTCACAGAGTACATGACAGGATATCAACTCCGACACCCCCAGCAGAGAGCATAAACACACTCGCGTAAGCATTCCTTAGGAGCGTCAGTGTTTACCAGCTTAACACAATAAAGTGTGGGATTGTGAACAAGTTGACAGGATGCTTTTACCTGGACGGTCTAACACTGATGTCAGTGGAGTTCTAGAACAATCAACTTACAATTCTGAAAAACATAAAGCGCATAAAAACACTTTCTTCAGGAACTGAACTCAGTCAGCTGCCTTGTGGACAAACTGAAGCTCCAACAGCCTGCCTCGCCAGAAGACCTCGGCCTCCACAGGTGAGACACGAGCTGCATTTACAGAGGGAATGCGGTGAAAACAGACCCACCCTGCCTCCACATTCCCTGCCCTTCCTGGCAACGTCTCAGCTCTGAACCGCCTGCAAAGCACCATTTACCCATCTGTACATTTAAGGCAAACACCAGCATTGAAAATGGCTCATTTCAGCCAAAATTCACCAGCTTGCTTCTTCCCTTCTGGATATAATATCCCACAATTCTTTGCAGTAACTTACTTTCCATTAAAAAAACCAGAGGCAAATAATATTGCAAGTGTGGATTAGAAACATGACTCAGCTGAATATTTAAAACTAGAAGTAATTATTGCATAAAACGAAAGCACAGGAATATCAGCTCTCTCTAAAAATTCCTTAGACAGAGAGGTTCATAAGTTTTTGGACAGTGATCCAGTTTTACGGGTAATTCCTACCCTCGATCTGGGTGTAAATACTCAAAAAGTAATTCTGACCCCCAAATAAAGCCTGCACTGTTATGGAGGGCCATATAAGAGACCACACAGTACTAAATCCATATGGACATGAAACTGTGCATCAATACGAGCTCTTTCGAAACGAGTCAGTGTTCATATACTTGTGGAGTGGACCTTACTGTCCTTGAAAAATTATCTAGGCACTGAATCAAATTTTGATTCACAAGGATTAAGTGACCATGATAAAGGTTTGTTCTCCAACCTATATCATTTGGTGAGTGCTATGTATTGGACTTTGCATGTTCTGCATTTATATCTTGTAACATTATACAATCTTTATTACAATTCCCTTACAGAGTTTACGTTATTGGTTATGCCCCCAGTAGTGCTTTCTGATTAGTGGTCAGCCTGAGGGGGGCCATGTACTTTTAAGTTAAGCGAGTGCGCATGCCGGGTCTGTGCTGTCTTTTGTAAAAGAAGGCTGTATGTTTATGCTGCAATTCTCTTCAGTAAAAGCTACAACTATAAACCCGCTGTCCGTGTCTATGGAAGCATCCAGCAATTCACCAACTTAACACTGGCGCCGAAGCGGATCTCACCATCGTGCTGCGGCCGCTGGCAGCATGGAACCCAAAGAAGTGGCATTACCAGGGACAACACGGTGAAGTTGCTGGCTTTTTGCTAAATTGTAAACGCTATTATCGCACGTGTTGGCACAGCCGCGAGAGACTGAAATCAACTGAACGAGAAATTTATTCGGGTGTTCGCCTTGAGGAATGTTCTGAATATTGCGCTAGTATTAAGAACTGGTTGACTGCATCAAATTTTTGAGTGCATGTTAAGTTATATTCTGACTGATTATACAAGGGAAACTAACTATTGCTAGCATGGCCACATTCGGGCGTATCGAGGAATTCACGGAGGGCAAAAATAGCTCTTGGCAGGAGTATGCAGAAAGACTGGAATGTTTTTTCATTGCAAACGACATTGAGGAAGATGAAAAGAAAAGAGCTGTGTTTTTAAGTGTGTGTGGCCCAGCTACATATTCTGCACTGCGGTCTCTTCTAACACCACGCCTGCCTTCTGAAGTTGATTATAACGATATTATAGCATGCCTTGAACGCCATTTCAGCCCTGCTCCATCACCTATTGCCCAACGATTTAATTTCCATCACTGTAAGCAGAAACCAGACCAATCTATTGCAGGTTATATAGCTGAGCTAAAAAAACTGTCTGTCTACTGTGAATTTGAAGACCAATTGGAAAACATGCTGCGTGACCGCATTGTGTGCGGAGTTCTTGATATCAATTTGCAGCGCCGTCTCTTAGCCGAACCGAACCTGACATTTGCAATGGCTGAGGAAAGGGCTGTAACGGCTGAAGCCACATCTTCATACGCACGCATGCTCCGCCCAGTGGAAACGCCTGCATCGGACACAGCGATGGATGTTCATCAAACTCAGCCCCTGGCCCGAAGAGCTCAGAGGGGTGCAGGTGATGTGACTGAGGGCAGGGAACCTTGTTTTTGATGCGGTGTACCTCATGCGCCATCTACCTGCAGATTTAGTACTGCAGTGTGCCATTTCTGTAAAAAAAGAGGCCACATTGCCCGTGTTTGCATGCAAAAGACACGCACAAAGGCACCTTCCGCTGCTACACATGTCGTTGAACTGCAGCCTCCAACAATGGACTGCCCAGGTGCAGGCACTGAAGAAAATTATCTTATTAATAGCGTAACTGCATGCAACATGCATCAGAGAAAAGTGCCTTACCATGCCACTGTCACAGTTAATGGTAAGAAACTGAAAATGGAAGTGGACTCTGGAGCCGCTTGTTCATTAATAAGTGAAGAAACATTTCATTTCCTCTGGCCTGTCACACCCCCCCAAGTTTAGCACCCAAGTTTTTCAATGCCAAGTTTAGCATCCAAGTATAGCACCCAAGTTTTTCAATGCACGCCCCGTGCCTTTTGCACTGTGATCGAAGTTAGATGAGGCCTTAGATCACTTAATCGAGCAGGGTGTTTTTGTGCCGGTGAAACACTCAAGGTGGGCCACTCCAATAGTCCCAATCACAAAAAAGGATGGAAGCCTAAGGCTCTGCAGTGACTACCGTTGCACTGCCAACACAGCTGTTAAGCCAGATGTCTACCCCCTGCCCACAGTGACTGAGCTTTTTGCAACGCTGGCGGGCAGAATAGTTTTCACAAAACTGGACCTGAAGCAGGCTTACCAGCAGCTCTTATTGGATGGTAATGCCGCAGAATTATTGACTATTAACACACACCGCGGCCCGCTCCGTGCCTTGCACTTACAGTTTGGGGTTTCCACTGCCGTTTCTATCTTTCAGCGATTCATGGACACGCTGATGGCTGGGATTCCAGGAGTTAAGCCCTACCTGGATGACATTCTCATCGCAGGCCAAACGCAAGTTGAACATGATGCACGCTTGGATGAGGTGCTGCGCCGTTTTTCTGAGAGTGGCTTGCGGCTTCAAAAGGAAAAATGCAGCTTTGTGGTCCCTGAAGTGGAGTATCTCGGATTCTGTGTGACCAAAGACGGAATAAGACCAACAGGTGAGAAAGTTGCGGCAATACAGAATGCGCCCACACCAGGTAACAAGACTGAGCTGCAGGCTTTCCTTGGGCTGCTTAACTTTTACAGTTGTTTCCTCCACAATAAGGCCACTGTCCTTGAACCGCTACATCGTTTACAAGACAAATTGGCAACATGGAAATGGACAGAGGAGCACTCAACAGCATATGCGCAAGCTAAGTTACTGCTACAGGCTGAGGATGTGCTAGTGCATTACGATGTACAGAAGCCACTAGTGCTTGTGTGCGACGCCTCGCCTTATGGGCCTGGGGCACTGATGAGCCATGTTGAGCCGGATGGCCGGGAGGCCCCTGTATGTTTTGCGTCACGCACCTTGACTGCAGCAGAACGTAATTATGCCCAATTTGACAAGTAGGCATTAGCTGTTGTCTTTGCTGTAAAAAAAAATTCCATCACTACCTGGCTGGGCGATCCTTTGTTGTCTACACAGATCACAAACCATTGCTGGGATTGCTGCACCACTCCAAGCCGATGCCTCAGGTTCTCTCCCCTCGCATGCTGCGGTGGGGTCTGATTCTTGGTGCCTACCAGTACGAGGTCTGTTACCGGCCTGGCCAACGGGTGGCCAATGCAGATGTCCTCAGCCGCTTGCCATTGCCTTCTGCATGTACAGAAATTGCGCCACCACTTGAAATTTCACAGTTTGAGTCAGTCCCGGATGCTGCAGTGCATGCTGGGAAGATAGCTGCTCTCACGGCAAAAGACCCTGTCCTGTCCCGCGTGTTGAGATGGATCTTACATGGCTGGCCAGAGGGGAATAGTGATAAACGTTTCAGCCCTTTTTTCTCCCGCCGCCACAAGATGTCGGCTCACAAGGACTGTGTGCTCTGGGGCAACAGAGTGGTGGTGCCAGTACTGGCACAGGAGGAAGTGCTAGCACTGCTACATGACGCACATCCCGGCATTGTGCGCATGAAGGGCCTGACGCGCAGCTACGTGTGGTGGCCGGGCATGGATGCCCAAATCGAGAATGTAGTGAAGAGCTGTTCTGCTTGTCAAATGTCTCGACATAATCCCCCGAGTGCTCCCCTGCATCCCTGGGAGTAGAGTTCCAGGAAATAGTCTCGGCTGCATGTAGACTTTGCGGGCCTTTTCCAAGGGAAAGTCTTCCTCATTGTTGTGGACTCGCATTCAAAGTGGTTGGACGTGACACCAATGAATTCTATGTCGTCTGCTGCTGTGATCAACACACTGCGTCAGCTGTTGGCAACCCATGGCTTGCCTGATGTAATCGAATCTGACAACGGCACAGCTTTCAACTCAATGGAATTCAAAGGGTTCTTAGCAAGAAACGGCATCAGGCATGTCACAGTTGCACCCTATCACCCCTCGTCCAATGGGCAAGCAGAACAGATGGTTCAAACAACAAAAGAAGCATTAGGGAGAATCCTGAAAGGGGTTTGGCAGACAAGGCTGGCTCGTTTTCTCCTGGCCCAAGACACAACACCACACTCCACCACTGGAAAGAGCCCTGCGGAAATGCTGATGGGCCGCCGTCTCACCACGGCCCTTGATCGCCTCCACCCAGATTACGGAATGGAAATGCAAGAGAAACAAGAAAAGCCTGCACGTAAAGTCATGGTACACTGCGGCAGTTCAAGGAAAGTCAGGCTGTGCATATGCGGCACTATGGAGGGGGAGCCAAATGGGTACCAGGAGCGGTGGTGGAGGCAACAGGGCCGCTGTCTTACAAAGTACAAACGGCCGATGGCCAAGTGCACAAGCATCATGTGGACCTGCTTCGGGAGCGGGTATCCCTGGCTCCTGCAACACCTGCAGCTGTCAGTGAGGTTCCAGAGAGGCCTTGGAAGGGCAAAGCACCAGGCTCACGAATGACGAGCCCCAGCCGGGTTGAGGTTACACAAGAAAAAATCGAATCCCTTCCACCACCCAGTTCTCCAGCTGTGGCCAACCTCCCAGCTTGCTCGGCCCAAGCACAGCGGCCAGTGCGCCAGCGAGTAGTCCCTCGGCGCTGTCAGGACTAAGGTGGGGGGAAGGGGTGTTATGTATTGGACTTTGCATGTTCTGCATTTATATCTTGTTACATTATACCATCTTTACTACAATTCCCATACAGAGTTTACGTTATTGTTATGCCCCCAGTAGTGCTTTCTGATTAGTGGTCAGCCCGAGGGGGGCCATATACTTTTAAGTTAAGCGAGTGCGCATGCCGGGTCTGTGCTGTCTTTTGTAAAAGAAGGCTGTATGTTTATGCTGCAATTCTCTTCAGTAAAAGCTACGACTATAAACCCGCTGTCCGTGTCTATGGAAGCATCCAGCAATTCACCAACTTAACAGTAAGGCTGTGTTATGATGCTTTGCTGGCCATGACCGCTGACTCCAGGATTGGTCATGGAGACTCTGTACTCCACACAAGTCTGCAGCTATTCAAATGAAAATGCAGTCAATATTCTTCCCCTCAGGAAAGCATGCGCTCAATATACATTTCGCTCCATGTAACTGACTCCCTTGTGATGATTTGTTTTGCCTGCTATTTAGACAATGGAGAGGCAATTGCTTGGATCAATCAGCTGCTGTTCGTTACGCCACACCTCACACTCAGTGGTCAACTCAGACATGAGGGTTGTAAGGCACAGAATCTGGCTCAAAACTGTATGATACAGTGGTGCCCAAAAACTGTCTAAAAACCGTGGGCTACAAAGCTCTTAATGAAGCCCAAAGAAGGTCTGTAGGCGATGGTCACAGTGACTTAGTCCATAATTTCTACTTCAGTCCACAGTAATGATAATAGTTTTACTGAATGAAGCAGTCAGTCAGTGTGTTGAAATCTCTATCCAATGATACACTGGGCTCTTCCTCTATAGGAGCATCTCACACTCTTTGGGTTTATAGTTAGTCCTGCAGAGATGATGCTGGAAAATCAGCAAGGTAGCTGGCAGATGACGCTACCCTGCAGACGGGTAAAATCCAAGATAGGAAAGTAAAATTCCTTACCAGTGATTTTTTTCCTTAAATCATTTGGTCATGAAGCCCTCAGGGCACCTCCCTCTGGGAGTGTTTCAGGAATGTTCAACAGACATGAGACCCGGAGGCAGGCCAAGGACATGTTGTGGAGACTACATTTCCCATCAGGCCTGGGGTCACCTTGAGATCCCAGGCAGAAGCCAGGGGAAGTTATGGGCTGAAGACTGCATGGGCTACTCTGCTTGTCCCGCTGGCACTGTGATTCTGAAACTGAATTCAGTCTTTAGAAGATGGACTGGCAAATGTAGGACATTAATTTCCCAATTGGCTCAATCATTAAGTCTTGATGAATATCTAATGACTGAACTTGCCTGGCTGAGGTCATGTTTGGAGAAAAGAGACAGTGGGGCTTTCTTACTCCTGGATTTGACACCACCGAATATCTGAAAAGTGAAAAAATATACCCTTAATTGGAGTTCTAGTGTGTTGTTTTGGGCTGTTGTGGCAGCTAGTCAATATTCTGCGGGCAATACCCCACTATCTCTCCACATGAGATACTACATCAGAGCATGAGTTATAGCTGGGGAAAGTGGAGGCCTATTATGCTTTTGAAGGATTTTTTATTATTATTTTGTTTTTAAGTAAAACAAATTTTTCCAATTATTAACCAAAAGCAAGGCTGGACCAGTGACATTATAAACTGAGAATAGCTAAAAACCAAGAGAAAGGTGGTTATTTTATGGGTAGTATTCCACAGAACTTTTGATGGATGAAGGATCAATAGTTACTGTACATAAAAGCATATTCTCAGTGAAGAAATGCATAAATATGAGAAAACAGAACTGCAGCTCAATCACTGATAGAACACAGACAGACCAAATAATTCCCTCACGATGCTCCAAGCATTATTAAAACTTAACGGCATACTTATCAAACACAGCTTGAATCCTTAAGCAGGATACAGCTCTGAGATTTATGAGTCACAAAAAGGTTGCAAGCAAAATAATAATAATAAATAATCTGGTGACACTGCTGCAAACGGCAAAACATCCACTTTCCTCTGAGCCGACAGCATTTGAAGGTGGACCAGCTCATAAATTTTTTTCTGGTTGCAACTTTCCAGATGAAGAGATGCTGCCTCGACACCCACAGTCCCAGGAGAATTGGGAAAATGTGTTTAAAATGTCAAAAAAAAAACCCCAAAAACTGGAAGCAGTAATTTGTGACTCCCTTTCACTATATTCTGGACTGGCAATGGTTAAATTCCTAAATTCAATTCAATCATACATTGAAAGTTTTTAAACTGTTTGACAATTTGCTCACTTTTGGCTAAGAGGTGAACCTCAGACTATCTTACTGCCACACAAAGCGTTTTCTGCAATGGCTCATTTTATTCCCATTCATAATTTAATCACAGGTTATCTAGTCATGTTTTTGCTGGTCAGTGTATTCCTTAAGATGCCATAACTTTTTCCAATCTTTCCATTCCCCTGTTCCAGTTGTATCAGAATATGTTGCAGGCATCCAAAAAGGATTTTGCAAATACTAAGATAAATCAATTTTCCAAAATCAATATAGTTGATAAGTGAATCCAACTGTTTTTTATTTTTTTTTTGAGTCATTTTAAACTACATGTAAGTAAAAAGAGAATTTACAAATCATTTAATTCTGTTTCCATGTTCATTTTACATTCTGTTTCCATTCTTGTAGAACTTAGACTTAATGTTGCAACAAGAACATTGTGGCCCGTATGCATGAAAGTGGAATAGGGACAGAATAGCCTACATCTGGTATAAATCAATGGTTTTACCACTGTTGCTATGCCTGAACGTGGTATAAGTTAAACTGGGGTATAACTTTAAACCTCGATTTGGGAGTCGTATGCACAAATATGGAATAGCTTAATCTGTGGTGTAAATACCGCAGATTTCCTGGTGTAACTTATACCAACCAAGGGGTAGGTTTAAGGAGTGGAATAAGACAATTTGCAGTCCGCTTTCAGTGGATGTCTCAAAACTGTGCCTTCTGTTTTCAGGATACTGGTGTGAAGTGATGTTCAAATTACCCTGTATAGATTGACACTCATTTGGAGATGTAAATTTTCAACTCATTTCACACTTTTCTTTACCAAAAAAAGTATAACTGAATGCCTGAACAAACATTCAAGGTTGCAGTGCATATTCATTTAACCGGCGAAATGATCGGCAATCAGCCTGGCCCCGACTCCAACCCCTTGCATATTGTCCTCGATGTGTTCATTTGGCTCCACCTCATCGTCCTCAGTGACATGTTGCCAGTTCTACGCGGAACCCTATTGTGATTAGGGAGTTTCCGCAAACTCCCCTGAAACGTGTACGCAAACGTTCATCTTAACTGCGTTGACCACAAAACAGCGGTCGAACAATAGATAGGCATTCACGTACTAGCTCGCGAATTACTCCCTATTCAGAGTAATGAAGCGCGAGGGCAGGCCTATTAACAGATTTGTAGTAAACGACAGCAATAAATCATTGAATAACCCTACGACTACGGAATAGCTTATTCGCACAATAGTTATTCCGCAAATAGTTAAACTACGTTTTGTGCATACCAATTTTCTTCTACCACTGGGGCTGCAATACCTATTCTCGGTATACGCTTACACTCAGCACAAGTTATACCTCGTTCATGCATACGGGCCAGAGAGTCTAAATACAGCAAAATCTCATGCTAACTCAGAATCATCTTAATTTTTAAAGACAAGTGTAAAATTAATAAAGCGCAAACAAACTGATAATTAGCATATGAAACATTTATGCATTCCATTTAATTAGCTGACATCATTTTACTGACATCATTGATTAACTGAGCTTGCAATAGCAAAACCCTGGGAGCAATTTTACCTGTAAAATAGCAGAACAGAAAAATGAAAAGCTGTTTCTGCCAGTTTCTGCTGTAAGTGCAGTGTTTTCCTGTTTTCTCTGTATTTGTGTTTTCAGAGCTGACAGTGACCCTCCCCTAATATAATAATGTGTAATAAATAATTTCACCTTCTCCTTTTTTCTCCAGTTCAAAGTGATGAGTTGTGTTTTCACTGGCTCTTTTTAATATAAGTAATTCAATTAAATTGAATTCAGTTATGCTGCACAGGCGGAGAATCAGAGCCGGTTTCCTAAACCATCGTCAGAATAAGCAAGTGACTGTGTTTCTCATCCTTTCTACAAAAGTTGTCAACTTTTTTTTTCTTGTAACAATTTTATTCCTTCAAATGCTAGCAAAACACAGATTCAGTAATTGGTTGGTGGTGCACACTGTATCCCAAACCAGATCAAAGGCTCACAACCAGCACAGGAAGTGTAGGGTTGTTAGCAGAAGCTGCTAAAGCCGACCCAACATCCCGAGGGGTGGAGAATCCCCTCCTTCAGTGATGCCTGGAAGGCGGCTGCTGACTCTAAGATTACAGTCAGGAGGCTCACCCAGCCAATCACAGCGTGTGTACACACCTCATCACTGGCAGTTATTACCTTTACGCCATCTTATCAAATGTACCCGTAGCAATGTTAAAAAGCTGGCTAGTTTGCAATCACGATTAGTGTACTAATCCTTAAAACTTTGCAGGAAATACATTTATTTACTATTTAACAACACTTTCAGCATATTACTCAATATCATGTCATCCATCATACTGTTCTAAACATGTAGTAATCAAATCGCATGCTATTCACTCAGATAATGGAGCTCAGTACAAGTTCAATCAGGAGGACTACCTGATTCCTGACATCTTATGTTATTCTACACATCTGCAGATCTAATCACTAACCTGTCCACTCCTCTATATACCCAATCAGCTGTTCCTTTCATCATGTCTCAGGCTAGATGTTGAAAAGCTTGTTCGACCACCATGTTCCCCACCACAATCAGCGTCAAGTCCTCATTTGACATTCAGAGGATGATGAAGGAACCCCATGATCAGAAATCAGCCCCACAAGGAGTCAACACCAATCAAAGCCTGTAAAATTAGAACTAAAACACACAGCCTGTGCAGCTCACATACATGTGACACTATCATGAGTCATCGCCAGCAGAGCCCCTGGAGAGAGGCAGTGGTGACCTCAAACGATGATGTCATCAGCCTCATCACACACATTTGACGCCTCCATTATTCCAGCAAGAATGGAGTTTTTAATAATGTAAAACAATTGATAAAACCAGGAAAGACCACTTCCCTGCGTTTATGAGAAATTTGGAAACACAATTATTTTGACCTGTCATTGGGAGAAAGAAGTCTCTGGCTTAAAATCAAACAGCTAAACTGTCTACTATACATTCAATACTATAATTTTTTGTGATGTTTTGTAGTAAAATATTTGGTGTCATCTAAGACATAATTACAAAGATTATGACACAAAAACAACTTGTTCCTTGAAACTTTTTTCTCCTGGAGAGAATCTTCGGGTTTGTAAAAACATCAAGCATCCAGTCAAGAAAGTTTTGACTTTAATTTCTCGTGCTGCTACACCTGGTAATCCAGGTTACTGATGACACACCGGGTTGCTAGAGCACGCGCAGCAAATGTATTTGCAATATTAATATTCTCAACCCCCTTCTCAATAATAAAACCCCCCAAAATATATTGGCACCTCCTTTTAAAATCGTACTGGCGAATAAAAAGCCGAAAAAAACTGGAGGTTGGATACGGAACTCTTTCCACGAACGTGTTTGCTTCTTCCTTCTGTATATTTCCCCATTTAAAACCACCTAGGTGCATACTGCAATGCGCTGTATCAGAATTTTGACATATGCAAGTGTATCTGGGTACGGTACGATATTACTCGTGTTAAAGCTGACCAGCGGGGGGAGATGGGAGGGGGGGGGACAATCCTACTGTGGTACGGTACGGAACAATCGTACTGAGTGTGAAAGCGCCTTTAAGCCCCCAAACCAGGGCACTGATAGAGGGAGGGATTAAGGGATAAAAGGAGGGATAAGGGATAAAGGAAGGCGATATGGGGGGTGGGGGGGCTAATTGTAATGCTCAAATTTGCTCGTTTCACATGTCTGCCTCCTTCAAGCACTCCACTTATCTCTCTCATTCTCCATCTTTCCATGTCTCTGCTGTTCAATCTTTGGACACATTCTTCTTTAACAGGACATGTTTTTAACACATTAAGCTAACAGAAATTATAATTATATGACTTCATTTACCAGTAGCCTGTAACCAAGCAGCCAGAATGTCTGACTGAGACTCAGAATGGTGTTGGTTCAAGTCCCAGTTTAGCTGCACTGAGATCAGCACAACTGTTGGGCCCTTGTGTAAGGCCCTTAAACAACACATGTGGGGGAGATTCTCCTCCTGCTGAGTTTCATCAACTGTATGTCACTTTGTAAAACAGGCAACATGTACATAATGATCCCGGAAAGTAATTTTTGGTGCATCATCATCATAATGCTCATTTAAGGACACATTCACATTCACATTCACATGTGAGTGTGGAGGAGTCTTCCTTACATGGCTGGTGACTCAGCAGTAGTTTTTAAAGAGAAACAGAGACTCTGCCAAACTGAAGCATTTTCATTTCCACCATTCAGACGGAAAGAAAAGCAGAGATAGGGGTGCAGACAGAGATGGAATGACTGTACAGATAAAGCGTCACAGCGGGGATTCAAACCTGGGGATTCAAGGCAGAGCAGTTGTATAAACTTCTACCCCATTAGACACTGACTGCGTCCCCTCTCTAAAAGCCCTCTCTCTCCCCTGTCACTGCCGTCCCATCCAATATTCATCCGCATGAATCATAAAACAGCCATTTAAAGTTTCATGCCAGGTAATAATGGGGAGAGAGACCTTCACAGCGGCCATTGGCCAGAGAGAGAGAGAGAGAGAGAGAGAGAGAGGAGAGCGAGAGAGAGAGAGAGAGAGAGAGGAGAATGTCAGACAGAAATAAAAAGAGGAATATTTTCTCAAGGATTGCAGTTAAAATGCTTTGTCATCACCAGAGTGTGGAGTCAAGGCCATTTAAACATCAGGGAATGATAAATTATGCTTGCAATAATCTGACCAAAATAAGTATAACAATTGAGAGGCCCTAGCCCTCCCCTAACCAGAACACCAGCCCTAACCCTACAGAACACAAACCCAAAATCTAACATCAGTCGGAACCATAATCTAAATCATGATACTGTGATATACAGTTGCATATATTCTGCCCCAAGAGAGATTTAAGTTATTGCAGCCATACATACCATTACCCATCTTTTTACGACAAGGCAGAAGTATATTCCTACTTGATCATAAATTAGGCAAATTAACAATTAGTTTGACAGATTTGTTATTGTTAACATTTGTCATGCAAGGGTCATGCACCTGGGCAGAGAAAATTTGCTTTTCGCTCGATTTTCCAACGGCCAATATTTACCAGTTGAGCTACAGATCATGTTCATGGGTCTGGATGAGTAACACTCCCTGTGAACTGCATACTACCTGACTCATGTTCTGGAGTCATTCCTGTGACGATCAATGCACAGTGAAGTATGTACACTGCTGTAAGTAAACCGTCTGTCATATACATGAAACACACTTTGAGGGCTTGAGGTTACAGGCCAAAGAGCTGGTTGGTCAGGATCAGGCTGTAAAGCAGGATTAACAATCAGGGGCGGGTCTCTTGAATCAGTTGGAAAGCAACAGGAAGCGAGCGAGCCGTACCTCAAGCCCAAAACTCCCAGATTTCATCAGTTCTCGGCCACTGTGTTTGAGGTCTGAGGAAGCGTAGAGTAGGGGCGGCTAACGGTGCCAATTTCTCCCCACAAAGAAATGCACTGGGACTGTGTGTGCCACTGAGGTGCTGGAAGTGTAGAAGCCCTGATCCTCTCTCTGTTTCCACAGGCAGCAGGGCACCATTTCACTTGCATTAGGGTTTTTTTTTTTTTTTTTAGGGATGATTTTTAAGAAAAAATTGTGACCTTTTTGCTAACTATGGCCATCAGGGCCACAAATGCTCAACCTGAGAGGCAGGTGCTTGGGGGGGATTTGAGGGGTAATTGAGGGATGGTGGGTGGGGTAATAAAGGCCAAAGCCTGCTGTGTAGCTCACGGCTTAATGTGATTCCTCCCCACGTTCCACGAGGCCGAAAAGGGCAACAAGCATCTCATTCAGACTGATGGGAAAGAGAAGCAAGTATTAAAATGTGCCCAGATGATTCATCAGAGCCATTTAACCCCTGTCTACCAATACAGAGCTCAGACCAGCACACTGAGAAAAAAGAGTATACCAACACCATCATCACTCTACCACCAACACGAAATGCTAAGCCACAGAACAGACCCGTGTACTCTGAGTAACAGATAACACCTTAACACCAACAACACACTAACACCAGCTCTACTCTTTAAAACCAACACGACAAATGCTCAGCTACAACACAGCCCCACACATAGAGACAGAACACACCAACACTAATACCAACACCATAATGACCAGATTGTGGCACAGTGTAGTATGATAGTACAGCAGGTAACTTCATTATCTCACTACAATAAGCAATAAGATCATGGGTGCCAATCCAGCTTGGGACCTTTTAGCATGTACAATTTACATGCTCTTCTCATGGTGATGCGTGTTTTCTCCAAGCACTCCAGTCCAAAAACATGCAAACAGACTAATTGGAGTCTCTTAAATGCCCATAGGTAGGAGTGAATAGTTTATATACTCTGTGTTGGATTGAAATACTGTTCAAAGTAGTGTTTCTCCCGCTCACTCATCTGTATGCTGGGATAGACTACAGTCCTCACCCCTGACCAGGGATAAGTAGATTAGATAATGGATGAATGACAGATGAATGGTTGAATGGATGGATGGATGATGGCTGGACAAATGAAGGGATAGATGGATGTTCAGAAGGTAGTGCAGCATGGTGGTGCAGCGGACAGTGACCACATGAGTCTCCTCCAGGTTCTCCTCCCACAGTCTGAAGAACTGCTGGTTTGGTTACTTGATGAGCTGAGGAGACGACAGAGATCAAATGGAGAGTCTAGGATAGGATGCACTGGGTCACTGGATCTTTCAAATTTTAATATTGATGCCCGGTTCAGGTAAACTTTTTCATATAGGGAGCCACATTCTAAATTCAATACCTTTCAGGGACTCAATCAAATACACATATCACGCAGGCCAGTGAATAACAGGCTCACTCCAGCACCCACCTCACACACTCATCTTCCCCATTTTGGGTCCCAACCCATGGTTTAAGGAACACTGGGCAGAAATCTGACTGGGATTATGTGCGATGGGCATAGATGATACTCAGAATGTTTTACAGGAGGAGTTTTACACAACTCGCTGATGCAGGGAATACTTTTTTATGCCTTTGATAGTTTCACACAGTGGACATGCCGTGAGATGGTGTTTAGTGTACTATTGAGCCAAGCCAAAGGTCAGAGGTCAGCCAACACCATGTCACCCTCCATAAATCATACAACTATCAGAGACAGAGAAAACGATTAAAGGGACGCGAGTGCAGGGTAATTCCAGGCAAAAATCACCTGGAAGAAATTCAACCACCAAGCTTGAGTTAAGCTTTAATTTACGTTATAACGGGGTGATTAAAGTTAGGTTTGGAACCGTATGCCTCAGCTCCTGTTTGATCATCGGCTCTTAAGGGCAGAAGGATTTGCTGAGATTGATTTTTCTTTTCTTTTGAAGCACTGACGTTTGTTCCTTGTCATATTTTTGGATAATGAGTCCAGACTGGCATGCAGAGTCGGGGGGGACTCTAACCTCACAGAGGCAGCACTGCCACTGCTACACTCCCACGCTCTGATGGGCTAATCCAACCATTTGGCTCAGAGCCCTAGTGCTGAGGTCACTCATCACCAACATGGTCACTTCAGGAAATTCAGATTAAGAAGGCTGAACTCCTTAAAGCAGGGGTGTTAATCTCTGTGAGACCTCAGTGTCAGCTGAGATTGGATTGTTCCGCACATGTGACTCATTTCAGTCACTGACTGGCTGAAGACGACCACGAAAGCCTACAGACGCTGAATCCACTCTGGGACTGGAGTTTGAAAACCCCACCCTAAGCCTGAGGGGATAAGATCTCAAATACAAGATCAACTAGATCTGAACCAAGCATCCTTAAGCTGAAGTAAAAATCACTACAAATCATTTCAGCAATGGATATATGTTGTGATTATTATACTGGTTTTATTTGGGAAAGATTTGATGTTTTATGAAAAATTGTTAGAACCAGTAAAAGCCAATGGAGTTATCGGAAGGTGAAGAGGAATCAGGAAAAAGTTCTAAAAAACTACTTCTGAAAGGGGTCAAAAACTTTGTGAGCAATTCATTTTTCATGATTTGAATTTAAATTCATGACCCCAAGTGACTGAAGTGAGGATGCCCTTGAACCCTCGTTCCTGTGTAATGGACCCATGTCGTAGTCTGATGCCATGCTGTGAGCATCCTAAAAAACGTTGGGCTACCGAGTCTAACAACTGCTCGTGCTTTGCAATGTCAACATCAGTACAATCAGGCTTCTGTTTGGCCAGACAATTAGACAAACGATAACATTTTGTGGAAGAGAATGAAAAAAAAGTCTGGTCAATATTAGGCTCTGTTTGCTGTGAGCTATCAAAACCACACCACAAAGCGGACAGTCTGTTTCAGCTGGCTATTGGAATTGATCACATCAGTGTCATTTTGCGGCAGGGATGACCTTTTGTCAGCAGACAGAAACATTGCACAACAAGAAAGGACAACTATTTCTCACGGGGGCTGTGACCTGACTAGTTTGGTGCAGCATCAGCTTTATCCGATGTAAGTCAAAGTTTGAGAGGGAACCTGATTTCTAGTGTCCTGACACATCTTTATAAATACAGTGGGCACTGAAAGCCCACATTCCTTCTCTCCCCTTTCTAAATCACAGGAGATTGGTATCCGAGTTCCCTAATTAAAATGCACCACTCGTCCATCTACACAAGACTGTACCTTAATCGATTTTACATAACATGCAAAAAGAAAATATCATAATTTTCCACTAATGGAGAGGAGATTGAACTGTTAATGTCAAATCCTGAGGAGTCCACCTATTAACCCCTCCCCTGCTGGAGAAGCAGTGAAATACCTGATTAACATTCACAAAGAAGAGAGTTAACCTGCATTAACAGGGATTTGCCACAAGGGCAGAGAATAATGGATCAAAATCCTAGGGAAGCAGTGGTGCATGATGGGATACTGGAGTCAGAGTAAGTGGACTGCTCCAACACTGTCTCATCCTGACGCGTCACATAGTGACGCTACCTGATCAAGCATCTATATACAAAAAAAAAAGAGGCTTTTGGCGTCCTTCTTTGATGTTTAGGGTTAGGGTTCGGGTTAAGGGTAAGAGGTTAAGGGGTAGGGTTCCTTTTAAATTGGCGTCAAATACTGACGCCAAAAGCCTCCTTTCTCGTTGTATACCGAGGCTTGATCAAGTAGCGTCACCGTATGATGAGTCAGGATGAGACAAGGCTCACTGTGCCAGTCCAGCCAAATCACAACGGATACAACTGAATAAATCAATATTTATAGAAAAACTGTAAAAGTGTAAGATCGATGGTCCTCACCGTTTTCTCATTAACTGAAATATTTTATTAAACTGGCCACATTTGTCTACATCACAAAAATTTTTGCTTTCCATCGTAAATAAAATTATGCTTTATTTAAAAAAAAAAATCCATTTTAGAAAAACAGGAAGGCTGAAATATGCAACATTTGCAAAAAACATTGTTTGGAAATTCATTTTTATATGATCATTAAAATGAGCACAGAGGAAAATCACATTTACATGGGTGAGAAAACCGAATATTCAGGAGAGATCAAAGGATGCGAAATACATAATTATACTCCCAAATCAGTTTAAGAAAAATATTAATAATTTTGAAAAACGTTGCATTATTCACGCGCTTTGTAAGTTTTACCATCAGATACATTCACCAGCCACTTAATTAGGTCTACCCACAGTATTAGACACCCGGAAGGACGTTTGACATTAAAACAGTCAGAAATATTTGCCACGTGATTCAACATGCCGATGGAGACCTGTCTTTGAGATTCTGATCCAGTCTGACTTAATAGCATCACACATTATTTAGCCATACATTCAACCAGTGAATCTTCAGCTCAATCTCATGTCAGATGTTTGTTGGACTGGATAGAGTTCAGGGGTCAAGTGTGAATGCGGTTCCAGCGGACTGAAATCAGCGCCATGTTTGTGGAGGCATCTGCAGATGATGAGTGCTTTGTTACTTAAGGGAAGTTTTCCTGCTGGAAAAGGGGAGACTGAGGTCACAAAGGATGCACATGGTCAGCAGTAATGTTCACATATGATTGGTCATTCAAATGGTGCTCAGTCAGTATGAAGGGGCATTCATTTTTCATTCAAAACTAAATATTGGACAAAGAACTTAAGGTTAACTGTTGTGTCCCGGAAAGTGAATTCATTGCAGATTAATCTTTCTGGCAATAAGTAATACAATGAGAGAAAGTTTCACTTTTATGGAGAAGTTCTGACCTCATCGTTATATTGCAGCTTTTAACACAGCGCTAGTGATCATGCCTCCCTTTTGCTCAGTACTAACTGCCTTTGCGTAACATGCATACAAGACTTAATTTTGGCGTATTTGAATAAATCATACTTTGCATGCATAGCAAGCACTGAACTGGGATCAGCTCAACCTCGATCAAAACCTTACTTTTTCCACAATGAGCTATAAAGTTTAGGTCCCAGATCAGTGTTGTGATCTCGTTTTCAATTTCATACCCAGAGCGGCCAATTACCGCAGTTAAACCCAATTCATGAGAGTCCATTATAACCATATGAATCACACTGTGATCGATACGGCAACAAACAGATCAATACTCACATTCTCCGTCTTTTACACAATCTTTCCCCCTCTCCCCGACGACTTTAACCACTTTATTTCACTTCTTTCATTTAACTCCCTCACCTCATCCCTACTCAGGGTAATCAGTCTCTCACTCACTCCCCATCCTTCTCTCTCTGAAAGATTTAAGATGCTTTATAGGCGTACAGCCCATGGGGAAAATGGGTGAAAATTTGCCTGTTTCTATTATTGTTACAAAAAGCTCTGTATCTTGAAAAATGTAAATGCCAGAGTTATGCTTCAAAGCTTTTTTTCCCCCCTTTTTTTAAACTCAAAGATCTCTCTTCTCCTTTTTAAGGGATGGGGTTTGCTGTAATCTCCATGGGTTTCTTTTATGTTTTCTAGTTAATTTAATACTTTTTTTTTGATTCAATTTTCCTGTGTGATCTTCCTTTTGTTTATGACCTTTGAGTTGGGTTGTAACCTCAAAATATTGAGAAATACAAGGATTTTGAAATGATTAACCTTTCAAATTCAAAACAGTTAATCAAAAACATAGAAAAGAGCCCATTTTTTCCTGCTTTTTTATCTTGTATCATGGAAAGTCACAAACAATATAAAGGCCAAGAATATGGTTCAATACTGTTTTGAAACTAGGGAAGAATACTTTTACCACCAATCTGATATTTAGTTTCAGCAATGTATACACATAAAATGTAAAAAAAAAAAAAATGGCTGCTTGCAATCAGGTTGTAGAGTTTTTTGCTGATGTGGGACAGCAATAATGGGTGAAATTCCTCCTCTTTGGGGTCCATTAGTATGCTGACAACTTGTGCAAAATGCAGGGGGCATAATGTCAACGCCCCTTTCGTCTGTCCACCCAGGCGTCTGTCTGGGCATCCGGCCGTAAACTTCTCATTTCCATGCAATAACTAAAGAACTCTCTTCCGAACCATCCCATTTCTTGGTGGTGTATGGTGGGTGGGTAGGGGAAGGTTCCTTTCGAAAACCAGCGCCGTGCGATATCCAATATGGCCGCTATGGCAGCCATCTTGATTTCAGTCTCCACGCAATAACTAAAGAATGCCTCATCCGATCCATCTCATTTCTTGGTGGTGTGTGCAGGGTGGGTAGAGAAAGAATCCTTTCAAAAACCAGCGCTGTACGATATCCAATATTGCCGCTATGGCAGCCATCTTGATTTCAGTTTCCACGCAATAACTAAAGAACTCCTCGTCTTCATTTGAAAACCAGTTTTCTTTTAACATGTTTAACTTTCAGTATTATTCACTCTCACTATTCACCATGCTAAACTAGCAACCTATTCAATCTTAACCCCAATTAAACATACGGGCATGGGCATATGCCGCGCTCCGCGTTGC
This sequence comes from Gymnothorax javanicus, assembly GCA_029692085.1. Classification (NCBI taxonomy): domain Eukaryota; kingdom Metazoa; phylum Chordata; class Actinopteri; order Anguilliformes; family Muraenidae; genus Gymnothorax; species Gymnothorax javanicus. The sequence continues at coordinate 181,346,334 of CM056194.1, read as the reverse complement.
TCTTGTTATTACTTTGAAAACATGCTTTGTTTCCATGCTCAAGTGAAGTGATGGTATGACAGTTTATACATTTACTGGTGACTAAAGAACCAGATATTAAATATCACAGTTTGAGCCATTTAACAACATTTTTAAATGTCTTAGTTATAACCAGCAAAGTGCTGGATTCCAAATGACACCCCAAGCTCATGTGCAATAAGCTAGGCATGATCAATGCATATTATTTTTGGAAGCCATATGGTAATTTAACTTACATTTGAAACAACCAATAAGTCACCGCATCTTGCATTTAACCAGCTGAGTGAGCACTGTTTTTTTGAGGACTGCCCTTTGCCTGATGTATTGACTCAATTCTGAAGCTAACAGTTGTTGAAGATTATATTTCAATATTTCTCATCATATTCATCAGTAGATTAATTGCCATGTTTAATAACCATAATCAATAATCATAATCAATAACCATATTATGTAAGCAGCAGTAACACACACACACAAAGCATAACACACACACATACAAGTAGTTCACATACGCATAGGGAGGGGATGAGCAGTGCAAACACACAGAAACATACACATACACATACAAGCAGTTTGCACACACATGAGCGGTGCAAACACACATGTACACACACACACACACACACACACACACACAAGCAGTTCACACACAGACACACACACATACAAGCAATTCAATTCACACATGCATGAGCAGCTCACACACATAAGCAGCGGGCTTCTGTAGTGTTGATTAGTAAGCAGGCTTCTGTTTAGTTGATTCAAAAACATAATCAGGCGATGATTTGATTTCTGTAGCTTTGATCAATATTTGTTCAGTAAAATCATTAGTTGTTACTGAAAAAAACATAATCAATTGAATCATTTAAGTATCTACTTGTATCCTATTCCTTTGGCTGTGTTTGTCCACTCTTGAACTGTAATTTTCCAGTCCATTTTAGTGTATATTCTTTTTCTTTTTAAAAAACCTATACTTCAATTTTCCACCATGGTTTAACAAAGCAAAGTTGGAGAGTAAAAAAAAGTTAAAGATAAGATGGTTACAACCCATGAAATGTGATTGGAGCAAAGTTTGTTAGAGATAAGATGGTTACAACCCATGTATTTTGATTGGAGCAAAGTTTGTTAGAGATAAGATGGTTACAACCCATGTATTTTGATTGGAGCAAAGTTGGTTGAGTTTTTCCCATAAATATTGCTCTGTAAAGAATGCCAAGTTAGTGCTGCCTGGCCAGGGACTGCTCTCCGTGGGAATAAAGATGGCTTCTGAAGATCCTGTCTTCTCTCCAATTATTCACGAACAAGGCAACCTCAAAAATATGTAAACATCTAGTCGGGAAACCACAACATATTTGGCGAGCCAGTGGCAGGAGTCGGCAAAGGTCGGTTACACTCGTAAGGGTGTGCGGTCCTCCGGTGCTCGGAGATGGTGCAGGGAGCACACACACACCCTAAGATGCCAGCAAACTAAGGATAAGGTGAGCAATTTAATTAATTTGCTTTAATTATCTTGCTCAGATAGATAAATGGGGGTGTTGTTTTGTGTTGTCCTGGCCCTGATCTGGAGCACTGGAGACAAGTGACCTTTCGGCTCAAAGAATCTAGACACAAAATTGGGGGAAATTAAAAGGAGGGGGACAGAATCTGCAGAATTGATATGTAACTACGAACCACTAACAATGAATTCGCAACAAGTTACTGTGAGTAATTGTTTGGAACTCAGAGCGCGTTCTGTAACTGGTTTGGTGTACGACTGTTGTTATGTGTGAGGCCTGTGCTGGGACCCTAAAGGGAGGGAATAAACCTGCAGGCCTCCCCTGCTTGAGATTGGGATACGGCCTGGATGACCTAGAGAGGTACTGGGATATGGCCTGGATGACCTAGGAGGTACTGGGATTCGTTTTTGCAGTGTTGTCTGTCTTGTTGTTTATTATTTTTACAAAAGGGTGCGCAGCACATTTGGCGTATGGAGCTAGCCGATTAATGGGTTTGTGAGGACAATTGACTGGAAGTAAGGTTTGCTGAGTCCTAAGGGTGGACTGACTGGTAGTAAGGATTGCGAGGTCCCGATACAGACGCTTTTTTGACGGGAAGTTTGTTGGGGGTGCGGCTCCTTTTTGCATGAGTGTAGAGTAAATGTGGATATGAACAGTGGTCTTGTTGCGTATTGCATTAGTTGGGAGTGTTAAGAGTGCACTAAATATAAATAAATAACCCCTAGTTTACATGCAATAAGTTAAATTTATTATTAATGGTCATTACTATTTGGCAGATTAAAAGAAGTAGTAAATTGCATGTATTAAAAGATTATTTAGCATTATTTTGATCGGTGTACTATCATCATTGAATAGGTGAGGAAAAAAAAAAAACAATCTGGCCGAGAAATGAAATTTGGATTAAACAATAAACATTGATGATTACAGCAAAGCTGGTAGATAGAGGAAAAAAGGGAAAAAAAGAAGGAAAAAAAGCAAAAGCAACTTCCTATGTTGGAAAAAAAAAACACAAAAAAAGGCAAATGGAACTAAACAAGAAATATCATTGATTAGACAACTAGATGGTTATATACTAAACATAACACTGGTTTAGGAATGCGTAACAGAATACGATCTGTCTAAAAGGAAGAGGAGAAATCGCATAAGCGGGTTTATAATATAAACTGTTTACTGAGCATAGTGAGCAGTGTAACTAGTAAAATAAACATATTGTAATTTAATACGTGGGGGAAATAATTCGGCTAAAATAATAACATTTTAATTAATAAATAAATAACAATGGCAACGCCTGTGGAGGAATTAAGAGAGCAATTTCCTACCTTTGAGAATGATATAAAAAAATTGTCAAATAAGTGGGCAAAAAGGACTAAAAAAAAAAAAACAGACTAACAAAGTGGCCAGAAGAGGGGAAATTTGATCTTGCAATATGTGAAAAAATAATGGGTATAATGACAAATTATGCATCGGTGGCAAAAAGGGTTAAAAAAAAAAGAATAAAATGAGCTGGCAGTTCTGGAATTGTTTGAAGAAAGGGGAATGTTAAACATTCAGGATCAGGATAAATATTTTGTAAAGCAAAGTGAAGCTGCGTCTCAGTCAAAGCCATCTGAAAAGTTTACTGATAATGAATTGTTTAACCCAGCGCCATATTCCCCCCCATATTCAGGAACAATGTTTAACCCAGCGCCGTATGCCCCCCCCATATTCAGGAACAGAGGGAGAGACAGCAGCTGAAAAACCTGAAGTGAGTAATATGCAGTAATATCAGATTTGGAAAACCCAATTGTATGGCTATAAGGGTAGGGATTAAGAAAACAAAATTGCCATTGGCAGTGTGTAAAAGAACACCTAGAAGGCTTTAGGTTTAAATTTAAATAGCGCAGAAGAAGAAATTGATTTAACGGGGATGTATAGCATACAAATTTAAAAAAAAAAGTGAATTAGCAAATGTTTATTGGTTGGGGGATATAGTAGACCAAATTAAAGAGCAAGTTTGGAGTACCTGGGGAAAATACTGTATATTGAGGCCCAAAGACCCCAGGCTAAATGGCATTGTACAATGATATTCGACCCCACTTAGGGCCCAGAATTAGACAAAAAAAAAAAAAAAAAAGGGCCCTTAATGTTGATTTGGAACAGGAAAACAAACAACGACCAAGATTGTGATTAACTGTCAATTGACAGGGAAAATAAAGCAAGTGAAAATTCCTATTGAAGAATCAGAAATGAACTTAGAGAACAAATTGAGACAGAATTAGACCAATTTCCAGAACAACTGTGATCTCAACATGATACAGATGTGGCAGAATGCTATCAGCAAATCCAGTAATATCCACTATGAATGTGAAGTAATGACACCATTTGAATTAGTTAAATATTTGTAAAATTCTGAAGAACTAGAAAATCTAAGCATATTTCTTTAAATAATTAGACTGCGTGAGATTGGTGTGCTAGAAGCATATCTCTGAAAAGAAAATGAAGGAGAAGTAACACTGAGAAACAAAAAGAATTACACAGAGCATTCAAAATTTGCCAAAGTACTGTTAAACACGATATACAGGGCAGTAAATTCAGTAAATTTAATTGATACAGAGGTTTCTCTATCAAGTATTGGAAACTTTTAGTTGCTATTTGAAGGTTAAAAAAAATAGGGTTGAATGATCAGAAAAGAAGCAGTTGTGAAATTTAATAGTACATATTAGATTTATGAAAGCATAAAAAAAAATTAAGGGAACTATTGTGGGATTGGAGACTGGATGACTGGATGGGTTTTTAAACAAAGATGCGCAGAGAAAACAATACCTCGAATGGTGCCTTAGTTACCAAAAGCAGATAAGGGAAAAACAAATAGGTGAAAGGCTGACATACAGAGGCCAGAGAACAGAAGGGGAGAAGGGGGGTCTAAGCAATACGATTTCATGTGGAATTTTCTTAATTTGTTTTACAAGAATAAGTTCTGCCCAGCAAAGGAGTCATGTAAAGGATCAATGCTATAACAAATGAGGTGAACAAATGTGACTGAAAGCTTTCCTGACCAAAGAAATGCAATTAATAAATTCATGATCTTTTCTGTTTTTGAACAGGAGTGGAGCAACAATTCAAGGTGACGAATTGACTAATAAACTTTCTCTGATTTTTAACTTTTACAGGAAAAGGTCCCAGCGAGAGGAAAAGCAGCAAAATTATGATGATTGAGCTCATTGTTTGCATCTAACTCATTCTATTGAAACTTTTCCAGAGTGTGCACTCCAGAAGAGAAGAGATTCTTCTAAAATAAATTTGGGGAAATCCAATTCGGAGTATTAAAACAAGACTAAATTCAAAAGGTGGACCACCATATAATTGAAAAAGTCGACTGATAACGTGATCACATTCTAAATTTATTTTGATTAGGCTGACAAAATCTTTTCCTCTGACTATTAGTGAGAAGGACGGGGACTTTCAAATAAAAGGTACTGACTGAATGACTGACTGAGCAGACCAAATTTGGGATGATTGTTTACCTTTACATGCTGGGATCCCAATGAAAAAACTGTATCACGGTTGAATATTTACCCATGTTTTTGAATTAAAAAAAAAAAAAAAACTGCATATTGTAACACACGGTCTAAAGCAACTCCACCCGGTTCTGCTGATGACATGGGGAGTTGTCATCGCTGGGGCTAATAAGCCCTGACTGTGCATCTCCTCCATGCGCTTAGCGGAACCCTAGATTGTGGTGGGTTGCTAAATCAAATTCATTGAAAAAAAACACTTTGAAAAGACATTATTGTTACTGCCCTATCTTTTGACCCAGAATACACTGAAACATAAAATTATGAATATACTGCCAAAAAAAAAAAATTGATTTAAAATTGACAGGAGCTCAATAGTGAAGGTGAGCAATTTGGGTACTTATGAATTTTTGAATAATATTAATTTATCAGGGTGGCACATCGACAACTCATTGTATTCCAAATAATTAAGGTGACATTAATGATTTTGTAAAGCACACTCAGACCGAGGGGAAAAATACACAAGACAAATTTCTTGAATTGGGACTTATTTGGCTGGTTAAAGAAGAATCTGAGTGTCAGAACTATAATTGCAGCATCTGTTTCAAATTGTTATTGATGAGTTATTACTTTAACTGTTTCATCTATTATGCCCAGAAAGTTGCTGCAATAGCCCCAATTCAACTGGAATGATTTCATAACTGTCCCATAGGGTAGGAGATTGGGCTCCCCGAACCTTATGGGAAACAGGCGGCGCCGGGACTGCAAAGTTCCGAGGGCACGTTAAAGATGGTTTATAGTGCAGGGGAGAGGACTGAAGGCCCCCGTGTCTGGTGAAGTATGAATTGACATACTGCCGCGGTACCGTCTAGTCGGCGTGTTTGTCACATGTAAGTTGTGGGCAACACCTAGCAGAGGGGCATTGGAGACGACCTCTGTGAACAGGCGAGGCTGGTGTAAACGGTCAAAGTTTCTATTCCCATAGCGAAGTGGGGTAGGGATCAGACCGTCGGTTCCCACCTGGGTGGCTGGTAACCACTACGGGATTCGGGGATCGCTATCGACTGGGTCACCGGCCGGTCGGGTCGCAGATGGCAGTAGGACCACAGAGAGGGGTGGCCGCCGCGCTCGGCTCAATGTACAGTCAGGCCATCACAGCCCAAAAGCGAATGCGTCAGTAGGTGAGTGGTGCTTCTGTGATCGGTGAGCTTTGAAAAGAAGACACCAGGAAGCAGAAGGCAGAGTTCTCAACCTGGGGGAGCCTGGGCGAAGATCTCTGTGGAAAGGGATCTAGCCTGGAACTGCGCCCTGGGAGAGGGAGGTTCGAAGGATCTAAGTGTATGAGGGGTGAGGAAACCTACCCCCAGTACAGAGCACCTGCGTATGTGTTGTGACTCACTCCAGAGACGGGTAAGATCTCCTATCAAGGAGACAACCTAAGGCAGGGGTGAGTCGACCCCCAGGTCATTGTTGAAATCAAAGTCTTTTGGGAGATTATTATTATGGGCTATTGCATGAAGGTGCTATGGTATTCCAAATGTAGGTCCTTGGAAAGGCCTGGATGAAACTGTTTTAGAATGTTCTGACACAAAAGTGTCTGCGTAGTCTTTACAGCAAAAGTAAATATTATAAAATTTGATACATGTAAGACTTAAAGTGAAATTATGCAGGTGCAGATGACCTTCGTTCTGTATGTGCTGAGCGCATAGTGGATCTGCATGTGCCTGTGTCTGTGTCTGTGCCTGTGTTTGTATTTTATTTTCTCACTCCAGTGACGGGCGGGTGGCAGTTTAGCGTACCAGCCCGCCAAGGCCCGCTCCTTCCTGGAGCCTCCCTGAAGTTTTGAACAAATACACTGAGACAGTGATTCCAGTCATGAAGGCTCGTTCACCAAAACAATCAAAAGGAAAAATCGCAAATCAATGTTGAATATGGACTTGGACAATGCACTAACTTTTGACTGATTACCTGCAATAAGCAACATTACTGGATTCAAGTAGGACATTAGACTGGGACTTTATTTACCACAGCAACGAAAGAAACCTTGACGCAAAAACAACTGGAGTTCACATGCTGACATACATGACAGACTGTTTTTACTCAAAGTGTTACAGTCAGAAAGGACCAACAAAGGACCAACAAATGATTTTATGTTCGGGCTCAAAAGAAATTCACTTGTGTGTAGTATGGGGGTCATAGACCAGGGGTAGACAATGCTGTGCCATTTTTCAGCCATGATTAATGTGAGGCCATGATTGGGATGGCCTCAACGGGAGGAATGTTGAAGATTATATTTCAATATTTCTCATCATATTCATCAGTAGATTAATTGCCATGTTTAATAACCATAATCAATAATCATAATCAATAACCATATTATGTAAGCAGCAGTAACACACACACACATAACATAACACACACACACACACACATACAAGTAGTTCACATACGCATAGGGAGGGGATGAGCAGTGCAAACACACAGAAACATACACATACACATAAAACACACACACACACACACATACAAGCAATTCAATTCACACATGCATGAGCAGCTCACACACATAAGCAGCAGGCTTCTGTAGTGTTGATTAGTAAGCAGGCTTCTGTTTAGTTGATTCAAAAACATAATCAGGCGATGATTTGATTTCTGTAGCTTTGATCAATATTTGTTCAGTAAAATCATTAGTTGTTACTGAAAAAAACATTATCAATTGAATCATTTATATATCTACTTGTATCCTATTCCTTTGGCTGTGTTTGTCCACTCTTGACCTGTAATTTTCCAGTCCATTTTAGTGTATATTCTTTTTCTTTTTTTAAAAAACCTATACTTCAATTTTCCACCATGGTTTAACAAAACAAAGTTGGAGAGTAAAAAAAATGTTAAAGATAAGATGGTTACAACCCATGAAATGTGATTGGAGCAAAGTTTGTTAGAGATAAGATGGTTACAACCCATGTATTTTGATTGGAGCAAAGTTGGTTGAGTTTTTCCCATAAATATTGCTCTGTAAAGAATGCCAAGTTAGCACTGCCTGGCCAGGGACTGCTCACCGTGGGAATAAAGATGGCTTCTGAAGATTCTGTCTCTCTCTCCAATTATTCACGAACAAGGCAACCTCAAAAATATGTAAACATCTAGTCGGGAAACCACAACACAGTGTTTACTGACACATTGTCTGAGCAGAGAAGAAACCCTACTGGATTTCCAAAAACCAATCAAATGACTGATAACAACTTTGGCATCTTTTGAATAAATGGGAGAACAAATCCTTCAGCTTATCCAATCAACTCAGCTGCGTGAGCGTACACACGCGAAAGCAAATGCACCTCCATGTTTTCAGGCGATTCAGCACTTGGACACTTAATTTAAGTCACAACTCGGCTCTTCTTCAAGGGCCCGTTGTTTTTTGCTGATGGGAGGCCAGACAGAGAGCTGAGAGTTTGACACGGCCCTGGTGTAATGGAGGGAATCACTGAAGCTCAGACATTGCAGAAGTGTGTGTCACCCAGCTGCTCGGATGTGGCCTGGAAGTTTGGTGTTCCTTTCCCAAATGAAGGCAGAGTTAGATACAGTAAGTGCAGATGTTGGGCCCTTGAGCAAGGCCTCTTAGACGCAAATTGCTCTGGGGAGTCATTTGGTGACTGGCGTCTGATTAGTTTCTAAAAAAAGTGCCAGCTTAATAACTGTGGTGGGGTGTAATGATCTGTTGAAAATGTAATCCTCCATAGTCTCTTGTATTCAAGAAACAAAGTGTTTTTTTCACAGTTTGGATGTTATAAAGAAAGAGATGAGCGCTCCACTCTACCTCCCTCCCTCTCTCCCTCCACTCCTCCACCCCAGTGTCTCAGGAGAGCTGGGAGCTCCACGCGCAGCCCCCTCCCCTCCCCTCCCCTCCATCCATCCATCCATCCATCCATCCCCAGGCATCCAGGCCCAAACAGCAGTTAAAGCCCCAAATACTTTCAACAGCAATAAACACTGCACACCTGTCAGCCTGATTAAGAGAGACGGAGAGGGAGAGAGCGAGGCAGAGAAGAGAGAGAGAGAGTGAGAGGGAGGGAGAGTAGAGAAAGGAGGGTGATGGGTAACAGCTGACACCTTTGTTTTTCTGTTGACTCACCTTTACTGGTTTTCACCATCCCACGCATGAACAGTGGAGGAACAATGCGAAGAGACAAAAGGTGTGTGCGTGGACGTTCTCTAAATTTTGAGAGTGCAGAGAGAGTGCAACACTGCTGGTTAAAAAATACAAATAAACTCAGAAACAGCTAAACGTGCGGCATAATAGATCAAGGTCTTAGTTTCACATTACACAACATTACTGGTAACAAGACCAGCTGGCCATTCATTATGCCACAGTAAACTGCAGCCCGATCCACTAAAGCATAGAATAAACACTCATTTCTCTCTTCGACTCACAATTAGGCATACATTTTCATTCGCAAGCACATTCTGTCTTGTTTAATCCAAATAATAAAAATTAACCCATCCAGGCTGTCTATGCAGATAAAAAAGTATAGAGTTGCTATAGTCTTTGCCTTTACAACATGGACCCTGGAAAATGCTCAGCGGTGGCTTCCATCGTAGACGACACTCATGCATTCCAGTTCTCTGCAGTGTTCGGGGAATGGGGTCTCGGGAAGTACTCACCCCAGTTTGACTTTCTAATGCTTTAGCTAACTGTGATGAACTTGGACACCAATTTTCTTCAACTCCTCTTATCAACAAAACACTCCTGTCGAAGAGTTAACATCTGTGGACGGCCTCGGCGTTGCAGCAAGCTTCCCTCAAGTCCATACTTTTTGAATTTTTGGATCACTTTACTTTATTATGATTTATTATCAACACTTTACTAATTTTTTTGTAACCTTGGCCTTTTTCCTGCGAAGAAATTTTCTTTTTCAAGTGTTGTGACATTTTTCTTCCTTGCAGCACCATTTTTGTCAGCAGTGAATGAGAGTGCATTTTCCCCCTGAAATGCCGTCTTTAATTGTCAGTGTGATGATGATTGATTTGTCGCTGAATTCCTGTTAATCAGAATTTTATCAGGTTTTAGACATTCATTATGGTGCACTCACCTTTGGACCGTTATCATAAATGGTTTTGTTCTAAAAAGCTCCAATTTTGTTTTCGGTACTGAGAAATCCCATTTAAAAACAATAAACCAGATTTGCACAACTATCTTATTCTGTCTGTATAGGATCTCATAGAAAGTATTGGTTCTAAAGGGAAATTGATGTTAATCTGAGAAATCTGATGGGGTGTGCTCATTTATTCTGAGCACTATATGTGGATCACATTTGCATTTTCTTCTGTCAGTGGCCACATTACCAACCCTGAAATCAGGACTAGGCATAAAATAACGTCTTAAGAATCATTAATATGTTTGAAAATCTGTCAAGAATGGAATAAATAGTTCTCACCTGGATCAGAGGGAGATGGAAATCATGTTTTTCTGGTAGTTTTTCTGGTGATTAAGGGATGATACAAGACTCCTTAACCTTACAACTGATGGTCAAAAGTGACAATGCTATGAAATGCAAATCATACATTGAGAGAAAATGTGATGTGCTTGAGCAAAACGGACACTATTTTTGGAATCAGCACCCCAAAATTAGTAAGAAAATAGAATTGGATTTTATTCAGCTAAAATGGTGCTATGGTCATGAGATAAAACTAAAACAAAATAAAATTGTTTTAACCAATTCTGACAGCCGTGCTGTAATTAGCAGTTCTGGTTACATCAGTTCATCTCTGATAATCGCCTCTGAGTGAACATTAAGCTCTGTGCGTTAATCCTTTATTAAACCAGAGGAGGTCCACTGAGAACATGTTCTGCTTTTACAGGGATGCCCTGGGAGAAATGGCATGAGATAAAAGTGTAAGAATGTGTGTGTGTGTGTGCGTGCACGCGCGTGTGTGTGCGTGTGTGAGAGGGAGACAGAGAGAGAGAGAAATAAAATCAGGGACAGCGGGGAAGTGTTGGATGTTTTTGTAGGGCTTGGCATTCTGATTTCATCTTGAGCGATGAAGTTTGGAAAAACTCCACTGCCGGGTCCTTAAGCCAGGCCCTTAACCCCCAAAAACTGCCCCAAGTCTCTCACTCTCTCTCTCTCTCTCTCTCTCAATGAGATAATACCTTTCCACAGTTAATTATGGCAATAATTCCGTGATGCGATTTTCTCTGGGTTATATATAGTTTATCTGAAGGCGGTAACACAATGGTTGTAATCCACTCAGGAGGAAGTTTGGGGGGGGGTGTTACATTTTGTTCTTCATTTTTATTTATTTTCTGAATAACACTGGATTCTTCTCTCTGCGTTTCCCCATCCTCCCCTCCCCCGCGCCACACACCACAGGGGGGGACTGTTTAAAGGATTTTGAGTGCCAATGACACATCAAAGCATAATTTCCTCATTGTGTTACACTGCACTACACTACACCTTAATTGGCATGGAGAGATCATTGAAAGAGCAGCAATAGACTTTGTGTGTATGTGTGCGAGTGCACGTGCGCACTTGTGTTCATAAGTACCCCCGTTGTGTTTTCCAATCTCCGTGCTGTAAATTTTGCAGTGATATGTTTTTGCCTATTGTCTTTACTGCTATCTCTACACACACACATACAAAAAAAAAACTAACTAAATACAACGATTACTATGTAACTTATTCATGAGGTGGGCCTTTAAACTGAGAACAACGGCTGCTGTAATGAGTTAGTTACACCAGTTTATGTTTGACAACCTTTGAGCTGCGTTGAATTGCACCCCACAATCACTTTTGCCACTGAATATTTAACAGGGGAGACTCAAGCCACACAATTCCAAAAAAATTGCTTGATTTGGCATCACAAATGCCGTAGTGAGGATGCAGTTCAGACCTTAGTGATGCTGGCTGGCTTGCAGTCTGATTCGCCAGTAACACGAGCCTAACGGTGCCCATTTTAATGATGGAGCTTTTAACACCATTAATCTGAGTGCCACAATATTTCAACGTTCATTCAGCAATGCAAACGTAGCTCAGGAACAAAGACTGAGATTCTACTCAGCCCAGGGAGGCCTTTAGTTTGCTTTTGTAGAGTTTGCCACAGCATTAGCAAACATTTGGGTTCTCTGCTCCAGTGTGTATTGTGTTTAAGGATTTATGGATTCCCTGTACGCTTGTAGGTTACCATATAGCTGCTCTCTCATACCCTGTTTATTCAAGAATGAAAGCCAGAACTAACAAGGCCAGCTCTCACAATGTCACTGGAATGTTCTGTCAATGTTATGACTGCTGAGGTCAGCGCTATATCTGTGTCAGCAGGCACATAACGGCCTTGAATAAAATGTGCTGCGTGTTTCGCTCAAACTGCTTGCTCATGTGCATAAAGGAACAAGGATGGAAATACGCTTTTGATTAACGGCCCACTCATGCAGTCTCAGTCCAAATGCAGTTCACACGTCACCAGAGAACTTTTTAATTGAAATGCACGTAACAGGTGCACATCGGAGGGTTTTCACAGTTCCATCATATATCATGAGAAAATGCATCAGACATGATTCACACAAGCACACTGTTACCCTGCCCTGATGGTGCATCATTTAAACCTGCTGAGACTGTATGCAGCACCACAGCACAGTGATTAGTGCTGTTGCTTCACAATAAGGAGGTTCGAAATTTGAGTCCAGGTCGACCAGGACTTGTCTCTGAGAAGCTTGCATGTTCTTCCTCTATTTGCATGGGTTTCCCTCCTGTACTCCATGGGAACACTCCAATCAGTGCCCTGGACCAAGGCTCTGGTCTGACAGGGAATAAGATGAGGAGAATGGGAGATGGAGAGATAGAGGGAGAGGCATTTGATTCCCTGCCTGTGACAGGCAGTGGTACACAGGAGTAGTTTATTAGTGTTCCAACTTCACTCGATCGATATCAATCAGTTGCTTGTTTTGAGCACCACTGTATATCATTTACTTCCCGCTGTATGCACTCGGTTTTAGCACCATCTCTGATTAAGCACTGAGGGCTTGTTAACGTTGCTGCAAGGCCTGAGATTGGAGATTACAGTCACATTTCTCACTCTCTCAGCTGCTATCAGCCAATCTGCAGCTCTGTTTCAATTTCATAACCTATGAGAAAGCATAATTGTGAGAAATCAGTGGTGCTACTTCTGCATTTACATTAACTGTCAATGAGATGAGTGAAGAATAGATTATACTTTACTCCTCTGTGAAATAAGGGGCAATTTCTTTGGCCAAGTATGACACATGGTTTATGGAGGATTAGGTGTGAGCACAAAATTAGCTTATACAGTGAATATTACTGATTTGGGGATTGAGCTTTTATCATCGGTTATTAAAATATAATTCTCACAATGCGGAACTGTTAACTGTCACTTTACTAAAATGCAAGAATTACCACTTCAGCTTGACAGCAACTTCATCATCATCGCTGGCGAGCCAGTTATCTGGTGCTCACTTGCAGTGTAAAATATGCCTCAGAACTCTCTCGCTCATCTAAATTGATCATCACGTTTAGTGGTTACTCATAAAATGTGATCATTAGAGAATGATGAGCTCAATGCACCATTCTGAATAAAATCCATGTCCGTACATGCAGGACACATGACCGAAAGTATATGGACCTGTCCTACTCCAACATCTCATTCCTAATCACCATCATCAATCATCAGCTGGTCCCCATTTTGGAGCAAAAACAGCCTCCGCTTGTCTTGGAAGTGTTTCCAGTACATGTTAGAACATCGGTGCAGGGGTTTTCCTTCCATTACAGTCAGAGAAGAAACTGGGGCAACTAACCCTGGTTTGTTGGGAAAACAACAAAACAAAAAGGTGACCTCAATGTCCAACGGGTTTTTAATGAGCATTCTGTGCAGGCCCGTCAGGTTCTTCAAGAACAATCTAGAGACACTGGCCCTCATTTATCAAACTTGGGTAGGATCTGGTGTAGATTCTGGTGTAAATATCAGCGTTCGCCAGGTGTCACGTCTGATTTACTAAAAGTGTGTACGTCGCTGATTTTGGTGTAGAACTGGCGTGACGTTGATAAATCTGGTGGCTGAAACCATCGTAATTTACATGACACGCCCCTATAAATTCATGCTCTGGGAGGCATAGTCCTGCCCACTTTACGACATGGACTCTCGAAAGACGGCAAAGAAGAAAGAAGTTCACTGAGGATGAAATATAAATTATCACGTCCGAGGTGGAGAAAAACAAAATAAATAATTTTATTTGGAAGCCTTAAGAGTGGCATAAAGGGAGCCCAGAAGGCTGCAGTTTGGAAAACTATTGCTGCTGCGGTAAACACTGTTGGAGTGGAAAACCGGAGTGCAACAGACGTTTGATTTAATTCATTGATAAATCGAAGCGACTATTCACACTTATTTAAGCGCATCCAAGCACGAAAATTGATCGAAATTCACGTTAGACGCACTTATAAGTGTGGCCAAGATGCACATTTCTCCAGTAGCCACATTTATTTTAAGTGTGTCCAAAGCTAAAAAATTTTTCTTGGCCAAACTTATTTTAAGCGGTACTTTCTATAAGCAGCACTGGAATGGTCATCAACTGGCGCACTTATAAGTGTGGCCAAGAAAAAAATTCAGCATTGGCCACACGTAGCTATAAGTGCGAATAACAGAGGCCTTAAAAAAATTCAATTTATAGATCCAGGATATTTCATGTTATATAGCCTAAATAATTGACAATCCAAATGCTTTACATGTAGGTTAAAAAAAAAGGTGGACCGATTTTAAGATCACCACCAAAAAACGGGTTGCGGCGCTCAGGCGCAGCAGCGCACGGACTTGTGGAGGCCAACAAGACAGCTGTCACCGTTCGAGGAGCGTGTGGCAGCAGGGCTCCCCCTCCATCGTGGGAATACGAGACGGTGGGGACACGGACGAGTCCCCACCGCCTCGATCGGAGCTGCATGAGGGTAATTGTTAAAATACAGTCTGCAAAGATCACTCTTCATTGTACTTTTATTAGTGTAACTCCATGACATTTTATTGGGTGCCACACAAAACGAGCAGCCACTCATCACTTTCCTGGAGGAGATCTTCTCTGTGCCAAAAGTTCCTCACACGTTGGACAGAAGCTTATTCCTCTAACAATAGAAGATCTACCATTGTCAAAATGTGATCATGGTCAAAGTGTCCGTAGGCATATATATACTGAGCAACAAAAGAAACGCAAGTCAGCTAGTTAGTTAATGTTCTCTTATGGTTACTCAGTCAGAATTTAAAAAAAAAATTGATAAAACGAGTGTAAATGTGCACGCGCTAATAATAAATTTGAATTTCTAAAATAATTACGCGCAAACTTATTTTCCAGTCTGCCTTTAATTAACGTGCATTTCTTTTCTTGTTCAGTATATATCTGACCGGATGAGCATCTGACATACCACACTGCATATCTGCCAAGCCACGCATTGCGCTTAATCAAATTGATTGTAATTGTCAGCCGTCTGGCCTGACAAGCAGGTTATCTCAAAATATAAGTTTAATTAATTTCTCAACACAGGTGTCTTATTTATTTATTTATTTATTTATTTTGCCTATTTATCTATTTAGCCTATTTATTCATTTTACTAATAAGAGCAACAACAGCATGATGTCTGCATCGCTGCAAATGGTTTATTACTCATTTTGACATCTGCACTCGTTCCTGCATGTTGTTCGCTGGTTTCAAATCTGCGTACGCCTGGTCAGACCTGGAATGACATTTTTGCGGACCGTTCGCTCACGTTCAGATTGATAAATGCTGATCCTTGCGGGAGATTTGGTGTATACCCATTTTTTTGGCATACTCAAGTTTGATAAATGAGGGCCACTGTGTGGACATGCAGGCACCAGCACCCAGACAGTTGGAAGCGCAAAATCATCGAGAGTGCCACTGTATGGTGAGTGTTCAGGGTTTCCATTCCATGGAATGAAGAAATGCCATCTGAATCATGAGCAACATCCCTTGAGGAGGGAGCTGGAACAGAACATTACCGTGCGTACAGCGATCTCAGATGCTCACTGGGGCATTACCATGTATTCCCACAGTGCCTGTTCTGATTGATGTGCTCAGTATTCTGTTTTGCAGATCACAAAAGATGACAGAAAGAGTTCTTTTTTGCCATCCTGTAAAAACGAGCGCCACCCGGATTAATCCTTGGACTTGGTGTCAGAGAACAATAATAACAGCGCAGTAACATTTTTTTTACACAGATCACTTACTGAGTTTCAATTTTTAACATCTGAAAGCAGATAAGATGTTAAAATAGACAGGCGTAATTCAGCAAAGTCAATTACAGTCAAACATTTTCAATTATGATGTCATAATTGGCATAAGACCAAATTGTAGTTCTGCCATTCTTGTAGTTTGGAATCATTATTAAGGACTACAGAATCACTCCCTGCTTCTTTATACGAGATGATTCATGATTCATTATCCACAGCTGTCCCTCTCCCTGTGATAAGACGCCAGTAATCTCATCTGGTCTTCACACCAGTAAGATGTCATGGGGTGTGACTGCAGCTTCCTGACAGGTCATTCAGCACTGATTTGTCTCCCCGCCGATGATGCGGCCAGATCGCTGCCTGGCAGAGATGCATCATCCCGAAAAAGATGTTATTTTTAGGTTCCTCTCTGTACACTCCTGTTGTTTTCATGAAGCTTTATGTGACACCAAAATCATTATATCTTCATATGCTTTTCATTCCTGGTAAACCTCATAATTAACCTCCACCTCTTCCACTTGGGACCAGCCATCGGAAAGATTATTGCCCAGTTCTCACCTCGCCTTAAAGCACATTACCTCTCTAAACCCGTTCCCATTTACGCTTCCTGATTATCGACTACCCGTTAATTAATTCAGTTAAAGTGACCAATCAGTAGAATTAGTGATCACTTTTTTCAGCTTACATTATTGTTCATTGCAATAGTAATGAAGCTTTTTCCTCTCCACGTTAATAATGACATAAAACATGAATGTCTTTCAAAGCTACTGAATTCCCATAGATCACAAAATGGTATATATTTTTTTTTCTGCGTCAGTGTCTGTTCAGCTAGTGACATCTAAGAAAATGTTTTTTAAAAATCGCGGTCTTGCCGATTTAGGTCCGCGTGTTAAGTTCAAATATGTATATGTTTTGATAATTTTTTTGCACTAAGCTATTCATTGTTGGAAACTATTTCATTTTCTCTATCGTTCTTGTTTTTTTATGTTCTCTTTCCTTTTACATGTTTGAAATAAAATAAATTTTAAAAAACTTGCTTATGTAAAAATAAAACTGTTTACAATCCATGATATTACCATAATGCAGGTTATATTAACTCTCGACCTGTTTTCGATTAAAAATCTTATGATTAACTGAATGAATGTATTGAGCAGATAGGCTGCCAGTAGGCTGCATTGCCATATATCTTTGCATCAAAGAGGAATGCTACAACATGAGATTGCATGGAGAGCAATAACTGAAATCTCTCAAAATTCCATCTTAAAGCAGAATGTTATGCAGTAAATGCTGCTGAAGATGGTAGTTAGACAAGGTTTAAATTTTGTTTCCTATTACTTTTGCTGAGGTTATGTTTTCAACCATTTTTTTTTTTTTTTTTTTTTGCTTGTTTGTCTGTCCATAGGCCTGTCTGACTGTCTGTTAACAGGATGACATAAAAAGTTATGAATGATTTTGCATGAAATTTGGTAGGATGATAGGGGGTAGTCAAAAGATGAATTGAGTGTAATTTTGGAAGTGATCCGGAACATATCCTGGATCCTGGATCCAGAAGGACGACAATATTTTTGTCTAACGCGAGTCTGTGTGACATTTTTGACCGACTAACTCAAAGTTAAACACAGTTTGGCACAAAATTTGGCAGGATGATAAGTGGTAGTTAAAGGAAGTGTTGATTTAATTTTGGGAGTGATCCGGAACATATTCTGTAACCAGAAGAACAGATATATGCACTCTGCCGACTGCCCTCTAGCTAATTAATTTGATAACTGCCGTTCTCACAATCTCACATTGTAGCCTTCCTACTGTAAGCCGCGCTGGGATGGCAGGGGAAACTCTGTATCCCTTTCTCACAGACAAAGGACAGGTAAATTTACTCCTATTGTCTTAAAGCCATCTGCATCCTGCAGAGACCCTCCTGAGTCATGGGACCAGACTCAATTAGGGTCTGTATGGCGCCAACTTCATTCACGACAGCTGGAGCGGCCCCCAGCCTCAGGGTTAATGGACAACCTCTGGGGTAAAGGTTAGCGTTGAACGTCTTGCAAGCCACCCGAAAACGGCTGAGACAACTTTGGCAGGGACTATGCTGCCGTGCCATAAACTGGACTTTTCAGAGATTTCACCAGCAGAATAATTCACATTGCCTCCCGTAATGTTGTAAATCCAATGTGTATTTTTGTTATACACTGCCCTCAATAATTACTGGCACCCCTGGTTAAGATGTGTTCTTTAGTTTCTAATAAATTTAGTTTTTTTCTAAATAATATAGGTCCACAATGAAAAAAAGAGGAAAATCCAACCTTTAATTCAAGTGCATTTATTCAGTGGGAAAAAAATCCCACATTAAGAAATAATTCTTTTACATCAAATCATGTGTGCCACAATTATTAGCACCCCTGATGTTAATACTTTGTACAACCCCCTTTTGCCAACAAAACAGCACCTTATCTTCCCCTATAATGTTTCACAAGATGGGAGAATACAGAAAGAGGGATCTTCGACCATTCCTCTTTGCACAATCTCACTAAATCATCCAGCGTCCTGGGTCCTCTCCTCTGCACTTTCCTCTTCAGCTCACTCCACAGGTTTTCAATGGGGTTGAGGTCTGGGGACTGTGATGGCCATGGGAGGAGCTTGATTCTGTGTCTGGTGAACCATTTCTGTGTAGATTTGGCCACATGTTTAGGGTCATTATCTTGCTGAAAGACCCAGTGACGACCCATCTTCAGCTTTCGGGCAGAGGCCACCAGATTTTGATTTAAAATGTCCTGGTATTTCAAAGCGTTCATGATGCCATGCACCCTAACAAGGTTCCCAGGGCCTCTGGAAGAGAAACAGGCCCACAGCATCACGATCCTCCCCCATACTTCACAGTGGGCATGAGGTGCTTTTCTGCATACTCATCTTTTGTGTTCCGCCAGACCCACTTAGAGTGTTTTTTGCCAAAAAGCTCTATCTTGGTCTCATCTGACCAAAGCACACGGTCCCACTTGAAGTCCCAGTACCGCTTAGCGAACTCCAGATGTTGCGTTTATGATTGTGAGTGAGAAAAGGTTTTTTCCGTGCATGCCTCCCAAACAGCTTGTTGGCATGTAGATAGCGCCTTATGGTTGTTTTGGAGACTTTGTGACCCCAAGATGCTACCATTTGTTGCAATTCTTTAACAGTGAGCTTTGGAGAACTTTTCATTTCTCTTACCATCCTCCTCACTGTGCATGGTGGCAAAATAACCTTGCGTCCTTGTCCAGGCTTGTTTACCACTGTTCCAGTTGTTTTAATCTTCTTAATGATTCCTCTGACAGTAGATATGGGCAGGTGCAGGCGAGTGGCTATTTTCTTGTAGCCATTGCCTGACTTGTGAAGGTCGACACACATCTGCCTTACTTGAATGGTGTGTTCCTTTGTCTTTCCCATGTTGAAGAGTGGATAAGAGAAATGGCCTCTGTGTCATGTCATATTTATACCCTAGGGAAACAGGAAGTGATGAATTACTAATTAAATGTTCCTAGATACTCTGATTAACTTTGTAAACTACTGTAGAAATGACAGAAATACTTCAATTACATTTATTTCCTAGGAATTGTTAGGGGTGCCAATAATTGTGGAACAGGTAATTTTATGAAAAATAATTATTTCTAAGTCAGGGATTTTTTTTTTCCTTAAAATTCACTTGAGTTGAAGATTACATTTTTGTACAATTTTCAGTGTGAGAGTATGCTTCTGCAATAAAAATAGAATTTATTTTAAGGCTTTTAACACATCTTAACCAGGGGTGGCAATATTTATGGAGGGCGCTGTACAAGATAAGCTGATTGTTAACATTAATACCAGTTACCTTTGTAATTATGGACTGTAGCTGACGTTTCATGGCAAACTGTAGTGCAAGCATATCGTGTTTGGTATCATTTTACTCCACTAAAATTCCGAAATCGCATAGTGCATATGTCGAAGGGATTAAAATTGTACTAAACCCTCATTCAGTAAATATGAAAAGAAATGTTCTTCAGCTTCTCCTTGTGGTAATGTCCCCTCCCAAATTCCCTCTGAGGAGGGGTTGCCTTCCTGATTACCCAAATGATTTATGACCCTGCTGTAGGAAGCGCTTCTTGAGTTCAGGCATAAAAGGTAGGGAATCCAAGGAATACACACATGCATCTATATGTGTGTAGCCGTTATCACAATGGAAGATTGCATTCAACTTCCCCCACGCGCATCTCTATGCCGTGGGTAGCTTTAATCTAGTCATGGAAGATCTTAGGCGATTTCCCACACATGCTCCTGCAGCATGGGCAGACGTGATATTGCTATGGAAGCTTGTATTCATTCTTCCTGCATTGTACACTTTGTGTATATGTGTATTTGTGAACTGCGCCAGGTATGATTTGACTTCTTCTTTATATTTTCTGTAACGGTATAATTTGGTTTCTAATTTAAGCTTGTGACTGCCTGGTGAAATAAATTGATATGTGCATTCTGTTGTGGGATTCTGATTCTGACTAACATATTTCCTTCCAGTCCGGAGTTCTGTCTCCTAATTGAGTAACGTAGACTGTAAGCACGTGCCTGATCAACACGCTTGGTCTAGGTTATAAGGTGGATTTTCCATGCTGTGTTTGGTATTATTAAAATTGGCTTTGAGTAGATTACGCTTATATCTTTGGGCGGAAATCTTCAAAGGCACAGGGTCACTGAACGATGAGCAGACCGTTATACCCTGGAGCTACTCGCTTTGGGCCCTGGTAATCCCTAGTCATAGTTATTTTCTATGTCAAATTACTGTGCTTAATAGGACTGCCAGTCTCTGAGTTCTTTCACCGAATTGGGTTGGTCAGATGTTTTTGGTCTAGCGGAGTAAGGTATAGACCAGTCGTGGGTCCGATGCACAACATAGCTCTAAATTCATAAATTGGAGTCAGATCAATATTTATGCAAACGCATAATTTAATCGTAACCGCAAATGGTTACAACTAAAGTTTATATCCTAAATTTGATATGGAGTCAGATGTATTGTAACCGCTAAGATATGAGGGCTGCAGCATCCGCGAGTCACGCTTCAGGCTCACTTGAAAGCGGAATGTGAGTGATGTCATCACGTTTGGCCAGAGGCAGTGGCCTAGTGCGGACGCTGTAGCGAGACCCCATTATTATAATGGAGACCGGAAAGACTTTCTTTTCCCTGGCTGTTCAGGCAAACATGCTGAGACCTTTCGCCTCAGCTAGGACCCTCCTTGGCCTAGTTGCACGGTGTTTACACTACAGCTGTCCATGAAGCTGGACAATAAAGACTTCATCAATGATTTGAGACCATGAAAGTTCGATACATGGCATGCATTTTAAATGATTTTAAATGTGTGCCATGTGTCGAACTTTCGTGATGCATTAATAACCCAATTTACGGAAGTGTTCAATTATCAACTATTTGATGTAAGAAGCATTGGTAATTTAATCCATTGATTATTATTGCATTGCGGCAAAGAGGGTACAGCGACTCTTCTGCGCACCTTCTTGTTCTCCCCTGTTCCCTCCGGCAACCTGCCTTATCCAATTATCCTATTACCTTCCCGCTCATTGTTAATTGGTCTCACCTGATTATTGTTTTGTTAAGCATTCCCCTTGGTCACACTTCAGATGAAGTGTTGCTCATAGAGGCTTGATACAGCATATATAATGCCTTCATAAATGAGACATAATGTCTTCATAAATCATACATGAGCAAATGTCAAGGGTGATGCCAGATGTGACAATGACAATGTCACTTAGCTGACAATGTCACCCTTTATAGCATTCAGCCACTAGCAAAGTGACATTGTCAGTTATATCACATCTGGCATCAAAGGCTGGATAAGGATGTATTATTTCACCTTTAACAAAGCATGACATTTGCCAATGTATAATTTATGAAGACATTATATCTCATTTATGAAGGCATTATACATGCTGTATAAAACCTTCATGAGCAACACTTCATCTAAAGTGTGACATTCCTCTTCTCTATTTAAACCTTGGATTGTAACACCTTTCAGTTTCTAGCACTTTGTTTTAGTTTAGTTTTTTTTGTTACCCTATGTAGTTTATATTTGGTTTTCTGCACTTTGTTAATTTAATAAATACCCCTCATCTGCACCTGGGTCCCCCATCTTTTCACTCACCCGGTGACCCCACTCCATCCTGGGGCACCAGCCACCATTACAGTAGCCTATTCTTTAGAACGCTGAAAAAATTTTGATCAAGTGCAATCTTAAAATAAATTAGGCTGCTCTGCTGAAAAAAAAAAAAAAAGCTAAAACGGGAGATGGAGATCAGAGAAAGTATTGGATTTATTATTATTATTATTATTATTATTATTATATCCATACCTGCAATATCACTATTAAGTACATTATCAGTGTAGCCCATCAGTGATCTCGGTCATTTCTTAATAATTACAGGCTTATATATTGGTTTTGATTATTCAGTAAATAAATAGTTTCATTACTAATCAAGTGATCTTAAACAAGAACAGCTTGAAAGCAATTATGCACTTAAGGGTCAGAGGCTCACAGCTCGCCATTGAAAATCCTGTAAAGCTGTTGTTACTGCCTGGGGCACATTGAGCTTTAGGGAGTCAATGTTTTTACAAAAAGGACAAGTCACATAGGTGGTCAAACTGAAAGGCTGAAAGCAGTCACTAACCCCCCCTCCCCCACTCTATCCTTCCATCCTACCTCTCTCCTCTTTTACCTCTTCTACCTTTTATCTTTCACTGCCCTTCTCCATGTCATACATTTACTCTGAAGGTTATATTCACTACAAGCCATTTCTCTGATCTGCGTTTGGGAGTCTGTGCGTGTGAGTGATTTTATTATGCTTGCACGGATATGTCCATTAGTATCCGTATGCATTAATTCTGTAGGTGTTTGCGAATGTGCATGGGTATGTTCACATGAAGTGTGTGTGTGTGTGTGTATGTGTGTGTTTGAGCGTGTGAATGTGCTTACCTGCGTGAGTGTATGTGTGTGTGTGTGTGTGTGTGTGTGTGTGTATGGTCAGGCAAGGACAGGCGTTTAGCTGGGAGCACAGTGATGACTCAGGGGAACAGGAGAGATGACTGAACAGGAGCAGCAGTCATGTCACGATTGAGTGATTTCTGATGGGGCGGAACAGACAGGAGGTTACCATGGTGAATTTAGGGATGAGGGTGAGACTGAGGCACTGGGAGAGGTTTATAACACACACATACACACACACACACGCGCGTGGGGCTGGTCAAGGGGAAGTAACGGACGGACATTGTTACTTAACAATGTACTTCATTTATGGTATACATTATGAAGAATCTTTTTGTTTCAATTCAGTAAGTTGGCCTTGCTTAATAATTTCCCTAATCTGCTATAGTGTACGATATACATAATGTCCAAAATAAACTTGGTAACGGACGGACAAATGTTCATTTCACCTTGACCAGGCCCATACAAACAGGCACACACACACACACACACACACACACACTCATCAAAACATCTCCAACACAAAAATGGCAAAAACATCAAATGCAGCCAAATGAACAGTTTAGTACACAGGTAAACAGAAAGTAGGTGACGGGAAACTCAGGAACAACAAATGGCCCAGAGGAGCACAGAAAACTAGCACTAAACAGCCCCCCCACACCCCCCCCACCACTACCACTTTAAATACCTCAGCTATATCCTTAGTCTTTCTGTATTTATCCAGCAGACTTAGCCGTAATGGATGGATCAGACCAGTGTCCAAACCCTAGAAACAGAAAAAATAGGATGATATTGCCTCAACAACAACAACAACAACAACAACTACATTAAAGTTTTTTGGAACATTAAGTATCCCACACTACTTTCTACTTTAATAGGAAAGAGAAAGCTTTTTTGAGACTCTTAAGAAGTCTGCTGGAGTTTTATGGAGAGAAATAACTATGTTGTATTCCTTGGGGAAAGACATAGATGCTAATCTGCAGACATAGCACATCAAGAAGGCTTAAATATTTTTCCGTTTTTCCTTTTTTTTTTGGTTTGCAAAAGAACGATTAAAGACCATTGAGAGTAAATGAGAGGTAAGATCACGGTGTCACACTGGGTGCAAATTTAACTCAGAGTTTGTGTGACGGCAGAACAGTGGTGCAACACGGTCACCTCACAGCAAGAGGGCTGCTGGGTTTGAACCTGATCTAGTGCCTTTCTCTGTTTTCATGCTCTAAATATGTTTACATGGTTTCCCTCCAGGTGCTCTGGTCCTCTCCAGTCCGAAGACAATGCAGGTTGGGCTAATTTGAGACTGTAAATTGTACCTGGGTATGAGTGCCTGGTGTGTCCCTGCCGTGTGTTCACCGTGTGGATAGATAGCTTCCAGCCCCAGCCAGGCCAGGAATAAGAGTGTTAGATCATGGATGGTGGGATAGATGTGTTAGATCATGGGAGGAGGAATAGATGGTGTTAGATAATGGAACAAGGGAGATATGGACGGAGTTTACATGAGAGACTAAATGTACTCTGTCAGCATAAATCATAATTCATCAGTGTGGATTTACAGCTCAACATTACTTTACGAGGATCTGAAATGACTCCACCCCTGCGCTGCACACACACCCAGACACACGAGTTGCGCTGTACACACACCCAGACACACGAGTTGCGCTGTACACACACACAGAGCCCTGTGCAGCTCTGATCTCTCCCCTGCACTCAGTTTGCTCTTTAATGGCTCATTAAAAGGTCACATTGGACGGTGAAGCAGCAGAGAGAGTAAACAGCCTCTAATGACACTGTGGGCGAACGCTTCCCTTTTCCTGTTAATCATTTCCCACAATCGCTAGAATTTTTACTACGATTTTTTTCTCCACACTGATCCCTGTATTTGCCTGCATGTCAGATCCACTTGTGAGCCATTAGCCTGCGCTACTGCATCCAATCTCACCAGGTCCTCTGCCTCTGTTGTATTTTTTTCCGATTGTCTCTACCACCTGCTAACCTGCAGCGCACACATGTGCATGCGTAAAGCACATATACACATTCAGACACCACATACACTCATCCCCTGGGAGCCAAAAAGGGTTGCCAGATTCCAAGTTTGGGACTGCTAACTCCAGTATTCAAAATATTCATACAGGTTTGGATTGTAGTCCTTACTGGACAATGTAAGTTTCCACTTGGTAGATCATCAGAGACTGGGCAAGACAGCACTACTTCAGTCAGGACTTGCTGGTGAAATTCAAGTGGGCTCGCTGTGCAGGCAACACAATGAATTCTGAAGCTTGGCAGTCTAACCCAACATCTCAGTAGAAGGTACCGCGGGGTCTCGCTCTTTTTGAGAAGCACTGCTAATTATCATGCTCGCTGTCCTCTGAGAGTTAGACCTCTACATTCATTTGTGCAATTGTTTCCTACGGATAATAGGATTTACTCTCTCTCTCTCTCACTCTTTATTTTATTCGCCCTTCATTCCTTTCATGGTGAGAACTGGCTTGGTAATTTGAGGAATTTGGGAAATTAGCAGCAAAAACTGCGCTAAGCTGAAAGGCGAGAGGCGAGAGACTAAAGTGGTAAATGGAGGGATGAACAGAGATGAGGGAGTCCCCCAGAGAGGAGTAAAAATGAAAGTGCAGGCGCTAAATGAGTTGAGTGCATTCCCTGATGCCAAACACCCATCCCAGGCCACGAAATTCACTTCTGGCTTAAGCAGCAGGCAGATTCTAAAAAGCACCAGCCATCCATTTTGAACACTTTTTCTGCCACATTACATTAAAATCTTGAATAGAACTCAGCAAGTCTGCATACATATGCCAAGTTCTGCAAAATGTTCTGCTAGTGTTGAAAATCTTACCAGCCGCAATCACAATTTTACCAGTGTTTGGCTGGCGGAGGGCCGTAATTTCATTTGCTGATGATTTTTGGTCTCATAGCTCTTTCTGCTGCTCCAGTTTTATTTGTACAGCAGCAAGGCCATCATCTAAATCTGGTAACTATACACTCAGGACCATATATATTTGTATAGTAACATTGTTCTTGGTAAATTTTAAAATGTTGGAATTTGACCTTAAATGTTGCATTCACATTTGTTATTTGTTGCTGTTAACACTTAATACGAAGCCCAACGAGCTGCCACTATCAGTGAAGTAAGACTAAAACATCATCAAAACAACCCCAATACAAAAATGGCAAAAACATTTAATGCGACCAAATGAAGTATTGAGTAGAGACACGTACAGAGAAAGCAGGCAACGGGGAACTCAGGAACAGCAAAAGGCCCAGCGGACTGCAGAAAACTGCTCTGGTGGGTGACAGAAGATTTTTCCCAGGTAAAGAAAAATGCCTTAACACCAACTGTCCAGCTCAAGAACACCCCTCAGGCAGTAGGCTCCCAAAAAAGCAGAAGACTTCAACTAAAGGTTTACGCAAGATGTAAATTACTGGTAAGGGTGGCAAAGTGGCATCAAGGGTAGTGCTGTTGCCTCATAGAAAGAAGGTCATAGGATCAAATCTGGCTTGGTGCCTTTCTTAGTAGAGTTTGCATGTTCTCTCGTATTTGGCTAAGTTTTCTCCATGTATTCTATACTTGCATGAATTTATGAGTGACTAGTGTGCAATCCTTCCACTTACTTAGAAAGGAGTATGAACAGTGACACTACGTGTCCTTAAGGGCGATACAGTGGACTCCTTTTCAACATAGTGGTCCAAGTACTTTATGAAATGTTCATGATGCACCACAGCACCCTTCTCAGCCTTTTAAAACTGCTCTTTTCATGAACCGTTAATTCCCCAAAAACTAACAGACCATAATGAACTAATCATTTCGAAACCACCTGAGCCAATACAATTAGACTTCCTTTTTCAAATCAATGCCATCATTCCAGTCTTGGAAAAATTATCCTTTGTAACTTGCAAGAACTTGTTTTTGCACGTATACTGATCATCAGGGTATCGTCTATCCATCCCCACTTGCACCTTAGGATCAGTGTTTCCACTGGCTCCTGTTTCCCTCTCTCCCGCAGTTCCTCATTTCTGATCTTTTCTGGCCACAAGAAGTTAATAATGCACCTTGGACAACAGCGGATGAAGGTTTTGATCTGTTACAGTGTCCATTTAGTTCTTCTTTATGATCCAGTCGATAACGGGTTGGAACAAGAAAGGTGAAAGGAGGCATCCCTGCCGGACTTTAGTCTTCACTTCACAACTCTCTGACACCTGTCCTGCGTGTGGAATTTTGCGCGACATTCCCTTATAGGTGCTCTGGATAAGGATGATGATCTTTTTTCTGATTCCATAATGACTCAGCAGTTTTCAGAGTGTTGCTCTGTCTAAACTGTCAAACGCTTTCTCATAATCTATGAAGTTCTTGTTGATGGGAGAGTCCAGTCCAGCAACTGCTCGACAACGATGCCCAGGGTGGCAATCTGATCTGTGCATGATCTATTCTGAGAGAAGCCTGCCTACTGGTTTCGGAGCGAAAGGCTGACTATAGCTTTCATTCTGTAGAGTACTTTATTAGGTACTGAGAGGAGCATAATTCCTCTATAGCTACTGCAGTTGGGGAGGTCTCCCTTTTTTGGCAACTAAATGATGACTTCCTCTCTCTACTTTTCCAGAACTTTCTCTCCATCCCATATCTTGATGAAGAGGCTGTGGAGCATGTTGGTCGCAGCCTTCAAGTCGGCCTCGATTGCCACTGCAGGCATTCCATCAGGTCCTGCTGCTTTGCCGTTTTTCAGTGACGTGATGGCTTTTTTGATTGCCACCTCGGTGGGTTTCTCATAGTTAATGCGCAGAACTGTCGCTGCTGGGGGGATGTCCAGTGATTTGACTGGAGCAGGGCGATTCAGCAGTTCCTTAAAGTGCTTGGCCCATTTCTGTAGCTGGTCCTCAGTTGTAATGCTGTAATGATGGAGTGGTATGGCTCAGGAGGTAGAGTGGTTGGTCTAGGAATCAGAAGGTTCCTGGTTCGATCCCCGGCTCCTCCAGAAAGCGCGTCGAACTGTCCTTGAGCGAGACACTGAACCCCACACTGCTCCTGATGTGCATGCATGGCAGCCTCTGCCATCAGGGTGAATGAGAGGCATAGTTATAAAGTGCTTTGGGGTCATGTCATGTGACTAGAAAGTGTTATATAAATTCAGTCCATTTACCATTTTTACCATTTAATGAGTGGGTTTCCCTGCTTATCTTTTACTAGCTTTTTTGTCTGCAGAAACTTGCCTGCCAGCTTCTTAGTAAATATGCACAGGTCCGTCAAGTTGTCCTGCCTTGCCGCCATTTCTGCTTTTTTGGCCAGATTGTAGATCTGGTCCCATTGCTCAGTCTTAGTACTCTTCTTCAGCTTTTTTCACTCGGATATACTCCTCCTGTGCCCTTATTTTACTGCTCTCGTTTTGCTTGTATACAGCGTCTCTTTCTTCTCCTTTCTTTCCTTTAGTTTCTGGAACATGTCGGCGGAGACCTATTCCTTGTGTTGGGTCTTCATATTCCTCTGCTCTCTTCCCAGGTGTCATGCCACAGCTTCTTCGACTGTTACCACTGAGTTTGAATATAAATATCTGTCTTCATATAGCTTCTGAATAGATGGTGCCTGTTGGTAAGGCTGATCTGGAATCTTTTCTTCATGACTTTTCATCAAAGAAGTTCGACATTGCATTGTGTTCTCCTGCTGGTAATTGTGGAGTGCCTCATCAAATGTAATTTCATGTTCATTAGCAGACGGTGGTAATATGATGCCACTTCTGCGCCTCTCTTAACTCACACATCTTGCAAAGACCTCCTGACCTTTTAGCTGATCAATATGATTATCCGTCACATGGTCTGGAGATTTCCACATGAACTGAGGGAACAGAAATCTGCAAATCTTTCTTCATTCTCATTCATGTGCCGCAGTCCTTGTGCACCCGTTACATTTTCACAGCCTGTATTATCAGCTCCTATCCTAGCACTGATATCTCCCATTAGAATGATAATGTCCTGTGGTCCTTTGTTATCCAACATAGCCAGCAATTAGCCATAGAAATCATCCTTCTCTGGCATCATTGGTGGGGATATAGCATTGGATGATATTCAATCTGTTGTTTTTCTTTGTTGTGCCCAACTTGGCTGGAAACCTGTAAGCCCAAGAATCATCACCACCAACGACATTGCGCTGTGCCAGATTTGTAGCTTCCCTCTGGCTTTGACTGCATTGCATCATAAACCTCTGGTCTGGAAGCCTGTCCTTTCCTAGAACGAGTTGATTTTTAATGGTCATCAATGCTTCTGTAACTTGGCTTTTTGTAGTAGGGGTGTTAGCCCAAAGCAAGCCCATTTAACCTCTGGGAGGAGCTGGTCCAAATTTGTCTGGGGTCCACCCTTTAACCTGTCCAACATGGGTGATCCAATCAGGAGCTTGTGCTCCTGCTGGCATAGCGTTTGGGGTCATTGAGGTACTCAAACCACCAAACCGTAACAAGGAATGAACCCTGTGGTGGTTTTCTACATACATCTCACTTTTTAAAAAATGACAGATACATGGGACCATCACAGCCATGTTCAGTTTTGATTCATGTTGCGTGAGCTTGGGAGTTTGTGGAACACCACACTGTCAGCCCATACCTTTATGAGTGGTTTTCAGTCACAGGTAAAGCTCAGTGGCTGACAAAATAAAGTTCAATATGGACTATTTCAATCCAGAATTCAATTCATCCAGGCATTGTCTTACTCTGTGACTTTGACTGGCAATACGTGTTAATGTGAAGATGTAACACACTATTGAATGTCTAAGCAAATGGCTATGGAGGCTTTCGTGTTTCACTGCTTTCACGGTGATATTCCAAGATCATGTTCACACACGAGCATACCTTCTCCACACCTTTCCGCCCTGGGTCAGAAGTTAGCACTAAAAAGGTGTGACTTCTCACCTCCATCCACTGTACACAATCACATCACCATCTCAAATCAAAACAACCTGCAATGGTCGAGTCATCTACCAGGAGAAGGTCAACTAAGGTTCACGGCTACAGCAATTAAACTTGAAGGAAAATCATTGATTTACCCAAAATTATGACCACCCCTTCCACACAATGGTGTTAAGCACCTTTTAATTAAAGTTTTTTTTTTTATATTAAGATCGAAGATTTGAGGCCAAAATAATGCTCAAAAAATTTAGAAGCTACTTGGCACAGTCATGTGGAATCCATTGGCATAACTGAAATGCTATTTTTACACAAATGTTAGCAGAATGTACGACAACAGCAACATTACAGTTATTTATTGGTGAACCCGCCAAATAAAGTGTCTCAATGCTCTCAGATCAAGGCACCAGTTCCTTGGTTTTATTTCAAGCAGACAATGCCCCTGGCAGTGAAATGCACGTTCCTTTGATCACCAAGCGGAAAGCAGCAGATTGCATTGCAGGTACACATACAGATTTGAATGAAGTGTGTGTGTGTGGGGGGATTTATAACTCAGCTCATCAGGGTGATATACCTATTTTTCAAAACCCAAGGACTTTGATGCTTTGATGTGCTTTCTTAATTTTTGACAAGCCCCGTGAATAAACGAAGAGGGGCTGCAGTGAGGAATCTGCCACTGCTGTTCCTCAACTGGCGAGAACTCCCAGCATTCTCCAGGCATCCGCTGAGCTGCCGAGATGCATTATGTGAGGCTTAATCACGGAGGTGAACTTCAATTCCGGCTTATCCAAGACCCATCTGTGAGTGCTGTATTTCTGGTAAACCGCATGACCAATCGTGGGGTTTCGAAGATTATCTTGAGCTCACAACAGCCAAGAACTGAGCCCTCCTGCATGATGTATAGTACTGAGAATGAATGAACTTCTGGAATGAATCAAAATCCACTGGGGAGGCTTCAGTATTGCTTTCAATGCTACCGATGCCCCCATTTAATTTCTGCACTACATTTTCCATGATGCATAGCAACAAGAGCTCAATTACAACTCCATATTAATAGTAGCTGCACATCATCTGCAAATTTGAACCAAAAGGAATGACTGTAAGGTGCACGAAGAGCTGAAGGGCACTGCACTTCGGTTAATAAGTCCTGTGGGACTGGATGTGTCCTGTAGAGTGTAGATGTTCACAAGCTATCCTGCAGAACCATTTGTGTTAGTTTACTTGAAAAAACCGAGCATCCTCTAGTTCTGTATGTGTCCTGAAGGGTTTAAATATTTACCGGCTTCAGTGTAGAAATGTACGTGGGCTCGTGGACTCTTCGTCCCCAGACTTTTCATCCTCACACACTTTTCGTCTCCGGACTCTTAGTCCCTGGATTGTTCATCCCCAATAATGCTTTGCCCTCTTCCTGCATTATAACCCTATCCCTAACCCTAATTCATAAGAAAAACCCTCATGGTGATCTGTCCATCGTCCCTCCATCAGGCCGTCCATCCGTCAGTCAACAATGATAGTACATTTCTTTATCTTTAGGGGACGAAAAGTCCGGGGACAAAAATTCCTGTAACTCTGCAGGTGTACTGCAGTGTGTAAATATTCACTGCCTCTCCTGTAGCATTGCAGGTGTTTTATGAGGTGTAAATATGTACTGGCTCTCCTGTAGCACTGTATGTATTGTGCAAATGAGTGTCCTGTAGATTAAAAATATTGACTGGCTGTCCTGTAGCACTGCATGTGTGTTTTTTTTTTTTAAGATTATTTTTGTGAAATTTTCCTTTATTGGATAGTTATACAGTGTAGAGAGACAGGAAGGTTGGGGAGAAGAATGGGGAAGACATGCAGCAAACGACCTGAGCTGAAATCGAACCCAGGTCGCTGCGGGAAGGACACAGCTTTTGTGGTACACGCGCTTAGACCGATGAGCCACCGGGGCGCCCACTGCATGTGTTTTGTAGGGTGTTAATATTTACAGGCTCTCCTGTAGTACTGCATATTGCCTGTAGGGTACAAATGGTCAATACCGCTCCTGAAGTACAGTGTGAGTCCTGAAGTTTGTACAAGTATCTCTGACGATCCAGAAAAGCTCTGCGTGTGGCTGATAGAGTGTAAAATAGTCACTGGCTCTCCCCTGGCATGCTATATGATCTCTTGGGTGTACGAATACACCAGAGTAAAGGGTGTTTCTGCATAGCTTTGTGTTGGGAGCAACAAAAAGACATCTCTGTGTTACAGCTGTTCTACATGCAGCCAAAACAATCATGACAATCATCCATATGAAATGGAACCCACTGGTTCCCTTAAGTGAAGGGTGCGGACTTGATGTACATTTTTACTAACATACTTTGTTCACATTGCACTGCCCGCCCCCATTCAGGTCAGGTCAGTGTAATTCATTACTGAATGGCACAGACAGAAAATCTTCACCCCCAGCTTACAGCCTCTTTCTCCAGCAGAGACGGCCAGCTTTCAGGCTGATAATGCCCAAATCAGCAGGAGAAAAGCAGCTCCTGAACGGCCCAATTATAGGACACTATCTACTGGTCACGACCTTCTCCATAGCTCGTGACTGTCTCCATCATCTGACTTAGAGAGATCCAGGCTTTCGTTAACAGAATATTCTGGAAGGGCGGCCAGGATGGCGTTTTCTGACCTCCATTAATTTTGTGTGGATGGATCGGCTTCCTTGTGAAAGAATGGTACAGACTGTGGCAGAAGTGTCTTATTTAATATCTTATATTACTGAGCAGGCTGTGCAACAGCCCAGCACCAAAAAACAAGACTCAACAATGAAAGACCTTGATAAGTAGATTCAGGCATCTTGCTGCTTGAGTGAAACAAACACTGGGCCCCCGACAGCCCTTCGTGGACAAGACTGGATAGACCTGCTCTTGACCACATTAAAAGCAGGCCAAAGACACCGCATGCAACCCAACACAATGTCAAGTAACTACATATTGTTTTTTTGTTTTTTTTTTTTTTCATTTTGTTCAGTTCAAATCCTGTACTGCAGAATCTGAGAGCATTTTCAAAGGCAAATCCACCATGTTTCCCATCTCCAGACAGAATAACTCAACCTTCATGCAATTACATTCCAATATAAAAATAATTACACACTTTCAGCATTCGTTTCCTGAAGCCCCAAGGAAAGGGAAATAAATTCTTCAGTTAAAAGCGCGTTTGATCTGGAACTGACAAGATTTCCCATGAGTCAGTGGGGCACAGCCCAAAGGAAGTGCGGCAGGATACAGAGGCACAGTTTTAAATTATTTCTGTTGACATAAATTTACCCAGGAGAACAAAACACTGACAAAAATGCCTGTTTTTAACCAACTAACAACTTTCTATGTTCGCTGTGATCACATCAATGTCTCATTCAATTATCACAATATTCTGGCATGTTCATCTGAAGTTACACGCGTTTAAACACAGGGAGCAGAGATTGTCAGCAGTAGCGTTGATTGAAATACTAACACAGGGAACAATCTATTGAGATCCAGTGCAAAGTTCTTTCACCAGTCTTTAGTTAACTCTGTTTCCCCATTGGGCATAAAGAATTCTCCTGATAATGGCTGCTATGCACTAAAAGTGGCAAGATAATGCTAATTTGGGGAAAGAGGAGATGTAAGGGTTTTGGCCTGCAGTCCCTCCCCTGTGGCCTACTCTTACCTCCACCCTGACGAGCTGCATCTGTTGCTCGTTCGGGTGGAGGTGATTATCATAGTATATAGGGCTGGCAGCTGCTAGTGCTGTTTGTCACTGCATTTTACTTTTAAATCCCTGTGTTAGTATGTTGCTGGTCCCCGGTTTAACTTTGTTTTTGTTTTGTATTGTTTATTAAAGTCTCCAGTTTTTACCAGCCTGGCATTTGGGTCCTGCTTTCCCTTTTAGGCCCATGGTCCTAGCTCCTGCCGGACTGATATTTGTACCTGGTGGGAGTGAATCCATGACAGGAGAGACCTGAAACCATGTGTGTTATTTGGGTCAAAATGACCTGTTTTGGGATTTTTTTTTTTTAATGTTTTTGTAAACCTGATGCTCCGAAGCAATGGGTTTTTATTCTGTGAGGAATACATGACAAGAACACAGCAGAGGTGCAAAATCTCAGGGAACAGTAAATAAAAATATTCAGAATTTTGTCCAGTAAGCAAACAGTTAATTTTAGAAATTAGTGCAATTTTTGGATTTTATCGCTAAACTTCATGAGGACTTCAGAAATATGCACTCGTAAATTGGACAGCATTTGATATGGCTGCCGTAGTTTTAACTGACCTGATAACGTAAACCAACTTAAATGCCAGAGCCCATCTTAAGCCTCTATCCATTGTCCATTGATTTGTTGACTGGGGAAGAAAATTGCAAGTGAACGGGCAGTTCTTGTGCATAGTATGAAATCAAATCCCACCAGCGCCACTGTTTGGCAGCACCAGTGCTCTAGTTCAGTAGTTCACAGTCAAGGATTTGCAAACAACTTTTTCACCTGGTGTTTATTCTTAATAAACAAGGTTAATTTAAGGCCGTGTAATGTTGGACAAACATTAAGGGTCAAATTTATGCAATTTTCACCCCATGAAAATCACGATTTCATTTTTTGACCACCCACTTACGCTCGCGGCAAAGTTTAAACCGCCCACTCCTGCAACATTTGAACTGGGTCCCGTGGGACTCGCCAGGTCCCAATCCCAATACAGTCCTCTACTTCAAAGGTTTATTCCATTAAGCAAAATAAATGAGGTCCCACCTTTCTCAAAGTCATAAATATTAGCTTTTAACTAAAGCTACCATGGCTGCAGACAGACATCTCAGTCACTTTGAGGTTCAAAGCTGAACTCCCCAACCCAGCTATATTACTGTCTGGCACCCAGTTAATAAACTCTCCCCCTGAAGCCATTCAGAGGGGTGCCATGTCTGCAGGCTTCAGCAGCTCTTTCTTACTGCTCTCTCTCTCTCCTTTTTTAAAGGAGAGCAGGAACTATTCAGTGCTTTCATACATATTCAGCTCTAATCAGGTGGGAGGCAGGAGAGATGGTGGCAGGCAGGGATGGAATGGGCAGATGAGACTAATTGGAACAGGTAAAGACTGGCGGGATTTACATGCGATTTGATCGAGACTTCCTGCCGACTACGCCAGATGCCTGCCACTTTCCACTACCAAACACCAACACACATAACTTTAATCAAAATATTCAAAAACTGATCACACTCCAAAACAGTAAAACATGCAAATGTAATTGGGGGAAAAAAAAACTACACACCTGGCTAAATTCAGGAACCAAAGCAGCATGGCAACTTTAATAAGGACTAAAACACAGCAAAGCCACTTTTGTGAAACTCAAAACATGACCAGCATCAGGGACCAAAACACTGCAGCTACTCCGACTCAACACAGTACAGTCATCAGGAACCTGAACACCGCAAAACACAACTGCATTCAGGAGCCATCATACTTACTAGGTCTCCTCAGGCACAACACATCACTGAAGAAATAATTCAACACAACACCAAACTAAATTCAGGAACCTAAACAAATCACACACAACTCGAGCCGGGAACCAAAATTCCTTCTGGGATCCTACTGAATAAACACAATACATATAGGTAATCGGAAAAAAGACAACACTACACACAACTGCAATAAAACAGCAAAATAGCCCAAAACTTTACTCTGATCAGAAACCAAAATACTTACCTCCACTCGCGTCCTGTCCAGGACAACCCACAAACATGCTGAGAACCCAGAATGCTCACCGTTCCCATCTAACTCAACGAAGCCCATGACAAGAAGCGGAAGTTCATTCCACTTTTTTAGTTTTTTCTGTTCATGAGGACGAAAGATGGAAATGGCATTTCGGTGGGTTTATAGTTTTTCTGTAATGCGCAGGTTGGCAGTGTTTTTACTGGGGCAGCTCTTGAGAATTCAAGGGCCAATAAACTTCGGCCGGCGAGGGGAGTGTCAGCATTAAACATTCCACTTAGCAGAAATAACACGTTAAGCTTTCATTTTGTGACAAGTACAAATCTGCCATAGAAAGGAAACTAAAGCTCAAGGAAAATATTTGAAATTCCCTGTGATCATAAAGAGCAGGCAAAAGCCTGGACGGGATCTGGCCGTATGTGTGCGCACACACATCTCTGTTTCTGTCCGTAGCTAGTCTTGCCAATCAGCCTGAAATTTTTGTGCAAATATATGACTGTGTGCTCAAAGACCTCTCAACGTTGCAATGATTCAAAATTTTTGAAAAGCGATTTTATTGGCTGCTCAGTTTTACACTGCCATTGATTGCTGACTCCTCAAACCTCAAAACAGGCCAGTAGGGGTGACCAGTGATCAAAAACTGCTTCAGTGAGGACCCTTGTTTCCTCGAGGGACAGCGTACGCACCTGGCAGAGATCTCACTCCACTGAGAGCAAACTTGTTAGAAAAGCTTTACAGAGTCCATTACAGAATACAACCCGGCTAACAGAAGCTTCACAGATCGGCACAGATTGCAGCTACAGCAGCCATTTTGGACACAAACTCAGTCTCTCTGGCCATTTCCCGCAGCGCTGCTTGCTGCTGCCAATGTTTTATGATGAAGTATGTTAATTCAATTCTATCTCCCCTTTGTCTAAAACCTGGTCTTTTAAGGCCAGTCGTGCTAGGAAAAAATGCAGGTAACCATTTCTAATTATGCACATTTGAATGAGTATTTTGGATTCACTTTTTTGTGTTATGTTTAATTTAGCAACGGAAACTTCTTTGAGCAAGCTAGGTGGCCTTCTTGGGATTGCCTTGGCAACATATCAACCAACGTGCAATATTGCTAGGCGAACATTTTAATCAAAGTCCATATTCAGCATTTTTGGGAATTTCAAGAGCACTGGGAAGCACCTCCGAAACTCTGAGGCCCTATGAGACAAAAAGTTTCTCTCTGAAGTTTATCGGTAAGGAGCCCCACAGATCAATGTCCCACAGAGAGCTCCTCTCTATACAGCTGTCTTTTTACCCAAACTGCTTCCTCTAATAAGAGTTCCCATTTCTCTTGCCTGTTTTATTTTACTCAAACTTCCTGTTCCCCTCTTGACAGCTTCCTGCTCATCCAAACTTCTTGTTCCCCTCCTGACAGTTTCCTGTTCACCCAAACTTCCTGTCCCTGTCTGAACGAGCTCCCTTTTTACATACCTTCAGCAGTGCCCAGGCAGAGTTTAATGGTGATTTGACCTTCTGCTCTATACTCCTGAAATGAACAGGTCCTCGCAGTGACTGGTCAAGACCTTTAAACAAAAGAATCATACACATGCAAGTTACGCAGGGTCAGTCTCACAGACACAGACACGATTAGACCAGGACTTAGAGAAACCCATTCAATGCAGAATTTAGTCTTGGATTAGGCTGGATCCTGATCCTGAAAACTGGCTCTTAATGTTTCCAAACAAATTACAGTGCCATCCTGAATAACTTAGACAGTGACAAATACTAGCTTTTTGGCTCTGTACACTACATAATATGAAAACAGTGAATATCAGCACAAACAAGAGACTTAGTTGTTTTTATGTGAAGTTATTTGTTAAAACTGCGGGAATTTTCGTCCGCACTTATAGAGTGCCACTCTCAAAATACTAAAGGACTGCGCTGTAACTGGGAAATCCTCCGGAATGTGTTATTACTGCTGGTGCTGAGGTTGTCTGAAGTGAGCAGGAAACCCCAGGGTGGTGCGAAAAGGAAGGGAAGCCCTCATCCCAGTAATTGCAGAAGAGAGAGAGAGAGAGAGAGAGATGTACAGTATCTCTCCCTCTTCCCCCTCTGTAAGGCTGGGGTTTAGCGGTTTGCGCGGTTAGTTACACAGACAGCTGTACCAGGCCCAGGAGGATCTCCATAGTGCTGCAGCCCTCAAAAATTGGCGTGAACGATCGTTCAGTTCGCGCAGAGGTTACGCAAATTAAAAAACGGGCGAAAATTTTCCCGTTCGCGCAAAACGACGAAGCAAAAAATAAAAAAATAAAAATCTTTGATTTCTCTTGACCGGCGATCAAAACAAAACATGTTCAGCTCGATTTTTTCCATCCTCCTCCATAAAACCCAGGAGAGCTCAGAAAGGGAGGCAATAGGCCTACACCCTATTCATATGTCCCCGCTCTTTCCATCGGCGAACATGCATATGGCTATAACATTACAGCCAATGGGGAATTAGGGGGGCACAGCACAGGAATAAGGTTTTTTGCCACACCGTCAATTCTGAGGTAACTTTTGGCTCTGGCTGTTAACTTGCTTGAAGAGGATCCTCAACATTCCCACAGAGAAACCAATGTAAGTAAAAAAAAAAAAAAAAAAATAAATAATATATATATATATATATATATATATATATAATAAAAAATATATAATAATAATAATAATATAACTACTATAACTACTAATGATATAACTAAATTTGAATTTAATTTTGAATAAAATGGAAACTCGCTCATATCGGACAACAGCTCTAGTTCCGATTTTTCTGTCATGTTTTCCCCTTAAATAAACATCGAATAAACCGATTTTATTTCAGATTTTCGCTTACATCGGACAAAATGTCCAGTCCCGTCACAATGCATTTCCATTGAAAAGCACTTGCGTATACCCGACAAGCTGTTTTGCACTATGTACATACGCGGTTGATACAGAGCAACGTAATGAAGTTCGGCTTTCCTACACTGTTATAAACTGACTGAATTTAACAGTTAAATTAACGCATTGTCTCCTTGTCATTTTAACTGTAAGTGGAGTCCTGCCGCAATTTACCGTGGTTTGCAATTAATATGGACGGAACTCTGTTGTAAATTTATTGTAAAATTACTGTTAAAATAACTAGCAAAAATGTGCAAGTTTATAACGGTGTGTTTGCGGAAACTGAAACTGGCACAGTTTCATTTACACACTAGTTTTTTTTTTTTTTTTTTGTCTTCGTCATTGATCCGTTGGAGCAATACGCAGTAGCCTATCATCCTGTTATCCATTGTGTCAGGGCAAAGACGGACTAAATGAAGACAAGTAGGTATGTGCACTCAGAATGAAGTTGTTCCGATCTTTAAACACAATGCAAATGTGTAAATTCAATTCATACATGTATACAACGGATATAATCTGTTATGCGCATATAGCGGATATAATCTGTTTTATGCATACAACGGATTTTGTCCATTTTAGCGGATTTTGCTTATAATGGACAAAACCAGCTGGTCCAACTGAATCCATTATACGCGAGTTTTGCTGCATGTGTATATCATTATGTTTCATAAAGACGTAGGTCATCGTTTGTTGCGTTGTGGAGAGGTTAGCGGTATAATGATAAGGGAACGATTTATTTATTTATTTATTTATTTTTATGGGAGCGACATTATCTATAGGCCTCGCTAAATCTCTTCAGCTTGTAAGAAAGTGACTGACAGGCTAGTTTGGGAATTACTGAAAGAAACCGCCTTCCTATCTGTTGTAATGTTAAGCCTGATCATAAACAAAGTGTAATTCTGTGTTTATTGACGCGGTTCGCTAGCTAGCAGACACTCAGGAATCTGTCTAGTTAGCTTGCGGTGGCGCACTCTGACCACTTCAGTCGTGAATGTCAGTGAATGAGTTGACGTTAGAATTAATACTGTCGTACTAGCTGTGACTAGGCCTACTCTTTTGTTAATAGGGTAAGCTGTTCTTGAATGTAAGGTTAAAATGTATATTAGGCCTACAACATTAACGATGTTGGTATTCCACCAGCTACTTTGGTGATGAAAATTTTCCAAATAAAAAGATTGCAAGTCATATCCTGATGGTAGATTAATAAACACAAATGCGATTTTCAAACGAGTCTCTTAAACTGGTTAAAGAGAAAGGCGGATGGTGACCACGGAGGACCTAAGGTTAGTGAAAGAAATTAGGGCAGGCAATGTCAAATTGGCTTCAATAAATTTCTGTGTTAAGCCACCCCATTTTGCTAGTATCTTTTGTTACAAAGAAAAGCTTAAAATCAAAACAAAAATGGTAATTTGTGACTAGTTTGCTACTAACTAATGGTAATTTGTGACTAGTTCAACTATGCTCATGCTTTATAATCAGTGTCTAGTGTCAACAGATAACTTCAATCTGTTGATTGTTTGGTAAATTGTAATTTGCCCAGAAAACTCACCAGAAGTCCCCATTTAAAGTGCAATTTTTCAAAATTTTCTTTCAGGGGAGAATTCCCCTGGACCCCCCTACTGTTGCTAGGTTAGCAACACATAGCACCGCTACTACAAAAAATTCTTGGGGAAACACTGGTGAATGTCAAAACTTTTCGAAAATGGTGGTTTAAAGATGACTTCTCTATTGATTTGAACGACGAAGGAGACATTTTGTGCCTCATGAAACCTGTTTTACAGAACCCGTTTGCATAACCTATAGGTTACGCAAAAAAAAGTGCTTCACCGAACTATGGGTTACGCAAGGTAAATTCCACGTAACCCATTTTCTGGTTAAGCAGATTTTTCAAATTTTGAGGGCTGGTGCTGACAGGGTCTTACTCTGGTCTTAAACAATAAGGTCAGTAATGCATCATTCGCTCCTCTCCCACGGGTGGGGGGAGGCGGGGTAGGAGAGCAGGAGAGATACATTGCTAGCTTTCGGTGATGCAAGGGCAACGTTGGCAGTTAGAACAGAGGAATGTGTCCCTCTCTGGCCTTCAAGCCAACTCCAGGCCTTAATTACACCTTCATCCCCAACATCAGCTGAGATGTCACTGTTGTGCGCTTGTCGGTAATTTAAGCCAATCCCACCTCCACCATAGAAAAACATCACCACTGGTCTAACGGCCATTTCAGCTCGAGTGTCGTTCTCTTGTAATGAGCATCCCTTCAGAATCATTTTTTTTTCTATTGGCAGAGATGAAATGGAAAAATAGAAAATAAAATGAAAAGAGAAACCGTGTTTCCATACTGATGTAATCACCCCCCCACCCCCCCCGTCCTCCTCTCCTGAGATTCTCTCAGCTGCAGATGTTTTACAGGAAACTCAGGGGATCCATTCTGACTGCATGAGCTGGGGCTGATGCTCCTGGCTCTGGATAAGTAATACTTTACATGAAATGGACCTGATCTGCTCTGTGTTCTGGAGTTATTCCCACGAGCTTTGGTGCGCAGTAGTGTTACCTTACTTTGATTAATAGAGTCTAATAGAAGTATTGTTATGTAAATTAGGGAAAGGTAATGTAATGGAGCGAAACACTGCAGTCCTGTCTGTCAGAAACAGAGAGAGGAAGGTGAGAAGAGGGGAGGAGAGATGGAGGGAAGAGGGGAGGAGATGGAGGAAGAGAAGGTGGAGAGGGGAAGAGAGATGGATGGACAGAGGGAGACAGATGGGTGGTGGCACAAGTTGGAAGATTTTTTTTGTGGATGACACACCAGAAGTAACAAATGAGAAATAAAGCAGAAGAATTCTGCGAGTAGAGGGATTTAAAGGCATCTGGGTTGAATAAATGTCCCGTCTCATCAACATGAGTCAGAGATTACAGTAAAGCTGATAGATACATAGTTACCAAAAAATGTAAAATGGAGAAGGAACACAAGTTGATTGTATTGGATATAAAATTATGGGCAAAAAAAACTTATTCTCCTTTAAAAAGCTGCCTCAACAATATCATACACACATTACCTTTTATCATCAATGCAACAGTTATATGTGTATCCCCATCTATTAATCTCATCCACCAAATTAGTCATTAATACATGAGCCAATTCACTGAGATTGCTTTTCAAAGTGGAGTTAAAAATGCCAACTTTCGTTTGGACCTCAACACCCCACATGGAGGCCAAGAGGCAGTGATAAACCTAAGACAAGTTTGCCAATCAATCAGAGGATACACGCACACCATTTACTCTCTCACACACGCACGCACGCACACACACACACACACACACACACATCTACGGGCAAATTAGACTCTACAGTCATCTTAACATGCACATCTTTGGACTGTGTGAGGAAAACAGTAAAGTAAATAAACACAAAGTTCACGCAAACTTCACTGGAAAAAAAACAACTTCTCATTAAGTGGTTATCAGGCAGGGATGGCCAACTCTGGTGCAAGGATGCTGCTGTATCTGTTGGTTTTTGTTGTTACCAGGGACTTAATTGTAATCATCTGCTTTATTTTATCAATTAACTCACCACACCAGGTGAGCTGGGTGCAAATTGGATGGGGAAGACAATAACGAGCACATAATGTAGCCCCACAGGAACAGAGGGCTCCCCCAGTTATAGGCCTAAACGCCCTAACCAGTCCATGGATACACTCAGTGTTTTCACATTCTTATAAAAACTTCTTCCTCCCATACACTTCGCACCCCTCAGCTCAGCCGAAACTGGCCTCTTTCACTACCTCGAAATTGCGGGGCCTCGATGCAAGCAGCCCGGCAAATTTTCATTTCAAAGGATGTACTATTATAAGATAAATGAAAAATTAAAGAATCCAGAATTTTAAAAACTGTAATCACACATCCCAGGTAATTGTTCTTGCTGGCTCTGTTGATATGGGTCAATGGATCAACGCGACCAATTATCTTGCTTGTTTAGCCAAGCATTAGTAATTTTAGCATGAATAAGTTTAAGCGAGGAGATTAATGTTTTAAAGGTCTATTCAGATTGCTTATTACATACTATTGAGGCTATATAAATATATTACTGAGTTTTTATAATACCCGGGGGAGTAGTTTAATTACTAATTGACAAAATTGTTTTGTTTTGAGCAAAATGTGTGAAAGTAGTACAACTTGTACAGGAAAAATAACCCAGCTGCTGTATTTGAATCAAGGCTGGGTCATTGTACAAAAAGAGGAACCAGTTCATGAATATTCCGATATTAAATTGTTGCAGTGCCAGTCAAACATTCCAGTCAGAATAGTTTTGATTCTGGGCTGAATCATTGTGAATCATAAAACGAGATTACTGAAGTTCTGATTCCTGATTACTGCATTACGAATCATGGAATAAAATTATTGGAATTCTGATTGCCAATTGCCTCAGTATTAATTGAAGAGTCGGATCATTGGAATTTTGATTGCTAATTTCCTCAGTATGAATTATAGAATCGGATAATTGGATTCCTGATTCCCAATTACCTCAATCTCAGCATAGAACTGAGCCCCTCAAGTCATGATTCCTGACTGCTGCAGTATGAATCACTGAAGTAGATCACTGGAGTTCTGATTCCTGAAATAAGACTCATGGAATCAGTTCTGATTCTGAATTGCCGCAGCAGGAATCAGAGTTGCATCATTAGATTTGTGATTCCATATTGCACTGCTTCTGTTTTCACTCACTCTTCCGGATGAATTCTTCAGGGGGACAGAAAATAAAAAAAGGAAAACACAGGATTAAAAGAGGGAGGGAGGGGGGACGAGAAACCGCAGGGGCGGAAGATGGTCTTGTGTTTTGAGACTCGACTCCATCCCTCTGGGACTGCGGAACTGAGATAATTAGGACTTGGGGCGGGTACCTCCCTGTGGTGCACATCTCACTCCTATTGGACAACATTGGTGAGGGGGGCGTGATCTGTCATTGGCAATATTAATGCAGAAAGAAAGGAATCACTCTTGGCTAAGTTGCAAAGGAGTGTCGGGAGCCTGAATCTGGGTGAATCTCTGTGTTTGTTTGGATCAACTCACTAACACACACACAACCACCCGGACACACGCGCGCACACACACGTGTGCACACACACGCACACACACACTGACCGTTAGTGGGGCTAATGTGTTCTGCTACATGCCAACACTCACGATGAGCAGAAAGAGTGTGTGAATGCATGTCTTTGTGTAGGCACCTGCACGTGTTTACACATGCATTTGTCTGAGTGTGCATGCTTGTGCTTGTGTGTGGGTTTACACATACATATATGTATTTGCTAACTTTGCTTTTGCTTTCATTTGTACGAGCACCTTTGCTTCTGCTTGCGTGAGTGTGTGTGCAAACGAGTGTGTCTGTGCTTGTGCATGCGTGCACGTGTGAGTGTGTGTGCAAATGTATGAGTGAGAGGGTCAAATTCTCTCAGATACAGACGGGTGTGAGATCAATACAATTTCAACACAGGATATCCAACTAATGCCTTATTATCCTTGGATGATCTTACATCCAACAGAACTGAACTAAATTTCAATTAAAGATGAATATTAAGGAAAATGACGAAACTATCTCTCAAACGTTGTTAAGCTCAGATATGATGAAATCAGATAATGCAAAAGACAATGCTTTTCCTTCTAATTTAAATCTGCCACAGGCTTAAGAACATATCTGCACACACTGCTGGAGTATATAAGCTATGAAAGATTAAATAAATTTTACATTTAAAACATTAATGAGAGGCAGCCTCGCAGTGACTGTCAGATAAATCTACTGGAAATGCTACCTCAGACAGTCACATGCTTGTGACCACAGCTTTCAGCCAAGAGAAGATCTC
This sequence comes from Gymnothorax javanicus, assembly GCA_029692085.1. NCBI lineage: Eukaryota > Metazoa > Chordata > Actinopteri > Anguilliformes > Muraenidae > Gymnothorax > Gymnothorax javanicus. The sequence continues at coordinate 181,301,777 of CM056194.1, read as the reverse complement.
ATAAGGTGGCGCCAACCGTCATCGAACATTTCAACCCTTAACCACTACGCCCTTGGGTTGGTGGGTCGGCAGTGATGGCCAGTCACTGCCCATCTTCTCTTGGCTTCCAGCTTAACTCCTGTCTCCTGTTCCAGAGCCAACACGAGGCTATCTCTGCTGCTTCCCCCCAACCTGCGAGCAGCCATCTTCCTCTTCCTCCGTGCCACACCCAGAGCTGTGAGCGTGTTCCACTCAGGCTGAGCAGGCAAACCTCTGCAGCCCACCTTGATGGGAAACAGCCAAGCCTGCCACCTCTCATGCCTGTACTGGTGAACTTATTCTTGTTTCATGATGGTTTCCTACCATGGGCCTCATCACAGCCCTCCTCCCACGGAAAAATCAATTCCATCAAAATGATCTTCCTTGCCTCTTGAAACCACAGGACCAGATCCGGTCTCAGGGATCTTTGGACAACCTGGGGAAACTGTAGTCTCCTCCCCAAATCCACTCTCATTTCCCATGCTTTGGCTGTCAGCAATAGGCTTTTGTTGGTTTTCTAGGAGGCTGGTAGTTTTTCTCCTTCCCTTATGATCTGGATTGCTGGGACTGCTTTTGACTGCATCTGCCGCCTTTTTCTCCTTTCCTGGGCGAGGATTTCGTCCAGTGTTCTGATGACCTTGTCTCGGTGCCACCGGTGTTGTCCTTGGCAGATGTTAGTCTTATAGCCCACCAGTATATGTGCCAGTGTGCCTCTCTCTCCACATAACCTACAAAGTGGGTCCTCTCTCATTCTCCATCTTTGCCGATTTGCTGGGGTGGTAAGGTGTTGCACACTGACCGAAACAGGAACAAGTACACACTTTGTAATTTTAAGTGAAATGGTGAGCTGTCTTGGCCAGGTCTCCCTCGGAAAAGAAATTTTGAATCTCAAGGGATTTTCCTGGTTAAATAAAGGTAAATAAATAAAATAGAAAATATATCCGTCCATGTGATCTGGCTCTGCGGCAGATCCCACTTCGACCAGGCTCCTTGAGTGCTGAGTTCCGCAGCTCTTGCCCCTTGCCTCTCCTCCTCCAGGTTTTGGACCTCTGCCTGGATCATTCTTCTCCTCTGGTCTGTCTCGCCCAATTGCTGGTAATATTGCGGCACGGTGGCATAGTGGTTAGCACTGTTGTCTTACAGCAAGAAGGTTGTGGGTTCAATTCCGGCCTGGGGCCTTTCTGTGTGGAGTTTGCATGTTCTTTGCGTGGGTTTTCTCCGAGTACTCCGGTTTCCCCCACCCACAAAAACATGCATCATAGGAACACTCCAACCAGTACCCCTGACCAAGGAACTGGCTTTAGAACTGGAGTTGGTCCCCGAGCGCTGCTCTGTGGCTGCCCACTGCTCCTAACTATAGGATGGGTCAAATGCAGAGGACAAATTACCCCACGGGGTTCAATAAAGTATATCTTATCTTATATGTGGTGCCGAGTCCTTGCCTGCCTATGCATGGGTCTCCGATGATGTCTTTCGTCTTCAGCATGCTCTCTGCCTATGCCACTGAGGTGTCAGCTGCCGACTTGCATTCTGATCTTGTAGTGACACCTGCCCCTCTGACCCTTGCATTGCTGGAGTCCCAAAACATCATCAGAACCCTGCACTTTGCAACCTTGAACTCTTCAACCATTCATGACAAGGGTAGCTGTAACTGGCCAGACCGTTAGTAGAGCCCTTCTGATATGAAACTTGGTGAAATGACAAGCAACTTGTGGAGGTGTTTGCTCACTTGTCTTTCGACCTCTTCCACTGTTGTCATTGGAATTTCATAGATTGTCAGTAGCCATTTAAGCCCAGGTACGAGACCATGTTGGTAGAGCTAGGCCTTAAAGGTACCTAGCAGACTAGATCCCTCAACCTTCCTCAGCCAGAAGTCCACCTGCTTCTCCATCTGAGGTCCATAGCATCTATCTGAGAGAGAGGCATTGTACCGCTTCTCCAGATATTTTATTGGGCTTTCCTCTACCAAAGGCATAGCCGCACCCTGGATTTGGAGCTGGAAACTGCTGATCATCTTCTCCTTTCTGATGACCATGCTTCTTGACTTTTTGCATTTGAATTTCATTCTTGCCCATCATGCCACTTTGTCAAGAACCTTCAGGATCCACCTTGCTTGCAAATGGGATGAAGTTGATATTGTTAGGTCATCCATAAAACCCTTTACTGGAGGTTGACGAATGCCTGATTCCATAATCAACCCTCTGGATTCCTTCCCTGCTGCTGTTATGATCAGGATCATTCCCATGATGAACAAGGTGATGCAGCCCATTACAATTTTCTTCTGAGGTCTTGCCACTGGGTGATGAAAAGGTCAGTCTTGAATCGCAACTTGAACCCTCTGAGGTAGCTGGTGATCATCCCTCTTATAAAGTTAGGGATATGATACTGTTCCATGGCAATATCAATGAGGTAATAGGGGATTGCATTGTACGCCTTTGCCAAATCAAGCTACAAACTGGTCAGGTCACCTCTGCCCACCTTTGCCCCCAGATCAGCTGGTTGCGGATACCAATGTGCTCCAAGCATCCAGAAAAGCCGGGGATGCCACCTTTCTGGACTGCAGTTTCAATGTACTCGTAATATATATTATGAAAGAACTTTAGGCGTCAGTACACAATTAACTCACCTTATCTGGTTAACTGGGTCTAAATTAAATGATGAAAACAAAAACCAGGAGTTGTCCGTAGCCTAAACAGGTTTGTGTATGCTCCTGAGTGTTGATTAGACGCACACACACTTGCATTATTAAAACAGAACACAGTCCATAAGTATTTAGACAGGGACATTTTTTCTGATGCTGTACTCCACCCATCCACACATTGGGTTGGTGAGGGTGGGGGGGTCTGGATTCTTTCCCACTGTGAAATGGACGAGACACAGGAACACACACCTTGGAACATTTAACAAACCTCATAGTGAGCACACACACACACACACACACACACACACACACACACACACCATTTCCTCACACACACACACAGACACATACACAGCCTCAAATTAGCTGAACAGACCCGTCTCTTGACTGAGGGAGGAGGGCGGAGCTGCACTGTAGCACAGCGGGGCTGGACGTGAGGAGGTCGAGGTCACAGCACAGACTGTCAGCTGTAATTAACACATTTTAACACCCACACAAAAAAAACTAGCGTTTTGTGTCATCTGAACTCCAGCAGAGTACATGCAAGCCCAGCTGTGACCATAATGTACCCAGGGAGAGCCAATTTAACACTGGGCATTCTACAGTGTTTATTACATGACTAATTCAGGAATCGTAGCCTTCAGAAAGACTGCCCTTTTTGTACGCCACCTTTGTCCAAATACTAACGGACTTCAGAATGGTGAAAGGGGCTTCACAAGCAGCAAAAGCGACACATTCCAGAGAACGTCCTCCACTGCTGTCCGAACTTTTCTCCATCATAACGGTAACAAGGTACAACTCCATACTGCTATGCCTAAACCTGCCATAGCTTCAAATGCCCTAAAAGTTGATCTTTGGCCCCCTCATACAACTGACCTTATATGACCTTGACCTGTGGCCTGTTGACCTCCAAAGCCTAATCAGTTCAGTTACCCTCTGTGATGAGTCACAATGTCTGATTTGGTAAAAAACATCCCTCCAGCCCTTCAGTTGACATAGTCCAGGCAAGGTATTTTCGATGGACAGAGGCATGACAAACTGCCTCCCTGAAAGTCACAGGACAGTCATGGGCCAACCCCCCCTCCAAAAATAAAAATGGAACTAAAACTAATCAAGTTTAAATCTCTGCAGCTCCTCTCCACTCACCCTCAAACCCCTCCCCCCTCCCTAACTGAGCCATCACAGCCTCAGCAGGAAACAGGAGGAAATAATGGAAGGATCATGTATGGGGTAGGGGAGGATAAATGAAATTTTCCCAGCTAATACTGTAACTGCTGACAAATTCATCCCACAAGCAAATATGGTGCTGCAGCAGCTCTGCTCTAATTCAACAGCCCTTTCATTATTCATGCCTCAGTTCCACAGTCCCACTCTCGCCCAGCGCCGCCTGCAAGACGCTCCGGCTTCAGCCTTCAGGGTTATTAACCGCCTCTGGGCGAGTGTTCAAATTCCCGCCCCCCCCCGACAGGATATTATACGTTTGTACACAGCACTGTCCCGTTAGTACTGAGGTCTCTTCAGTGCTGGGCCAGAGACACAATTCTTAACAGGGCTGTAATTTCTGTACGATGCACTCGATATGGATGTACATCTCTTCAAATTAATGCTGACAGTCTGCACTGTCAAAGTGGGGATGTACATGTGGGAATTACAGCTATTTAAATAGTCTCTCTGTCCAAACACCCATACATCTCTCTGCTCCACTCTATGAATGTCACTGTGCACACCAACATTTTTTATTCTTTCAGCTCAATACAGTCATACCAGACTTGAAATGAAACAATAAATGAAAAGTTGACCTGAAGGGCAGGTCACCATCCATTTGGGGCGAGTATTTTAGGATTTTCAGCACATCTTATACACTGTACCCAGTTTACACACAAACATAAATGTATTACGGAGCCTCTGTAGTGCTTCCATCTATTTAGGGTGTTAACTTGTCAAGGTAACAGTGAACAGGTGAGCCTTGGCTGAGAGGTGGGATTTCAGATCTCCAGTTCACTAGTGGACTTCATTAGACTCCTTTGACGAGCTCCTTGAGCAGAATGAGAACCCCGCCTGGATTAGGGAGGCTGGGGCCCCATCCTGGAGCCAGGCCAAGGAGAGGAGCTCGCAGGTGAGCACCTGGTGGCCGGGTTTTTCTGGGACCTGGCCGGGCTCAGCCTAAAGAGGCTACGGGTAGCTGCCTCCCCGTGGGTCCACCACCCACGGGAAAGAAGTAGGAGTCGGATGCGTTGTAGACCGGGGTGCAGGCTCTTGCATTCTGGGCCCCAGTCATGGAATCTGGCTCTTTGGACATGGAATGTCACTACACTGGCAGGGAAGGAGCGTGAGCTTGAGCGGAAGGTTTAGCAGGGTTGGACACTCTCCCTTTTTGGAGTTAGCCAAAGTGAGAGGCCACGGGAAAGCGTGGGGATACTTGTGCCACCTCAGCTGAGTGCCATCATGTTGGAGATCACGCCGGTGAAGGAGAGGGTTTCTGCTATGCACTTGGGGTTGCAGAGGGGAATGCTCTGACTGTTGTTTGGGCTTACACCCCTAACAGCAGTTCAGAGTATCCAGCCTTCTTGGAGTCCCTGGGCGGGGTTCTGGAAAAGGCTCCTACTGGGGATTCCATAGTTCTGCTGGGAGACTTCAATGCTCACGTGGGTAACGACGGAGACACTTGGAGGGGAGTGATTGGGAGGAACGGCCTCCCTGATCTGAACCTGAGTGGTGTTTTGTTCCTGGATTTCTATGTTAGTCATGGATTATCCATAACAAACACCATGTTCGAGCATAAGGGTGTTCATAAGTGTACTTAGTACCAGAACATCCTTAACCAAATGTCAATGATCAATTTTGTAATCGTGTCATCAGATCTGCAGCCATATCATTGGGACGCACCAGGTGAAGAGAGGGGCAGGGATGTCAACTGATCACCACCTAGTGGTGAGCTGGATCAGATGGTGGGGAAGACTGCCAGACAGACCTGGGAAGCTTAAACGTGTTGTAAGGGTTGGCTGGGAACATTTAGTGAGGACCCTGTCCAGACGGTTTGCAATCACACCTCCAGAAGAGCTTTTCCCATATCCCGAGGGAGGCTAGGGACATGGAGCCCGAGCGGACCCTGCTCATATTCTCCATCATGGAAGCAGCTGCATTGAACTGTGGCCTGAAGGTTGTCGGTGCTTGTTGTGGCAGCAACACAAGATCCCGTTGTTGGACTCAAGCGGTGAGGGAGGCCATCAAGTTGAAGAAGGTGGCCTTTTGGGCTTGGTTGGCCCAAAGGACTCCCAACTCCAAAGATGGGTACTGGCAGGCTAAAAGGACTGCAGCCGCAATGGTCGCTGAAGCAAAATCTCAGGTTTTGGGAGCAGTTTGGGGAGGCTACTTAGAAAGACTTTTGCGTGGCCTCAAAGAGGTTCTGCCACACCATCAGATGGCTCAGGAAGGAGCGGCAGGGCTTCGCCCAGGCTGTTTTTTTTTGGGGGGGGACTACTGACCTCAACCGGGGATACTGTCCAGCGGTGGAAGGAGCACTTTGAGGGACTCCTGAATCCGGCAGACACGTCCTCCATTGAGGAGGCAGGGACAGAGGATTCGGGCGAGTCATTGCCCATTTCTCTGGTGGAAGTCACTGAGGTTGTCAAAAACCTCTGCAGTGGCAAGTCACCGAGAATGGACGAGATTCGTTCTGAGATGCTGAAGGATGTTGTTGGGTTGTCATGGCTGACATGCCTGTTCAACATTGCTTGGATGACGGGTGCAGAGCCCTTGGACTGGCAAACTGGGGTGGCGGTTCCCATTTTTTAAGATGGGGGACCGGAGGGTGTGCTCCAACTAAAGGGGAATCACCCTACGCAGCCTCCCAGGGAATGCCTATGCCAGGCACAATATTGCTATGGGCTCTAAGAGAACAGGCAGTCTCTATACGGAGAGGCCAGGGACAGGATTGTAACCTGGGCATTATGGGACCTGGAGATGAGCTGCTCCAGTGTGTGATTGGATGAGTGATTACAGCCCTGTGCCTGATAGCACTAGCGGTGCTAATAAGATCTCTCTTCTGTCTACTTCTCCTCTCCTCCTCTCTTTCTCTCCTCTCCTCCATCCCTCTCATTCTCTCCCCCTCCTTTCATTCTCTCCTCTCATTCTCACCCCAACTCTTCTCTCATTCTCCCATTCTCTCCTTTCCTCCTCCCATTCTTTCCTCTCCTCTCCTTCTCCAATACTCTCCTCCCCTCTCATTCTCTCTTCCCCTTTCATTTGCTCCTCTCCATCTCTCCTCTATTCCTCCCCTCTTGTTCTCTCCTTCTCTCCTCTGTTCCTCTCCTCTCGTTCTCTCCTCTCTGCCTCTCCTCTTCCTCCTCCTCCTCTTCCTCTTCCTCCCTCTCCCTCCCCTCCAGTGTGGGGCATGATTTCCGGCTGCAGGAGGGCCAGTTCACCAGAGCCTGGAAAATATCCAGTCCCCCGGACTCTGAACACAACTCCCCCCAGACAGGGCCCCGCCCAAACCCCTTCCCCATGCCAAAAGGACCCGCCCCCACTTCCTCGCTTCTCCCATGCAGCCAAGAAGAGCACGAGGAAGTGCTTATGCTTTCCTTTGACTGCCATCTGTCGATCAGCCAGGGGATCGAGCTAAGGGCCAGAGAGAGGAGGAACAAGGAGTCATAATGGGGTGGGGGAATCAGTGGCTATCAAAGGGGAGGAGCCTAAATATACCAAAGGGAGGAGCCAAAGGCAGGTAGCCCATTGAGTTAGTCCAAGATCTCAGTGAAAGACTTACCTTCCTGAGATGAAGAGAGAGAGAGAGAGAGGGAGAGAGAAAGAGGGGGGAGGGAGAGAGGGAGAGGGAGGGAAAGAGAGAGCGAAAGAAAGTGCAAGGAGAAAAAGATAGATAAAGATGGGAAAATCAGGAAGAAGAAGTGGAAAAGGGAAAAAAGGTGCAAAAGACACACCAGAAAAAAAAGACAAACAAAAAAGGCATGAAAAGGTGGTGCAGAATAAAAAATGAGGAAAATTACAAACATTACTCGTCACCATGGAGACATGAGGGTCAGAACACCTGCTTTTATACTATTCAAAAATACCTTTTTAGAGACGAGTAATTACTATGATTTTTTCAATCTTTTAAATCTACGGACAGTTGGACTACAAACAAACGTGCTGACAAAACACACTGAGATAATATTGCTATGTGAATTATAAAGAAGGTTATTGGATAAAAATTGCACATAATAGAGCATTCTACTGTTTGTGTATGCCATATTTACCGCAATATAAAATATTTTACTACACAGTTTCTGTGTGTGTTTTGCCTCTTCCATAGGGGACACTCTTTGCCTCCAGGAAAAGTGGCCATAGTCCTAGTGTGTCCCCATCCGCTGTACAGATCAATGTGAAGTGCATTAAGAAATGGTAACTGAGCAATAAGGTTCCATGGTTAGCCCTCTATTTGACCCTTACACAATAGATCTTAATGCTGGTCAAGAACATGACATGTGTCCTGGGCTCTGCCATTATAAGCGCAGTATAGATATACAAGAGCTGCTATTCATTGGAGAACAATAATGATTCTCCGGGGAGAACATTATTTTGTTGATCCCACCACAACACTTACACTGCGATTTTGGACAGGGCAGGAACGACCAGGTCTAAGAGATCATTGAATGTAGCGATGGTATAAAGTTGAGTGCACGCTCAAATGTTTTGTAATTGGGCTTGTTAAAAAAAAAAAAAAAAAACAATTTTAGGAAGAAAGAGAGGGGCGAAGAATTTTTGAGATTTGTTCCAGAACCCAGATTTAACATCAAAACGAATCGTTCATGCCATAACATTTTATTATTTTATGAACAAACAGAATCAGTAGCTAGCTAGCCTTTGGTTTTTTTTTTTGGTTTTTTTTTTTTTAAATTCACGGGTTACAAAATAGGAAGACAATGGAAATTTACACAATGAATATTAAAATAAATACAGAAAAATTTTCAATCTCAATAAATTACCATCCAAATTCTCCTGTGGACTATTAGCTAAAAGCACCACTGCAAGCCTCCTCATATAATTATTTCTGTTGTAACATATGCATATTGTCAGTTTTAATTAGCCTCCATCTTTGTTGCTACTGCCCAACCATCTGTTGTTGAACCCACAAATAGCCAGGGTGGCTATATTCCATCCCAGAATGCACTTCAACTAAATTTTATTTGTATAGTGCTTTTCATGAAAAGACCATGACAAACACACACCTGACATAGCACCAGTTCAACACAGGGCACACACCATTCATTCATCCGCAAGAGCAGTTTCGAGTCTCCAGTTTGCCTGACATATCTTGACTTTGGACTGTGGGATGAAACTGGAGTTCTCAGAGGAAATCCACGTGAACATGAGGACAGTTTGTAAACTTTTCTAGGCAAGGTCAAGGTTGAGATTTGAACCCCAGATTCGGTGCTACTGTTGCACAGTGAAGTCTGGGTTTGGGACCCTGAACAGCTCAGTGGTGCAAGCAGTTGTGTAAAGAGCCTTCTGAGCAAATAAATAATGCAGTTTAATCTGTGTAATGGGAGAGAAGGGGAAAGACGCATGTTTGTGGTGCCATTTCAGTTGAAAAGTCATGGAGAAGGAAAACACACAAAGGCAATTATCCAGTCCGTTTCCCCTGACTGACCTCTCTGATGAGAGGGGAGCAAGAGGCCATTCTGTGAGCACAGCAGGGTGGTGTCTGGGTCAGGAGGGGAGAAATGGGGAGGTCAGTTCTGTGAGTACAGCAGGGTGATGTCTGGGTTAGGAGGGGAGAAATGGGGAGGTCAGTTCTGTGAGTACAGCAGGGTGGTGTCTTTAAAGGGGACCTATTATGCTACATTTCCAAATTTATATTTTGATCTTGGACTCCCCTAGAGTACTCCTGATTGTTCAAAGTCCAAAACAGGGTCCTTATTTAGCTCATACTGCCATCCTCAAAAAACCCCATTTGTAGTCCATTGTAGTCTCTGCCTGAAACGCCTCGTTGGGGCGGCTCTTCCGCTATGGCCTCCACTCCCCATGTGCCCACTTTCTTCTGACTGGCCAGCTCCGTGGAGGGCGGATCTGGGCGGGACGAGGCAGCAGAATGCAGTTTTCCGGGTCCCCCTACCCAGAGTGAAACGTGAGACGCATCTGCCATCTGATAAGGAATCGACCAGGAAATTCTGCAATCAAACGCAGTACATGTGTATAGATCTAATGAAATATACTTGTTCTAATAAATGCAGCGGCGAAAGTGGAGGATGCACTGTGAAAGTCTGGCAGCTCAAGCTCGAGTTTGCTATCTACCTACGGCTTCTATGGTGAGTACACCGGTGTTTCTACTCTATAGCTAGGAATGAGAAAGCTAGAATCCAACCCATACAGACACATTTGTAGAACGGGTCGACATACCCAAGTGTAGACCGGAGACCGTAGAAATCCGGTGGGTCTGAGTTTACAGCGAAACATAGACAGTGAGGAGCAGCAAAAAGTGGACCAACAACTTATGGACTGCTTCGATGTGTATTATAAGGACCTGCTGGTTCGTGTGCATAGCTGTAGTGTGTCGCTAGCGTGGAGTAACGAACAGCTTCTGCGCTGGTATATGACGGAGGGGCGAAAGCTCCAGGCTAAACGGCCTTTTCGGAAATTGCCCTTGGTAATGATTTACTTATTGTGTCGGAATGACCAGAGTTCGCTCGCGGAAAATGGGCGCGATAAACCGCTTTCACACCAGACGCGAAACGAATTTTTCGTGTGACAGATTAAATTCAAAGTCAATGCATTGTCTTTGCATCAGACCGTAAGTTCCGTTAGCATGGACAGTTGCTTGTGTGGAGCTAGCGAATCGATCACTTCTACAGGAAAGAATTTCCTATGCAATCTCCGCCTTTTTCGGCTTTTTATTAGCCAGAACAATTTAAAATTATGCCACGGCAATGCAGAGAAATCATTTGTTATACCAGACACATTAGAGCTTGTGCATTTTGCGATTGCTTTCATGGTAGAATCAGAGAGCAAGCCCAGATATTGGTGAAGTATCTGGCTGATACTGGTCATGGATAAGTGAAGAGATCACAAGCAGCTGTAAACAAACCCAAACACCTATCCCAAGCTCTGCAAAACCTACGTCTGATCTAACTGCAGCCTTTTCAGCCCAACTTTGCAGACACATACAGCACCTCTCCGGTTAGCTTCAACTGTAGTGGCTACAATCAGGCAACGTTGCGATGAAACTGCCACATTGATGCTTACCGAAGTAACACAAGGATACCGATCAGAATTACTGCATATAAGTTAACCAGGAGCATTTTTAATTAGCACGGCACGCAAACTAACATGCAGTAGCTGGTAACCGAGCGGTCATAACAACTACAGAGACAAACCCCTGCAATACAGGTTTTACAGACAGCAAGTTCCGTTACCGTGGACAGATGTACCAAGCATACAAATTACAAACAGGTATAAGAAGTTAGCTTCAAATGAGGTTCATGTTCACACACCTTCTGTTGAATTTCTCCTGATTTTACTCTTGCATATTTAGGACACAAACATTAGCAACAGTAACTTGGCTACGTTAGCTGCAGAGCTACAGCCACAAACAGGCCATCGTGTTAGGTAGGCTTATGCGGTAAAGCAACTTACAGCTTCTGTGTCTGTGAGTCACGGACAGTCGTGACCAATACAGGCTTTATCTTGAGATATTTTACAAAGCCTACGTTTGAGGTCAATTGTTAGTGCTAACTATTGTTAGCGGTCCTGCTAGCCACCTGTAAAAAGTTAGCTTCACTTACATTATTTGCTGTTATATCCTTACTTACAGCTTGTGGCTCCGAGCGCTTGATCGATGCAACTGCTTCAGGTTTGAGAAGCAGCTGAAACGCTTATCCTGTGTCGAATTATCCTTTATTGACAAAGCTGTCTTTGGTGAAATGCTGAGCACACACAGCTAACATTCTCTTTGGCCGTAGCTGTTTGCCGCCAGCAAACAAAAAAAAGCTACCCACTGATTTCTGGTGGCATCGTCTTTTGGAAGAGAAATAGGTGCTTTCCTTTGCGTCCAAAAGTAAACAGACAAGCAGCTTTGGGAGAGATACTGACAAAACTGCACCTCAAATGATCTCCGGTTCTTCTTTTGTATTTCCAAAAGTGTAGAGCCAGGGTCACCAACCCTGTTCCTGGAGAGCTACCAGCTACTAGTTTTCTGCTCTACCTCCTTATTCAGCACACCTGATTCAACTAATTAGCTACTTAACAAGATCAGGAGCTGGGCAATTAAGTAGCTAATTAGTTGAATCAGGTGTGCCGAATTGGAGATAGAGCAGAAACCTACAGGATGGTAGCTCTCCAGGAACAGGGTCGATGACCCCTGGTGTAGAGGCTACTAAGGCATAGTATGATTCACGGTTGTTTGTGCCTGCTAGAATAGTTTCCGGTGTGGGCAGGTCCAGTGCCGGGATTGGCTCTGGCTAGGTCTGTATTAATTGGATGGCACAACCTGACGTCAGATTTTGCCCAGATCTCGTGAAGATCTCGGGAGGAGCTGTTCAGAGAGGAAATCACGTTCACGAAATCACGTTCTTGGATTACGGCAAAACCCCTGTATCTCATGTTTAGAAACTTTTCAGAGGTTGAGTGTGGACAACCAACATTATAACATTACTAATATGTATTAAAAGAAGGACCAGCATAATGGGTCCCTTTAAAGGAAGGAAGAAATTGGGGGGTTGGTTCTGTGAGGAAATGATGAGTGTGCACAGTAAGTTTGTGTGATAAAGAAATGTCCTTGTCAGGGAGGATAATTGCATTAAGGTTTGTGTGTGTGTGTGTGTGTGTGTGTGTATGTGTGTGGGTGGGGGACCAAGACCCAGGATACGTTACAGTTAGGGTTCCGTTAAGATTAAAGTTAAGCGTAATTTGATTGCCTTTATGGTTGGGCATAGGCTGTGTTGACCATCTTACATTATGTATAATGTCCTCACAAGTACAACAATACAAATACTGTATGTGCGTACAAGTTTAATATCCCCATTAATTGACAGGAACAAGAGCAGCTCTGTGATAAGTGCATGTATGTGTCTGCTCTGAGTGGTTAGGGTCATTGAGAGTGCACGTGCAATGTAAGAGTGTAAGAGCATATGTGTGGGGGTGTGTGTGTGTGTGTGTGTGCACGCGTGCGTGCTCTGAGAGGTTATGTCGGGGAAGGCTGGCAAGGTGTCAGGTCTGGCTTTCGGCCCACAGAACACAAGTCCATAGAGAGCTGTTCAATCTTCCAGAGCTGAGAGGAGCTGAGAACTACTGCAGCACAACTAACAGAGTTAGAGACAGCTCATGCCTACAGCCTACACAACCCCAAACACAACACTACTACTGAAAGAGAGAGTTAGAGACAGCTCATACCTACAGCCTACACAGCCCCAAACACTACACTACTACTGAGAGAGAGAGTTAGAGACAGCTCATACCTACAGCCTACACAACCCCAAACACAACACTACTACTGAGAGAGTTAGAGACAGCTCATACCTACAGCCTACACAGCCCCAAACACTACACTACTACTGAGAGAGAGAGTTAGAGACAGCTCATACCTACAGCTTACACAACCCCAAACACAACACTACTACTGAGAGAGAGAGTTAGAGACGGCCTAGGACACCGTGTTTTATGGCCACAGCATTACATCACATGATCTGCATGACACTGAGGGTTTATCAGCCACACCGCCTGCAAATCAGACTCCCTGCACACTGATACACAGAATCGCTCAATGGAACGCGTGCGATTCCTCAGAAAAGATATTCCCTTCAGGAATCATGCAGTCTCTTTTTCTTAATTTGCGGGTTTTTAAGCGCTAGCAAATGTGACCTTGCGTGAGCTTCATTTTATGGATTTTTATTCTCCTTCAAGAGAAATGAGTGTTTAGTGAGTTGAAAACGTCTGCTGACAAGGTGATTCTCTCTACATAGCTGAGCCCTTTCTCCCCTCAGGGCGACATGGACATTTCCTTAATGGCACCTCTCTCATCTGTATCAATACTGTTTCACACTTCCTGTCTCTGATAGAGACAATCTGCCTCATAGCGCACATCGTGAATTAGCCCTGGAGTTCATCTGTCATCGATAACATCAGTGAGGGCGGTTCCACTCTTTCCCTCTAAAATCACAATGTAAACCAGCATAAAGAACTTACTTAATACCTGAACAAAATCCAATACAAATTTCCACCAAGAATTTTCATTGAAAACACCTGGAGAACTCAACATGAATCACCACAAAAAAAATTATTTAATACCTCAACAGAACCTAAAATAAACCAGCACTCAGAATTTTTATGAAATGCCTCAAGAGAACAAAACATAAAACACTAAACATTTTATGAAATACCTCAACAGAATTCAGCATAAATCTCCTGTGATCTGGAAAAACCTAGTGAATTTATCAGTGGCAAGTATTCTTGCAACTGAACAGAAACCTTTAGATTCTGGACTTTTCCCAACCGAAAAAGATAGTAAAAACTTGATTTTGACAGTTCAAATAACTCTTATAGCTAGTGTTCTAAGATTCTCACCACTCTTAATTACTGCAAATGAGGTTCAAACTCAGTTTCTCCCAAAAGTGACATGTACTAGTTTTTTTTCCAGATCACAGGAGAAAGGCCTTCTAATAAAGGAGAAGGCCTTCACAAGGCCTTCTAATAAATACATCAACAGAATCCAAAATAACCAGCAATGAATTATGAAATAGGCTATGTCAAAAGAAACCAACTTAAACCAGGACAAATAATTATTATTAATTTATTACCTCAAGAGAAACTACTGTGAAACATCATAAAATTATAGAGCATCTCCACTGTGTCAAAAAATAAACCACCATGAAGAAATGTATATTCATACCTCAAGAGACCCCAGCATATACTACAAGAGAGGCACAAGTAAGCCAATAGAAATTTTAAACAAAAAAAAAACCAACACTTTTTTTTTTTTTTTTTTTTTTCAAGTAATACAGCTGAATGCGGTCACAGTTATGTAGCTCTTTGTGACAAACAGATAAAAACCTCAGTCACTGGCAAGAAGAAACAGATAAGGGAATGAAAATAATTAAAAGATGAGTGCAGGATAGAGATGTTTCAGTAACAAACAGGAAGTGTATGGATTCTCAGTCTACTTGTGATTCCACTATGAACTTGCAAATACTGAGGCCTCCTGAACATGAGCTGGCCTGGAGTTCCTGCACTTTACACCAGATTCAGAACTGAAGATTACAATTGAAGATTGAGCATCACCCCCCATTTCTCAAGGCAGAAATATCATACCTGCAGTCTCAATAAACAACAAGCTTAAAAAACAAGCATGTACATTGAATAAGTGAGGAGGGATTTCCCCACAGAATCACCTCCCAATCACTCCCCTCCTGACCCAGACCCCACCCTGCTGTACTCACAGAACTGACCTCCCAATCTCTCCCCTCCTAACCCAGACCCCACCCTGCTGTACTCACAGAACTGACCTCCCAATCTCTCCCCTCCTAACCCAGACCCCACCCTGCTGTACACACAGAACTGACCTCCCAATCTCTCCCCTCCTAACCCAGACCCCACCCTGCTGTACGCACAGAATGGCCTCTTGCTCCCCTCTCATCAGAGAGGTCAGTCAGGGGAAACGGACTGGATAATTGCCTTTGTGTGTTTTCCTTTTAAATGACTTTCCAACTGAAATGGCACCACAAACAAGCATCTTTCCCTTTCCCTCCTATTACACAGATTAAGCTGCATTATTTATTTGGTCAGAAGGGCATTTATCTGAGGCTGGAGCTGTAAATGTACACAGCTGGAATCAAAAACATTTTATACGCAACTGGTTGCGTCACTGAGCTGCTCAGGGCCCAAGGGATTTCCTCTAGAAACTTCAAATCCAGGTTCCACTGTGCATCAGTGCCCCCGAATCTGGGGTTCAAATCTCGACCGTGACCTTACCAAGTGGAGTTCCCATGTTCTCCTCATGTGCGCGTGGGTTTCCCTGGATCACTCTGAATTCCTCCCACAGTTGCAAGTCAAGACATGTCAGGCTAATTGAAGACCCTATGTTGCTCAGGCAGATGAGTGAATGGTGTTTACCCTGTGTTGAGATAGTGAGCTATCAGGTGTGCATTTCTGACAGTCCTTCTGTGAAAAGTGCAATGCAAATAATATTGAATCGAAGTGCATTTTGGCATGGACTCCCACTGCTCAATGACCCTGCTATTTATGGGTTCAATAATGGATGAGCGGACAGTGGCAACAACGATGGTGGCTAATTAAAACTCACAGGATGCACACATTACAAGGGAAATGAAGGGATAAGGGGGCTTGTGACCATGTTGTTTGCCAATAGTCTATTGGAAAAGATGGCATTTTATTGAGATGACATTTTATATATAGAAAGGTTAATATTCATAGTGTAATATTTATTAAAGGGTGGCAATAATCTTGATCTGTTTAACCTGCAAGTTAAATAACAAAGGCTAACCAGTTATGGAGACTGTTGGTAAAATACTAAAATGCGATGGCATGAACTGATTCATTAAAATTTCTTTGTGGAGTTACATCTAGCTCCCTGAACAAATGTCAACATTTTTTACACCCCACTTTTCCACCTAGAACTGTCTGAATAACTATTTCACCAAAATCAGACCAGCACTGGAGCAACTGGCTCCAAATAATGGCATCAGAATGCATTTATGAAACATAAATTTATGGTTCAGTAAAGGGGAGAGAGAAGAGTAAATTCACCACACATTCTAGTTCATAAATGAACAATTACTCATGTAAAGGAGTCTCATCTTGGCTTGGAAAAAAGTCCTTTTTCACACATTTGAACATCTTCCTCATAAACACACACACACATTAATTGTCTGGTGATAATACCTACAATGAAATTCCATTTGTGTTTTCTTTGTGACCTGAAGAAGCAGGAGCAGAATTTGGCGGCTACATTTCTGACATCTTAACCTTGCCGGGTTTAAACACCGTTATCTCCGCCCGTCATGGATTTGCTCCCGCCGGATGAATATAGCAATCCGGCGGGAGCTAGGACCATGGGCCTAAAACAAAAAGCAGGACGCAAACGCACAGGCTGATATAAAAATAGAAAACATTTAATGATAATGCTCACAACAAACACGACAGGGGAGCAGCAGCACCACATTGCAAGGCTAAAACCCAGAATGCAGCTGTGATTGCCAACTGGCGATTGCTGCTCTTAAGTACTCTAACTTCACCTCCACTTCAACGAGCAACAGGTGTGGCTCGCTGAAGTGGAGGCGAAGACAGCAGTAGGGGGAGGGACTGCAGGGAAACCATTACACCGCCTTTCAGTTCAGTACTTCTTATTTGCTTGTTCTGAACTGTGTGTACCACAGATAAAATCAAGGTTAAAAAAACAATGGAAAGAAAATTAAAAAACTTTTCTGAAACAGAGAAAACACTCTTCGGTCGCTTTCATTCCTCAAAACAACTGAACACCGTTTACACTCCTCCACAGAACACACATAAAATGAGCAGTTTCAGTGCCCAATATAGAACTGCTCACCTCCGTAATCCCATGCAAACACGCCAGTTATGTGTTCCAATTGATGGTGTTCACAGTGACTCCACCAAACAGTTTTAAGGTCTGACCACCTTCTCTCAAACCAGTGTGTGAGCACGCGTGTGTGTATGCAACTATTCATGCATTGTGTTGTATTTCTCTATGGTCCCCTGTGAATGACTGAGGGCAAGGAAACCTTGAGATCAAAGGTGGACTTTTGCCAGCGCAGCAGAATTAAACAGGCTGTCCCCTGGTTAACTCATATCAAGGGTAGCAATGACCACTACAGATTTAGCCAATCAGCTCAGATCAAGGACAGCAATGACTAGTACAGATTTACACGGTCAGCTCATATCAAGGGCAACCATCATCACTTCAGATTTACTTGGTTAGCTTAAATTATGGACATAAATAATCACTACAGACTTCAAAGGCAGCAAAGATTACAACAGATTTACAAGGTCAGCTCACATCATGGGCAGCAATTTGCCACTACATATTTAGCCTGTCAGCTCACATCAAGGGTAATAGCGATCACTACAGATTTAGCCGGTCAGTTCACAGAAAGGGCAGCAATGATCATTACAGATTTACATGGTCAGCTCACATCAAGGGCAGCAATGAATATCACAGATTTACAGGGTCAGCTCGCATCAAGGGCAGCAATGACCACTACAGATTTACATGGTCAACTCACATCAAGGGCAGCAATGAATACCACAGATTTGCATGGTCAGCTCAAATCAAGGGCAGCAATGATCACTACAGATATACATAGTCAGCTCAAATCAAGGGCAGCAATGATCACAGCGGATTTACATAGTCAGCTCAAATCAACGGCAGCAATGATCACTACAGATTTACACCATCAGTAAGAGCCTCCTAAGAATTCCTATGGAACAATTTAAAATAAACCGGAGTAGAATAATTGTCCCTCATGAAATGAACAGATTTTCATAAACTTTCAGCGTTAAATAGAATCTCCATTAATGGAGAATTGATTTCATTGTTGGTGATCTGGATAATATTCTTGTGGATCCAGAACCAATTATACTGACATATGGCTTGGTGGAGGTATACGCTCAACCAAGCACCCTTCTGGTATTCAGACTTATACACTTATTTGTATTTCCTTCATTCTCAAAAAACAAACAAACAAAAAAAAAAAAAACACTCTGCCCTCGATTTTAAGTGACTGACTCAATTTTAGATTTGTCCATAAGTAAAATAATTTACTAACCACATGGACAAATCTATAAATGAGAAAAAAAAAAAGTTTTATTTATTCTTCTTTTTTGGGGAAAAGAAGAGAGGACATAGAGCACAGTGATCACACAGAGATGAAATCAGGCTTGACTCAATCCAGCGACAAGACGGGAAAGTTCCTCAGTTTTACAGCAGCAGAGCAGATATCCAGCTGACTATAATCCTGCTTCATGAAACAGGCCCAGGGACGTCCATCTGTTGGTCTCAGATCAGAGTTGGGCCCATTCATCCCCCAGACTGTAATGTACCACTGCTGGTAAAACCCTGAAAGATGCCCTTTCCAGCAGAAACACTCCCGCACTCTCTTTCACTACCACCCCCCACCTCCACCCCACCCCCCCACCCCCCAAACTTACACTTTTTCCTGCTCATCCATTTTTTTCAGATTAATAGGGACATAAATCATATCTGTAAAACCCCAGAGCTGGAAAGGGCCCATAAATCTGCACATCTCTCCCCACCTTTTCTCTTACAGTCTCTGTCTGTATCTCTCCATCACTCTCTCCATCTGTCTGCATCTCTCCCTCCTTACTCCATCTCTTCTCCTCATACACTCCCTCCCTCTCTCTCCCTCAGTATCACTCCTTCACTCTTCACTCCACTCCCCCTCTCTCACTGACATCACAATCCAGACCTCAGGCACAGATTCTCTGACTGATAGAGTACAGTCTAGAGGATGTTAGATGCCCCAACTACAGTGGTCTCGTTCCCCCTCCACCCTCACCCTCCACCATGGCTCTCTTCCTCTTTTAATCCCTCTCTCCATCTCCACTGTCATCTCCCCCTTTCCTCCTGTCATCTCCGGCTGACAGGATCAGGATTCTCCTTTCGCTCCAAGAGGACATGTATTAATTGTTCTCCTGATCTTTGCGGTTGCCCCACTATAACGCCTGGTCAGCCTGGTTGGGTTTTAAGTATAGAGTATCCTTCGCCAAACATGGCTGTAAACATGCATCGACTAAACTGTCTCAGGCATCCGGCCACGCATAACTGCTTATAAAGGCTAATGACAGGTGACGCATCACAAATACAGACTTTGTCAATAGATTAGTTGCCAGATACGCGAAGTCCATTGTTGCATTTGCTACAAACGTTATTAGGGTATTTTGACATTAACCACAAGCTGTTATACACCATGATGACTGGCTCTTCGAGTGGGTTACGTCATGGTTATGACAGTGTTATGAGGGTATTATGGCATACACTTCAAGTAGTTTCAATAAAAAAGTAATTTCCCTCAGATTGAGGGAAGTTATGAAAATATGCTGCAAGTCCCCCGACATATGTATTTTTCTTTTTTTTTTTGGTCAGAGACACGGTGGGGTGTGTGGAAATAAATGTTATAAAAGAGTTACTGGCAACACAATCTTTATCCTCACAATCTTGCAGCAAAAATCATAATAATATTTTGTGCCGCCTGGATTTGAAGTGATTTCACACAGGGAAATAATAAAGTAGGAACTTTGGCCAATAAAAGTGCATCGAAATACACATTGATGCTCCAGAATTTTGACTTCTGAAAGTCTATAAAGCAGAAAAGATCAGGCAGAGGATCCACAGAAGGAATACAAACCTGTGACTCCTTTTGAATGTTATGCTTTATTAAACTTGTTACATGGAATGCATTATGGAATGGAATACTACCCAATACTCATTACAACATTTTAGAAAATTCCTTGCAAATTATTTTGAGGTGATGGGAGTTTTTTAAATTCCCATGAGCCATACTTTTCACCCTGCCGAGAGTGTGCTAATACATAACCGAAAACTTAGCTAAAAGTTTAGCGGGAAGTTTGACAAAGGCACAGTTCTATTAAAGTATCACAGACCTGCCAGATAAGTATCTCCCTCATGAATTATTTTAAGGAGATGGGAATCCATTCTGAGGCATATGGTACCATTCAACCTATCCTATACTGTGCTAAAAACCTGCCAAAAACTTTCCCAGGATTTATTACAGGTACAAATCTGGCCAGCCTGCAGTTCTGCAAAATCTTTCAGATATTATTGCTGTTAAATTAATTCCTAGTGAGAGATCAATCTATGGGGATTGAATCTTGTGTTCTTATTCAGAGACATGAGCTGGTGCCATTCAGGAGAAGCAGTAAGTGATCAGAGATTTTTGCTGTAGACCTTGATCTTTCACACTTGGGGCTAATCATAGGGCTCCTGTGATTGGCCACTTTCCCTAAAATGCGGGTAGGTATGGTGCACATACACACACACACACACACACACACACACACACACACCGGAACACAAATATTCTGGCCAGGTGATTCCAGGTGACAGAACCTTGATGATCATCGATCAGGGCTAAAGAAGAGGGTCACATGAGGGGAATACACCAGCTGACCTCTCGGTGACGCTGCCTGACCGTGGATCAGCATAGAGACCAGGCCCGCTATCCCACTGTAGAGCACCACTGTATGTCTGGCTGGGCCAAACTAAAACTGCGGCGGGGCCTTCCTTCAACTGATCAATAAAAAATGAACACAAAGTATGACCTCATTTAAGAGCCCCCCATCCAAACAAAAAAGGAGAAAAAAATGATTTTATCATCTCGGGCACCCCAAACATCTCTCAGGATGACTCCGGCCCAAACCTATGCCTGTGGTTCTACATCTCTGTATCCTTCAGTTTCCTCACTCCTCCTTCCAAACAAAAATTCTGATGTTGTTAAATTGCTCAGAGTCTATCTGTTATGGTTCAATAACACCACAGAATCTATGAAGAAAAGGGTGCTGAAAATTCTAACAAAATTCATTCATTTAGGCAAAATGTTCCAACCTGCAGATCCCCTCTTTCTTTTCGCTGCCTATCCCCTCTCCCACACTCTCTCTTTCTTTATCTCACTCCCCCTTTCAAATTCTATTTCAAGATGATTTATTAGCACGAAAACACATTGTAAAAGGTACAGGAAGTAAATATGCAAGCAACACAAAAACTGAACAGTGATCGATTTAACTTTCTCTCATGCTTACACCGTCTACCTCTCGCTTTCTGTCTCTCCATCTCCCTCTCTCTCTCACTCGATCTCTCTTTTATGCAAATTTTGTTGTTTTTTATTCAAAGTGCTTTTTTGTTGTGACAAGAGAAAGAACTTATGATCAATAACAACAGAAAAATATTATTGTCTTTGTAAAATGCTTGAACAAACACATAATGACTGAAATTCCACATTAATTACACCAACTTACAAAAGCACAGCAATTCAACCAAACTAGTATGGTCTTAATTTGAACTGAGTATGTTTGCTTGGACATTCTCATGTATGCATCAAAGTTTGAGGATGTGCTTGCATGTGTGTGTGTGTGAGTGTGTGTGTGTGTGTGCACAAATCATATTGTGCGAAGTTTGTTTTGTCACTCACCGTCTCTCATTGCTTGGCAATATAACACATTTTTCTTTTATATGTGCTGTCAGGTAAGGTGAAATATAGGTGCAATTTCTTCCAAAATATAAAAAAAAGGGATGAAATTAGCGAAACGCATTGGGTAATTTTAAAAGTATATCCTCCTTTAAAAATTTGACTTCTTTTATATCAGACAAGAAAGCGTAGTTCTGCATTCATACCTTGACATGTTTCGACGGGAACTCCCATCTTCCTCAGAAGTGTCACATGATGGTATTGTGACGTGTCTTATCAGCTGTTTTTACTGAGGCGTGACCATCCTGCCAGGTTTGACAGGACGGTTCACGCCTCCTGCTGTCAGTTCGCCTCTTCAGAACCGCACTCCACGTGTGAGACAGCATGTACGCCCCCTCGTCCCTGTTCATCGTCCTTTGGGCTCGCTTCCGGATTTCTATCGCCTCCATAATCCAGCGTTGGTGTCGGTTTTCCTCAGTGCGGATAACTTTGGCCTTTTCCCAGTCCATAACATGGTTTTCCCTCTTAGAATGGTCCGTAATGGCTGATTTTAGGTTCTCTTGTAGTGCCTCGTCTTTTATTGATCTCGTCTGTCTCATCTCCGTTTCTTTTTCGCATTCTGTTTTGTGTTCTTTTTTCCGTGTGCTGAAGCATCTCCCTGTTTCTCCAAAACAAGTTTTGTCACAAGAGTGGCATGGTATTTCATATATGACATTGCATTTACTATCCTGTTGAATTTTGTCTTTTGGATGCACTAATAGCTGTCTCAACGTGGTGTGTGGTCGGACCGGTGTGTTGATGTGGTATTTTTTCATGACTCTTTGTACGCGTTCGGTGATACCCCTGATGTATGGTAATGTGACTGCACCTCTGTTGTCTGTGCTGTTGGTGTGTTTCTTTTTGCGGCCCTGTGTGTTGTCTTTGTTTTTATTTTTAACCTGCTGCATTCCCTTTTCTATGGCCCATTTCAGATATTGGCAATTATTTAGTGCCTCCTGTATGTGTTTTTCCTCCTGCCTTTTGTCTTCTTGCTCGGTGACTATGTTGGCGCGTTCGTATAGGGTTCTAATCACTGACAATTTGTGTGTAGTGGGGTGTTCTGATGTCCATAATAGATATTGATCTGTATGCATAGGTTTCCTGTGGATTTTATCTTTATGGCCCCATCTTCTGTGTGATGTATTTTTATGTCTAGGAAAGCTATGGATTTCTCTGATTCTTCCTCGTGCGTGAATTTTATCTTTCCGGTATTGTCAATGATGTTTAAGTGATCCGTGAGCTCCTATGTGTGTCCCGCCTTTACCTTTTCCAGAATGTCGTCTACATACCGCTTCCACAATGTTAATCAGGCATTGTTTAGGTGCTGTTGTTATGGCCCTATCCTCCAGGTTTTCCATGAAAAAGCCACACATAATGGCTGATAGTGGGTCTCCCATGGCAAAGCCTTCTTTTTGTCGGTAAATTTTGTTCCGGAATTGAAAGTAGGTGGATGTGGCTACAAACCGGAGTAGTTGTGATATGTCTTGAATGGTCAGATTTGTTCGTTTTTTGAGTGTTTTATCTGTTTCAAGGCGGTCCTGTACAATCTTTAAAGTTGCCTCTACTGGTGTTTTAGTGAATAGTGATATGACGTCACGTGATAGTAATATTTCATCGGTTTCTACTTTAATGTTTTTCAGTTCTTGAGCCAGTTGTTTTGAATTTTTGCAGTGCTGATCTGTTTGGCCTAAAAGTGGTTTGAGTATTTCTGCAAGAGCTTTTGATAAGTTGTAAGTGACCGATCCAGTACTGTCCACTGTGGGGCGTAGGGGTGCTCCTGGTTTGTGAATTTTCGGGGTGCCGTGTATTCTGGGTGTGATATTCGCTGTGGGTATTAAATAATTGTATGTCTGTTTGTCGATTTTATTTTCATTTAGTAACTGTTTCAAAAGTGCCTTAAATTTATTTTTCTTTTCCTCTGTCGGGTCCCTTTTTAATATTTCGTATGTGTTTTTGTCCTCTAGCATCTCTTTCATTTGACTCTCATATTTTTTTGTGTCCATGATAACTGTGGTTCTTCCTTTATCTGCCGGGAGGATAGTGATGTCCTTGTTCTTAGCTAGTGCGTTCATGGCTATTATGGCAAAGGAAGATGAACAGGGACGAGGGGGCGTACATGCTGTCTCACACGTGGAGTGCGGTTCTGAAGAGGCGAACTGACAGCAGGAGGCGTGACCGTCCTGTCAAACCTGGCAGGATGGTCACGCCTCAGTAAAAACAGCTGACATGTCACAATACCATCATGTGACACTTCTGAGGAAGATGGGAGTTCCCGTCAAAACATGTCAAGGTATGAATGCAGAACTACGCTTTCTTGTCTGATATAAAAGAAGTCAAATTTTTAATTCTAAAATTAGAGATATAATGAATCTCATCCAACTAGTATATTCTCCTGACTGGTGAAGGAATCGTGGTTAATTTTTGCTCTCTTCAAGCTCATTGAAGTTGGGGCGATTTACTTCTAAATAACCGTATGCATTTCCCTAATTTCATCTAATTCCATTTTATGCACCTGTCATCTGCGACACCAAGACCAAAAAACATCATATTTGTGTGAGCATTGGTGATATTCCAATCTGACTCATACTGAGATTGGACGCACTTGTACCAGATGTATGAATGGGATTTTGCCTCGGAGACGGCAAAGTTTTTCAGCTGTATGCGGGAGGTTGAGAAGGTGAAAAAGAGACAGACAGCTAGCTTTTGTGGCTTTCACAGCTATTGCTGGCACTTCTATGATACCGCTCAGCATGTGTTTACCGAAAAAAAGCCACGTGATATCCGATTGGACGGTTGCTATATGTAGGGCATGACCACCAGTCAGATTTGTATCCAATCCCAGACCACATACGAAAATGACTCAATTCAGATTTGAAGATCCGATTTATGGATCTCATTTCTGTGTCCAAACAGCCCTTAAAAAAATCAGATTCATGGCACAAAATGGCAAATAAAAATCAGATTTGATTTACTTCAGCCCGGTAATGTGAACAGCACTATCAGTCCTCAGTGAAGCCCTTCAGTGGTGGATTCAGGCCTCTAACAACTTATATTGAATAAAAGCTTGTACCATCACCAGCCCTTTCTGGCTCCCCTGTTACAACCAATGAAAATTGTTTCAGTTCAGCCCTGTATGCATTGCTTGACATTTCCTTTTCTTTTCTTTCTTTTTTTTTTGGACATTTACAATTGTACTGCAAGGATCTACATAAAAGCATTCAATTGGAAGCCATTCCCATGTGATGTAGTGGTGCTGATTGAGTGGACCCCATATACCTATACTTCCATACAATGCGATTGGCAGGATTACGCGGTCATATACCTTCGGCCGAATTCTGATTGTGCGATCTGCAAAAATTTCTTCCCCATTGATTTTCCAGAGGGTCCTGCAGACCTTTTCTCAGAGTGAATTCACCGCCAAACCAAAGTTCCCAGAGGCACTGATTTTCAGTCATATTCAGTTTAGGGGACCGTTTTCCACAAAGAACATGTATCTGCTTACCTGAGATCATCAGTTTAGATTAGCCGACATTGACAGTCAGGGCCCAGCCCTGGCAGTACTGCTCTAGCAGGTCCAGATGCTGCTGTAGCCCTCGTTTCATGGGTAACAGCAGCAGCAGATCATCAGTATAGCGTTAAGCCAGCAGTAGCAGATTGCTCCAGCAGCACTGCTAACATTCACTCATTTACATAGATATTAAATAGAGAAGTTAAATCCCTGCCCAGCTCCTCGCCCTTCAGTGGTGAGAAGTTTTTTTATTGCCAATTATTTTTTACTCCACATTTGTTATTTGCATAAATTGATTTAATTAAGTGATAGACTTTATCCCCTACACCACTCAATTGAGCTTTAAATTTTTAAATAATGTAAACATTTTTTCTTCTGTGACTGTACAGGTTGATTGATTAGGATCTGTAGGGTGTGAATTTGATCAGTAGTTCAATAGTTTTGTTGCACCCCCTCTCTCGCCCTCCCTCTCTCAAACTCTCATCCCCCCATTCCCTCTGAAGTCTGATACAGCCTCTACAGTGAGGTCCTGACTGTGCGCTTCAACGCAAATAGTAAACTTGCATCTCATGCTTTGTGGATACCCATCCTTTTGGGAAGGATTGGTGTTCTTTTGCTGACTGAGAGGGTGGGGATTGTTTGAGCAAATTGGGTTTCACCATATCAAAAGGCCCATCACCTGAGCCCCGCCCCCGGTTTGTTGTGGTCTCATCTTACGAGGGTCCTGTTGTATTTATATGATGCTGGCTGGCTAATTCCCCCCCAGGCTCCTGATTAAGTTACAGAGCTAATCACAGGCTTAACTGCTCACCCTTTAAGCTCAGCTGACAGGTTGATGGAAAGCGCTATAAACCCACTTTGATTGAACTAGTGAGCAACTTTACTGTGATCACTGATCGATAAACCCCAGCTACACCCGCTCACCCCCAGTACCCAATGAATGACAGGATTCAGCCAATGCCTACATAAGGCCACTTCCTAGGCTTTTGAGGTCAATACTACCACACTAACTGCCACTCAAAAATCATTGTGGGTTTAGCAGTCAGTCCTCACACACAGAGGAAAGCACCACTATGCCAGACCCCCAGGGTACTCCACCAAGTGCTCCAAAAATAAAAATAAAATAATAAAAATAAATAAGCTGGCAGCGATCATTCAGGCCACAGTGAAAAATATGACAGAAAATGATCAAACACGGTTTGGTAGCAGCGGAACTATAGCAGAGGGATTTGGGAGGGTGCACTTAATGACAGGGCACCCATTTCCTGCTCTGTAATCTCTTCCAATTCTCATCCCCGCCTTGCGATTCAATTTAGTTCCCTTGGCGGGACATCCACAGAGCAATAGCAGTAGTATTTCTGGGGAGTATTAAGAACCATTTCAAAAACCTTACTTTAACGATGCACTGTTTAGCATATCGATGCCCGAGGCAATTTACTTGTATTCTGTGAAATGCCATAACTGTAACTCTATTTAGAGCTTTACAGTGGTATTTCGCCGAATCGCCCGTAGATGAGACGGTAGCTAAAACTGAGCATGTATCATGTCCAGTGTGCCAACAAAGGCAAAATTAGAAAAGGTTGTTGGCTGATTTTGCAGCTCAGCAGTTCTTTATTAGAGTGAGATTAAAATGGCCTTATGTCGAGACAGTGGGGTGCTGGTGCATACCCCAAGATACCCATCGTTTGTATACCATGCCAATCTTGACAGTGCAAAATCCACGGAGAACCAAGACATTATGATGCGCATGGCGCATCGAGCTCAGTGCCGTTTACCTGCTCCGCGGCGGCTATTCTGATTCTGTGCCTCTCTGCAGGAACGCGTCAAACACTAAAGGAGACGAGAGGGAGAGATCTGTTCCTGCAGGTATCTCTGTTCTCCTGCTCACAGAGGAGACTGGAATGCTGATGTTCTGAACAGCAGTGGGGCAAACGTATGCCCTCACACAAAACACTCGAGCGCATTCATTCCTGGAACAAACACGATCTGTTGTGCTTCAGTTTTAGTCAAAATTATATTGCAACTTGCTAACCTCACTACTGCCATCAGGTGACCATCCTAATCAGTGCTAATAGGTGTTGATGGGGTCTGTGGGTCTGGGAATCCCAAGAAAGCTGGTCTGACTGCAGGAAGCCGATGGGTAGAGGCGAGATTGATTAGCAGAATCCGACCTGTAATCAAACAGTTGGAATGACAGCCTGTACCCACACTGGCCGTACTGAATATGGTTGACAACCTCATGCTCTACCTTTCCCATTAATATTGATCACCTCCAGCACCCTTGAGACTGATCAGGAACAAGCAGGCATTAGTCTGGATAGATGTATAGTCAGGACTCCACAAGGCACAGTGTCCTCTGACCGCATCAGTAAAACTAATTTTACTGCAGGACAGTGTACTCTGGACTTTCAATGGAGAACAGTGGACTTCAGTGAGAAAAAAAAACATGGCAATTAAATCTGCTGACTAGATTCTTAAGGTAATCATTATACCCCAAGTTAGAGGTGCTGTGTGGCTTTGGGACTGAGAAGTTGTTTAAGTTCATACTTCACGACCCTTAAAAGTGAGGCTGCTGAATTAATACACATCAGGGATAGTCGCTAGTGGGTAATATTTTCAAGCTTTAGCCCCTGGGTTTTCAGCTCTAGAATGCAGCGCTCCTGTAAGGACTGGCCTTTTTACCCATTGCATAATGTATCCATTGGACGGGTATTATCAGTGGGTGAAGCAGCTTAATTCTGCATTATATTCATATACTCCACATAAGAGTTGTGTCCCTTATACTGTAGTTCATTTCAGTGCAGTAGGACCAGACTCTTTGGGCCAGATTGGCACTGTTAAGCTTATTTTAAACAGTATACTTATACTGCATAAACATAATTTCATCTCTCTGATAAGTTACGGACATAGTACAACATGCCAATCATTGGAGCCACGTTTGAGTTCAGATAGAGAATTCTCCAGGCAACTGACTCCATTTTGAAAGGAAATTATTTTTGTTAATTCACAGCCAGAGCCCATAACCAGAATTAGCGCTCTAGCAGAACAAGGTTTCACCATACCCATGTTTTGTTCAGAACCAGGTCACATTATATCCTTGTTTAGTAAAACACCAAAAACTGGTTCCTTGATCTCCTTTTTCAGAATATGGCCACAGAACCTGTTTCCGCAACATTGATTGTTCATAAAAAGATGGCAGATACCAGTCATGCCCACTTCCCACATTGGCTGTCTCACTTTCGAATCTCAAATACAGTTCATCCGTCTGCGATCACCAGAACATCGAAAACTCTGCATAATGCAAAGCAGCCCAATGCTAATCAGACAGTAGGGTGACACTTTAAACCTCTGCTGTTTAGACTAAAGGAACATTGTGGCTTCGATGCAGGCTAACCTCCTGACAGTGCTGTCGTGAACACCGTCAAAATCCCTTCCCCAAAAGTCTCAGTCTCTTCTCAGCCCTCCTCTGAGGTGAAGGATCCACTGACTGTTAGAAATCAGTGATTTGTATGTTTGTTTTTAGCTTGTTTTTAGTTTCTGGTTTTAGTTTCTAGTTTTTAGTATGTTTCTTGTTTGTTTTTAATATTGCTATTATTTATATATTTATTATATTTATTCGTTAGAGCATGTGTGTTACTGGATGATTGCTCTGTCTCTGGTCTTCAGTGTTTTCCTCCCGTTTCTGTCTCATGGCATCTTGTCTTTTTCATCACACTCTCTTCCCTGTAATTTCGGTTGGGTGTTTCCACTTCCTTCTCTCTCGCTGTTCTCATTGACTATCCGCACCTGAGAGTAGTTTAGCGAGGCACGGGTGTTTAGTTAGAGTTAGAACTCCACCCGTTTTCTCTCTCTCTCCTATCACCGTCCTTGCTTTTCTAGTTCCACCTCTCTCTACAGCTGTCCTGTGTTTAGCTGGGATTCCACTTAATTAGTTTGTGTTTAAAAGACCCACTTTCCCGTAGTTTCTTGTCGACTCGTTTCTACCACAGCTCGTCTTGGTCAGTCTCGTTTCTGCGCTATTCTTCTCGTTTCGATTGTTGAAAGCTCGTTTCTTGTGATTCTCCCGTAAGTCTTGTATTTGATTGTTTGTATTGCGTTGTGAGATTGCGATTTGATTGATTAGTACTTCGTTCTCCCTAATTCCCATTTTGTATCCATCTGTTTAGTATCTCCTGTGTTCTCCCTTATCCCATCCAACTCCCTTTTTCCTTCCCCTTCCATTCCCTTAGTTTCAACCCTCTTTGTTACTGTCTTTGTGCGGATTTATTATTCTGGTTACTGGATCATTTTGCTTGTCCCCTGACTTCGATTCTGCCCATTCTGCATATCTCTGTTTGCCTGGCTATTGATCCATTTCTGTCTTGACCATGAGCTTGGTTAATCCCAATAAACGCCCTGCCGATGCTGAACTGCACTTGGAGTCTATGCCCGTTCCTTTCACTGACCACCTGTTGGAGCTCAGAACTGCACCCCCACATCCCAACCATCCCATCCAGGGAGCCTGTCGGCCTGTGTCTAAGCTGGCCACTGTGGCCTGTATCCATGGCGATGGTCCAGGGACTCCAAGGCTTCCATCTGCTGTCACTCTAACATGGCGGCCGAGTGGTCGGTCGCTTGACTGATAATAAAAGACCCATTGGTTCAAGTCTCTGACGGAGCTTGATCCGAAAAGAAGAAGTCGGGAGAAACTTTTCCATTGGGCCCTTGAGCAAGGCCCTTAGCCCCAAAATGGCACTAGGGGCTTGATCTCAGTTTCACCTTATCCCTCCACACTTGCACATGTTCTGTTGAGCATTTTTCCCCCCGAGTGTCCTTGAAAAAGAGAAATATTTTCCCACTGGAACTATACCTGGTAAAATAATGGGTAAAAAAAGCCCAAGGAGACAAATTGTAGAACATTCTAGGATAACAAGTGAGGAAAGCAGGCATGAAAGTGCAGCACTTTTTAGAAAGAATGAGAAGCAATTTTAATGACCATTAGGAAGCCGGAACTTTGATCAAGTTTTAATCGGATTCTAATTTTAATTTTCCTTGATGCTGCAGAAACAGATTCCTTGTTTGTATCCCAGTTGCTGCAGCCCTCAGCTCATCAGAGACGGTTATGAAAAGGCAGAAATTACATGTGGTCATCGGGACACTCTTCTGTGCTGCGCTTAAAATATAAGGGCCCTAATGTAAGCTGGCAGCACCCGTAACACGTGACCGTCTCGGCAGATGCTAGTGCAGTCGTTCTGGCGTCTGAAGCAAACATAAGCATTCGAGGCTCCCCACATTTTCCAACATTGCTAATTAAAGAATATTAATATATTAAACCCAAAGCACATGGGCATGGGCCAACGTCACAAAGGTTTTTAAATTCTTAGTTTAAGCCCTTGGATTCTGAATGAGAAAATACAAAATTTAAGCATGCACATTTTTTATTAATAAATTCCATTAAGGAGATGGGGGGTGAATTATCCGCTTCACTAGTTTTCCGAGTGCTAAGATTCAAACCTACTGTAAGAAAAAAAGAACATGCATAACTTTTTCCCTATAATTTCTTTTTTTTTCCCCAAAAGTGAAAGATGTTGGTTTGAGTGTATTCCATAATCCCTCCCACAGTGCTTTGGGAACATGGCTGTCGCAGTGGAGGCAGCGGAATTCGCCGTGAGAATATCAAAGCCTCAGTTTTCAGGAAGGAACACGCTAAGCCCTCACTAAAGCTAACATAATCCGGCAGCGTTATCCCTTTACCCACAGTCACCTCCTCACATCAGAACACACACAGGCCATAGAAGCAGGTAACCTCTTCACCTCCCCACACTCCTGATCCAGACACCCCCACGACCCCCGTTACTGCGCTCAACAGACTGCAGTGATGAAGGGAAAAAAGAATTTGCACTTTGACTTTTTTATGAATAAAAAGTGCACTTCCCTGACCCGCTTCCTCAAAGGAACCTCGAGGAGCTTAACAGTGGCTTTCAGTATCTTTGTGCCGGAGGTACTGATTGCTGCTTGCGGATTTTACCCAATCACATTGAGGTAGTAAAATACGGAAAATATATTAGATAAAATATATTAGATGTTAGTGGCAGCTCTATATCTCTGTAATTTGTAACATTTGTTGGAAAGGACACAAGACAGCCAAAGACCACTCTATTGCAATGGGGCCACACCACACGCCTTCACTGCACTTTTGCTCTCATTTTATCACATATTGAAAATGATGGTGTGCCACAGATGCATGGACATCTATTTTTCCAGGGCCTTCAGGTAAGAAACCAAGACTCAAACGCATTTCGTTTCTCCAGAAAGGAAAAATCTGTGGGAATAGTTCTGTGATCAAGATTACATCTAATGCTCAAAAACTGTGAGACTAGACCTTGTTACAATCAATCCATCCATTAAATCGCTTATTCCTATAAGGTCACAGGAAGGAGGTCAAGACAACATCATAGACAGTTTAACAATTTGGGTAAAGAAATTCACACACCAACCATTAGTTGATTAAAACAAACTATTGTGTTTAGTGCAGGTGGGTAGCGAGGGCCCCTGGCATCCCCGTGCCAGGGACTCTGGTTAAAATGAACTGCTGTGCTCACTGCAAGTGGGCAGCGTGGGCCCTTGGCCTTTTTCCTAAAAACATACTGCTTCACTTTTGGTTAAAGAAAACTGTTGTGCTTAACTGTAGGAGGGACATAATAGCCCCTGGCATCCTGGTGCCAGGAACCTCGGCTAAAACTGCCATCACAACCATAGGTGGGCAGCGAGGGCCCTCGGTAACCCAGTGCCAGACACCCGGGTTAGAATGAACTGCTGTACTTCCTTTGGAATGGCAGTGAGGGGCCCGTGGCATCCTGGTGCCAGGAGCCTTGTTTGAAATGAATTGCTGTGGTTAATATAGCTGGGCAGCGAGGGCCGCTGGCAACCTGTTGCCAGGTACCCTTATTGAAACAAAATACTGTGGCTACTGTCGGTGGGCAGCAAGGACACCTGGCATCCCGGTGCCAGGAGCCTTTGTTATAAAAACCTCCGTGGTCAACTCATTGGGAATTAAAGGCCTCTGGCATTCCAGTGCAAGGAAGCCTGATTAAGACAAACTGTTGTCATTGCCATAGGTGGGCATTGAGGACCCACGACAGCCCAGTGACAGACACCCTGGTTAAAACAAACTCCGGTGCTTATAGTAGGTGGACAGCAAAGGCCCCTGGCATCCCGGTGCCAGGAACCTGGGTGAAAACAAACTGTTGTGGTTACTGGACAGCTGCCGTTGCAGAGAGGGCTGCAGGGGGCACACTGGCACCTTGCCGCCAGGAGCTCCAGTGGAAGTGGATGGCTGTGATTGCTGGGAGTGGCCAGCAATGGGGCATTAGCATCCCACTGCTATGTGCCCCGATTGGATCAGGCCGCTGCTGCTTCTGGAGGGAGATTGTGAAGGGTGCTGACATGCCGGCTGAGGCTGGCTGATGTCATTGCTGAAGCTTAATGGTCAGTCGGGGAACATCCAGGTTTGAAATTGTCAAAAGCATGACATTAGTGAAAGCATTCATTTTGAACCTTATCCAAATTAATCAAGCTATAGTTGGGATATTGTAAGAATATTGAACACACACCCTCACACACACACACACACACACACACACACACACACACACACACATAGATGAGAAGGAATCTCTGCATCAGCTGAACTTTCTTGGCAGAAATTCTTAACTAAAGCAGGAGAACAAGAGAAAACGCAGAGGACTGAAGCCAAACTGCATCTGTGCTCTTTCCATCTGAGGGTAAACTAAAGTTCAGAGACTTTGTGTAAAAATTTCTCCCTCAAAAATTCTACCCTTAAGTGCTAAAATTTCAGTTTACTCCGAGTCAGAGGGTTTGCACAGAGGACAAGCATGAACTGGATTTCTGTTGAGAGGATCTCAAGTTTTTAGGAATCATTAGGCCGCGCTTCCAGGGCAAGGCACTCGGTGTCTGAGAGGAAAGAGTCGTTCTGTGGCTCAGCCTTTGATCTGTGAATTTAGAGGAAAACATTTCCTGCAATGGCACAGGAATTAATTAGAAGCATTAGTCTGCCCCGGAGGGGAAGCTTCAGTAAAGCCAGAGATACCTTATTTAACCAGAACACTGCCCTAAATTACACAAATGGCTCTGTCCCACTAAAAGCTCAAGAACAACGAATCTATTAAGACTCTTCTAGCACATGAATGGGCCCTCCTGTCCGGTATCGATAAGGCTCTGTTCTAATGTAGACATGGGCTAAATAGTCTGGTATCCGTCAAGGCTGTGTTCGAGTGTAGAGAAGGGGCCCTGTGGTCTGCAATGTTTAAGGCTCTGATTCAGTGTAGGGATGAGCTCTATGGTTTGCTGTCTGTTAAGGCTCTGCTCTAGAGCGGGGAAGGGGCCCTATGGTTTGGTATTTGTCAATGTTCTGTACATGGGATCCATAGTCTGCTGTTTGTTAAGGCCCAGTTCCAGGGCATAGTCTAATATCAAATCCACACTACACCAGGAAACACTGTTGCTAGACAGGCCTGCAAAAAGCTGCATAACTTAGTTGTAGTGTTATGAAGAGACAGGAGAGTTTGGCGAAAGAGAATAAGGCAGTCTCCTTGCACAGTAGCGTCCCTTCCTGGTTGACTAGGCACCTCGTATCTGTCCAAGGTCAGGTGTCAGGGTGGGCCGGATTTGACTGTGGTACGATGAAAGCAAGAATCCACATGACATGTGTCAGAGGATAGCAGGTATTCATCTGCACTAAGCCCAGTCAACAGCGCAGGAAAAAAGCAGAAAAATATCTGCCTGGGAATTTAAAACCGGGACTCAAGGAGGAAAAGCAAAGGGCTCGTCTTTTAATGTAAAACCTGCCAATCACATCCAACCAGAGGGGCGGGTCGAGGCCAGGAAACTGTTAACAACCGGAGCATTCAGGCAAACCTGAGGAAGGAATGCAGCAGAAATGGTCTCCATGGTGATAAACAATCTCTTGTCAAGCCAAGAAAAGGAAGAGTGCCAGATGTGCACCGAGGGCATCAAAGCGTACAACCGATAACACTCTTCAGGTGCACAAGAGAAGAAAATGACAATAAAAGAAAATAAAGGTCTGATGTTCTCGTAGATGATAAAAAGCTTTGGTATAATGGGCTTAAATGTAAGTCAGATGCAGGCTACCAATCTATAGGCTACCAACCTATAGTATATCACTCCGAGTCTATCGCAAGGTCATCTTCATCTGTCCTGTGTTCCTTCATGTTACTAATCGAACAAAAAAAAAAAAAAAAAACAATTTAAGGGTGGATTTCTTGTGTGCATTTGCTGTAGTGATAATACTCTTAAAAACAATCAGATCGTCCATTGATGGAACATGGAAATATTTAAACATTAAAGTTCCTAGGTGCTTGGACTAACGTAACTGTTTAGGACAAGACGCCAAACACATTTTGTAATAAAAACGATAGGCTTTCCAAATGATGTTATCAGGAGTCATTTACCAAACTTTAATCTGTCCTCCCTTTATGTGGGAAATGTCCAATGGGCTTCAGGACCCTCGGGGGTGTGGAAAGATCTGATGGACAATGTGGAGGGGAGGGAACCGTCCCAGAATTCTCCTGGGTAGTATCCCGTTTGGACAGTAACACCCTCTCTCCATCCCAAAGAGGGCACGATGGGGGTCATGCGGAGTGGACTGTCATTTATATTGGGAGAATGAATTCTGCTGTAAACCCAGCCTGCAAACTGCAAGTGAGAAAAAAAAGGGTTCATGATGTCATTGATAATAAATTCACTATTCCTACGATTAAAATCTAACTAAGAGTGTTCCCCGCCACAGAGAGCCACTCAGAGCAGCCCGCTTTCACAGCGGATCATTTCAGCTGCAGAAGAGGTTACTGATTTCTGTGGTATACAGAGAGAGAGGGAGATGGAAAGAGAGAGGGATAAATAGAGCAAGATAAAAAGAAAGAGGGATAGATCAACGGTAAGAGAGGAGAGAGGGAGGCATGGAGAGGTGGGGGTTAGAGGTAAATTACATTTTTTATATTCCATTCTTTTTCTCCAGTGTATTGCTTCAGAGTATTCCAGTTTTGCAGATTAATGTGCATGATGTTTCTGCAAAGACTCAGCTACATTCATTGCACTGTGCAGTGCCAAAAAGGCTCTCAAACGGAGCTGAACTGAATTGAATAGATAAGCAGAGGGGAAAAAACCTATACAGTCTGGGATAGAGTTGGAGGGGTGGAGATCATTTCTAAGCTTTTAGATCCCTGACACTGCAGTTATAACAATTCATCCATATAGCAACTACATCAGGGGGCCTCTACCAAAGACAGACTAATTAAATTACACCAAACAAACATGGAATCTCTGTATCACGCCAATATTGTGGCAGTGTTTGCTTCAGACTATAAAATTAACTGACCTTTCACAGCAAAAAAAAAAATCTTAGACGAGAAAGGGCTACATCGCATTTACAGTTATTGGCTGTGAAACACAAAGTTTTGTCAATCAGGTTGGCCGTCATAAGTTATTTCTTTGCCAGTGAGGGTCGAACCAAGTTTCTTCTCCTCAGCACAATAAGCGATAAAATCCACTCACTGAAGCTCCAGTGCTCAGCAAACTCACAATAATGGAGAGAATATGAGCGCTAGTGTAATAAAATATCATAAAGAACATGCAGAACTTAGTCAGTCAGCGCAGAGTCAACCAAACAGACCCGCTATTAGTGCTGTGAACAAAAACAATATCTACCATGCAAATAACCAATCTTCACACAGCTGCTGAGTTTGAAAAAAATGCAATGTCACCAAGAATGTACAGAATTTATAAGTCCATAAGTGCAGAGTTAGTCAAGCAAGCCAACAGTTAGAACAGTAAACAAAATGCCACCATACAGATAAACTCCTTGTTTAAAGCTGTAACTACAGCATTATAGTCAGGAAAGTACATTGAAAAAGACGCACAGAGGGCAGCTAAAGAGAGTCGGGGGAGACATGCTGGAGGTGAGTCCTCAGTCTGCAGCAGAAGACAGGAAGGGTTTCCCAGCCTGACTGCTGTAGGAAGCTCATTACACCACAAACATCTCCCAGTGAGCAAATAAAGTTAAAGTGCTGCTTTAATAAACGCCCCTATCGAAGCATTCGAGCGAACACCGATTCTGCAACATGCCATCAAAACATCCTTAACCCCTTTGCACAGATAGACGCCGGCGTCCGTAAATTCAGAAATTTAATTCCTCAATAATTCTGTAATAGAATTTCCAAATGTATTGCTCCACTGGAATAATTTTCCACAGTCTCTGTGACACAAATACTGAGTTACAATATGCTCATGCATAACAGGAAAACTTGCATTATTCGTATTCTGCGCAAAGGGGTTACATAAATTAATTTAATTTTGGAATACGCGGTACAGTGCACAAATAAAGACGGTTAAACACAAGTGATGAGTGCTACAAAAACTAATCGGTTGAAAGACCAGCAAATAGACAGTATCAGTGCGTCTTAGGACAAATTGGAACATGGCTGAAAGCCAGAATTGGACCATTTCAAATCAAGATTTCTTATTCAGGAAGCATGGTTAAAGGGCGAGTGGAAGAAGGTAAAAATATTTGTCTCTGTAAAACAATAAATACGTTATTGCTAAAATCTCCTGGTGAAAAGTTCAATTACCTGACTTCTGTTAAACAGTAGCAGTTATAAAAATTAAACCTGGTTCCCCTGTATGTAGCAGAAAATACTTTCTGTGGTGTAAGGTATGTGTAAACACAGGCCAGGACGGTAGGGGGCTGTCTAACGTGGGGGTTTCCTGCATGCAGACAGTGGTGCATCGGTGGTTGATGGGGAGTTGAATAGTGAACGAGTAAAGAGAAACAACGTGAAAACTCAGTCTCGTCTTCATTAATGTTTATAAAAAGAACCCAACGCGACATGGTGTCAGAAGTGGCTCGTCAGTAAAGGGTAGGGAAGAGTGTGTTTAAATGAGAAGGAAGTAAAGTTCAATTTGTGAAGTTACGCTCAGTTAGTCGATTTAGCATGTCCTGAGGAGGAACCAACGGCAGCGCGCAGGCAAGCCATTCCACAGGCTCAAGCACGTGCCACAGCGGCAGGCTCAATAAATCCTCCGAATCCTTCGACTTTTCAAGCCACAGGACTGGGAAAAGTGGATTGATGTTTAATCATGGCCAGTGATTGGAAAACTTAAATCAGGTGAATACCTTATATACTGCATGGGCGACGGCAGATGATGTGTTGAGAGGGCTACGCTTAACTGACGAAGAAGTCTTGTATACAGCTCAGTGAAGAAGGCTTTACAAACTTTTTTCGTGCCAAAAAGAACGTGATATATCAGCGAGCCAAATTCAACATGCGAGCAGGGACAGAATCTGCAGACTGGCACAGCCAGATGGAAGACTATATGGGGCGCTAGAAACTGACATCGTGGTAGGCATCAGAGACAGTACACTCTCACAGAAGATGCAAATGGAGAGAAAGCTGGACTTAACGAAAGCCATCAACATGGTTAGGCAAGCGGAGGACATTAAACGGCAACAAACAGACATTCGAGGAGAAGCAACTCATGCAAACAAAGCGACAGTGGACGCAGTGCACAGCAGCAAAGGGAAAAAGGCGCCAGTCTGAAAAACAAAAACAGCCAGCTAAGCAGACCAAGGACAAGCAGGACACTCAGGGGGCAGGACAGTCATGCCAGAGATGCGGTAAGACGCCATTTCATGCCAAATTCAGTTGCCCTGCAAAGAATGCAGATTGTCAAACTGTGGGAAACGTGGGCATTACAGCAAAGTGTGTAAGTCTAACAAGTGTGTGAGTGCAGTCTCAGAAGACACAGAGTGAGAAATCTCCCTCACCTGTCTCCAGGAGATCAGGATCACAGACTCCAAGACACCAGGTACTGTCACATCCGACGAGACACCCAGGTCTTATCTGGTCAGTGGGCCCCAGGGCACCATCAGGAGGAATCGCCGCCACCTTGTGCCCATGGCGTCCGACAACAGCAACAAGACACAGGATCAAGGAGAGGCGGACCTGCAGGACACTGCCTATGACACTGTTGCAGTGTCCACGGAGGGGTCACAAGGGTCTCCTCCAATCATTCGAACCAGGTCAGGCAGACCTGTCATTAAGCCAGATAGACTGGACTTGTGAAGAGTGTCAAAAACAAACCAATGAAAAAAAAATGAAAAAAAAAGAAAAAAGTTGTATGACGATGATGTTGAATGAACAAACCAATGTGAAAAAAAAAAAAAAAGTTGTTGAATATTATACTAAGATCTGGATGTAATAGGAGAAAAGTTTAAAAGAACCAGAAACCTGTTATATGTTGATTTCAGTGGCCTGCAGTTAGAGTTAAACATGGCCTAAATATATGTGTGTCTATTAAACTTTCTTAACAGTAAGAATGTGTTTCACAGTGTTCGGCAGTCATCTTGAACAGAATCTTGTAAGAAGTAAACTCAAAGTGATAACAGTAAGAGTAACTGGTTAATACAAATGGAACTATAGTTCAATGTTCAGTTAAAACAATTCTCAGAAGGGGAGATGTGGTGTAAGGTATGTGTAAACACAGGCCAGGACGGTAGGGGGCTGTCTAACGTGGGGGTTTCCTGCATGCAGACAGTGGTGCATCGGTGGTTGATGGGGAGTTGAATAGTGAACGAGTAAAGAGAAACAACGTGAAAACTCAGTCTCGTCTTCATTAATGTTTATAAAAAGAACCCAACGCGACACTTTCTGTCTCTTTGAACTGAAGGGGGGGATATGTATGTGTAGCATGATAGCAGAGTGCTTTTATTGTGCCTGTAAGGGACTGGCAGGTACAGTGGGCCAACAGGCATTATGCTTCGGCAACATGATATTGATGTTTAATCATGCTAATAAAACTTAAATGAGACCGACAGAGACGGGTGGACGGTCAGTGAGAGACTGTGCAGGAGAGACTGAGGGAAAGGAGAGAGAGAGAGAGAGAGATGGCAAGACAGATGGAGTAATGGAGAATTAGAATGACAGAGATAGTGAAAAAGGATGAAAGAGAGACACTGAATCAAAGAGAGGGGGAAGAGAGATGAGCAGAAAGACATGGAAAGTAAGACAAGAAGAGAAGATGCTGAGCAAGATATGGAGACAGATGGAGCAGGAAAGACAGATGGAGAGAGTGAATGAGAGAAAAGGAAAAATAAAGGAAGGAAAAGAAAGTGAGATAGTGAGGTCGAGACAGAGGGAGAGAGATGAAGGGGTGACAGATGAAGACAGACTCAGAAAAAGATGGAGGAGAGAGAAGGAGGGAGACGGATAGATAAAGAGACTGCTGAGTCTGTGTAAAATATGCCAGGATAAATCTTTTTAAACAGTAAAATCGTGAGTGGGAAGATTGCAGAGGATCCCCTTATTTAACACTCATAACAGCTCATTTCTCCTCCTGGCAATTAGCACTGAAACAAATTAAATAACAGTCTGCAGTTTTTCAGTTTCCATGCAGCGGATTTGGTAAGGGGGATCACGGTTTTAAAATAAACTAACAAAGCAGCGCGGCTAGGTAAAGTTCAGCATTAGCATTCTGCATATTAGCGCAGATATTGGGGCTCGCAGCTCAAATTAAAGCGCCCTGCATAAGACACGCTTTACTGGCCGGTCAGGAACGGCAGGGTACAGAAACAGGACTTCAGTGCGTCTCACACCCCAAAGTTAATAACCGAAACGGCGATATAGTCATTCTCAATGCAATCAAGCCGGGAAAAACACAAGCAGAGCTGTTTTTGCTCTGATTTATTATCCCCGCTTTGAGGATTACCAGAAAGCGAGGGATATGAAGTGAAAGCCGCATGAACGCCGCTCATTAATTTCACAGAAGGAGAAAATCCCGGCGTCAGCAGCTCGCGCTCTTCACTTTCCAGTAATGTGGCAGCGGAACAGCCGAACGTGAATTACTCACTGCGTAACGCCAAAGTCTGCCTAAATTCATCAGTAACGCAAAAAAAAAAAAAAAAAAAAGGTAGATGAAAAACAAATTGATGCGCAGGTTTTTAACTGGTCTTCAGTCAGCACGGTCTGACATTTTTATCTCACTATAAAACTGTCTGTCTTTAATTTAACCTCAAACTTGCTTACATTCAATAATATTATCTCATAAAAAGTGACACAATTTTATGTGTCAGAGATAATTTCTCTCTGAAAATTGAATCTCGCCTGAGGTGTGAAAGCCCAGCAACATAAAATGTTCTCACAATGCAACTGAAATGGTCTGTCAGTGTTATAATATTGCAGCAACACTATGTTTTGTGTTAGCAGGTTTTACAATAGTTATATATGCATCTGCAATACTTATGTTTCTAAAATAATTACACCAATATGCCGAGAGAAAAACCCACATCTGCAGAGTCTCCAGGACATTTTATGATGCAATCACACACCTGCTTTTATAATCAAGAGTTTACAGCATCTGTTCAAACCTCAAACATAAGAACTGTCCTCTCTGGTCTGGAGTCAGGGTCATATATCTGGGTTCACAGTGAAAACTAAACATCGGCGCATGCGCCCACACACACACACTCACACACACGAGCATACACACTTTTTCCAAGACA
Organism: Gymnothorax javanicus; assembly: GCA_029692085.1. NCBI lineage: Eukaryota > Metazoa > Chordata > Actinopteri > Anguilliformes > Muraenidae > Gymnothorax > Gymnothorax javanicus. The sequence continues at coordinate 181,260,813 of CM056194.1, read as the reverse complement.
GAGCAGATTTGCATCCAAGAACTTGTCGGTGCATACATAAAAAGGCACCCCTCGTGTATCAGACTGATGGAATTTGTGCCTGAATTGTTTTAACTGTGGAGCCACTAGCCCCCCTCCATACAGTCTTTAAATAGTCTTTAAATTCCCAATGATTGTGGGTACAATGCAAGTATTGTTGTATTTCACATATGAGAAGATTAATACAAAGTTTCATTAGAATATATTTAATTTTGGGCTAATACATTGGAAAATATGATAAAACTTTTTATAGTCTATTATTTAATAACATGAGCAAATGTTGTATCATTAGCTAGTGTTTAACAACATTTTACTGGGTAGATGAATGGCCAGGTGGCGAATGACCTAGACATGGTCTGATAAGCTGTTACCAGCCAACTTTGTACAAAAACTGGGTTCTAGCCAGGTACTTACACGCAGAAGCTGACTGTCTTTCATATGTTAAACAGTCGAGCTAGGAAAACACAGTAGAGGAATCTGGGAAAACGTTCGGAGCAAGGAGTCTGCAGGACATTGCACCAATAGACAACAAAAAAGTATGTAATTTAGGCATTTAATTCTACGCAGAACAATTATTAGCCCAAGTTCCCATATGAGAGAAGTGTTTGGCTTTAACATTGTAAATTGTCAACTCCCATTTTTCGCTATATAAACAATGATTACAATTATGTTGCAGTTTTAATAAACATGGAAATTGTAATGCTTTTAAGGCTAGAAAGAGGATTCCCTCTGTCAATATGTAACTGGCTTTTGTCTTTGTTCAGCATTAAAGTTCTAGTCATTTAAATCATACTGTGAAATGAATTTTGGCATTTTCAGTTGTTTAGCTGAAAATAATATTCTCACATATAATGACAGATGGCAATAAGTAAAAGTCAATCACCGACTGAGACAGCTGTTTGTTTTCACCAAGTTCCATAACTTCTGATCTTACGCCGAACAGATGAATGCCCTTGGCCCACTAAAATGTAGCACTAGGAGGGGCAGGGGACATTCTCCGGAAGGTTCACTGTGTGAAATTCATCATCACATGATCTTTTCTGGTGGCTGCCATGGTGACAAGATCAAATCAGCCCAGGCTGAGGAGGGCTGTCAATCAACCACTTAACAGCAACCAGACAGTCTGACAATACCCAGTTCGATGAAAATCACCTGTGCACGCACACACACTCAAACACACACACACACACACACACACACACACGGCTAGAAAACTCAGTTGTAAACAGGCCCCACACCCACAGGCTCCCGCAATCCCCTTCCACAGCTGGTAGGCCTTCAGCACCATGGACAGCAGCTGTGACCCAAGGCAGTGATTCAGCACCACAGGTCCCACTCTACTGCGGACAGCGCTGCAAGTTCTTCACAATAACAGAATAATCATGGGTTCCCCCAGCAGAAGGGACACAGCTGTTCCCCTCCCTATATCAGGGCTCAGGTCCTTACAGAAGGAGAACAACATCTTGACCTGAGGGGGCAGAGAACAGGTGTTTTGCGCTGGTTTGACAGAGAGGAGCCCTGGCTGATCATGTCTACTGTAATCAGACCTTTCTCCGCATTTCCTTTTTATGGCCGTCCATTACTGTTCCTGCAGATGCCAAGATGCTCTATAACTTTTGTTTACTAGTATTTTTGCAGCTTTAAATGGACCTAACCCTCCCAAAATATTCCCAGCATGGAAAATTATAATTATTAACAAATATGCTTTGAGTTCCCTGCCCTTTCCTGCCTTGACACCTCATCTGTGCCCCTCCTTCATAGGCATGGTCTTTGTAAACTATCAAACACTCGCTCTTACATCAATGACACTCTGTCTCTCTCAAATCGGCCAACGGAGCCTGAAAATATCAAATGCATACAAATCCCAATGCGGCCAAACCTCACACCACCAGTAAAACATCATCACACACAACTATACGTCACACTCCAAAACTAACTGAAGGAATAAAATCATTTCTTTTTCTGAATATCATTTTATTGGAGGAATTAAGCAATTGAGGAGTCCAGTTCCTAAAAATATTGTCCTTTCCTTTTGAGCAGAATTCCTGCCAACCTGACACAATCAAGCCTGAGCAGTTTTTCTTCCAACACTCAAAAATCATTCCTAAACATATTTTAAAAGTGCACAAATAAGGCAAAATTCAATTCTCTATTTTAAATATTTATTCTTATTGTACAAATGACACATTGTTCAGGCATCTGTGGAAAAATAAAATCCAAACTTGTGAATCCAGCCCTGCAGCGTGACACAAATCACCCATATAAATATACATGTCAGGTCCATTACTGATGCAGATGATGATTTTGGACACACTGTGACCTGTGTTCTTCATCATAAAGCTAAAGAAAGGCTCAATTCTCCAGAGCCGGAGATTAGAGCAGGTATTCAATAGGAAATTTATCAGCCATCGCTGAACTGTGTCGATACAGGGTCTCTATTTCCACTGAAAACAGCTGCTGACAGACAGCGATAAGCAGACGGCACCATCAGAGAGAAGGGCCTCGGCGGGATCTCTCGCCATTCGTTTCATCTCCACTCGAAAATAAAAATCCCTCCCTGGGCCCTGTCCCTCACTTACAACCCATTTTCCTCTTTTTATCCCACCTGTAATGCGTCTCTCTTTTTAGCATTGCTGTCCATTTAATTAGAGGAAACTGCAATCTGGAAATTTCTGCGTAATTGCGGGAGATGAGAGCGAGATGCTGGGAGTGAATAAATCAGGTTATTTGTGTTCAGAGCACAGGGTGACAAAGAGGACTTTTACCTTTGAAACTCCCTTCAACCGAGACGATTTATCCATCATCAAATAAAAAAACGGCCCCCCTTCGGAAGACGTCTTAGTTCTTTGTGAGACCTGGTTTATTTAAAGAGCAGACATCTGTACCTTTACTCAACAGCACATGCAGTACACTGCTGTTATACCATGAATGCTGATCTGTGTATCACCATTTGTGCCCAAAGCACAGTGTGCATAAATGCTTATATGAGTGTGCACATTTATAAATGTACATGTTCATGCAAATACCAAAATATACTTAACTCCAAAAGAAACGCACAGGTGAGGTATGTACTGTATTTGCGGCAAATTGAAGAATTGATTCATTTTTATTGCTTTTCCAGTGAGGCACGAGAGGAAATAAAGAAAAGCGCGTGGTATTGTAATCCTGACTGGCCCACGTGCACGCGCCAAGCACTTCAGTAATAACAAACATTGAGCTGTTTGTGATGTGTACAGTGACACTTGACTTGTTCTTTTTGGTGTGGTCAATAGCCTACATAAAGCCAACAAAAAAAAACGTAAAATGCTACTGCATCAAGAAAATGGAACGGCTTGTGACACAAGAGAGAGAAAAAGAGCCTTTGGCATGTTACGGGCAGATCTCAGCCGCCGAGAGGTGGTGCTTCATTTGCACTGTCACCGTTCAACAATCAGTCGGCTGTCTATCCGAAAATGGAACACAGGTACTGTCACTGACCGATCCCACTTAGGGCAGCCACGAGTGACTATGGTAGCTCAAGAGCGCCACACCTGGTTACAGCCTGTACGTGACAGATTCCGGACAGCAACCAAAACTGATTATGAGACGAGGTGTCCGAGACATCTGAGGGTGAGCACAAGTTCCCTTCGATGCAGTCTATGTGAGCAACACATGCATGTGGAGTAAGTATTGCCCTGTTCCAATGAAAATGCAGAAGCTATTTCAGTCACAGCTCCTGAACAGGCAAACATCAAATAATTACCAATTTAATTCTGAATAGTGGGACATTAGAATGTTGTCTCAACATTGTCAGTGTGCTGAAAGAATGCTGCATTCAATCTCCAGCACTGATTGCAACATTAGCATTAAAGTTTTGTTCTGAAGGTTTGATCACTGAACCAAACTCACCATTCATCACCAACCCTGTCCCTGGAGATTTACCAGCCAGTAAATTTTCTTTCCAACACAACAAAGCTCACCCCACTCAACAGCTTGAGCAAGGCAGCAAAACCTTGTTCCTGGAGATAAATTTCAGAGAGTCTCTCATAGCAACTATAATCTGGCACGCCAGACTTATTAGCAGAATCTGTAGAGGTTCAATGAGATGAGATGAGCTTTGCTGAAGTTGGAGTGAAAACCTACTGGAGGGTAGAGCTCTAGGGTGATTTTCACTGCCTTAAAGGGTTAAAATCAGCAAAATTTCCAAAATATACCGGCAACTAGAGTGTCAAAACATCTCAAAACAGGCACATGTCCAAGACTTACTCAACCCCGCCTATTCTAACAATCATCTCTCTCAGCTAAACTCACATTTCAGATTAAAGCTGAGTAAATACAAATACATCAAATACCAGTGGCGGTTCGTCGGCCGTAACAAAGAGAAGCCAAAACCTCGCCCTTCAAAGCTTAATGACTTACACCTTTTGCAATTTACTTTTCTTGATCAGCAGTTGCTCATACAAATTGGTAGAAGGACAGTCAAATTTATTTTCAATAGCATTGTTATACATTGCACCATGAAATTGCGAGGGGTTTTCTTTCACACATAAATTACGACGTAAATTACCGTAGGCCTACGTCTTTATAAATTCTGCGCTCAAGTAGCTCATGAAACGGCATAGATTCGCAAATTGATTAGTGAGGCTCATTAAACAATAAGATGTGCAACATCGCATTCTTTAATTCTATATTAAGATTGTAGAAAACGGGTTCTCATGGCTTCTTGCGAAAGAAGCCTCGCAAAATAATTAGTAAAGACGTATTGATAATTTGCGTCGTCATTTGCTATCGAAAATAAATTTGACTGTCCTTCTGCCAATTGGTATGAGCAACTGCTGATCAAGAAAAGTAAACTGCGAAATGTTTAAGTCATTAAGCTTTGAAGGGCGAGGTTTTGGCTTCCCTTTGTTACGGCCGACAAACCGCCACTGTCAAATACAGACAGTATTGAAATAAAGGTAAAACACAGGCATTTGGAGGGTGAGAGGATGGTGCAGGTATTCACCGAGATACACACACAGCACATCTGCAAGTTATTTTCTTGAGCTGAAATTACTATGGAGAGAAGAGATGATGATAAATTTCCTAGAGGGATACGGTGTGAGATCAGAAAAGGAATCATGCGCGCACCGCGAGTCAAAATAATCTTATACGTGAGCAATATGTAAAAAACAACTTTTGTTGTGTAACCAATGGGGGAATGATTCTGGAAAGTTCTGCATGAAGATAAGATTTTTCTCCTCACAATGACCCAGAGCAGAGAGACAGGCAATCTCTCATCAGTGTGCAGCACAGGTTTGTATTAAAACACAGAATCTTGGGAGAAATAAAAAATTTAAACAGTCTGGGACGTCTATCTCACCTGTGGGATGATAACCAGTAATTATGGAGTGCTAGATTTCACAATTATATTTGAACAACTATTACACTGTTTTGAAGATATTTTTTTATTAGCTAAGCATTGCTATTAATATTTCAGGTACTCAAGAAGATCAAGGTCAGGCTCTGGAAAATATTATTCAGTTTCTCATGTTTAAATATTTGAATAATATTTTGAGATTAATTTTTTGATGAGTGGAGACCTCAATCTCAGAAGTTTAGAAAAGTTTTTGAGTATGTACTTTGTGCAGCCTCTTTTGCTGTAAAATGATCGATATTTATTTGCGAAAATCAGTGATTTTTTTTCCAAAAACTATTGAATGTGCTGTATTATTCACAAGGTAAGAACAAAGGCTGAAAAGAAAAACGCGCACAGCAACACACACTGTGTATCCAGACTACACCTTTTCTGAATGACTGAACAGTCATTTCTGAGACAGCAGTCACTTGGTCTACAGCTGAAGCAGGGAGGGAACCTTTAAATTTTCCAAAGGTACAGATTTTCTTCCACTTTGTAGAATCCAAGGGTCTCTCAAATGATAAAATAACATTTTACCTTTATAGGAAGCAAGAAAATAAGAAATAATTGATTAGAAAGAGCCCATGGAAGAAATGCGGTAAAATAGCATTTTTCAGTGGCTTTGCTTTGATTCTCCAGTGAACAATATTTCCTGTTCCGCTGAGGGATTTTGAGAATGAAGGTCATGTTTGTACTTTGCCCTCAAAGTTCCCTTCCTGAGCTAAACAATCTTTGCAATGTCTTACAGATGGATGTACAGATGAATGGGCAAACAGACTGGAAATCAAATCTGCATTTACACCAATGACGTTCGCGCTGTTAGCCTCAAACACACTCCCACCAAACCTCCCCCAGGACCAGCTCAACAAAGCCCAATACAGCCTACAGTGCAGTACTTGTATTGACCACTGGGCGCATGATGACAACTGAGTACCAAATTGCTGACCATCCTAGTTTTGGCTTTGAGAGGTAGGAGAGCAGCAATTACTCACAAAACAACCACTAACCAAAGATCCCACCCTGACATGATCCACACAGCACCTGATTTACAGGGAGAATGCATGTGAGTGGAGGCTTTCATTCCAACCAATCACAACACCAGCTGATTTCAGTGATTAGCACACCTTCAAGCAGAGAGCAGGGATTGGCGTGATCAGCTGGTGTGGTGATTGGTTGGACTGAAAACCAACACACTCAACCCTCCTTGTCACATGATTGAGCACCACAGCACTTTATCAACAGCCATTTTGTGTCTGCTTGTAAATGAGGCATTTAGAAGTTCTGGCCTATGAATTACTTGAATTAGTTTGCTAATTAATTAAACGCACTGTGAACAAGCAGATACTGAAGTATGGAACTGAATATTGAAGCACAGCTTGTTCTTTTTTGACCCAGGCGGATAGCTTTCATACTGAAGCTAATGACAGGATTGGAATACTCTACGATTTTTTTTTTCTTTACCATTTTACCCAAGACACCAGTTCAAATCTGCAGTCATTTACAAACAAATTCATATTCAATGATATTCAGAACAAAATCCTATTAACATTTGAAGTGGTTTTAATCAACTAATCCCAGTGCCTATGATAGGCAGGTTGCATCATGTTCTATTGAAAATTATTCTGTAGTTTTAAATTGTTCTGTTCGATCTCTCAGAAAATGGTTCTAGTTTACTGTGACATGATCTCATCTTCATTTCTCTCATTCTGAGTTTCTGCCCAATAGAATTTCAGTTGACTTTACATGAACTATATTTCATAAAAAGGCTAAAGTTCAAAATCATTAAAAAGTCCACAGATAAATACCATGCTGTCACATGGATCTGCCATGGCGCAAAAAGAAATAATTTTCAAAGTTATTTTGAAGTTTGTATCAGAGTAATTGCTTAAAAGACTGACAGTTACACTTGTCTGCTATGTGCTGTTATAACTCACAACATCGTTATCGGAAATCTGGGCTCAAAGGCACACAGGCCAAGATTTTACACATTTAATCAACAGGATTCAGAGTAAATAAAGACATCTGACAAATAAACATCAAGCAGAAACGAGTCTGAAAACAGATAAAACAGCTTTGGGACTGGAATACACATGGTTCGTTAACAATTTTAATTAACACAACTGGCAGCCTTTTGTTTACATCTTAAAAGCCGATGATTGGTTGTTGAGCTTCATTGCTGAGAGTTTAACAATGTCAAAACACACAAAGCTAATGGGAAATTCAGCTAAATTTCACCTTTCCAGCATGGTTGTGGTTGCGGAGGTTGGGTCAAGGCTATAAATTTCATCTTTTCTCTTGACCTATAATTTTTTCAGAAGATCCTTTTTCATAAGAACATTGAGCTCAAAAAAAAAAAAAATGTACAAAAATTAAGAATGTGTTCATAGCATCCTGAGGCTGAGAAAGACTGAGGAACTTGTATCAAGATTATAGAAGGGAAAGAGTCTTCATTAAACCATCATATTTGTGGGAATGCTTCATCAGTTCCTTGCAATGCCAATTACAAACAAAAAAAATCGTTATTCCAGTATGAAAAACAGCATTTATTTAGAATAAATTTCTACACTGAAAGAATAACATCTTAATCTGATAAAATATATGGACATATCCATCAAATATGGCTGATGGATTCAAATTTCAGGCCTATTCTAAATTCTAGTGGAGATCCCAAAGTTTTTTGATACCTCATAAGTCCTGCTGAATTTCAGAGAAATGTGCTTAAAATTAAGTACTTGATTTAGTACTTGAAGCATTCTATTTAATGCTTTGGCCTCAAAAACATGGTGGCCTGGTTTTGAATATTTCTTTCATTAGAAGTGTGATATACCTTCAGCGTAGAGCTGCAACCAGCAGATATAGATTACACATCCGCCATTGTTCTACTGTGAGATTGTCCAAAAAAATAAATAAATAAATAAATAAATGAAAAAATAATGGACCTCCTTAAGGAAAAACCTTAAGTGAAAAGTTGGAGCTTAAGATAATTTTAAGCAGAATTCCTCAAAAAATTTAAGAACTTCAAGCTCATAAACGTTCAAGAAATAAACGTTCTTGTTGGCAAGAAATGTCGCACAGCTGTCATAAGCCATCTTTTACTTATACATTGTTTTTGCCCTAAAAAAAAAAAAAGCAAAAACACATTCTGCAGTGAAAAAAAAGGTTTTCTAGTTTAATTGATATCTCTCGTCTTTTGGAAAGCAGCCAAGAAGATCACTGGACCGAGAGGTCCGTCGTCCGGAGGGTGGGCGTGAGGGGAATTCAACTGAGACCATTGAGCTCCGCCAACATTGTTCATTTCATTATGCGCTCTCAAGCAAGCATTCCAACTCAAAATGAACAGCGCTGACAAGTTGTTTGGTAACGCAACCATGTTTTGTGCGAAAACATGCACCGGTGGGGATGATCAGCTGTGACGTGCTAAATCATCCGATGTTTAATTGAGGAAAGCCGTATGTACCTTCATTCAGATTCAAATAATCATGCAAGACAGACCCAGTCACGCGTGCCACCGTAGCTTTGTGCGCACGAGTCGCTTCATAGTAATCCCACAGCATCTCCATGCATAAATAGCCAACGAATGGAACAATCCCATCCAAACCCGTAGGCCAACAACAGGCTGTCACACACAGCATTTCCACACACGGTAATTCAAAATAATAGAATGCGACGGTGCAGCACACGCTCGAAATTCATATAATTTACGTCATCACTCTGATTCAGTATCAAATGCAAAGCAAGCAGCAATTTTACAGCCTCAAAACCAGGTGGACGGCAGGCGCAGCGGCTTAAACCAAGTAGTATATGATAAAAACCATCTTACTTTGCAGAAAACTTGAATTTCAGAAAGGCTATCCGGTCTTTTTAATTCAAGGATTACAGCGATGATACTCACAATTCCATCAGCAATTACTTTCCCACTGTAATGAAGTATCCAGCGATCCTGGTCTTTCGGGGTCACAGCACCGGCCAGAAACTTCTCAACCTTTTCACTGTATCCAACCAGAACAAATAATTATAACTAAGTTTATTTTTTGACGATATCAACATTTTAATTCCCGCTTATTGGTTCACGTAGCCGTCGCCATTCAGCAGCTCAAAGCATAGAGATGAAAATATTGATTTTATGCTGCGACTGGACAAGGGCGCTAGTGACAGGGCTGATTTTTTTTCACCTGGCGGAAATCGGCATGTTTTCATTAATGATAAAACGCAGCATATTAGACTCAAATGTAATTGGTTAGTTTTACTATCACTCAAAATTGACACTCCCTGAAAAAAGTAGTACCCATTAATAAGCTAATTTAATATCTTTCTTTTTTTTTTTTTTTGCATTTTGATGTCTGTAAGCGTAACGCAGAAGTTAAACTGTTTTGATTCAACGCAATTTGCTCTTTTTTATCTTACGATAAATGAATAGAACAGCAATGTGAAAAGGTGAAAGAGTAAACATAACCCTCTACAGACTTTTGGTTAAAATAAAGTGGAATATTTCTGGAAACAGTATAGGGGAATGTCACGGTTAGGGTTGATGTTAATCAAACCCGAAAGAGATATACTGTATAATTTGTCACAGCCACAGCTATCGGCGGTAATGATTCAAGGTATCTCTGACTCATAATTTACGGCATTAGACTGTCTTGTTTTTCTTTTTGTGGCGCAATTCCCGAGTCTTCTGTTACGGATAAGTCTGGGAAAGCAACCTGAAGTTATGTTCTGAAACCTGACGCGATAAAACTATGATTTATGCTGGTACAGGAACAACTTAGCCTTTTTTAAAAAAAAAAAACAGGTTTTATCATGATACCGTAATGCTACACACTGAGACTACTAATGAGTACTTTATTGACCGCATAGAGGAGAGCAGTTGGCATTGAGTGCATTTAAATGTTAATTTATCGATATTTTGAATAATTAATTGGAGATAAATACAGGAAGTCAAACAACAAGCATGAAAATAGCGTCTTTAATAAACCCATCATGCATTATCTAACCTGCTTATTACAGGTCAGGGCTGGAGTCTCTCCCAGCATGCAACGGGGCAGACACAGGCACACAGCTTGGACAGGTGACCAGTTCATCACAGGGGTCACACAGTGTGCCCTTGACTCACACACTCATACCTGAGGGACAATTTATGCTCCCCAAATGAGCTGTGGGAGGAAACTGGAGTAATATCTGGAGGAACCCATTCAAACACAGGGAGAGACCTCAAAGAAAAGCCTTATGCTGGGTTAAAACTCACAACCTAGTCTTTGTGAGCCAACAACCTTAAACAGTGTAACACAGTGCTGATGGTGATGGTGGTGATGATATTATTTACATTTCAGACATTTTGCAGACTCTAATCCTGAATAATGTACATATCTTTGGATCATATTACCCATCTGTACTGCTGGGTATTGACTGGAGCGATAGGTTCATTACATTTAGCTGAAATATACAACAGCACAGTCCAGGAAATTAACTCACAACCTCCTGGTTACAACTAATTCCTTAAGCATCACGTGACTGCAGCACCATCCCAGAGTACCGGACTGTCACTCCGTTCCCCTGCAGGGGTGATACTGCGGCCCAGAGACAGATGGAGGGCAGGAGGAGGGGGCCACAGGAGTGCAGACTCAGGGAGGGACAGAGGTGTTAATAACAGGGACATCTTTTCTGACATGAGCCAGCGAAGGTCTTCAGGGTCACTGGGGGAAGCAGAAAACATGATCAGTGCTGGTGACTGATGGGGATTGGAAGGTGAAGCGGAGCGGGAGGAATTTAAATCTCTGCTGTAAATTATGTTTGTGATCCTGCAACCCTCCCCCTGCCCCAGCCTTCCCCGAGAGAGGGGGGGTTACAAGACTCTCTATGCAGATGGTGACAAAAGAATCTGCTGACTGTGCTCAGTGCTCACCTGCTGTGTGTTTGTGTGTGTGTGTGTGTGTGTGTTTTATGCACTTGTGTATAGACATGCAAGTGTGTGTGTGTGTGTGTGTGTGTGTGTGTCAGTGTTGTTAGTGCATGTATCCTAGTTGGTGTGTTGTTTGTGGATTAGTATGCATGCATGTGCGTGTGTTGATGAATATTTTCTTATTTTTTAAAATAGTTTGAATGATGTAGATTTTTTTTTTTTTTTTTTTTTTCAGCGCTCCTTCTGGTTCCCCATCTGTCTCTCCTGTGTCTGAGTGATCAGGTGATGTATTATTATGTTTCATTAATTAACTCTCCAGGCTGGATTCTGGGTTTGAATCCAGCCTTGGGCTGTTCCCTGTGGATGTCCTCCCAGAGTCCAAAGACATGCAGGTCAGCATAATTGGAGGCTCTAAATTTTCTGTAGCAGTGAGGGAATGATCCATGCCCCCTATGATGCATTGGTGAGCTGTCCAGCCTGTGTTCTTGCCTTTCACCTACAGCCAGCTGGGATAGTTTCCAGCTTCCCCACAACCCAAATGAGGAGGGAATGGTTCAGATAATAAATGGTTGGATTGAAATTCCTTCCAGGTGTTACTTAATATATATGGAGAGGCACAAGATGCCAAGCAGGGCCCACTGTGCTAATGCTGACAGGATTTACAGTATGTTAGCTGCTCAGTTTATTTTTAGTCACATATATTCTGTTTCTGTATCTTTCCTTTCCTCTCCCTATTTCCTACATGTGCTTGTTTATCCCTGTGTTTCCTCTTCTCTCGCCCCTCACTCTGTTCCCTCATTGGTCCTCATCACCTTGTTTGTAGCCACGCCCATCTCAGCTCTCTCCTGCTCCCCTTTCCACCTGACTTGAGTTTCACTGATCACTTCCTCTGTGACTTAAGCTCTCTGTTGTCACCCTTTCATTGCGAGTTTGTCTCAGTTCTACCCTGTTATTTAAGAGCCTTTTTTTACGTCTTGATTCCTTGTGCATCAATTATTATGTTCTGGTTTGTGAGTCTGGAATGCCCTCTGTGTCTGTTCACTTTTGGTGACAACTTTCATCTCTCGTTTTTGACACTGCCTCTGTTCCTATCCTGCTTTCTGGCCAGCTGATTTCTAGATTTCCGCTCGATATTCGACAAAGAGTTTGCCCTGTGATTCTGTATTGTAATCCTACCCCTGGTTTTACACCTGGACTGTCTGACCATGATTTTGCAGTAATAAACAGAAGCAACTTTATTACTGCCTGTGCCTGAGTGCCGAGCCGCCGCCATGTCAATATGGGCCAGTGTGTACGTGCATGTGTGTGCGCACTCGTGCGTATTTATCTGTACCAATATCTGGGTTTGAAGAAATGTGTGTCAGCTTTCATATTGCTTGTCACAATCTTTAAAAATAATAATAATAATAATAACTGGCCAACTGAGGAGAGAAATTACTAAACTGAGAGACAAATAATAATGGGAAGTACATGGAAAGTATTTTCTTTAATTTGTCAGGATAGCTGACAAGAGATCCAAGAAAAAAATAATATTTTCAGTAAGATATCCCTCTTTTTCATTTCAGACACTAATTTATACTCCATATACAGTATGTTTATTCGACATACGTATGTAAAATCACCTCATTGTCATTCAGAACACCGCTGTAAGCAAATCTCTGGTCTGCTGTCATATTTGCTCAGTAAACATGATCTGCATAGTAAGACTGAAACGATGCTTTGATTCCACAGGCCACACTTGCAGACGGTATAATAACCCCCCTGAATAAGACTTTATGAGGCTGTGGGGTAGTTTGGGGGGGTAATTAAAGCTGTCATTCTCCTCAGGGGGAATGTAATCATGCACAAACACACCAGTGGGGTACTGGGAGAGCGGAGAACACAGACCTCACTTTGTCGCAGGGCTCGGTGCTGCTAATTACATATTCAGGGAGTGAGTGTGTGTTTACAGCAGGTATGGAGAAGCACTGAGGTGTGGAGGGAGTGTTGTGTGGTTATGAAGAGGCAGGATAAGTATTGATGCCTCTCATACGAGTGTGCAGTTCTCCTTTACTGGCCACCGCGTCAGTGTGAGCGCTCAGGCCAAACAGATGATCCAGGGTCGTAATAAACCACAGATCTCTGATTCTGAAGATGGTTGGGCGTGATTGAGGATACGTCTCAGTCAGTAATCCTTCAAGTTCAAGATCCCAGGAGAATTTCCAGATGTCAAATAGGTAGAAACTGGACATCATTCTGGCAACATAATCAACTAGAGTGCCAAGGGCCCTGAAGGTTGCTGGCAGTTACAGCTCCAACAGGAGAAAAGTAACTAGCATCAGATTCAACAGCAAGAATTCTTGCGAAAGCAACACGTTGTCTACACGATACTGCCGTTCAAAAGCTCCAGCTCGGACATCCGCGAAAAAATTAAACCTGTTTAATTTTTTTGCGAATTTCGGCGGTGATGGCGAATGGTCCCATACCACTGCAAATCAATTCACGGTTCTTTGAATCAATTCTTCTCTGCGAAAGAAGAGAACTGTTTCATCCGCACACTTCTGCGGGCCAACGCAGCTCAGTGAGAAAGGGGTTTTAGTTAACATTATCGGGCAACTCGACTGAGCAGTCACACTTTTTCATGAGTGACAGACAGGAACATTTCTGCCATTCAGCAAAAATATAATCTTTAAGAAGTCTACATAATGAAATCCGATTAGGTTTTTTTCTAACCTGAACTTTCACTGTTGTCTGCTGTCAATTTGTGAAGTGCGCCCTCTTCTCAATTCACTTCTGGTTCTTGCTCTGCTTTCAGACAATGATTTTTTTTACACAACACTGCCACCGAGTGGGTCTAATTAGTATTATTCTTTCTATTCCATGACGCTAATAGGAACAAACATCCAAAAATGGGTTTTGACCAGTTTTTATTGCCGCAATTGATCGTGAAAAAAGATCAACCATGCGGTTACAATGCTTGTAAAAATTTTAATTATATATAGGTTAGTGCCTAATATATACTAATTTCTAAAGACATTATTAAACGAGGAAATAAATAGATTGATTTTCACATGACCTTGACCTTGAAGACCAAAGTCAAATCCAATATGGTGTGTTTGATCAGCATACATGATTTGTCATTAGTATCCAATACATACTGAAGATCTAAAGCCAACATTAAAGGACTTTTAGGCTGTTTTGTCATTACCTGGACCTTGTTGCCCAAGGTCAAATCCAATATGTCGAAAACAACCAGCATACATGATTTGCTATTAGTGCCCAATACATTCCTAAGCTCTACAAACAATATTAAACAAATGTGGGCCATTTTTGTCATATAACCTTGACCTTGAGGCCCAACATCAAATTTGACTGACTGCCTAAGAAAGTTCAGCATACATGGTTTCCTACAGATGCCCCAAACATACCTGAGCTCTAATTGCCATATTCAGCAAGTTATAGCAATTTTTGCAATTTGATCTTGACGCCCAATGTCAAATTCAACTTGCTGAGAATGTCTGGCTTACATGATTCCATATAGGTGCCTCACGCATACCTAAGCTCTAAATGCCACATTAAGCTGTTAAAACACATTTTTGCCATTTGACCTTCACTTTGAGGCTCAAGGTGAAATTTGAGCAATCGCGAATGTTTGGCATACATGATTCCCTTTAGGTGCCTCATACATATCTAAGCTCTAAATGTCATATTAAGCAAGTTATAGCACATTTTTACCATTTGGCCTTGACCTTGAGGCCTAAGGTCAAATGTGACTGACTCATAATGTTCGGCATACCTGATTCCCTATAGGTGCCTCATACATACCTAAGCTCTAAATGCTATATTAAGAGAGTTATAGCACATTTTTGCCATTTGACCTTGACCTTGAGGCCCAAGGTCAAATGTGACTGACTCACAATGTTCGGCATACCTGATTCCCTATAGGTGCCTCATACATACCTAAGCTCTAAATGCTATATTAAGAGAGTTATAGCACATTTTTGCCATTTGACCTTGACCTTGAGGCCTAAGGTCAAATGTGACTGACTCATAATGTTCGCATTCCTGATTCCCTATAGGTGCCTCATACATACCTAAGCTCTAAATGCTATATTAAGAGAGTTATAGCACATTTTTGCCATTTGACCTTGACCTTGAGGCCCAAGGTCAAATGTGACTGACTCACAATGTTCGGCATTCCTGATTCCCTATAGGTGCCTCATACATACCTAAGCTCTCAATGCTATATTAAGAGAGTTATGGCACAAAACACCCCGAAAAATGAAGAAGTCCAGACACATTGCCTAGGTGGCACTATGAAGGACCGATTCAATCAAAACGCCGTTTGCACTGTTGAAGAAGGTCATGATACTGATTCCATTGCTGCGATTAAAAAAAAATTCATTGGACAGTTTTTGAGAAAATTGCACCTAAGTGCCAAAAATGGCCATTTTCGACATAAAAATGGACGCCAAGTCTAAACGAACGATTCAATCAAAAAAATTTTTGCTCGGGCATTAACTTGATGACCGATTTGATCACATCCCAAAATAAAAAAAAAAAAAATTCATCCCATCGTTTTTGAGATACGGCTTTAAACAGACGATGCCGACGCCGACGACGCCACCGGACGCAAAGTTATGACATTAGGTTACTGGCCTACGGCCAGCAACCTAAAAATGAGGGTAGGAGTGGTCAGACTAGGATGTCAAACTTGTAGAGCCCATGTTGGAGAGGGGGCCAAGAACATTTTATTTACTGAACTGTCCTGTGGCACGGGCCACTGAGCTAGGAGTGTCATAACTATCCTGCTCTACTAGGAGACTGGCTTGGGACAGTGGCTTGCCATTGCAGCAACTGTCCTGCTCCACTGGGGGACTGGGCCGAATAATAATAATAATTATAATAATACATTTTATTTGTAGTGCCCTTTACATCCAAGGATCTCAAAGGGCTACACGTTAAAAACAAAGAAACATTGCAATAAAGGGATATAAAAAACAGGATATAGGTTGAAACAAGAAAAACATCTTATTAAAGAAAAAATAAAAACAAGATAAGCGGTTTTAAGAGAAGATAAAAGTTTAAGAGAAGAATCTAAGAGGGGGAACCAAAAGTTTTGCTAAAAAGAAATGTCTTAAGTCCTTTTTTAAAACAGTCAGTGGATTGTGGTGCCCTCAAGGTGTCAGAGAGGGCGTTCCACAGGCGTGGGGCAGCAGCGCAGAAGGCCCTATCTCCCATGGTCCTGAGTCTGGTTCTGGGGGTGAAGAGGAGGTTTGAGTGAGTGGAGCGGAGGGAGCGTGTTCTTTGAGGTAGGTGGGGGCATGTCCATGGATGCATTGGTGTGTGAGGAGGGAAACCTTGTACTCAATCCTGGGGGAAACGGGAAGCCAGTGGAGTGAGTGGAGGATGGGGGTGATATGATCATGTTTGCGCACTCTCATCAGGATCCTAGCGGCAGAGTTCTGGATGGATTGGAGCCTCTGCAGGCTCTTGCTCGGGATCCCGATGAGAAGTGCATTACAGTAGTCCAGCCTGGAGGAGATAAAGGCATGAACCAGCTTTTCGGCATCTGAGAGGGAGAGAAGGGGGCTGATTTTGGAAATATTGCGGAGGTGATAGAATCACTGATTGAGTGTCTGGAGACTGGCTCAGGGCAGTGGCTAATGTTTCAAGGAGATAATGGAGCAGAGCAGTTGGCAGGACTAATGGAGCAGGACACTTACTGCAATAGCAAGCCACTGCCCCGAGCCAGTTCCCTAGTGGAGCAGGACAGTTACTGCAATGACAAGCCACTGACCAGGGTATCAACGTGCCCCTGAAATTCTTTGTAAATTAATGAGTCCTCCCTTCATTCAAAAAACTGCCAAATAAATAAATCAATCCATCCATTCTCTATCCCTGCCTCTTCCTCTTTAGGGTTGCAGGGGGAGCTGGAGTCTATCCCAGCTGACTGTGGGTGAAAGGCAGGGACCAACCTTGGACAGCAAGCCAATCCATCTCAGGGCGCAAACACCATTCACACACCATTCACTCACACACTCATACCTACAGGCAATTCAGAATCTCCAATTAGCCTGATGTGCATGTCTTTGGACTGTGGGAGGAAACCAGAGCGCTGTTACCGCTGTATGTGGTCCCTGTGTAACAAGCACCCACACAAACACCGGAAAACATGCAAACTCCACACAGAAAGGCCCCAGGCCGGATTCAAACCCATGACCTTCTTGCTGTGAGGCAGCAGTGCTAACCACCGTGCTGCACACAATAAATCCATGACTTTTTTTCCAATTAAAATTGATCATAGCTTTTCTGTGGTCTCCTATCTCTTGAAACATCTCATAAATTCATCTTTTTCCACAGGTTATCTGAACAGTGCATATTCTGTCTATATAGCCAGTTCTGTCCCTATTTCATGCTATTTTTTGCAGTTTTCTGCACTTTTGGTTCTGCGAGATGCACTTTGTGTTGTATGTTGCCCTTTGTCAAAGTGTTTAGGAAATGTCAGTAATGTGATTTAATCTGCAACACAAACACACTGTTCAGTCAGGAGCTCAGACCACAGCTGTACAAATTATTTCAAAACCACACATTCCAGCTAAAACCTGCTGCCCAAAATATTAGGAACACTGCTTTATTCTGACTGAATTGCAAACTTATTGAGTAGATACAGCAGGATGTATAAAAGGGGGTTGGGACAGCCCTCAAAATGGAGCCCATTTTACTCCCAGCCTCCATAATTAAGGGGATCTTTAGAGGTGAGCAGCTTCTACAAAAGCAATGATCAAACATACAATAACACAGCACGGCAAGACAGTCTCTGGCGTGCTGACAGCACGATTACTTTACTGTCCAACCAACTGACCCAGGAACAGCAAACTCTGCCACATTCCTAACCCTCTCCCATGGCGCAAAAATAATTCACACTGACTCGGGGTCAGGGCTTGATGGGATTATATCTCTTTGTTTGAGGAGGATCAGTGAAGAGCAGAGGGGGAGGGGAGCGATGAGGGCAAAGGTGCTTCTCTTCCACCAGTCATGAGGAGAGGAGCGATAGATTCATCTATCATCTGTTCTCTGTGCTTCTCCTGCTGATGTCAGAGCCTTTTACTGATGGAGCTCAGTGACCTTTATAGACACAGAGCAGGACCCTTCTGCCTGCACATTACACCATGCAGAAACACACACAAGTACTCAAACATACTCCCCAAACACACACATGTATACCTGATAAACACACATACGCTCACACAAACAAAAGAATCACGCTCCACACATCTCATATCAGAGAGATTATCTGGAATTGCACATCAGGTGAAAATTAAAGAAAGATGACATGAACTGGAAAAGCTATTTACGTCCAGTTAACTGCGAGCAATTAAAATGTTTTTCAGACAGGTTTTTTTTTTTAAACATTAAACATAGAGCTTAAGAATAGCTGAGGTCCTAAAAGCTAAGTACAGTTTGCATGTCTGCAGCAGGGTCTGCTTTCACGCACAAACACACACTCAAACTAAACAAACAGCACAGAGCGACACAGGAAACACTACAGGTCACACACTCTGACACTGCAGCCATAGCTCTGTGCCTACAGTACTGCGGAAGTTAAACAGAGACAGAGAGAGAGAGAGAGAACAGGAAAGAGTGCTGCACAGAGAGGGAATGAAAATAAGAGAAAGAAAATCCTGACATTAAAAAAAATTCAATTTGACTGAAATCAGTATTTATTAAAGGGAGAATAGTCAGGAGGGTCGGGGGAATTCAGTCGCAGCTCACAAAAACAGGACAGTTACTCTGCAGTGATCCTCTATCTGAGGGTCTGACCCATTCACACTGTAGAGAGGGGAGCAGGAGTCTGGGGACAGAGCTCAACACATGAACAAACTCATCATCAGGCAGTGGATAATGCCACATCCACCGTACACTATTCACCGACACTATTCACCAACCCGCCTGCACTGAACACAAGCATTTATCTCCACACCTCCTCCTCCATACACTATTCACCAACACTATTCACCAACCCTGCCTGCACTGAACACAAGCATGTATCTCCACACCTCCTCCTCCATACCATACACTTCATTCACAAGCATTTACACTATTCACCAACACTATTCACCAACCCACCTGCACTGAACACAAGCATTTATCTCCACACCTCCTCCTCCACACTATTCACCAACACTATTCACCAACCCGCCTGCACTGAACACAAGCATTTATCTCCACACCTCCTCCTCCATACACTATTCACCAACACTATTCACCAACCCGCCTGCACTGAACACAAGCATTTATCTCCACACCTCCTCCTCCACACTATTCACCGACACTATTCACCAACCCACCTGCACTGAACACAAGCATTTATCTCCGCACCTCCTCCTCCACACTATTCACCAACCCACCTGCACAAGCATTTATCTCAACCCTCCTCCACACTATTCACCAAACATTCAATGAACATTTATCTCCACACCTCCTCCTCCACACTATTCACCGACACTATTCACCAACCCGCCTGCACTGAACACAAGCATTTATCTCCACACCTCCTCCTCCACACTATTCACTGACACTATTCACCAACCCGCCTGCACTGAACACAAGCATTTATCTCCACACCTCCTCCTCCACACTATTCACCGACACTATTCACCAACCCACCTGCACTGAACACAAGCATTTATCTCCACACCTCCTCCTCCACACTATTCACCTGACACTATTCACCAACCCACCTGCACTGAACACAATCATTTATCTCCACATTCACCAACCTCCTCCACACTATTCACACTATTCACCGACACTATTCACCAACCCGCCTGCACTGAACCACACACACTATTCAATCGCATTTCATCACTGAACACACCTCCCTCCACACTATTCACCGACACTATTCACCAACCCGCCTGCACTGAACACAAGCATTTATCTCCACACCTCCTCCTCCACACTATTCACCAACACTATTCACCAACCCGCCTGCACTGAACACAAGCATTTATCTCCACACTATTCACCCACCTCACTGAACACAAGCATTTATTCCACACCTCCTCCTCCACACTATTCACCCCAACCCACCTGCACTGAACACAAGCATTTATCTCCACACCTCCTCCTCCACACTATTCACCAACCCACACTATTCACCAACCCCACACTATTCCTGCACTGAACACAAGCATTTATCTCCACACACTATTCACCGACACTATTCACCAACCCACCTGCACTGAACACGAGCATTTATCTCCACACCTCCTCCTCCACACTATTCACCGACACTATTCACCAACCCACCTGCACTGAACACAAGCATTTATCTCCACACCTCCTCCTCCACACTATTCACCGACACTATTCACCAACCCGCCTGCACTGAACACAAGCATTTATCTCCACACCTCCTCCTCCACACTATTCACCGACACTATTCACACCCATTCACCAACCCAAGCATTTATCTCCACACCTCCACTCCACACTATTCAACACATTCACCAACCCACCTGCATTTATCTCCACACACTATTCACTATTCACCAACCCACCTGCACTGAACACAAGCATTTATCTCCACACCTCCTCCTCCTCCACACTATTCACCGACACTATTCACCAACCCGCCTGCACTGAACACAAGCATTTATCTCCACACCTCCTCCTTCACACTATTCACTGACACTATTCACCAACCCGCCTGCACTGAACACAATCATTTATCACCACAACTCCCCCTCCACACCTCCTCCTCCACACTATTCCACACTATTCACCAACCCACCTGCACTATTCACCTCCAACCCGCCTGCACTGAACAACACAAGCATTTATCTCCACACCTCCCTCCACACTATTCACTATTCACCAACCCACCTGCACTGAACACAAGCACTATTCACCAACCCACCAACCCACCTGCACTGAACACAATCATTTATCTCCACACCTCCTCCTCCACACTATTCACCAACACTATTCACCAACCCGCCTGCACTGCTCACAAGCATTTATCTCCACACCTCCTCCTCCATACACTATTCACCGACACTATTCACCAACCCACCTGCACTGAACACGAGCATTTATCTCCACACCTCCTCCTCCACACTATTCACCGACACTATTCACCAACCCACCTGCACTGAACACAAGCATTTATCTCCACACCTCCTCCTCCACACTATTCACCAACACTATTCACCAACCCGCCTGCACTGAACACAAGCATTTATCTCCACACCTCCTCCATACTCTACTCATTAACCTGCTAGCAGTGAACGCACACATTTATCCCCACACCTCCTCCTCCACACTATTCACCAACACTATTCACTGATTCGCCAGCACTGCACACACACATTTATCCCCACACCTGCACTCCTGCTCCTGCACACACACACACACACACACACAAACTCACACTATGTGAGCACCGAGCACAGTCAGTACATTCTCCTTGTCACTTTCTGCCGTTCTGCACGCAGAGCCTTTTACCCCCTCTCTCTCTCAGGGAAGGTCGTGTAGGGTGGGGGTTATGGCCTCAACCATAAATCACTGGTCAGAAAATTAGCAGGGATTAAACAAATGCTCTCCTTAGACCTCCTGAGCCGTTATTTCCTTGTTAACTTTAGCAGCAGTGAACTGTTTTGGAAAAAGCTGGAAACTACTTCACTGTGAAAAGTAAATTAATGCTTTGGAGAGCAGGAGAATATTGCAGAAAGACTTGTTTCCCACAGTTGAAACATTTCCTAAATAGGAACAATCAGTCAACTCCTGTTTGTGTAAAAAGCTTCAGTAAATTTACCCACGAGGCTTAAATATTAAATATTTAATATTATTTGTGTCTGCGTGTGTGTGTGTTCGTGCGCGTGTGTGTGTGTATGTGTGTTTGTGTAGGTGTGTGTGTGTGTGTGTGTGAGTTTATATTGAGCAAAAACATGTACGTAATTGGCACTTGATGCATAAAATAACTTGAAAAAACAAATATTAAAACTTTGCTCTCGTGAGAAATGCTCTTTCAGAGGAAAACACTAATGCCATTTTTTTTTTAATTCCAGCTTCAGACTTTGTTTAAGGTAATAAGTCTTCTTTCTATTACTAACAGCGTCAACTATAAATGATGTCATTCAGGTAGTAGAGGAAAAAGAACAAATGGCAACAATAGTGTGCAGAATTCTGGGATAGAAATATGAGAAAAGGACCTCCCAGTTGTCCATTGTCCTTTGCTCATGTTCATTGTTATTCCTGTCACATTTCACATGCCACAGAAGCAGAGAATGTCCTGATGTCTGAAGTTTGATGGATGTATGCTTTCACAGGAATGTGCCTCTGCATGAGTGAGCAGGTGGTTATTAATGGGATGATAACACTGAAGGGCAATTCAAGATTGAAATTCTGAAATGGTGATGCACGTCTATCGACTTCTACCTCCTGCTCGCTCCAGTGCTCGGTCTTCTTACTTCACAAACGGGTCACACTTTAGATGGAGTGTTGCTCATAAAGGCTTTATACAGCATGTATAATGCCTTCATAAATGAGTCATAATGTCTTCATAAATCACACATAAGCAAATGTCATGCTTTGTAAAGGGTGAAATAACACATCCTTATTCAGCACGTGATGCCAGATGTGATATAACTGACAATGTCACCTAGCTAGTCTAAATGCTATAAAGGGTGACATTGTCAGCTAAGTGACATTGTCATTGTCACATCTGGCATCACATGCTGAATAAGGATGTGTTATTTCACCCTTTACAGAGCATGACATTTGCTTATGTATGATTAATGAAGAAATTATGACTCATTTATGAAGGCATTATACATGCTGTATAAAGCCTTTATGAGCAACACTTAATCTAAAGTGTGACTCACAAATGTTATACAGAAAAATTAAAATAATTCTTGATTTGTGTTCAAAACAGTGGCCAAATTAATTAACAACCATGTTGCTAGTAACTCCCAAAATCCCACCCTCTTGCAGCGCTGATGATTTTTTTTTTTTTTTAATTTTTGGTGGCAAACTAATTAGAATTAGAGAGGAGGTCATCAGTTCCCAAATAGTTTGCGATGATGTGCTAATAACATGCAACCTACTAAGATACACAAAAACCAGCTTTAATCCCATTCTCCTATACTGTGTCTCTGAATGGACTTGCAAAATAAGTTGCTTCTTCCAAATCATCAACTTGTCTCTTCGATCCCATCCGCACAAAGCTAGTGTAGGAGCTCCTTGGCCGTCCAATTCTACACATAACAAATTTTTTTTTTGCTGATTTCAGCCTTTGTCCCCACTTCCTTTAATGCCCCTGATCTGCGTCCCAATTTAATGGTTCTGAATACTTTGGAGAGAGAGAGAGAGAGAGAGAGAGAGAGATCAGTAACCCCATCTGTGTAACAGTCAGCCACTGAATCTGTTTTATGTCTTTTGAGGAAGACGATCCAGCAGTCTGGTTTCCATGGCTTTATGTGGTGTTTATTTTCTTGTATTTTATCTCCAGTAAGCCCTGGGTACAGGAAACCCATTGTGTGGTGAGCCTGGGAGCTTATCTGTCTTTCCTTTCTGGCTGGATCCTTAGAATATTGTTGGCTGAAAGTTGTTTCTTTTTCATTTTTTTTTCTCAATTTTGATGAAACTCTCTCAAGTTTGTATGTTACCTGACTCACTGCAAGCCAGGCTGGAGATCAGAAGAGAGATACCAGAACAGCTGGAGGTTCTGATGTGAACCCTGTTCTGTTTAATGCTGTTTTTGAGTCGGGCCTGAGTGTGGTCCTTCCAGCAGGTGGAGAGCACCATCTGGAATAATTCAAACAGCATCTCCGACCCTGTAAAAGCATCCTTTTATTCAGGGCTTAGCTGATTTAGCGTTTGGAGTTAAAGTGTGACAAACATCAAATGAGGCTTTGATGTGAGGAGTTTGGAGAGGACGTTGTGTAGTTAGAGGGCTTTGGTGTTCTGCTGTTCACGTATCAAGTACTGAGTGTGCGTGTGTGCGTGTGTGTGTGTGTGTGCATATGTATCTGTGCGTGTGAGAGCATGCGCTGGTGCATTTTAACAATGTGTGTGTGTGAGTGTGTGTGACCGCATGTGATTGTACGTCAACCAACTGTATGTGCTTGAGTGCATGCTGCACTATATGTGTGTAACTGCACCATAGGTGCGAGCGTTTTTGTGTGTGTGTGTGTGTGTGTGTGTGTGCGTGCATGCGTGTATGTGTGTGTGTGTGTATATCTGTGTGTGCATATCATGAATGTGCATGTGAGTGCAAGTTTGTCTGTTTAGACTATGTTTTCTATGGATTAATGTTTGTCACAGCACCGTTCATGTGTGTGTGTGCCTGTTTGCTGGCATGTGAGTACATTTCTGTCTGTGTACAGTATGTAATGAGTGTATGTAACTGCCTGACTTCATCTTTTGTGTTTGCACATGTGTTTGCGCGTCTGGATGTGTATGCATGTGTATGCAGGTGCACCCATGTGTGTGTGCATGTTTGCACGAGTATGTATTTAAGCGTTTCACTCCTCTAAGTGAGAAACAGACACAGGTAACACAGGGCAGGTCTCTCACAGTGACTCCTCTGGGATGCCTGTTCTTTATCAGCTCAGGGTAAAGTGGGGGTCCCAGCACACAGTGGGGGAGCACATGTGACCCCCTCACTGCAGGAATCCAGCTTTCCTCTGCAGAATCCATTAAAGAACAGGACACACTCTGCCCGGAAGGTCGGCTCAAGGTGTCCATGTTTTCCCTCTTAAATAAAACAGATGATGCAGGTCAGCAGGACGTGCGCAGGTTGAAAATGAAACAGCTGTTTGTTTATTATAACAAATCATAACATCAACAAATGAGCTGGATTTAAGTGTCTCCCCTGGCGTTCATTATATTAAGCGCATTAGCTGCAAATGTTCTGTTCAGCGTTTCCCTGTGCGGACCCTGACCAAGACCCATCACCGAGGTCGTAAAAATTCAGATGAGAATCAAAATCTGATTTAGTCACAAAGGCGGAGGCTGCGTAATAAATAGCAATCACTACCACTAGCAAACAGCAGCAGCATGTGAGGTACAGTTTATATCCATCTAAAGGTACGCACACACGCACCCATGAGCATAAAAACACATTTATGCAAATGCATGCTCACACAGTCACATGTGGCTGCATATGTGCACAAATTTAATCACACAATAACAACAAATGCAAAATGCACATTGTAGCCTCCAATTTTGTAATTCCAAAATTAATATTCTATGAATGCCATTATGGAGTAAATACATAACAATATAGTAATATTGATTCAGCTCAAACACATGAAGGCACATGTGTTACGACCCCTGTCGTACATTTGTGAATCTGTGCTTTGAAATCTGTTATCTTTGTTTTGTTTTTTTTGGTCGCCTAAGGTCTGACACTTCCGTTTCCGGTTTGCATCTTGAAAAGGCGCGGGCTAGTGTTAAACCGCGGAGACTAGCTCTTCCGATCTGTAACTAGCGTTCACGACCTGAGAGTATTGTACTGCCTTCTGTGTTGACTCGGACTGCCTTTGGATTTACGATTCTCGCCGTGCCCTTTATTTGGTTTGTTTGAATTGTGGTGGTTGACCCTTAGCCTGTCCCATTTGACTAGAATTCTAGCCCTTGCGTTTTGGTTTGGTTGCTTGGTGAATTCCCGGTGTTTGACCTCGGTTCTGTATCTGACTACCCTCTCTCTCTGCCCTTTTTTCAGACGCTGTTAGGTTTACTCTGGTTAGTCAGTGTGCTCCCAGCTGGATCTCACAGTCCTTCCATCGGGGCACTTCTTTATTATTTTGCTTTGTTATTTTTCCTTTATTATTTTTGAAGGTGATTCTGGGTGGAAACTTGTTTCCAAAGGGGGTACACTATCCGTTCCCTCAGTCTTTATTTGCGGACTGAGAGTTCGGGAGCTCAGTGTTTAAAAGCCGCCCCGAGCCCGGCCGAACCTTCAAGAGTAGCCAGAGGAATAGTTTAGCTCTGGTTAGGCAGATAGGGACCAGAGTAACTGAGCAGCGTGCTATTCGTGCCTTTTACACTTCTTCCTGCCCGTCCTTCCCTTACTTTCTCTACCTGTTGCTGCCTGCCCTAGACCGGGTCGTAACAGAATCCTAACAGCGTACGAAAAGGGCGAGACGAGAGGGGTAGTCAGATACAGAACCGAGGTCAAACACCGGGAATTCACCATTTTTTTTTTTTTTTTTTTCCAAAACTCATGAACCCACATTTTATTCACAGTAGAACATAGACAACGTCTCAGATGTTGAAAGTGAGACATTTTACCATTTAATGAAAAAGACTAACTCATTTTGAATTTGATGGTGGCAACACATCTCAGAAAAGTTGGGACAGGGGCAACAAAAGGCTGGAAAAGTAAGTGGTACTTATAAAAGAAAAAGATGGAGGAGCATTTTGTAGCTAATTAGGTTCATTGGCAACAGGTCAGTAACATGACTGGGTATGTGACAAAGTTGGATCTCCTAAAAGGCTACTGGCAGGTTCCATTAACTGATCGGGCTTCTGAGATCTCCGCCTTTGCCACTCCTGACTCTTTCCTGAAGTACACGGTAATGGCTTTCGGCTCTTAAATGCCCCAGCAACCTTTCAGAGGCTGATGAATCGGGTTCTAGCTAATATTGAAAACTGCGAAGCCTACCTGGATGATGTTGTAATATATTCAGCCACATGGGAGGACCACCTCTGTAACTTGAAAAGGGTGTTTTCACGCTTTCAGGATGCTTCTCTCACTCTAAATCTAGCTAAATGTGAATTTGGCCATGGAACCGTTGATTATTTAGGTAAGAGGGTTGGACAGGGAGCTGTTCGTCCATTGGATGCTAAGGTTCAGGCTATTAGCAACTTCCCACCTCCTAAGACAAAGCGAGAACTGCGACGCTTTCTTGGCATGGTTGGATATTATCGCAGTTTCTGCAGAAACTTCTCTCATGTAGTATCGCCTCTTACAGATCTTCTTCGGAAAACACAGAATTTTATTTGGTCTCCAACTTGTCAGAAAGCCTTTGATGCTGTAAAAAGCCTTTTGTGTAGTGCTCCAGTTCTGTCTGCCCCAAACTTCTCTGCACCATTCAAACTGGAGGTAGATGCTAGTGGCTCTGGTGTTGGAGCTGTGTTGCTTCAGGAGGACCATCTTGGTGTTGATCATCCAGTCTCTTATTTTTCAAGAAATTTGCTCGTCACCAGTTTGCATATAGTACCATTGAAAAAGAAGCTCTTGCGCTTCTTCTGGCACTCCAGCATTTTGAGGTGTACCTTGGCTCAAGCTCAAACCCTGTTCAGGTCTATACAGACCACAACCCCTCGTTTTTTCTTCAACGCATGTGCAACTCTAATCACCGACTCATGCGTTGGTCCCTAATTGTGCAAAGTTTCAATCTGGTAATAATGCATAAGAAAGGTGCACAGAATATTGTTGCTGATGCCCTTTCACGTTGCTAACTTAAGGAAAACCTAGACCCTAGGTTTTCTCTTAAGGGTGGGGGTGTTACGACCCCTGTCGTACATTTGTGAATCTGTGCTTTGAAATCTGTTATCTTTGTTTTGTTTTTTTTGGTCGCCTAAGGTCTGACACTTCCGTTTCCGGTTTGCATCTTGAAAAGGCGCGGGCTAGTGTTAAACCGCGGAGACTAGCTCTTCCGATCTGTAACTAGTGTGGGGAAAATTACCTCTTGTTACCCGGTGGTGTTCGTTAAGGATGGAAGACAATTGAAATAAATACTTGACCAGATTGTGATTGAAATATAGTAAATTTATAACAGACAAAGAGTAAAAATTACAAACTGTAACAGCGGGATGTTCTTGGCCACAGTTTGGAGAGCGCTCTGCCAGGCGTTGCCGGCATCAGTTCTTATAATCCACAGTCCTTTAGCTGTACATCAATTGGCTGTAGATCTGTCAATAACCGTAGTCTAATCAGCTCCCGCCTTTCTTCATAGTATTGTCCAGTCTACTTTCGACAGGTCACAGAAAGGCGGTTACGGGATACCTGATGCCACTTTGGACTGCTCCTTGGGCATTTTCTTTTGGCAGGGCTCCAGCATTCCTATGCCACTCTTGACCTTGATCCTCTGTACAGTTCCTCTCACACACAGACACACATTCTGGGTAAATAGATTAATAAGCTTTGGGGTATTGACATAAAAGATGTTTTAAGCAGTGAAAGATAATAATAATACAAAAGATGTTTTGATAATAATACTGATGATAATAAGATAATAAGAATGCAAAGGATGTTTTGTATTATTCCACAACTCCCTCCTTTGGCCCCATTTCATGGGGGCAACACTAAGTGCTGAAGCGATTACATTCTCACCCTTTTGTGCTGTGAGCACCTACGTTACATATTGCTATCAATGGGGTGATTGCATTAGCATCCTAGCGCAGCAAAGCAAAACCTGACCTCCAGGCTCTACTTGACCACTGGGACCCCTCCTTGGGTGCCCCCCTTCACCCCTTGACAACTCAGGGATCCACATGACCATGGCTTGGCCATGACGCCAGTGGAGGTCGGCTTGGCTAGTTGTCGCCCAGCGTCCGCTCCAAGCGAAAACCCTTTAGTCCTACAGCAAATCTGCATATTCCGCATTTTAATTTTACTTCATATGTGCAAGTGCACTCATCAGCCACTATCACGAATATGGATCTAGCACATGAGCACATGAGCACCCTCTAACGTTATGAATTTACTAAGCCAATACCCTTCATCCACTCAAATCTCATTCACACTCCTCCTCAGACAACCACAGAATCTCCCGGCAGTAGGCTCGCTGAAATTCAGGATCAGTCAGCAGTTGTTTTCTGAGGTTAGGCAGGTCTGGGCAATACTTCTCCGCCCACTTCCAGCAAGCCCAATCTGCTTCTCCGCCTTTGTCCATGTTCGCAGTAGGGATTTCCAATGGGGCAGTTGGGCGTGTAGGGTTCTGGAGGACACACCCACTCGTCACTTCCTGTCACATTCCCGGTCACCTGTTGGTACAGTAACATAGTCGCCTCGTCGGGCGAGGTTAGGGCAAGTCCCCCGGCCTCCAGGCCTATGGGGTCATCTCGGTACTCCTCTAACTCAATATCTTCATACCCCCTCCATTTGGAGGGGTCAGTACCACAGTTGATTACGTTACATAAATCAAATTGAAATGTGTTCTCACTGTCTGGGTCCACCTTTAAAATTACCTTGGCTCCACAGGGGTCTGAGTTCACTGTAGCTGCGTCTGTTACCAGTACCAAAGCCAAGATTACAATAGTACTTGCTATTTTCATGTTACTTTTGGGACGTGCAATTAAATTTGTCTTGTCCGTGTATTCCGGTGATGTATGTGTTAGGACCCAACGATGTATATACTGCAAGACCAGGCTGGAGAATGCTCCTCCTGCTATTAGTTCTCCTACTACTGCCGCTACCATCAACATGTCTTCCGCGAATTCTTGGTGTGGTGTAGGTGTCATGTGGGCGTCTTTCTGAGTGCATTCAGCGTATAGCAAAGCGCCTACAAGAAGTAAAGAAAATCTTACTAGGAGATCCAATCCCTCCTTCCTTATTCCTAGCCACATTTCATTACGTTTCTCACCCTCCTTCGATTCTCCATCTCCATCTTCCTTGTTGATGTCCTGGAATGACAACAGGTTAGTTCTTACCTGCTCTAGTGACCGCTCTGGCGGTCTTGCTTTTGCACAGTGTGCAAAATGATGCCAGGTCTTATCTCCTCCTTTTCGACCAAGACTGCGCCGGGTCGGAAACCTCAGTGATCTTGAATGGTCCCGCCCAGATCGGTTCGTCCCAGCGTGGATGGCCTGGTGCCTTTAACCAGACCCAGTCGCCAGTGGTCACCCCCTGGGGCCGGGGTGCCGTTGTCCTCGTCTCCTGTGGAATTTGCTGCTTGCACCTGGCGAGAGAAAGCTTAGTCATGTTGCCCAAAGCCCGCATATAATCTGACAAATCTGTTTGCAGCAAGGCTGCGGTGGGGACCACGTTAGGGTCTCCGGAGGCCCAAGCATGGGCCTCCCAGTGAATAATTCATGTGGTGAAAGAAACATATCCTTCGCTGGTTGCTGGCGATAGAGTATAGTGCCAGTGGGAGGGCCTCAACCCAGGTCAAATTAGTGGAGTACATGGCTTTTGCCAGTTTTGCTTTCAGGGTTCCATTAGTTCTCTCCACTAATCCTGCTGATTGCGAATGATATGTACAATGCTTTTTCAGTCCTATTCCTAATTTTGCTCCCATGTGGGTCAACACTTCATTCCTAAATTCTGACCCATTGTCACTATACAATGTCTTTGGAATTCCCCACCTAGGAATAATTTC
This sequence comes from Gymnothorax javanicus, assembly GCA_029692085.1. NCBI lineage: Eukaryota > Metazoa > Chordata > Actinopteri > Anguilliformes > Muraenidae > Gymnothorax > Gymnothorax javanicus. Next base: position 181,230,206 of record CM056194.1, on the reverse strand, counting down.
TCTACTCAGGATTTTGCTACTGTGATTGTATCTATAGCTTCTACCCCATTTAGAAAAAGGTCATATCACTACTAACGCATACCTCTTCCCCTCACATGGTGTTAAATGTATGAAACGTGGAATGGCCCAGGGGGTGTAGGGATTGCCCCCTTCTGCACTACTACCCATCTTTGTCATGTTGGACATTTCTTAGAAATTTTTTTTTTAGTAAATAAGTGATAGTAACTTTGCTCTATTAACCCCTTGGTCCCTCCTCTTGGTACATGGCACTGCCCATGCACCAAACCTGCAGCAATATGGAAGAGGGATTTTGGCAATATAGGTTTACCATTGGGTCCCATCCACCTGTCATCAGTGTGTTGTGTTCCATGTGATGTCCATTGACGTTTTTCTTGTGGGGGAGCAGCATCATGCTCTGCTCACAGCAGGTCACATGAAATTGAGTCTTCAGATTGGTGTAATAGCCCCACAAGAGTGTGTTTGGCTGTTGCCCTTGCTCCTCTGTCTGCAAAGGCGTCAGCCAAACTGATTAGGTCAACATGTTTGGTGTGCAGAAAATTACAATAAACACAGTTTCATGGGTACAGACAGCATATCCAACACATGGGTTGCTTTTATCGACTCTTGACGCCAAACCATCAACAAAGTATTCAATCTCAGGATTTGATAGAGGGGTGTCCTTGAGTCCAGGACATGCAGTATTTTTAGATAGGACTTCTTTGAAAGAATGGGAACACATTTTTTTTTTTAAAGAAACATGATCAACAGTTTATTGCAATATAATCCTGCAGAATGAGAGAGCAAACAGGGACTCTGTGTCCACAGCAGTCAGAGGTTGGTCTCTGCTAAATAATTTCAACAAGCAATTTTTATACGGGTCATTCCATGAAATAGAGAGCCAGAGACCCTGCATTTTTTACAGGACTATATGATTTACAAAATTGGATGCCACCTATAGAAAATGCCATGCCTGAAGGCCAGAGTATATACAAAAAAAAGCTAACACAGGCAATATAATTGGTCTTCTGAAAAAGATAAATTAAAAAAAAAAAACTGCATGTCTTTGAAAAACTTGTGGATAAAAATTGTCCAAATTTGTGACATTCATTGCCTTCAGACTTTGAATGTAAAATTCTACGAATTTTAAATAAAAGTCTGGCTGAAATGGCATTTGTTCTTAACATCAAATTCCAAGTGATTAACCCACAACAGCAATTAACTGGGAAATCCAGATGTATAACACTGCAATTAGCGCTTAAAATATTGTTGCGAACGTAACTCATGGTGTCCTGAAAAGTTACATTGAAACAGTGCTGAGAAAACCCAGGAAACATAATATATTATCTAGATTTTTGTACCAACGTGTTGATATTAATCTGTTGCATAACCGTCCAAAATATTATCTCAGAAAACACATGGGTTTTTATAAAATTCTTCTTTTTGTGGAGCAAAATTTTTCGCGTCATATTTTCCAAGTTACGTTCAACACGAGCCGGGCTCGCTGTTCGATCTGCTGTATCCCCTTGGGGTCTCACAGTGGTCATAGATATGGATTTCCTTTCAACCTCCTACTTCTCATCCAGGAACCAGTCTATCGTCTTCATGAAGGAAGCTGAGCAGGTTAGTATTTTTGTGTCCCAGAAAGTTACGTCGAATGAAGTGACGTTCAATCACTAAAATCTTTTGGTCAATCACCGATTTTCAACACAAGTATGTTTTCTATAGGGATTCATAATTTGGCCTGCCGTTTCACGTGTTTTAAGGAGTGGTGCATCGTTTTTGGTCGTGGAAGTTAATTTGGATTAATTAATTACAGGAAAAATAACGCTAAAAAAAAAAAAAAACGATTTAATCGCACCTTTCTCAGTTCCTCATTTCTGGCACACCGGTAACACTGATGCACACACTTTAGCCCGGTAGGTGGCGTTAATGCACCCCAAGTCCTAAAATGTTGAATAAAAAGGCTATAATTGCACTTGGGAGTTTGCACTAATCAGTGAATGTAGTACACAGATAAAAAAAATGCACTGATAATTATAGATGAAAAATAAACATTTTTGTTGTTTAAGATCACATATATGTCTATTCATTGATTCAGTCACAACCAAAATTTATTTGAATTGAAAAACTTTGCTTATTGTGTCAAAAATTGGTATTTGATAAAAATGTGATTAATCGAGATTAATTAATTACAAAGCCTTTAATTAATTAGATTGATTTTTTTTAATCGCGTCCCACCACTATTGTTTACATGTCTACGGGCACTTCTCATCCATATATTTTCTCAATGAAAGTGACACTCGGCAGTTAGGTGTATTTTTGCAGGGGTTGTGGCAAACCCAGCTGGGACATGGCCAGTCACTGTTGTTATTATGCCCATGTTGCGTTCAACGCACTTTTTGGCGAAAAGAAAGGATAAATTTTTCTATATAAAAAGAATTTTGATGGAAGTTGTTAGTAAATGTGAAACAGGCAATTTAGCCTATTTTTTTAATAAATGTTGCACAGCAAATGTAGGGTTGCTTTTTGTGAAGTTCCTGTATTTCAGCCCAGAATTGTGTTGAATGTTTAACTGCATGCTCCTGCTGAGGAATTGAAATCAACAAATTCATCCTGTTAACCATTAGTTGTACCATTGTAAATTGAATCATTAGCGGTTTCCAATATCAAAAAAAGGCGTAGGGTGAAGACAGGTGATGCATTTGCTAAGTCGAGCATTTTTCGTGCCCATGTTACATTTGCAACATTTGTCATGTGGTACAATCCAGATGACAAATTTTGCATTTAGCAACTAGTCTACTCTAAAATATTTTCAGAGCTGATGTGTACTTACATGGGCTGCCTTCTCATTTATATTTTGTCCAGAATATTGCATTTGTTCCGTCCTCAGATGAACATGACCAATGAGCGACTTATCAAAGCCCTGCCAAACATGTTCAGACCTTAGAGCACAACTGGGCATTGCCAAACTGCTGGTTTGTTTTAAGTTTGTTCTCTGTTATACTAATTGAACAAGTTGAGACTTTGTTATATTTTGAAATTAAATTTTTATTGCATACTTTTTGTGTTAGTTTCGTGTCCTTGTTACATCGGCAACGCTGAACATTCAACACCTTGCCTCTTGCATCCCACAGTAGATCTTGCCATTTAACTTGTGTCACATTTTGACTCATGGGAACGCCAACAAAAGTGAACCAGCACTTCGAGCAAAATCTTTGTTTCAAATTTGAACAGTCATGTCACACTTTGGCTCTCTTTTTTCATGGAATGACCCATACCCTTCTAGCCAGGCATCCTTCAAGCAATCAATCACAAAATTACACAAACATTTTATTCTTCAAGATTTCTGCTCTAGGGATGCAATTGGAGGAGTCACATCTTGTGCTTAGTGGCTCAGTTTCAAGGCCTGGTACAGATAGAAACAATTCTGTTATCTTGCTAAGTTGGGACATTTCCCAGACATGAGTCCATAACTCCTATCCAGGTGCATGTACCCCTCAGATAAGTACTTTCCCACAGACAGTTTTCTCAGAGCCTGAAGCAGAGAACAAAATAAGCATTGACATTTCTAACAAGTATATATTATTTTGTTTTTAAGCAGTAAAACTATAATGTAATAAAATCTAAGTGCACTTAACACTATTTAGAGGAATTATAACAGTAACAACAAAAAATTCCTTCAGCAACATTAGTCAAGTCAGGTCTATTTATAGAGAACATTTAAAACAACAAAGTTGAATCAAAGTAGTGTACAATTATAATTGGCAGATAATAAAATGGGGAAACTAAAACATCTATAAAAATCAATAAATCTGTAAAACGAAATCAAGCAAAAGTCGATGGAATTCACTTAGATCCTTTCTTTACCTGCCAAATAAATCCCAATTCAAGAACTTTGTCTTGTGTATTTTTTGCTTGGTCTGAATGTGTTTTTACAAAATCATCAATTTCATTGGAATTGTTTGCAATACACTGCCTTTTGATCACAGTGCATGTGCCACCTTGATAAATTAATTTTATTTAAAAATTCATAATTACTAAATTTGCTCATCCTTGCTACTGAGCTCCTGTCAATTTTGCATTAATATTTATTTATTTATTTATTTATTTTATTTATTTATTTTTTTGCAGCATATTCATGATTTGGTATTCCTCTGTATTCCAGGTCAAAAAATGGGACAGTAACAATAATTTCTTTTTCAAAGTGGTTTTTTTTAATTAATCATGATTGAGCAATCCGCCTCTGTCTAGGGTTCCGCTAAAAAGCATGGAGGAGATGCACAGTCAGGGCTTATTAGCCCCAGCCATAGTGTCAATTCCCCATATCCTCAGCAGAACCGGGTGGAGTTGCTTTTAGACTGTGTTACAATATGCAATTTTTTTTTTTTTTTTTTTTTTTATTCACAAAAAATGGGTACGTATTGAACATTCAACTGTAATAATTTTTCTGTTGGGCTCCCAGCACATAAAGGTAAACAATCATCCCAAATCTGGTCAGCTCAGTCAGTCAGTCAGTCAGTACCTTTTATTTGAAAGTCCCTGTCCTTCTCACTACTAGTCAGAATAAAAGATTTTGCCAGCCTAATCAAAAATAAATTTAGACTGTGATCACGTTATTAGTCGACTTTTTCAATTATATGGTGGTCCACCTTTTGAATTTAGTCTCGTGTTAATACTCCGAATTGGATTTCCCCAAATTTATTTTAGAACTCTGCAGCTGAATCTTAGCTGGCCAGCAAATCACTTTCAAGGTTTTTTCATTCCTTATCTTGTGCAGTGAGTCCTCTGTGGAAAAGTTTCAATTGAATGAGTTAGATGCATACAACAATGAACAAAAACTTCATCAACATAATTTTGCCGTTTTTCCACTCGCTTGGCTCTTTTCCTGTAGAAGTTAAAAAAAAGATTAAGGTTATCATGCCCTCTTAGTTTTTTCCCATGTAGAATCACTGGTTGATAGTCCCTGTTTGAAATGGAGAAAAGATTTTTCATTAATTCATTTGCATTTCTTCGGTCAGGAAAGCTTCCAGTGACATTTGCTCAATCACAATGCATCATTCTCTGTTCTCTGACTTCTGCATGTTGACCTTTCACTTATCTGTGCTCCCTAATCTGCTTCAGTCAATAAGGCTCCATTCCTCTATTGTTTTGACTCTGCATTCCTCCATCTAAAACCCATCCAGTCTCTAATCCCACAATAGTTCACTTGATTTTTTTATTTTATTTTTATAAATCTAGTATGTACCATTAAATTTCATATTATATTTTATATTTCCAGGTACTTTTCTGATCTTTTTCAAATATCAATTGAAAATTTTCAATACTTGAGAAACCTCTGTATCAATAAAATTTGGCACAGAGTCTCTTACTATATACAGTGTTAAACAGTACTTTGGCAAATTTTGAACACACAGTGTTATTCTTGTTTGTACTTTTCCTTCATTTTCTTTTCTGAGATATGCTTCTAGCACACCAATCTCACACAGTCTAATTATTTACAGAAAACTGCTTAGATTTTCTAGCTCTTTACAATTTTGCAAATATTGAACAAATTCAAATGGTGTAATTACTTCACGCTCATAGAGGATATTAGTAGTGGTTTTTCTCAGCAATGAATTACTTCCGCCAAATATTAGAGCATTTAAATATTGGACTTTGTCCTGCATCTCAAAGCAATTCAGTTAGCCACATTAGAAACACTTTATCCACGTTCATGTAATTGACGTTCAATTATTACTTCCTCTAAACTTCCCTCTGTTTATAGTTACTGATTGTTCAAGAAGGGCATACGCTTATTGAATCAAGAAATAGGGACTTTTATTTGATTTCACAAGGAATAATTATTCTGCTCACTTCTACCAACTTTGTCCTTTTACAACTCCACAGCCATTAAAATGGCTAAACTCCCGCTCTCTGTTTACCATCCAAATTAATTCCACTTACTTTAACCAACCACAGCCATTAAAATGGCTAAACTCCTGCTTTAACCGACTCCACTTACACCAACTTCACTTACTCAGACCAACTAATTTCACTTACTCTGACCAACTTCACTTTTTACCAATCCTGCAATTACTCTAAGAATTCCATAAAATACTGTAAATATAGGCTAATCAACGGGCACCTGAAATTAATCTTGAATAAATGCTAATTTTATTGTGGACCTCTATATGAGCACTTCATGTAATAGAATGACAACTGTATTCAATCTAACAAAGACAGAACTAACAAATATGCCAGCAATGCAGTTGTTTACAGACACTCACAGAGTTCGGTTCATTCACATTGACTTCCACACACACACACAATCTGAGCTCAGCATACACACACATACACCTCAGCACTTGAAGCACCTGCCAACAGCACTCGAAAACATTCCTTGCTCCATTCCCAATTCACTCACTACCACCACCAGCCTGGATTTACAATAATATACACTCAGGTCCTGATCTCTACATGCACAGTCCAATGGCCAAGTCCTTTATTGGATATTTTATTGTTATGTGACCTTTATATTTCTCCTCTCTTTTCTTTTGTCACATACACGTGTGTATTATCTTCCTAGGCGTCTTTGATGGATCTCCCGTATAGGACCTCTAGACCGTTCAGAACTCAGTGGCTGACGTCCCCCCACCTAACCTATTAAGTCCTTCGTATCCTACCGTGTCCACCCTCGCCCACACGTTTCAAGTTAAAATATCCCTTGGGTATTTACCTGGCCTTGTGACGGATTTTTTATTTTTTTTTATTTTTTATGCCGTCGTCACGCCCCCGTATTCACTTCTTATCTCATTTATCACCTAGGACTTTTGTTCAGACTAGTCTTTAGAGTTGGGTATTGGAATGCGCATACAGGAAACCAGTATAGAATATTACCCTGTGTCTGCTACTGAAATCATACAAAAGTATAATAACATAATTTTATACCTTTCCGTCAAACGTCAGACACTTCGTATTCTGCAGATTAAAAAGCTTCTGCCTACCTCTTTCTTATGACCGGCCGTGAAGTGTCTGGCGATTGTCGTCAAAGGCGTTGTCCAAATTCTGACTCAGTTTCCTGGTCAGACCCAAGAGTCTTCCCCTCCACGCCGAGTCACCAGATTTGTGGGGGAAAATTACCTCTTGTTACCCGGTGGTGTTCGTTAAGGATGGAAGACAATTGAAATAAATACTTGACCAGATTGTGATTGAAATATAGTAAATTTATAACAGACAAAGAGTAAAAATTACAAACTGTAACAGCGGGATGTTCTTGGCCACAGTTTGGAGAGCGCTCTGCCCGGGCGTTGCCCGGGCATCAGTTCTTATAATCCACAGTCCTTTAGCTGTACATCAATTGGCTGTAGATCTGTCAATAACCGTAGTCTAATCAGCTCCCGCCTTTCTTCATAGTATTGTCCAGTCTACTTTCGACAGGTCACAGAAAGGCGGTTACGGATACCTGATGCCACTTTGGACTGCTCCTTGGGCATTTTCTTTTGGCAGGGCTCCAGCATTCCTATGCCACTCTTGACCTTGATCCTCTGTACAGTTCCTCTCACACACAGACACACATTCTGGGTAAATAGATTAATAAGCTTTGGGGTATTGACATAAAAGATGTTTTAAGCAGTGAAAGATAATAATAATACAAAAGATGTTTTGATAATAATACTGATGATAATAAGATAATAAGAATGCAAAGGATGTTTTGTATTATTCCACACTAGCGTTCACGACCTGAGAGTATTGTACTGCCTTCTGTGTTGACTCGGACTGCCTTTGGATTTACGATTCTCGCCGTGCCCTTTATTTGGTTTGTTTGAATTGTGGTGGTTGACCCTTAGCCTGTCCCATTTGACTAGAATTCTAGCCCTTGCGTTTTGGTTTGGTTGCTTGGTGAATTCCGGTGTTTGACCTCGGTTCTGTATCTGACTACGCCTCTCGTCTCGCCCTTTTTCGATGCGCTGTTAGGTTTACTCTGGTTAGTCAGTGTGCTCCCAGCTGGATCTCACAGTCCTTCCATCGGGGCACTTCTTTATTATTTTGCTTTGTTATTTTTCCTTTATTATTTTTTGAAGGTGATTCTGGGTGGAAACTTGTTTCCAAAGGGGGTACACTATCCGTTCCTCAGTCTTTATTTGCGGACTGAGAGTTCGGGAGCTCAGTGTTTAAAAAGCCGCCCGAGCGCCGGCGAACCTTCAAGAGTAGCCGTGGGAATAGTTTAGCTCTGGTTAGGCAGATAGGGACCAGAGTAACTGAGCAGCGTGCTATTCGTGCCTTTTTACACTTCTTCCCGCCCGTCCTTCCCTTTACTTTCTCTACCTGTTGCTGCCTGCCCTAGACCGGGTCGTAACACATGTAATTTTAGGAACTGGGCCATACCCATAATAAGCTTAAAAAACTTTTTTTTTTTTTAATGTTTTGATGCAGACAAATGTTTGAAAAATTACATTGTATTGTGTAACCTCCACGGTGAAAGAGGACGTAGTCATCCATGATATATCTTCTATTCAGACTATTTCAAAGACTTCCACCGAAGATGTATGGCAATGCATCTTCAGATGTTACCGGCCCAAAAGAGTAATTCCTCCAGTCAGCATCAATCCCATCTCTGACCAGAAGATCAGATATAAGCTTCAAAAACAATGTACAAATGCACCACAGTGAATTAGATTTTAGACGCTGGCCAGTGATACACAGATGTAATCTCCCAGATCATCCACATCCCTCTATCAGTATGTTGCACGTGCATATGAGCTCCCTCTTTTTGCATTCATGATGCCCACAGTAGAGCACACCAGAAAAACGGTTGGTCAGAAGCATTGATTTAACCTTCCCGTATAAACTGTAACATTTAGTTGCCACAGACTGTTACCACATTGGAATCTCAATACCCTCCATCACTCAGACTTCTGCCCAGATTCGCAGACAAGGAGGAAAAAAAATCCTCATATCTGTTTGAATCAATCTCTCCCTCGTTCTTTAGAAGGGCGCAGTAGATGGATATAAATCATCCCCGAGGCTAAAAAACAGCCTGTTTCCATATTTCAAATAGGGAAAGATGTTCTTCTGAACATACTGAGGACAGGAGGGTCTATAAAACTCTGTCTCCCCCACATAAAATCATTAAATACAGTAACGAGTGCCACCGCTTTTAAATGAGAGCTGTAGATGGTAACCTATAATAAAGGAGAAGTGATAACCAAAACTGATTGAAGTTAGATATTAGATCTTGTATTATTTGTCATATCATATACTGTACAGTTAACAGTATATTGTCTGACTCTTCAGTGTTTTTTGGGAGTACTTCAGAAAACCAAGAGGCAAAGTCTGTTCCAAATTGTTTATGTTATTTAATCCTTGACAGAAAAACATCAAAATACTGCTATAATTACAAACAGTTTGTGAGATAAATTTGAAAATACTTTAAGTGAAAAAAAAAATCCATGAATATATATTCAAATCACATTCCTGATTTGGAAGTTTCGAAAAAAAAAAGAAGTCATTAGAATTTTCCTCAATTTTGCTGTTTTGCAAATTATAATGACCAACACACCGATGGGAGCTGAAAAATACGATTTGATCTCGATAACAACTGTGCCTACAGAGCAACACTTTCCGATTCACCACTGCATTCCACACTGAGACCCATCCAATTTGGCGGCCCTATTGTTAAACCTGTTCATAATACACTCTGCATACTGTGATGGTTCTTATTCCCCCACAGTCCATTGCTGCTTCTCTCATCCGCATGAAATTACTGAACTGCAGGGCCATTAAATCATCTCCTGATGAATTTTGAAAATTGATATTAAATCCCAGGGGCTCAGAAACTCGGTGCTGGTATGAATGCTTCTCTTCACCTTCCAAAGCTGCCATTGTGTTGCACTGCACAGATAAAGTTAGAGGTCGGACCCAAAGGAACCCCAGAGCGGTGGCACTCAGTGTTGGTCCTGGGACCCCCTGTGCATACTGTTGACGCAACCACAACTGGTTTTTAACTTGTCTTAATTTGTTGCATTTCATTTTTAGAGCCGTTATTTACACTCCTAAGAGCCATTGTCTGAGAAAATAGCACTTTTTGGACACTTTGTGGAAATGACCCCCCTAGATTTGAACGAAACTTTGTGTGTGGGTACATACACACGTATCACGGAAAATCCCCAATTTTTTTTATTTATTTATTTTTTTTTGCCATTGGTGGCTTCGTTTGGTTGCAGTGCTACCTGGAAGCCAAAAAGTCAGGGCCAAAATAGGGAAAAAGTCGAAAAAACCACTCTTATGAGATGCATTATAATGGGAAATCAGTTCAATCTGCCAAACTATTTCTGATGAATATGTATACTTTAGTACTTGAATTTTCCCGTGAATCAGTTGTCACTGAGTGGTCACATGGAGAATCGTGTGGCAGGGGCTCAAAGTTTAGGGAAAACAAAACTGAAAATCCTCTTTTCGGACTTAATCTTTAATTTACTCCAGCAACATGCCTGGAGAAACTATGCTTCATGGTGAAGGCCTATGAACGTATAATAGCATAATATGAGAATTCTTCTGGCTTCTTGCTGGAGTTTTGGGATATTTGACCTTGAAAAGCGAACTTTAGCTGTTTTGGCCCTACTTTGAGGTCAGATACCTTTCATTTATTTTATCTCAAACTTTAAAATAAACAAACAACAAAAACAACCAAGTCAATACCAAAATAAGACATGTACATTAAACAACTGTACATGTTCATCAAGCAAATGTAAACATATGAGAACATACACATTTATGTCAAAACAACAACCATTTTGAGAAGGAACAGAATGAAGCAAAGAGCTTATCTAGTCCTGCCCCTTCATTACAAATCAAATCAAATACTGAATTATAAATAAAATATCCGCTGTCATTATTCATGGAAACAATTTAAATTCATGGGTAATAGCAACCCATTCTTCATATAAACCACTGAGAGAACAAACAAAACATCCCAATAAGTAAGTACTTCAGAAAAATAGTCTCTATATACATACCTATCTACATATTACAATACAGTATATACATGAACATTCTATTTAAATGTCCACTACAGCATTCATAATCATTCATCATCAAAAAAAACTATATACATACAATAAGCTTCTCCGTAGTATATCAGTTCTAAACTACATTTTATGTCATTTACTATAGTTTATTTACATATGATAATAATAATCAGTGTTAGTTAATACCTCAATACTCCAGACAAGAATTGAACTTATGAATAGGTTGATTCATACCTTCTTCCATGGTGTATGAAAGGTATCAAAAACTTCTTTGGCACTCCGAAGTATTTTAGTGCTGTCCCTTGTCAAAGTTGCCAAAACGACCGTAAAGTGACCTTCTCGGCTAATTTGGGACCATCTTTAGGAGTCTATAAAATTTTACTCCAGCCAGATAGATACTTGAAATTTGGAGAATCTTCAGACTCTACCATGTAGATTCAAGAAAGGGTGGAATTATTATGGCACTCTATATGGTAACTCAGATATTTGATGTATAATCTCAGCTAAAACTGCCACTTAGTGGCGCTTTCGTCGATACCTTCTTCTACGGCATCTCCATGGATGTGCCACAGTAAAACCTTCGGAAACTTAATATATTAACTGGACTGATGAGAAAAAAATAAGAATTTGTTATGGCATTAAGGTGGAGCTCTTTGCTATGTGAGCAGGGGGTGCCTGTAATGGCCGGTAGAATTCAGAGGCCAAGTGCAGCGGCAAGAGGGAAATAGAGCAGCACGGACACAATACAAATACAGAGAATAATACAGACCACACGACAGGGACAATCCTCGCGCTTCCAAAAGGACGTCCAAACATCCGACAAAACGGAAGCAAAGTGAGAGAGGAAAAAAAGGAGAAGTATCTTGGAGAGCCGAGAAAAACAAGGCACCTTAAATAGTGCGACACAAAGGATAGAGAAGATACAAAGGCACATAAATCCTTACTACAGATATCTTCAGCTAAAGTGCATAACTACAAACAGACACTCTAGCGAAGGTGGCGTGGCGGACTTCCGGCTTATATAGAGTCCGGGGAGGCGCCGCCCAAGTTCAATCAGCCAGCTGGGTAAAGAATTAAGAATACTTCCTTAAGCTAGTATCTCACTGATACCCCTTTTCCACCTAAAAGAACCTGGTGCTAGTGCCGTGCTGGTGCTAGTGCTAGTGCTTTATTGGTTCAACCCGCGCCCCCTAAGAGCCTGTTTGGTTTTCCATCGCCGAGGAGCCAACTCAGAGCCACGCGATCACGTCACTGTAATTTAAGACCAAACAGATCAGGAGAAAATAAACTTCATTCGAGATCTGTGTCTCTCAGCAGCGCTCACGTAACATCTGGCAATACAGAAATACAGTATGGACTGCAGGAAACCACGAATAAAAAAATTTAAAACTAAAATAATACTTGCATTTCTATGCTCAGTTATACTATTATTGTCATTGAGGTTTTATCATTTTTAGAGGGGAAAAGGAATATGCTACAGCCAATTAGATTGCTATGATCTTGTACTGGATTAAGATCAAGCGGCAATATAAGGCACACACCACCGTATCTTGCATTGTTGTCCGTGCATGTTAAAAATACCAAAACTTTGTGTAGAAGTACAGTGTAATAATAGGAACATGCTATCCATCTTTACTTTTCCCAAGGAAGCAGACAGGTAATAAATAAACGAGCAACTGTTGTTTTTCATTCCAGCTTCGTAACTAATCTAATGTAGTTTCGTTTTGAAATGCCATTCAAGCTCGCTCATGGCAATAATAGTAATTCTCGAATGCCCTAGCTAGCCAGCTAACTTATATTCGTAATGTTTAATATAGACATAAGCGGTGCAGAAAGTAAAAAGAAATATAAACACATCATGCAGATATGACAGATGCTTATATATCCCAATGTTTATTGCGAGCAGAATGGTCCAAATACTTCCGCGATCGCGCTGGTCTTATTGGTGACTGTAACTCCGCCCCATGTAATCGGTGCTTGGTCTAGACCAGCAAGCAGTTGGTGCTCGCTCTGGCATCAGTTTTGAGAGCCAGGATCTGGTGCTTAGGCTGTGGAAAACCAAAGAACCGGTGCTAAGTCAGGATCTGGCTCCGGACCAGCACTGGAACCAGCTAGGTGGAAAAGGGGTATGAGCGGTGAATGCTTACGAATGTAGCGAATTTTGGATTCGCCAACTTTCGTCAGGATAGACCTAGGTGTCATTAGCGACATTTAGCAATGTTTAGCGTCAGTTAGCAACATTCGCGTAACTGTTTGCGAAAGAATAGGAAATGGCTTTATAGAATATGAAAATTAACTCTTTGTGACCCTAAAAACCATTTGCAAACTCTCTTGCAATCTTGACGAAACCTTGATGGTATCCTCACGAAACCCAATATTCGTCTACATTCGTCAGCATTCTTAGCTCTGTTGTAAAGTGGTCACTACTTCGTGAACCAAAAAGAACTTTAGCAACATGTGTTACAACCCTGTGCAAACACTTACAACTCTTTTACTTACGTCTGCAACTGTGAGAAAATAAATTCAAGAAAAACCGTTTGCGATCCTAAAAACTTTTACCAAATTACTTTGCGCCCTTTTACGAATTCTGATGAAACTCAAATTCGCTACATTCGTAAGCATTCGCCGCTCAGTGAGATACTAGCTTTAGTAGACAAACAAACTAAGTAACTATATCTTGTAGGATATAATTAATGAGATTATTAGATAATTAATGAGACTGAGGGGCATCACCAGATATTCATAGTAACAGAGGAACTGGAAAACTGTCTTAGAGGATATAATGAATGAGATTCTGGAATGTAGTGGGCCTTAGAGAACCCAAAAAGCATCACCAGATACTCCTAGTAACCAAAGGACCTGAGGCTTGTATGAACCTGAGACAACCCAAGGGAACAGGGCACATAATGGACTACACATGGGCTAGGAGAATCACAAAAGACAGAAAAGCAGTTAAAAAGACAATAGCTCAAAAAGACATGCAGGTTGCTAGAAAGGAGGAGGTGACAATTAAGGACACCTAAGAGTTGTGACAGAAATGTGCATAATTACGACAAATTAACACCTTGTTAAAATTCAAGGATTTCAATCGTGGTTTTAACAAAAGCATACACAGGGGGTCCCAGGACTGACATTGAGAACCACTGCCCCAGATGAGCTTCTTCACATTGCAAGTCTACAAAGTATGGGCTGAGGAGCCCCTCTACAGACCCTCAAAGTGGCAGAGCTTCAGAAATCTTGAACAGTTATGATGTTATCACAATGACATAGCAATGTTTCCAAGAAAGTACTCAGAGTGGGAGTTTCTACTTTGATGTCATGATCGGCAGACACCTACATACCATGAGGACCAAACTCAATATTCACAGCATAACTTTCAACATCTTTTGGAGCAAACCTTTAGAAAAATAGCAAAAGAATAGTTATGCTGATGTTTTCTTGATGTGTTCTTGAAGGGTTTCTGTTCTGTTCCATAAATGTCTGATAATTTGGAACTAAATCCAGTTTCAGGTATACCCAAGGATTTATTTATTTATTCATTTATAACCTTTATTGCAGGGAAGTCCCACTGAGACCGGGGTCTCTTTTGCAGGGGAGCCCTGATTACAAAACAAACAATTACAATGGGAGTTTAGGGACGAAAAAATACAGTTAAAAATTCAAAATAATTCACATACAGCAAGTGCAGATAAAAGGAAAAAATTTTTTTTAAATAGTATAAAAATAATAATAAAATAAATAACAACATTTAAGGACATAGGACAGAGAATAATGATATGTATGTCCTACATTAAAAGTAAAGAGAAGTACAAATTGCCTTTTTAAGTATCATATCCAAAACTAAATTTTTGTGACTCTCAAATGGGATAAGGCAATCTAGCTTCTGAGCATCCTGACAATTATTCCACAAATGAGGGGAAAATGCACCATAACTGGTACCGCCCAGATTTGTTCTACTCCTGGAAGCCTCTAACTATAATCCAATCATGTGATCTGATATGCTGACTTGTAATTTTAATGGACAAAAGCCTAGTGAGATAGGAGGGAAGTTTGCCTAGCAATGCTTTATAAATGAATAAAATAAAATGTAGCTTCCTTCTATAATGAAGGGAAAACCACCCTACTGAACTATGTAAAGCACATTGATGAGTTCGGAAACCATCACCTGTGATGAAGCACAGAATGCTATGATAAATTGCGTCCAAAGGTCTTAGGGTACTATTCGAGGCATGCATGTACAGGACATCCCCGTAGTCAAAGATGGGTAAGATTTTCACCTGGACAATCCTCTTCTTACTGTGTATGAAAAACGGATCTGTTTCTGTAAAGAAACCCAATTTTCACAACCAACAACCAACCAGGTCATTTTACAATACTCAAGCAGACAAACATTAAAAAAGTTTGGTCATTATGACAGGACCTTGAACTCATGTCTTACTCAATAGTATTAGGGGGGGTCAGTGACGTGATTGTAACCTCCTCATTACAGTGGGAGGAGGGAGAACATTATATACTAAGTGCAAGGTGAAATTGGGGTGGATGGGTTGGGCAAAGGAAGTGGATTCGGGGGCAGGTTAGTTATATCCCTAAAGTCAGCCTGAGTTTCAATAATCAGGAGCCAAAGTGGACAGGACTAGGGGGTAGGCTTTTATAAATAGCGGTCGATAAAGACAGATAGGAGCAAAATTTACTCACCCTCAAGAGGAGAGATGGAGTGTTGTGATGATGTTGCACATGATTGAGGTTGTTGGGTGAAGGAGGGACTTGAACAAGTTAACCAGTCTGGACAGGAAAACGAAATAGAGAGACGGGAGAAAATGAGGGAAAGAGTCTTGAACTTTGACCTTCACTAAAAATGAAAAATAGCTCTCTGCAGGTGGGGGGTTATTTACACTGCGATAAACTGAATCTCTTAATCTCTCGGAGGCATCCTCTCAGCCTGCTGTACTTGCAGAGTGTTCACACTTTATTTTACAAATTCGTTTGTTTCTCTCTGTGTCTGTGCCTGTGTGGGTTCCATCTCTTTTTGCCCTTGTCACTTTTTACCCCTGCCCCTCTCTCTCTCCCCCCTTCCTCTCATTCTCCTTCCACTCCGTTGTATCTATCTTTGCATACGCTCTTTCCAGCTCTCACTTACTTCTCTAAATTGACTGTTAATTGAGATCTAAATGGTCACGCTCAGCAGCTTGTTATCGAGGTCCACTGTACAAGAGGCCCAGGGAATTTATCAAAAGATTAACGGCGCACCCAGGACCTCTTGGCATCCTGGTGGGGCCCGGACACAGGGGCTGGAGTCAACCGGAATGCTTTGGCCTTTCTGGAATGATTGATTACAGCCTGTTACTCTTTAAACAGCATACGCTTTCTCCCTTATAGTCTACACCTTCAGGATAGGCCCCCTGATCTCTCACAAGCATTATACTCTACACCTTCAGGGTAGGCCCCCTGATCTCTCACAAGCGTTATAGTCTACACCTTCAGGATAGGCCCCCTGATCTCTCACAAGCGTTATAGTCTACACCTTCAGGATAGGCCCCCTGATCTCTCACAAGCATTATAGTCTACACCTTCAGGATAGGCTCGCTGATCTCTCACAAGCGTTATAGTCTACACCTTCAGGATAGGCTCGCTGATCTCTCACAAGCGCTGAACTGCTGGAGATAACATTCTGAACAATACAGCTCACAGAGAGGGGGTCTTTCTGTCGCTTAGATGCTTGCTTGGCTGTGCAGCAATT
This sequence comes from Gymnothorax javanicus, assembly GCA_029692085.1. Classification (NCBI taxonomy): domain Eukaryota; kingdom Metazoa; phylum Chordata; class Actinopteri; order Anguilliformes; family Muraenidae; genus Gymnothorax; species Gymnothorax javanicus. The sequence continues at coordinate 181,213,463 of CM056194.1, read as the reverse complement.
AGCTCGCATTAATAAGCGATTAATTTCTGTAGGCCTGGGCTCAGCATTAAAATTCCAAGTTATGGACTCAACAAACTGATGGAATGATAGGAGCAGGATACTCTCGTTTAATATTCCCTTGTCAATGATCAGTGATGTGTTTATTTTATTTTTATTTCGAGTTTACTGTATTTATTCACCCTTGTTGTCAGTATTTATGTATTCAGAGGAGGAGGGGCCAATGAGCATCTGTTTATTTTATTTTATTTTTATTCAGAGTTTACTGTATTTATTCACCCTTGTCAGTATTTAGGCCTGGGGTTAATTATCTTATCAGTGAAGACGAGTTTACAGTTGTCAGTATTTATGTATTCAGTTGCCCTTTTTCATCCCAGATCCCTTGTTTAGTTCCACATGTCCTTGTTTTCATTAATTCTTTGCTCAAGCCCTTCCCACTCTGTTTGTTAATTAGTTCACTCTTTTCCTCAATTGTAACCATGCCCCCAGTCATATTTCCTTGTTCTCCCTACACCTGATTTGAGTTATTTCCTTAGATTTGTTTACTATATAAGTTTCAAGTTTTCCAATTCACTTCACAAGTCTGCCTCTCTGAATTCATAGTTTGCATAGCCCTTTGTGCATTGTGTAGATTGCTGGCTATAAATACTGCTGGATCCTGTTTTATGATTTTGTCTACTCCCTGGCTTGGCATTCTTACTGATTGGCTTTTGACTCTTGGCCTGTTAACCAACCCTGATTGTAATATTCATCTCTATGCTGCAATCCCACAGATTGACAACAAACTGGACTGTTCAGTTTCACCTGTATCTTCAATAAAGCTTGTGAAACTGACTGCTGTCAGTGACTGAGTCCCCTGTCTGTCACCCCTTTTAGTAGGCGACTGTCTCCACCAAAGCTCAGTTCACTGAACATAATTTTTGAACAATTTTACAATCTCTAAGTGGGTTAGCAAATGGACGAATGGATGTGTGGCTGCCTTCAGAGTGTAGCTGCCGGCTCTGCCGCTCCATAGCAGTACAGAACAGTAGTGAAGAACTAGGTTCTGCAGCTCTACAACAGCACAGAACATTAGTGAGGATCTGTAATTTGTTTTGAGGTGCAGTGGGCAGTGACAGAGAGAGGCTAAAGCCTTGGTGCCCCACTGGAGTAAGTCCACATTCAGTCCTCATCAGTCCGCTCCACTGTGCTTGGTGACATGCCCTCGTGCCCTCGTGCCCAGTGACAGCTAATAACCTCCTCTCCCTTGGTGTGATCACACTCCAATCGAGCCCCCACTCTGTGTAAACACAGCTCCCCCACGCCCACCTCTGTCAGCAGAGAAAACACTCCCAATACTCACCCCTTCACTTTTCTTTTATTTTTCCCTCCTCTTTCTCTCTCTTTCCCATACTCCCTAATCCAAATATTTAAGAAATCAACCCCACTCTTCCTACATTAGACTGGGTGGCAATACTGAGTGTGAATTACAGCCTCAATTAATCAAAGTGCCAGTGTTACATCAGTCAAACAGCAGCAGTGGAATCACTAAACAGCAGAAGGGAGGATAATCACCATCTGTGTATTAAATACAGTCGCCTCACGCCAGTATCGCAGGAATGTTCAGCATTGCATTATGGGAGCTTAGCTGGCAGTTTTATTCAATGAAGCTCACATTTGAATTGACGAAGTGTCTGCCCTATGAATAATGGTGCTCACTGTAAACACCCATATTTTATGTAGTTACAGATTTTTTTCTTTGCCCTTCAAATCTGGAAGGCAAATGTGCATTTTTGCATCCATCTACACCAGCGGTAACTAACCTAGTTGCCAGAGATCAAGTGCCCTAGCGGTTATCATTCGCTTTCCCAAGCTGCAGCGTACAGAAAAAAATATAGCTAAACAGGAAGATAGATCTATGAGAACCGAGTTGGTAGCCACTGCCCTTTTCCCCCCGTGGCCCCTGCGATTGGCCCTTGAGGCCACAAAACATGCAGATCTCTGCTGTCAGGCAGATTTTCCATCAGCTCCTCTGGGACAGCAGCAGAGTACAGGTGAATGTGGTGCGGTGGGGTTGGTGTGGAGGACAGTTCTAATTGTGCTGAACACACACAGAAAAGTTTTACATCTGTTTTTGCATTTTTTTGAGTTTAGAAAATACAGCACCCTTGTACTCCCTACAGCCTCGAGATAAACTTTTTTTTGTTTTGTAATTTCGTCAGTCCAGGATACTGAATTCAAATTCTGAATTTAAAAAAAAGAAAGCACTCAACTTAGAGTTAGTAATTATTGTGACATTATCGTTGAAACATTTGGATATGAACATTCTGATGAGGTTTTTGCAACCTCCCACCTCAGAGGGCAAAGTGAACTTGTGACTGAAATCCTTAATTGAACCCTGAAATTGAATGTACTCTGGAGGAATTGACTCAAGTATTTCTAATTATAGCAGAGATTAGTAGGCTGCATGCGTCTGAATTTCTGTCATGATCTAACAAGATGTTTTTGTAATGGACTTTTTGTATTGGACAGCATCTTATAGCTTAAAGTTAAAAGAATAACTACACTAATAATTGCTGAATCCTCTTTGTATTGACACATTTTCACCCTTGGTATTGTTTCCATGCACTGTAGGAGGATGTCCCGCCTGGCGTAGACCAAGAACACGGTTGGGGGACGGACACCCCACGATGGAAGATGAGAGGGAGATATAAAAGTAATACAGCCTCTGCAGACAGAGAGGATGCTGGGAGTTCATGCGTGAGATAGCGTTTTCGGGGCCAGGCCTCTGTACTAGGACAGACTGGAGGGGGATCGTCTAGGTGAATGCGGCCCGGCATCAATTCGGTGCTTCTCACTGGGACCTTGGACTGGACCCCGGGAGGGGCTTTGCTTAAACTGTCTGTGGTGTGACCACTGTTCTGGGATCAGATTTGAGGGAGATGGGCCTGAGATGCAGGCTGAGGTGATGTTTGCTCAACAGGCCTGGGTTTGAGCTGAAGAATCTGTGATGCCTGCAGAGTCTCCTCAGAGTGATGACTGTGTGTGTGTGTGTGTGTGTGTGTGTGTGTGTGTGTGTGTGTGTGGGGGGGGGTAACAGGGAAGAGATGCAATCTGTGGTGTCACTGCGCGTCTCCTGAACACTCCTGATTGTATAGGAGCAGTTTTTCAAACTTTGAAAAGCCCTTGTCTTAAAATCCTGGGGGACTATGAATGAAACACTTTCCTCAAGTCTCTCCCTCTTTCTTAGCCCTCTGCATATTCTCTTTCTCCCTTACCCTCTCTCTCTTTCTTCCCTCTCTCCCTCCCCTCCCCCCTCTCTCTCCTTCCCTTTCTCACTCTTTCCATCTTCATTCTCCCATTTCCTGCTCTTTTACTCTCCCTCTCCTTTCCCTCTCCACCTCCCTTTCCTGTTATGGTTCTGTGTTTTTTGCCATGTCTTTTCTTTATTCATTTTGCTTATTATACATCCCGGTTTTCTGTTCATGCCATTCGTGTATTCATTGCACTTCTGTCACCCCTGTCTTGTGATCAGTTTGGTTCAGTCCGTCTCCCCAGTCTGTGTGCTTACCTGCTTTGGGTGATTTCAATGGTTTCTAGTGTTTCATATTATTACTTCAATTCTCGTTTACTTCCTTTGCCTTGCTTTCCTTGATTACTAATAATACTAACATTTATATTTTGTATCATAGTCTACTAACCTAACTAATCCATGTACATATTACTAACTAACGAGCACTTGGGTTAATTTGTAAAGTTGCACCGCTACTAATTACTACTAATCCAATGTCAGCTCTCGCCCTGTTCTAGTCTCCGCCCCTTGCTTTACTTTCCCTGCATCCTCCTGTGTTTCCGCGAGATCTCTCGCACGTGCTTAATTGCTATCCTGCACTCCTTGATCTGTGCACGTAGAACTCCTTGACTGGAGCTGTTAATCTGTCATAGGTTGTCTTCGTGGATCCCGTCCGTGTGTTAGCGATTGCCAATTATTTGTGGTTTAGGACCTCCCCGAGTGTGCTTCCCTTTGTAATTAGTTCTTATCTAATTCACCTGGCCCTGCATAGCATGTGACTTCCCTCTTGTCTACTTAAGGTCTTCACTGCAGTTTGTTCCCTGTCAGAACATTGATCAATTTTTACTAGAGCAGAGAGCCTCGTATGCCTTTTGATTATTGTTTATCTTACGACATTTTTTGTACGACCTTGAGATTGCCTTGCCCTTGCTGTTCTTGTTTGTTCCTGTTTGGATTTAGACCCTTTGTCTGTACGACCACGATTCCTGTTTTTGATGCCCAGTGTATGACCTACCCTTCTGGATTCTGACGACGATTTTGGATTACTGTTTTATGTACCATTGCAGATGTGCTTCTCTGGTTCTGACCCCTGCCTATTATTTTCACTTCGCTTTTCGGATTCTGATTTTGGCTTGGCAATTCCTGTGTCTTCTGGTCTCGACCCATTTTTGCAATAAAGGCTTACGATTTTTTGGGAATTTCGGTTCTCGCGTGTGGTTCCTGAACGCACCGTCACATTTCTTTCTCTCTCTCTCTCTCTCTCTCTCTCTCTCTCTCTCTCTCTCTCTCTCTCTCTCTCTCTCTCTCTCTCTCTCTCTCTCTCTCTCTCTCTCGCATGCTGGGAGTGAAAGGTGGTGAGAGCGACTGCGTGTCACTGCGTGAGTGCGGTTTCTATCTTTTCTATCATTTTGCGGTATTTTTCATTAGTTTCGTTTTTATTTTTTGGTGTTGAGTTGTTTAGGTTTAAAGTGGTTTTTGTTTAGGAGCGGTGACAACCAGTTATCCGGTATTCATGTCGGCTCGCAGGAGTTGGAGGTTTAGGGCTAGAGAAGCTCACACGCAGACATGACATTAAACTCTGTCCGACTGTCAATTGTTCCGTGAAAGATTGCGGTTTAGCTGTCGGCGAAATTGTTGGATATGACAATGTAAAGTCGGCATCGAGAATGAATAATGGTGTCGTTATTTTTTTAGATAGCGTTGATAAAGTTAGTGAAGTTGTTGAACGAGGTGTGGTGATACAAGACACTTTCATTCAAGTAGTACCGTTGGTTAATCCAGCAAAAAAAGGTCATTTTGTCCAAAGTTCCTCCGTTTATTAGTAATGATATTTTAGAACGTGAATTGGCAAGACACGGTCAATTAATGTCACCAATCAGGATGATTCCTCTCGGTTGTAAATCTCCGCATCTGAAACACGTTGTTTCTTTTAGAAAGGTTTTTATGATCTTGAAAAATAAGGCTGAGGATTTAAATCTGGTATTGAAGTTCAGAATAGATGATTATGATTATACTATTTATGTTTTGGCTGTGGAAATGAGGGTCATCTTATTCATTCATGTCCAGAGAAACAAATTGCTGAGGTTTTTGATGGAGAATCTGCAACACCGGGACCAGAACAAATTAAAGTTGCAGCACAAAGATCAGATCAGAGTGAAACACGGAGGCCAGAACAAAGTAGAACACCAAGCCCAGAGCAAAATAAAATGCAGAAACTAGGTTTAAATAAGGCCCAGAAACCAGAGCAAAGTAAATCACAGAATCCTGAACAAAATCAAACCAAAAAGCAGATTTAAACAAGGCACAGAAACCAGAGCAAAGTAAATCACAGAATCCTGAACAAAATAAAACACAGAAACCAGATTTTAAAAAGGTACAGAAATCAGAGCAAAGTAAATCACAGAATGCTGAGCAAGTTAAAACGCAGAAACCAGAACAGAATTAAGCACAGAAATCAGAGCTAGAGATTGAAACACAAGGCCCAGGTTTGGAGGATGAAGGGACTTCACAAATTCAAGATTTGGTGTTATTATAGACACTAATTTAGAGACGAGTCAGGAGACCCGCACTGATACTGAGGTGAAAAGCTCTAGGGCTCAGGCTGAAAGGAAGGAGTCTGAATGTTCTTTCAATGAGGACAGTGAAATGGATGGCCTACCTGTGGACTTTTATAAGTCTTTCTGGTCTGTGATTGGGAGGAATCTGCTGGAAGTACTCAGTGACAGTCTTATCAAGGGGCGTCTGCCACTTAGCTGCAGGAGAGCAGTCCTCACTTTACTGCCCAAAAAAGGTGACTTGCAGTTAATTAAACACTGGAGACCTGTTTCACTACTCTGTTTGGATTACAAACTCCTCTCTAAAGTGCTGGCAACCAGACTGAGTAAAGTGATGGAACAAGTAGTTCATCCTGATCAGACGTACTGTGTACCTGGCAGATTAATTTATGATAATATTGTTCTGATTAGAGATTTATTAGAAATCTCTAAGCTATTTGGTCTCGAAATAGGAATTATATCAATCGATCAGGAGAAAGCTTTTGATCGCGTTGAACACAATTATTTGTGGCAAACTTTGACTGCATTCGGTTTTGCTCCTAGTTTTATCAACAAAATTAAGGTTTTATACTGTGACATTCAGAGTCTGTTGAAGATAAATGGTGGTTTGAGCGCTCCCTTTCAGGTTCAAAGGGGAGTCAGACAAGGTTGTGCCTTATCGGGTATGTTGTTCTCTTTGGCCTTTGAGCCTTTGTTACACCAACTATCTCCGAGGCTTAAATATACCAGGTTGTATTTCACCTGTAAAGCTGTCAGCCTATGCGGATGATCTGGTTATTTTACTTGATATTCAAGATCTTGATGTTTTAGAAAACAATATTGCTCAGTTTGGTTTAATTTCCTCAGCTAAAGTAAACTGGGACAAAAGTGAAGCTCTCAGTATTGGAGGGGCACTAGAAAAGAGACTCAAGTTGCCTGCAGGGTTGTTTTGGAAGACGGGAGGAATTAAGTACTTGGGAGTATTTTTAGGTGATGAAGCTTTTGTTTTAAAAAACTGGGAGAATGTGCTCGAAAAGGTAAAGGGTCGGCTCACTAGGTGGAATTGGATTCTAAAAAAAATGTCCTATAGAGGGAGAGTCCTCATTACGAATAATTTGATTTCATCCACATTATGGCATCGTTGGCTTGTGTCGACCCCCCGCCGATTTATTATCAGAGGTTCAGGCTCTCCTCATTGATTTTTTCTGGGACCGGCTGCACTGGGTGCCTCAAGGAGTGTTATACCTGCCGAAGGATGAAGGAGGACAAGGCCTGATCCACCTGGGCAGCAGAGGGGCAACCTTCCGTTACCAGTTTATTCAGAGGTTCCTGTGTGGTCCTGCGGATCTGGTGTGGAGGCCACTAGCCTGCACCATTCTGAGCCAGCTGGGTGGTCTAGGACTGAACCGATCACTATTCCTGATGGATTTAAAGCAGGTGAATACAAGTGCACTTCCTGCTTTTTATCGTGGACTTTTCACTGTGTGGAGCATGCTTAAAAAAGGGAGTTTGGACCATCACGACTCTCTGTATTGGCTGCTCCATGAACCAGTTGTCTATGGGACCCATCTCAGTGCAGCGTGTGAGCTGGGGCCGACTCTGCTCAGGCGGTCCTGTGAAGCGAATGTAATAACCCTGAAACATGTGGTTCAGTTCACAGGTGCAGATATGGGTAACGCTGCTGCTCTCGCCTCTCATATAGGGGTGAATTCCACTCGAGTGATTGCTGTATTGCTCAATAAGTGGAAAGAAGCCCTAACGGATGATGAACATTTACTGTTGTATCAATTTTGTAATGGCACCGTTCGGCCTAGTGAAAATGATCCTTTTCCTTTAGTGAATCTTCTCCCAGATTTTAAACTCTGTACCGGACCGTTTTTATTGAGTGATATTTCTACTACAAGTCCTGTACATGTTGATAATCGGAAACTAATGTATAAACTGTTTGTCAAAATTTTACACAGAGACAAATTTAATGGTAAAACTGACACTCCATGGGGAGCTCACTTGAATCTTAGTGATGATGTTAAACCTGAATGGAGAGCGTTATACAAACGACCACTGATTAAGAAAACCGCTGACCTGCAGTGGAGGGTTCTGCATGGTGCTGTGGCTGTTAATGCTTTTATATCTGTCATTAATCCCAACATTAGCCATGATTGCCCATTCTGCAATCTTCTTGAAACAGTTTTTCACTGTTTAATGGAGTGTTGTCGTTTATTACCACTGTTTGCAATGTTAGACAATCTGTTTCGAATGTTTGGTATAGTCTTCACTAAACAAGTGTTCATTCTGGGTTACAGGTACTCTCAGAGAAAAAAACAATCTTGTCAACTTTTTAATTTTGTTCTGGGGAAAGCCAAAATGGCTGCGTACCTGAGCAGGAGAAACAGAATAGAGGGATGATGATGCTGTCCGTGTTTTTATTAAAATGTTGAAGGCACGTTTAAAAATAGATTTCAATTATTACAGATTAATGAAAGACTTAGAAAGTTTTACCAACGTTTGGTGCTATGAGGAGGTGCTCTGCTGTGTAGTAGAGAATGAACTCATCTTTGGAAGCTGAGTTAGTTTGGATTCTGTGAATCTGTTTTTCTGTTGAATTGTAACCTGTTAATGTTTTAATAAAGTATTTTGAAATCTCTCTCTCTCTCTCTCTCTCTCTCTCTCTCTCCCCAGTTAGTGCGCAGTGGAGAGTGAGAGCAGCTTTATCTTGTAATTGTTATCTCTCCATCTGGTCTCAGAGGCCCCGCCCACAGACACTCCTGCTCCCACTGGTTCTGGGCCTCAGTTTCACTAAATTGAGTTTCTGCAAATCAAAGGAGAAATTAAAAATGGAGAATAATTTTGGAGCCAGTGTGTGCATGGGAGTGAGCACGTGTGGTATGCACGTGGGTAAATGTGGGTTAATGCATGCGTGCCTCTTTGCATGTGTGTGTGTGCGTGTATGCATGTATGCTCATTTGGGAGTGTGTGAGCACAAATGTGTAAGTCAGTGTGTGAATATGTTTATTTGTCTGTATGTGTGCGAGTGAGAGTGTTTATGTGCATGTGTTTGCATAGTTGTGCGTACAACTGTGTGCGAGTGTGTATTTTGCACCGACACGTTTGTGATGGTGTGAGTGTGGATCTGCATGTTTCTGAAAACTCAGGCTCAGGAAAAGCTGCCTATCAGCACGACTAGATTGAGACAAAGCCGAATCTTTGCGAGGAGACATTACAGTTTTAGTACAGAATGCATCGATCCACTAACGACTCCCCCTTACCAATGATTAATCACTATGCAAACTGTAACTAATGAGCAAATAGCGCTCTCAATTTATGCAGGGCTTTTGTTCAGCACCACAAAAAACCGCATGTAAATTTATGACCCGTCGGAAAAGAAATACCACAGGCCTGATCATCTGCTGCTTCCAAAACATGACGACTCCAGAAAAGACTCGTCAGGTGCAATCTAACGGGACACGATTAATGCGATTATTTGCCTGGCGACCTGACTTTGATGCCGTTTGATATAAATAGGGGTGACGGACGGCGAGGCCCTTAAACCTGGTGCCGGTTTTCTTTTAATTAAAAGTCTCCAGCGTCCCCAGGCTGCAGAGTCTCATTAATATGCTAATGGCAGTGAGGGTATCTGGTATTCAGGGCCGCACACGCGGGTGTGCAGTGTGGTGTCTGACTGAGGCAGGAGAGGTCAGAGGGTATAATTGGATCTGTGGCTCTGTCCTTTTATCCTGATTAATTACAAACCTTCCACTGTGCACCGGGATCAGGGCGATACCCCAGGGGGGCACAAGGGGGCCACACTGTTACCCCAGTCACTGTTCTGGTCCAGGGTCTCTCCTGAGTCCATCGTACTGTTGATTCATGGGCTTCCAGCTCGTACATGCAAAGCTCTGCTTTTTAAAATGAAATCCCCCCTAATAACTTGAGACTTGAAACAGCAACCATTTTAGGAGCAGCGGCAGCAACCACAAATAAATTTGCACTTTTCCAAACTTGTACCCTTACCTGTCTGCACCACGGAAAAAGCACAGTACTGCCATAGTCACCACAGCAAATAGGCCCTTATTGTGACTAGTGAATTTTCGATTTTTATTGTGTTTCTGAATAAAGTTAGTCCTACATTGGATAATGACATTGCAGTCGCAATGAATTCTGGGAAATTGAAAAACATTGGCTAATTTAAGGGGTCTTCAGTGTAAAGTGTAGAAATAACCATAATAATGTAAAAACTAAGAAATAATCATACTCAACATGATTTTAACCTCATAAAATGTATTATTTTGATAAAAATTTACGCGGTTGCCATGGAAACAGCACTTTAATGACAAAATCTGAAAATATTTTGTGGCACTGATTTTTCAATAACCCATGGTCAGATTTTACTCAAATTTAGTCCTATATGAAAGGCTTAAGATAGTTCTATGAAATGACAAAGGATTTCTTTGTTTGGAAGATTTATGAATATTTAATGAGCTCTGTTATGTAACCATAACAAAAATCGCTATCATCAACTTGCCTCATTTTCAAAATTAACCCCCTAGGGATGCACCTATCTAGAAAATCCTATGTCATTTCCTAGATCTCCAACAGTTACAACTTCAGTCCAAATTTCAAGTCAATGAGATGAATATTAATGATTTTATGAATGCCACAAGGTTGAAAATCAGTCAAAATTGTGATTTTCGGTAATTAGCAAAGTCACAAGTAACAATTGAGGCAGAGGAAAAACATAGATTATTGGTGTTTACTGGCATCTCACTGCATTCCTTTATTGATTTTATTTATTTTATGTGAAAATCAAAAATATTGAAATTTTCGAGAAAAAAAAAAATTTACCCTGAAGACCCCGTAATTGTTTTCTCTCATTTTATTGGCCAGAGTTGTCCCTTTGCAATGTGTTTTCTGCGGCCATGGTGTCAACACATCATAATGACCACTACACCACAACCACCCTCTAAAACCCTCACTCTTTTCCTGAACAATGTAAGGTCCCCTATCATACCACCAAGGGCATAGTCAATTAGCCATTACAAGCCATTTCAAAATCTGTTCTTTTATGACATGACATGGGGAAGTGACCACACAGAGCCAAGAAGGACTGATCAACTTCAGCCAACGGGTTAATCAGTTCCTTCATTATTCTGGGGGGCTTTTCCCCTTTGTGATGTCACAAAGGATAGATTTTGAGTTGGATGGTAATGAGTAATTGGCTGAACACATGGAGACATGATAAGGGACCTTAAAACCCATTATTCTCGGCACAGTTATTCACTCCACAGTGCAGATCCAGGATCAGTGTCTGCATTGTACACATCAGGGTTTAGGCTCTGGAGTGCAATCAAGTCAATAGACCTCAGGCTTTATAGGGATTGTATTGAACCGTAAGTGTCAAGCAGAAAATAACAGACTAATCTGCCTCCCTCTCCCTCACTCTCACACTCAGGCATAAAGGAGGACACAAGAGGAGAGTATAAACTACAACATTAATATGACTGACCTCTCTGTCATGCACTGATTTTTCCAACCAGTTTTATCCACTCGCTTTTCCATTCAGGAGCTTATAAATTAAACCGTCATTAGTGATGTATAATTGAGCCCCTGAGAACAAAAGTGGTCAAACTTCATATTTGTCTTTTTTAAAGTTCTAATCTTAAAATGACTCCTAAGTAGTCAATCTGTTTAGTGCAATAATGGATTAACTCAGTGTAGTTCTAGTATGCCTGGGTCATATTTTCTACACTTTACGAATGCATGAAGTGCTCAGTGCAATAGACGTCCAAAATGAAAAATGAAAAAAATTAGTCAGACCACTCTTGTTCTAAGGGGCTCAATTATAGGATTATTGATGGTTTTGCTCGTTAATCTAATGACTGGAGCCCTTGTCCCAGTGGTTATCCTGGGCCTGATGATTCTCACATCAATTTTTTTTTTTTTTACAGATTGGCAGCCCAGTTTGTTGAAGGCACTTCTATGTTTAGGTGTCCATGATCGATGTAAGTCATCTGTATGACATTTTTATAAATATATTATTAAGGGTGTTTCCTGATCTCAATATGCTCGTACAAACGGTTACATAAATAGTTTAAGGTCGTATTTGGAAGGTTTTAGTAATCTTAATGAGGCCGGTGGAAGTGAATTATTCATGACTTGTATGTTTGTTTACTTGACTTTTTGTTTATATTTTTGCCGTGTGTTTTTTGTGTCTTGGCTTCGTTATTATGCTGTTCTGTACTTCTGTGTGGGCGATCGGGAGGTCTGGTGAGAGAGAGGCTGGGCTCAGAGCTGTAGAGCCAGACCGTAAATTATAAACAAACAAACGCCAAGACGCAAGCTGGAGGTTCGATCCACAAGAGAAAAAAAACTTAAGTCTGCGAAAGAAATTAATTTATTTGTGCAATTAATTCTTCCCTGGCAGACTGACTGTTGCATTATTAAAACAAACTTCAAATATCTCAAATGAGTAGCAACCTCAAAATGATGTTTCACCACTAATAACAGCTGACTAAGCTGAATGTGGAAGCCCTATGAGATGTATTGTAGATTAAATTATGGAGCAGTAAAGCCAGTATGAATGGTGTCGGGTGAATTTACAGTGTATTATATTCTTATGCAGATGAACAATCCTGACTGAATAGATTTCTGAGAGACACTTGGGTGCGTTGGAGGTAAAATCTTTATGAGGATCTTAATGTAACGGAGGTTCTTCATTGCATCCTTCGACGGCCTGGGAATTTATTTCGGAATGGTATCCTCTGAGTTTCCAGGACCTCTGTTTTAGCAGTAGATAGTGTAGCATATCCTGAGGAGACCTTCACGACAGTAAGCAAAGTAAAAGCAAAGGAATTTGTGAGTCATAAACCAGAACTTCTCCTCACCTTCTCTTCTGTGCTGAATTAAGATCAAGATCCCATATTAGTTATAAAGAAAAATTTCACCATGGGACTTAAATATTCTGACATTCTTAATAGTTTACGGACACCACTGACTCATGAATATTTAATATACATTTTGCATCTACTCCATATTGTTAAGATACTGCCAGGGACGTTCGGTGAAGTGAGGCAGTGACCCAAACTTTTATCACAGGACTTTGTGAACCTGTTCCTACGTACTATTCCTGATTGACAATCAAAACAATTGACCTATGGCTAAGCCCCGCCCCCTCCACTGACTCGGACAAACAATCAACATTTTAGAACAGGCGCTAATGGCTGGTATCCCAGTCGTAAATATTTTTCAGGATGCTATCGATGATTTTTTGGCAATTGAAGGCTCAAATATCATCAAGAAGTCAGCAAATAGGGTTACACTATGCATTGGAGGGATACATTAATGAATTTAGAGTGGATAAGGTCAATGAAAAGTTTAAATTAGAAGCTAAAATTTTCAGGTCTCGGTGCAAACGCGATCAACCGCATCTCGTTTCCGTCACCCTCTCACGCAACAAGACAGAGGGTCAGCATTGTTCGTGCACTGCAGGGTAATAAATTTAATTTACGCATAATTATTGCTACTGAATTTAAGAAATCTTACCTGACGTAACTGAACTCCTTCTAAGTAAACAAGGTGACATGGTGAACAACGCAGCCAGGAGCTCATGTTAAGCCAACGTCCATCAGCACTGAAGTTAGCCATAGAGTTTACTAACTTTAGCTAATGATAGCGATGTAAAAGATAACTTTTCATTAATCTCCAGCGAAGTGACAAGATGTCGCCTTAAACACGATGTTGACTTAGCTTGGAACAAATGTAGACATCCTTGTTGTTAGCTATGTTAAGCTGATAGTGGGGTCTGCCACAAAGCTTTAAGCTGCTTTCACACCGGATGCGAAACAAATTTTTCGCACGAGAGATTACATTCAAAGTCGATGCAAACGCGCGTATTCGCGTCTTTGCATTGACTTTGAATGTAATCTGTCGAGCGAAAAATTTGTTTCACGTCCGGTGTGAAAGCAGCTTTATCCAGAGGAGACACTTCTCTCGGTTATGATGTGGCTTTGGGAAGGGTATAAAATACACCCCATCGATCAGCCTCTCGGGATACCTCGTATCGGAGTTACATTTACCCCAAGCACAGCATTTGACCATTTTTTTTTAACTGAGAAACATTTTAAAACCCCATAAAAGCAAACAATTCGGAGTTTCCGTTATGCATTTCAATGGAAGTTCAGGCTCAGAATGTCCGAGTATATGGGGAGAGAATACGCACAGTGATTGGCTCATCGCATTTGAGGGCGTGGCTTAGCCATAGGTCAATTAAGACCAAGCCTATAGGAAGCCCGTATACTGATAGAGGAGATAATGACAAAAAGATTCATTCACGTATACGCTTCAATTCGAGACTGCTAAATCTGAAAAATCAATTATTTCAATCAAAAATTCTCGGCTCTTGGTAATTCTGTATATCATTTAAACATTCTGTTAATCGGATTATGAAAGAAGACTGAAAATAAACGCCCGCTTTTTTTTTTGGGGTGTAAAATTGCATATTTAAAGGAGAATACATTGTATATTGATCAAGCATTGAACTCTGCATAAGTCAAACTGTTTTAATATTTGTTGATGACATTGCTTCGGCTTCCTGGAGGCAAGTACGCGCAAATCTGCTGTGTAGTGAGCATTTCAGGCTCGATGTACTGAGTAATAACGCCGCGGAAACTTAAACAGGCCCGTCATTCTGCCGAATAGTCTTACTAAACTAGTTAATCGTCTGATTGCTAATCAAGCAAAAGGGGAGGATTCTGCCTCACAAACTAACCTCTGACTGCACTTCACTGGATACTGCAACTGAGTGCATCAGTTGAGCAGGTTCATAAATGCTATCATCTACAATCTGCTCCTCTGTGCAAAGGGGTTATTAGCAAAAGGAGCAGTGAAATGGTTGCTGGGATGGGCTCTCTGCTTTATATTTGACTCGGAGAGCAGTCAGTCCCTGCAGTGTTCGCTCGCCCGGGTGAAGCAGTGAGAGAGTGAGACGGACACCACTCTATGGGCTCTTTGAAATGAGGCCACCTGCTGTGTCATGTTATGGAGGGAGTGGGGGGGGTAACAGGTGTTAGTGCTGAGTAATGATAACACATCCACATCTAAGGCCTGGGATATTACTAAAACCCCCCCACACTCAAAACCACCCTTTAACTTCCCTCCACCCAAACTTCATCCCCGCACCGAAATCCAGCCCATGTTCTTCCCACCCATCAAAAATCACCCCACCTTTAACCCCCCTTCCTCACATGAAAAAAAAAAATTACAGTGCTCATCTTACTTCATCCCTTTTCATAGTTCTGTGATCACCACGGTAACCTTTCACGTTTTTAAACCGCTTACTCTCCCATCGCTGGGGCTAAGAAATTAGCTTGTCCACCGCGGTACAGAGTCAGTCCAGGGGCTGTAAGTTTAGAGGTCCCACCTTGGGTTTCGACCATCTACCATAAACTCGGCTCATTTCAGTCACCTCCTGGCCAAATAATTTCACCAAAAGGCAAAGGCCTTTTGGTGGCAAAAACAAAATCGTGAGCTTGGATTTTACACCCACCGGTGAGCTGAAAATCGAGGAGTTACAGAACATCCCTCAGAAACTCACGATTGATCTTGACCTGTTTTAGTTCATTAATATTAATGAGAATTATGTATTAGAATTATGTAAACTCATAAAACCCTCCGCATTATCAGGTGTGGCCAGTTTGCTTCAATTTTCATAATCTCAGTTTTTGTGGGATTCAGGTTGCACAAGTCTTGTTGCTACCACTCAAAAACATATTCATGCTGATTGTAATAGGGAGGGACATCTGTTACAGAGTCTGAGGCCATTGTGAACACTGGATATTTTTCTACACAATAAGACATAGAAACATAGGCATACTTATTGATTCACAGCACTTGTGAACGCATCAAAAACCTTTCATGATGTGGTTTCGGTAGGGGCAAAAAATTTAATAATAACAAGCGTTGCCACTAAACGTGGCCATGTCCCCCGCCAGGTCACGGAAATCGACTGGGGTCGGCGTATGACACTAACACACATTGAAGCCAAAGATGAATGAAATCGGTCAAACCGTTCTTGAGATATCGCGTTCAAAACAAACGGGACGTGACAGACGGACGGATAGACGAACGGACGGGCGGAGCTGAATACTATGTACCCCGCTCCGCTCGCTACCACTGCGGTGGGGGACAAAAAGAAGTGTGCAATGCCAAAAAGTGCATATATTTTGAAATGATATATCTTGGTTTGTGAGTGTGTGTGCGTGTGTGTGTGTGTGTGTGTGTGCGCCTGTTTAAAGTTAATGAGTGTGTACTGTATATCACTGACTCTGTCATGGTGTTTGAACTGAGTACAGAAATCTCCTCTCAAAGAAAACAATCAGATTCTTGAATAAATTTCCATGACTTTCATCAACTATGTTTTGAAATGCAGATCAATTTACTTCCAGTGACTAAGCTGGTTTCAAAGTGAGTTTATTATTCACTTTGTAGATTCATACAGACTTAATTAAATTTCCTCTCACTCTCTGGTCATTTCAGTGAAAATCTGATAAGGGAGGGGAAAAAATTAATAAAATATTAATTCTCTCCTCATGACTTTAAAGGCATACTATGCTGGATTTAGATCCAAAAAAAAGATAAAATAACCAAACCTCGACATACACATCTATGATAAGTTCGGTGATTTCTCACTTTGTGCTCAGTTATTTGATTCATACTCCTTCATCTGTGTTTGCCCGTCTAAAATCTGTTGTGAATATTCTTGACACGGAGCAACGACAGTAAAAGCAGAGGTGAGAAACAGAGAACAGAGAGAACAGGGCAGAGAGACAAAAGATTAAAGATGACAGAGAAGCAATAGAACAGCCCCAATTGGGCCCGAAAAACACCAAACTTTACCTTGGAATTGGTTTCCTAGTAGGTGGCAGAAATCATCACATTTCTAAAACTACTGCTTTAAGACGTCTTTTCTGTACAGCATACGGCTGCAGTATTCACTAGAGAGCAGTTTTTTAAGGAACCGAGGTTCACAGATACGTATTATGGCAATTTTACATGCTTTCAGCATTAGGAACATTTTACAATTTCATCGCAATTACAGAATTAGACTTTGGTATTTTATGAAGCAGATTACACTGTTCCACCTCCTGTAACTTGATGGAAAAGCCATTTTATCATTTTAATTCTTGAAATATGTAAAGCACATTGCATTAAATTAGCATTATATGATTCATTTTATTTCCATGAAGTGTCTCTTGCAGTACTGGCTCCCACGCATAATACAGTAAGGTCTGTGAATATTTCAACAGTGACGATTTTAAAAGCCTGATTTTCCCACACAGTTCACTCCAATGACCAGAAACATCCTAAGTTGAGAAATCAAAGTGAAGTTCACACTGCTTACATTGATTTGAAGGTATTTAAATTCGTATCGATTGAATAATGCAGGAATCACGGCCCTCTGAACTTAAATCTCTGTCCAAATACTTGAGGGACACCCAGTATCTAGCTTTCCAGATGAAGACCGAGTGATCCTGTCAAAATGAATGAGAACCTTTAAAGAAAAAAAAGTTGCCAGGTGTGGGTTGGATATTAGAAAACTTTATACAAGCGAGTGTAACCTGGGACAGGTGAGGCATGATTTTAATCCTGTTTTATTTCCAGGCTTTAGCACACAGACATCGTCCTTTAAAGCCCAGCCAAGGATTAAACGCCAGACTCCCATGATCAGGAGAGAAGTTGTCGCCACAAGGCCTCCGAGGGAACCAAGAAACGGGCACAGGAGGTCATAGCAGAGCCATCTACCTCCGGAGAACCGAAAAAGACAAACCCCTGATACCAACGAAAGTTTCTGCCTGACGGTCTGGGGGCATCGAGGCATTGGCCGTGTCAGTAGTTCTCACAGGAGCCCAGAGAGCCACGATGGCATTGTAATAGCAATAAAAAAAGTCGTGAGTTCACACTTGTACAAAGGTGCTGACTGACAGTCCATTGATCAAAAGTGGCACAATGAAAAATGCACACTTCTCTCCGTGCAATTATAAAGTTCTTTTTCTTTCTTTTTTTTTTTTAAACCCTGCAGTAGATTGCAAAATTTCAGCACCCTGATCTGGTCAAAGTAGTGGCGCGTGCAGAAAATATTTATTGGGGGGGGTCAGATGGGGCCAGAGAATATCATGGGGGTGGCCCACTAAGTAGGATACATACGGATTTTCCTGGTACGCAAATCAATGCAAAGACACTATTTTATTGCATAATAGATTGTATACAGTTTTGTCTTATCATATGAGTGTCAGATTATGATATTCACATGAGATAAGTTCAGGAACCCATCAAATAACATTTTGAATGAATCACCTCCAATCAGGCTATGAGTTGCTTAACCATAAATATGAGCAGACAAAATATTTATGTTTAGAACATTGCATTTTATATTATTTACAAGTATGTACTGTTAATCATACCATTTCAAGTATCAAGATTATAGATGGCCAAAAATTTGACAAATGAGTAAATCACGATTAAAGTGCTCCACAATACACTACATAGCAAATAAACCAGCTGGTCTGCTGCAGAATTCCAATACTCTATTCGTTAGGCATTGGCTTCGGTGACTAATACTGCAGATCGGAGAGCTTTCGTGATATCAGAAAGTGAGGACGATGTCCGACGTTATTAGCCCAAAAACACAGTCTGCTTTGTGACCGTAGACTGTTCATGACACAGGCTCCTATTTGAGGCATTGAGCTGATAAGCATACGGTCATCACTGGAGCACATTGGTTAGACGTTACCTGTTAGTTTCTGAATCAGTAGTTTAAACATCTGCTGCAATCGACAAAATACTTTTCAACTGACCGCTGGCTAATTATCGGAACCCTAAAGAAAAT
The DNA here is from genome assembly GCA_029692085.1 of Gymnothorax javanicus. NCBI lineage: Eukaryota > Metazoa > Chordata > Actinopteri > Anguilliformes > Muraenidae > Gymnothorax > Gymnothorax javanicus. Next base: position 181,194,781 of record CM056194.1, on the reverse strand, counting down.
GGACTATAAACCTAAGAACCGCAGCTTTTCTCATCTTTATCGTACTCTAATGAAAATAAATCACCTTGCACCCGGACCAACCAGTCACCGATTTCATACATACTGCATGAATAATCATGTACGTGCGGAACTTCAGATCAGAGTGGAAGATCGCATCCAACCTAATCCATCAGGATAGAAGGTTAGCGATTGATGTTGATACGAGCTAGCTAAATAAAACCATTTGCCACTGGACCTGTGGCGGAGCTATAACTGGGAATTGGGGGGGCCCAGACACGTCCCTTTATGACAATTAGTCCTGGCTAGTTCTCAATCATTTTCCTTTATTGACGCGTTTTCCAATTATCGTAATTGGCAACTGAAGACACGGTTTCTCTCCATATGCAATCTAGCAGCGATAAAAATCATGGGCTAAATTCAGTACAGAAAATAATTTACTTATTAATAGGCTAATGCTTTGTATTGATTGAACTGGTCCGCGTTCCAATGATATATCGCCTTTCACTCTCGGTATTGCGTGGGTTGATAAAAACAATGGCACTCAGCAGTTAAATAGGCTATAAAAAGCGTGCAGCTCAAGCTATTTGCGTGAGAGTCGACAGGTAATTTAGAATAAAGTTGATTTAAATACAGCAAATACGCGTCAGGATGAATGATTGTTGTTTTTGCCGACTTGGGGAAGATCGCCACAAAGGAATACCATTGTACCATTTAAAATGGTGAACCACAAAAACTTAACACCACACCCCCCCTTTTTATTTTATTTTATATGTCCAAGCATTTTGGTGCCCGCCTCACCCAAGCAGGGTAAGGGCGTTCCGTTGTGTGTTCAACTGGACAGCTAGTCGGTGGTGACTTTGGCTTGGGGGTGGGTGGCTGGCTTAGTGTAGACACCCGCTCATTACCGGGATCATGTGAGCTGGGAACGTCTGTTGGAAGTGGTGCGTTTTCCAGTGGTTCAACTGGTGGTTTCAGCATGTTCTGTGCAAGTGCCACTGCCTGACCAGGGATTGAGGTCACCGGAGTGTCAGGGGTCTCAGGGGTCCTCCCTTGCAGCAGCTGCTCGACATGCCTTTTCCAGCTGACGTCACCCACCTGTACCGTGTAAGATACACGCCCTGTGCGGGCTGGCACTGTCGCCAGGAACCCATTTTGGTCCATTGAGGTAGTTTCTGGCCAGAACCGTGTCCCCGAGTTCATAGAGCCTGTCTTTGGCTCTCAGCTGGCGTCGGCTAATTTGTTCCTCCTGTTGTTGTTTCACCACCTCCTTAGCCGTTGGTGGCCTCAGCAAGTCAAAACTGTTCCGCAGTTCTCTCCTCAACATCAGAGATGAGGGTGATGCCTTGGTAGTGGCATGAGGTGTGCTCCTGTAAGACAACAGGAAGTTATTTAACCTTTGATGCAGGGTTCCCTGGATGCCTTGAGTGCATGTTTTAAGGTTTGCACAAACCTTTCAACCTGACCATTTGTTGAAAAGTGATGTGAAGCCAACTTTATATGCTGGATTCCATTCACCTGAAGGAAGGCAGCAAACTCGAGAGAAGTGAATTGCGGACCATTGTCGCTCACTAGCTGCACCGGTGTTCCAAAGCGACTGAATACCTCCCCCAGCTTTTCTATTGTTTTCTCGGTTGTTGTGGACCGCATAACTGCCACCTCTGGCCACTTGCTATGCGCATCCATGATCACCAGGAACATCTTTTCTTCAAAGGGCCCTGCGAATTCAATGTGAATTCTGTGCCACGCCACTTCCGGCCAGTCCCATGGGTGAAGTGGTGCCATTTGGGGAGTATTTCGGATCTTTTGGCACGAGGTGCAGGTCGTAGCCTTGTTTTCAATGTCGGAATCGAGTCCAGGCCACCAGAAATAGATCCGGGCAATTTCCTTCATGCAAATCATTCTGCAATGGCCTGAATGCAGCTGCTTCAGCATCTGTTTCCTCAGGGAGGGTGGAATGATCACCCTTTTTCCCCCAGAGGAGGCAACCAAATTGTATGGTCAGCTCATTGCTTCTGGATAAATATGGTTTCAGCTCTGGGCACTGTTTGAACATGTTGCCTTTCGAGAGGATATCGATCACCTCGGCTAGCACTGGGTCATTTCGAGTGCCTTGTCTCACCTGAGATGCAGTGACTGGAGCATGTTCTAGCTCCCTGAAGTAGAATATGTCTTGGTGTGGTTCAGGTCTGGTTACTGGGAGTGGCGAGCGGGACAGACCATCCGCTTTTCCATGCATATTAGCCTTGCGGTACTTGATATCATAGGTGTGTGCCGAAAGTAAAAACTCCCATCTTTGCATCCGGCTGGCAGCCATTGACAGTATCCCTGCTTGAGGCCCAAAGATGCTTGCCAGGGGACGGTGGTCTGATAATAGAGTGAGCTTGCGTCCAAACAGAAACTGATGGAATTTTCGCACCCCAAACACAATTCCCAGGGCTTCTCTCTGGATTTGGGCATAATTTGACTCAGCCTTATTCAAGGTACGTAATGCGAAAGCGATGGGCCTCTCTTCACCGGACGGCATGATATGGGACACCACCGCCCCCACCCCGTAGGGTGAAGCGTCACAGGCAAGCTGGATGGGCAACTGGGCGTCAAAATGTGTCCATGCCCTCGACTTCAGAAGTGCGTCTTTAGATCTATTAAATGCTTCCTCACATTTTTCATTCCTGTTCCCTGACACAGCAGCTTGTGTAGTGGTCTTAGGAGAGTTGCGTGGTCAGGAATGAATCTGGGTGCGTGCCTCTTGAATAGTTCAAGGTGCCTTGGGCTGATGTAGCCCAAGAACGCACTGCTGGCTGACATTTCAGCCTCCTCAGGGTGCTGGAGATGGTCCTCTTGAATATCATCCTTTACCTTGGAAGGTGCCTTGTGTAGACCAGCAGAATCTATTACATACAGTATCGGAATAGCCCCTTGTGAGCTGTAACTGTCAACATTTCCGTGGATTTTTCATCAATGTGCATTTGCAGGTACACTTGGGCTAGATCTATTTTGCTAAATAGCTGCCCCCCTGCTAAGCCAGCGAACAGGTCATCAATGTGTGGTAAGGGATATTGCTCAGCTGATAGTGCGGGGTTTACCGTGATTTTGAAATCCCCACATATTCGAACCGAGTTATCCTTCTGTAGGACAGGCACGATGGGTGTGGCCCGCTCACAGGTTCCAATACCCCAACATTAATAAGCTTTTCTAGCTCTACCTCAACCTTCGGCCTAATGGCATACGGTACTGGCCGTGCCTTCATGAACTTCGGTTTGCAGTCGTTGCTTCAGGCTGAACTTAACTGAGATCCCCTTCATGCTGCCTAGCTCATCCTTAAAAACATCAGCATGTTCGTTAAGAATAATGGTCAGCCTGGAGTCTCCCTGTGACATCATACGTACCGATGGTCAATCAACGGTGAGCTTTTCCAGCCAAGAGCGCCCCCTTAGGGATGGGTGATTTCCAGCTGCTACATAGAGTGGCAGTTTCTCAGTCTGCCCATTTAACTGTACTGTTACCTCTATTACTGCCCTTAATCTCAACCCGTTCCCCAGTGTATGTTCTTAACTGCAGCTTTGCGGGCTGAAGTGGCAAGTGGCACAATGTCCCTGTGTATACAGTCTCGGATATGAGCGAAACAGCAGCTCCAGTGTCGATTTCCATACATGCAGGCTTCCCATCTAGCAGTGGCGAAGCTCAATAGCCGTGCGACCCCCCCTGTCACGGTCAATATTTGTACAGCCCCTTCGTCTGAACTGTCACTAGATGCGCTGTTTTCTTCCTCAACAGTATGCATCTTCCCTTTCTTTTTGTCAGTAAATCTCTGTTTCTCTTTTCCTTTCTTTGAAAATCCACACGATTTCTTTTTCCTCTTGCAGGCATGCTCAATATGCCCTTTTTTTCCACAAAAGTGGCATTCCAGTAGCCTGGAATCCATTCATATCAAGCTTTGGTCACTCCCAACGATCACTTGCTTATATGTCTGGCCTCAGTCAGTAGACCAGCGTTTGACTTTCAAATATTCACACAAAATCCATGCGAGATCTGTGATTGGCTCACAGTCGCAAGGGTGCCCCGCCCCTCTAGACAGACTTAAAAATAAATAAAATACCACAGTTCTGCATTCAACGGAAGTCCTGCCTCCCGGGTCGTGTTTATAGATATGAGTGGCAGCAGAGTCTCTGGGCAATGAACGAGCCGGGAGGCAGGACTTCCGTTGAATGCGCAAGCTTACTTGAAGCATAACAGTGGTATTTTTTTTTTTTAGCGAAAAATAACCGCGTTTCTAGAGTTCTGAGGATACGAGTGGACAAAGCTGACTGGGATTATACTGGACAATGCGTTGGACGATGGTTTGAAAGTTTTTCAACGGACGTTTTGTGGAGTTTTCCCATTGCTACTGGGTGACCCCATTTGCTTCCAGAAAAAAAGGAATTTGGATAATTTTTCAAAAATCTCCAGTGGCCATGAAGTTGCGCCAGGTGAAGAACAACTTTGTCTGTTCAAGACATCTAATGGTGAGTAATTGATATACAAATTATAGTTTTTGGGTGGAGTATCACTTTAATCTAGCTGATGCAATCATGCCCTTCGAGCTATAGCTAATGCCAATTACAGTGAAATACGTTATGTAATTTGAGTATTATTTAATTTAGCCTTTATTAAACCGGGGAATCCCACTGAAATAAACAAAATGCAGATGTGGCCAAACATTATCCTGTTAAAAACCTAACAACCACTCCAAGAGTTAACGCAAGCAAGCCACAATCTAATTTTTAAGCCCATGTCAAATAACATTCACGGATGCCGTTGCTGGCCAGCTAACTCATATTCGATTGGTGGTTCTCGCCAAAAGATCACCCAATCAGCCAAGAGCAGAAAACATGAATATTCATACATTCACTTCATTAGTGACGTAAGGGCTAAATGCTGGCTATACGACTGAGGCCAGACTGATAACAGTCAGTGACCGTTGGGAGCGACCAGCACTTGATATGTATGGATTCCAGGCTAGCATTCCAGGTCTTTGTGCCAACATTCAGATGGCTGGTGTCCACTCCTATCACAGCGAAAACAGGCCCCGCCTGGTTCATTTGGCTATCTCCCTGCTTGCTTCTCCACAGTTCATTTTGATTAGGTGAGCTTAAGCCTTGAGCTTCTTTAGCTGCAAGCTCCATTGACACACTAATTTCGGTTGCTTTCTGTAAAGTTAAACTACTTTCAGTCAACAATCTCTTTTGAATGGCTTCTGATCGTAGCCCACACACAAGTCTGTCTCTCAGAGAGTCATTTAGAACAGCGTCAAATTTGCAGTGTTCGGACAGCTTCTTTAATTCAGCCACAAACATTGTCACTGATTCCCCCTCCTCCTGATTGCGACAGTGGAATCTAAATCTTTCTGCAATTACTAATGACTTGGGGTGAAAAATGTTCACTCAGTGCTTCCACAATCTGTGTAGGCCTATACGTCTTTGTGCCTGGCTTCTCAGGTTGCAATAGGTTTCTTAATAGATTGAACGTTTTTGGTCCCATAACACTTAAAAAAGTTGCAACGCATTTCTCATCTTTAATATTGTTTGCCTGAATGAAATACTCAAAACGTTCAGTGTAAGCAGTCCACTGTTCAGCGTTTTCATCAAACTCTCCAATCGATCCGATTATTCCTGCCATTTTATTTTTAATACAATCCCGCGCTGAAAATCTCCGGTCACTCACGTTACATTCCTTTTCAATGAGTCCGCACTGCTGTGGCAACACCAGCTAGCTGCATCCAGTCCGTCACTTTTCTTGGAGTTTTTTTTATTATTTTTGCAACTCCTTTTGCAGCCTCGCACTTGTGCACAGGTCCGTAAAGCCTCATTGCCAAATTATTGCATACTTGGGGAAGATTGCCACAAAGGAACACTTATAATCCCAGAATAATGACATGGAGAGTTTCTAACTGCTTATAGTAAATAATTGATTATTTACTTGCATAGAACTTCATGTCAGAAACAAGGAAGTTGCCCATTGAAAAAGCAGCCAGTAAGGTAAGTACACTTGGACACCAGAAAAAATGCCTTTCCGGGAACTATATAACAGTCGTCTTACCTGATCGGGGAGAACAAGCAGCACCTGTTAAGTGTGGAGTGCTCTCAGAGTGTTAATCATGAAGATGACTGAGAACAGGTCAGGACTAATAATTGTTTTAAATGGATGTTTTGTGCAACCCAATTCTCTGTTCTAGCTCTGCCACTGCACTGGACGCATGCATCCATAGCTCGTATGAACATCAATCTCTTATCTTCTATCGTGATGGATTAGACTGGATGCTCCCTTCCACTCTGATCTGAAGTCCCGCATTTTTGAGGATTATTCACCCAGCATGTATGAAATCGGTGACTGGTTTGTTCGGGGGACAAATGATTTATTTTCAGTAGAGTACGATAAAGATGAGAAAAGCTGCGGTTCTTATAGATTTATAGTCTATTTTCTTTGGGGTCCCGATAATTAGCCAGCGGTCAGTTGAACAGTATTTTATTCACTGCAGCAGATGTTCGAAATACTGGTTCAGAAACTGACTGGTAAAGCCTCCCAAATGTACTCCAGTGACGACCATATGCTTATCAGCTCAATTCCTCAAATAGGAGCCTCTGTCACTAACAGTCTACAGTCATGAAGCAGACTGTGTTTTTGGGGCAAATAACGTCGGACATCATCCTCACTTTCTGATATCACAAAATTTGCTCTCCGATTTGGAGTATTAGTCATCGAAGACAAGGCCTAATAAATAGACTGTTGGACTTCTGCAGCAGACCGGCTAGTTTACTTGTAATTTAGCGCATTGTGGAGCACTTACTGTTCATTGTTATTGTCGGACGAGGATTTACAAATTTGCCGCATGGACAACTCTCCTGACAGTGATAAGGTCGAATGTGTTGCCATTCTCATTGATACATGAGTACAGCCAAGCTGTGATTGGCTGATTCCACGTACAATAGTACCACAGCCAAGCTGTAATTGGCTGATGTACGTAATGGAACCAACCAACCTGCAGAAAAAATTTTGCCTCCCACCCCAAAAACAAGGGAACTACCGGTATGAGTGGTTACAGAAGTGTCCAGTAAATACCTGTACAAAACCACATTTGTTCCGCCCGTTATACGATCTATGGTTTTTATGCTATGGCAAAAATTTGAATAACTGACAGGTGTCGTCGGTTGGGGGGGCCAGTCATTTTTGCGTGGTGGCCGCGGGACCCCCTGGCCATCCCTTGTAGGCGCCATTGGGTCAAAGTCACAACGCATGTCAGTGATTAAGTGATAAACCCTCAACAGTAACACTTTGTCTGATGCGCTCAACAGAAGTCAATCTTGACACTGCCTCACACGTGACGTGTATTTCTGCCATTACAAGTTGACATGGAAGATGGGGATAGTTTGCGGCAAATTATGTAAAAGTGCCGTCAGATACACCCGTAATTGTTTACAACGAAAACATCTGTCGTAACCTTAAATGATAGAAGTGTGACAGTGCAATGTAATTTAAGATAGCAGTTACGCCAGCTTGAAACATTTCTTATGTCATACATACGACGGAGATATGTCAGCAATATGTCAATGGGTTCACACAAATAGTTGCGAAAAACAATGTTTCAATTGAATGGCAAGAGGAATGGACAAGTTTTGTGATGCTACTTGGGTTTAAAGGCCTGCAGTGGTGCTTTAGTGACCTGAGAGAGCAGGACATGACTCCCTCTGGAGAGTTCAGCAGTTACACAGCAGGGGTATCAAGAGTATGACTTATCCTTGGCATAAGGTTAGATACAAGTGTACCTGCAGTGCTGTGTTTGAAAGATGTACGAGGCCTATAACGCCAAATTTAAAATTGATATCCAGGCTCAGAGCCCTGGGGTACTGGTGACGGTGACTGTGCCAGCCAGCAACTGCAGATGGGACTAAGGTAGGAGATTTTTAGCCCTTCTTCAAATATTTCATTTCATTTAAATATCATTCCAGTGCTGATGTCACAATAACTACAGGCAGCTGAAAGCAATAGAGTTCCAAGGACATCAACTTGAAATTTAGAAAAAGAAAAAACCAAAAATACAAACTGACCCCATCCTGGGTTACAGGACTCTTTGTCCCCGGACCTTGCGTCCCGGACTTTTTGTCCCTGGAGTCTTCGTCCCCGAGGACTTTTCATGCCTGGACTTTACATCCCTGGATTTTTCAACCCCCCACCGATAATTAAACATGCCACCATTGCTAACAGCCGGGTGGACGGACGGACAGACAGACGGACGGACGACGGACATATCGCCATGATATAAGGTTTAGGGTTAGGTTTAGACTTAAGGTTAGGGTTAGGTCATGTGACTTCCTCTTTGTACATGGTGTATCAGAATACTCAAAAAATACTCCAAACATGGTCTGCTATCTGGAAGAATGGGAGAAGGAGGGTGGAGGAGATGAGTGGAGGAGAGGATGATAGACTTTAGTACAGGGATACTCACCAGTTCTCTTCCCTCCATCCCCCATCTATCCCTCTGACTCACCGTGTCTGATGTCACCCACTTCCTGCCAGCTCTTCTCCTGAGTTTTTGAATTTATATTGAGACTCATGGCAACACAAATGAAGAAATATTTTAACTCTAAATAATGACTCATGGCATTAAAAAATGACAAAAATCCTTCAGAAATTAGCAAAGGCCATAAGTGCAAAATCACTTTTTGTCCCATAAATGACAAAAATCGGCGAGATACAACCCATGAGATACAGGTTTCTTGCATTGCGATTGGTCAGATTCTTTTCACTAGAAAACACAATAACGTTACCAATCCTTCTTCCACTAAAAGGTCATGAATGAGTGATGAATGGACGTGTTTACATAACATGTGAGGGGAGAAGACAGGGTTTACACATTTTTATTCAGAAACAGTAGTTTTTGTAGCATGTTGGGGCCAAGGCGATCTGATTTGGTGTTATGAGATCAAAATGAACCCAGATTGGAGAAAATTTCCTTTTACTCGATGCTGGTTCCACATCGACACAGGGTATCGCCCTTTGTGCTCGATACACGCACTGACGCTCTGGTATTGTTTGACCCATCACTATTAACTACGTTCTGCTCCATAATTACTCTAGTTGCCTATAGGCGTATCTATTCAAGAACCGGTTAAAAAGAATTCCCACTGCGAGACGACAGTGGAATTTCTTTTGTTTCAACTTTTTTAACTTTTGGAAGAAATGGAAAGGCGACCAGCCTCCCTTTTTGCTATTTTTCCTATCAACAAGTCGACGAACTTTCTGCATTTTTTTCGCGTATCATTGTGCCAGGAAAAGCGGACACCGTTTCCTGTCCGCTGACGAGCTAAGGAACAAAGGACCAACGCCCAAAGCCTTCTCTCAGACGCAGTCACTGACGCTGAAAAACTGGGTCACTCATTCGGTAGTGATCCCAAGTAAACCACTTGCATCTGGGCAGATTTAGCTAGAATATGAAACGCGTGATTCTATGTTAAAAGTTGATGTTTGAATGTAATAATTACTGTATACTTTGAGCTGCGTTTTCTTTGCTTGCTGGTTTTAATGTACTGGATCTTACTGTTGTACTGGTTGAAAACTTTGGTATGGAAGAGAATTTGTCTGGAAATTGCGGATATTTACTTATATTGCTGCATTGCTGACCTGTTAAATATCCAATCTTTGAGTGAGTTAATTTACAACTGCGGATTGTTTGTTTTACATTTAGGAGATAAACCTACGTTTTTTTTTCGAACTCGAGGTATTTATCATAGGATAGATACCTGGAAATTTCATTTGTAAATGTAAATGTAAATTTCTGGGTATCTAGCCTACGATAAATACCAAGTGCTCGAAAAAAAACCGTAGGTTTATCTCCATTCTACCATGACTCTTGTCAACACCCCTACGAAAATTTTTTCATAGCAAAGTTGGGATCAACCACTGGGGGGAGTTTGGAGGTTGTCTGAAGAAGTCCGAAGTCGAAGTTTGAAGTGGGAATGTCAGACGCCATAGCGGTCGCCTTTTTTGGACACGGAAATTAGCCTACGTTTTCTATTGAAGCGGCTTGATAATCAAGCGAGAGCTCTTCACACAGCGCGAGGTCTTGACCCAGTGTGAGGTAGTTTACCAGTGAATAGATACCTGGTGTTAACCAATCAAAATGCAGAATTCGCTGGAATTAATGGTAGAATATTGCTTTGCTCTTTGTAAATCATTAGAATTGTTGAGAGAGTTTGAACTGAATTGGGACGTTTTGGCTTGTCTGACTGATTGTTCAGCCCGCTGCGGCTAGCTACTCTGTCCTATTGGACTTCGCCTGCGCCTTCTTTTCTGCTCTCTTTCTTTCTCTCATCTCTCTCACTCTCTCTCCATTCGGATTTTCTTTTCAGCTAGTTTCTGTACTCTACACTTGGCTTACTGAGTGGGAAACACCACTTCTGGCCTAACTCGTGCAGGAGTCTTTTTCTAATTCTCCCGCCTGTGCCACCCAGTTCTTTGTTCTCCTCTCTCACGTGGTTCTCAGACTGCCACATCATCAGTCCGCCATTTTAGATCGAGTCCGCCCTCTTAGATCTGAGTCCGCCTTCTTAGATCCGAGTCCACCATTTTAGATCTGAATCCAAGCCTGCCATTTTAACCCCTCCCTTTTGGTACTCAGACTTACTCACCCGCATACACACATATCCTACCTTTAGTCTATTTGTATCCGCTGTTTCATGATATAACCGCTATTTAATCCTTCCTGTGTGTTTATTGTTTTATCCAAGTGGTATTGATTGCATGTTCATTGTTATTGAGACATAATAAACCTTTTTATATATTTTCAACAAGTGCTTCTGGTTGTCTTTTCTTGAATATTAGCTAGCATCTAACCTCTGCCAAGTCAAGAGCTCCCCTCACCTTCAGCGTGTGGTTATTTTATTAGTCGAGCCCCCGTAGGGGTTTGCGAGACTATTGTAATCACCTTGTGAGTCTGTCTGTCTGTCTGTCTGTCTGTGTGATTTATAACATAAATTTTGATTGTAGTAATTTGGCATTTGTGGTGAAACATTAATGAGACTTAGTCATTCAATTGCTATTCATTTTCCCTTTACCAGAAGGGTGGTGTCCCGAGGAACTTTAATTATAAAATTAAAGTCTTAATAAATAATTAACAAATTTATTAGTTATTAATTACATTTAATAGCCATTGTAATGCCCTTTTAAGCTGTTGCACCTACACTGTTATCATAGAAACTTGAATTTATTTATTTAATGGCGAAAGGCGCATGCTAGCTGGCTAATTATTCATCACATTGATTTGAATAGACCGCCAACCAGAAGCTAATGCTTGTCTATAATTTTCCAAATAATTCGACGCTGACATTATGGAATAAAATAAAGGATCTCAAATTCATAAGCCCGAGATATGAAAGTTATGAAACTCCAGCAGTAATTTCCGTTTATTCCTCGCCAAAGGCAACTACTTTTTGTTTCATAAATTTGATATCTCGGGCTTACTCATTGGAGATCCTCCATTAACTCTGTGCTGGCCAAACAGGCAGCCCAGGTTAACCTCCTGAACCAGTTCAATTGGTTGAATTTCCTCACCCATGAACTAAGTCACCAGGTCAAAGGTCATGACACAACAGTGCTTTGTGTGATACATCTGAGATGCGTCCACATACAGAAAAAGTAAACAGCAGAGGGCTGAGAGAATCCTAAGAGACACAAAAGAACCCAATACAATAAGAATGCATATGCTGGAGTTTGCACAGCCATTTAGATCAGTAATGCTGTCTGACTGTGAACATGAGTTTATAGCACAAAACCAAAAAATTTGCACTTTCAAAAATATGCAGCGACATCAGTACCTAATCTTGCATCTCTAAAGTATATCCAATAAAAATATCATAAAATATCTAATTTTAATAGGCAGTGGTTCTTCCATATGGTACAGGTCACACACCTAAAAGACTAAATTTGAAAATAGCCATGTGCTCACTCCGGGACAGAGCCCAGCAGCAGATGCTTCTCCTCTCAAAATGAGAAATAAAGATCTCAGGCAGGAAATCTTTTCATTTTATTTTGCTGTCACAAAGCGGTTTTTTCCTGGCGTCTGAAAGCTGTTACTCGAGCTTTTAAGAGTGTATCTCGCTTTCTGAAGCTGAGGGAAATCTGTTATATCTCTGATCTGGGTGCATGTAGATGTAGCAGAGAGGTTCGCCTCGAGCCGAGTAAGATTAATCACAAAGTTAATCAGGACCTTACTGCTAGACATCTCTTTGCCAGATCACAAACACTGCAGGAAACGGATTGGAAATAACAGGTGGATTATACATTGTAGATTATCCCACCTCAGACAAGAATACTTGGATGGCATTGGTCGAAAGCAGTCATGTGGAAACCCCGTATATTCCCATATAACATCTCCGAGCCCATACACGGTTTGCGAGTAGATTATCTCCCTTAGCGTCTCTTGAGCAGTCGAAATGGCAAGTGTGTGAAAAAAAAGGTCTTCGGGGTGGGATAAATTCATTACACAGTTTGTTAGAGGGCCAATACAGAAATATATGGGGTCAGTAAATGGCGCTCAGCTAACGCCTTGTTTAATATGGCATTGATTGACCCCATATATTCCTGTATTGGTCCTCTAGCTAACTGTGTAACTTATAATATTTTGCCTTTGGCTTATCTGGATCAGCACATCTGGGTTCATGTATTGGACAAAATTTGCACTCCATGTAAACATTTAGAAATTGTTCACATCACATGGAGCTCAGCCAGGAAAACATATGCGTCGTATGATCAAATCCAACAGGGTGTAATGATTCAGAGGGAATAAGGCGCCACTCTTCCAAAAGGAAGCCAATAAACAGCCGATTAAGCTGATGGAAGCGAAAAAATGCCGATTCTGGTGTCGCTCCAGAATGTCTCCATAAATGCTTTGATTGGGTTCGCACCGGGTGACTGAGAAGGGCCAAGACACTTATGCATAATGTCAGCACCGCTCTTCTTAATAACGCGCCAGCAGGGACCGTCCGTCCTCTCGTCAAAGATGTCCCTCTGGACGGGACAGGAACAGTGATAACTCAGCGCCATTAATCTACAGTCAGCGACCTTACTGTCTGAGGATTTGTACTCGCCGAGACCTTGCTGGCGGGATGCACAAATGACACCATTAGAGAAACAGATGTACAGTCCTTTCGCTCTTGAAATGGAATCCTGTTACCGCATACCACCTGCGTGACTAGAAGAGACTGGGGTTTACTTACAGTACCTGAGTGAGTATGTGTGTTAGCCCAATATCAGGGCACATGCAAACAATATTAATCCTAAGAGGCAACAAGGACAATTGTGCTGATGAATTGTATTGGACTGTGAATAAGCACAAACAGAGGATGACTTTTCCCTTGCTCCAATAAAATTAATGTCCCCGTGTCTTATGTAAGACTGATGGCTCAGGTTGGCGCCCAGTTTGTCCGCTGCATTGACAACAAGGGATAATTTCCCTTTGAAATATAGTTCAGTGATGCAGTCTGGACATTTTTCCCTCTTCCTCCAAATCGATGTCATGCAATCAGTCAGATCAGCTCACGGAGCACTGCTTTGGAATATTTAGTCAGTCGGGTCTGCAGAAAATATTTAATCAGGAAACGGAGGTTCAAAAATCCAGCGCTTTTACAGTTTTCAAAATATCCGTGTGTCACATATACTGGCATGAGTTCAGTTTACTTCTATTGCCCGAGCAGCAGTCCCTAAAACTCTCCTTAAGTATTTCCAGCCAGTTCCGGATATTTGAAATTTTATCTCCGGATAGTTGATGTTCTGCCTCCTGGTATTTGATGTACTACCTTTGGCACACCTGAGAAAACTATCAAGTGCTTGGTTGGAAACACATCCAAGACCTGGATCTGGGCAGAGGTGCCGCTGGAAATTTGTTTGGGAACAACTCTGGTCGAATATTACTCTCTACTGCAGTACCGTTTACGCTCTTGTAGAGCTGAGTTTACTCTGAGCACAGTTTTGAGAACAGTCAGTATTATTCTTTTTGTTTTGTGCTGAAATATTATATTTTATTTACATAGTGCTTTTCACAGACAGATGGGCAAAAAAAGGCTTGACAATGTAAAGGATGGGCAGAGGCCCAGCCAAAATCCCACAATGCAGTAAATGATTAAAATAAATGATTAAAATAACTACCAGTTTGGAGAAAAGACCTGAGACAAAACATTTATAACATGTCAAATTAGAACAGATTAGCCTCAGCGCTGGAGTAGACAATTCACACGAGACCTTCTGATCATCTCTCATTATATTTGTGATTTATATGATATATGTGATTTATTATCCCCCCTAAACATAATAGCAGTTTTTAATCTCATTTCTCCAATCTATCATTTTTGATTATTCTTAGCCATGACCAAATTGTTTGACTGGTGATTTTAATATTCACATAGATGACCCAGCCAGTGTCATGGTTTCGGCCAGGCTGCATGCCAAAGACAATCCGGTGGGCTCTAGGACCAAGGTCCTAAGGGAAAGCAGACTCAGAATGCCAAGGTTGGGGGTGAAGGAAAGGGTTTAATAGCAAAATGTAAAGGACAAAACAAACAGGAATCAAGGTTCCAAATCATACAGACAGAAAGGGAGAGGTGACTGCTGACATTCTCGCAGACCCGCTGTGAGGAGTGAATGCAGAGCAACTAGGGCTGGCATCTGCCAACCCTAAATACCAACATGTACAGGTTTCCACTCATGACAGAGGCCACGCTTTCGATATAGTTTTTACCTTTGGTGTTTCGGTTAGTTCTCTGAACACTGAAGTCACCACTTCGGACCACTATTTTGTTCTTTTTGTCACTGCTTTTCTGGTATCAGTTTCATCTCATAAATGCAAAATTCCTGCCCGTATTTTCAATAGTCAGACTACAGAAACATTTTCTGAGGCGATTATTGATCCATCTAAGAATATGCAGCAGCAATCTAATTTAAATGGGCTGGTTACCAGCGTTTATGATGCTTATGCTGCGGCTCTTGATTTTTTTCTGCACCATTTATAGTCAGGACTTCAGTTTCCCACCCTTGGCTGAATAATAGCATTCATAATACAAAAAAAGGAATGCCAGGAAGCAGAGCGTTAGTGGAAGAGGTCTAAATTTCCCGTTTATCTCCTCAGTTTCAAAAAACTATTGATCTCCTTTAACGCTGAGGTTAAGCAGTGCAGTGCTGCCAATCCAACCAGTCGTTGAATGGGAATAAATCTAAATTGTTATTAAACAAAACTGGTAAATCCTGCCCTGCCTCTCTCTATGCTCCATTCCACTATAACCTGCAATTAATTTCTGTCATACTTTTTAGACAAAATACATGTGATTTGATCTAACATTACCCCTCCCTTTTCCTCTTGCTGCATCATATCTGCTCCATCTACCTTTTTACTGTTGCAGTTTGCCCCTATTTTTCATGCGCAGTCTGTTGGATATTGCTATGCATACTAGGCTATTTCCTAGTCTACTGCATATTCATATTCATCCATGCAGATTCCTTAAAGGTACCCTATCATGCCACCAGGTGCACAGCTAATTAGCCATTATGAGCCAGTTCAAAGTCTTCCCTACCTGACATCACAAGGGGGGAGTGACTGTCGCGACACAATAACCATCAACCCGCACTAAGGACTAAATCCTCCGAAATCTGATTGTTAAATCATTTATTCATACAATACAGTAAATAAAATCACTGTTGGCAGAAGGTGAATCAGACACACCCACCGTTCTTCTTAAGCCAATCAATACATGCAGTTTAGCTAAATTAAATAAGAATTTCAATGCCCCATTTGTGAAATACCAGTGTCATCCCACACACGTAGAGAGGGGGAGCAGCTAGACAAGGGCAAATATATCAGTGGCCACACTGGCCCCAGAGGCGGAGGCCCACCCACCCCAACAGTCGCAAAATACACAAAAAAAATGATTTAGTACTGGTGGGCAAAACCCCTTCCGGTACAAAAAAAGTCAATGTAGTGCACTGGCGTATCACCTATAACTCACTACCAGTCCAAGCAGGCAGTCACCAAGCCGCCTAAAGGCCCGCCTCCTGGGGTCTCTAAGAATTCCGGGGATCTCCTAACATTTGACGTCACTAAGGCAGGGCCGTCCTGACATCTGACTTGAAACAAACAAACAGTATTTCACAACAGGGCTTAGCTACATGCATGGACGACAAGGAATAGTAAAAAACTGCGCTTTGAGTGGTATGGAGAGGCTACTCACATTAGAGTGCAATCCGTACAACTGCAATACAGCACCATGAAATCTGAGGCTTACTCACAAAAAAATTCAAACATCCCTTTCAGGAATACTTAGCGTTTTAAAATAATCCGTGGAGCACCCAGCGTCTTTACTTTCAGATTTCCTCCGTGTTGGATGCAGCTCACTCGCCCAGTTTTGTAAGGAAGCAGGCCCATCCGCTTGTACCCATTCAGTGCTCGTTTTTGACAATCATTGTTAGCATTTTTTTGCAAACCGAGACTCTAATCAGCCCAGGGAACAGTATGCCCAGTTACAATTTACGTGTCCATAAACGCATTTAAATGGTCCATAAGCATACCAGTCCAACAATCACATCATACAATATACATCGAGAAATATAGGACTCAGTTACATCAACAAACTGCAGAAATGCCACGACATGACCACCTAGAATAATGAAATCTGATTGACTGCTTGGCTGAAGGTGATCAGTTCTTCTTGCCTCTGGTTGGTTATTTCCCCATGTGATGTCAAGAGGGGAAAGATTTTGAAATGGCTTGTAATAACTAATTAGCTGTGCACCTGGTGACATAATAGGGGACCTTTAAAGAAGTCCTATAAGATTTAGCTTCCACATTACTTACACATTTCAACGGCACACCCCTAGTAAACAGTGGTACTCCACATTAACTCTTACAGACCATGAATGATTTAAAAAAAAGATTTGCTTGTAGCAGTGGCCTTCTAAAAGAATAATGCCTGTTGGATGCATTTAAATTCATTTTTTCTGCAAATTTTTGTTAATCATGGTGGACAGCACAGAAGTGCGACCTTGACTGTGCTCAAGGTGACAGAAAGTAATCTGGAGAGGCAGACTCACTGATCGGTCTTAGATTCCCCCGAAAATCTGCTGAATTGTTGATATTCAATGCTAGATAAGACTGGACCTGCCTCACCCCTTATCGCAAATGGAATTTAAATTCATTTTTTTCCAAATGTTGTGACCCCATCCCTCCTCTCTTTCACCTCACCTGATGACGTGGGAGCAGAGAGCCAGAGAGAAGCTGGACTTAAAAAAAAATGATGGAACAGTTTATTTTCTGCATTATTTATTTGTTTTCACTTTATTTACAAAACCACACAATATCGTAGCTGCTTAGTTCTTTCAGGAGCTATAATGCAACCAATCAGAGGGCGATATACTGTACGTTGCGCATGCATACGGCTTCTATCAAAGCTAATGGAATACTTTGGATACTCGTTTGACAGCACCATTACACAGCCTGCTGGACCTGTCACGGTAAATGCAGCATGGCCGTGTTAAGCCGGGTGTTCAGCAATTCTGCCAACAGGGGGAATCGCAGGCTGTAAACAAGCACAAAAGATTGTGTTTGACAAGTTTAGGATGAATCTGCAACAACCCGTGAAAGAAACAGTCAGAAATAAAGAACGAAGGCTCACTTTAACAGGCCCCTGTTTTGAGACAATAATAAAGAAGAGGCCCAGGGGCCTGTATTGCTCATTCGGTTTGATATTGTGACAATTATTTTAAGTTATGCTGTACTATAAAGAAAACATAAGTCCACTGTTTTACATGCTGACATAGTGATGTTATTGCATGCAGCAAGCACTGAAGTGATGTTAAACTGTGAAGGATCAGTTATAGCACTAAATGCGCAATTAACTTGGAGTCAAGTCACTTTAGTATAAGGAAATATGGGTTAGTGAGTCAGTCTTGAGACTTCTTTGCTAAATGGATTTTTAATCCATGCACTCAAAGGATATCAATATTTGAGCGTCATGTGGACTAAGACTTTGAATAGTAATACCAAGTTTGATCCAGATCTACCCACTGCAACTTGAAAAAAGACAAAAATGCGATCTAAATCTGCCACGTGGCAATGAGTCAAATGGTGGGATGGCCATCTTCTCTTCAGTGTCCCACAAAACATGGATGTCAAACCATGTTTGTAAATCTCTCTCTCTCTCTCTCTCTCTCTCTCTCTCTCCCTCGAGGATGGCGGGATGCTGTAGGACAGTAATCCTCATTTTGCTGCTGTCATTAATCACAGCACTTCTGACTGTGAAATCCCATTTGGTTATAGATTGATTTGAATGTTTCATGGCCTGTGTGGATGGGTGGGTGTGCAGGCCTCTGAGTGTGTGTGTGTGTGTGTGTGTGTGTGTATGAAAGATTGCATGTGTCTTATTCTCTTTCTTCATTAGTTCTAATTGACTCTAATTAATCCTTATTACACGGCAAGTGTTCCTGAAGCTGACCAGCACTGTTCAGTTAGAAGAATGGATGCTGCCTGTGTGTGTGTGTGTGTGTGTGTGTGTGTGTGTGTGTGTGCATGTAAGTACAGTATATGTGTGTGTGTGTGTGTGTGTGTGTGCATGCAAATACTGTACATATGTTCCATGTATGTGAGTGTGTGCATGTAAGTACAGTATGTGTGTGCGTGTATGTGTGTGTGCTTGTGTGCATGTAAATGTGCCATGTATGTGAGTGTGTGCATGTAAGGACAGTATGTGTATGTGTGTGTCTGTGTGTGTGTGTGTGTGTGTGTGTGTGCATGTGTTTGTGTGTTATGGTTTTGGTTTTGTATTCATGTTTATGTTCATGTTCTATGTTCATGATTTTGTCTTTTATTTATTCTTTTTTGTTATTGTATTTCTCAGGTTTTAGTTCAGTCCATTTTCCGTTCCATTGC
Organism: Gymnothorax javanicus; assembly: GCA_029692085.1. Lineage (NCBI taxonomy): Eukaryota > Metazoa > Chordata > Actinopteri > Anguilliformes > Muraenidae > Gymnothorax > Gymnothorax javanicus. The sequence goes on along the minus strand of CM056194.1, from coordinate 181,175,841 downwards.
ACTTGTCTCCCCTGTCTTGTGATCTAGTTGGTTCAGTCCGTCTTCCCGGTCTGTGTGCTTACCTGCTTCGGGTGATTTCAATGATTTCTGGTGTTTCATATTATTCCTTCAATTCTCGTTTACTTCCTTCGCCTTGCTGTTCTGATTTCTAACAAGACTAACATTTGTATTTTGTATCATAGTCTACTAACCCAACTAATCCATGTATATATTACTAACTCACTAACGAGCACTCTAGTTAAATCTGTAAAGTTGCACCGCTACTAATTAGTACTAATTCCCTCTCAGCAATCGCCCTGTTCTAGTCTCCGCCTCTTGCTCAGCTTTACCTGTCTCCCTCTGCGTTTCTGCGAGATCTCTCGCAGGTGCCTAATTACTTTCCTGCACTCGTTATCTGTGCACTTAGAACTCCTTAACCAAAGCTGTTTAAATGTCATAGGCTGTTCGCGTGATTCCCGTCCGTGTCTTGGCTTTCGCCTATTGTTGTGGTTTAGGATTTCCCTCATGTGTTCCTCCCATTGTAATTAGTCTGATCCAGCTCACCTGTTCCCTGCATAGCATGTGACTTCCCTCCTGTCTATTTAAGAGTCCTCACTGCAGTTCTGACTTTGTCAGAACGTTGATCAATATTTCATTGTGCAGAGCCTTTCGTATGCCATTGAGTATTGTTTTCCTTCGACTGTTTCGTCTGACCAAGATTCTTGCCATTACCCTTTTTTGTATTGTTTTTGTCTTTCTGGATTTCAACCTATTTTTGCATGACCACGATTCCTGTGTTTGGATGCCCTGTGTATGACCCTCTGCCTTGTTTATCGACTACGACTTTTTGCCTACCGTCTATGTACCTTTTCTCATCTGTTTTACTGGTTCTGACCCCGGCCTGTCTAGGTGACTCTGTTTTTGGATTTCGTTTTGTGGCTTGGCAAATTCTTGTGTTTTTTGGTACTGAGCCGGCATTCATTAAAGGCATACGTTTTTTGGATTTCCTTCTCTTGCGTGTGGTTCCTGAACGCACCGTCACATTGTGTGTGTGTGTGTGTGTGTGTGTGTGTGTGTGTGCGTGTGTTTGTGTGTGTGTGTGCGTGTGTTATGTGTTAATGTGCTTGCATGTCAGTATGTATGTGTTAGAGTATGTGTGTATGCAAGCACAGTTTTTATGAGTTTGTGTGTGCATTTAGGCACAGACAATCTATATATGTGCTTGTATGTATATATAAGTACAGTTTATATGTGCAAGTACACTACCAGTGAAAAGTTTTTGCACACCCTAAGATCTTGTCAAGTCTTTATCTTACATGTATGTTTACAACAAATAAATCACCGGAACCCAATGCTTGTTTTTAACAAATAATAAATTTACAAGAAAAATCCTTAGGGAATCCAGCACAGGTGATTGAAATGACCAGCTCACTATTAACCCCCAGAAACTGCTTGATAATAAGTAGATCATGTGAATCACCTGTGCAGGAGCAGGGAGAGATCTAACACATGCAGGACAGGCGGTCCTCCAGGAGAGGTTTGAGAAGCACTGGATTAAACCATCATTACTGATCTGCTTAAATATTGACAAAATGACTGATCCTGGTTTTTTCTTAATTTGTTTTGTCATTCAGTTTTCCCACCTTTCTGTTATACAACCAATATGAGACTATTAAATAAGAACTAAATATAAAAAAATTGTAACAATTACAGAAAATATTGGGGCGTGCAAAAACTTTTGACTGGTAGTGTAAGTGCAATGTGTCTGTACGAAAGCCTTTCAGTGAATGTCAGCGACTCAGAAAATGCAGCCGCAGCAGAAACACTCTGGGGTTCTGGTGTAAATCACATGTTCATCTGTGATGATGTCGAGAACAGAGCCGTAATAACCTCCCCGGTCCCTCTGCGGTCCCATCCCTGCTGCATCGTCCCGTACCTGCGCACACAATCTAAATTACTTACAAGGAAAAGCTGCTATTTGTGTCATCACCCTGAGACTCCATTACCAGGGCCGAGCGATTCGTGCGAGTCTGTCTCTGCTCTTTAAAGATGCACAGCTACACTCCTCATGCCTGAATTACACTTGACTGCTGCTCGTTTACCTGAGCTACACTTAATGCCCCATTAATTGATGAATTATGAAAATATCATTAACAGCTACAGCACTACCTGCACCAAGGTGAAAATCTCTCTCACTTTTAAAAATGATTTTAGAATAGGTACATAAGAGCCATTCCATGAGAAAATGGCACTTTTTGAAGAAGTTGAGGAGTTGATCCGCCTGGAATTGAATTAAACTTGGCACATAGGTATATATGGTAGACTCACGATAAAAGCCAAATTTTTAGGTCCATATCTCACTTAGTCGGCCTGTGGTACCACCTGGAAGCCACTAAAGTGGCTCAGATTTGCTTTTGACACCACGTTTTACATCTATTATTATGACTTAAGGGGAGACAGTACCAGATGTATTATACTTTTATCATGACCTATGACACTGGATAGACATCTGCACCACATCAGCGCCAAGCTGGATAACTGTGTTATTGAGCCTGAATTATTTGAGAAATAATAGTAAAAATTGAAAATGGGAATAAAATAATATCCCAGACATATACCAATCTAGAATGCTTTATTATGGGTTTACTCACAACAAAACTATCATTTTCCGTTAATAGTACTTTGGTATCTTGCTGGGTTAGTGCAATGGACGGCCAGAAAGATGGTCGAAATTCATTTTTGGTTCATGTTTGCGGTATATTTTCTGTGTAACCCAGATTTGTGCTGTGAGGGTAAATGCTGTTAGTTGTGCTTTTGGAGCTCTATTTTCAGGAATACCAAGCATTTCTTTGGTAGTATTTACACTTACAAGCTAGACGGAGCCAAAGTTGGAGGAGAACTCAAAATTTACCATTTCATAACAGATTGTGCCTATGTTTAGATGATATTATTGTGTTTACCCAGCAAGATAGAGATATGAAATTCTCTGGATACATAGTCCCATACACATAGGCACACACACACACACACACACACACACACACACATATGGACACATATGCAAACTTACATGCTCAAACATGCAAGTACGCACACATGCACACACACACACACACACACACCCCCAGTTGAGCCTGCCTGTAGATGATATAAGCACAGTCCCCATATGTTGTGCAAAACAACAATCACATCAGCCAATCACAGCTCATCTCTGCATTCCAACTCTTCATGGGATTATAACGCAATAACAGTGTTATATACATGTAATAACAAGTAATAAGCATTGAAATCCCAGTTCACTGAAACTGTTGTGCCACATTTTTTTCAGAGTCATTGAGAGATTAAGCTTTTGTCCTTCAATTTACATTTCTTTCTAAAATATCACCACAATCCTGTGCCATTGTTTGTGTCCACATGAAGAATATGTGAGAATTGATCGTCAGAATAATTTTTTGTGAATGATGGTCTCACCTCTCTGGCAGTTATATAAAGCATGAGTCACCGAGCCTCTGAGGATTAGAATTATATTTATTTTAATATTTATTTACATCTGAGAGCAGGCCTTGATCCAGTGTCCTCATTACAGGAAAATACCAGTATGAGGAGAACACCATTAACGCAGCACCACTAACGATACTGGCATCTGAGCAACAGCTCAAAGATTTAAAACCATAACTGTGTGTGTTTGTGTGTGTGTGTGTGTGTGTGTGTGTGTGTGTGTGCATGCGTGTGTGTGTGTGTGTTTATGTCTGTGTGAATGTGTGTGTATGTGTTTGTGATACTGACACAGAGACAGATTGTGAGAAGAAGAGGTCATGAACTAAACTAGTGCCTTTGTGCTAACGACGCCTGCATTCTGAAGAGGGGAAAAACCCACATTACGATTCCAGATAAGAGTCACAATGGAAGAAGCACAGAGAGGAAACACAAAAATAAACGGCCCAGATTATCCTGGCATTCGCCAAAAGCGTCCTTATTTATAACAGCAACACTGCAGGAACTAATTACACATCTCCGATCTGCGCCACCACACTTCTCTCCCTCCCCCTCTTCCTTTAATTTCCCTCCTTATCCCCTCTGTTTCTGAAAATACAGAGAGAGAGAGAGAGAGAGAGAGAGAGAGAGAGAGAGAGAGAGAGTCTCTGCTGCTGCAGTCAGGGTCTCTCAGTGACTCTGGCTCAGGGCTCTGGAAGTGGCTCTGCTCCCCTCAGATGCTCATATCACTGGCTTTGGAGTCTCAGTGCTGCAGCCAAATGATTAAACTGTGATCCATCAGGTCCAAATTTAGAGGGGTGTTGGAGCTCAGCCTTGTGTTTGTGAGCAGATGTCTGGACCCCTGAGCAGAACTGAAAATACATTTATCAAGCAGGGGCGTAATTTTAGCTTTAATTGTGGGGGGTGAGAGATGTTGAGTGCGTGTGTTTTGGGGGGGGGGGGGGAAATTACCTGTAAAACAGCAGTTGGTTTGTAATCCCCCAGAACTAACAATCTAACTTGTAAACTCAACTGTTGAAGGCTTTTGGCCGTTATTATATTACTGTCATTATTTGATGTCACTGCATTAATGTTGCTATTAAAATTAATATTGCTGGTGAGAAGTCAACAATTAAGTAGTGCATACTGAGGCCTAATTAAGATGGAGGAAGTCCAACAGTGTAATGAATTCAGGGGTTTAGGGGAAAAAAAAACATAAAAATGAGCAATAATGCAGAAGGGTCATAAAATGAAGTATTTGTTTTTCACCTCCCAGCGTAGGGCATGTTGATAGTTAACATTTTTACGGATGGGTTGAGTTTGTGGGCTGGGGAATCAGAGGTGGGTTTTGAGGCTAAATTGATTTGATTATAAAGGAGTAACTATTGACGGCTGTGTTTTGTGAAGAGGAGTAACCGCTGATGGTTTTGTTTTGTGTAGAGGAGTAACTGTTGACGGCTGTGTTTTGTGTAGAGGAGTAACTGTTGACGGCTGTGTTTTGTGTAGAGGAGTAACTGTTGACGGCTGTGTTTTGTGAAGAGGAGTAACCGCTGACGGCTGTGTGTTGTGAAGAGGAGTAACCGCTGACGGCTGTGTTTTGTGAAGAGGAGTAACCGTTGACGGCTGTGTTTTGTGAAGAGGAGTAACTGTTGACGGCTGTGTTTTGTGTAGAGGAGTAACCGCTGACGGCTGTGTTTTGTGTAGAGGATTAACCGCTGACGGCTGTGTTTTGTGAAGAGGATTAACCCCTGACGGCTGTGTTTTGTGTAGAGGATTAACCGCTGACGGTTGTGTTTTGTGAAGAGGAGTAACCGCTGACGGCTGTGTTTTGTGAAGAGGAGTAACTGTTGACGGCTGTGTTTTGTGTAGAGGAGTAACTGTTGACGGCTGTGTTTTGTGTAGAGGGGTAACCGCTGACGGCTGTGTTTTGTGTAGAGGAGTAACCGCTGACGGCTGTGTTTTGTGAAGAGGAGTAACTGTTGACGGCTGTGTTTTGTGAAGAGGAGTAAGCGCTGACGGCTGTGTTTTGTGTAGAGGAGTAACTGTTGACGGCTGTGTTTTGTGAAGAGGAGTAAGCGCTGACGGCTGTGTTTTGTGTAGAGGAGTAACTGTTGATGGCTGTGTTTTGTGTAGAGGAGTAACCGCTGATGGCTGTGTTTTGTGTAGAGGAGTAACCGCTGACGGTTGTGTTTTGTGAAGAGGAGTAACTGTTGACGGCTGTGTTTTGTGTAGAGGAGTAACTGTTGACGGCTGTGTTTTGTGTAGAGGAGTAACTGTTGATGGCTGTATTTTGTGAAGAGGAGTAACTGCTGATGGCTGTGTTTTGTGTAGAGGAGTAACTGTTGACGGCTGTGTTTTGTGTAGAGGAGTAACCGCTGATGGCTGTGTTTTGTGTAGAGGAGTAACCACTGACGGTTGTGTTTTGTGAAGAGGAGTAACTGTTGACGGCTGTGTTTTGTGTAGAGGAGTAACCGCTGACGGCTGTGTTTTGTGTAGAGGAGTAACTGCTGATGGCTGTGTTTTGTGTAGAGGAGTAACCACTGACGACTGTGTTTTTTGTAGAGGAGTAACCACTGATGACTGTGTTTTTTGTAGAGGAGTAACCACTGACGACTGTGTTTTGTGAAGAGGAGTAACCACTGACGACTGTGTTTTTTGTAGAGGAGTAACCGCTGACGGCTGTGTTTTGTATAGAGGAGTAACCGCTGACGGCTGTGTTTTTGTGAAGAGGAGTAACTGTTGACGGCTGTGTTTTGTGAGGAGGAGTAACCGCTGACGGCTGTGTTTTGTGAAGAGGAGTAACTGTTGACAGCTGTGTTTTGTGAAGAGGAGTAACTGTTGACGGCTGTGTTTTGTGAAGAGGAGTAACTGTTGACAGTTGTGTTTTGTGAAGAGGAGTAACCGCTGACGACTGTTTCTCATGTTTTCAGTGTTTGCTGGTTGGCGCTCAGTGTCTCTCCCTCTCACCTACATTACAGAAGTGCTGCTCCAGGTTATTTATCTTCTTCTCTCCTCTGTCTCTCTGTCACTGTGCTCCTGTGAGCTCATTTCTACAGTGATTAGAGAGGCCTCTGTTTCCCTCACCTCTAGGGGGAGAGGTAATCACAGAACCACTCTCCCTCATTTTGCAATCTCTTCTTCTTTTGCAATCTTTCCCCTTTTTCTTTTTTCATTTGGTTTCAATTTGCAATAGTTACTTGATTTTTCATTGAGGAATGTGAACGGTCAATAGTCATATTCTATCAGTTTCACTTCCTCTTTCTCACTTTTGCATCTCTCACTCCCTCCTGCCACTGGTCTTTTTCCCTCTGTGATTCTGACTCTCTCCCTCTTTCTCTCTCTTTCTTAATGACACTTCCTCTCTGTTTCCCTTGCTCTCATTCCTCCTCTCCTTTTCTCTTCTTGCTCTCTTATCCTGTATCTTTCTCCCTCTCTGTCATTATCTTTCACTCTCTCCCTTCTCGCCTCTCCTGTTTTTTTTTTCCTGCGCTCAATATTGTTCACATTCCAGCTAATATTAAGCACATTCGTTCAAACTGGATACTGTTACTTTAGCCGGAGAAACCCTCCCATAATCCTGATGTGTTGCAGGAAATGAATTGAAATCCATTTGTGGAGCCGTTTTTCAGTTCAGGCATTGAATTTCAATCAGTTTTCTCGATGGGTTCAACTGAAATGGGGTTGACCTGGAGCCAATAAATTGTGGGATTATTTATTTATTACTGTACTTTGATTTATCATGGATGGTCTTCTTGGAATTCAAGCAAATGCCAGTGTCCTGAGAGATTCCCCTGGGGTGTGAATTCATGATCACTGATTGGTATGAAGTGATGAACAAGATGAACAAGACAGGTTTTTAGTTTTTATTTTTCCTTCTTTTTTTTTGACCAGGACACCGGGCTTTGGCTTCCGAAGTCTCTGAGAATATGGTGTTGAATCTTAAACGACTGCAGTTGTAAAAGTAACTAAGGTCCTTCTTTAAAAGTCATTAACTGAGACAGAACTACAGAGCCCCACTGGTCAGTGAGGTGTTATGTGGTGATCTTATTGGTTTCATAGGAGAGCTGGTTCCCAATGCCAGTGCACAGAACCTCCTCTCTGACTCACCATTACATTACATTACATTAAATAACAGACATTTAGAAGGGGATCTTATCCAGAGAGACTCAACACAGTGCATCAGCAGTACAAAAGTGTGAAAACCCAAGAGAGACATGAGTGATTGTATTGTAAACTGAGACCCCATAGACCACCTGTTGAACACACATGCAACCTGGGGTGGCGCAGTGGTGCGCTGGTCTGCACTGTCACCTCACAGCAAGAAGGTTGTGGGTTTCAATCCGGCCTGGGGCCTTTCCGTGTGGAGTTCCCATGTTCTCCCCATGTTCACGTGGGTTTCCTCGGCGTACCCTGGTTTCCTCCCACCTTCAAAAGACATGCATGTCAGGCTAATTGGAGATGCCAAATTGCCCGTAGGTATGAGTGAATAGTGTGTGCGCCCCCTGCGATGAATTGGCAAGCTGTCTAGACTGGGTTATTGCCTTTAACCCACAGTCAGCTGGGATAGGCTCCAGTTCCCGGGTTACCCAAGTGAGGAAGAAGCGGTATAGAGAGTGACTGGATGATTTGGACTTACAGGGTCATGAGGAAGGAGAGGTGCAGCCTGTAGAGGTGAGTCATCCACCACTTTAACAACTTTAATTTCAGGTCAAGCCAACTACTGACAAGTCCGCAGCTAACTAAAGTGACAGCGAAAAGTGGGTCAGAAAAAAATTGAGCTTTCAAACCAACGAAAATGGAGTGCATATTTATGTATTGCCATGAAGTTTTTACTGAAAACATAGCAGTATAACTTTGTCCATTTACTGCAGTGATAAAACTTGCATCAACAAGTGTTTGGTGGCTGTTCGCCTTGTTACTCTTTGGAAGGAACAGACCAAAAACTAATCTGTAGCTGAAGCTAACATGCTAACTGCACCAGTACACCGAGAGAAATCTTTAATTGTACGACCGCAGGGGAATGTTCAAAGTGAAACTGTTTAATTGCGGAGAAAATGTGATGGAAATTTCTGTCACTCCCTTGATGAGTGCTAGCATGTGGATTATATATTTTAAATTTGAACACCAGCAGCACTTAATTATGCTCACTCTGAGCTGTGAGGTACTCGCTACTATGTAAATCATGTCAGTGTTGTTATTACCTGCCAAATCCACACTCCAAAGCCACTGACTGCTAATTTTGAAACTTTAAGTTATCAGGAGAGAGTTGCCGAGCGGTGAATATACTGGTCTGCATGTCTATTTGTTTGTCTGCCTTCCTATCTGTCTTCTGTATCTGTCACACAGTTTTAGAAGAACAGAGAATTTGAAACAGGTCAATGCCTCCAGAATTGAGTATGTTATTTTGGAGCTAGCTTTTTTCAGGGGGTTGTGCTGTTACTATTGATGGTTGACTGGAGCAAATATGTCACACTCGCACACATACACGCACACACACACACACACACACACACACACACACACACACACACATACACAAACTTGCACACAGCTATACTTGTGAGAACATTGTATCAACTTATACATTCAGTCTGTGCAGCCTTTCCCAAACACTAACCACAATCCAAACCCTTGCTGTAACTGAAATGCTAAATTTAAGCAATTAGCCATAATTCTCTGTAATCCTCTGTGAGGACAACCCAACATGTCTCCGCAACTCCAAATATCCCCTCAAAATTTGTGGATTCTCAAGAGTTGATTCTGATAAGTTTAGCTATTCAGGCTTACATATACACATACAAACACAATCTACCTCGGAGTCGGCTCAGTAGTACTGCGAGAGTGTACATAAACTCCACAGTGTGCTGTCAGTCATTGATTTGCGCCAGTCAGAGTAGTTATTTCTGTACAGTAGGTGTGGCCAGCCCAGGTGCTGAAGAGCCAATAGAGTACTAAAGTGATGACGTCAACGCTACTTAGCTTCTGGTGTTGGAAGTAAAATCCCTATGGGAATTTATAATGGGGTTTGGACACTTTCTGGCGCTGCTCAAACTCGTATTAATTCTAAGAGCTGCCTCGCTCCGAGATTAACCTACAGGGTATAAAGATTCAAATGATCACATCAAATTCGTAGTTTATTGCCAAAAATTATATGCTTTTGCACTTGTAGTCCAGTTTGTAGTCCACTTCTCCGAACTACATATCCGCTGCACAAGTGGGCGAGTACCCCGTGATTTGTTCCAGGCCAATGAGGTACCTCAGTTTCAGCCAACGTTCATAACGTAGCACGACGGTAGCCCATCAGTGCCCTACATTGCCGTATGTCCGTGCACCCGTTCCCACATAGCGGGCTACTATTAGCAAGCTACATGCCTAGAAATGAAAGGATCACAATGAATAGTTATTTCGCCATTTAGCTAGCTAGCATTAAGCTATGCTAGCGAACCACCGAGCTAGCCAGCTAGTGAGCTTATTACATCTTGTGCACATAGCTAAACCGATAGAAACAGTAAATGGTACCGTCATTTACTGTTATTTAGCAAGCTAGCTAGTATGATTATTCAATAAATATCACTAGCTTAGCTAGCTAGCTAGTTCGCTAGCCTAGCTAGCAAGCTAGCTAAGTGAATAAAAGCAGTGAAGAGCCATTATTTGGCTACTTAGCTAGCGTTGAGCTGCGAGCATTTCACAAGCTGGCATTTAACTAAATGCGCCAAATATAAAGTTAGACAACTACCGAAGTCGGTAAACTAGCTCGCTGGCTAAGTTAGCCTGCTGACAGCAAGTTCGCTGTCAGTTGTGCTTTGACAAGGCTGATAAACTTGTTCGCTGACCAGTGGCGGAGGTAGAAATGGGAATTGGGGTGGCACAGACACGTCCCTTTATGACAACAGTTAGTCCTGGCTAGTTCTCAATCATTTTCCTTTCTTGACGCTTTTTCCAATTATCGTAATTGGCAACTGAAGACACGGTTTCTCTCCATATGCGATCTAACAGTGATGAAATCATGGGCTAAATTCAGTACAGTGGCAAACCAGAACTGAGAATTGGGTGCACAAAACATCCATTTAAAACAATTATTAGTCCTGACCTGTTCTCAGTCATTTTCATGATCAACGAAAGGTTCACTCTGAGAGCACTCCACACTTAACAGTTGCTGATTGTTCTCCCTGATTAGGTAAGACGACAATCATTCATCTGGACTCGTATTTTCTGTATTTAAATCAACGTTATTCAAAATTGCATACCTGCACAAATAGCTTGAGCCGCACGCTTTTCATAGCCTATTTAACTGCCGAGTTAAATAGTAACTAATCAGTACATTATTTTTCTGAACTGAATTTAGCCCATGATTTCATCGCTGTTAGATCGCATATGGAGAGAAACTGTGTCTTCAGTTGCCAGTTACGATAATTGAAAAATGCGCCAATAAAGGAAAATGATGGAGAACTAGCCAGGACTAACTGTTGTCATAAAGGGACGTGTCTGTGCCCCCCCAATTCCCATTTCTAGCTCCGCCACTGTCGCTGACTACCGAGTTTTTAAGCAAACAAACGTTGGCCAAAGATGCCTGGCTATTAAAGTAAATTGGCGTTAATTGTAAAACTTGATATCTAGCAAGGACAGTGTAACCAAGTAGAACGTAGAGTGGCTAACTAATTAAGCAACAAACGGCTATAGCTAGGTGCTGGAAAATTCAAAACGGGTGACTTCTAACCATTGACTGTTTAAAACGCGTCCTGAACTCATTCAGCCCAGGAATCAGGAGGATCATGGGACATGTAGTTTTTAGACTACAAAGAGGATTAGCATGGTGGCGAAAAATTAAAATGATTTGAAATATAGCTGATTCCTGTCAAGAAAAATTATATTTGTTTTTAGTCAGAAATATAATGCAAAATCTCGAAAAAGATGGAGGCTTGAAAACAATGGGAAGTGATTCAAAAGTAAACTGAAAAAACTGTCAATGGGTAAAATGAATGGGAAATTTTACTTCCGACACCAGCGTGACGTCATCACTTTAATACTCTGTACTGTCCTGACTGAGACAACATAGATCTAATCTTGCAGACCCAGTGGATCGGGCCAAGTCATCATACTGTACATCAAAGATGTCTAGCCCTGCTCTAAGATTACATTAGATCACATTTACTGACCTGATGCTTTTATCCAAAGTGGATGACAGTTAATTAGACAAAACAGGGACAAATCCCCCCTGGAGAAACGGGGGTCAAGGGCCTTGCTGCAAAAATCTTATGGGCAGCAGCCTTACCACTATTTAATCTGCTCCAGCTTTGTGGCTGAAGCTAAGCAGGTGTGGGCTTGGTTAGCACTTGGATGGGAGACTACCAGGAAAAATCATGTTGCTGCTGGAAGAGGTGTTGGTGGGCTAGTAGGTTGCGATCTTCCCTCTGGTGGAATAAAGCCCCAATGGCCCAGTGCAGTGATGGGGACACTGTACTGAAGGAGACCCCGTCTTTCGGATGAGACATTAAACCAAGGTCCTGATTCACTGTGGTCATTAAAGATCCTATGACACTCTTTGACAAGACGAGGGGGTTCCCCGGTGTCATGGCTAAATTCCCAACCTGCCACCTAATCATCCCCCGATCTAATTGGCTGTGCAACTTGTCCTCTCCCTCTCCACCTCCACCCCCAGGGCTCCGTTGAATAAGAGATTTCAATCTCAATGGGACTTCCCTGGTTAAATAAATAAAAATAAAATTATGGCTACACTGGGGCTTGAACCTCAAAATCTGCGCTGCAGTCAAGTGTACAAACTAATAATGTTTAATAATAGGCTATAGCAGCTGGCATAGACATCAGTCCTAACTCAGTGTTTCAAAGTGCTTCTGTTGTGATACCTGAAACCCACTCTTTTACTGTTAGCGAAGAGTAACTGAGACATGAATGTTTTCGATGTAGAGCACTGTGGTGTCTCAGTGGCTTAATTGTTGATTCCGTTGAGCTTCCCAACAACAGTGTGATAAAAGAGCCATCGCAGAAACTACCTACATTATCAAGAAAAAGAAACAGATCTGCCTGTTTGGAGGTCACTAGAGAGTGACTGTGTGTTTGTTTGGAAGTCAATAAACACTATCAGCTGTGTTTGTTTGGAGGTAAGGAAAGACTAACAGATGTGCCTGTTTGTCGGTCACAGGAAGGTAACAGTTGTGCTTCTGTTGAGGTCAGACTGAGAGAGAATTTAGATTGAATCTTGAAGAAAGCCAGGCCATGGAGAGGAAGCTGTTTTTTGTGAGTGTTAGCAGTAATCCGCATCTGGCCCCTCGGATCACGAGGATGTCATCTTCGCTTTCTCACACCTGCCTAATCCCCAAAATGTGTGAGGAGAGGCCACGGCCTGGGCTTAGCTGCTGCCTTGTGTACCTACCAACAAATCTGGAGCGTGTGACGGGCACAGTTTGCAGCACGCTACTCCTGAATGTAAAACTGCACAAGGAACAGGTCTTCTGTGAGTTTGATTCAGCAAAATTTTCATGCTCAATCTGTATCAGCCAAAGGTCTGACGTGGCCACTCACCTCCGAACTCCAAATGGGCAGTAAACCCTGCACTGTTATGGGTAAAACTAAGGACTCAGACTTATAACTATAACTACTAACTATGAGCTTTGTACTGTACAGGAGATGAGATATTTTTACTGCAATAGTGTATTTTTTTTAGGGGCGGCATGGCTCAGGAGGTGGAGCAGGTGGTCTAGGAATCAGAGGCGCTGTGCATGGCAGCCTCTCCCATCAGGGTGAATGAGAGGCATAACTGTAAAGCGCTTTGGGGTCATGTCATGTGACTAGAAAGTGCTATATAAATGCAGCCCATTTACCATTTTTAGCATGTATTGTTGATTCCTCTGTATCACTGTGCTCTTTCCATTTTTGGTAACACCACCGTCTTTTTCAGGCACCATTAAAGCTGCGGAGACATTAATGTTTATTTGGGGGAGAAATGAGCTGTTTGGTTGTCACCCTGCAGCGGGGATCCTCTGACAAACTGGAATTACTACTGTCACCCCTGAGATATATATGAAGTGGTCTTAGGATGGCCCCTCTTGGAGAGAGAAAGCTCCAGAACAGAGCGGGGGTTTAATTACTCTTTTTGAACATCCCTGTAGTGGGGGGGTCACAGTGGGTCTGTCTGCGATGATACTGCTGAGGTTCAGTTTGGAGAGGGCAGGTCACATGATCGCCTGCGTCAGCTACACCTGAGCTCAGCTGCTTTGGAAAATGAACTAAAAACTCATTTTACATCAGAAAAAAAAAATAAAAACTCATTATTTTGGACATTTCTTTTCCAATTTGTCTTTTTGAAAATTCAATGCATTTCCAGCATTTGGCTGCACTGAAATAGAACAGATCCATAATCAGCACATGCTGCAGGTGTGACTCTGCCCTGGTTCTGTATAAACTCTAATACTCTGTTATTATGCAGGAGGGCCACTGATGGAAATTTATAGATCATTTAGAACACCTGCTTCTTTCTCATCCGTGTCCACCGATTTCACTGTTTAATTTTATTGAGCCTGTTTAGTAAAAGTCTTTTTTTACAGTCTATTGCGCCGAAGACCCAGAAGCCGCACCTCACAAAGTACAGCTTTAGGACCACAGATACCAGTGTCCTCATAGGAGAGCTTCAGCACCATGGATAGCAACTCCCCTATGATAGCACAGCTTCAGAATGGCCAATGGGGGCCTGGTCTCATTTGGTTCTAAGTAACCTGGGTAAAAATTATTTGCCAATACTCCACCTCCGGAGACCGACTGTACTGGTTGTATAGGCAACTAAGTAGGGAAAACTCTTTCAAACATGTGCTAATAAATGATGCTAAAATCAGAAAGGCGATATTTGCGGTTCCCTACACTTGCTCATTACTGGGTGGAGATCTCCGCCCGTGAATGGCTGACATTTGTAAGAATAACGTAACAAAGACAGGGTTACATCCAAACCCCTGCATTTCCAGTGCAGGATAACAGCAAAAAAGACTGCTTTGCTGGATTGCAGTTTGAGGATGTCTCTGGTAAGGCGAGAATTTCGCGTTCAATAAGCGGTCACGAAAGACTTCCTTTTCGGCCCAATGGCGTCCTTATTGCAGGACTGCTTCAGGACCATGGACAGTTGAGGCACTACTTTAGGATAGCTTTTGAAGTTATATCTGCTACAGAGGTCTGACAGATGTGCAGCAGATGGGAATACTGTGGTTTCACAGGTCACTAATTTATGAGTCGCTGTTTCTGGAAAAAAAATACTTTCATCCATTGAAGTAACTCTCAGTTCCTTTTTTCAAAACTAATGGACTAGAATGTCCTGAGTGATGTCAAACATTGAAAAGTGTGAAAACAAATGATCTGAATGAGCTTATAGACTTTGCCAGAAACACAATAAAATGTGTTCTCCCTCAGAGAAATTACCGGGTGGCAAACCATTGTAATTTTGTTGTGATAAACGTCACTATATCTTTGGGTTGACATGCTTTATGAGGCATGCTTAGTGCCGTTAAGTTTTTAATTTCATGGATAGGTTTCATATCTGGATGAGCAGGTTTAATTGTTTCATTTTTTAAATGATTTTGGATCATAACTTTGTCGATTTCTAGTGCCACTGCTGTGATGAACATTCCCTTTAAAATGTGATGTCATGATGTCAGAAGGCCAGGACATTCCCTTCAGTCTGTGATGTCATAGTGTAAGAACAGGGACAGACATTTCCTTGACACTGTGACATCATGATTTATTTTTGAGGGGAACACTAGTGATACTGCAGGGGAGCAGCAGAACTACTGAGAGCAAAACCTTGTCTCTCTTTAGAGATCGTTTCTAACTGAGGTTTTTAAATATTGTAGAGTCTATATTGGCATTAGTAGCCCTGAAAATTAACCTGACAGTTTGCATTTTAACTTCTGGGTGTTTACATACTGTTAAGTAATTGAAGCCTTTTAATATAATGTCATTTGAAAAAATATACCCAGTGATAAAAAATAAATAAATAAAGTGCACCCTACCTAATTCTTAATAATCTTCATCTTTTATCATGAAGGCTCCTCAAACACTCTGCGCATGTCCTTGAATCACTAAAGCCAGATAAATTGTTGCACATTTAGTGTTTGCATAAACTCTGTCTCAACAGATGTGAGGAATGTGGATTATTGAAAAATATTTTCTGCTGAAATAATTAGAATCATATCATCAAGTTTAGCTGGTGTGAACTGATTTAGCTAAAAAGTACAATTTCCTGTGTTCACCGGAGGGAAGGCGGCTGTTTGGGTCATAGATGATGCAGTAATTGGCTTCAGTCTG
Source organism: Gymnothorax javanicus (assembly GCA_029692085.1). Lineage (NCBI taxonomy): Eukaryota > Metazoa > Chordata > Actinopteri > Anguilliformes > Muraenidae > Gymnothorax > Gymnothorax javanicus. Next base: position 181,160,082 of record CM056194.1, on the reverse strand, counting down.
CAATGCAGAGTAATGTGTTTAGCAAAAAGAAAACTGCTGATCATAGAATGTAGTAAAAAGGGCAAATTTATCATCAGCTAAAATCTTTAGTTACTGGGGATTCGGCATACAGGACTAGTCAGTAGCTGTCCAGTCATTAGCCTCTCCTAGTGCCATTTACTGGAATTATAAAAGAATTACCAGAACATCAATTTGTTTCTATGAAGCACAGTTGCAAACCAGCTTGCCCGTAGGCATCAATCAATTCCAAACAGTGAGCAAAAGATTACTTATGGTGCATTTTGATAAGGTAGAAAAAGACTGCAAAAGTACATTCAACTGGTTTTCCACAAATAAAGTAGCTGGTGTTTATAGACCCAGTGATCTCAGCTAGAAGTTAGGGGCCGTGTTCCAGGGCCCAACAGCTGCTCTGGGTCATGAACCAACGAGCTTGAGAGTCCTGCTGACAGAATGTATCCTGATCAAACACTTCTGATGTTACAGGCCTGTTTTCTGGGGGGTAGGATTAGTCACATGGGGTCTTTAAGCCTTTGGAGATAATATTGCCCCCCTCAGTGGCACTGATGCATTACAGCAGAAAAGTGCCTGCTGCTTGATTACCCATCATCCTCCAGTATACTGTAACAGCTGATCAAATTATCACCCGTCTGACTCAGTCATTAGGCCCCATTAATCCCCCTCTCAGGACTGTGTTTCTACTCCTGCCTGTGCTCTGAGTCACCCCCCCACACACCTCCAATTATATCTCCACCTGTCAGTCCTCTATCTGTCTCTCGTTTCAGGTTTAATTCACTGTAATTATGTGCCTATGAGTTGCGTGTTTGCTGTCATTGTGCTGATCAGTTTAGGAGAGACAGATTACACGAGTGGAATGGAAGAACATGTTCAGTGCAAGGTAACTAAAGCTAAAATTTACTAAATGTGTAAATATAGTCTTAACTTGCTCTGCTGTGATGATAATATCAAGAAACTCATATAAGCTCCAAAATGAAATAAGGTGGATAACATAAGCTGCTCTTTATTGAACCCTGTGGGGTAATTTGTCCTCTGCATTTCACCCATCCTATAGTTAGGAGCAGTGGGCAGCCACAGAGCAGCGCCCGGGGACCAACTCCAGTTCTAAAGCCAGAGCCTTAGTCAGGGGTACTGATTTGAGTGTTCCCATCGAGCATGTTTGTAGAGGTCCAGGAAACTGGAGGACCCCAGAACCCACGCATACATGTGGAGAACATGTAAACTCCACTGCTCTCTTTCTCTCACCCTCTCCTGCATTCAGACCTTTAATATTTGCCTGTAAGTCAATTTACTGATGTTAAATTCTGTTGTGAGAAAGCTTGCCATTCTTTCACAAAAAAACCTACTCTAAAATAACTTAATTCTGCCTTTCCTCCTCACATTACTGAAATCCACCTTTTCACAAAAAAACACTTAATTCTGCATTTCCACCTAAAATGATCAACTAAAGCTCTTTTTACCTAAAACACTGGGATTCTTCCTCTTCACTGACCTCTTCTGTGTTTCCCTCACTTTCACTAAATGAGTCGACAGCCTTGGAGTCATTAGGATTTTACATGCTGCTCCTTATTAAACTCATTATCCCATTATCACAGCGCTTATACGCACAAGACTGTTAGGATGGTGACAGCACTTTTGTCTAATTAGTTCTCTGTTACAACGGTACGTCCTTTATATTGCTTTTCCAAGGTAGAGCTCTCGGACGTGTCCTGATGGGAAATGAGAACTTCCCAGCAGTTCCCAGCGTGTCTCAAGTGCTGCATTAGTCTCATATTCAGCCCCCATTTCCTGTTTTCAGTCCCAAAATCCTTTGCTCATACAAGCCTTTGTGTTTAGACCCTACTTCCTGTGTTCAGACACTGCTTCCTGTGTTATGACCCTACTTTCTGTGTTCAGACATGTCCTCTCAACAAACCAGGACACCCAGTCCTCTGATTAGGTGGAGAATCTTTGCTATCCAAATGAAAGGATACATTTCAGAGCGAATGCCTCCCTCATAGCGTTCATTGTCATTCAGAGACAGTAGCTGGCTTCAGTAATTAAATTGTGGAAAAATAAATTCACAGTAATTTCTTAAATGAGATATAATACGGTCGTGATAAGCATCATTAACATTTAGTCCTGATAGTAACATAACATAACATAACATAACATAACATGAATGGCGAGAACAGGCCGTTCAGCCCAACTAGGCTCGCCAGTTTCTTTGTACCATCGTGAATATATCACTTCAGATACTCAATGACTCAATGGTATCTAGCTTTAAGTCAAGTCTGCTCTTGAAAACTCCCAAGGTCTCTGCCTCAACAATATGGTCAGGCAAGCTGTTCCACACTGAAATTACTCTTTGGGTGAAGAAATATTTCCGAATATCAGTGCTAAATTTACCTTTAGTCAGTTTCCATTTGTGACCCCGAGTTCTGCTAACAACACTTGGTTGAAGGAATCCTACATAATTCACTTTGTTAATCCCTTTAACATATTTAAAGACCTCAATCAAATCACCCCTTAGTCTCCTTTTCCTAAGACTAAAGAGATTAAGGATCTTCAGCCTTTTCTCATAGCTTTCATCTTTAATACCCGGAATTAGCTTCGTGGCTCTTCTCTGAACTTTCTCTAAAGCCTCTATGTCTTTCTTAAAGTATGGTCCCCAGAACTGTACACAATACTCTAGATGTGGTCTGACGAATGTGTTGTACAAAGAAGCATCACCTCCTTGGATTTGAACTCAATACTTTTGGCAATGTATCCCAGCATCCGATTGGCTTTTTTTAACAGCTACGGCACAATGGCTAGAGCCTGTGAGGGTTTGGTCAACAATCACTCCCAGATCTTTCTCTTGTGGAGCACATTCCAGTTTAAAACCTCCCATGAAGTAATCCCGTCTAATGTTTTTATTACCTACATGTACTACTTTACATTTAAGCTACATTAAATTTCATTTGCCACATTTCTGCCCAATTCTGAATTCTATCCAAATCATCCTGAATCACTTTAGTGGACTCTAAACTATTTGCCAAGCCCCCCATTTTAGTATCATCTGCAAATTTCACTAATCTGCTCTCAATATTCCCATCAAGGTCATTAATGTAGATGAGGAACAGCAGGGGTCCCAACACCCATCCCTGGGGGCGCCACTCCCCACCCTACCTAGCTCAGATGATATACCACTGACCACCACTCTTTGTGTTCTGTCCTGCAACCAGTTATGAATCCACTTCAGAATACCACCTGTAACTCCAATGGAGCTCATTTTAAAAATTAGTCTCTTATGCGATACTGTGTCAAATGCTTTCTGAAAATCCAAATATATGATGTCATAAGCCCTGCTCTGGTCATAAGTCTTGGTGGCCTCTTCAAAAAATTCCAGAAGGTTTGTCAGGCATGACCTTCCTTTCTGAAAACCATGTTGGCTATCCCTCAAGATATTGTTACGTTCAAGAAATAAGTCCAGCTCATCTTTTATGATAGATTCCCAATATTTTGCACGCAATGCAAGTTAAACTGACTGGCCTGTAATTACCTGGCTCAGTACGGTCCCCTTTTTATATATTGGTATTATATTGCCCTGTTTCCAATCATTTGGTATTTCTCCAGTTTCTAAAGACCGTCTAAAGATGGCAGATAGCGGCTTAAAGATGATCTCACTAACTTCCCTGAGCACTCTAGGATATAAGCCATCAGGACCCGCCGCCTTATCTGCCTTTAGTTGATGCAACTTGTCTAATCTGACGTTATCCCTAACCTCAATTTCCGCTAAATAATCTTGAGCATTGGACAAGCCTTCTGGCCGAATAAAGACCGCTCTAAGGTAAAATTCTCAACAAAGTAACCGTTTAAGGTGTCCACAATATCCTTATTATCATATAGCAGCGATCCATTTTTACTCTTTATGCACTTAACCTGCTCTTTGACTTTCCTTTTTCTGCTACAGTACTGAAAGAAGCGCTTAGGGTTAGTTTTTGCCCCCCTCTGCAATTTGTCTTTCATACAGTCTTCTAGCATTCCTCAGCTCTTTTTTTTGACCACAGCCCGCATTTTACAGAATTCGGCCTTAGTAATCTCATTGTTATCCTCTATGTACATCTTATAAAGATTCCTCTTTTCCCTCAAACTCCTACGAATAGCTGCTGTCATCCACTGAGGATTCTGCTTTTTCAGCTTACTTTTGGACACCTTTGGAATGAATTTACATTGTGAATCAAGTAAAACCCCTTAAATCTTTCCCACATCTCATTTACAGACTCACAGTCCAGGAGTGTCTCCCATTTTGTTTCACTTAGATATGACCGCATCCTGTCAAAGTTTGCTCGCCTAAAATTAAAAATTTTTGTTTTGGAGACACCTTTTTAACTTCCCATGAAACCTCAAAATTAACAGTAGAGTGATCATTTGTCCCAAGTGGCTCCAGTACCTCAACATTGCTAATTCTATCTGGGTCATTACAGAGCAGCAAATCTAAAATTGCCTTCTCTCTTGTAGGTTTATTAACATACTGCACCAAAAATTATCATTTATGACATCTAGAAATTCTTCCTCCCCCTACCCTGTCCTTTCACAATTTCCCAATCAATACCAGGATAATTTAAGTCTCCCATAATAATAGTCCCTCCTCCTCTACAAGCTTGCGTAATCCTCTTAAGGAGCATTTCATTGACTGTACTGTCCAAAGCTGGTGGTCGATAGCATACACCTATGTTTAAACCAGTCTCGTGTTTGCCAGTGAGCCTGACCCAGATATCTTCACAAGGCACGGAATATTCAATTTCAGGAATTTCCTGCACATTTATTTTTTCGTTCACATAGAGTGCTACACCCCCTCCTCGCCTATTACATCTATCCTTCCTAAAGAGCTTATAACCTTCTACATTATATTCATCTCCATCCTCTTCACTAAGCCATGTCTCTGTAATCCCAACTATGTCATAGCCTTCACTAATCATAACGGCCTCAAGTTCTTGAAATTTATTTTTAATGCTTCTTGCATTTAGATAAAAACATTTCAGGTTATCATGAACAGCTCTTCCCCTCGATTTCCCATCGCCTGCTGCTCAAAGCCCCTCACCATGCTTTTTGCTTTAAAAATATATCATCAATAGTGCATGTAACGCTGTCAGCTTCCATCAGGGCAGTCTGCATTTCCCTCTGTGTAACACTCTCTAACCTCCCTGCCCCCCCAAGTCCCTAGTTTAAATAACTCTCTGCTACCCTCAACATACGCTGACCCAGTGCAAAGGTACCCCTCCGGTTCAGGTGTAGCCCATCCGGCTTGAACAGGTCACCCCTGTCCCAGAAGTAGTTCCAGTGCCCCATAAACCTATACCCCTCTTTCCTACACCAGGTTCGAGGCCACGTGTTAAACCTCCAGATAGTGTTTCAGCTCTAATGAGAACAGCTGTGTTGGTACAATATGTTCTTATATGCTCACCTAAAGTCTAACCCCGATCAAAGCATGTTAGCCTGAGTATAATTAGCATTTGTCCGTAATGCAACATTAAAAATAAATGGGAATGTTCCTCCTGGTCTTCACAGATACAGCGAAGAGAGATGATGCTGCTCACATAGTTTCTGTCACAACCCTCGTGTGAATGCCTTTCCTTTCCCTTCTTATTCAGCAACTTGCGTGTCTATCAGAAGTATGTCTCTTTTGATTGGTTTATGTCTTTAATGTTTTCCCCTCCCCGGCTGTGTCTCGTTTTGTGGTTATTTCCTAATGATTCTGTGACATGTATTTAAAACCCACTGCTTTGAGTTGCAAGTTGCTGGATTGTAATTTGCTATTTGTGCGAAGAACCAGTCAGTATTCCTTGTAGAAACTCTTTGTCTTTATCAAGAGTAATGTATTCTTTAATGACAACAATTTGGGGAAGCTTTCCTTTGTACTCAGTTAACTCAAACAAGCTTCCAAACCCACTCAGGGTCGAGGATTGGGATTGTGTTCCAGTTAACCCAGCTCAAGTCAGTTCCTCTATCCAGTTTAATAGGAACAAGCTTTCAAGCCTAATCAGGGTCCAGGATTGGGGCTGAGTTCTTGTAAACCCTTCCAAGTGTACTCTTCTGTCCAGTTTGTTAGGAGCAAGCTCTGAATACTTCAATGGTTGTCAGGATTAGAACTAAGTTCCCCTCAAGCTACTCTATCCTCCGGTGGGACAGCTCGGCTCTGGCGAAGTGTGCACTCCACCTGGCTGTATCCCAGAAGCCACTTCACCGATTACATCTGCGCTGTACTGTACTCTCTTCCTCTGTGGTTCTTTCCCCACTTCTTCGTCTGGGGTTCAGTCCCCAATACGGCTGTCAATAATCCTTCTTATTGAATTGTACTCTGCCACCACACTTGATTCCCTGATCTGGAGCAAAATCATTTCAGAGTTCTGGAAGAGCAGACCCAGGGCAAAAAGTGGCTCAGAGAAAATCTCAGGGAAAAGTCCCCTTGAGAAAGTCACCATGGAAAATGTCAGGGAAAAGTAATCGCCCTTGAAAAATTCACCTGGGGAAAAGTCACTCAGAAAGAAGTCATGTGGGGAAAATTTGTCTCAAAAAGAATCACTTTTGGAAGGTAACCTCCAAAAAAGTCAGTGAGGCAATAGTCACCAAGTGTAAGTCTTACAAAGCTTTGCAAGTCATTAGCCAACCTCTTCCTCTCTCTTTATTTAATAGGCAGACAGCTCGTCTCTCCTCTGTCCCATTCGCTCAGCTTAAATCAGTCAGCCATGTCTGTAAGTGGAGCAGATTGCATCTTGTTTCCCGAAAAGGGTGTGATGAGGGTAATTACTCAAAAGTTAGGGGTCATTAGAGCCCCCCTTAAATTCCCCCGTAATGGAGCTAACTGCTCATTTCCATGTACTTTGCGTTTTCTCGCCAGAAATTTGATTTCTTCCCCCCCAAGATAAATAAATTCTGTATGATCTTTGGCATTTTATCAGAGAGGACGTTTCTCTAAACCAGGAAAAATACTCCGGTGAAAGCTGTAACATAAATTATGACTCTACCATTATGCTTCTAGCGGATGTTTTTACAGCCCTGATGCTTATTCTCATAAACTGTGGCTCAGCTTAGTTAATTAATCTGAAGGAATGTTCATTAAGTCCACAGTTGGAGAGGAACCAATGATTCGTTGCGCAATTGGCTGGAAGGCGAGGGGAAATTTGCATTGACCCTCCTATTTTTGTTTTTAACTTTATCAAATTCTACGACTCAAGAATTAAGGCGTCAGAATTGCAAATGCATTCTGGGTAATCCTGTTATGAACAAAGCACTCATTTATGTTTCTGGCGACACGCTCCTTTCTTACAGAACACCAATAACTGCCGATAAAAGGCATTGAAGCCAGAGAAATCTGTGTATAAATCTAAGTGTGATCCTGGAGATGATAACACTGGTTTAAACCAGATTGTGCATTCCTGATTCCTTACAGGTGAAAACAAACATCTGCGCTATGGAATTAAAGTGGCATTAGCACCTGGTTTTGGCTGGGAAGAGACAGCTGGTTTCCCATTTGACAGAGATGTGAGTCTGCATATATTGGCTCTTGTTGTTGAGTGAGTCATTCTTGGATGTGACTGAGACCAATTGGCCAGGCCGTAACCCCTTATCTCTCTATACTGTGACACTTGCACAAAGCTCTCAAAACTGTCCTGCACTGTGACATGTGCACAAAGCTCTCCAACCCTACTCCCATCCGTGACATGAGTGCAGATACACTGTGTCATGTAGCTTTCAAAATTGCCCAGTGCTGTGTCATGGACGTGGCTCTTTAAATCTGGATCTGAGAATCTGGCTGAACCATAATTTCAGAGAGGAATTTGCCCACAAAATTACTGTTTGAGACATCTCTCCAAATTTCAATAAGTCTCACAAGTTCAGGTAATTCTTCACTTGAGATATGCCGTTCACATCCTCGAAAATCAAAGTGAAAACGGCGAGCAGTTATTTCAGACAGTATGTGCCCAGGACACTGTCTGAAAATTATGACCAGAGCCTGAAATGAATTTCAATGTATTTCCCCTGCTGAAATGGAACCAGCTGCAACTCATGCTGCAACTCACAGGCATTTAAATAACCTTTGGAAGAGCATCATCTGCACTGAACATCCACTGAGACCGACTCTCTCTGTCTCTCAAACTCCATTTTTAATACCTGCTGTTTTCAGAGGAGCACATTGCTAAACCCTTCATTGACATGTGTTGACCATAGAGATACAGTTGTATGCAAAAGTTTGGGCACCCTTGATTAAAATTTCTGTTACTGAGAATAGTTAAGCAAGTAGAAGATTAACTGATCCCTGAATGGCATTAATTTAACGATAAAACACTCATTTTGACATTTTAAGTAGTATTAGTGTATTACTTTTGTTCTGTATAATTCTAGAATGTAAAAAAGGAAATGAGCACCATGCAAAAGTTTGGGCACCCCAAAAGATTTGAGCTCTCAAGTAACTTTGTCTATAGTCTCAGACCGTTATTTGCTGGTTAGGGCTATGGCTTGTTCACCTTCATCGTTAGGAAAGGCCAGATGATGCAAATATCAAAGTTTATTAATACCCAGACTCTTCTAACCTTGGCCCAACAATCAGATGCCATAGGGTCCTCTAAGCAGCTGCCTAGCTCTCTGAAAATGAAAATAATTAATGCCCACAAAGCAGGAGAAGGCTATAAGAAGACAGCAAACGTTTTTAGGTTGCGATTTCCTCAGTTCATAATATAATTAAGAAATGGCAGTCAACAGAAACCGTGGAGGTCAACTTGAGGTCTGGAAGACCAAGAAAACTTCCCGAGAAAACTGCTCATCGGATTGCGAGAAAGGTAAATCAAAACACCCGTTTGGTAATAAAAGACCTTCAGCAAGATTTAGCACATCGTGGAGTCATGGTGCACTGCCCTACGGTTCAGCGACACTTGCTCAAATATGACCTTCATGGAAGAGCCACGAGAGGGGAACCTTTCCTGCATCCTCACCATGAAATTCAGCATCAGAAGGTTGCTAAGGAACATCTGAATAAGACTGATGCATTTAGGAAACAAGTCCTGTGGACTGATGAAGTCAAAATAGAACTCATTGGCTACAATGAGCAGAGGTATTTTTCGAGAGAAAAGGATGCGGAATTTCATGAAAAGAACACCTCTCCAACTGTCAAGCACATGGTTGGATCGATCTTGCTTTGGGCTTGTGTTGCAGTCAGTGGTACGGGGAACATGTCACTGGTAGAAGGAAGAATGGATTTAATTAACATCACACCATCTGCAAAAAAGCTGAAGATGAAAAGAAGATGGCTTCTACAAGAGGATAATGATCCTAAACACACCTCAAAATCCACAACTGACTACCTCAAGAGGTGCGAGCTGAAGGTTTCACCATAGCCCTCAAGGTCCTCTACCTCAACATCATTGAAAATCTGTGGATGGACTGCAAAAGAACAGTGCATGCAAGGCAGCCAAAGAATCGCACAGAACTTGAAGCCTCTGGCAAAGAATAATGGTCAAAATCCCCCAAACCAGAATTTTAAAACTCTTGGCTGGCACCAAAAAAGTATTTACAAGTTTACAAGCAGTGATACCTGCCAAAGGGAGTGTTACTGAGAACTGACCATGCAGGGTGCCAAAACTTTTGCTTTGGACCCTTTTCGTTTTGTGTTATTTTGAAACTGTAAAAGGATAGAAATTGAAAAGTAATCCTGTTCAAAATATAAAGGAAATGTGTCCTCTTTAACTTTATGCCTTTTAGAGAGCAGTCGTCTCTTACTCGCTTAGCTGTTCACAGGAACAGAAATTTTGATCTGGGGTGCCCAAACTTTTGCATACAACTGTATATAATAGAACCAGAGAGAGCGAGGAAGTACCTTTGCTTCAGCCAGTAAGCAGGTTAGCTTCCAGCTTCCGCGTTTCCCACTGGAGGCAATTTTGTGGCCAAGACACCAATTGAAAAGTGCGCATTTTTTTTCTTGCCAAATAAAGTGAAAACAAAAGAAAATGTATTCGGTAATCTTTCATTATTTTGCTCTTTGTCTGACGAAACTGTTCGATGTTTTCAAGAGGGCCTGTAAAATAAGAACTGCTACTTTGAGCTTGATGACAGCTCGTGCACGAGTTTGGTGTCAGCAGGCATGAGCAGCAGCGGCCTCGCGCATCAGTGTTGCCCAACTATTTCACTTTATTTCAGGAAGGAGACAAATTGCACTCGCTGCTGGGATTAGTGAAAAAGCTATCGTATTTTGGCCTGTATGTTATTGCATTAGGCTATATATGGGAAAATAAATATAAATGAACGAATGAATAAATTGATTGTATCCTGCTATATAAAAAGGCAAGCAAAGTGACTGATTATTTCTACGAGTGAAGACATTAATTATTAGCAGACCTCTACGTGGTCTACGTGGAGGTAAAACAAAGTCATTTTAAATGCTGAACAGCCATTTGTCTTGTAGGTTATAAATAGACGTAGCCCTGCATCAGTTAGCTCTCTGCAAGACTGCTGTTGAGTCGAGGATTAGAGTTGTACTTTTTATCCTACTTGATTAAAATGCTTTCTTGCTCCGAAAAGAATGAAAAGTGCGTGCGCGTTCCGGATTAACAGCGTTGCTCATTTCCCCTCAAAAACATTCGCCAATCCGCACAGACAACACACTTTCTTGGCCATTTGTGCTGTGTAATCAGATTGGCAATCTTATGAAATGGTGCCGGAAATAAGCACCCACGGAACGCCATTTTTATAGATGGCGTCAGTCAATTCCGTACTTCCTGGGCTGAGGTAGCTAGCCTAGCATCTCCCATTGAAAGTAATAGGGGTGGTACTTCCTCGCTCTCTCCAGTTCTATCATATTACCTCCATGGCGTTGACATGTGGGTTTACAGCAAATAATTACACAAAGTAATGTGTTTATTCTCAGTGTGCCACAGTTATCAAGATAAACAGCTTGGCTGTGTCAGTGGAGCCACACAAGAGGAGATTACAAATGGCATTTCCATGCCAGGGTGTCAGTCCCAGTGAACTTTGTTGTCATTCCTAGCAGATTCACATCACCTGAACTCCTGATATTTAAGGGGTGATTGGGTTACATTGAAATCATGTGCCCTGTGCCCAGCCACTAATCAGGGCTGTTCCTTTTTTTTCTTACTGTGGCCCTGAGGAAACTTAAGACCAGGAAAAGCAAGTTATTTCTAAATTGGACATGAATGATTAATACTCCTCTCATAAGTACCACCTGGGTTTAAAGGATCCAATCCGAACTGATGTGTCAGGAGCTGTTAACTGCAAGATCAACTCTGAGGGAGTGTAGTGTAATTCCGTGGTGGAGAACATTTGCAGGACTAGAAGCAAAAACAGAGCAAAAGAGATATTTTGGGCCAAACTTTGTTTTGAGCATTAAAATGAAGCTCGTGAAAGGGGGTCCAGGGGAGCAGTGAGGCTTTTTGACTCAAATAGGATCATCCATTAAGCTGCAAATCATCCAAATTTAAAGACTGCAAAAAAAGGATTTTAGATTTCAGGCCATCATCAGGGAGTCATTTGAAACTGCGTCGCAGGAAGGAGATACGGAAAATGAGTTCTGAGAGACCAGATAATAATTACTGTATGTATTCCTGTCCATTATCAAAAAGAACACCAAGGTTGTTTTTTGAAGCCTGTTTGAGTGAGAGTACTATAGGCTGCCGCTCCATCTCAAAACAAACTCATAATTCTAATTTGGAAGAAAACTCATGACTTTGATGGGAATCATAATTCTTAACAGGAAATTTGCAGACTTGGATCATAATTTTCATGCAGAAAGAAGCGTGTGATTTTGATTTGGACAGCTGTGATTTTGGCTTTGTAGAACGGCCATGGTTTTTAGTCGTTTGGGCTGTTCGTGATTTGATTTGCAATGAAGTTCATGATTTTGAAGTGGAACTGACTATTTTGATATGAAGAGATGCTACAATTTTGATGTGGAGAGATGCTTATGATTTTTATTAGGCAGAGCAAACATAGTTCTGATCAGAATAATGATGCTGATTTTAAAGCAGCAGGAACCTTCGTATTCTGGCCTAGGTGGATGCATGCTACAATCATTAACACACATACATACACACACACGCACGCACACACACACACACAAACACACGCACACACACACACACACACTCAATGGTCTGCACAGTGACCTGGAAACACTCTCTCTCATTCTCTTTTTCACAAACTCTCTCTGTTTCTCTTATTTTCCTTATTTCTCATCTGTTTCCATCCTTTAATTGCTCCCTCGTTCCATTTCTCACGGACCGAACTCCTCCATTTCGTTGCACCCTTCCACCCACATTTCTCCCCTTTGATCCATATTTCTTCCCACACTTTCTCATTCTCTCATCTTACAATCCTGCCACTCCATCTCTCTCTCTCTCTCTCCCCTCTGCTGTTCATCCTGTATTTCTAATTAAACAGCATGATCACTGTGGCCATGCCCCTCCATCCTCCCTCTCTCACCCTCCCTCCCTCTGTCTCTCTCCGCTGGTGATGATGAAACACACTGACTCAGGCTGGGACACAGAGGAGAGAGAGAGGAGGGAGAGATAGGAATGCTGTTCTCGGATAAGGAATGGCTTTCAGTTGTTTTTCTGTGTCTCACACCTCACACGCGCGCGCACACACACACACACACACACACGGCAGTTTTTCTGTCCCTCTCCCTCCATCTCATTTGCTTATCGCCACCGTCAACTTCACCATAATCTGCTCACCTTACAGAAAAGGAGGGATTGAAAGGAGGAAGAGAGCCAGAGAGAAAAAAAAGAGACAGATGGGATTTTCAGAAGAGCTGGAGGACTGAGGAAGACTTCAGAAATGAAAGAAAGTTCAGAAGAGAGGAGGAGAAGCGAGTGAGTGAGTGACTGAGTGAGGGAGAGGAGTGGAGAGCGTTGTTGAGGAACGCTGACCTCTCCAGTCCTCGAGCGGAGGGAGGTGAACCGGGTTTCACTCAATTGCCTCATCCTGTTGAAGGTGTGGAGAGAGCAGAGGGGAAGGTGAGTATCTTGATTTTTCAGTAGGGTCGAGTAGAGATAGCGGAAGACAATGCCTAAGGACAGAGCAAGGCAGCTCCCACCCTAAGAGAAAAAGCTCTGGGGGCAGGGGTCAGAGGGAGGCACCCAAAGAGATGAAGGCCAATGGGGGACAGTGATGGAGGTCATGCGAGGGGAAACGAAGGGGACAGTCGGCGTCATGGTGGTTATGTTAGCGAGGAGTCCCCTGCAACTGCTCAGCCAGGCCCCATGAGGAGTACCTGGGCCCTAATTCAGCCCTGTTTCCTCACCCTACCCAACTCCTGGATGCACTACATGAGCACGGCCATCCAGACATCCCCATGATCCTCCCCTGCTCTAAGCCAATCAAATCGCCAGCTGCAGCTTTAAGGATGTCCTGGGGCAGGATGATGGAGTCCAGGGGAAACTCAATACAAAACCACATACTACCTCTGCAGTAATCAGGACTGCTCATCCACCTGTGGCTTCTGTCCCCATCTTTCCAATCAATGCCCCTTTTCGGCATCAGTACTGAGAACTGCATCCCATACCAACAACCGGCAGTCAGGCAGGCTGTTGCCTCTGTCCTGCACCCCTATCTCCCCTCTGATCAGCTCCAGTGGGCCTGAATGCCCTACCACTCCCCATGAGAGGAAAAGGCGATCGAATCGGACTGTGAGAGACTCGGGTAAAACTGTAGGCCTGCGTACCCCGTCCAACACAAACTGAGCTAACTTTACCCCCCAGCTTCTCCTCCTAAATGTGTTGCATCCCTGCTAAGAACACCATACTCAGAAACACACTCTAAGACTGTGCTCATCACTCTGAGACTAAATTCATCACCAAAAGATGTGCCATCCCCTGTCCTGCCTGACTTAAATCAGTCATATTCTCGTACTGTCACCCCAAAAACCGTCCCATATTCTGTTATAAACCTCAGCTGGCCAAACTGTCACACATTCTACTGTCACCCATGAAACTGTCCCACATGGTACCATAACCTGTTAAACTGTCCCACATGGTACTGTAACTCATTAAACTGGCCCCACGGTACCGTAACTCAACAAACTGTCCCACATGGTACCATAACCCGTCCAACTGTCCTACCTGGTTCCATAACCTATCAAACTGTTCCACATGTTACCGTAACCCATCAACCTGTCCCACATAGTACATTTAGCCATCAAACTGTCCCACATAGTATTGCGACCCATCTTACTGTCCCACCTGGAACCGTAACCCCTCACTCTAATGCTAAAGTGTTACTGACAATTGGATTAATGAAGATGCACTTAATGGATCCTTCTGATAACCCCCAGTATTTCTGTCATTAATCATAATAATATCATTGGGATAACCATAAGGCCTTGTGTGAATTGTTTATTACACCGCTGACTTTGCTCCATTCCAATTTGACACATAAATATTTTATTTCAGGCTTTTTCTCCCAACTAGTATTTAAACATCATTTGCTCGTTTTAGAGATGAGGGCTGGGCATCTTTCCATTTACTTTATTGTCAAACCTTTTTTGGCAATCCTTCTGTGAAAAGCACTGTAGAAATAAAATGTAATATTTGAGGATGAAACCAATTGAATAGTACTGAATGTACTCGTTAAACTGTGTTCAGAATGAACTAATCTTTTCGAGAGATAACCATGTATGGAACATGAGAATAATAGTCAACCAGAGTTGTTCCTAAAACAGACTCCACAGGCTCCCCTGCCCAGATCCAGGTCTGTGATGTGTTCCAGACCAGATACTTCATTAGTTTTCTCAGGTGTGCTTGAGTCAGTACATCAAATACCAGGTGGTGGAACATCAAATACCGGGAGGTAAAATGTCAAATATCCTGAACTGCCTGGGGAAACTCCAGCAGAGGTTTGGGGACTCCTATTCAGGCAATAAGAGAAAATTGAACTCTGACCAGTATATTTGACACAACTATATAATGAAATCTGTAAAAGCACCGGATTTTTGAACCTCTGTGTCCCGATTAAATATTTGCAGACCCAGCTGACTTAATTTTCCCCAGCACCGCTCAGTAAGCTGATCTGATTGATTGCATGACATCGATTTGGAGGAAGAGGGCAAAATGTCCAGAACTGAACTATATTTCATAGGGAAATCGTCCCTTGCGGTCTGTGCAGCGGACAAACTGGGCGCCTACCTGAGCTATCAGTCTTACATAAGATACGGGGACATTAATTTTATTGGAGCAGGGAAAAGTCATCCTCTGTTTGTGCTTATTCACAGTCCAATACAATTCATCAGCGCAATTGTCCTTATTGCCTTTTAGGATTAATATTGTGTGCATGTGCCCAGACACCAGGCTAACGGATAGACTCACTCGGATAAGTAAACCCCAGTCTCATCCAGTCCCACAGGTGGTACGCGGTAACAGAATTCAATTTCAAGGGCGAAAAGACTCAGCGCATCTCTCTCTCCAATGGTGTCATGTATGCATCCTGCCAGCGAGATCTCGGCACGTCCAAATCCTCAGAAACGAAAGTCACTGTCAGTGGATTAATGGTGCTGAGTTACCACAGTTCCTGTCCCGTCCGGAGGAGCATCTCTCACAAGAGGACAGATGATCCCTGACGGTGTGATATAAGTAGAGAGGTACTGACATTATCCATATGTCTCTCGGCCCTTCTCAGGCACTGGGTGTGAACCCAATCAAAGCATTTATGAGAACATTCTGGAGCGACGCCAGAGTCATTTTTTGTTTCCATCAGCTTAATCAGAAGTTTATTGGCTAAAGTGGCACTTTGATCCTCCTGACTAATTACACCCTGTTCAATTTAATCAAGCAACGCCTGATTCATCCTGGCCAACCTCCACATGACATGAACAATTTCAGAATGTCTACATGAAGCATTCATTTTGTTTTCTACCTGTATGCTGATGTACTGCTCCATTAGAGCCAGCGGCCTTTTCTTAACTCTTCCATAATGCAGCTGTTATTTCAAATCCGTTTCCAGCAGTGTTTGTGATCAAGCACAGGGCCGTCTTTATCCAGGAACCAGGCAGTAATGTGTCGATTAACTCTGAGATTAATCTTACTGGGCTCAAATCAAAGCTCTCAGCCACCTCCTCTGGATCAGAGATAGAACAAATTTCCCTCAACTTAAAAAAGCAAGATACTGTACGCTCTCAAAGGCTGAAGTAACAGCTCTCAAAAGCCTGATAGAAACCAGATTGTGACAGTAAAATAAAATGAAATTAATGTCTATCTTAGATCTTTTATTTCTCATCTTCATGAGAGAAGCATTTGTTAATGGGCTGTGCCCCAGGGGTTTGTACATGAAAATTTGAAACTTGATCCTTTATGCTCATAACCTGTAACATATGGAAAAACCCACAGCCTATGGAAATTACACATCTAATTCTGTTTTTATTGGATTTTTGTGATTGGATATGTGCAGATTTGTGATGCTGTATTTATGGTTCCACGCAATAAAATTTCAGGCTACATTATTTTTACTGACACATGGCTGTGCAAACATTTATTTTCCTTTTTGGTTCTTCATATGTGTCCCTAAAATGTTCATTCCCCATCAGGCGATAAATCTCATCATGTCACCATTCACTGATCTGGATCGCCATGGCTGTGCAAACACTCCAGCCTCTGACCTTTTCATTTGGGGGTTTTGTACTGGGGAAAAAACCAGGGCAGCCAGTCTGGTCAGCAGAGAGTCCATTGTGGAATTGCGATTGCAGCCTTAATTTCTGTTATTTTAATGAATAATTGTTACTTACAATTAAAAAAGATTTTCTTTGTCTCTAGTGCTGTGGGAGTTAATCTAAATTCAAAAGCTCAGGAGAAGAGCTGGCAGGAAGTGGGTGACATCAGACACGGTGAGTCAGAGGGATAGATGGGGGATGGAGGGAAGAGAACTGGTGAGTATCCCTGTACTAAAGTCTATCATCCTCTCCTCCACTCATCTCCTCCTCCCTCCTTCTCCCACACTTCCAGATAGTAGACAATGTTTGGAGTACATCTGTATATTTAGAGCATTCAGATACACCATGGAGCAACAAGAAGTCACATGACCTCCTGATCAGATGGAAGCCAGCTGCACGGACTCTGTTGGTCCCGGGGGCAGGATGGGGTCAGTTTGTGTTTTGAGTTTTTTCTTTTAAAATTTGGAGACAATTTTGTGTAACTCTGTTGCTGCCACTAGTGGTAGTGGGAGCAGCATTAGAGTGATATTGGGATAAAGAACATTCCATCACACATATGTGGTCTCTGCATCTTGCCAGGGCTGAAATCTCCAATCAATTTTTAATATGGCATTATAGGCCTCATACATCTTTTAAACACAGTGCCTGCAGGTACACACCTTAATGTAACTTTCCGAGTTCAAATTAAAATACTGTCTCATGTTTAATCACTCAGTCAGACTCATGATACCCCTGCTGTGTAACTACAGACCTCTCCAGAGGGAGCCACTTCCTGTTCTCTCAGGTCACTGAAGCACCACTGCAGGCCTTAAAACACCAGTAATATCATGAAACTCACACATTCCTCTCGTCATTCAACTGTAAACCAAATTTTTATGGCAATTTGTTTGAACCCGTTGACATATTGCTGACATAACTCTGCCAAATTCATGACATAAGAAATGTTTCAAGACAGCGTAACTGTTTATGTCAAATGACACTGCGCTGTCATACTTATATCGATCAGGGTTTTGACAGATGTTGTTGTTGCCATAAACATTCACTGATAAATGTGATTACAGTTTTGTGTGATTTGATCAAGGAATAAGCCCCGAGAAGCAGTGGGTTACAGTGATTTTATTACAGTGGAGGGGCGTTCTAAGGCACAACGCGCAGCGGAGTGCCTTAGTGTCCCTCCGCCGTTATAAAATCACTGTAACCCACTGCTTCAAGGGGCTTATTGCTTTTATAAAACGGTTACCCTACATATAGCCCATTAAATAAACACACAAGAAAAAAAAACAACAATTTATTGGTAATAATGCAAAAATAAAATTGAGAACTATTCGTTCTTCCACCAAGCAAGATCGAGAGGACAGAATGGTTGGCAAGCAACACAGACGCCAAGATTGCTTTTTCATCTAGCGCCATTATCATGTCACATCAGGCTATTTGGGCTCGTTAATGTAGATATACTATGAAAGCAGGCTATTTGGAATGTCTGCTTCGGTCTCCCCGAAAGGCCCGTTAAATAATTTTACGTTCGTTTTCCGTTTTGAGTTTCCTTGTTCTCAACTCGCGCCTATCGGCCATATCATTACAACCAGCAGCGAGAGTAGGGAACAAGATTGACTTTTGTCCTCCACACTTGCCGGTGTCCAGGAAAATGTTGAATTGTGCATTAGTTTGCTAGCCAGCTTGTCAACTAGCTAGCACTCACTACAGTGGATGTGTTTACCCTACACACAGCCCATAAAATAAACACAAGAAAAAAAAATCAACAATTTATCGCTAATACTGAAATAGCGAGCTAGTTAGCAACGTTGCTAGCAAGCTAAAGTGATATCAAAATCTATAATGCTATAGCTAGCTAGGTAGATAGCCAACTGGTTAGCGGGTTAAAAGGCTAAACTTCGCTAACACTGAAATAGCGAGCTAAAAGTCTTGAAACAAACATAACCTAACGAGTCAGTCGAGCGCAGAGTAGTTGGTTGCGAGGCCAGGCGCGCAGGGATATTTTGTGCTGCGGTCTGCCTCAGAATACAGTGGGTTACAGTTATTTTATACCGGCATGGAACGCGGCTCAGCCAATCACATTTAAGGATGGCAAGCACCCATTTTATAATGTAAATTTTGCCCGCTGTTGTCCGGGTCACATTTATGATAGAGTCCAGATGGACTTCTGTAGAAGGTTTTAGACAAAATGTGGCCCTTTTTATTATTTACGAGAAAATCACCTAAGCACTGACGTGCTTTGTCGGTTTGCCTGGGAGCTGTAATGGTGCAAACTACCTCAGTGATTCAGTGATTTATAAACTTAAAAAACTTTATACTTGCATAAAGAGAAGTATGCATTTTTCATTGTGCCACTTTTGATCAATGGACTGTCAGTCAGCACCTCTTTATTTATGCGAACTCACAACTTTTTTATTGCAATTAAAACGCCATCGTGGCTCTCTGGGGCTCCTGTGAGAACTACTGACGCAGACGATGCCCCCAGACCATCAGGTAAAAACGGGTTTGTCTTTTTCGGTTCTCCGGCGGAAGATGGCTCTGCTATGACCTCCTGTGCCTGTTTCTCGGTTCCCTCAGAGGCCTCGGGGCGAGAACATCTGTCCTGATCACGGGAGTCCGGTGTTAAATCCTTGGCTGGGCTTTAAAGGACAATGTCTGTGTGCTGAAGCCTGGAAATAAAACAGGATTAAAATCATGCCTCCCCTGTCGCAGGTTACACTCTCTTCTGCTGCTGTGAAGTGTACAATATCCTCTCAAGACCTGGCAATTTCTTTTATTTTAAACACTTCATCTTTTTGACACGGTCACTCAGGCTTCATCTGAAGGGCCAGATACTGTGAGTTCCTTAAGTATTTGGACAGCGATTAAAGATTAAAGGACTGTGATCCCTGCGCTATTCAATATATGTGAATTTAATTACCTTCAAATTAATGCTAGCAGTCAAGATTTTATGTTGATTTCTGAACTTAGCTCACTCCAAAAGACCAGAAATATGCTGAGTGGAAATTCAGGCCTTCGAAAGTGCCACTGTCTAAATATATACAGGCCTTACTACCGTATATTCTCTGTAGGAGCCAATACTGCAAGGGACACTTAACAGAAACAGAAGGAATTGTGCAATTATAATTCAATGCAATGTGCTTTTATTCAACAAAACCATTTGTACATATTCCAAGAATTAAAATGTTAAAATGGCTTTTCCATCAAGTTTCAGGAGGTGGAACAGTGTAATCCGCTATGAAAAATGCTAAGCGTCTAATTCTGTAATTGTGCTTATATTGTAAAATGTTCCTAATGCTTAAAGCATGTTAAATTGCCATAATATCCATGAGCCACTGCTCCTTCAAAACCTGCTTTTTGTGAAAACTGTATCCATATGCTGTACAGAGAGACTGTCTTACATCAGTAGATTTAGAAATGAGATAATCCAGGGCGTGAACCATTATTTGAGGCTGCATTTGAACCTTTAATGAATTGTGACATATCGTCCACTGGAAACCTGTGATGGAGTCTCCTGAACAATGATGGACCTCAATCAATCTACACGACAGGAGTGAGGAAGGAGAGAAAATGTAGCGATTTTAATGAGGCCAGTGACTGAGAAAATGGGGCTTATATATGAACAGTCCAGGTGGGAGAGGGGAGCTCCCTCTGGAGTACAGGTGTGCTCTGAAAAGGATGGATAAAAGGGGCGTCGTCTCAGTCGAGAACCTGCCATCTCATCCTCGTGATTAAAATGGTGGGTCCTAGCAGTAGCTTGTTTGTGGGCAGTTGTTGGATTGCTGGGTCAGAGCCTTTGTGGCCTTGTTGGGTTGCTTACTTAAATCTGGAGAGATGAAGATGTAAGTCTGTTCTGAGCCTAGTGGCCCATCGGGCCGATGCTTAACCCTGGTTTCCGTGGTATGAAGCAACTTGGAGTATTGCAACTCCTCCTGGATGGGATGCCAGTCCATCGCAGGTACTCCCCCAGCTCTGGGTCAGGTTTCCCTCACAATTTGCTGGTACCCATTTGTACACCTGGGTGGAATGAGGCGTGGAATGTGGGAGTGAAGTGTTTTGCCCAAGAACACACCGCGAAGGCCGTGGCAAGGACTCGAACTCAGGACCTCGTGATCCCAAGTCAAGCCTACTTAACCACTGTGCTACTGCGTCGATGAAGTTGGGTCAACCAAAAAACCTGCTCCAGTGGCCTCAACAGCTCACTTTAACTGTTCCGACCTACAGCTGTTCTCTCCTGCATTTCACCTCTTCGAGAGGAACCATTTCCTGCTGTGAGCATCTCAAATATATCCTCCTTTATACCTCAAGGATACAGCACTGATAAGTACATCTCTATCATTGGTAATCCTTCACTCAAGCATTAGTTGTGTAGCACTCACATGATATAGCTTTTCAGTTGTGATATAAAACAAGGGAAAAACTAGTGCTTTGTCATGTAATGCTAGATTTTGCAGGGCATTTAACATTCATTGTTGATGTGAATATATTTATGTTGCATTGCAATACCACCGTGTTTACAGTCCGAGAACCTTCCGACGTTGTCCTCAGTCATGCCATCTCGCGTCTGGTCTGATAATGTTGAATGTGCTTTACCATTTCTTTTTCTAGATCTCGTTTTTTTCGATAGCCGACAACAACTAGGAAACCAATTTCAGGGTTGACTTTGGTGTTTATAAGGGCCCTGTTGGGGGGGGGATGTTCTATCGCTTCTGTCTTCTTCTCTCTTTCGTTTCTCCAACCTCTTCACTCTTCCTCTGTTCTTCCCCTCTGCTTTCACTGTTGCTGTGCTCCATGTGTACTGTGTGCAGAAATGAGCCAAAAAAACCTTAGGCAGGCAAAGACTGGTGAAGATGCATGAGTTTGACATAGTTGCACTTCAGATAACACCAGAGCTATCATAGATATATCCATTGCCTTGGTAATTTTATCATATTTTCTGGGCAGTAATTCTGTGTTGCGTGCCTTTAAAGTCATCGGCAGAGAATTTTTAATTAAATTTTTTTGTCCTTGTCAGATTCTCACTGAAATGACCAGAGAGTGAGAAGAAATTTAATTACGTCTGTATGAAAGCTACAAAGTGAATAATAAACTCAATTTGAAACCAGCTTAGTCACTGGAAGTAAATTGATCTGCATTTCAAAACACAGTTGATGAAAATCATGGAAATTTATTCAAGAATCTAATTGTTTTCTTTGAGAGGGGATTTATGAAGTTAGTTCAAATGCCAGGATATTTTATATATATATATATATATATATATATATATATATACACACACTCAAAAAAAAGAAATTTTATGAAATGTTAGATTTACTTAATAATGTTCCACACAATTGCTTTGCATAACCTTTATTTGACTTCTAACATTTTTGGCCAGTTTAATTAGTTGCATTGAGTGGAATGTACTTAATTCAGTTTTGTGGCACCAGTTGACGTAACATTATTAAGTAAATTTAACATTTCATAACGTTTCATTTTTTTGAGATATATATATACACACACACACACACACACACACACACACACACACACACACACACACACACACACACACACACACATATACAATATGCGCCATATCAAAATAAATGCAGTTTTTGCTTTGTACCTTATTTTTAATTCAGTTGATTAAATTTTGTCCCTACTTTATGTGCATCTCATGAAATGTTTATAATCCATTTACAAGCATTGCATAATACAGCAATAAACATGGACATATTTCCCTGTGATATTCTCAGTGCATGGAAATGTATCCAGTGTTTGAAATGGCCTCATTAGCTCTCTGTAATCGATGCCACTACCCAGTGTAATCAGCATGGGTCTTTTTTCCCCAGGGCCAGCAGCTAGACTTTTAGTGTGAGACCTGAATTTCACAAAAACTGAGACTGTATGTAACATGAGAAAAATTGGACACACCTGATAATGTTGACTGTGTTGAGAGTTTAGAAATGCTAATTGAATTCAGTGATTGAAAACAGGTCAAGACCCGTCATCTGCCTGAGGGGATGTTCTATAACTCCTCTATTTTCAGCTCGCCAGCCAACACTGGTGGGTGTAAAATTCAGGTTCACAATTTTTCCTCCAAAAGTACTTTGCTCTGTAGCAGGACTCGTCCGGCAGGAGGTGACTGAAATGAGCAGAGTTTATGGTAGACGGGTGAAACACACGGCAGGATCATTCTGCTCCCTGGACTGACTCTGTACCAGGGCGGATGAGCCAATTCCTTGGACCCAGCGATGGGAGAATAAGCAGCTAAAAAAACTGAAAGGTTACCATGGCAACTACCAAACTGACCACGATGAGGGGCTTGAGAAGGGGGGGGGGGTGGGGGGTTTAGTAATATCCCAGGCCTTGGATGGGGATGTGTTATCATTACTCAGCACTAACACCTGTTACCCCACCTCCATAACATGACACAGCAGGTGGCCTCACTTCAAAGAGCCCATAGAGTGGTGTCCGTCTCACTCTCTCACTGCTTCACCCGGGCGAGCGAACACTGCAGGGACTGACTGCTCTCCAAGTCAAATATCAAAGCCGAAAGCCCATTTCTCCAGCCATTTCACTGCTCTTTTAGCTATTAAAACATTTTCTGGGCAAAGCTGGCAAATATTGAGTTGTGCTATTAGGCACGCGCGTGTGTGTGTGTGTTTTAACTACCGTTTTCCACCACATTCTCGGGAAAAAAAAACAGGGTCATCACTAGAAGACCTCCAAAGACTGGACAGAAGTTTTGCTCGGTGTTGATATAGACTCTTTGGGGTTTGGGGGGGAAAGATGGTAATAATTTCCCTTTCATCACATTTTTTCTCATTAATCTGAAAGTTGAGAGGTTAAATTTATCAGCAGAAATGGTGAAATTCCCTGGTCTAATGTGAAAACAAAAAGGGTTTGTTTGGGGGATTGCACTAAGCGGACTTTGGCAAAACTTTCGTCCTTAGTCAGAAGGCCATCAAATTATGACCACAAAACTAGTTCTTTAGCTCATATCCATGAGAAAACCTCCTAGCAACCCTTTACTCACAGGTGTGGAAAGTTGAAGCTTTCAGACTGAACAAATTTGCCAGGGAAAGAAAACTTGATCAATGTAAGGTGTATTAATGTATATAGTCACTGGTTTTCTTTAGGGGCCGTTTTTATTTAAAGCGTGTTACAGTAAGCTCCTGTGAAAATACTTTTGTACTCCCCAAGTGTCTCCCCAAGTATGGTGATGAAAGTGCTGTGCACATTCAACAAAGATCAAGGTATCTGCCCTCATTCAATAAGAGTGATAGCCCCAGATTGGTTCAGCTGTTCAAATATTTATCATCATCCAGTATGACGTCAAAGACAGACATTGATCTTAATTTAGCACAATATTTATTAATCTTCGAGGAGAAGTTCCTGTTTTATAACTCGCAAATGCCTTTGTGTTAATTATGTACTGTGCTGATAAGGTCTCCTCAGAATATGTTACAATACTGCTAAAACAGAGCTCCTGCAAACTTAGGGGAAGCCATTTAAAAATAAATTTACATGCCGGAAAGGATGCAAGGAAGCACCTCCGTTACATTGAGATCCTGTAAAACCCACACAGCTAAACCAACAACGGAAAAGCTGGGAGCGAAGGTTCATGCGTGTACTCAGGCTGTTGTGAGGCAAATAGAATAATATTAATAAACTTTCTCCGTTCGCAAATGGAGCCATGCTGTAATCACGGATATATCTAATCTGCCACCTTGCGGTGAAGAATTCAATGTGAGCATTAAAAAATTACACCAGAAAGAGGCGGGGCATCAGACATATCAGTGATCACTGTAAAAGAAGTGTAACAGTTACTGTATTTACTCTCGTTTCAATCTGACTCCAAATTAGAATTTATAATTTAGCGAAAACATGCGTGGACCTCGGGGTGATTACACCTCGGACTCGTAGGTGTAGGCCTGCGTTACTCGATATATGCCCCCGGGTTTTAGCATTTTTGCCGAATCTTAGGTTCATTGTTTATACCAGGGGATGGAGGTCAATCATCGCAGCAACAGCATCTTTTGGCATGAATACTGCGAACCCAGATCTATGCACGCCCATGGGTTCCTTCAGGGAATTTTAACAGATAACCGACTTTTCGTCCATGGGTTTCCTTAAGGTTAAAATCCCAGAACTGGCAATACATAAACCCTTTAAGTAAGTAGATCATGATTGTCTCTCCAACTTAATAAAACCAATTCTCATCCCAAAGCCGCTGATCAGTCAGTCCTTGGTTGAGCTTAACCCCTAAGTCTCCATCGTTACGTGGCTAGAAAGAATAAAAGGATTAGGAGTCACAGAGACCACGCAAGTTTAAAGGAACAACAATAATTTATTCACCAGGTAGGCAAGAGCTTGAATCAAACAAATCAAAGTTAAATCAAATACAAGTTACAAACAATTTAGATAATGAGAGTTGAGTCATACCTGGTGAAAAGGCTACGCACGCACTTGCGTACGCGGGGAGAGATCGGATACGATCTTCCCAGAATGGATTTTCTCTTAAGCCAAATCACGTCTTTGATCCAGGCTGCATGGCCATAAATTACCTGGAAGGCGGGTTGAATCTGGATTTTGGGTTTGTTTCCACCATTTGGAGGATGTAATAAAACAATTTAGCAGAGAGAGAAGAACAGAATGATTACCTGAGAGGATTCTGACCAATTTTCAGGAGTTTCCAAAAGGGAATGAACCATAATTTCAATGGGAATGAAACATACTCCAGTCAACTCCTTGGATTCTCCTGAGAATAACAAGACCAAACATGATATGAATATGTACTAATATGATGCAGTTGTCATGAAAAAGTCTTAAGCTGAATTATTACACAGGTAAGCTGGGTTATTAGTACGGAAGTGATTTCAGAGCAGTATATTGAACACATGAGCATATTGTGAAGTTCCCAGAGGTTTAGATTATTTTAAATAGATAAGTTAAGGTCCAGTTTCATGAAAGACTGAGGACAATAAAATGACTTCCACAGGGGCATTTTGTCAGCCAGAGGCCTAGCAACTACCCCCCATACAGAGTAACACCAAGGACACAGAAAGACCATAAACCCCTTCCGCTCGGAGGCTGAGCAAACATCCTGGGCCCACTCATAACGGAGGAAGTCCAAACAGTTTTATTGTTATCTAGCATGGCTCCGGAGTTCCTTGAGGCCCAGTTCCCGAGCTATCAGCCATTTGCCGCTTCCAGCCTTGGGGCTCCCCCACTCATCAGCATTTGCGGTGCTCCAACCCCCTTTCCAGATCTTACGATCCTCATAAAGATTTTACCTCAAATGCACCCAAGTGTCTCTCAGAAATCAATTTCATCAAGATTGGCATTTGCATATGAACACAATACACTGTAAATTCACCCGACACCAAGCAAACTGGTCTTAGAGCTCCATAATTTAATGTATAATACATCTTATAAGTCTTCCATATTCAGCTTCGTCAGCTGTTATTAGTGGTGAAACATCACATTGAGGTTGTTACTCATTGGAGATATATGGAGTCTGTTTTAATAATGCAGTCAGTCTGCAAGGGAAGAATTAATTGCACAAATAAATTAATTTTATTTGCAGACTAAAGTTTCTTTTTTTTCTGGATGGAACCTCCAGCTTGCGTCTCGGCGTTTGTTTGTTTGTTTATAGTTTATGGTCTGGCTCTACAGCTCCGAGCGCAGCCTCTCTCTCACCAGACCTCCCGATCGCCCACACAGAAGTACAGAACAGCATAATAACGAAGCCAAGAGACAAAAAACACACGGCAAAACTATAAACAAAACGTAATTTATACAAACATACAAGTCATGAATAATTCACCTCTATAAGTCACTCTATAACCTGCCAAATACGACCTTAAACTATCTCTGTAACCTTCTAAATGTGCAAATTGATATTGGGCAACACCCTTAATAATATATTTATAAGAAATATCATACAGATGATGACATCGATTATAGGCACCTAAATATACTGTAGAAGTGTCAACTACCGACTGGGCTGGCAATCTGTAAACGAATCGATATCAGAATCATCAGGCCCAGGATAACCACTGGGATCAAGGGCTGCAGTCATGAATTAGATTAAGGAGCGAAACCGTCAATAATCCTATAATTATACATCACTAATGATGGTGTAATTTAAAAGCCCCTGCATGGAAAATCATGTGGATGACACCGGTTGGAGAAATCAATGTATGAAAGAGAGGTCAGTCATGTTAATGCTGTTGCTTATACACTCCTCTCATATACTCTTTTGTGCCAGACTGAGGAAGAGGGGCGAGAGAGAGAGAGAGGGAGGGAGAGAGGAAGAGAGAGGCAGGTTAGTGGACTATTTTCTGCATGGCTTACTGATCTATACCACCCCTGTACAGCGTGGGGTCAGTTAGCTTGATTGCACTCCTGAGCCCAAACCTTGATGGGTGCACTGCATATACTGATCCTGGATCAGCACTGTGGAATGTAGAACTGTAGTTGGGTTTCATGTCCCCTTCCTTGTCACCAAGTGCTCAGCTGTTGCAGTCCATTTCAAAACATGCCCTTTGTGACATCACAAGGGGGAGAAGCCACCTGGTATCAGAGGGAGGCACTTGCACAAAAGAAGTTTGGAAAAGTGTGGATTTATTTGAGGTTGCAGTGGCTGACTCTAAAACGGTCGCTGCTTAAAGTCTCTAATTGGTGGGGAGGGACTGGTTTTAAAAGCAGGGCTTTGCATACGGAGGCTGGAAACCCATGATTCAACAGGAGGACCCAGGAGATACTATGGACCAGGACAGTGACTGGGGTTTCAGCATGACCTCCCCCCAGGATATCGCCCTGATCCTAGTGCACAGTGGAAGGTTTGTAATTATTCAGGATAAAAGGACAGAGCCGCAGATCCAATTATACCCCATGACCTCTCCTGCCTCTGTCAGACACCACACTGCACACCCGCATGTGCGGCCCTGAATACTAGATACCCTCACAGCCATTAGCATATTAATGAGACTCTGCAGCCTGGGGACGCTGGAGACTTTTAATTAGAAGAAAACCGGCACCAGATTTAAGGGCCTCACCGTTCGTCACCCCTATTTATATCAAACAGCGTCAAAGTCAGGTCGCCAGGCAAATAATCGCATTAATCATGTCCCGTTAGATTGCACCTGGCGAGTCTTTTCTGGAGTCGTCATCTTTTGGAAGCAGTAGATGATCAGGCCTGTGGTATTTCTTTTCCGACGGGTCATAAATTTACATGCGGTTTTCTGTGGTGCTGAAAAAAAGCCCTGCATGAATTGAGAGCGCTATTTGCTCATTAGTTACAGTTTGCATAGTGATTAATCATTGGTAAGGGCGAATCGTTAGTGGATCGATGCATTCTGTGTTAAATCTGTGATGGATCCTCACCAATATTCGGCTTTGTCTCAATCTAGTCGTGCTGATAGGCAGCTTGTCCTGAGCCTGAGTTTTTAGAAACATGCAGATCTACACTCACAGTCACAAAAGTGTGCCAATGCAGAACACGTGTGTGCACATAGTTATAAACACAAATATACACATACATGCACAGAAACACACATGTGCACATAGACTCACACGCACACCCACACATAGATAAATAAACAAAAACACACAACTGCATCCACAAATGTGCACACACACACACTCCCAAGTAAGCATACTTCTGCACACACACACATATAAAGAAGCATGCATGCACTGACTCACATTTACACGTGTGCACACTTATGCAAACTCATATGTGCACACACACACACACACACACACACACACACACTACTCTGCACAAATGCAGATCTAATTGTACTCCCACCCATGCACACACCAGCCCCGAAATTACTATCCATTTTTAATTTGTCCTTTGATTTGCAGAAATTCAATTTAGTGAAACTGAGGCCCAGAACCAGCGGGAGCTGCAGTGTCTGTGAGCGGGGCCTCTGAGACCCGATGGAGAAATAACAATTACAAGATAAAGCTGCTCTCACTCTCCACTGCGCACTAACTGGGAGAGAGAGATGGATGGATGGATGGACAGACAGACTGAAACAGAGGGAACAGGAGAGAAAAAGAAGGAGAGTAAGAGAGAGAGAAAGGGAGGAAAAAAGAGGAAATGGAGGAAAGAAGACAGGGAGAATGAGAGAGGGAGGGAAAGAGGGGGAAGAGAGGGAGAGAGAATATGCAGGAGGCTAGGAAAGAGTGAGAGACTCTTGAGGGAAGTGTGTGTCATTTATAGTCCCCATAGATTTATCGACAAGGGCTTTTAAAAGTGTTAAAAACTGCTCCTATGAAATCAGAGGTCTGCGTGGTGTTCGGCCTCAAGGGCCAATCTCAGGGGCCACTCGGGGAACTCCAGCAGAGGCTACCAACCCTGTATCTACAGATCTATGTTCCTGTTTCGTTATAATTTTCTTTCTTTCCACTGCAGCTTGGGAAAGCGATTGTTGGAGTAAAAATAGCCAGGGCACTAGATCTCCGGCAACAAGGCTGGGTACCACTGGTGCAGGTGGATGTAAACGCACATTTTCCTTCCAAATTTGAGGAGCAAAGAAAAAATTGTGGCTAAATAAAATACAGTTGTATACAGTGAGCACCATAATTCATAAGAAAGACACTCAGTCAATTCACCTGCGAGCTTCATTGAATAAAATTGCCAGCTAAGATACTGTCATTCAATATTGAATATTCCTGCAATACTAGTTTGAAGCAAATGTATGTAATACACAGATGGTGAAATAACCTCCCTCTTTTTGTTGTTTGCAGTTCCGGTGATGTAACACTGGCACTTTGATAGATTAGGACTATAACTCGCCAGTATTGCCAGCCAGTGTAATATAAGGAGAGTGGGTTTGATTTCTTATATATTTGAATGAAGGAATAAGGGAGAGAGGTAGAAGAAAAGGAGGGAACAAATAAAAGGAAAGCTTAGGGGTGAGAATTGGGAGGGATGGGGGGAGAATTATGTTCACACAGAGAGGGGCTCCTCAGGAGTGGGATCACACCGAGAAAGAGGGGGTTATTAGCTGTCACTGGGCACCAGGGGATGGGGGCATGTGACGAAGCACAATGGAGCGGACCGATGAGGACTGAATGTGGACTTACTCCAGTGGGACACCAAGGGTTAACTTTAACCTCTTTCTGTCACTGCCCACTGCACCTCAAAACAAACTCAGGTCCTCACTACTGTTCTATACTGCTGTAGAGCTGCAGAACCTTGATCTTCACCACTGTTCAGGAAGCCACACATCCATTCATCCATTATCCAACCCGCTTAGAGACAGTACAGTTTTTGAAAAATTATGTTCAGTGAACTTGGCTTAGGTGGAGACAGTTGCCGAATTAAGGGGATGACAGAGAGGGGACTTGGGTGGAGGCAGAATGTCAGTTTCACAAGCGTTATTGAAGACACAGATAACGTCATACAGTCCACCTCATTACCAATCAGTGGGATTTGAGCACAGAGATTATCATCACAATCGGGGTTGTTTAACAGAGAATCAAAAGCCAGTTCGAAGGAATGCTAAGTCAGGGAGGCAACAGAATCATCTACCAGGAACCAGCAGTATTTTGAAGCACAAATCTTCACAATACACAAAGGGCTAGGCAATCTCAAAAAGCTTGTGAACAAAAAAGTAATCAGAAAAGGGAAAACTCTCTGGGAAAAAAAAAGGCTCATAAGTTACTATGAAATCATCGAGACAGACTCGCAAAGTGAATTGGATAACTGGGAACTTGAATAGCAAACAAATCCTGGGGAAAAAAAACTCAAATCAGATGTGGTAAGAACAAGGAAGCGAGACTGGGGGTGCAGTTACAAATGGGGAAATGAGTGAACTAATTAATAAACAGAATGGGAAGGGCGAGAGCAGAAAGTTAATGAAAAAAGAGGTGCAGAACAAAACAAGGAGACTGGAATAACAAAAAGGGCAACTGAATATAGAATAACAACAAGGGTGAATAAATACAGAAAACAAAATAAAATAAAAAATTATGATAAACAGATCATCATTACTGGCAGGAAATATCAAAACAGACTCTCCTGCTAATATCATTCCCTCTGTCAATTGAGTCCATCTCTGGGAAATTTTACCACTGAGGCCCGGCTTACTGCGATAAATCATTCATTATTACCTGCTAATTGCTGCGCAGCCAAGCGAGCATCTAAGCGACAGAAAGACTCCCTCTCTGTGAGCTGTATTGTTCAGAATCTTATCTCCTGCAGTCCAGTGTTCGTGAGAGATCAGAGAGCCTAAATTGAAGGTGTAGAGTATTGGGGAGAAGGGCGATTTTGTTTAAAGAGTAACAGGCTGTAATCAATCATACCGAAAGGGCAAAACATTCTGGTTGATTCTAGCCCCTGTATCCGAGCCCCACCGGAATGCCAAGGTGTCCTGACTCCACTGTTAATCTTTTAATAAATTCCCCAGGCCTCTCGCAGAGTCGATCCCGGAAACGAGCTGCTGAGCAAAGCCACTTAGCTCTCAAATAATGCCACCCTGACACTTGCACGATTTTTGTCCCCGCAATGCCGCGCAATACATCGTGGCAAGGCGTGCCATTTCAGTGGTACGCAGCGGAGCCTTGTTTGCGCCCTGTTCGCGCACTGTACACGCTTAAGTTACGCACTGTCCACACAATGCGCGGCAAAAAATTTGAACCATGCGGAAACAATGCGTGAACGCTTCGTGAGAAGTTCCTGCCATGCGCGAATGGTTCGTGATGTGCGCGAACAATGCGTGAGCTGGGCGTGCCATGATCACGAGAACAACTCCTGACAGCACCCTAACACCCTAACACCCTAACACGGCACGCATTGACATGCACCGTCGGCAGTGTTCACGCATGGTTAATGCAAGTGGCAAGCACATGGCACGGACATTGCCTGCCGAATGCGTGCCCAATTTTTGAACATTTCAAAATTCTCTCAATGACATGGCACGCACCCCCACACCCTTCATACACTCCTCACGCCCATTCCTGAAGACTTTAATCATTGCCACGATGCATTGCGGGAACAAAAATCATGCAAAAGTCAGGGTGGCATTAAGGTCCATTTGGAGGAGAACTGGAGAGAGCTTACGCAGAGATGAATGGAACAGGGAGGGAGAAGAGAGTGGGAGGGAGGAGGAGAGAGAGAAAGAGAGAGGGAGAGGTAAACAATGACAAGGGAAAAAAGACAGAGAATCCACACAGGCACAGAGACAGAGATAAACAACTGTTTTTTTTTAGAGAAAAAGTGTAAACACTGCGCAGGTACACAGCAGGCTGAGAGGATGTCACTGGGAGATTTAGAGATTCAGGAGATCACACTGTAACCAACCCACCACCTACAGAGAGCTATTTTTCATTTGTGCTGAAGGTCAAAGGTCAAGACTCTTCCCTTCCTCCCCCCCCATTTACCTCTCTGTGTTTTTCTATCTCTCCTGTCTGGACTGGTGATCTTTGGTCAGGTCCCTCCCTCACCCAATACTGATCTCGTGCAACATTATAACAACATTATTGCAATATTCTATCTCTCCTTTTGAAGTTGAGAAGTTCTCTCTTCTAACTTTCTTTAAATACTGCTGTTTTTAAAAACATTTTCTCCACTGTGGCTCCTGATTATTGAAACTCAGCCTGAAATAAAGGAAATTATTCCCCCCCCAGCCATCCACTTCCTTTGCCAGGCCAGTCTGCCCCTATTTCACCTGATGCTTTGGATTTAATGTTCTCCCAATATAATGATGAGGTTATAATAGTGTAACTGACCCCTCCAGTACAGATCGGACATGAATTCAGAGTCTTGTCACAATGATTTGCCTCTCTTGTGTTTTTACACCTGAGTGTTTTATGATGACCTGATTTGCTGCTTCTCTCAGTCATACCTGCTCCCGGCGTTAGTTCCACATTATCTGCACTCAGAAGTTTACGAAACTAAACAGGAACCCAGCAAGAATCCATCAGCATAACCAATTGTTTAGCTGGTCTTTAAAGTCTGCTAACAAAAATGCTGAAAGTTATTTTGTGAGCACTGACTTTGGTTTTCATTAGATGCATTTGTGTCTGCCACCCTGCTATGAGAGGCTTTCTTTGAAACATCACAATGATATTGAAATAACATTGGAGGTGTGCAGGATTGCTGAAACTCTGCCCCTGTGGGGGTCTGTAGAGGGGTTACCACCCCTGTACTCTGCACTGGGGGGTAGAAGAGCTCATCTTGGGCAGTGGGATTCAGTGTCGGTCCTGGGGTCTCCTGTGTGTGCTGGATTTTATTCCAAACACAACTGCAATCATAGGATTTCAACAAGCTGTTAATTTGTCTTTATTCAGTATATTTCATTTTTAGAGCTGTTATTTACTGTAACACCACGCCTCCAGCCATCCAGCTCACTGGTCTACTAAGACCCGGACTTCGCCCCATCATTCAATTATCACCTGTGTAGCTGATTGAATGTTTTATTTTGAAATGTTTTGTTTTTGTGAACATTCTCAAAACCTACACATAATATTACCTACTGTTAAAAAAAAAAAAAAAAAACAGTGAAAGGGGCTATTCCGTTGCATCTGTAAACTGATATTGGACGAATGAACTGGTATATGCAGAATATGACATTGTACCGCTAAGTCAAAAGTTGTCTGTCAGCTAGTTTAAGGTCACCGAATAAAATTCGTCCTTTTTTTCTGCAGTATGTATGTTTGTCGCATTCCTTATCCCAGGAAATCCCAATTTTGCACCTGTCAGAAGACATGCTGCAGCTTCAGTGAATTCATTAATTAGATACCCTATTTTTTTAACCAGAGATGATGCAATACACATGGAAGATGATGCAAAACTCAGGCGATCTGACGCAATATGCATGGAAGATGATGCAGTACCTATGGGATCCTAGAAAGGGAATGCAACATAATGTCAGATGTCAGATTATCTTAGGAAATGATTAAACTTGTATAATAGAGGTGTAGGGACCTCTGAATTTCAGACTGCTGGGTAGAGTTAGGGCGATACAGACTGGATTTCGGTCAGAGAATCACAGAGAGGGATTCTTCATTTCAGCAGCTTTATTCACACATGGGCCCTTCTTAGTAAGAAAGTGGGGGCGTGAGAATATGGGTGTGTGTTATTGTACTCATTTACGCATGGTAATTGCAATCACAGCAGAGAAAAGAGAGTGAGGGTTTCCTCACAGATCAGGCAGTACTAAACAAGAAGCACAGCACGAATGCATGCGAGAAGTGATGTCATCACCTGATCGGTGCGGCATGACCAACAGGCTTTCTCACAAGTTGAGTTTATGAGTAGGTTCTGTTTGTTTGAAACTTCTAGTTGCAGAACAAAGGGGATAATAATTGGCATTTTTACCTCAAAATGCCTATATTTGATAACATGATTAAATAGTGAAGGAGATGAGAAAACCAGTTGTAATTTTGAACACACAAAGCCAAGATATATACATTTATGTAGAACAAGTTTCATTACCATGGGTAACTGCCCACATGGTGAATTTGCCAATCCAAAATTGGCAAAAAAAAAAAAAAAAAGTGACTTTTTTAGCTGGGACCCTTTTCAGGGTCTCCTAACTCCACCATTATGCCCTGGGTGCAGTCAATCTTCCTTGTATAGACAGACTAGCCTTCAAATAGAAGGAATCCAGCACAATTTAGCCTCTGTAAGAGATCCTGGCCTCATAGGGGGCCCTTGAAAACTGAATTTTTGATTTCCCCCATAAAAAGTTTCATCTTTGAGAGGCCAATATCTTGAAAATGAAGAGAGATAGATAAACTTTCACAAGAGATTCTGAAAGCCTGGACTCAAATTACCCTGGATAGCAATTTTCAGCCCATATCTATGATTTGTTCCAAAGATATTGCCTCCAAAATCCCTATAAGTAAACGTTCGCAATTCGCTTGGGGCGTGGCCCCCGATTTTTGAGGGGCCATATCTCGAAAACCCCTTGGAGTAGGAGCCTAAAATTTTGCACGTGTTCATTATGAATATAGAGGTACTCCCAAAATAAATTTGAGCCAAATCTGAGTCGGTGACCGTGGAACATTCTTGTACTTCTTTGAGTTCATATGGAATGACCCTATAAAGGCATGCATTTTTTTCTGTGCTCATTTGATTTGAGATCGTATTGTTAGAAATACCTTGTGTAAAAAAAAAAAAAAAAGCTGGACTGCTTCTGTGATGAAGAAAGAGAGAGACCATGCCGCTGCCTGTGTGTGCATAACATTGCTGTGTGCCTCCCTTTGTAGAAAATAAACATGCAGATGCTGATTCTGGTATGAGTGACTTCCTTCAATGCTGCCGCAAGCAACTATCTTAAGTCTGCTACATCTGCACCTGTTGTTCATTTCCACTGTGCGGTAGCAGTGTGCTATTTCAGGCAGAACTTTGCACTTACTCATTGCAAAGTCTTGTAACCACATGCCTGTGCTTCTTGTATGGACATATTCTCCGCGTTTCACGTGTATCATTCTCTAAATCTAACTTAAGTGCGGTTTATTTTTTTTAAACCAGCACTTTATTTAAAGGAACCTCACTTCCTCATTGTTTTCCTATTTGTAATACATTGCTACTGCAGCTAAAGCCCAGAGTCTGTATTACTCATAGTATTTATTAAGGAACTTCGTTTCCCTTTGTTTTGTGTTGCAAAGTCTGTGCCTTCTGCTGCGCAGAGGGCATAATAAATACAACCGAGTCCATCCTTGCACCTCAGTCCAGTCCTCAACTTCCTGTTCTCCGTGTATCTAAGCCGTGCACAAAGTAGAACTGTTACATTTATCACCTAATGCCACATTTTGCATTCCACAAATAATAAAAAATTCCATATCCACACTGTGATTTACTGGAAACAACTGCATAAAATGAGAGGGAAAAATTAGGCTGATTAAATCACAGAATTAGTCGATTCCTTGTTGCTCAAAACTGAGGGACACATGTTTACGAAAAGCTTCTATTTTGTGAGTAAATGATGAAACAAAACAGATTTGTCTCTTCATCAGGCTTGTGTAATTGCATTCTAGAAAAGTATTTGGAAAGAAATTAAAACATTTTTCTTAATTTTTGCTAGCTTGGAGCTTATTGTTTCACACAGTTTCGAATTTGACCTCTTTTAAATTGTTATCAAATAAAATTACTACTGATATAGAAAAAAGCTGTGTGTTCAAGGTTTTCTAATGTGTGTGCCATGCAGGATATTTCTGTCAAAATGCAGCTTAAGAGAGCACTTAA
The DNA here is from genome assembly GCA_029692085.1 of Gymnothorax javanicus. Lineage (NCBI taxonomy): Eukaryota > Metazoa > Chordata > Actinopteri > Anguilliformes > Muraenidae > Gymnothorax > Gymnothorax javanicus. The sequence goes on along the minus strand of CM056194.1, from coordinate 181,124,203 downwards.
CTACTGGAAACATGAAATGTGCTTAATTAACACCTTGTCAAAATTCTACGATTGCAGTTGTGGCTGGATGAAAAACCAGCATACACAGTGGGTTTTAGGACCCACAATCCAACCTCACTATCCAGGAGAACGCCACGACAGCTTTGGAGTGTAAAGAGAAGTATTTACACCAGCACCGAGTCTTTGAGCCTCTGGGATTTAATAGCACTGTCTAAATTCATCTAGTGGTGATTTTATGGCCCTGTGGTTCTATAATTTAATTCAGGTGAGGGAAACTGCAATGGACTGTGTTATGACTTAAAAATCACAACAAAGAAAACCAGCAATGACAACTTAAACAAATTTATTCTTCACTGATTAAAAAAAAAACTTCTACAAATGATCCACTGTTTAATCTTATAATAACACTCCAATGCCACTATGTAACTCTGTTGCCAAAACAAAAACTCTGCCCTACTGACCAAAATCACGGCATTTATATAGACTAGCAACATTCTGGAAAGATCTACAGGATTCCTGGGTAATCCCGCCCCCTCCAGACAGGAAGATGCCAGAAGCTTCTAGAAAGCACTAGTCTATTACAAAGAAGAGATATTACATCAGATCATGTTTTGCTACAGACACACCACCAGAGGGTGCTGATAAACAAAATAAATAGCTGACCAGCAAGGCAGCAAAAACAGCATGTAACAAATCTCCATTTACAAATGATATACAATGCTGTACATAAAATACTCATATAAAACAACTGTGGGAGCAGAAAAAAAAATCACTGTATGCAGAGTGTATTACGAACATATCGCTCCAAATTTTACAAAAGGGCCTCAAAATTGGATGGGTTTCAGTGTGGAATGCAGTGGCAAATTGGGAAGTGCTGCATTGTGTCTGCAGGTGATTGTTATTGAGATGAAATTGCATTTTTAAGCCTCCATTAGTGTGTTGGTCATTTCAGTTTCAAATACAGCAAAACTGCACAAAACTGCATTGAAGATTTTTTTTTTAAAACTTGAAACTTCCTCAGTCCAAACTTAGGCACCAGAATGGTTGTTCCTTGAGACATTAGATATGAGATTGGAATATTTACCTGCTTATTATTTCCATTTAAACAATTTTATGATTAATTTTACTAATTGTTCATTATAAATGTAATTTTTTGATATTTGAGTGTGTTAACGTCGCAAGAAAACTGCAGTGAGTGAAGGATTGAATTACCGAAACAATTTGGAATGGACCTTGCCTTTGGTTTTCTGAAATACTCCCTAAAAGCACTGAAGAGCCAGGGAATATAAGGTATAGAGTATGGTCTATAATATTACATACAACAATAGATCTAATATCTATTCGATCAGTCACAGTCATCACTTCTACTGTATTACAGGTTACCATCTACAGCTCTCATTTAAAAGCGGTGGCACTCTTTACTGTATTTAATGATTTTATGTGGGGGAGACAGAGTTTTATAGACCCTCCTGTCCTCAGTATGTTCAGAAGAACATCATTCCCTATTTGAAATATGGCACCAGGCTGTTTTTTTTTAGCCTCAGGGATGATATATATCCATCTACTGCGCCCTTGTAAAGACCAAGGAGAGACTGATTCAAACAGAAACAAGGATTTTTTTTTCTCCTTGTCTGCAAAGCTGGGCAGAAGTCTGAGCGATGGAGGGTATTGAGATTCCAGTGTGGTAACAGTCTGTGGCAACAAAATGTTACAGTTTATAAGGGAAGGTTAAATCAATGCTTCTGACTGACCGTTTTCCGGCATCTTCCACTGCAAGTGTCATAAAAGTGAAAAGAGGGAGCTCACACGCATGAACAGCTTATTGACTGAGGGATGGGGATAATGTGGGATTTTACATCTGCTTATCACTGACAAGCATCTGAAAACTAGTTCACTGTGGTGTATTTATATGTTGTATTTGAAGCTCATAACAGATCTCGTGGTCAGAGCTGGGTCTGACTCTGAGTGGAGGAATTTCTCAGTTGGGCTGGCAATATTTGCAGATGCGTTTTCCCTTGTATGTTTTTGGGAAGAGTTTGAATTATTCTGACAATAAGATGACTGTCTTTTTTTCACAGTGGAGGATATGCAACACAATGTAATTTATTAACACATTTGATTGCATCAAAATGATTGAGGAAAAATGTTTCTGAGGCTTTATATATGTATGGCCTCGTGATTAAAATTGTTTGTGGTACATTTAAGGCACGGGGCAAAATTTAGGCGGAGACAATAACTCAGTTTTATTTGTACTTGTGGTCAACCAATCCGGGTCAGTAAGAGTCAGTGACAATACATTACACTGAGGAGAATCCAGAATCATGGCTACTGCTCAGTCCATGAATCAAAACCAAGAAGTTAGTCGGCCAAGCCAAATCACAGAGAGAAGTTGGGAACCAAAAAACAAACAGAAGTAATTCCCGGGAATCGTAAAGCCAAAAACCAAAACAAACTTACCAGGAATACAAAGAGGGCTCATAGGTTCACGCAGATGAAACTGGAAGACAAAATCATAAAGAACTACACTAGGTGCATTTCCATTACCCCCAGAAATGCGCAAAATCTACAAACTGGCAAAATTAAAAACTGGTAATGGAAACACATAAATTTCGAAAAAACCTCTCAAATATCGCTAAAAAGTTTTCACGCTCTCGTGAGGTGGTTTTTCAGACGTGTCGATATTGCAATATTTGGCAAAAGTAGAATGGTAACACTTTTTTCTGTATTTTCTAGTCACGCTCCTTATATGCAACAGGTTCTGACCCAGTCCAAGAACATCGAAAAGACTATCGCGAGACAAGAGTTTACAAGAATAACAAGGTTTATTCGTAAAACATCCTCAAATGGAAACACTTGCAACTTGCAATTGTGCTTTGTCGAATGTTTTAGAAATACCGCTTTTATTTTGTGCAAAATGTAGTGGAAACACAGCTACTGAAATGGGAATTTAAAGGCAAAGACAGTGACTAATTACACTGGTTTCAGGTGAGGTGAGCTGAGGAACATGCAGAGAGGTGTGGCCACAAATACAAAAACAATCAATCAATCAAAGAATGAACGAGAAGCAGTGTGTGTGCAGGAGTGAAAACAGAAAACGCGAGGTAAGTGACAGATGAGATGAAAAGGCTAGATTAATTCAGAGAACTGCCAAAATAAACAATGAACATAAAAAATAATAAAGATAGATACAAAATGCACGGTATACTTAATTATACTGGCTCAGACCAAACAATTCATGTGTTTGAGCGAAATCAATATTACAACAGTGTTCTTTTCTTATCCCGTAATGGTATGCACAATATAATTATTGTAAAATAGTAAAATTGGAGGCTACTTTGTTTGTTTTGCATTCATTATTTTTAATTTGTGTGTATGTGTGTGCACATCTGTAGCGATCTGTGTGATAATTTGTGTGAATATGTGTGCATGCAGGTGCATAAATGTGTGTTTATATGCAAGGGCGTATGTGTGCGTTGGTGTGGATGGACATAAACTGTATTTTACATGCTGCTGCTGTTTGCTTGCAGAAATGCTTGCAATTTGTGATGCAGCCTCCTCCTTTGTGACTAAATCAGATTTTGATTCTCATCTGAATGTTTACGACCTCGGTGATGGGTCTTGGTCAGGGTCCGCACAGGGAAACGCTGAACAGAACATTTGCAGCTAATGGGCTTAATATAATGAAAGCCAGGGGAGACACTTAAATCCAGCTCATTTGTTGATGTTATGATTTGATATAATAAAGAAACAGCTGTTTCATTTTCAACCTGCACACGTCCTGCTGACCTGCATCATCTGTTTTATTTAAGAGGGAAAACATGGACACCTTGAGCCGGCCTTCCGGGCAGAGTGTGTCCTGTTCTTTAATGGATTCTGCAGAGGAAAGCTGGATTCCTGCAGTGAGGGGGTCACATGTGCTCCCCCACTGTGTGCTGGGACCCCCACTTTACCCTGAGCTGATAAAGAACAGGCATCCGAGAGGAGTCACTGTGAGAGACCTGCCCTGTGTTAACTCTGTCTGTTTCACTCTGGGAAGAAGTATACGCTGAATACAACCTCTGTTAAACATGCATGCACACGAGTGCACATACATACACATGCATACGCATGCAGACACATAAACACATGTGCGCTCACAAAAGATACAGTCAAGCAGTTACCTACACACAGTGCATACTGCGCAGAGAAAGGTACTGTATGTACTCGCATGCTAGAAAACGCGCACACACATGAATGGTGCTGGTCCATAGAAAACAAAATCTGGACAGACAAACTTGCACTCACGTGCACACTCATGATATGCACACACACAAACACTCGCAACTTTGGTGCACTTTCGTACATATAGCACAAAGACAAGCAAGCACTTGCTCACAAACAAACACGGTTAACATGCGCATATGAATCAAGTTACGCGCATCCACTCACACATACACAAACACATTGTTGACACGCAGAGCACGTGCTCACATACACAGATACACACATGCGGTACTCGATGCGTTAACAGCAGAGCACCAAAGCCCTCTAACTACAGAACATCCACTCTAAACTCCTGACATCAAAGTTTCATTTGATGTTTGTCACACTTTAACTACAAATGTTAAATCAGCTAAGCCCTGAATAAAAGGATGCTTTTACAGGGTCGGAGATGCTGTTTGAATTATTCTGGATGGTGCTCTCCACCTGCTGGAAGGACCAAACTCAGGCCCGACTCAAAAACAGCAATAAACAGTGAGGGTAACGGGACTCACACCAGAACGCTCAACTGTTCTGGTATCTCTGTTATGATCTCCAAACAAGCTAGTTTTGGTATGAGCCAGGGTACATTCAGACCAGAGTCGATTTAAGAAAAATTTCTAGTTTATTTCACCATTAACATAAATTAATCAATAAAGTAACAACATGCAACCAACATTATTCCCAACACAGTCTCATCCCGACTCTTCATATAGTGACGCTATCTGACCAATCGTCGATACTCGACAAAAAGGGAAGTTTCATTACTTGATGTTTACGGTTAGGGTTCGCATTAAGGGTTAGAGGGAAGGGTTTGGTTTACATTGGCGTCAAATAAGGATGCCAAAAGCCCCCTTTATCACTGCATATTGACGCTTTGTCAGGTAACGTCACTATATGATGAGTTGGGATGAGGTTGGGCTCCTATTCTTGAGATCCAGCCAAATACAGAAGGCAGATAAGCTCCAAGTACAACCCAGCAATGGGTTTACTGCACCCAGGGCTTACCGGAGATAAAATACAAGAAAATAAACACCAAACAAACCGTAATACACATACCTAAAGTAACTTAGAAAGGAGTAGCTTTTTCCTTTGATTTTTTAAATGCCTGTGTTATTATATATGTGTCTCTGAGGATGTGTGCATGTGTGTGTTTTGTGCTATCGGAGTTCAAATAAATGCTTGTGTTCAGTGCAGGCGGGTTGGTGAATAGTGTCAGTGAATAGTGTATGGAGGAGGAGGTGTGGAGATAAATACTTGTGTTCAGTGCAGGCGGGTTGGTGAATAGTGTCAGTGAATAGTGTATGGAGGAGGAGGTGTGGAGATAAATGCTTGTGTTCAGTGCAGGCGGGTTGGTGAATAGTGTCGGTGAATAGTGTATGGTGGATGTGGCATTACCCACTGCCTGATGATGAGTTTGTTCATGTGTTGAGCTCCGTCCCCAGACTCCTGCTCCCCTCTCTACAGTGTGAATGGGTCAGACCCTCAGATAGAGGATCACTGCAGAGTAACTGTCCTGTTTTTGTGAGCTGCGACTGAATTCCCCCGACCCTCCTGACTATTCTCCCTTTAATAAATACTGATTTCAGTCAAATTGAAAATTTTTTTTTTAAATGTCAGGATTTTCTTTCTCTTATTTTCATTCCCTTTCTGTCCAGCACTCTTTCCTGTTCTCTCTCTCGTATGTGCGTATGTGTAATTTTGTACATTTGTGTATTTGCGGACCATGATCGGGAAATTGTGTATGTTTGTGTGGTTGGAGAGTGTTTGTGTAATTGTGTACATTTGTGTGTTTGAGGAGTATGTTTGAGTACTTGTGTGTGTTTTCGCATGGTGTAATGTGCAGGCAGAAGGGTCCTGCTCTGTGTCTATAAAGGTCTCTGAGCTCCATCAGTAAAAGGCTCTGACATCAGCAGGAGAAGCACAGAGAACAGATGATAGATGAATCTATCGCTCCTCTCCTCATGACTCTGGTGAGAGAGAAGCACCTTTGCCCTCATCTCTCTCCTCCCCCTCTGCTCTTCACTGATCCTCCTTAAACAAAGAGATATAATCCCATCAAGCCCTGACCTGCAGCAGTATCTGCTGATCCTGGGTCAGATGGTTGGATCGTCGGCCTACAGTAAATATGTTATCACCACACCAAAGAGTGTCTTGCCATGTTGTGTTATTTTATATTTCATCAATGCTTTTGTAGAAGCTCCTCACCTCGGAAGATCCCCTTAATTACTGAGGCTGGGAGTGAAATGGGCTCCATTTTGAGTTAAATACACTGGTCTATCTACTGGATGAGTTTGCAATTTAACCAAAATAGGAAACATTTCTGGTCAATATGGCAGCAGGTTGGAGCTGGAATTTGTGGCTTTGAAATAATCTGTTCAGCTGAGGTCTGAGCTCCTGACTGGACAGTGTGTTTGTGCAACACATTCTCATCCGGACTCGTCATATATTGACGCTACCTGACCAAGCGTTGATATACGAGGCAGAAGGAAGCTTTTGGCGTCATTAGTTGAGGGTTACGGTTAGAGTTTGGGTTAAGGATTAGGGGTTAGGGGGTAGGGGGTAGGGTTTGTTTTAAACTGGTGTCAATAAAGGACGCTAAAAGCGACCTTTTGCCTCGTATATCAACGCTTGGTCAGGTAGCGTCGATATATGACGCGTGGGGACGAGACTGGGCTCGTTTGTGCTGCTGATTACATTACATTACTGACATTTAATAGGTGCAATGTACAAAGAAGAGTGCATTTAGCTGAACCAAAAGTGCTGAAAACTGCAAAGAAATGCATGAAATAGGGACATAATTGGCTACATAGACAGAATTTGGACTGTGCAGATAGCCTGTTGACCAAGACGAATTAATAAAATGCCTCAAGGAGATATTAAACGAAAGAAAAGCTGAGATGAATTTTAATTGAAAAAAAAAATCATTGATTTATTTGGAAGTTTTTTGATTGAATGGGTGAATCGTGAATTTGAAAAGAATATCAGAGGCACATCGCCACCCTGGTCAGTTATAATGGCTGCCCAGTCTGAAGAAAGGTGACAGTGGGACTCTAGACAACATGCTTGAGTGTTATGGAAAAACCTTGCAAGTCTAATTTTGATCGAAACTAAGTTAGGACCATTTTTGTACTTATTAGGCTTTGCCTCATCATCTACAGTAAGATACATGAAAAATAATCATTGATTTCTTATGTTTTCCTGTGGCAAAACCAAGCAAGTCATCGGTATTTAATCAGTTGTGAAGTAAAAATCAAGCAAGTTGATCTTCCTTGGTTCTTCCACGTAAAATTTTCTATTTTTTAATGATAAAACCTGGTCAGTGAATTACCCAGTTATGAAGCAGCATACCTATATTATCTGATCAGTGAGGTAAGTCCCCATGCAGAGCATTGGATGTGCAGGACATTCATGGTCAGAATTCGTACTTCACGCAATTCACGTGCTAATAACGACTGAAAAATGGCTTGAAGAGGGAAGCAGATGATGGCGTTTACACTGAAAATCTGTCAAATGCCACTGCAGCTGCATAATTGTTATGTTTTTGTCCAGCACTTTGAGATTTGACATTTTATATTTTCAGATGGAAAAATTTCTTAAGTCATATTGCCAGGGATACTAATAAAAAAAAAAAAAAAAATCCTCCATAAATATCTCTTATTATGTAATGAACAAATAACTAACATGTCAGTTTCATTGTCGGACAAGAGCTTAACCCCAGAGGGATACAGTTTTGTGTCTTTTTCTCGGAATCAGCTTTTTGTTACATACTAGGTTTTTCCATAACACTCTAGCATGGGCTCTCCCAGTTTGACATCCCAGTCCGACAGCTCCTGACCTCATTTGTGATTATGTTGCTAGAATGACTTCCAGTTTCTACTTATTTGAAATCTGTAAATTCTCCAGGCACGTTGAATTTGAACCATTACTGCCTGACATGTTTATCCAGTCATGCCCAATCATCTTCAGAATCAGAGGCGTATGATTTATTACGACCCTGGATCATCTGTTTGGCCTGAGCGCTCACACTGACGCGGTGGCCAGTAAAGGAGAGCTACACGCTCATATGAGAGGCATCAATATTTATCCTGCCTCTTCATAAACACACGACACTCCCTCCACACCTCAGTGCTTCTCTATACCTGCTGTAAACACACACTCACTCCCTGAATATGTAATTAGCAGCACCGAGCCCTGCGACATAGTGAGGTCTGTGTTCTCCGCTCTCCCAATACCCCACTGGTGTGTTTATGCATGATTACATTCCCCCTGAGGAGAATGACAGCTTTAATTACCCCCCAAACTACCCCACAGCCTCATAAAATCTTATTCGGGGGGTTATTATACCGTCTGCAAGTGTGGCCTGTGAAATCAAGAGCATCGTTTCAGTCTTACTATGCAGATCATGTTTACTGAGCAAATATGACAGCAGACCAGAGATTTACTTTCAGCAGTGTTCTGAATGACAATGAGGTGATTTTACATATGTCGAATAAACATACTGTATATGGGGTATAAATTAGTGTCTAAAATGAAAAGGAGGGATATCTCACTGAATATGTTATTTTTTTCTTGGATCTCTTGTCAGAGCCATCCTGACAAATTAAAGAAAATACTTTCCATGAACTTCCCATTATTCTTTGTCTCTCAGTTTAGCAATTGCTAAATTGTTATTAGGGGTTCAAGCCTGTAGGGCTGAAACCCTATTGTTTTTGTGCTGGTTTATTTTTTTAATTATTATTATTATTTCTTTTCTTCTTCAGAAATGTTTTCGCAAATTCCCGTGAGATGGTAAATGGTAGAGACCTGAAATTTTGCACATTGGTTGGAAGTTGTGTGTAAATGCTGACCAAGGCATTTTTAACTCAATTGGCCTGATGGTGGCGCTATAATTCAAGAAAAACAGTTTTTCACTTTAAAGGTCATAACTCCTACGCTGTAAGTCCGATTTATACGAAACTTGGTACAGACATTCCTTGGTCCAATCTCTACAACTTTCCCATAAGGACCTCTAAGATCCGCCATTTTTTGAAAAACACATTTTTGACATCTCCTCCTAGGCCGTAGGTCTGACTCATTCGAAATTTGCTGTGCATCATCAGTGGACCAAGCTTATCAAAGATTGCATAAAGCTTGTTGAATCTCTTTTTTTTTCCAAGATATTGACCAATGAACTTCAGCAGGGGCGTGCTTAGCACATAAATGGACAAAATTCAACAACCATTGGGCCAATCATCACAGAACTTGCAGAATATGTCCATATAAGTACCAGGAACATACCTTGACAGTTTCATGCAAATCGGCCCATAGGGGGCTTTAAACACAAATCAGACTATAAATCAGCAATTGTTTGTCCTATAACCATAAAACTCACAGGATATATTCATATAAGTACCTGAAACATATTCAGAAAATTTCATTCAAATTGACTGATAGGGGGCGCTATAAATCCAAAACAAAGTAGCATGGTATAACACAAATCAGACTATAAATCAGCAATTGTTTGTCCTATAGCCATAAAACTCACAGGATATATTCACATAAGTACCTGAAACATATTCAGAAAATTTCATTCAAATTGACTGATAGGGGGCGCTATAAATCCAAAACAAAGTAGCGTGGTATAACACAAATCAGACTATAAATCAGCAATTGTTTGTCCTATAGCCATAAAACTCACAGGATATATTCATATAAGTACCTGAAACATATTCAGAAAATTTCACTTCAATTGACTGATAGGGGGCGCTATAAATGCAAACAAAGCAGCGTGGTATAACACAAATCAGACTATAAATCAGCAATTGTTTGTCCTATAGCCATAAAACTCACAGGCTATATTCATATAAGTACCTGAAACATACCCAGAAAATTTCATCCAAATGGACTGATTAGGGGCGCTATAAATGCAAAACAAAGCAGCATGGTATAACACAAATCAGACTATAAATCAGCAATTGTTTGTCCTATAGCCATAAAACTCACAGGATATATTCATATAAGTACTTGAAACATACTCTGAAAATTTAATTCAAATTATCTGACAGGGGTGCTATAAATGCAAAACAAAGCAACGTGGTATAACACAAATCAGACTATAAATCATAAATAGTTTTTCCAATCATTACAAAACTCACAGGATATGTCCACATAAGAACCTGAAACATAGCCTGAAAGTTTCAATCAAATCGACCAGTAGGGGGTGCCATAAATGCACAAAATAGCCTAACATAACACAAATCAGACTATACATCATAAGTTGTTGGTCCAATCATTACACTGGCAAAATAGGTCCACATAAATACCTGCAACACACTCTTAAAGTGGTTTTTGTCCCCTGCCGCCACGATAGCGGCGGAGCGGGGACATAGTATTCAGCTCCCGTCGTCCGTCATGTCCCGTCTGTTCTGAACGCGATATCTCAAGAACGGTTTGACCGATTCCATTCATCTTTGGTGTTAAGGTATATTAGTGTGATACGCCGACCCCAGTAGATTTCCGTGACCTTGGCATTATTCTCAAAGTCATTACGATCATTTGACCACTTACAAATTCCTTGTCAACATGATATCTCAAGAACAGTTCCACCGATTCCATTCATCTTTGGTGTCAAGGTGTATTAGGGGCGGGGGATATAGAATTCAGCTCCATCCGTCCGGCCGTCCGTCCATCCCATCCCGTTTGTTGTGAACGCGATATCTCAAGATCGGTTTGACCGATTCCATTCATCTTTGGGGTCAAGGTGTATTAAGGCCGGGGGACATAGTATTCAGCTCCATCAGTCCATCCGTCCAGCCGTCCGTCTGTCACGTCCCGTTTGTTGTGAATGCAAAATCTCGAGAACGCTTTGACCGATTTTATTCATCTTTGGCTTCAATGTGTAATTTTGCGATACGCCGACCCCAGTCAATTTCCGTCACCTGGCGGGGGACATGGCCACGTTTAGTGGCAACACTTGTTAATCAAGCTGCTAAAGCTTTCAACTACTAATGGTCTTTCTTGGCTTGAACCCCGGAATTGCCGCTTGCGGCTATATTTATGATTATTTTTAAAGATTGTGACAAGCAATATGAAAGCTGACACACATTTCTTCAAACCCAGATATTGGTACAAATAAATATGCACGAGTGCGCACACACATGCACGTACACACTGGCCCATATTGACATGGCGGCGGCTCGGCACTCAGGCACAGGCAGTAATAAAGTTGCTTCTGTTTATTTCTGCGAAATCATGGTCAGACAGTCCAGGTGTAAAATCAGGGGTAGGATTACAATACAGAATCACAGGGCAAACTCTTTGTTGAATATCAGGCAGAAATCTAGACATCCGCTGGCTAGAAAGCAGGATAGGAACAAAGACAGAATCAAAAACGAGAGATGAAAGTTGTCACCAAAAGTGAACAGACACAGATGGCATTCCAGACTCATAAACCAGACCATATAAAATAGATACACAAGGAATCACGATGTAAAAAAGGCTCTTAAATAACAGGGTAGAACTGAGACAAACTCGCAATGAAAGGGTGACAACAGAGAGCTTAAGTCACAGAGGAAGTGATCAGTGAAACTCAAGTCAGGTGGAAAGGGGAGCAGGAGAGAGCTGAGATGGGCGTGGCTATAAACAAGGTGATGAGGACCAATGAGGGAACAGAGTGAGGGGCGAGAGAAGAGGAAACACAAGGATAAGCTAGGACATGTAGGAAACACGGGGAGAGGAAAGGAAAGATACGGAAACAGAATATATGTGACTAAAAATAAACTGAACAGCTAACCTACTGTAAATCCTGTCAGCATTAGCACAGTGGGCCCTGCTTGGCATGTTGTGCCTCTCCGTGAATATTAAGTAACACCTGGAAGTAATTTCAATCCAACCATTCATTATCTGAACCATTCCCTCCTCATTTGGGTTGTGGGGAAGCTGGAAACTATCCCAGCTGGCTGTAGGTGAAAGGCAAGAACACAGGCTGGACAGCTCACCAATGCATCGTAGGGGGCATGGATCATTCACTCACTGCTACAGAAAATTTAGAGCCTCCAATTATGCTGACCTGCATGTCTTTGGACTCTGGGAAGAAACCAAGGGGAGAGTACATCCACAGGGAACAGCCCCAGGCTGGATTCAAACCCACAACCTTCTCAGTGTGACAGCGCTATTCACTGTGCCACTGTAGTAACCAAGAGTTAATTAATGAAACATAATAATGCATCACCTGATCACTCAGACACAGGAGAGACAGATGGGGAACCAGAAGGAGCGCTGAAAAAAAAAAAAAAAACATTCAAACTATTTTAAAACATAAGGAAATATTCATCAACACACACATATGTATGCATACTAATCCACAAACAACACACCAACTAGGATACATGCTCAAACAACACTGACAGGTACACACACACACACACACACACTTGCATGTCTGTGCACAAAAGCACAAGCACGCATGTGCACACACACACACAAACACACATTAGGTGAGCACCGAGCAAAGTCAGCAGATTCTCCATGTCACCATCTGCATACAGAGTCTTGTAAACCCCCCCCCCCTTCTCTCTCGGGGAAGGCTGGGTCGGGGGGAGGGTTGCAGGATCACAAACATCATTTACAGCAGAGATTTAAATTCCTCCCGCTCCGCTTCACCTTCAAATCCCCATCAGTCACCAGCGCTGATCATGTTTTCTGCTTCCCCCAGTGACCCTGCAGACCTTCGCTGGCTCATGTCAGTAAAGATGTCCCTGTTATTAACACCTCTGTCCCTCCCTGAGTCTGCACTCCTGTGGCCCCCTCCTCCTGCCCTCCATCTGTCTCTGGGCCGCAGTATCACCCCTGCAGGGGAACGGAGTGACAGTCCGGTACTCTGGGATGGTGCTGCAGTCACGTGATGCTTAAGGAGTTAGTTGTAACCAGGAGGTTGTGAGTTCATTTCCTGGACTGTGCTGTTGTATATTTCAGCTAAATGTAATGGACCTATTGCTCCAGTCAAAACCCAGCAGTACAGATGGGTAATATGATCCAAAGGCTGTGTAAATTAATCAGGATTAGAGTCGGCTAAATGTCTGAAATGTAAATAATATCATCACCACCATCACCATCAGCACTGTGTTACACTGGGTAAGGTTGTTGGCTCACAGCGACAAGGTTGTGAGTTTTAACCCAGCATAAGGCTTTTCTTTGAGGTCTCTCCCTGTGTTTGAATGGGTTCCTCCAGATATTACTCCAGTTTCCTCCCACAGCTCATTTGGGGAGTGTAAATTGTCCCTCAGGTATGAGTGTGTGAGTGAAGGGCACACAGTGGCCCTCATTTATCAAACGTGCGTACACCAAAAAAGTGGGTGTGCGCCAAATCCCCCGCAAGGATCGGCATTTATCAATCTGAACGTGAGCGAACGGTCCGCAAAAATCTCACGCCAGGTCTGACCAGGTGTACGCAGATTTGAAACCAGCGAACAACATGCAGGAAGGAGTGCAGCTGTCAAAATGAGTATAAACCATATGCAGCGATGCGGACGTCATGCTGTTGTTGCTCTTATTAGTAAAATGAATAAATAGGCTAAATAAATAAATGAATGAATAAATAAATAAATAAATAAATAAATAAGACACCTGTGTTGAGAAATTAATTAAACTTATATTTTGAGACAACCTGCTTGTCAGGCCAGACGGCTGACAATTACAATCAATTTGATTAAGTGCAATGCGTGGCTTGGCAGATATGCAGTGTGGTATGTCAGATGCTCATCCAGTCAGATATATACTGAACAACAAAAGAAACACAAGTTAATTAAAGGCAGACTGGAAAATAAGTTTGCGCGTACTTATTTTAGAAAATCAAATTTATTACTACGCGCGTGCACATTTACATTCGTTTCATCAAACTTTTCTTTATTTTGCGATCACTTTGACTGAGTACATAAGAGAACATTAACTAACTAGCTAACTTGCGTTTCTTTTGTTGCTCAGTATATATAGGCCTACGGACACTTTGGCCATGATCACATTTTGACAATGGTAGATCTTCTACTGTTAGAGGAATAAGCTTCTGTCCAACGTGAGAGGAACTTTTGGCACAGAGAAGATCTCCTCCGGGAAAATGACGAGTGGCTGCTCGTTTTGTGTGGCACCCAATAAAATGGCATGGAGTAATACTAATAAAGTACAATTAAGAGTGATCTCTGCAGACTGAATTTTAACAATTACCCTCATGCAGCTCCGATCGAGGCGGTGGGGACTCGTCCGTATCCCCACCGCCTCGTATTCCCACGATGGAGGGGGAGTCCTGCTGCCACGCGCTCCTCGAACGGTGACAGCTGGAGGTTCAAGTCTGGTTGGCCTCCACCGGTCCGTGTGCTGCTGCGCCTGAGTGCCGCAACCTGTGTTTTGGTGGCGATCTTAAAATCAGACCACTTTTTTTTTAATCTACATGTAAAGCATTTGGATTGTCAATTATATAGGCTATATAACATGAAATATCCTGGATCTATAAATTGAATTTATTAAGGCCGATGTTATTCGCACTTATACGTGTGGCCAATGCTGAATTTTTTTCTTGGCCACACTTATAAGTGCGCCAGTTGATGACCATTCCAGTGCCGCTTAGAAAGTACCGCTTAAAATAAGTTTGCACAAGAAAAAATTTTTTGCTTTGTACACATTTAAAATAAGTGCGGGCAATGGAGAAATGCGCATCTTGGCCACACTTAAAAGTGCGTCTAACGCGAATTTCAATCAATTTTTGTGCTTGGACGCACTTAAATAAGTGCGAATAGTCACTTCGATTTATTAATTAATTAAGTCAAACCTCTGCTGCAGTCCAGTTTTCCACCCCAACGGTGTTTACTGCAGCAGCAATAGTTTTCCAAACTGCAGCCTTCTGAGCTCCCTTGATGCCACTCTTAAGGCTTCCAAATAAAATTATTTTGTTTTTCTCCACCTCGGACGTGATGATTTATATTTCATCCTCAGTGTAGTTCTTTCTTCTTTGCTGTCTTTCGAGAGTCCATGTCGTAAAGTGGGCAGGACTATGCCTCCCGGAGCATGAATTTATAGGGGCGTGTCATGTAAATTACGATGGTTTCAGCCACCAGATTAATCAACGCCACGCCAGTTCTACACCGAAATCAGCGACGTACACACTTTTAGTAAATCAGACGTGACACCTGGCGAACGCTGATATTTACACCAGAATCTACACCAGATCCTACGCAAGTTTGATAAATGAGGGCCAGTGTGTTTCCTGCAATGGACTCGTCACCTGTCCGAGGTGTGTGCCTGAGTCTCCCCTGTTGCATGCTGGGAGAGCCTCCAGCACTGACCTGTAATACACAGGTTAGATAATGGATGGATAGATTGATGGCACACTTTTCACTCCTGTTGTATGACCTTTATTTACTTCCAATTAATCATACATATTATCAATAAATTAACAAATAAATGCACTTAGTACCACCAGCTCTCCTGTATGTGGTCAATAAAGAACTCATTAGTAGTCTCAGCAAATAGCATTACAGCACCATGATAAAATCTGTTCTTTAAAAAAAGCTAAGTCGTTCCTGTACCAGCATAAATCATAGTTTTATCGCGTCAGGTTTCAGAACATAACTTCAGGTTGCTCTCCCAGACTTATCCGTAACAGAAGACTCGGGAGTTGCGCCACAAAAAGAAAAACAAGACAGTCTAAAGCCGTAAATTATAAGTTAGCGATACCTTGAGTCATTATTGCTGACGGCTGTGGCTGTGACAAATTATATACCCTCTTTCGGGTTTGATCACCATCAACTCTAACAATGACATTTCCCCCCACTGTTTCCAGAAATGTTCCACTTTATTTAAACCAAGAGTCCTGTTGAAGGTTATGTTTACCCTTTCAGATTGTTGTTCTTTTTCTTTATCTTAAGATAAAAAAGAGCAAATTGCGTTGAATCAAAAGAATTTAACTTCTTTGTTACACAAAAACACAACAGAAAAAAAACATACTTTTAGGCTTACAGACACCAAAATACAAAAGAAAAAAAAATGGAGATATTAAATTGACTTATTAATGGTTACTACTTTTTCAGGGAGTGTCAATTTTAGGTGATAGTAAAACTAACCAATTACATAAGACCCTAATATGCTGCGTTTTATCGTTAAAGGTCCCCTATTATGTCACCAGGTGCACAGCTAATTAGTTATTACAAGCCATTTCAAAATCTTTCCCTCTTGACATCACATGGGGAAGTAACCAACCAGAGGCAAGAAGAACTGATCACCTTCAGCCAAGCAGTCAATCAGATTTCATTATTCTGGGTGGTCACTCCCCCTTGTGATGTCAGGTAGGGGAGACTTTGAACTGGCTCATAATGGATAATTAACTGTGCTCCTGGTGGCATAATAGGGGACCTTGAATGAAAACATGTCGATTTCCGCCAGGTGAAAAAAATCAGCCCTGTCACTTGCGCCCTTAAGCTATCACAACATCAAATCAGTATTTTCGACTTGATGGCGATGGCTGCGTTAGCTGATGACAAGGAATGAAATGGAGATATGGTCTTTTTTTTTGATTAATTGAAAACTACCTAGCCTATTTGGTTTGAGGAAGATCGTTTTGACCTATGCAGCGCAAAAGCGGAAACCGAACAATATGTTCCGATAAATAAAACTGCGGCGATGCATCTTGATAAAATGACCGAAGTCTGGCGTGAAGCTTCACTGGAGTGCAGTAGGCTTACCGGCCAGACCTCAGCAGACCGGGCTTGTGGCACACTTCGTTGCACTGGGAAAGTAATTGCTGATCGAATTGAAAGCATCTTCACTGTGACCCTTGAATTAAAAAAAAAAAAAAAAAAAGACGGGATAGACTTTTCAAAATTCAAGTTTTCTGCAAGGTAAAATTGTTTTATGTTCTACTCGGTTGATTCCGTTGCGCCTGTCGTCTACCTGGTTGTGTATGAGATTTCACTGCTGTGACATTGCTGCACGCTTTACTTTTGTTTTGATTCTCATTCAGTTAGAGTGATGACATGCGTTATATGCATTTCCAGCATGGGCTCCACCGTCACGTTCTATTATTTTGAATTGGCGCGTGGGGAAAATGCTGCGTGTGACTGCAAATTGTAGGCCTATGTGCTTGGTTGGGATTTGGCCCATTAGTTGGGCATTTATGCATGGAAATACTGTAGGGTTGCCATGAAGCGACTCGTGCGCAGAAAGCTATGGCGGTACGCGTGATTGGGTCTGAATTGCATGGACGTGAGCGAAAAGTGCTGCTGGCCTCAATTAATCATGGAATGATTAAGCCCGTCACATCTGATCATCCCCCCCTATGTTTTTGCATGGAACATGGTTGCTTTATTCAACAACTTGACAGTGCCGTTTGTTTTGCGTTGGATTACTTACCCTCGAGCGCATAATGAAATGAATAATGTTGGCGGAGCGCTGCGATGGAGTTTGCTATGCAAATACATTTTTTTTTTCTCCCTTCCGGACGGTGGGCCTCCCTGTCCCCTTTGTCCTCATGGCTGCTACCCAAATGACTGTTATGATTCTGCTGTTGCCTGACCATGTTTTCATAATGACCTTGATTCTAAGCCATGTATTCTGATTCCATGCCATGTTTTTGATTTGCCCTTGTCTTTTATCTTGTATTCCTGCCATTACTCATAATCACTGTTTAGATTGTCATTCTGGTTTATGTATCATTCCATGCCATGCATTGCACATTGTCTCCCATGTCTGGTCTTATGTCGTGTGACAGCTTATTTCCCCAGTCTTGTGTGCCACAGTTTCAGGTGATTTCATGGTTTCTGGGTTTCCAAATATTCCTTCCAAATCTCGTTTGCTTCCTTCGCCTTGCTGTTCTGTCATTACTAACATTACTAACAGTTTGTTATTTTGGTTAAAACTACTAACCAAAACTAACATTGTTTATAGTACTAACTTACTAACGAGCACTAGGGATTGTATAGCTGCACTTTACTAATTAACTAACGAGCTCTCAGCACTCGCTCTATTCTAGTCCGCCCCTTGTCTTTACTCAGTTTACTTTGCTGCGCTTCAGTGGATCCTCCGCACCTGTTTAACTCTGTTCTGCCTCTCATCATCTGTGCACGTTAGAACTCCCTAACCGGAGCCATATGTTTGTTATAGGCTGTCTTTGTGATCCCTGTCCGCGTTTTGGCTTTAGCCAATTTCATGTGGTTAGGTACTTCCTCATGTCTGTTCCCTAGTTAATTAGTCTGATCCAATTCACCTGTTCCTTATCATAGCATGTGACTTCCCCTACGTGTATTTAAGCAGTCTGTTCACTACCTGCTCTTGTCAGAACGTTTCCCTTGTGCTGTGATAGTTTATGCCTTGTACTCTTTGTGTTACTCTTCTGACTGGACCGGCCCTGTTTCTGATTTTGTCGTTGTCTTGGATTTTCCTGCACCCGTGTATCGAACCTGTTTTGCCCGACCCTGATTATTGTGTTTGCTGCCCTGTGTGCGACTTGGATTACGCCCCTGGGATTCTGATTTTGGTTTGTGGACTCTGTACCGTTGCTTTCTGCTCTGCGGAGGTTCACCCCCCAGCTTTAATAAAATTGAAGTTTGCTGGATCACTTGGTTCTTGCGCTTGGTTCCTGAATGCAACCTCACAGTGACATGAGTTATAAATTAACCTAGAGCAGTTTTTCCACACTTTTTTTTTTCTGGGAAAATATTAAAGTTAAAGGAAAAAACTGAATGCTAAACTTCAATACTACTTATGACAGCTGTTTAATCTACAACCCCAATTCCAAAATAGTTGGGACAAAGTGTAAATTGTGAATAGAATCAAAACTCAATGACTTTCACACCAGCCAGTATTTTATTCACAATAGAACAGAGATAACATAGCAAATGTTGAAACTGAAAAATTTTACAATTTTAACCACAAAATGAGCTCATTTCAAATTTGATGGCTACTACAGGTCTCAGAAGTTGGGACAGGGACCTGTTTCCCATGGTGTAGCATCCCCTCTTTTTAACACAGAGTGGAGGCGTCTGGGCATTGAGGAGACAAGTTTCTTGAGTTTAGCCATTGGAATTTGATCCCACTCTTGTTTAATACAGGCTTCCAGCTGCTGGAGAGTTTTGGGTCTCCTTTGACGGACTTTTTGTTTAATTATGCGCCAAATGTTCTCAATCGGTGAAAGATCAGGACTACAGGCAGGCCAGTTCAGCACACGGACTCTTCTACTACGAAGCCATCCTGTTGTAATAGCTGCAGTATGTGGTTTTGCATTGTCCTGCTGAAATACACAAGGCCTTCCCTGGAATGGATGTCCTCTGGAGGGGAGCATATGTTGCTCTAAAACCTTTATATTCCTTTTAGCATTCATGGTGCTTTTTAAAACATGCAAGTGTCCCACACTGTATTCAGTAATGCTCCCCATACCATCAGAGATGCTGGCTTTTGAACTGAACGCTGATAACAGGAGGGGTGGTCTTTCTCCTCTTTAGCCCAGAGGACACAACGCCCATGATTTCCAACAAGAATGTCAAATTTGGACTCATCTGACCACAGGACACTTTACCACTTTGCTACAGTCCATTTTAAATGAGCCTTGGCCCACAGAACACGGCGGCGCTTCTGGATCATGCTCAACAATGGCTTCCTTTTTGCATGATAGAGTTTTAGGTGGCATCTGTGGATGGCACGGCGGACTGTGTTTACAGACAGTGGTTTCTTGAAGTATTCCTGGGCCCATTTAGTTATGTCAATGACAGAATCATGCCGGTGAGTCATGCAGTGGCGTCTGAGGGCCCGAAGATTATGGGCATCCAGTAAAGGTCTTCGGCCTTGTCCCTTACGCACAGAGATTTTTCCAGTTTCTTCGAATCTTTTGATGATATTATGCACTGTCGATGATGAGACCTTCAAAGCCTTTGCAATTTGACGTTGATGAACATTGTTTTTAAAGTATTCCACAATTTATTTAATTTTTTTTTTTTTACGCAAACCTTCACGGGTTGGAGAGCCTCAGGCCATCTTTACTTCTGAGAGACTCAGCCTTTCTAAGATATCCCTTTTATAGCCAATCATGTTACACACCTGATGCCAGTTAATGTATTTGCTTGCTAAATGTTCTTTCAGCTGATTCTCTTATTAATAATTGCTTTTTCAGCCCTTTTTTGCCTGTGTCCCAACTTTTTTGAGACCTGTTGCAGCCAGAAAATTTGAAATGAGCTCGTTTTGTGGATAAAAATTAAAATGTCTCAGTTTCAACATTTGAAATGTTATCTCTGTTCTATTGTAAATAACATATTGGCTCATGTGATCCGAAAGTCATTGCATTTTGATTTTATTCACAATTTACACTTTGTCCCAACTATTTCGGAATTGGGGTTGTATTTTGTACAAGTACGTCTATCTTGGGGGCTGAGCCTGAAGGTTCTTGAAGTTTTTGAGGATTTCAGACTGAAACATTCTTAACCTCTTAAGAGAAAACATAGGTGAACAATTAAACCTTAAGAAGGTTCAAAGTCGGGGGGGAATAAAACTTCCAAATAGTAGGACGGTAGCACATGTGTATTCTGTATCCGCTGGTTGCATCACCTCACTCAAGCTACATCACACCTCTATTGAGAAATAGTGGGGGGGGGTTAAAAACTAGGCTGTATTTTGATTTGAGGTGCAGATTTAGGGATCCCTCTTCTTGATTATGTGCTCTATTTTTATAAACATGTTTACGTAATTCAGCAGGACTTATGGGACCTTTGGGGAGAAATACATCAGTCACATTTGACGGATGCGTTCAGAGTTTTTATGGGGTCAAAAAGTTTTTATTCTTTCAACTTAAATCAGTTAAAAATATCTATTTTTTTTTTGTATGGCACAACACATTGTATTCTTTGCATAAGTAGCATTTCAAGGAACTGATGAAATGTTCTCATGAACATGACTGTTTAGTAAAGACTCCAGTCTGTTATCTTGATACAATTCTTGTTAAGAAAATCCTGGAGCTGAGAACATGTTCTCAATTGTTGTATCTTTTCAGGCTCAACATTCTTATTAAAGGATCTTAAAGTGTAGGTCCACAGAAGAGATTGAATTATAGCCTTGATCCAACACCTGCAACACCAGCACAAGAAAGGAGAAATATAACAAAGTCCCATTAGCTTTGTATGTTTTGATAGTGTTGCACGCTTAGTACTGAAGCTCAACATCCAATCATCGGCTTTTAAAATTTAAACAAAAGGCTGCCAGTTGTGTTCATTAAAATTGGTTACAAACCATGTGTATTCCAGTCCCAAAGCTGTTTTATCTGTATTCAGACTTGTTTCTGCTCGATGTTTGTCAGATGTCTTTATTTACTGTGAATATGTTTGACTATGAGAGGTGATTAAATGTGTAAAATCTTGGCCTGTATGCCTTGGAGCCCAGGGGGGTATACTACGAAGCAAGATAAGTGAGTTAGCGAGGTATGTCGAGCCTAAAGCTAGGCTTTTCAATGTCACGAAGGTGGCTCTCTCAACGTGACTAGATTACCATGGTAATTTACGCTGCAAACTTAACCTGGTTGGGAGCAGGTTATGTGCCGAGTTTCGGCTGAAATCGGCTACAAATGTGCTACCTTATCACTAAGCGCCTCCTTTAAAGTTGGCATCACCTTTCTTGGATAATCCTGTGGACTTTGCGCCGAATCGCACGCGGTTCTCTTCAGAGGGAGAGTGGCATGGCCAGTTAGCTTTTTCTGACAATATTCTCTATGAACGCTACAGATTTTCAGCTGAGGGAATTCCTTACCTATGTGATCTACTGGAGCCATATATGTTTGCAATGTTACAAAGAGAAGCACTTACAGTTGCACGAGCGGCATGCATAGCGCTGCGGTTTTTTTGCCACGGGAACCTACAACATTCAGATGGTGATGCAGAAAATCTGAGTAAGAATATTGTATGCCGCGCTATACATTTTACACAGCATACCATTAAAATAATTTAAATAATTACGAAAGCAAAGCAGCATAGAGCGTACCACTTTGAAAAAGGTCCTTATGCTTTGTTTTAACTTGCTGCCATGTCCTCTTGACGGTGCTGGGACTGCAACTATTAAAGCACCTGTTACAAAATTAAATAGTAGGCCTATTATCATTCTTGCTATTGTTTTGATATGCCACAGGACTACTGTAAATTTACAATGGTGCGACTGGTTAGGGTTAGTGGTGGGATACAGTTTTATTAAAATCATGCTGTATAAAAGGAAAGTAATGGAAAAAATACTTTAAACCAAAAACGAAATTAGTAAAACAGAGTTTACTATCGGTATTTATCACAGTCAGATAATATTCATTCTATATTTTCACTTTGTTTGATTTGGCCGAGAAACTAAAGTGATTTGCACTAGTCCTACATCAGAGGACTTGCGCATTTACGCGGTCAGTAATTTTCCGCCAGAATTCCTCTCTGGCCTTATTAGCAGCAACAGTGTTGCTTTTTGCTGTTTTTTATATATTTTTTTTTATACTTCATAGCTGTCCATAATCATGACCCACTCCTCCTAGGAGGTTTTTTAAAAGATTTTATTAATCACCCAGCAACCACTTGCATTACATCCAACGAACAAGTGCATACTTCAACCAGCATGAATGCGCTAACAAATCTGTTACAATTTCCCAGTGTCTACCTGAGTATGCGCATGCGTAATCGTGCAGTCCTTCAAGTCTCCAACCAATCAGTGTAAAACTTCATATGTGTCCCCCATTAAGCCGCTGGCAGCGCCCCCTGGTGCCGCGGGGGGAGAAATCCGCAGTCTTTCTGACCCTGGATCAGGGATAGCTTCCTCGGAGAAACATACAGCACGCGATCGGTCATTTTATGATCGGAAATGGGGTCAATTGACGCACGGAACTCCCTTTTATCTAGAGCGCGCATGGCCTTAAAAGCACAAAGCCGAGGTTAACAAAGAAAGATTTCAACCACCGTTGTGATACCAACGTTCAGGGTTTGTTGAACCGGCTCACTGTAGTAAAGCCTGTCTATGTTGAACTTGCTTCATAGTTTATCCTACCTGCCAGGGCAGCCAACTCTCACGCATTCGGCATGAGATTTAGTGGCATTTTCACGTTCCCTTGCCGTAGTCAGCAATTATCAATGAACGCAATGCATGTGTTTCACGATCGTTCAAATTGTTTGAATGAAATAAGACCATTTGAAACGTTTTTATGCAATTCCATTGCTTTCAACCCCTGAGTAAAGAAAAGCGTGAGAAGTCCGGAGTCATAATTGATTTCCATGTTACTAGTTGTGAAATCCACCATAACGCATGTGATACTGATAAACCTCCATGCACAAGGACTTCAATTCCGCCTGAGAATCTCTTACAAACGCGCTGATTGAATAATTGCTGATGTACAGCACGGGAACGTGAATATGACACTTAAACTCAGGCCGAATGCGTGAATGTTCGCAACCCTGGATTTCTGATAATGTAGCGAGTGATGGCAGCACAGAGCCGATGTGTATACCTGTCAGTGTTTTAAGCAAACATTCTGAAACAAACTTAAAAATAACTTTGAGGGGCGCCCCAGTGGCTCATCGGTCTAAGTGCGCGTACCACAAAGGCTGTGTCCTTCCCGCAGCAACCTGGGCTCGATTCCGGCTCAGGTCATTTGCTGCATGTCTTCCCCCATTCTTCTCCCAACTTTCCTGTCTCTCTACACTGTATAACTGTCAAATAAAGGAAAAATTCCCCAAAAAAATCATCTTTAAAAAAATAAATAAATAACTTTAAATATCAAAACAAAATCATTTGTTTGCGCCGTGGTGGCTTGATATTTAACTGCGACAGCACACTGTTGCGAGACTCAGGTGGACACCAGGCGCGAGACAGCAAGACTTGGTTGAGAATATTAATTATAAAAGAAGAAACAGGTACGATGGCCCAACAAAAAACTCGGCCCCAAGGGTTGCAAAAATCTAACCAAGGAAAGCTTCACAGAGCGAATAACTAAAAATACAAAACGAGAGAAAAATAAAAAGCCACTAGAAACTCTAAGGAAGTAAACCAATAAACGAACTTTGCGTTGGCACATGCGAAAATACAAAACGAGAACCACAAGGCAAGACTATGAACTTAGCAATGAGCATGAACACAGGCGTGAAACGAGACTGTCTGCCAGCCAACTCCAACCTCTCCCCAGATGTAGCAGAGGGAATCACGTGACAATGAAGAGTACCTGTAGAGCGACAGGGAGAAACGAGATTGCATGATTACGAGGTACGAGGATGAGAGAGGAAAAACACCTGTGGCGTGACGAGACAACAAAAGCAGGTATTTGCTCATTAAGAACGATGAGTGTGTTACAGCATATAAGAGCCCAATAAGATACTATGAACAGTTAAAGTGTTAAACTAGATAATAGTAAAGCACAGGTAAGAATATTAGCGAAAGCAGGAAGCATGCGAGTGAAATCCCCATCTAAATTAGTAATGGTTAGTATGTGCCTATCTAATGGAAACACCCCCTGTGACTGATTAGTAAATTGTTAGTAATAAATTGAAATAATTAACAAACATGAAGACTAGGAAGCCCGGAAGGAAGAAACGTAAGAAAGAAGTTTGAAAACGTAAGCCACTCCCGAATGTAGTGCGAGAAGTAAAACATGGAAAGAACCACGCAGACACTGGAGAGGTGGATTGGCTGGGCAGACCGGGACCTGGCGAGAGACAAAACATGGAAAAGTAAAAACATGAACAATAAACATATGAACTATGAAAAGAAGAATCCTGATACAAGAAACTGTTAAAACCATAGCATGAGTAATGAACATGAACTATGAAACCTGGCCCAAGAAACTGTTAAAACCCCAACAGTGTCCTGGCAGACGGCACAGGACACTGAAATCACAACAACGCTATTTACCTTATAATGTCTTGACTGGTTGTGGTCTTTTTAATGACTGTAAATGGTAGCATTCATGAAATATAGTTCACATAAAGTTGAACTGAAATTTGATCATGTAGAAACTCAGAATGACAGAAATTAAGATTGCAGACTGTGTCACCACATTTTAGGACCATTTTTGAACATGGTTCGAACGAGAACAATTTAAAACTTTTGCATAATTTTCAATAGAACATGATGCAACCTGCTTATCATTGCTACTGGGCTTAGTTATGTACAACTTTTTTAGATGTTAATTGGACTTTGTTTTGAATATCGATGAATATCAGCTTGTTTGATAACGATTGAAGATTTATACTGGTGTCTTGTTTAAAATGGTAGACCCATCCACCCCCCCCCCACCCCCAACAGATTTTTCCTGTCCACAAAAACGTTAACAGATATGATCTAATGCTTCTAGGTAATTGTTTATTCATCCTTTGCGCTCATTTTCATAAAAAAACGATGAGGGTACCTCACCCTCCAGGGGTAGGGTAGGCCGTCAAAGTTGAAGGGTGGGGGGGGGGTTGCCACCAGCGTCAATTTTTGCCTGTTTTTGCTTCAAAATATGCTTACAAATTAGGTGCAAATAGTATGCTATTATGATGTTTCATGCTCAATGAACTATGTAGACCACACTGATTGTCATCCTTATTGATTTGTTGATGTAGCTTGTCCTTGTATTAGTAAATCTTGGAATTACAATGACCAGCAGTGACCAGTAACCTTGAAGTGATCTTCACCTAATAATATTAGAAGTGCATGACCGACATACTTTTACTTGTGTGTTTGACTGGTTACGTAAAGGATAATCAACGCGTAGGTGTGCATTCCACGGTTTTAAGGCACGAGGCGGAGGCGAATAACCACCCGACACGAAGCGAAGGGTGGTTGCCTCCGCGAAGTGCCCTAAAACCGTGTAATGCTCACCTACAAGTTGATTATCCCGCTTATACCATGGTCATTTACCAGCAATATCAAATCACAGCATTCAGAAATGTTTGGTGAAAGTTTTGAACAAAAAAAAACCAGCTGGTAATCATTAAACAGGCGCCGCGCCTTCTCATACCCAATACTATAGGCCAAGCTAAATTGAACCAGCTATCTTAGTACATCTTACGTTCACGGAGGAAGAATTTTTTGTGCACGCTTACATCCGTTTACCAGCTGATCATTTGGTAACGGATTCCCGCTGAAACGGAGATTATGCATAACACAACATTATGCACGATTACGCAGACTGTAGCTAACTTACTACCCGCAATTACAATGAATTTATGACGGTTTCCGTAGAGCCAGTGAGCTGTAATCAGTCTGTTGCCACAGCACGTAACTAGCTAACTGTCAGCAGTTGCTGATACATGAAGTGGACACATTAGCTTCCTTTGTAACCGTACACAATTACAATCGTTTAATGAATAAAGCCTGATTACTTCGCTGCTATAATATTTACGGTCATTATTGCTTGAGTACCTATTGTTGACCGCCCCGCAGGACCCAACTTATATGACACCGTCAAATATACTGCTTCTGTTGTACCCAGCCAAATACCAGCTCTAACATTGCTATGGTTACAAGTTGGCTAGAGGATGAATTTCGAACGGTGACACTACCGTAGCCGAACTACCTGTGCGGTTCCAAGGTTTTAATGCATACCTGCCAGCCAATCAGAAAAAAAGTATTCACCCAGACCATGGTAGAATGTACTGTAGACTATTTTTACACTGTGCTATGGGCCTACTATTACAAGTTCATAGAATTGTTCATAAAGTTGTTCTCATAATTCATAGATATACCTTTTTATGTAAGTGTGTTTTTGTATTTTTTTCAGATGACATCTATAATGACATCATTGTGACGTCACAGTGCTGAAGTTTGTGATGTTTGATTCTTGTTTTGAAAGAGAACATATGTACCAGACATATTACTGATATTATAAGCCTTGTCTATCATAGGGAAAGACAAAGTAAAGAAAATGTGAAAAATGTTTAGAAAACTATTTGTTTTCCTTTTGTGTGTGTTTTTCCCAAAATGAGTTATTTATGACATCATACTAATGTCAAATTTATGTTACTCATGAGTTTATAACATTTATAATAATACTAAAATATTAATTGTAGTATCACTAGTTCCAGAGGTTACAGAAAGTTACTTATTTTCAGCTAAAACTAATAAAAATATAAAAAAACATGGATTTTTGTCATTTTGATGTTTTTTCCTAATATGGTGTTAGTTATGACATCACTATGACCTCATAATGTTGAAATGTGTTTTATTTGTACTTGATTTGAAGAGAGGGCATCTGTAGCTGTATACTGATACCAAACAAGATGATGTTTATCGCTTAATTTCAAAATAATCAGGGGGTTGTAGTAGAAAAACCCTTGGTTGGAAGAGGGTTAATTAGCAAACTAATTTAAGTAATGCATGGGCCAGAACTTGTAAATTCCCCATTTCCAAGCAGACACAAAATGGCTGCTGATTTAATGCAGTGATGCCCAATCATGTGACAGAGCATGGAGTGTGCAGGTTTTCAGTCCCAATTACACCAATCCCTGCTCTCTGCTTAAAGGTGTGCACGTCTCTGTAATTAGCTGGTGTAGTGATTGGTTGGAATGAAAGCCGCCACACCCTTAGTCCTTCATGGCACATGATAGGGCACCACTGATTTAAAGGAAGGCAGATATTCCAGCAGACACTGCGGCCCCCTAGGTCATGGGTTAATGAACCAGTTTGTTCGATTTGCTACAGTTGATTTTGGGAATGACAGACATTCTCCCTGTAAATCAGGTGCTGTGTGGATCGTGTCAGGGTGGGATTTTTTGATTGGTTGTTTCTATGTGAGTCAGTTCCCCCCTTCTGTTGCTCCGAGCCAAATCTGGGACGGTCAGCCATTTTTACTCGGTCTTCGTCATGTCTCTAGTGGCATATATTGGTACTACACTTTAGGCTGTATTGGGCTTATTGAGCTGGTCCTGGAGGAGATTTTGAAATTTCCAACAGTGGGAATGTGTTTGAAGCTAACAGTCCTAACTACAGTGGTGTAAATCTAGATTTGACCTCCAGTCTGTTTGCCCATTCATCTGTACATCCATCTGTTACACAGTCCAAAGATTGTTTAGCTCAGGGAGGGAAATTTTAGGGCAAAGAGCAAACGTGCCCTTCATTCTCAAAGTCCCCCAGTGGAACAGGAAATATTGTTCACTGAAGACTAGCTGAAAAATGCTATCTGACCACATTGCTTCCATGGGCTCTTTCCAATCAATTATTTCATATTTTCTTGCTTCAAATAAAGCTGAAATGTTATTTGAAATACCTCTGGATTCTGTAAAGTTGAGTAAAATCTGTCCATTTGGGGAAAATTTAAAGGCTCTCACCCTGATTCAGCTGTAGACCAAGTGACTGCCATCCCAGTAATGACTGTTCAATAATCCATAAACGGTGTTCTCTGGATACATGGGTGTGTTTGGCTGTGTTTGTTTGTTTTCAGCCTTTGTCTTGACCTTGTGAATAATTTAGCATGTTCAATAATTTTTGGGAGAAATTCCCTGATTTTTGAAATATTGATCCTTTTGCAGAAAAAGAGGCTGCACAAAGTACATACTCAACAACTTTTCTAAAATTTCTAAGAAAGGTCTCAACTTATTTAAAAAAAAAATCTCAAAATATTAGTAAAATACTTAAACATGAGAAACTGAATAATATTTTCCAGAGCCTGACCTTGATCTATTCAAGCACCTGAAATATTCATTGCAATGTGTAATTTAAAATATATCTTCTAAACAGTGTAGCTAATAGTTGTTCAAATATAATTGTGAAATGCAGTCCTCCATAATAACTTGTTATCATCCCACAGGTGAGAGAGACGTCCCAGACTGTTTTAATTTTTAATTTCTCCCAGGATTCTGTGTTTTAATACAAACCTGCGCTGCACACTGATGAGAGATTGCCTGTCTCTCTGCTCTGGGTCATTGTGAGGAGAAAAATCTTATCTTCATGCAGAACTTTCCAGAATCATTCCCCCATTGGTTACACAACAAAAGTTTGTTTTTACATATTGCTCACGTATAAGATTATTTCGACTCGCGGTGCGCGCATGATTCCTTTTCTGATCTCACACCGTATCCCTCCAGGAAATTTATCATCATCTCTTCTCTCCATAGTAATTTCAGCTCAAGGAAATAACTTGCAGATGTGCTGTGTGTGTATCTGTGTATCTCTGAATATCCACACACACCTCTCACTCTCCAAATGCCTGTGTTTTACCTTTATCTCAACACTGATTCATTGCTTTACTTGCACTTAATCTGAAATGTGAGTATTGCTGAGAGAGATGAATGTTAGAATAGGCGGGGTTGAGTAAGTCTTGGACGTGTGCCTGTTTTGAGATGTTTTAATATTCTGGTTGCCGGTATATTTTGGAAATGTTCTTGATTTTAACCCTTTAAAGCAATGGACACCATCCTAGATATCTACCCTCCAGTAGGTTTTCACTCCAATCTCAGTAAAGCTCATCTCATTCAACAGTTACAGATTGTGCTAATTAGTCTGGTGTGCTAGATTATGGTTGCTATGAAAGTGTCTCCTGAAATTTATCTCCAGGAACAGGGTTTGGCTGCCCTGCTCTAGCTGTTCAGAGTGAGAGCTCACAGGCCAGTGAATCTGAAGGGAGGCGGTTGCTGACAGGTGCTTGAAGGTGTTGGGTTATGTGATTAGAATTGTCTGAGCAGAACTGTAATGCCAATGTTACTTTCACAGCTGGTAACAGGTTGTGGCAGAATTTGAGCACAATGGCAATGTTGAGACAACATTCCTGCTATTTAAAGAGTTTAATCGGTAATCATTTGATGTTGTCCTGCTCAGTAGCTGCTGCTGAAATTGTCCAGTTTCTTTAGAACAAGTGAATGAACCTTCCTTCAATCAGGTGTAGTTGACTGCATGAATGTAAAATTCATATTTTATTTCTGGATCTGCATAAACATGTACATTTGTAAATGTGTGGACTTGAACACATGCTTACATGCACACTGTGCATTGGTCACACATGTTTGTACCCAGATTCATGGTGTACCAGCAGTATTTGTCTTGTTGAATACAGGCACAGGTGTCGGCTCTTTAAATAAACTAGGTCTCACAAAGAATCAAGACAGGGGGCCCATTGTTGTATTTGATGATTGATAAATCGTCCCGGTTGAAGGGAGTTTCAAAGGTAAATAAGTCATCTTTGTCACCCTGTGCTATGAGCACAAATTGATTTATTCACTCCCAGCATCTCGCTGTCATCTCCCGCAATTATGCAGTTTTCCGACTCGCGGTTTCCTCTGATTAAACGGACAGCAAAGTTAAAATGAGAGAAAGATTGAAGGTGGGATGAAAAGAGGAAAAATGGGTTGTAAGTGAGGGACAGGGCCCAGGGAGGGATTTTTATTTTCAAGTGGAGATGAAACAAATGACTCACTTGACGAGAGATCCCGCCGAGGCCCTTCTCTCTGATGGTGCCGTCCGCTTATCGCTGTCTGTCAGCGGCGGTTTTCAGTGGAAACAGGAGACCCCGTATCAACACAGTTCAGCGATGGCTGATAACTTTCCGATTGAATACCTGCCCGAAATTTCCGGCTCTGGAGAATTGAGCCTTTCTTTAGCTTTATGATGAAGAACACAGGTCACAGTGTGTCCAAAATCATCATCTGCATCGGTGATGGACCTGACATGTATATTTATATAGGTGATTTGTGTCACACTGCAGTGCTGGAGTCTCGAAAGATTGGGAAAAAGTTATTTTTCACCAAAGCCTGAACAATGTGTCATTTACAAATGAGAATACATTTTTCAGTCAAGTATTGCGTTTTATTTCTACACCTTTGAGAATATGTTTAAGAATGATTTCAGAGTGTTGGAAGGAAAACTCCTTCGGCATGTTTGAGTAGAGTAGGCAGGATTTTTTTTTTTTTTCAAAAGGGAAGGACAATGTTTTCAGGAAGTTGGCATCTGTATTGTTTAATTCCTCTAATAAAATTATATTTTATGAAGAGGAATTGTTTGTGTTTTACACCATCAGTTAGTTTTGTAGTGTGACGTGTAGTTGTGTGTGATGGTATGACAGTGTTTAACTGGTGGTGTGAGGTTTGGCCCCATTGGGGTTTGCATGCATTTGATATTGTCAGGCTCTTTTGGCTGATTTGAGAGGCAAAGTGTCGGTGGTGTGAGAGCGAGTGTTTGTTTGTGTGTGCAGAGCTCGACTACAAAGGTGTGGCACAGATGAGGTGTCGAAACGAGGAACAGCAGGAAACTGACAGTATATTTATGAATTATTTAAATTTCCTACGCGGGGAATATTATGTAAAGGTTATGCCACAGTTAAGCAGGCAAAACATTAGAAAGAAAAATGAAAACAAAAAAATTATAGAGCGTGTGGTGGGTAAATATCCTAAAATATTCTGAATTCAAAGTATAACCATAATCACAGTTCAACAGAAATAACTGAGCCAGGTTCAGATGCCCTTTTAAACTGCTGTAAGAGTGTGGAGCTGAGAAGAGGCAAAAACTCATAAATCTGCTTCAAAACCCCAAGAAGCCAAACTCTTGTAAGCCACTGAAGGCCGGCTTAATGAGCAAGTTTTCCGGAATGACCATATCAGTAGTCAACGTCCCAAAGGGCAAATAAATATGGGGGTTCAGACAATCAGTGGTCAGTCAGTGTGGGGAGATTGATGGGATATGAATGCTATTTGGTTTGCGCAGACCAGCATGGGTTTTTGTATTTCACCTGGAGTTACTTATGATTATACCATGGTCTGGGTGAATACGCTTTTCTGATTGGCTGGCAGGTATGCGTTAAAACTGTGGAACCGCACAGGTAGTGTGGCTACATTAGTTTCACCGTTCGAAATTCATCTGCTAGCCAACCTGTGACCATAGCAACGTTAGACCACTAGCATTTGGCTGGGTATAACAGAAAGCTAGCAACTCATTTATCTCGAGTAAATTTGACGGCGTCAGATAAGTTCCATCCTGGGGGGCGGTTAACAATAGGTACTCCAGCGATAATGACTGTAAATATTAAAGCAGCGAAGTAATCACGCTTTATTTATTAAATGATAGTAATTATGTATGGTTACAAAGGAAGCTAACGTCCACTTCATGTGTAACCAACTGTTTACAGTTTGCTAGCTAAGTGCTATGACAACAGAGTGATTTCAGCTCACTGGCTCTACGGAAACCGTCATAAGTTCATTGTAATTGCGGGTAGCAAGTTAGCTACAGTCTGCATAATTGCGCATAATGTTGTGTTATGCATAATCTCCATTTCAGCTGGAATCCATTACTAAATCATTAGCTGATAAAAGGATGTTAGCATGCACAAAAAAATTCTTTCTCCATGAAGGTAAGCTGAATTAAGATAGCTGGTTCAGTTTAGCTTGGCCTATAGTATTGGATATGAGAAGGCACGGCGCCTGTTTAGTGATTACCAGCTCATTTTTTTTTTTTTTTTCTAAATTTGGCATCTCCAATCCCACCCTAATCGGGAATGCCCAATCCGAGAACTATGTACAAGTCTTGCTCGTATGCAACCCACTATTGCCAGCTCAGGAGAGCGAGACAGTTCACGACTTTCCTCTGAAGCATGCGCCTGTCAGCCCCTGCATCTTTACACTCACTGGTTGAAAATATCGCAAATTCAGAACAAGGACGGAGGATACCCGAACATGAGCAAGCTTAGAATCACACTGACGAGCACTCGGCTGGCCAACAGGAGGCGCTTGAGCAACGAACAAGGCAATCATTTTAAGTTCCCTTCCCAGCAGTCCATTCCCAATTTGCATCCCTACAGCGCTTTAGCCAATCGTGAGCTGTTCTGAAAAAGCTGCCGACCACTGCTGGTTGGTAGGACTGGGGATCGAACCCGCGCCGTAGTAGTCACTACTGCACCGCAATTGCGGCGCCTTAACCGAGTGAGCTAACCCGGCAGCTCTAGCTCATTTTTTTAAGTGCAAAACTTTCACAAAAATTTCTGAATGCTGTAATTTGCTATTGCTAGCAAATGCCCATGGTATAAGCAGGATAATCAACTCGTAGGTGTGCATTACACGGTTTTAAGGCACTTCGCGGAAGCAACCACTGTCCGCTTCGCATCGGGTGGTTATTCACCTCCGCGTCGCGCCTTCGAACCGTGTAATGCACACCTACGAGTTGATTATCCCTCACTTAACCCATTCGCATCAGACTCTGGAGAATGTGTCCATTCCTTGGAGATAGATTTACAAGGGTGAGAGGAACATTTGGTCCGAGCAAGTGGACAAAGTTTTCTTCGATGACAAGCGCCTTATCATCTGCAGGAAGAGTCATGAATTCCCAAGAAATGAAATGCAGACAAGGGACTGAGTATACAGGACATGATCAGCCAGGGCTCCTCTCCATTAAACGAGCACAGAACACCTGTTCTCTGCCCCCTCAGGTCAAGATGTTGTTCTCCTTCTGTAAGGACCTGAGCCCTGATATAGGGAGGGGAACAGCTGTGTCCCTTCTGCTGGGGGAACCCATGATTATTCTGTTATTGTGAAGAATTTGCAGCGCTGTCCGCGGTAGAGTGGGACCTGTGGTGCTGAATCACTGCCTTGGGTCACAGCTGCTGTCCATGGTGCTGAAGGCCTACCAGCTGTGGAAGGGGATTGCGGGAGTCTGTGGGCGTGGGGACTGTTTACAACTGAGTTTTCTAGCCCCGCATCACATCAGGTGTGTGTGTGTGTGTGTGTGTGTGTGTGTGTGTTTTGTGTGCGCGTGCGAGCGAGCATGCACATGTGATTTTCATCTAACTGGGTATTGTCAGACTGTCTGCTTGCTGTTTTGTGGTTGATTGACAGCCCTCCTCAGCCTGGGCTAATTTGATTTAATCACCATGGCAGCCGCCAGGACAGATCATATGACGAGGAACTTCAGCTGGTGAATCTTCCAGGAGAGTTCACTTTGTCCCTCCTAATCATAAATTTAACTCGCTCACTGCTCTGGCCCTCTTCTCCATCTACTCTCCCACTGCCACAGTGAGTTCTATTAACGCTCTACGTCCTTTTAGCCTAATTCTCTGCTCCAGAGCTCCATGTTAGGGATTCTCAGAAGGTAACACCGGCTGGTTATAATAGTGCATTTGAGGGTTGAGGGGTTGGTGGCTCCAGAGTTAAAACAATAAAGGCTCAAATTCCATCAGTCTGATTTACGAGGGAGACCTTTTTTATATACGCACCGTATACAAGTGCTTGGATGCAAATCTGCTCTGTCTTGGAACAGAATATGGTCCTGCGTGTGTGAGCCGATGTTTAGTTTTTTTTTTTTTTTAGATGTATTTATTGATTTTTCCCCCTTTTTTTTCACCCACCACAACAACAACAAAACAGCTCGGACAACATTGGTCTGTACAGTCATCATGGACACAACATGCAAATATGAAGACAAAAATACATCAATGGTACAATGTATAGTTATCTCTTCTTATACCCTAAAAGGTTATCATCTATGATTAGTCAAATAATGTGTTCTTGAATGTAGAAGCCACAGAAGTATTTGAGAAACGGAGGTATGGAGTCCATATTTGCGTAAATCGTCCCTTTGTAGAGTGAAGCAAACAAGTCAGGTATTCAAGAGGAAGACGTTCCATGATTATCTTATGCCAGTTCGCCTTAGAAGGTGGGTTGTCACTTATCCATGACAGAGAAATGTTTTTCCTCGCAGCATAACCAAGAATATCATACAGTCTTTTGGCACAAGTATCAACAATTGCATCTTGAGATGGGTGGCCCAGGAGTAAGGAAACAGGATTCATGCACAAAGATATACCAAGAATTTTTTCCATGTCCCATAAAATGTCTGTCCAGTATGCTTCGATGTTTAGTTTTTACTGTGTCCCCAGATATACAGCTCTGGCTGAAAAGCAGAGAGGCCAGTGCTGGTGTTTGAGGCTTTACAGATGGACAGTTGCTATGAAGCCTTGAATGTGGAAGCAGGTGCGTGTTATCGCATCCTAAAATATCCTATAGTGCTTATATGGGGTTTTCTCTCGCTATATTGGTGTAATTATTTTAGAAACATAAATATTGCCAATGCATAACATCTATTGTAGGGCCACTTTCAGTCAAGAATTCATCACAACAATCTGAACCAACTTCCATGGAAACCGAAATATTGTATGAATGTAACTACTGTAGTTATGCCTCTACTGTAGTCCCCTCCTGTCTCTGATCATTACGTACCAGAAACGGTCCCATGAGAATGCTAGAGCATCATAATTAGGCAAAGGCCTTCCTGCTGTCACAAAACATTCTCAGTGTTGCTGCAATATTACGGCAATATTGTAACAGTGACAGACCATTTCAGCTGCATTGTGAGAACATGTTATGTTGTGAGGCTTTCACACCTCAGGCGAGATTAAATGTTCAGGGAGAAATTATCTCTGACAAATAAAATTGTGTCACTTTTTATTAGATAATATTATTGAATGTAAGGCAGTTTAACCTTAAAATGAATCAAAGACCATCTTTTGGTGAGATGGAAATGTCAAGCCAAGCTGACGAAAGACCAGTTAAAAAAGCCTGCATAAATTTGTTTTATATTTTTTATTTTTATTATTTTTAAAATGAGTGATGAATTTGGGCAGACGTTTGTATTTCGCAGTGTGTAATTCGCGCTCGGCTGCTCCGTTGCCACATTACTGGAAAGTGGAGAGCGCGAGCTGCTGACGCCGAAATTTTCTCCTTCTATGAAATAAATGAGCAGCGTTCATGCGGCTTTCACTTCATATCCCTCGCTTTCTGGTAATCCTCAAAGCGGGGATAATAAATCAGAGTAAAAACAGCCCTGCTTGTTTTTTTTACTGGCTGGGTTGTGTTTGGAATGACTATATCGCCGTTTTGATCATTAACTCCGAGTGCAAAACGCACCAAGGTCTTGTCTCTGTTCCCTGCTGTTCGCGAGCGACCAGTTAAGTGCGTGCTATGCAGTGCCCTTTAATTTGAAAGATGCTGTCCCGATATCTGCGCTAATATGCAGAATGCTAACGCAGCACTTTTTTTTTTTTTCTAGTCTCGCTACTTTGTTTGCCTTAAAAACGTGACCCCTAGCTAAATTGGCTGTAAGGCAACTGACAAACCGTAGAGTGTTATTTAATTTGTTTCAGCGCTAATTGCCGGGAGAGGAAACGAGCCGAGTTGGGATCTTTTGCGACCTGCCCTCTTATAATTAAAAAATATATATATATCGGCATATTTTTCTCAGATTCGTCAGTCTCTCCATCCATTGGTTTCCCTCATTCTCTCTCTTCTCCATCTTTTCTCTCATCTATCACCCCTTCATCTCTCAACCCCTGTCTTTGTCTCTCTCTTTCTGTTCCTCTCACTTCTTTCCTTTCTCTCTACCACTCCCTCCATCTGTCTTGTCGTCCGTCCCTCTCACAGGCTTGCCCTGTCTTCTCTCTTCCTGTCTCACCCTCTATCGCTCTCTCCCATCTCTCCATCTCTCTCTTTCTCTGCTTCAGTGTCTC
The DNA here is from genome assembly GCA_029692085.1 of Gymnothorax javanicus. Lineage (NCBI taxonomy): Eukaryota > Metazoa > Chordata > Actinopteri > Anguilliformes > Muraenidae > Gymnothorax > Gymnothorax javanicus. Next base: position 181,087,548 of record CM056194.1, on the reverse strand, counting down.
GGGGCTCAATCTCTTTCTGATCGTCCATCTGTCTCTTTCAGTCTAATTTCAGCTTTATTAGCATGACCGAACATTAGCAGCGTATTGCAGAAGCATAATATTTTTGGCCCATTGTACCTGTCACTCCATGAGCGGCACAAGACAAGGACACTGCTATCATGCTATACATGCATATCCCCCCTTTGGTTCAAAGAAACAAAGGGTTTTCTGTTTCAGGCGGGAGAAACAGGTTTAATGCTTAACAGCTACTGTTTAACAGCAGTGAAGTAATTGAGCATTCCACTTGTACATTTTTTTTTTTTTTTTGCTGTAATGTGTTTATCGTTTTACAGAGAAAAATATTTTGACCTTTTTCAATTAGCCCTTCAACCATACTCCCTTAATGAGAAATCTTAATTTGCAATGGTCCAATTCTTGCCTACAGCCAAGTTGAAATTTATCCTTAGAGACACTGATACCGTCTATTTGCTGGTCCTTCAACCGATGAGTGTTTGTATCACTCATTACTGTTCCTTGCATTTAATGGTCATTATTTGTGCACTGTACCGCGTGTGCCAAAATGAAATTCATTTATTAAAGGGAGAGTTTTGATTGCATGTTGCAGAATCGGTGTTCGCTCAAATACTTCAATAAGAGGCGTTTAGTAAAGCAGCACTTTAACTTTATTTGCTCACTGGGAGATGTTTGTGGTGTAATGAGCTTCCTACAGCAGTCAGGCTGGGAAACCCTTCCTGTCTTCTGCTGCAGACTGAGGACTCACCTCCAGCATGTCTCCCCCGACTCTCTTTAGCTGCCCTCTGTGCGTCTTTTTCAATGTACTTTCCTGACTATAATGCTGTAGTTACAGCTTTAAACATGGAGTTTATCTAGAATTGGATCCGGTTGTGCACTGGGAGCCAGTGTAGAGAGGCTAGGATGGGAGTGATATTTTTTTTACAAACTCAGCAGCTGTGTGAAGACTGGTTATCTGCATGGTAGATATTATTTTTGTTCACAGCACTAATAGCAGGTCTGTTTTTTGACTCTGTGCTGACTGACTGTAAATTCTGCATGTTCTTCATGATATTTTATGACACTAGCGCTCATATTCTCTCCATTATTGTGAGTTTGCTGACCACTGGAGCTTCAGTGAGTGGATTTTAATGGAAGGTGATGTAATGTAACCTGACCGGAAAATGCTTATTCTGCTGAGGAGATTAGACTTGGCTCAACCCTCAATTGCAAAGAAATAACTTAAGAAGTCTGACCTGATCGACAAAATATTGTGTTTCACCGCCAAGAACTTAAAATGCAATGTAGCCCTTTTCTCTTCTAAAATCTTTTTGCTGTTAGAGGTCTGTTAATCCCATGGGTTGAATCCAACACTGCAGCAGAATTGGTGTGCTAGTGATCCCATGTTTGTTCAGTGTAATTTAATTAGCCTGTCTTTAGTAGAGGCCCATTGATATACTCGCTCAGCTAACATTAGCATTTTTGGACCCTGGTGTTCTGGTGGGGCTGAATGAAAAAGCTGATAGTCTCTTATCTAATTATGATTATTATGATGTTCAAATTTTGATGAAACAATGTAGCAACAGTCATAACCTAAAACACTGCTGATGCCTGTGGCCCCCCTGGTTCCAGAAAAAGAGACCCCTAGAATGGGCACTTGTATATTTATTCTGGAACAGAGTGGGTTGTTCTTTACAGTAGTGAGTACATGTTGACTGGACACAGGGAAATAAATGGAGAGGAAAACAATGAATGATCTGCGGGGGGATTTGGAGGGAAGTTCAGATGATAGCAATAGGTGGGTCATGGGGAGTGATGGGTACAGATACAGGATGATGGGGGATGTGCAAACCGTCCAGGTCTCTCACCTCTGTCCCACTGCATGCTGGGATAGATCCAGCCTCCCCACAGTCTTGAGCAGGAGCAAGTGGGTTAGATAACAGATGAATGGAATAAGATGCATACGGATGAATTATTATAGCTGCAATGTCGGGGATCTAAATGAGCTCTTACCCACTGACTCTATCCCAGATTTTAAAGGGTTTTTTTTTTTTTACTGCTTATCTATTAAATTCAGTTCAGCTCAGTTTGAGAGCCTTTTCAGCGTTGTGTACGCAGATGAATGCATAGCTGAAGCTTTGCAGAAACATCACACACATTAAACCACAAAACTGGAATACTTTGAAGCAATAAACTGCAGAAAATGATAGATGAAAAAAATACCCCCCCCACTTCTCCCTCCATCCCTCTCTCCTCTCTTACAGTAGATCTATCCTGCTCTCTTTTTATTTTATTCTATTTGAGCCCCTAAGAACCATACCGGGCCATCCCGCACTTTTGGCGGAATTGAGTTGAGGTAGTCAGCATGTGCAGAAAACTGAGATCTTCATTTCCTAAATGAGCCAACCCAATCTGCCCACAAGGATTGTTCATGTAAGCAAACGTCCTCTCTGCCACTGTAAATATGCAATGCACTGCCTTAGTCATAGTGGACCATCCCACAACTTTTCCATAATTCAATGTAAACATGGCGGCTAGGTATCGCACTGATGAGGAATTGCTTGCTATGATTGATGATGATGGTGAAGTGGAAGATAATGGAGACCCAGAGTTTGACCCAAATCAATCAGAAGATGATGGTTCCTGTTCAGAAGGAGGTACCTTTCACTTTAAATGAAACAGAAGGGCATCCAAAACCTGCATAAGAAGTGCACTACATAACTGTACATATCTTGAGTTTTTAACAGAAGCAGTGTTTCTAGTTCCCAGATACTCTAGATGACGCAGGAAGCTGGCAACTTTGAGTCCCATTTTCTCAAAAGTTCCCCAACATGGGTTGGCCCAGTATGGCTCTTAGGGGCTCATTTATCCCTCACTCTTTCCATCTCACTCTCTGTACACAACACAATATATTGTAAATGACAGTCCACCCCACATGACCCCATCCTGCCCTCTCTGGGATGTAGAGAGGGCGTTACTGTCTGAACAGGATTCTACCCGGGAGGATTCTGGGAAGGTTCCCTTCCCTCCACATTGTCTGTCAGATCTTTTCACACCCCTGAGGGTCGTGGAGCCCTGTGGCCACTTCCCACATAAAGGGAGGACAAATGAAAGTTTGGTGAATGACTCCTGATAACATCATTTGGAAAATCTATTGTCCTTTTCCTTTATTATCCTTTTTTTAATCCTTTTCACTAGAAAATGTGTTTGTCTTCTTCTCCTGATTAGTCAAGTTATTCCAAGCACCTCGGAATTTTAATGTTTAAATATTTCCACGTTCCAGCTTCTGAAGATTTTTTTTTTGTTGTTTTAAAGTGTATTGTGACTACAACAACAACTATACACAAGATATCCATCCAGTAAAATGTTTATTGAAATTAACATGAATCTGTATTGCACAGATGAAGGAGGTGGCCTTGGGTTAAACCCTGAGTGATATGCTGTTGATTGGTAGCCTGCATCTGAGTATCTAATAGCCCATTAGACAAAGACTTTTAATATCTGCAAGTACCTCAGACCTTTATTTTCTTTTCTTTGTCATTTTCTGCACATTTGAGTCCGAAGAGCGTTATAAGTCGTACGCTTTGATGCCCTTGGTGCACACTTACCATTCTTCCATTTCTTGGCTTGAGAAGAGATTGTTTATCACCATGGAGACCATGTACGCTGCATTCATTCCTTGGGTCACCCTGAGCAGTCTGGTTCTTCACAGTGTGATGGTCTAGACCTGCCCATCTGGCAGGGTGTGATTGGTGAGTTGCACTTTGGGAGGACACGCCCCTTGATTTTCCTCCTCGATTCCCTGTTTGAAATTCCCAGTCAGATATTCCTTTGCTTTATCTTGCACTGTTGACTGGGCACAGTGCAGGTGAGTGCCTGCTATCCTCTGAAATGTGGTGTGTGGAGCTTTCCCTCTTATCCTACCAGAGTCAATTCCAGTTCGCACTGACACGTGACCTTGAGTAGACATTGAGGGCCTGATCAACCAGGAGAGGTCGCTAGTCCGTGATGAGACTCCCTTATCCTCTCTCGCCAAGCCCTCCCGTCTGTTCAGAACATCCCAACCAGTTACGCAGTATCATGCAGGCCTGTTCAGCAACTAACACCAGACTATGGACCCCATCAGTGCGCCTGAACAGAGCCTTGAAACATACTAGGCTGTAGAGCACATTCCTACACTAAAGCAGAGCCTTATTGGATGTCAGACCATAGGGCCCATCCCTACACTGGAGCAGAGCCTTGACTGACACCAGATATTATAGCACATCCTGACACTCGAACAGATACCAAACTATAGGGTCCATCCTTGCACTAGAACAAAGCTTCAAAAGATACCAGACTATAGAGCCCATCCTGCTGTTACACCAGAACTTTAACAGAGTTGTTGTCCTTGAGCTTTTACTTTGACAGAGGTATCTGTGTTATGTAGAGCCATGTTCTGGTTAAATATAGTATCTCTGGCTTAACTGAAATGTTCCCCTCTAGGGCAGACTAGTACTTCTTATTACTTCCTGTGCCTTCGCAGGAAGTGGAGTCTTTGAAAGTTTCCCTCTAAATTCTCAGATCAAAGTCCGAGTCACAGAGACTCTTTCCTCTCAGACACAGAGTGCCTTGCCCTGGAAGTGCGGCTTAATGATGCCTAAAAACTGGAAATCTTCTCGACAGAAATCCACTTCACGCGTGTCCTCTTGTCACGCGGAGTAAACTGTAATTTCAGCGATTTAACGGTCGAGGTTGTGAGGGAGAACTTTTTTAAGAAAAGGCTCTGAACTTTGGCGTATCCTGAGATGGAAAAAGCATAAACACAGTTCTGCTTCAGTCATTTGCTTTCACTCTTGTTCTTCTGTTTTTTTGTGATTTGTGTCCTGTGCTGTAATTAACCAGCCCAGCCCTCCCTGCCCCTCCCCCTCCCAGGCAAAGTGTCTCCCAGCAGAAAGTTAATTAAGAGCTCCCCAATTCCACTGGAAATTCTGCCAATAAAGAGGTGAAATGACTTTATTTGTTTTATATTTGTGGAGAACACGTCCAGACTTAACCACTTATTTCTAACTTTCTTTCAAGAGTCTGCACTGTTCAGCTGATGAGGAGATTCTGTCTTGTCTTTGGCGAGAGCATATGTGTGCGTGTGTGTGTGTGTGTGCACGCTTATGGGTGGATGTGTTTGAGTGCTTATGCTTGCAGTTTGTGTTTATCATCATGTGTATTTGAGAGCATGGATATGCAGGAGTGTGACCAACTACAGTGACCACAGCATTTCATTTTAACAAGGATACTGGGCATCGGGATGCCCCCATAGTAACCACAGCATTTTGTGTTAACCAGGGCTCCTGGCACTAAGATGCCACTGTCCCTGCTGCCCACTTCTACCAACCATAACAGTTTGCCATTACTGTCACTACTGGCCCTGAGATTCACCCAATATCTCGACCTTGTGCGTCATTCCTCAAAGGCGAACCTTCATCTCTCTCTCTCTCACTGTAAATCTATCTTTCATTCCATCATTCTAGGACCTCATCTCACTAAACTGTGCAAGCTGTGCTGAATTCAGTCGTTGGTTCAACCGCTTTATTATTTGGAATGGGATCACCTTCTGTGACAACACAATCAACGACATGCAGCTGAACACCAGTGCCACTCCTTTAGTCCATTTTTAGGAGCGTTCTGTGACAGAAGATGACTCACAACAGCATAGCCTCCAGAGATTGTGAGCGATTGCTGTTGTTCTTCCCGCGCTCTTCGAAATCCACCCCATAAGGGCTGCAGCCATTAAATGGGTCTACAAATGGTTCCGCTCGGCCATCCTCATCCTGATCAGACAGACACGCAGTCTCTGACATTATCAAAAAAGGACACTCCAATGCCCCGTCTATCATTTGTTTACATGCAGTCTAATCTGGCCCTCTGTTACACTTCATCAGTGTCCGGTCCATAACACCACACCGATCAAGTCCAGTCCAGTCCAGTCCCCACGTGCTGCACAGCCTTCTCCATCAACAACATCCAGCCTATGGCACTGCCCCAGACCAACGCCAGTGTTGCCCAGTGTACACCATCAACATCAATAGCAGGTCTATAGCACCACCTCAGTCTGATGCTCTATTCAGGACCGCCCCATTATACTGTCTCGTTGACCATGTTGGTAATCACAAACTTCTACCCTGAGCCAGTCCGAGGAGCATTGGTTTCCTCCTTTTAAGCCTGGTTTCTCCCAAGGATTCTGCTAATCTATACCTCACAGGGAGCGTTTCCATGTCTTTCCTTGGAACAATAGATTTCCATGTATCTCTGGCACACCTTTTTCTGCATGTAATAAATTGAGAATAAAAGTGCAGAGGAGGCACGTGGTGTAGCCCAATTGCAATAGAAATTGGCTGTTTGGCAGTCCTGTTCCTTCCAGCAAACATTACAAATTACAGAGATATAGAGCTACCAATAACGGCCCTTATTTTATTTCATATATTTTTTTTCTGCTATACTACCTCAGTCTGATTGTGTTAAATCAGCATGCAGTAATCAGTACCTCCGGCACAAAGATACTGAAAGCCACTGTTAAGCTCCTCGAGGTTCCTTTGAGGAAGCGGGTCAGGGAAGTGCACTTTTTATTCACAAAAAAAACAAGTGCAATTTATTTTTTCCCTTCATCACTGCAGTCTGTCGAGCGCAGTAACACCGGTCCTGGGGGTGTCTGGATCAGAAGTGTGGGGAGGTGAAGAGGTTACCTGCTTCTACGGCCTGTGTGTGTTCTGATGTGAGGAGGTGACTGTGGGTAAAGGGATAACGCTGCTGGATTATGTTAGCTTTAGTGAGGGCTCAGCGTGTTCACTCCTGAAAACTGAGGCTTTGATATTCTTACGGCGAATCCTGCTACCTCCACTGCGACAGCCATGTTCCCAAAGCACTATGGGAGGGATTATGGAAAACACTCAAACCAACATCTTTCACTTTTGGGAAAAAAAAATTAAATTATAGGAAAAAGGTTATGCATTTGTTGTTTTACAGTAGATTTCAATCTTAGCACTCAGAAGACTAGTGGAGCAGGGAATTCACCGCCGTCTCCTTAATGGAATGTATTAATAAAAAATGTTAATGCTTAAATTTTATATGTTCTCATTGAGAAACCAAGGGCTTGAACTAAGAATTTAAAAACTTTCATGACACTGGTCCATGCCCCTGTGCTTTGGGTTTCATACATTAATATTCTTTAATGTTTGAAAAATGTGGGGAGCCTCGAACACTTGTGTTTGCGTCTGGTGCCAGTACCACTCCACTAGCATCCACTGAGACGGTCACGTATTACGGGTGCTGCCAGCTTACATTAGGGCCCTTATATTTCAAGCGCAGCACAGGATGAGTGTCCCGATGACCACATGTAATTTCTGCCTTTTCATAACCTTCTCTGATGAGCTGAGGGCTGCAGCAACTGGGATACAAACAAGGAATCTGTTTCTGCAGCATCAAGGAAAATTAAAATTAGAATCCGATTGAAACTTGATCAATGTTCTGGCTTCCTTAGGGTCATTAAATTTGCTTCTCATTCTTTCTAAAAAGTGATATTATTTCATGCCCGCTTTCCCCCCTCGTGATCCTAGAGTACATGTGTCAAACTGGTGCCATGGAGGGCCAAGAGGCTGCAGGTTTTCATTCCAACCAAAACCTCCATCAGGTGATTTCACTGGTTACCTCATCTTCAAGCAGAGAGAAGGGACTTAATTAGTGAGATCACCTGGTGGAGTTTCTGGTCAGAATGGAAACCTGCAGCCTCTTGGCCGTCCATGGCACCTGTTTAACCCATTTAAACCGGGACAGCATGTGCGCATTTTAAGAACGTGTCGTTGCCGACACAGATATGCGCGTAATTTTGAAAGTACCGTAATTATTGTAAGTTTTGCGCAATGGAAAAAAATTCCAACTGTTCCTGAAAGCTGAGAAGCTGTGCTTCAGCCCATGGCAGCACGATTCTCTGCTGGGATTTTTGCATTAGGCCTTAAAGGGTTAAAACCCTGTCCTAGAGTGTTCTAGAATGTGTCTCCTTCAGCTTTTTTTACCCTTTATTTAACCAGGGAAAGTTTCAATGAGAAAATATTTCTCCTTTTCAAGGACACTCTGGGGAAAAATGCCCAACAGAACATGTGCAAGTGTGGAGGGATAAGGTGAAACTGAGATAAAGCCCCAAGTGCCATTTTGGGGCTAAGGGCCTTGCTCAAGGGCCCAATGAAAAGGTTCCGCCCGACTTCATCTTTTCAGATCAAGCTCCGTCAGAGACTTGAACCAGCAAGTCTTTTATTGTCAGTCAAGCAACCGACCACTCGGCCGCCATGTTAGAGTGACAGCAGATGGAAGCCTTGGAGTCCCTGGACCATCGCCATGGATACAGGCCACAGTGGCCAGCTTAGACACAGGCAGACAGGCTCCCTGGATGGGATGGCTGGGATGTGGGGGTGCAGTTCTGAGCTCCAACAAGTGGTCAGTGGATCCTTCACCTCAGAGGAGGGCTGAGAAGAGACTGAGACTTTTGGGGAAAGGATTTTGACGGTGTTCACGACAGCACTGTCAGGAGGTTAGCCTGCGTCGAAACTACAATGTTCCTTTAGTCTAAACAACGAGCCCATTCTCATTCCGACGCGTCATAAATTGACGCTACCTGACCAAGTGTCGATATACGAGGCAGAAGGTCAGTTTTAGCGTCCTTTATCGACGCCAGTGTAAAACGAACCCTACCCCCTAACCCCTAATCTCTACCCCCTAACCCCTAACCCTTAACCCGAACCCTAACCCTAACCCTCAAATAATGACGCCAAAAGCTTCCTTCTGCCTCGTATATTGACGTTTGGGCAGGTAGCGTCAAGATATGACGAGTCCGGGATGAGAATGTGTTTAAACAGCAGAGGTTTAAAGTGTCACCCTACTGTCTGATTAGCATTGGGCTGCTTTGCATTATGCAGAGTTTTTGATGTTCTGGTGATCGCAGACAGATCAACTGTATTTGAAATTCGAATGTAAGACAGCCAATGTGGGAAGTGGACATGACCAGTCCCTGGGATCTCTTTATGTGCAGTTCTGTTGCAGAAACGGGTTGTGTGGCCATATTCTGAAAAAGGAGATAAAGGAACCAGGTTCTGTGGTGTTCTACTAAACAAGGATATAATGTCACCTGGTTCTGAACAAATCATGGGCATAGTGGAACTTGGTTCAGCTTAAGCAGTAGTTCTGGCTGTGAATTAACAAAAAAACATCCTTTTAAAAATGGAGCTATTTGGCTGGAGAATTCTCTATCTTAACTCAAAGCAACAACATGGCTTCAATAATTGACATATTGTACGCTGTCCGTAACTTATCAGGGAGATGCAATTATGCTTATGCAGTGTACGTATACTGTTAAAAATAACCTTAACAGTGCCAATCTGGCCCAAAGTGTCTGGTCCTACTGCACTGAAATGAACTACAGTATAAGGGACACACAACAGCTGGAACTCTTATGTGGAGTATATGAATATAATGCAGAATTAAGCTGCTTCACCCACTGATGATAATTCATAATGTTTCCATGGGATGGTTGTGTATAAAGGTGGGTCCCTATAGGAGTGCTGCATTTTAGAGCTAAAAACCCGAGGGCTAAACCCTGAAAATATTACGCACTGGCCGCTGTTCCTGATGCGTATTAGTACAGCAGCCTCACTTTTCAGGCTCATAAAATTTGAACTTAAACTTCTCAGTCCCAAAGCCACACAGCACCCCTAACTTAAGGTATGGAGATTACCTAAAGAATCTAGTCAGCAGATTTTAATATCATACTTTTTTTTTTTCTCCTCACTGAAGTCCAGTGTTCTCCAGTGCAAGTCCAGAGCACTCAGTCCTGCAGTAAAATTAATTTTACTGATGCAGTCAGAGGACACTGCGCCTTGTGGAGCCCTGACTATACATCCATTCAGCATCTAAAACTTGCCTGCTCCCGATCAGCGTACCATAGGGGCTGGAGTTGATCAATATTAATGGGCTGTGTAGAGTAATGGGTTCTCCAGGTTATTTCGAAATGGCCGTTGTGGGTGCAGTCTGTCATTTCGACCATTTACTTGCACGTCTCTGATTCAACTAATCACTCTCTCCTCTACCCATCGACTTCCTGCAGTCAGACCAGCTTTCTCGGGATTCCCAGACCCACAGACCCCATCAACACCTACTTTCACTGATTAACCCTTTCAGCGCCGTGGGCAACTACAGTTGCCCAATGATGTAAGATATCAAAGTCAGATGCTGTCGAAAACCTATCATGTGGCAACTTGTTTAAAAGAGCTCCCCTGCGGGAGCTCTTTTAAACAAGTTGCCACATGATAGGTTTTTCGACAGCTCAGGATAACTACATTTTTAATTCCTTAAATGTATTCAGCGCTAAAAGGGTTAAAACGGTCATCTGCTGGCAGTAGCATGGTTGGCAGGCAGCAGTAAAATTTTCACGACAGATCAAGGGCTGAAGATTGTGTTTGTTCGTTCCAGGAATGAATGTGCGCAAGTGTTTTGTATGAAGGCATACGTTTGCTCGACAGCTGTTCAGAACATCAGCATTCCAGTCTCCTCTGTGAGCAGGAGAACAGAGATACCTGCAGGAACAGATCTCTCCCTCTCGTCTCCTACAGTGTTTGACTCCTCCCTTCAGGGGAGGTGCAGATAGAATCAGAATAGCCGCCGCGGAGCAGATAAACAGAACCGAGCTCGATGCGCCATGTGTATCATCACGTCTTGGATCTCCGTTGATTTTTGCACTGCCAAGATTGGCACGATACACAAACGGTGGGTGTCTTGGGGTACACCAGCACCCCACTGTCTCAACATGAGGCCATTTTAATCTCACTCTAATAAGGAACTGCGGAGCTGCAAAATCAGCCAACAACCTTTTCTAATTTTGCCTTTGTTGGCGCTGCGGACGTGATGAATGCTCAATTTTAGCCACCATCTCATCTATGGGCGATTCAGCAGAATACCACTGTAAAGCGCTAAATAGAGTTACAGTTATGGCATTTCACGGAATACGAGCAAATGGCATTGCACATCTATATGCAAAATGGTGAACTACTAAAGTTTGCGTTGAAATGGTTTTTAATATTCCCCAGAAATACTGCTGTTATTGCTCTGTGGACGTCCCGCTAAGGGAGCAGAATTGAATTGCAAGACTGGGATGAGAATCAGAAGAGATGACTGAGCAGAAATGAGTGTCATGTCATTAAGCGCCCCCCTCAAATCTCTGCTGTAGTCTTGCTTCGACCTAACTACAGCTGATCATTTTCCACCATGTCCTTCTCTGAGGCCTGATTGATTGTCGCCAACCTTTTAAAAAAATTTCTTTGGAGCACTTAGCAGACTGCCGTGATGGTGTTTGGCATAGTGGAGTTTTGCTATAGCAATCCGCTGATGATTTTTGAGCAATAGTTAGTGTGGTAATTTAGGTCTCAAAAGCCTGGGTTAGAGACTTTATGTAGCTGTCGGCTGAATCCTGCTGGGTGCTGGAGCAGAGCGGGGGGATCTCGGGGTTGGGGGGGGGGTTGATTGGTGTAGCTCAGTTTCTTGACTGACGATCGCAGGAAATTTGCTCACTTGTTCAAAGTGGGTTTATAGCACTTTCCATCAACCTGTCAGCTGAGCTTAAAGGGTGAGCAATTAAACCTGTGATTAGCTCTGTAACTTAATCAGGAGCCCAAGGAGGTGGAATTACAGTCTACCAGCATCGTACAAATACAACAGGACCTCTACAAGACCAAACCGCAAACCAGGGGTGGGGTTTCGGTGACAGGTCTATCAATATCGAGGAACTCAATCGGCTCAAACACACACGCCTCCCCCCCCCTCTCAATTCTTGAGAAGCCCACCCCCCAGGATGGGAATCCACAAAGTTCGGCAGTCCAGTTTACTATTCGTGTTGAAGCACACAGTCAGGACCTCGTATATCAGACCTCAGAGGGAATGGGGGGATGAGAGTTTGAGAGAGGGAGTGTGAGAGGGAGGGCGAGAGAGGGGGTGCAACAGACCTACTGATCATATTCACACCCTACAGATTCTAATTAATCAACCTGTGCACTAGCAAAAGAAAAATGTTTGCGTTATTTAAAATTTTAAAGCTCTATTTAGTGGTGTGGGGGGAAGTCTATGACTTGATTAAATCAATGCATGCAATAGCAAATGTGGAGTAAAAAAAATAATTGGCTGTGAAAGAGCTTTTCTCCACTGAAGGGCAAGGAGCTGGGCAGGGATGTAACTTGTCTGCTACTCTATTTAATATCTAGGTAAATGAGTTAATGTTAGCAGTGCTGCTGGAGCAATCTGTGACTGCTGGTTTAACGCTCAATAAGGTGAAAGTTCAATTCCTTCTCTAGACTGAAGATCTGGTGCTGCTGTCCCCCACGGAGCAAGGGCTACAGCAGCATCTGGGTCTGTTAGAGCAGTACTGCCAGAACTGGGCCTTTACAGTCAGCATCAACTAATCCAGAATAATGATCATTGGTAAGCAGATACATGGTTGTTCAAGGAAACACTCCCCTAGACTGAATATGATTGAAAATCTGTGCCTCTGGGAACTTGGGTCTGGCAGCGAATGCACTGAGGAATGGCCTGCTGGGTCCTCTCGTTAGGATGCCTGGGACTCAAGCAATAGCTGAAAAAAATATTCACACGGTTTAATTTGCCAGTGATCAGGGTCAGACTGTCTGGGTCGATAAACAGTGGTGGGATTGTGGTACTGAATCACTGAGCAGATGTGAAGTAATTGCAGAGGCCGAATAACTGGGGATGTGATAGTGAAAATGCTGGACAGGTGGTAAAGCAAACAGGAGAGAGCATAGAGGGGCCGGGCTACAAACAAGGGAATGAGAGACCGTAAGAGGAGACCAAAAAAATTGGCAAAGAGGAGGAGATACTTTTTAAACAACCCAAAGCATTTCTCTAATTTCATAATTTTTTTTTTGACATTTCAGAAGCAACAGCACCTCTGTTTCACATTACTCACCACCGCAAATTAAGGCAAAATGTGTTCATTTGGCCAGCAATGAGAGACTTTGAGTGACAAAACTAGCTTCACACAATACTGTTGTCCACGCGTACATGCACATGCACGCATGCAAGCACACAAAAATCCACGATTTGAGCCTGTGCAAACAAATTCAGTTAAAATTAAGACAGCGTTGTTTTGGCTGTAGTAGTTCGTTTATGTAGATTGGAGTAAACGGAGTGGCATTTCAATGGCTACCATTTATGTGTTTGTGCATTCATATTACAAAGACATAGATGGGAGAGATGCAAGTTACAAAGACCGTAAAATTGTGGTTATTGTTCATGTTCTTTACTTTGCTTTGGCAGTACCGATGCAAATTTTCTCATTTCAATCAAGCACTTTGAGTTTGGAGAACAAACAAAAAATAAATAAAATTTGCATGAGAGAGAGATTGAGAACATGAGAGCGTGTAAGCATGAGAAAGGTAGGTAAATCACTGTTCATTTTTTGTGTTGCTTGCATATTGAACACTTTCTGTTCCTTTTTCAAATGTGTTACCTTGTCCACAGATCATCTTAAAACAGAATTTAAAAGGGGGAGTGAGAGAGAGAGTGAGAGTGTGGGAGGGGAAATAGACTGAGGAAAGACAGAGGGGATCTGCAGGTTGGAACATTTTGTCTGGAAATGAGTTTTATTAGAATTTTCAACACCCTTTTCTTTATAGTTTCTGTGATGTTATTGTTAGACTCTGACCAGTTGTGCTGATTAACAACATTAGAATTGTGATTTTGAAAGAGGATGGAAACTGAGGGATACAGTGAGTTGGAACCACAGGGGTCGACTTGGGCTGGAATCATCCTGAGACATTTGGGGCGCCCGAGACAATGTGATGATTTTCTTCTTTTTCTTTGGAGGGTGCTTGGGGTGTGGGAGGGTGCTCTAAAATGGAGTCGTTCTGTTTGCTTTTTATCCCCCCGGCATATAATGCAGGGGGATGTTAGTCATCAGTGCAATCGCCTGTCCATCCATCCATCTGTCTGTTCGTCTGTAGACATTACATTTCCAGGACAGAACTCAAATACCGTTTAATATCTTTTAAGGAAACTTGCTGTGTGTATTAATCAGGTCCGAGACTGGTGCCTTTTGATATTTTGGGATTTCTGAGATTAGATTGCGGGGGCCCGTGAGGTTTGTCATCTTCTTATGACTCTTGTTTTGAGTAGAGAGGTGCACCGCAGTGGCTGTTTGGTTTAGCGGGATGGAGGAGTAGTATCCTATCTACAGGACATCCTGTGGTCCTGCTCTCTGTGTTAATCTACAGTCAGGCGGTGTGACCGAGATGTCAGCTGGTGTTTCCCCCCTCGTGAACCCCCCCCTTTAGCCCTGATAAATCATCATCAGGTTTCTGTCACTTCAAAGGGGAACAGAACCAAAATATGGGGATTACGCTGTGCGAGTGTGAGTGTGTGTGTGTGTGTGTGTGCACCATACCTGCCCACATTTGAGAGAAAGTGGCAAATCACACAATCCCTATGATTAGCCCCAAGTGTGAAAGATTAAGGTCCAGAGCCAAAGTCACTGATCTCATACTGCTTCTCCTGAATGGCACCAGCTCATGTCTCTGAATAAGAACACAAGATTTAATCCCCATAGATTGAACTCACTGGGAATTAATTGAGAACAAATGTCTAAGATATTATTGCAGAACTGCAATTCGGCCAAACCTTTATCTGTAATAAATCTTGCAAAAGTTTTTGGCAGGTTTTTAGCTCAGTAGAGGATAGCTTGAATGGTATCATATGCCTCAGAATGGATTCCCATCCTCTTAAAATAATTCACGAGGGAGCTACTTATCTGGCAGGTCTGTGATACTTTAATAGAATTGTGCCTTTGTCAAACTTCCCACTAAACTTTTAGTTAGTTTTTGGTTATGTGTTAGCACACTCTTAGCAGGGTGAAAAGTATGACTCATGGGGCAAAGAGAACTCCCATCACCCCAGAATAATTTGAAAGAAATTTCCTTAAAAATATTGCAATTATAATTCAGTTGTATTCCACTCCATAATGCATTCCACATAAGTTCCCTTAAGCGTAGCAAATGTAAGGTTGCTTTTGGCTGTGATCTTTCTGTGGAACTCTGCCTGATCTTTTCAGCTTTATAGACTTTCAGAAGTCAGAATTCTGGAGCATAAATGTGTGTTTCAGGGCACTTTTACTGGCTGTAGCTGCTACTCCATTATTTCCCTGTGTGAAATCACTTCACATCCAGGCGGCACAGAACTTTATTATGATTTCTGCAGCAAGGTTATGAGGATAGAGATTGTGTTGGCAGTAACATTTTTATAACATTTATTGCCTCACACCCCACCGTGTTCCTGAACAACAAACATATATTTGGGGAACCTGCAGCATATTTTCATAACTTCATACAGTCTCTAGGAAATTACTTTTTTGTTATGAAAACTTTACTTGAACTTTACACCATTTTGCATTCATACCCCTGTCATATCCATAACAGAAAGCCCTCCAGTCATCATGGTATTTCGTATATGACAGGTTGTGGAAATTGTCAGAATTCTCCCATCATGTATGCATCAAATTTAACAAGGAACATATTCTACAGATGACTCTGTAAGGATAGTCTGTGTCTGTGGCATGTTCCTTCAAGAGTCTCTAGAAGCTGCGGGTTTATTGCTGACTTGATGCTGATGAGAGTCCAGTGGATGGCTGTTTACAGCCGTGTTTGGTGAAGGGCTCTGTACTGAAAACCCAAACAGGCTGACCAGGCTTTATAAAAGATCAGGAGATGGATTAATACACCTCATCTCAGAGCGAAAGGAGAATCCTGATCCTGTCAGCCAGAGATGACAGGAGGAAAGGGGGAGATGACAGCAGAGATAGAGAGAGCGATTAAAAGAGGAAAAGAGCCATGGTGGAGGGTGGAGGTGGGGGGGTGATGGGGCCGCTGTATCTGGGGTGTCTAATATCCACCAGACTGTACTCTATCAGTCAGAGGATCTGTGCCTGAGGTCTGGATTGTGATGTCAGTGAGAGGGGGGAGTGGAGTGAAGAGTAAAGGAGTGATACTGAGGGAGAGAGAGGGAGGGAGTGTATGAGGAGAAGAGATGGAGTAAGGGAGGGAGGGATGCCGACAGATGGAGAGAGTGATGGAGAGATACAGACAGAGACTGTAAGAGAAAAGGTGGGGGGAGATGCAAAGATTTATGGGCCCTTTCCAGCTCTGGGGTTTTACAGATATGATTTATGTCCCTATTAATCTGTAAAAATGAACAAGTGAGAAAAAGTGTAAGTTTGGGGGTGGGGGCTGGAGGTGGAGGTGGGGGGTGCTGGTGAAAGAGAGTGCGGGAGTGTTTCTGCTGGAAAGGGCATCTTTCAGGGTTTTACAAGCAGTGGTACATTACAGTCTGGGGGATGAATGGGCCCAACTCTGATCTGAGACCAACAGATGGGCGTCCCTGGGTGTGTTTCATGAAGCAGGATTATAGTCAGCTGGATATAACTGCACTGCTGCTGTAAAACTGAGGAACGTTCCTGCCTTGTCGCTGGATTGAGTTGAGTCTGATTTCATCTGTGTGATCACTGTGCTCTCTGTACACTGGCCATGGGTGTCAGGAGTTGAGGATAAACTTGAGTTAAACTTTGTAAATGATTAAATTGGAATTTTTCAGGTAATATTCATTTAAGCTCCCCTTCAGGCCGACTGTGGCCAACACTACAAAGTAATCTATCCTAGGCCTAAACCCAGAGAGGGTCATATGTTTGATCTTATGTGTGCGTGTGTGTGTGTGTGAGCTTTTGTTGGTATGATATGTGTGTGTGTGTCTGTGTGTGTGCTGTTATATGTGCGCCAGTGTGTTTGCGTGTGTGTGGAAAAATGTTTGTGTGTGTGTGTGTGTATGTGAATGTGTGTGTGTGTGCTTTAGCTCTGTTATGTACTGCAGCATGTCAGGAGTTTATCTAGATTTTTGCTTGAGGGCAAAATTGATTTTACAGAAAAGGGAAAATTACCCCCTCGGTTATTCACACACCGGATCATCGACACATACAACGCAAGAGTAGTTGTACAGACACACACTCTCTCTCTCTCTCTCTCTCTCTCTCTCTCACTTTCTCTCTCTCACACACACACACACACACACACACACCCTGGTTTGGTGAAGGTGGTTGGGGCTAAATACAGTACGGTGGAGTCACCGTGAACACTATCAGTTGGAACACATGTTTATCTTTACTGGTGTGTTTTCCATGGGATTACAGAGGTGAACAGTTAAATATTGCGTGCTAAAACTGCACAGGAGTGTAAACTTAGTTCACTTGTTTTGAGGAATGCCAGCGATCGAAGAGTCTTTTCACTGTTTGAGAAAAGTTTTTTTTTATTTTCTTTCCACTGCTTTTTTAACCTTGTTTTTATCTGTGGTTACAGAGTTCAAAACAAACAAATAAGGAGTACAGAACTGAAAGGTGGAGATAGCAGTGTTTAAACCCGGCGAGGTTAAGATATCAGAAATATAGCCGCCAAATTCTGTTCCTGCTTCTTCAGGTCACAATGAATACAGGAATGCAATTTCATTGTCCACATTATCACCGAACAATCACTATGGGTGTGTCAATTGGGAAGATATTCATGTGTGTGAAAAAGGACTTGTTTTCAAGTCAAGATGAGACTCATTTAAAAGTGCCATTGTTATGAACTACAATGTATCTCAACCAATTTAGTGAATTTTCCTCTCCTCTCTCCCCTTTACTGATTCATAAATGTGTTATTCATAAATGCTTTCTGATGCCATTATATGGAGTCAGTAGCTGAAGTACCAGAATGAGTTTAGGTGTTTCATTGCATCCTGTCTTACCCTCTCCGTCTCTCTCACTCTTGCTTAAATTTACTTACTTTATTTTCTAAAATGTACCTGTAATAACTAAAGATATCATGTCTGTAAATAGGCGGTAGTCTTATTTAAGAGTAATGTTCTAGTTGTAGGAGAGGAGAAAATCCTTCCTTGCTCGTTCATTGCACATGCTTGTATTTAACCCCGTTGCTTATTGGGACTGAAGGGATCATATCTCTGCCTTTAGAAATATTTTGGGTGGGGGGCTCATATTGTATTAAATCCATCCATGTGTATGAGAGCCACAGCTCCCAACAGGTCATTTATAAATGTGGGGTTTTAAATTATTCCTCTGCAGCTTTTTCATTATGGATTTAGGCACAGATGAGACTCCTGGGTAATTCATGTGTGTGTCCGTGATTCCCCCTGAAATTACCTGCGACGACCTGAAACTGGCGCAAAGTGCAGGAACACCAGGCCTGGTCATGTTCAGGAGGCCTTAGCATTTGAAATTTCACAGTGGAGTTGCAAGTAGACTGAGAATCCATACACTTCCTGTTTGTTACTGAAACATCTCTATCCTGGACTCATCTTTTAATTATATTGGTTCGCTTATCCTTTCCTATTGCCAATTACTGAGATTTTTATTTGTTTGTCACAGACCTACAGTTTGTACATAACTGTGACCATAAATAAATAAATGCTTTAGTGGCATTCTATGTCTATTGAGGTATTTGATAAAAGGCTTTGAGCTGGTTTGTGTTGGGTTTTTTTTCTGTTTTTTAATTTTTTTTATCATTATTATTTGTATTGGCTTACGTGTCCCTCTCTTGTAGCACATGCTGTGCTCACTGGAGGTATTTAAATACAATTTTTCATGGTGGTTTATTTTTTACTCGCTGGCCGTACTCTATAATGATTTTATGGTGTTTCGTAGAAGTTTCTCTTGAGGAAATAAATGAATAATAATTTTTATTATCATTATTTGTCCTGGTTTAGTTGGGTTCTTTTGATGTAGTCTATTTCATAATTTTTTTTGCCGGTTATGTTGGATTCTGTCGAGAAATTTATTAGTAGCCCTTGTGGTCATTTATGTTGAATTCTGTTTAGGTATTTTATGCAATGTTTTGTGTTTTATGTTTGGTGCTCTTGATGCATTTTATAAAAATTCTGAGTAAAGATTTGTTTTGGGTTCTGTAGAGGTACTAAATGAGTTCTTTGAACTTGTTTATGTTGGGATATTATACCCCCATCACACCGGATTGGCGGTGCCACTGCAGATTTTTGTCAAAATCACCATCACCGTAGTGACACCACCAGTAGCGTTTTCAAAGTTTTCCCCTACCCGTCAAACATGTGTTTTTCTTCGCGGTGCTACTGGGGAACCAGGGCGGAACCACGACGGGGTCACTGAGGACATGGCGATCCCATTGAGTTGCCACTATGGTTTGATGGCGGTGCCACAGCGATTATTGGCGGCAGTACTGCGGTGTTGGCGGCAGCGTTGAGGGGCCAGTGAGGTGCTGCTGCGGGGATGGCGGTGTTACTGAGGTGCTACGGCGGTGGTGCTGCGGCAGCAGGGCGGCTCCATGTCGGCTATAAATGGGAGATGGTTTTCGTTTGAAATTCATTGTAATATTTGTCTGCTGATGATTTATTCCTGTAGTGATGCCACCGTAACTGCCACAGGATCGCTGTAGGGTCGCCAGTCTACTTTTTTTGGCGATTGCACGGCGGTTGTACTGCGGAGGCATGACGGTGATGGAGGTGCTACTGAGGTCCTTGTACGGTTCCATGGCGGTCATGGCGGTGCCACGGCGATCCCAGTGCGGATTGGCCCAACCTGCGGTGGCACTGCGGAAGTTTTGAACATGTTCAAAGTTTCCTCCGTGCCACCGTGGAGGTCTGCGGTTTTGACAGTTTTCTGCGGTGCTACGACGGTCAATTGCGGAACTACTGAGGAACCATGGAGATCATGGCAGTGCCACTGCAGTTCATGCCGTACAAGCACTGCAGTAGCACCGCCAATCCGGTGTGACGGGGGTATACGAGAGAAAGAGTGGAACCGCCCACGCTGATTTTATCGATGGCATATTAACTCCAGGGCTAATTCACAATATATGCGATGATCTGGCTGATCGGCTGTATCGGAGACATGAGGCGCAAAACAGTATTGATACAGAAATGAGATGAGAGAGGTGCTACAAAGGAAATGTCCGTGTCGCCCTGAGGGGAGAAAGGGCTCAGCTATGGAGAGAGAATCACCTTGTCAGCAGACAATTTCAATTCACGAAACACTCATTTCTCCTGAGAAGAAATAAAAATCCATAAAGTGATGCTCATGCAAGGTCACATTTGCTAGCGCTAAAAAAACATGTGAATTAAGCAAAAAGAAACTGCATGATTCCTGAAGGAAATATCTTTTCTTTGGAATCACACGCTTTCCATTGAGGGAATCTGTGTATCGGTCTGCAGGGTGTGTGATTTGCAGACGGTGTGGCTGATGAGCCAGTGTCATGCAGAGCATGTGTTCATGTTTTAATAGGAAAAGGTCCAGATATTGTTTGTACTGTTTCCTGCTTTCTCAGTAAAATTGGGAACACTGCCAGCAATGAACACTGAACATGAAGCCTATGCACTCTCCACGGCCTATGTATTTACACACACATACATACATATACACACACACACACACACACACACACACACGAGCACACACCCTCATGTACATGCTCACATATATTCATATACATTCAAGTTTGTGCACATATGTTTGCACTAACGCATTTATACACATCCTCACACAGTGTACAGACACACGTTTGCACATAATCATACGAACACACGGGCAGCTCAGCAGGAAGTACGTTGTCGTAAGTCAGGTCCCTCAGAGAGGTTACATCATCATACTGCAGCTGATTGTGTGAGCGTTTGCTCTAACAGAAGTTCATTATTACTGCATGAGCTGACTGACCCCTCCAGGCTCTGCTCATGCGCTTGCTCCGTTAATTAATCCCCAACACAAACACTCCTCTTAGCGGTCTGTGGCCAGCTCTGTAAGTGTTTTGTTTTTATTATGTTTAATATTTATGGCGCTGTGTGTCCTTATCCTCAAGGGCTGTGTAATGTGTACCTGCCTCAGCAGTACTGCCTCCTGTTCCTGCTAATGCTGTATAATCACTGTACAGAGAATTTACTGTGGCGGCCTCTGTGGAAACTATTCTTTACTACTGCAATACAATTATTGCCATTAATTGGCCAGACTGTCCTCACACCTGACGCCCAGGTAAAGGAAGGGTGGAAAACCTGCAGTTCTCAGTGCTAGAGGACTGTGGTTTGGGGAACAGGGCTCTAGGGCATTTGATTGGGCCTCAGGAGGTTGGCGGCTAAAGCCCCAGTGTAGCTCCTGTAGGATCAGTGCTGCTGTTTGACCCTTGAAAGGTGCTGAACCCCACATTGGTCTGATCAACTGTTACTTGCTCTAGACAGCAGAATCATGTGACCCCATAAAACCTGTGGATGTGACGGTGCGTTCAGGAATCACAAGTGAGAGGGGGAAATCCAAAAAACGTATGCCTTTATTGCATGCCGGGTCAAGACCAATAGACACAAGAATTTCCAAGCCACAAAACGAAATCCAAAAACAAAGTCGATTAGACAGGCCGGGGTCTGAACCAGAAAAGCAGAGGTGCGACGCTACATAGACAGTAGGCAAAAAGTTGTAGTCGAATTCCAAAGCAGTGGGTCATACGCAGGGCATCCAAACACAGAAGACGTGGTCATACAAAAATGGGTCAAAAATCCAGAAAGGCAAAACAAGACAAAAAGGGCTATGGCTAGATTCTTGGTCGGACAAAACAGTCAAAGAGAAGCAATAATCAATGGCATACACAAGACTCTGCACAAAGAAATATTGATCAACGTTCTGACAAAGTCAGAACAGCAGTGAGGACTCTAAATAGACAGAAGGGAAGTCACATGCTATGCAGGGAACAGGTGAATGGGATGAGAGCTAATTACAAAGGAAGGTACACATGGGGAAATCCTAAACCACAACAATTGGTGAAAGCCAAGACACGGACGGGAATCACGCAGACATCCTATGACAATTTAACAGCTCCGGTCAGGGAGTTCTAAGTGCACAGACAATGAGTGCAGGAAAGCAATTATGCACGTGCGAGAGATCTCGCAGAAACGTAGAGAGAGACAGGGAAAGCCAAGCAAGAGGCGAAGACTAGAACAGGGCGATTGCTGAGACTGAATTAGTACTAATTAGTAGCGGTGCAACTTTACAGAGTAACTAAAGTGCTCGTTAGTAAGTAAGTAATATATACATGGATTAGTTGGGTTAGTAGACTATGATACAAAATATAAATGTTAATCTTGTTAGTAATCTAGAACAGCAAGGCGAAGGAAGTAAACGAGAATTGAAGTAATATTATGAAACACCAGAAACCACTGAAATCACCCGAAGCAGGTAGGTACACAGACTGGGGAGACGGACTGAACCAACTAGATCACAAGACAGGGGAGACAAGTGCAATGAAACTGAAAATGGCATAAACTGAAAATCTGAGAATACAATAACCAAAAAGAATAAAGAAAAGACATAATCATGAACATAAAACATGAACACAAAAACCAGAACCATGACAGCTGACCCATAAATGGGTTTGTCAAAAGCAGCTTCTGCATTCAAACTTGTAAAACATCTGTCAAATTGTAAATAAAAGTTTAGATTTCAAATGATCCCAAGTATATCCTGCTGAATCAAAGGGAAATATGTGATAAAAGTGCACAATCTAGATAGATACCATCTAAGGTAATGCTGTGGCCATAAAAACATGGTGCCCTGGGCTGTCTCTAACTCTCTCTCAGTAGTAGTGTTGTGTTTGGGGTTCTGTAGCCTCTCAGAGCACAAGCACAAGTGCACACATACACACACACACGCACGCCCGCACACACACACACACACACACACACACCCTTACCTCGTTATCCTCCCTGACAGAGACACTACCCCACCACACACTTACTGTACACACACATCATTACCTCACAGAACTGACCTCCCCATTCCTCCCCTCCTGACCCAGACCCCACCCTGCTGTACGCACAGAATGGCCTCTTGCTCCCCTCTCATCAGAGAGGTCAGTCAGGGGAAACAGACTGGATAATTCCCTTTGTGTGTTTTCCTTTTAAATGACTTTCCAACTGAAATAGCACAGCAAACAAGTACCTTTCCCTTTCTCTCCCATTACACAGATTAAACTGCATTATTTATTTGCTCAGAATGGTCTTTATCTGAGGTTAGTGTGGTAAATGTACACAGCTGGAGTCACAAACATTTTATCCACAACTGCTTGCACCACTGAGCTGTTCAGGGTCCGGTGGTTTTGTCCAGGGAACTTCAAACCCAGATTTCACTGTGCAACAGAAGCTCCAAATCTGGGGTTCAAATCTCGGCCATGACCTTGTCACATGGTGTTTGTGTGTTCTCCTTATGTTTGCATGAGTTTCTTTTGGGTGCTCCAGTTTCCTTCCAGAGTCCTAAGTCAAGACATTTTGGGATAATTAGTGATTGAATTCAATGCTTTCAACTGGTGAGCTATCAGTTGTGTGTTTGTGACAATAAAAAGCACTTGGCCAGGAATGTGCAGGTTTGATAACAAATGGGTGGACAACTGCAGCCAAGATGGCAGATAATTAAAACAAACAAGGTGCACATGTTGCAATAGAAATGAATGGATAAGGGGGCTCGCAGTGGTGATCCCACAACCCCAATTCCGAAATAGTTGAGACAAAGTGTAAATTGTGAATAAAATCAAAACGCAATGACTTTCAAATCACACCAGCCAGTATTTTATTTACAACGGAACAGAGGTAACATAGCAAATGTTGAAACTGAGAAATTTTACAATTTTATCCACAAAATGAGCTCATTTCAAATTTGATGGCTGCTACAGGTCTCAAAAAAGTTGGGACAGGGGCCTGTTTACCATGGTGTAGCATCCCCTCTTCTTTTTTTAACAGAGTGGAGGCCTCTGGGCATTGAGGAGACAAGTTTCTTGAGTTTAGCCATTGGAATTTGATCCCACTCTTGTTTAATACAGGCTTCCAGCTGCTGGAGAGTTTTGGGTCTCCTTTGTCAGACTTTTCGTTTAATTATGCGCCAAATGTTCTCAATAGGTGAAAGATCAGGACTGCAGGCAGGCTAGTTCAGCACACGGACTCTTCTACTACGAAGCCATGCTGTTGTAATAGCTGCAGTATGTGGTTTTGCATTGTCCTGCTGAAATACACAAGGCCTTCCCTGGAATGGATGTCGTCTGCAGGGGAGCATATGTTGCTCTAAAACATTTATATACCTTTCAGCATTCATGGTGCTTTTTAAAACATGCAAGTGTCCCACACCATATGCACTAATGCATCCCCAAACCATCAGAGATGCTGGCTTTTGAACTGAATGCTGATAACAGGAGGGGTGGTCTTTCTCCTCTTTAGCCCGGAGGACACGATGCCCCTGATTTCGAACAAGAATGTCAAATTTGGACTCGTCTGACCACAGGACACTTTGCCGCTTTGCTACAGTCCATTTTAAATGAGCCTTGGCCCACAGAACATGGTGGCGCTTCTGGATCATGCTCAACAATGGCTTCCTTTTTGCATGATAGAGTTTTAGGTGGCATCTGTGGATGGCACGGCGGACTATGTTTACTGACAGTGGTTTCTTGAAGTATTCCTGGGCCCATTTAGTAATGTCAATGACAGAATCATGCCGGTGAGTGATGCAGTGGTGTCTGAGGGCCCGAATCACGGGCATCCAGTAAAGGTCTTCGGCCTTGTCCCTTATACACAGAGATTTTTCCAGTTTCTCTGAATCTTTTGATGATGTTATGCATTGTTGATGATGAGACCTTCAAAGCCTTTGCAATTTGACGTTGAGGAACATTGTTTTCAAAGTAATCTACAATTTTTTAACGTAAGCGTTCACGGGTTGGAGAGCCTCTGGCCATCTTTACTTCTGAGAGACTCAGCCTCTCTAAGACATCCCTTTTATAGCCAATCATGTTACACACCTGATGCCAGTTAACTTAATTACTTGCTAAATGTTCTTTCAGCTGATTCTCTTACATATTAATTGCTTTTTCAGCCCTTTCTGCCTGTGTCCCAACTTTTTTGAGACCTGTTGCAGCCAGAAAATTTGAAATAAGCTCATTTTGTGGATAAAAATGTAAAATGTCTCAGCTTCAACATTTGAAATGTTATCTATTTTCTGTTGTAAATAACATATTGGCTCGTGATCTGAAAGTCATTGCATTTGGATTTTATTCACAATTTACACTTCGTTCCAACTTTTTTGGAATTGGAGTTGTATGTAAATTGTCCATTGGAGAACTTGACAGCAATTTGAGACTGGACATTTTACAATAGTAATGTTAATGTTCATGGTGTAGTTTTGCTTTGAGTGGCAATCTTGATCTTTATAACAAGCAAGTTAAAAAAATGGCTATCCAGCGATCAAATCTGTTCGTTAGTAGAATGATAAAATGTGACTGCATGAAAAGATTCATTACAGAGTTAAATCTGGCTATCTGAGCAAATGTCAAACTTTTTACTCCCTACTTTTTGTTCATTTAACTTTTTTTTTCAAAAGAGCTTACCTGCAAAACCTTCTGGGTGAGCATTAAATTTGTAGCATCACAGTTGTCAGTGATCTGTAGGACCTTGTCATTTCTGCTCAATCTGGTATCTCTGTGTTCTGGTTGTTCTGGGGCCAACAAAATAATGTTCATCCAGGAGTGACACAGCAGTTCACCTATGAACAGCAGCTCTGATATCTCTGTACTGCGCTTATCATAGCAGAGCCGCTTTTCACTGTAATGTAACTCCTGAGCAAACTTTTATTTTTTTGATCCCAGAATGACTCTTAAACAGCAAAGTCAGATTGTGCTTCATTCCTGCTAAAGGCACATGTCATGTTTTAGACATGCATTTAGATTTATTATATATAGAGGTCAAGCAGAGAGCTAATCATGGAACCTTATGGTTCACTTAGCATTGTTAATGTACAGCAGATGGGGACACTCCGGGACTACGGGCCAGTTTGCCTGGAATCAGAGATTGTTCCCTATGGAAGAGGCAAAACGCACACAGAAACTGTGTAGTAAAATATTTTATAGAGTGGTAAATATAGCATTCACAAACAGTAGAATTCTCTATTATGTACAATTTTTATTCAATAATTTTCATTATAATTCACATAGTAGTGTTTATTATCTCAGCGTGTGTTATCAGCTGCTTTGTGTGAGTCCAGTCGTCCGTAGATTTAAAAGATTGAAATAATCATAGTAATAACTTGTCTCTGAAAGGTCTTTTTGAAAAGTATAAAAGCTGGTGTTCTGACCCTCATGTCTCCATGGTGATGAGTAACATTTGTGATTCTCTCCATACTTTATGCTGCCATGTCTCCTCACTCCAAATTTCTTACTTCTTTCTTCTTTTTTTTGCTGTAATGTTTATTTTTAACCCTTTTTGTTCCTCCTCTCTTTCCCATTTCCCCCAAATCTTTCTCTTTTTTTCTCTCCCTCTCTCTCCCGCTCTTCCTGCTTCCACTATCTCTAAGGGTTCTCATTCTCCCTCTTTCTCTGTCCCTCCCCCAAACATGATCTTTACTTCTCCCGCTCTCCTTCCTCTACCCCCCTCTCTCTCTCTCTCTTTGCCTCAGGGAGGTAAGTCCTCCTCTTAGATCTTGGCCTAACTTAATGAGCTACCTGCCTTTGGTTCCGACCACTAGTATCTTTAGGCTCCTCCCCTTTGGTAGCCACCAACCCTCCCATAATGACTCCGTGCTCCTCCCACCACTGACCCTTAGCTCCTCCCCCGGCTGATGGATATGTGGCAGTCACAGGAACCAGAAGCACTTCCTCCTGCCCCTCTGGACTGTGTGGGAGGATTGAGGGTGTGGAGGCGGGTCCTCCTGGCATGGGGGCGGGGTTTGGGCGGGGCCCGTCTGGGGGGAGTTGTGGTCGGAGTCCGGGGGGCCAGAGATTTTCCAGGACCTGGTGAACTGGCCCTCTTGCTGCCGGAAATCGTGCTCCACACGGGAGGGGAAGAGGAGAGAAGAGGAGGAGAGGAGGGGAGGAAAGAATGAGAGGGTAGGAGGGGAGGAGAAGTAAACAAAAGAGAGACCTCATTAGCGCTGCTAGTGCTATCAGGCACAGGGCTGTAATCACTCATTCAATCACACACTGGAGCAGCTCATCTCCAGGTCCCATAACGCCCAGCTTACAATCCTGTCCCTGGCCTCTCCGTATAAAGACTGCCTGTTCTCTCAGAGCCCATGTGGATATTGTGCCTGTTACACTCCATCTGTGTCCTTCCACAGGTTCAGCTGATTGGGAAACACTCCCCAATCCCTCGAGGTAAGGGTGTGTGAGAGGCAGGTGTGTGTTTGGGGCTGAACTGGAGATCTGTAATCCCACCTCTCAGCCAAGGCTCGCCTGCTCACTGTTACCTTGACAAGTTAACACTGGACAGAAGCACTGCAGAGGCTTGGTAATACATTTATGTTTGTGTGTAAACTGGGTACATTGTATAAAATGTGCTGAAAATCCCAAAATACCCGCCCCAAGCCTGCCTTCAGTTCAACCTTTCATTTATTGTTTTATTTCAAGTATAATCTGCCTGTATTGACCCCAAAGAACTAAAATGTTGGTCTCCACAGGACATTGATGGAGGGATACAGAGAGATGTATGAGTTTAAATGGCTGCAATTCCCACATGTACATCCCCACTTTGACAGTGCAAACTGTTAGTGTTAATTTTAAGAGATGTATATCTGTATGGAGTGAACTGTACAGAAATTATAGCCCTGTTAAGAACTGTGTCACTGTCCCAGTAATAACGGGACCCCAGGACTGACGGGACAGCGCTTCATACAGACGTATAATATCCTGTCAGCGGGGATTTTCAACAGTCCCTTGGCGGCGGTTAATAACCCTGAAGGCTGAAGCCGGAGCGTCTTGCGGGCGGCGCTGGGCGAGAGTGGGACTGTGGAACTGAGGCATGAATAATGAAAGGGCTGTTGAATTAGAGCAGAGCTGCTGCAGCACCATATTTGCTTGTGGGATGATTTTGTCAGCAGTTACAGCATTAGCTGGGAAAATTTCATTTATCCCCCCAATCCCTGCTCTTACCATTATTTCCACCTGTTTCCTGCTGAGGCTGTGATGGCTGAATAAGGGAGGGGGACGGGTTTGGGGGGTGATTGTAGAGGAGCTGCAGAGATTCAAACTCAGTTAGTTTTAGTTTTAATTTTTTTTATGGGGGAGTTTGGCCCTGGGCTGTCCTGTGACTTTCCGGAAGGCAGTTTATTATGCCTCTACCACACGCTGTGAGCTGCAGACATCCTGTTTTCTGGTTGTCAATCCGTGAGCGAGTCCGCCACACTGTCAGTTGAAAATACCTTGTCTGGACTAATCAACTGAAGGACTGGAGGGATTTGCACCAAATCGGACATGGTAACTTCCCACAGACGGTAGCTGAACTGATTAGGCTTTGGAGGTCATCAGGTCACAGGTCAAGGTCACTTAAGGTCAGTTGTATGCAGGGGCTGAAGATCAACTTTTAGGGCGAATGAAGCGATAGCAGGTGGGGGGTTAGTAATCAGTGATTTATGTTGAATTGTTTCTTGCTACCTTTGTGGTGGAGTAAAGTTTGGAAGGCAGTGGAGGAAATTCTCTGGAATGTGTCACTCTTGCTGCTTGTGAAGCCCCTTTCACCCCTTTGCAGTCCGTAAGAATTTTGATGAAAGCGGCGTATATAAAGGGCACTCTTTCTGAGGGCAATGATTCCTGCATTAGTCATGTAATAAACGCTGTAGAATGCCCAGTGTTAAATCAGCTCTTCCTGGGCACATGATGGTCACAGCTGGGCTTGCATGTACTCTGTTTGAGGTCAGATGATGATGTGAAACGGTGGGTTTTTCTGTGTGGGTGTTAAAATATGTTAATCACAGCTGACAGTCTGTGCCGTGACCTCGATCTCCTCTCGTTCAACCCCGCTGTGCTACACGGACAGAGCTCCGCTCACCTCCCTCAGTTAGGAGACAAGCCTGTTAGGCTAATTGGAGGCTCCGTGTATGTGTGTGCATGTGTGCGTGGAAATGGTGTGTGTTCCCTGTGACGTTTGGTAAACGTTCCAAGGTGGGTGTTCCTGCGTCTCATCCATTTAATGCTGGGATACCGTCCGAACCCCAACAATGGGTGGAGTATAGCACCAGAAAGTGTCCCTGTACTTATGGCCTGTGTTCTGGTATAATAATGCAAGTGTGTGTGTGTGTGTGTGTGTGTGTGTGTGTGTGTTTCAGGGTACAGACAACTTCTGGTTTTTGTTTTCACCACTGAATTTAGACCGAGCTGACGTTGTGAGGTGAGGTAATTGTGAACGGACAGCTAGAGTTCTTTCTCCATTACATTGCAATGCCAGGCTACCTCTCATTAATATTTTAAATGTATAATTTATTTCATTTTTTATAGCTTCTATATTCCAGCAGTGTGTGCCGATAGACTCAAGCCTGTGGCAGATTTAAATCAGAAGGGAAAGAATCATCCGTTGCATTGTGTCCGAGTTTATTGTATCTGAGCTTCACATTTGACTGATGGTTTCATCATCTGCCTTTATACTTGTGATTAATTGAAATTCAGTTCAGTTCACTTCGATGTAAAAACATCCAGAGATAATAAGAAGGCATTAGTTGGATTTCCTGGGTTGTAATGGTGTTGACCTCACACCTGTGTGTGTCTTGTAGAATTTGTCTCTCTTGCTCATACATTTAAACCTCAGTTTTTCTCTTTCTTTTTGAAACAAACACACACACACGCACATGCGTGCAAACACACTCGCACAATACTCGTACACACAAGCACAAGCATGTACAACTACACTCACACAGATGCATATGTAAGCACACATGCAGATGCACACACGGACAGCCAAAGACACACTCACTCTCTCTTTCTGCTCACAGTGAGTGTTGACATGTAGCCGAGCACATCAGCCCCGCTAACGGCCTCTGTGTGTGTGTGTGTGTGTGTGTGTGTGTGTGTGTGTGTGTGTGTGTGTGTGTGTTAGTGAGGTGATCCAAACAAACACAGAGATTCATCCAGAAACAGACCCCTCTTCACTCCTCTGAAATGTAACCAATAGTGCTTCCTTTCTTCAAGCATAATTACTGCCTTTGATAGATCACGCCTCCCTCACCAATGCTGTCCAATAGGAGTAAGATGTGTACTACAGGGAGGTACCCGCCCCAAGTCCTAATTATCTCAGTTCCACAGTCCCAGAGGGATGGAGTCGAGCGCAAAACACAAGACCATCTTCCGGTCCCTTCGGTTTCTCGTCCCCCCTCCCTCCCTCTTTTAATCCTGTGTGTTTTCCTTTCTTTATTTTCTGTCCCCCTGAAGAGTTCATCCTGAAGAGTGTGTGAAAACACAAGCAGTGCAATATGGAATCACAAATCCAAAGATGTGACTCTGATTCACGCTGTGGCAATTCAGAATCGAAACTGATTCCATGAGTCTTATTTCAGGAATCAGAATCCAATCATCTGCTTCTGTGATTCATACTGTAGCAGTCAGAAATCAGGACTTGAGGGGCTCAATTCTATGATGCGTACAGAGGCAATTGAGAATCCAGAATCCAGTGATCCGACTCTACAATTCATATTGAGGCGATTGGCGAGAATTCCAATGATCTGATTCAATGATTCGTACTCCAGTCATCAGGAATCAGATATCCAGTAATCTGGTTTTATGATTCACACTGATACAGCTATGAATCGGAACACTTCTGACTGGATTGTTTGGCAGGCACTGCCAAAATTTAAAGCCTGAAAGCTCATGGTCTGGTTCTTGTGTTCGCGCAATGCTGTAGCCTTGATTGAAATACAGCAGCTGGTTTATTTATCATGCATTAGTTGTTCTACTTTTCAAACATGCTTCTGCTTAAAACATGCCATGTTTGTCAATCAGTATTTGTACTACTCTGCAGGGTGTTATAACAACTCAGTAATATATTTATATATCCTCGATAGTATGTAATAAGCACTCTGAATAGGAATTTAAAACATTCATCTCTTCACTTAAACTTATTCATGCTAAACTAAACACGTGAGATAATTGGTCACATTGATTTGGTGACCCATACCAACAGAGCCAGCAAGAACTATCACTCGGAATGCGTGATTATGGCTTTAAAAATTCTGTTAAGTTTAATTTGTCTTTTATCTTTTAATAGTATCTCCTTTGAAATTAAAAATCTCCAGGCTGTTTGTGTTGGTATTATTTTATGGTACAGGTCTACATTAGCACATGAAAGGCTGTGTGATTTGGTAATGAAGGAGGCTGGTTTCAGCTGACCTGGGGTGGGGGCGTGGGGGCCGAAGTTTTGGGTGGGGACGGTGATGTTTATGAGAGGAAAAAGTTTTTATAAGAATGTGAAAGCGCTGGGAGTATTCATATTCGGCATGGTGGTCCACTGGGTAGCCCTCTTACTGGCGAGCTGACCCTGGTGCTGTGGGGCTACATTTTGGGCTGATTATGGTCTTACCCATACAATTTAAACCCAGTTAAACTGGTGAGGTAACTGTGTAATTATCTGCTTTGATTGATCAGTTAAATCCTGAGTAACAACAAAAGCGTACAGACACAGTAGCCCTCCAGGACCAGAGTTGGCCATCCCTGCCTGATAACCGCACAGTGAGGAGGTTGTGGGTTCAAATCCTGTCCTTGGTCTCTTTGAGCGAAGTTCATATGCTCCGTCCGTGTTTGTTTGTGTTTACCAGTTTCCCCCCACAGTCCAGGAATGCGCATGTTAAGATAACTGGAGACTCTCCGTTGTGTGAGTGAATATGTATAAGAGTGAGTGAAGGGTGTGTGTGTGTGTGTGTGTGTGTGTCCTCTGATTAATTTGGCAAACTTGTTCTGGGTGTATTACTTCCACTTGGCCACCATATGTGGGGTGTCGAAATCCAAAAGAAAGCTGGCATTTTAAACTCTACTTTGAAAAGCGATCTCAGTGAAGTGGCTCACATGTTAATGACTAATTTTGTGGATGAGATGGATAGATACGGATACGCATGTAACTGAATACTGCACTGATGATAAAAGGTAATGTGTGTATGATATTGTTGAGGTAGCTTTTTAAGTAAAAATAACATTTTCCCCATAATTTCATCTTCCATACAATCAGCTTATTCCTTTTCCATTTTACTTCTTGTTAGCATCTATTTATGGGCTCGAATGTAATCTCTGATACTGACTCATTTTGATGAGACGGGACATGAATTTACCCCAGACCACATTAGATCCCCCCCCCAAACACTTTCTTCTGTCTTTATTTATATTTCTACGTCCTGTGCATCATCTATAAAAATCTTCCAACTTCAGCCTCCATCCATCTGCCTCCCTCTGTCCATCCAGTTATCCTCCTCTCTCCCTCTCTCTCTCCTCCTCTCTCTCCCTCCATCTTTCCTCCTCTTTCTCCCTCCATCTCTCCTCCCCTCTTCTCACCTTCCTCTCTGTTTCTGACAGACAGGACTGCAGTGTTTCGCTCCATTACATTACCTTTCCCTAATTTACATAACAATACTTCTATTAGACTCTATTAATCAAAGTAAGGTAACACTACTGCGCACCAAAGCTCGTGGGAATAACTCCAGAACACAGAGCAGATCAGGTCCATTTCATGTAAAGTATTACTTATCCAGAGCCAGGAGCATCAGCCCCAGCTCATGCAGTCAGAATGGATCCCCTGAGTTTCCTGTAAAACACCTGCAGCTGAGAGAATCTCAGGAGAGGAGGACGGGGGGGTGATTACATCAGTATGGATACGGGGCTCCTCTTTTCATTTTCTTTTCTATTTTTCATTTCATCTCTGTCCAGAGGAAGGAAAATGATTCTGAAGGGATGCTCATTATAAGAGTACAACACTGGAGCTGACAAGCCTATTAGACCTGAGGGGAGAGATCGGGGGGGTGGAGCAGAGTTTAGGTTGGGGGGGATTACTTTCTTGGGGGTGGGATTGGCTTTAATGACCTATGAACTCAGGACAATGATGGGTAGAGGAAGTGCACTATCTCTCTCTCTTCTTTCCCTCACCCTCTCTCACTCTATCCCCTCTTTTTCTCTCCCATTCTCCTCTTCTTTTCATTCCTCCATCATTCTTTCTTGCCTCTCTCTCTCTAGTTTCTCCTGGCTTGTGTCCATGTGCACATCATTACTTGGCCTTGTCTGGACCTCATGTACAATCACATCTACAGCAGCAATTGGCTGAAAGGAAATCGCTAGGAGACGGTGGGAGATGGACAGATGTTGCCATGGTAATCCTGACCCCCTCCCGAAGTGGAATACTCGGGCATGAAATGAACTTGTAATCTAGAGGGTGCATCCAGAAGGCCACATCACCCTGTTCGATCTTCACCAAAAACTAATCATTTCTTCCCTTCCGCCAAGGGATTGGCCCTACCAAATTTGAAGACAATCCATCCAGAATTTTGGCCTGTAGAGTGCAAACGGACACACAGATAAATAAAAAAACGCGACAACCACATATACCCTCTCCGCAACATTCGTTGCGGGCGGGGTGAATAAAGCTGCTGAGTTGGTCTGAACATGTTTCATGAACACGCCAGAAATGCATAAAGATTTTTTTTTGTCTTTTTTTGGGGGGGAAGAAGAGTCGTTTTAACAAAACAGTGAGGTGTGTGTGTGTGTGTGTGTGTGTGTGTTATAACTCTGTGTACTATCTCTGTAATGCTGTGTGAAGATGGCAGCTTTTACTCACTAAAAGCCTGAGAGCCACAAACAAACCATCAAAGGAATGTAGCTTCACCACTAATCAGCAGCCCTGCCACACAAGTCTTTATCCCTTCCCGTGCCGATTAGCACTCCGGTGACAGATATTCCTCATGAATATTCATGAGCAGGTACACTTGTAATGTCGTTGGGAATGTTTTTGAGTGACGATGAATTCCCACAAGATTAAATCCACACTTACAAGTCTGTCAAGAAAAATCAGAGATCCACTAAAAGTTTTTTTTAGAAAAGATTCTCTCCACAGTAACTAGCTTCTATTCTGGCTCGGACAGAGGGTCGGTTGCCTTTTTTCTCCTTCAGATCCAGGAATGCACATTTAGGGAAAAGGACCAAACTATCACTCACTCCCAATTCCTCAAACTCAAGGGTGAGCAAATCTGGCCTGGCAGGATTAGCGCTCAAACAGGCTGCTTGAGTTTATTAACCCTGGGTAAATGCTCTTAGCAACTGTATACCTTAACACTGGTGCACTTTTAGAGGAGATTGGAATAAAACTTTTCATATAGAACTCAAGTAATCTTTTGGCTTTCATAAGAACATAAAAGGTTGACAAGACTGGGGTATGCAGCCCAACAAAGGCTGTCATTATCCTACAGCTAAAATGAACTTTGCTCTAAGGTTACATCAGCATTAAACTGTATTTAGCTCTGTCTCAAACCTGGACTTCTACACTCCCGGAGTCACTGTCTCCACTGACTTCTGCCTCTCATTCTTGCGCATTTGGAGCCGTTTAACTTAAATCTCAGATAATGTAAATGTTGGGGATGAATGTGTAATTAAGGCCTGGAGTTGGCTTGAAGGCCAGAGAGGGACACAATCCTCTGTTCTAACTGCTAACGTTATCCTTGTATCACCAAGAGCCAGCAATGTATCTCTCCTGCTCTCCTCTCCCACCTCCCCCCCACCTGTGGGAGAGGAGCGAATGATGCATTACTGACCCTATTGTTTAAGACCAGCGTAAGACCCTGTCAGCACTATGGAGATCCTCCTGGGTCTGGTACAGCTGTCTGTGTAACTAACCGCGCAAACCGCTAAACCCCAGCCTTACAGAGGGGGAAGAGGGAGAGACACTGTACATATCTCTCTGACTCTCACGTCCTCTCTCTATCCCTCTCTCTCTCTCTCTCTCTCCTGCAATTACTGGGATGAGGGCTTCCCTTCCTTTTCGCACCACCCTGGGGTTTCCTGCTCACTTCAGACAACCTCAGCACCAGCGGCAATAACGCATTGCAGAGGATTTCCCAGTTACAGCGCAGTCCTTTAGTATTTTCACCGTGGCACTCTATAAGTGCGGCCAAAAATTATTTTATGTCTCACAAATAACTTCATATAAAAACTAATGAGTCTCTTGTTTGTGCTGATACTCACGGTTTTCATATTCTGCAGTGTTCAGAACCAAAAAGCTAATGTTTGGTCAGTCAAAGGACTTCAGGACGGCACTGTAATTTGTTTGGAAACATTAAGAGCCAGTTTTCAGGCTCAGGATTCAGCCTAATTCAAGACTAAATTCTTTATTGAATGGGTTTCTCTAAGTCCTGGTCTAATCGTAGTCTGTGTCTGTGAGACTGACCCTGCGTAACTTGAATGCAGATGGCTTTTGTTTAAAGGTCTTGACCAGTCACTGTGAGGACCTGTTCATTTCAGGAGTGTGGTGCAAAAGGTCAAATCGGCATTAGTCTCTGCCAGGGTACTGCTGAAAGATTTGTAGAAAAGGAGCTCTTTCAGCCAGGAACAGGAAGTTTGGATGAACAGGAAGCTGTCACAAGGAGAATGGGAAGTTTTAGGTGAGCAGGAAGCTGTTAGGAGAAGAACAGGAATTTTGGGTGGGCAGGAAGCAGTCAAAAGAGGAACAGGAAGTTTGGATGAGCAGGATGCTATCTGGAGGGGAACAGAAAGTTTGGGTGAGCAGGAAGCTATCTGGAGGGAAACAGGAAGTTTAGGTGAGCAGGAAGCTGTCAAGAGTGGAACAGGAAGTCTGAAGAAAATAAAAACAGTTAAAAGAAATGGGAACTCTTATTAGAGGAAGCAGTTTGGGTAAAAAGACAGCTGTATAGAGAGGAGCTCTCTGTGGGACATTGATCTGTGGGGCTCCTTACCGATAAACTTCAGAGAGAAACTTTTTGTCTCATAGGGCCTCAGAGTTTCGGAGGTGCTTCCCAGTGCTCTTGAAATTCCCAAAAATGCTGAATATGGACTTTGATTAAAATGTTTTCCCTGCAATACTGTGCGTTGGTTGATATGTTGCCAAGGAAATCCCAAGAAGGCCACCTAGCTCGTTCAAAGAAGTTTCCATTGCAACATTAAACATAACATAAAAAAGTGAATCCAAAATACTCATTCAAATGTGCATAATTAGAAATGGTTACCTGCATCATTTCTTAGGATGACTGGCCTTAAAAGACCAGGTTTTAAACAAATTTTGGGAGAGAGAACTGAATTGACATACTTTATCATAAAACATTGGCAGCAGCAAGCAGCACTGCGGGAAATGGCCAGAGAGACTGAGTTTGGGTCCAAAATGGCTGCTGTAGCTGCAATCTGTGTCAATCTGTGAAGGCTCTGTCAGGCTGAGAGGGATACGGTCATGACCTCTGGAAAGTGTTTCTAACAAGTTTGCTCTCAGTGGAGTGAGATCTCTGCCAGGTGTGTAAGCTGTCCCTAGAGGAAGCAAGATTCCTCAGTGGAGCAGTTACTGATCACTTGTGGCCCCTACAGGCCAGTTTTGAGGTTTGAGGAGTCAGCAGTCAATGGCAGTGTAAAACTGAGCAGCCAATAAAATTGTTTTTCAAAAGTTCTGAATCATTGCAACCTTGAGAGGTCTTTAAGCACACAGTCAAACATTTGCACAAAAATTTCAGGCTGATTGGCGAGATTAGCTGTGGACAAATACACAGACACGCACACACACACGTACGACCATATCCTATGCAGGCTTACGCCTGACACAGAAAAGCTTTTTTTAAATGGTGAATTCCAGTAATTGAGGAGAGAATGAAAGGAGATTCTTGTGTTTCTCACCTCACCACTCAAAACAAAAACACACTTCACAAAAACTAGCTTCATGCGAATGATTCTTTGTGGCTCAGATGGTGTCGAAAGACATGATTGATGCAAACTAGGGAAAGTTTTAAAAATGGAACAATTTAAAACGCTATTCTACAGGTGCGATGCTGCTGTCTGTCAAATGTTGTGCCAGGCTAAATATTCTTTTAGACATGCAAAAAGCTTTGTGTTATCACTGTATTTTGAATTGAAAAATGGGAAATAGATGATAAATGTTTGCAGGCTGGGGGAAGTTATGCAATATTTTTCACTGCGGACAAAAGTTTTAATTATTTATTCAGTAGAACTTGTGCGAAAATAATGAAACTAATTTTGGTGGAGACGTAAACTGTGTAATCAGGAATTCCTGGCTAATGTGCTTGCCTTAACCCTTTAACTGTCACCTGCATTTTCTCACATTTGGCCCGGCCCTTATTAGGGCCCAACTTAGAGAGACTTTGTTATTATTTTTCTGTGCACTTTCATTATTACATCAAAATTTTGAAGCCAGCTATCAACAATAAGAATTTTACATTTGGAAAGATATTGAACAAAGATATTGTAATGCAATGTAAAATGTAATGCAGGATATCTACTAACCAGTTTTTACAGTGCTCTTCTGCATTTGTATTTATAAATGTATTTTAAGTCTATTAAAGGCTGTGCATGTAGTTTGTTCTTGTGTTTTTTTGCTTTTTTTTTTTTTTTTTTGGCAAGAATTATGGAAACACTAAGTTATAGGAGCCCGAAACCGCTAACTTGGGTCAACAAGCTTCAGAAAAATTGCATTTCCCAGTATGATCACATTTGCACCACAGCACTGACCGCCGGCAAAACTATTTTCCTATTAGATCCTCCAAAGCAGAATCAGAAGATTTTCGAAGTGTGAAGTCACAGCGTGCTGAAAGGCTTGTGAGAGTCAGCCAATGTATTAACACCTTGCTGATATAACTTTCAAAGCCTTTCAAACAAACGTGTACAGAATAAGCCTTGATGTCTTTTGTGGTGACCTTATCCATTAAGATATGGAAGGCAAAATTATTCCAAGACCTGCACTCCAGTTCTGTGAGAAGTGAACTATCATGAACCCATTTTTAAACTGGAGAACCCATTAAATCAGCTCTGAGTTTTCTCCTATTAGATATGAAATGGTAAAATGATGGTAAAATGTGTATGCCACTGGCATTGCCATAGAAGTACTGCTCTTTATGATCATATGGTATTTAATATGTGCCTTGAGCTTTAGTTTCCTTTCTGTGACAGACTTGTATTTGTCACAAAATGAAAGCTTAACATGTTGTTTCTGCTAAGAGGAATGGTAAATGCTGACCGTCCCCTCACCAGCCGAGGTTTATCATCCCTTTAATTCTCAAGAGCTGCCCCAGTGCAAACACTGCCGACCCAAGTATGAAGGAAAAACTATAAACCCACCAAAATGCTTCCTCATGAACAGAGTAAATGACAATGAAAAGGATTTAACTTCTGCTTGTTGTCATGGGCTTTGAGTTAAAGGGTAACGGTGAGCATTCTGGTTTCTCAGCATGATTGTGGGTTGTCCTGGACGGAACATGAGTGGAGGGCAGTGTTTTGGTTTCTGATCAGAGTAATGTGTTGGATTGTTTTAGTGTTTTATTACAGTTATATGTAGGGTTGTCTTTTTTCTGATTACCTATATGTATTGTGTTGTATCAGAGGGGTCCCATAAAGGATTTTTGTTCGTGGCTCAGGTTGTATGCAATTTGTTTAGGTTCCTGAATTTAGTCAAGTGTTGTGTTGAATTATTTCTTTAGTAATGTGTTGAACCAGAGGGGACCTAGTAAGTATGATGGCTCCTGACTACAGTTGCTTGTTACTGTGTTTAGGATCCTGATGACTGCAGTGTGTTGTGTCAAAGTAGCTGCAGTGTTTTGGTCCCTGATGGAGGTCATGTGTTGGGCATCTAAAGAGTGGTTCTGGTACCACTGTCATGCTGTTTTGGCTCCTGAATTTATCCAGGTTAAGTTTTATTTCCAGATTACATTTGTGTGTTTAGCTGTTTTGGAGTGCGGTCAGTTTTTGAATATTTTGATTAAAGTTTTGTGTTTTGGTGTTTGGTAGTAGAAAGTGGGGCCCATATGGCGTTGTCGGCAGGATGTCTCGCTCTTGTGGCATGTTAATCCTGCCTCTACTCTCCTGCTCCGATTAGTTTCATCTGCCCATTTCAACCCTGCATGCTACCATCTCTCCTGCCTCCCGCCTGATTAGAGCTGAATATATATGAAAGCACTGAATAGTTCCTGCTCTCCTTTAAAAAAGGAGAGAGAGAGCAGTAAGAAAGAGCTGCTGAAGCCTGCAGACATGGCACCCCTCTGAATGGCTTCAGGGGGAGAGTTTATTAACTGGGTGCCAGACAGTAATATAGCTGGGTTGGGGAGTTCAGCTTTGAATCTCAATAAAGTGAATGAGATGTCTGTCTGCAGCTATGGTAGCTTCAGTTAAAAGCCAGTATTTATGACTTTGAGAAAGCTGGGACCTTATTTACTTTGCTTAATGGAATAAACCTTAAAGAGGCATTTTTTTAAATTCTTTTTCATTCCAATTCATGATTGATATTTGACTTCTACAGTGGTGATTGTTACTTCATAATTGTAATTTGCATGTTTGGATACACCATCTCTTAAAGGGTTAATCACAACATGGAATTAGTTTATCTGGACTCTATATACATGTATTTTTAGGCCTTCATTTCTCAAACCTTGAGGGTTTTATTTTGTTTTTCACTATGTTAAAAAAACCTCATTTCGACTACTCCATTACGCAGCAAAAATAACTCTTCTCTCAGTTTTTAACTTGAAGTTTCAGTAAGCGCTACCCAGGGGCGTGTCTAGACCATTGACTGTATAAAACGTCTAGACATTTGAAACACCAGGGGCTGAGCCCCAAAGACAGGACATGATTCGGTACAGATTGGAATTAATTAATTTGTTAATGGTATAATGAAGTCTCACACCTGGATTAAATCAAATTCAGTATATTGGCCTAAAATTTCACATTTCAAAGACATGACTAATGCAAAAACTGTATGTGATATTGAATACAGTACTGCATGTTAACATTAAATGAAAAATGCCATGATGATTCTATGTCTTTTCAATGTAAGCTCTAATGACCCTGCTATAGCGCCAATATTAAAGCCCTCCCATATCATTTAAAGTCAAAAAATTTTTAATTTACATCACTTTGTTTTTAAGAGACATAGCGCACACAGACTGACAGTTGTTCTAAATTATTGTCCCTGGCCTCATCAGCTACTACAGCATACATACTGAATTCTTTCAGTTCATCTGCAGCGTTGCCAACTTTCACGCACTCTACCTGAGTTGAAGTGGCATGTGCACAGTCTTGTGCTGTAGTCAGAAATTATTCCAGCAGCTCGTTTGTAAGAGATTCTCAGGTGGATCTGAAGTCCTTGTGCAAGGAGTTTCACATGCATTACGGTGAATTTCACCACTAGTAACATGGAAATCAGTTATGACTCCGGACTTCTCAGGCTTTTCCTCACTTAGGGGTTGGAAACAATGGAATTGCATAAAAACGTTTCAAATGGTCTTATTTCATTTAAACAATTTGAACGATCGTGAAACATACGCCTTGCATTGCGTTGATTGAATACTTGTTAACTACAGCAGGGGAATGTGAATGTGGCACTAAATCTCACGCCAAAATGCATGAGAGTTGGCAGCCCTGGTTAAACCGAATTTGAATGTTTTAATCGCACGCGTGAACAATTCGTCAAAAGCCACGCACTTGATGTTTTTATACTTCCTAAAAAGGTGTATTAGCAGAATTGACTGCTGTGTGCATGCAAATATTGAAAATCGGTTAAACTTGTCGCAATATCCCAAGATTTTAAAATCAGCTCGTCAATGTTCAGCTCTGAAAACCCGCTAATGTTAGACTACTACACCAATGTGGTTAGTCAAGCTAGCTCATGTCGTGGTAGCTAGCCACAACAAGAAAAAGTTTGAAGTTTGTTCACTTTGCCAGATGCAAATAACATGACGTATTACTATTTTCTCAAAAAATGGAAGGCCTATATCTAATAAGTAAACGCTACCTTTATCGTTTTATGTTTTTATCAGATCCTTTTTTTTGTTTTTTTTTTTTGGCTGCACTACTAGCTTGCTCCCCAAAGGCACATTTCAGGCGTCATGAACTTTGTGGGTGCAAAGACTTTAAATTGGCTCATAAGGTTTCCGGGCTTCCAAGGGAGGAGGCTTTTCTGAGAACTATACAAGCACATGAGTGTCCCCATAACTGTGGTAACTTACCAACGCACAAAGCAAATAAATTATCATATAAGCTGAAGACTCAGTGGTCAAGAGCTCAAAGTTCATACTCGTCTAATTTTTTTGCTGTAAGTAAAGACCCAGAGCTAAAGAAAAAATACACTGGGCTACAGCCCAGTAGCCAGGCCCTAAATACGCCCCTGAAGTTAGCTAAGTTACAATCTCTGGAAAGATCCTGACTTTATAAGCGGCCAAACACATTGGCGGCCGGCGGCTATGAGCAACAGCGAATTTGTAAGGCACAGCGTCGCTGCAATGTATTCCTAACGTGAGAAGTCACAAGGTATCTGCTTAACGAGATAACGGTCTTCACATCACAAGGCTGAAGTTGAAAAATGGGTGTCCCCTTCCTCCCTTAGCATTCATAATTGGTATGCGAAGTTGTTCAGTGGGCAATGTGCAAGCACGTACCACATCACAGGTTTCTGATCAATCCAGTAGGTCTACACATCGCTTTTTCTGATTAGCCAGCAAACCGAGCTAGCTAGCTCATTATAATCCTTACCTACTCAGTCAAAACTTAATGAGTTTTCAATGTCACCAATAATTATGTAAGCAATGTTCGTTTTGTATCTCTGACTCAGCTGAAGTGTACCGTACTGACGTTACTTGCGCGTACCTTCATTTCACATCCGCTGTAGCCAGCTAACTCGCAAGCTACGGAGCTGCATGAAAATGATAGCGCTGAGGAGCACGTTTTTCATGTAGCTCTTGGCTAGCTACTGTAATGTGAGAAGTCACGAGGTACCTGCGTAAGGAGATAACAGTCTTCACATCACAAGGCTGAAGTTATGAAAATGGGTGTCCTCTTCCTATCAGCATTCATAACTGCGATAGGTGTTACCCTGGTGTGAGAGACTTACCTTGCTCTCACCAACAGACAAAAGAGATACATTGGTATTTAAAGGGCGGGTTACGCT
The DNA here is from genome assembly GCA_029692085.1 of Gymnothorax javanicus. NCBI lineage: Eukaryota > Metazoa > Chordata > Actinopteri > Anguilliformes > Muraenidae > Gymnothorax > Gymnothorax javanicus. The sequence goes on along the minus strand of CM056194.1, from coordinate 181,045,566 downwards.
GACTGTTCTCATTCATGGGAACCCTCAAAGTCAGGATACAAAATATTTTTACGCTGTCTGTCCTGGGAGCACAGGTTTCTGATCAATCCAATAGGTCTGCGCATCGCTTTTTCTGATTAGCTGGCAAACCAAGCTAACTATCTCATTATAATCCTTACCTACTCAGTCAAAGCTTAATGAGGGTTCAATGTCACCAATAATTATGCAAGCGATCTTCGTTTTGTATCACCAACTCAGCTGAAGTGTACCGTACCAACGTTACTTGCACATACCTACATTTCACATCTGCTGTAGCCAGCTAACTCGCAAGCTAAGGAGCTACATGAAAATGATAGCGCTGAGCAGCACGTTTTTCATGTAGCTCTTGGCTAGCTACTGTGGACATAAAATTGGGTAGGAATAATTTGTGCATTTTTGCTACAAGTTAGCTAAGTTACATTCTCTGGAAAGATCCTTACTTTATAAGAGGCCAAACACATTGGCGGCCGGCGGCTATGATCAACAGCGAATTTGTAAGGCACATCATCGCTGCAATGTATTCCTAATGTGAGAAGTCACAAGGTACCTGCTTAATGAGATAACGGTCTTCACATCACAAGGCTGAAGTTGTAAAAATTGGTGTCCCCTTCCTCCTTAGCATTCATAACTGGTATGCGAAGTTGTTCAGTGGGCAATGTGCAAGCATATACCACATCGCAGGTTTCTGATCCATCCAGTAGGTCTGCACATCGCTTTTTCTGATTAGCCAGCAAACCGAGCTAGCTAGCTCATTATGATCGTTACCGAATCAGTCAGAGCTTAATGAAGGTTCAATGTCACCAATAATTACGTAAGCGATGTTCGTTTTGTATCTCTGACTCAGCTGAAGTGTACCGTACGGATGTTACTTGCGCATACCTTCATTTCACATCTGCTGTAGCCACGCCGCTACCCATTATTTTAGCTGGCATTTAGCTGACGCTATGCAAAGTTAGCTAGGGAAAAAAATGACGGCAAACTACGATTTCGTCGATGTAAATTACTGTCAAGTTCAATCTGACGGATACATAATGCCACCTATGTTTATCCTTGCATTACCTTTTGCATAAAACGATGAAAAGTAGACTATTAAAATATAAAATACTTACATATTTGTCTGGTAACTTCCCATTACTGATTTTTCTTCATTGGGAGAGCTCCGAGTGGGAAGCACTAAGCGCGCGAAGAACAGGCACGTACCGGTCACTATGACAACAACAGCAGGGTTAGACCAAATTACCCAATATTTGAGAAAACAACCCATAAAAACCAAACTCAAGCAATCCTATGGTTGAGGGAAAAAAAAAAATCAACTCTTCATTTTTTAGTGCACAGTAACAAAATAAGTGTTTCCAAGAAATCCAGCTAATTTGGGTGCAAAAGTAATTAATGTGTGAATTAACAGTGAATTAACATCCTTTAACTGATGATGTATTAAGTGCATACTTGTCACAAAAAGTTATAATGACTTCATCATTAGTTAATGATAAGCAACAGAAATTCATGATACATCCTGCATTAATTCATGCATTAAGTCATCATGAGTCATGCATTAGTTCACCTCACTAAAGCACATTATTTGTTACCCTTATTTATTTAGATTCAAAAAGTAATTACCTTGCAAATATGCAACCTAATTAAAAAAAAAAAAGGGCAAAAGGGGTCATTTTGACCTGAATGCCACTTTTTTCAGGTCTTTTCCTCTTTCCCAAAGGATATGCCCTGTTTTCCTATCATTCCAGCCCATTTTCGTAAACACATTTATCAAACTTCCAATTTGGAGTTAAATGAGCAATACATGTTGAAAGATCATATTTTTGACTTTTTGTCTCTTACAAAGTGTTGATAAAGAATGAGAGACAGTGAAAGACAATTTTAGAGCAGATCTCATGTCAACATAACTCTCCAAAAAAACCTCATTAGAATTATCCCATTTTCTTACCTATTAAAGCAATAACTCTCCAAAACTCTCATTCAATATCTACACATAATAAACAATGAAAATTAGTCAAAATATGATCTTTTATTACATGTATTGCTCATTCTAATACAGTTAATTGGAAGAACTTTGGGCAAGTTTATGAAAGTGGGCTGGAATGATAAGAAAACAGGGCATATCCTTAGCTGTATCTTGCCACCTACAATGTGTGGCAGCCATTATCAGGAGAATTCATTATGCCCAATGGGGAAACAGAGCTAACTAAAGACTGATGAAAGATTTTGCCATGTGTTTCTCAATGGATTGTTCCCTGTGTTAGTATTTCAGTCAACACTACTACTGACAATCTCTGCTCCCTGTGTTGAAATCCGCGTAACTTCAGATGAACATGTCAGGATATTGCGATAATTAAATGAGACACTGATGTGATAGCAGCAAACATAAAAAAGATGCTAAACATGTTGGTTGGGTATAAACTGGCTTTTTTCCCCTTTGTGTTTTGTTCTCCTGGGTAAATTTATGTCAACAGAAATAATTTAAAACTGTGCCTCTGTATCCTGCCGCACTTCCTCTGGGCTGTGCCCCACTGACTCATGGGAAATCTTGTCAGTATCGGATCAAACGCTTTTAACCAAAGAATTTATTTCCCTTTCCTTGGGGCCTCACGAAATGAATTCTGAAAGTGTGTAATTATTTTTATATTGGAATGTAATTGCATGAAGGTTGAGATATTCTATCTGGAGATGAGGAAACATGGTGGATTTGCTTTTAAAAATACTCTCAGATCGCGCAATAATAGATTTGAACAGAACAAAATGGAAACATCAAAATTGAGTTATTTACCACTGTGTTTGATTGCATGCAGTGTCTCTGGCCTGCTTATAATGCGGTCTACTGCAGGGCCATCCAGTCTGGTTCATGAAGGGCTGGTGTGGGCACAGTGTTTGTTTCAGTCAAACAGCAAGATACTACTTCTTGAGGTTTTTCATCGTCTCCAATGAGCTGAGTCTTGCGTCTCGGTGCTGGGCTGACCCACAGCCTGCTCAATAATATTAGATGTAAAATAAGACACTTCTGCTCTGGAGTTTGTACCATTCTGTCATGAGTCAGTCAATCCATCTGCACAAAATTAATGGAGGTCAGAAAACGCTATCACTGCTGCCCTTCCAGAACATTCTATTAACAGAAGTCTGACACTCATTCAGTCTGGTGATACAGACAGTCACAGGCTATGGAGAAGGTCATGGCCAATAGATAGTGTCCTATAATTGGGCCGTTCAGGAGCTGCTTCTCTCCTGCTGATTTGGGCATTATCAGCCTGAAAGCTGGCCGTCTCTGCTGGAGAAAGAGGCTGTAAGCTGGGGGTGAAGATGTTCTGTCTGTGCCACTCAGTAATGAATTACACTGACCTGACCTTGTGGGGTGGGCGGGGGGAGTGCAATGTGAACAAAGTATGTCAGTAAAAATGTACATCAAGTCCGCACCCTTCACTTAAGGGAACTATGCTTGTTCCATTTCATGTAGATGATCTTCATGATTGTCTTTGCTGCATGTAGAACAGCTGTAACTGAGGCCACACACCAGTAAACATGGTGATGTCTTTTTCTTGCCCTCCACAAAAAGCTATGCAAGTATGTTCTTTACTCTGGTGCGGTCGTACACCCCACAGAGCATATAGCATGCCAGGGGAGAGCCAGTGACCATTTTACACTCTACAGACCACACACAGTGCTAGTGGAGCTTCAGAGATACTTCTACACACTCTAGGGTACGCACAGTATTTGGAGCAATACTGACCATTTGGTACCTCACAGGCCATATGCAGTACTGCAGGAGAGCCAGTAAAAAAAATTGCATCCGACAGGACTCATAAAATAGAACAGGACAGCGAGCAAATATTTACACACTACAGCACACATACAATACTACAGGAGAGTCGTTAACTTTAGTGCAGTGCTCTTCAGCTCTTCATGTACCTTGCAGTCAATCCTTTGGGTTCACATTTACAGATGATGTACAGCTAGAATTAATGTACAGTCGCAATTGAGCTCCTGTTGCTATGCATCATGGGAAGTGTAATGTAGAAATGAAGCGGAGGCGTATTTAGCATTAGAGGCAACACTAAAGCCTCCCCAGTGGATTTTAGTTCATTCCAGAAGCCTGATAATCTCAGTACTCTGCATCACACAGGAGGACTGAGTTCCTGGCTGTGGGGAGCTCAAGCCAATCCTCGAAACCCCATGATTGGTCGTTCAGTTTATCAGCAATGCACCACTCACAGATGGGTCTTGGATAAGCCGGAATTGAAATGCACCTCGGTGCTTAAGCCTCACATAATGCATCTCGGCAGCTCAGCGGATGCCTGGAGAATGCTGGGAGTTCTCGGCTGTGGTGGCAGATTCCTCACTGAGGCCCCTTTACTTCAATTCATGGGGTTTGTCAAAAAGTAGAAAAGCACATCAAAGCCGGAGTCCTTGGGTTAAGAAATATAGGAACATGTTCTGCAGCAACAGGACACTCTGATGAGCTGAGTTATGAAATCCCCGCCACCTCACTCAAACCGTGCATGTATCAGCAATCCAATCTGAATCTGCTGCTTTTCACTCGATGATTGAAGGAGTGTGAGCATTTCACTGCCAGGGGCATAACAGTCTGACTGTGTGAAATAGAAATAAGGAATCGGTCCCTTGATCCAAAAAATATTGAGACTGTGTTTGGGGAGTTCACCCATAAATTACAGTAATGCCGCTGCTATCATACTTTCCATTAACTGAAATGCTATATTTACTGGAATTTAATGCCAACGGATTCTACATAACTGTGGCAAGCAGAATTAAAGAATTATTCGCTCATTAATTTGCACTCAAATCTTTGATTAAATTTAAATGACTTCATTTCGAAGATGCTGAATAGAGTTGTGTGAAACTTATGGTAAATATTTAAAGTAAATCCATGATTTTTGTTGTAAGTTTAATTGCTGAAGTAGTGAACTCTGGATGACCTACTCCTGGGTGATGCTGTGCTGATTGCATGTTGTTTGATTTGAGATGGTGGTGTGATTTTGTAAAGCCGATCTAGGTGAGAAGTCACACATTTAAGTGCTAACATCAGACCCGTGGGGGAAAGGTGTAAAGTGGGTGTGTACATGTGTGAACATGACCTTGGAATATCACTATTGGAGCTGTGGAACCCATAAGCTATTATAGCCATTGGCTTAGCCATACTGCAGAGAGTGTTACATCCTCATGATAACACATAGGGTCAGTGCCACAGCCACTGAGTAAGACTATGCCTCGATAAATTGAATCATGAATCAAATTATTTCATATGGGACTCCATTTTGTCAGTTACCAAGCTTTACTTGACAGTGAAGCTCGGTCATAAATTTATGGGGTGGCAGTGTGGCGTTCCACAAACTCCCGATGCTAGCACAACAAACAAAGGAGAATGGTTTCAAGACTGCCATGATGGTTTTGATTTGAAAATGGAAGATTGTGGTTTTAAAATGATTTATCCGTTGGTATTCGTCTGTTAGTTTTAGGACAGTGACACAATTTCCATAATTTTTGTTCTGATAACTTTTGAAATGAATCAGTCATGGTGTGCTTGAAATGTAGACTTTCAGATGTAGTTAAGCGGAATTGTTTGAATTGCACAAACGGGGTCAGAATTAAAAAAAAAAAAAAAAAAACATTTTTAAATATACAGTAGCTCCCCAATTTAAGGGGTTCAAAAGTATTTGAGCAAACTAACATGATCATGAATTGAATTTTCATTTTGAACGCTTGTCTTTAAATCATTTGCAGCTGATGACTGCCTGAAATCTGGAACTCATAGATACTTCCCTGGTGATGTTGTGCCAGACTTTCACTGCATCCACGCATATCTTCAGTTCCTGCTTTTTCTTGGGATGTTGTGCCATCAGCAAGTGAAATACATGCCCAGTCTGATTCAGATCAAGTGTTTGACCTGGCCATTTTAGAAAATTCTACTAGTTGGCTGTAACAGCTGTGATCTGTGGTCATCTGGGCCTTTTGTTGTTCCTGAGCTCACCACCAGGGAATTTTTTTTTATAACAAGTGTACTAAATAGTTCATCTAGCTGTATTTGATGTATTTGCAATCTTTGTCTCAGGGTCATTTTGACTGTTTTTCAGTCTTACTTCACCGGCAGTGACAGCTCTTTAGGCTTTATATTAACAGTTAACAGAAAAAGATTCTAAATGCAAATGCCACTCTTCTAATGAACTCCATACATTTTGACATTCAACAATAACATTGTCAGTATCAAAATTTATTAGGCTTTGAGGTTACAGTTTACAGTTTTAGATGATGACACTGATAATTTACTTCTATAACTTGAACAGCAGAAAGAACTTCAGAACATGAAATTACAGCCCTCCGCCAGCCAGATGCTGCTACAATTGTGATTGTAGCTGCTGAGATTTTCTGCTCGAGCAGAAAATCTGCTTGAAGTACTTGGCATGTACTGGAAAATGTTGCTGAGTTCTATGTTAGAGTTTAATGTAATGTGGCAGAAAAGGTGTTTAAAGTGGATGGCTGGTGCTTTTCAGAATCCGCGCACTGCTCTGGCCAAAAGTTAATTTCATGGCCTGGGATGGGTATTTAGCATCAGAGAATGAGCTCAACACATTTAGCGCCTGCACTTTAATTTTTACTCCTCTCTGGGGGACTCCCTCGTCTCTGTTCATCCCTCCATTTACCACTCTAGTCTCTCGCCTCTCGCCTTTCAGTTTAAGCCCAATTTCCGCTGCTAATTTCCTAAATTCCTCGAATAACTAAGCCAGTTCTCACCATGACAGCAATGAAGGAAGAGATGGTGGGAAAGAGAAGATCCTTTTATCTGTAAGAGGAAATTGCATAAATGAATCAGGACTCTGACTCTCAGAGGACAGCCAGCATGATAATTAGCACTGCTTCTCAAAAAGAGTAGGACACCCCCCGCTACCCTCCACAGTGATCTTGGCTCGGGCTGCCAAGCTTCAGAACTCATTGTGCTTCCTGAACAACCCTCTCGAGAATCTCACTATCACAGCCTTGCTGAAGCAGGGCTGCCCACCCCTGGCCCTGGAGATGTAAATGAAAACTTATATCGTCCAGTACGGACTGCAGTTACTGCTCCCTAACATGGATGGAATCTGTCAAACCTTTTTGGCTCCCAGGTTATAAGTGTATGTGTTATCTGTACAGGTGCATGTGGGTCATTCCATGCCAAATCAACCAATGCCAGAAAAAGTTCCCAGGTCACCCCCTCAGATTTTGATGAAAACTTGCCAAAATGAACCTTATGGGGTCTATAGAAAAACCACAAAGTTTTGTTGAAAAATTCCCACCCATCTCAAAGTTATGGCCCCTTCAAATTTAGGTACCACACCCTTTTTTTTGCACTCGCGAATCGCAAAAATGAATTGATAGGGTTTTTCAAAGACCATATCTTCATTTCTAAACATGATAGAAAGCTGAGAATAGCCACACTGACTCAGTTTCTCCTGTTCTTTCAGAATCTGGCATCAAAAAAGAGTTTGGAGGAAGTATTTAGAAGTTATAAGCTTCAAAAAATCAGAATCTGGTTTGGCACCAGACCCTTTTTTCAAATTTCGACTCTGACCTGCGGGGTCGTCTCTTGTCCTACACTCAATATTATTTTGGATTATGGTTATTTGGAGGAGATACTATAAGCAGATGCAAGATTACCCCAAATATGCTTTTGATCTCTGATTTATTGTCACCTGAAAATGGTCACAAGTCAGAAAACCAGTACCGTACCCCTTCTTTGAGGGCACAGGTGACTATGTAGATAATTAGCCATGACAGTGTAATTCATTCTCCTAAAGGATGCACATCTAAACCTTAATTGGTGCAAATATAAAGATCTCAACTCAACTCCTTCAATATAAACTCAACCTGAGAAAAATGGTATATTTCTCTGCTTACGGTAGGCAGTTTTGCCCCCTGTTGACATGTTACAAGCTAAAAAGCCCTGCACATGCAGGTTTTTCATGTATCACTGCTGACAGATTCAGCTAGATTTATTAGAGTAATGTTAGATGATTATCACACTCCAAATCAGGGTGTGCGCCAGTTTTTACTACAATCGCAAATAAAAATGTTACATCTTCTCATAGAGTCCACACCTGATGTCATTTACAAACAAAACACTGCTTGTGCCTTTGGCAAACAGATCCCAGTGAAAACACTTCCCTCAGAGGTAAATGATTAATCCGAACCAGCATGTCCTGGATGAGTAATTGCCAAGAAAACATTCATTCAGGAATACAATTAAGGTTTAGGTAACTGATTAATCCTAACTCCACTGCAATCTCCTATGGTGAATATTTGCTTCATTAAAATAATCTCTGTGCATCTGTAACAGAGGGAGCGCAGATTATTGCATGTATTTGCATTACTGCTTTGTTATCTGGATAAATGCAGTGAGACCAAGGACAATGGAGAGGTTTTTACAGTGGTGGAGGGCGTGGGGGGCTGTTCAGTTCTAGGGATGTCCATTTAGCTTCGAGGAAGTTTGAGGGACAGGATTATATTTGAGTATTGGGCGAGTTTTCACCCCACACCTCTTTTACCCCATCTGTGACAGCCCCCGAGTAATACCCTGACCAGCTTGTTGTCCCCCGCCGCCGCGGTAGCGAGCGGAGCAGGGGACATAGTATTCAGCTCCATCCATCCGTCCGTCCGTCATGTCCCAATTGTTGTGAACGTGATATCTCAAGAACGGTTTGACCAATTTCATTGATATTTGGCTTCAATGTGTATTAGTGTGATACGCCGACGCCAGTTGATTTCCTTGACCTGGCGGGGGACATGGCCACGTTTAGTGCCAACACTTCTTACACTTCAGTCCATGCTCTAGATTTGAGAGGGTCAGCTGCAGTTGTGTGCACATTCAATCTGTATTTAGGTCTGGTGCAGGACAGAGGATACTACTGAAAGCGAAAAACAACACACTGTCCACTCACTGGGTTGTAGCTCTCAATACTTTATTGACTCGTAAGACAATGTTTGAAACATTGCCTTACCAGTCAATACAGTATTGGGAGCTACAACCCAGTGTACTAGATTTAGGAGGGTTCAAGATTTTGTCTAGTACAGTTATCCAGCTAATTCTGTAATTCTGCTTTGTGAAAGAGGAGTGAAGCAGGTGAGATAAAACAAATTCTGAGAAATGTTCAAAGAAAAAGCCAGTCAAGGTTAGGGATCAATTTGGTGCTGATGGGTAATGGGAACTGATTATTTTTACATGGCTTTATGCCTCTGATGTAGACATGCTGGGACAGATTTTGTTTTATGAGCATAAAGAGCCCTGTGACATTCAGGGCTGGAGTGCGGTTCGATGAATCTGTCTCCTCAGCTTTGACCTGCTTCCCTTCTGCAGGGTATTAAGTGTGTGAACACGTCTTCAGGTGCGTGTATATATGCAGGTGTGTATGCATGTACCCGTTTGTATATTTGTGTGTGCACAGCCGTGTGTGCATTGTGTATGCCTGCATGCACGTGTGTACAGTTATTGTGCTTGTATGTGTGTGTTGTGAACTCATAATATTTATGTGCGTGTGTGTGTGTGTGTGTGTGTGTTTTAAACCTCTCCCAGTGCCTCAGTCTCACCCTCATCCCTAAATTCACCATGGTAACCTCCTGTCTGTTCCGCCCCATCAGAAATCACTCAATCGTGACATGACTGCTGCTCCTGTTCAGTCATCTCTCCTGTTCCCCTGAGTCATCACTGTGCTCCCAGCTAAACGCCTGTCCTGGCCTGACTGTACACGCACACACATACACACACACACACACACACACACACACACACATCTGCGCACACATGATAAAATCACGTACATGCTCAGATTTACAAACACAGATCAGTGGAATGGCTTGCAAGGAAGGTGACCGTCAGAGGAAATGTATGACGTGGAAAGGGGCAGTGAAAGATAAAGGGGAAAGAGGTAAAAGGGTAGAGTGACAGAACAGAGAGGGGTGGAAGAGGAGACAGGCAGGATGAGGGGATGGAGTGGGGTGGGGGGTAATCAAATGACTGCTTTCAGCCTCTCAGTTTGACCCCCTATGGTGATTTATTCTTTATGTAATTATGAGGTTGACGAGCAATAAAAAGCAAATGAAGATATTATGATATTGGCGCTGTGTAAAGCTTTATAAAAGCAATGGGAGTGTAGACGGGAGGAGTCTAAGATAACAGCTCTGTCGGGATGATGCATCTCTGCCAGGCAGCGATATGGCCGCATCATCGGCGGGGAGACAAATCAGTGCTGAATGACCTGTCAGGAAGCTGCAGTCACACCTCATGACATCTTACTGGTGTGAAGACCAGATGGGATTACTGGCGTCTTATCACAGGGAGAGGGACAGCTGTGGATAATGAATCATGAATCATCTCGTATAAAGAGGCAGGGAGTGATTCTGTAGTCCTTAATAATGATTCCAAACTACAGAAATGGCGGAACTACGCGCTGGTCTAATGTCAATTGTGACATCATAATTGAAAATGGTTGACTAATTGACTTCGCTGAATTAAGAATGTGGGCAACATTGTGACTTTTATGTAATCGCATCATTTTCTAAAAAATGTTCCCGCAGATGCTATATTCCTACAAGTCATCTGCAAGAGTATTTTTAGTCTCTTAATTGAATAATTTTTCTCACTGCAGCAGTGGGATGAAACAAAAGCTCAGCCTGTCTATTTTAGCATCTGATCTGTTATCAGACGTTAAAAACTTAACTCAGTATGTGATCTGTGTGAAAATGTTACAGCACTGTTCTTCAAAAGTCCAAGTTTGTTTTCATTTTAGTCTGAGCTTCACCCTGAGTGCAAGGATTAGTCGGGATGGACCTTGTTATTCACAGAAAAGCAAAAAAGAGCTCTGTCTGTAATCCTTTGCCAAATCAATAAATAAATAAAAAAACTTGTCCACTGTTTAAGACAAGATGAACGGGATAAAATAAAATTGAATCACTGTGAGGATATGTTCTGTCAGCAGATTAGTCTGCATTTTTTTCCCCCCTGTTGGACTCCACAGGTAGAGAGTCTAAGAGAGAGTCGTATGTGTGGTGATGTAGTGGGGCTCATACTGGTAAGCATTTTGCCTTCTGTCATGATGGTTTGAACACTGAGCGGATCTATCTGGACAGACACTGCAGGAGTACATGGCAATGACCCGGCGAGCATCTGAGATCAATGTACCTACACACAATAATGTTCTGTTCCAGCTCCCTTGTCTGGAGCTGTTATCCATGATTTGAACGACAATTCTTCACTCCACTGAACTAAAATCCTGACCATTCAGCATACAGTAGCATTCCAGGTAATTCTGTGCTTCCAACAGTCTGGGTGCTAATGCTTGCATGTCCACTCAGTTTTTCTAGATCGTTCTTGAAGAACATTACAGGCCTGTGCAGAATCCTGACCAAAAACCCATTGAACACCGCCAAGGTAAACTCAAAAGGTGACTTTGAACCAGGGTTAGTTGCCCTATTATCATCTCTGACTGGAATGGAGACAAAATCCCTGCAGTGATGTTCTAACATGTACTGGAGACCCCTCCAAGACAAGCGGAGGCTGTTTTTGCTCCAAAATGGGGACCAGCAGCTGATCGATGACTGTTATTTGGAATGAGATGTTGGATTAGGACTTGTCCATATACTTTTGATCATGTGTCCAAACATGGATTTTATTCAGAATTATGAGTTGAGCTCGTGATTCTCTAATGATCACGTTATATGTGTAACCACTAAACGTAATGATCGATTGAGACGAGTGAGAGAGCTCAGAAGCATATTTTACACTGCAGTTAACACCAGATAACTGGCTCGCTAATAAAGATGATGAAAGTTTCAGTGACGCTATAGTGGTAATTCTTGCAGTTTAGTAAAGTGACAGTTAACAGTTCCGCATTGTGAGAATTACATGTTTCACTAACCGATCGTAAACGCTCAATCCCCAAATCAGTAATATTCACTGTATGAGAAAATTTTGTGCTCATACCTAATCCTTCATAAACCACGTGTCATACCTGGCTAAATAAATGGTCTCGTATTTCACAGAGGAGAAAAGAATGATATATTCTTCATTCATCTCATTGACAGCAAATGCAAATGAAGAAATGGCGCCTCCTATTTCTCTCTCATATACTTTCTCATAGGTTACCAAATTGATTCAGAGGTGCTGATTGGCTGACAGCATCTGGGAGAGTGAGAAATGAGACTATAATCTACTCCAATCTCAGGTCTTGCAGGAACAAGCTCTCAGCATTTAATCAGAGACGCAGGAAGTATATTGTTTACAGTGGTGCACAAAACAAGCAGCTGATTGATATTGATTGAAGTGGAGGTTAGAATACTAATAAATTACTATGTGATACTACTGCCTGTCATAAGAGCTGAATAAAATGCCTCTCTCTCAATCTCTCTATCTCCCTTATTTTCACTGTACACTCTGTCTTTCACCCCCTCAGTCTCTCTCTTTTCTCCCATCTGTCCCTTCTTAACCCTCTTTCCCAATTTATTTTATCTTTCTTCCCGCTATCTTCTTCTCTCTTTATTTTTCTCTTATACCTCTCAATGGCTCTTTCTATTATATCGTCACTGCTTATGAGTCTTTGTATCAAAAGGCTGAGGGATTTGGAGAGAAACGGGATGGATACATAGCTTAGCTTGTGTCAGATTGAAGTTGCTGTGATAACGATTGATAATCATTGATAAGCAGACGGAGAATTAAGTGCTCAAGGACACACCCCTGTTGTACCCCGTCTGCACTGTTCACAGCTTCCCACACAACACAAGCACTGCATCTCAGGATCTCAGACACACCCCTGCTGTACCCCGTCTGCACTGTTCACACTGTCCCACACAACACAAGCACTGCATCTCAGAATCTCAGATACACCCCTGCTGTACCCCGTCTGCACTGTTCACACTGTCCCACACAACACAAGCACTGCATCTCAGAATCTCAGACACACCCCTGCCCCATCTGCACTGTTCACTGTTCCCCATCTGCATCTCAGTCTCACACCCCTGTCCCACCCCGTCTGCACAACACACAAGCACTGCATCTCAGAATCTCAGACACACCCCTGCAGTACCCCATCTGCACTGTTCACACTGTCCACACAACACAAGCACTGCATCTCAGAATCTCAGACACACCCCTGCTGTACCCCGTCTGCACTGTTCACACTGTCCCACACAACACAAGCACTGCATCTCAGAATCTCAGACACACCCCTGCTGTACCCCATCTGCACTGTTCACACTGTCCCACACAACACAAGCACTGCATCTCAGATCTCAGACACACCCCTGCTGTACCCCATCTGTTCACACTGTCCCACACAACACAAGCACTGCATCTCAGTCCCACAGCCCTGCTGTACCCCCATCTGCACTGTTCACACTGTCCCACACACACAAGCACTGCATCTCAGAATCTCAGACACACCCCTGCTGTACCCCATCTGCACTGTTCACACTGTCCCACACAACACAAGTCCTCAGAATCAGACACACCCTGCTGTACCCCATCTGCACTGTTCACTGTCATCTCATCTCAGAATCTCAGACACACCCCTGCTGTACCCCATCTGCACTGTTCACACTGTCCCACACAACACAAGCACTGCATCTCAGAATCTCAGACACAAGCCTGCTGTACCCCATCTGCACTGTTCACACTGTCCCACACAACACAAGCACTGCATCTCAGAATCTCAGACACACCCCTGCTGTACCCCATCTGCACTGTTCACACTGTCCCACACAACACAAGCACTGCATCTCAGAATCTCAGACACACCCCTGCTGTACCCCATCTGCACTGTTCACACTGTCCCACACAACACAAGCACTGCATCTCAGAATCTCAGACACACCCCTGCTGTACCCCATCTGCACTGTTCACACTGTCCCACACAACACAAGCACTGCATCTCAGAATCTCAGACACAGCCCTGCTGTGACCCATCTGCACTGTTCACACTGTCCCACACAACACAAGCACTGCATCTCAGAATCTCAGACACACTCCTGCAGTTCCCCATCTGCACTGTTCACACTGTCCCACACAACACAAGCACTGCATCTCAGAATCTCAGACACACCCCTGCTGTACCCCGTCTGCACTGTTCACACTGTCCCACACAACACAAGCACTGCATCTCAGAATCTCAGACACACCCCTGCTGTACCCCGTCTGCACTGTTCACACTGTCCCATACAACACAAGCACTGCATCTAATAATCTCAGACACGCCCCTGCTGTACCCCATCTGCACTGTTCACACTGTCCACACAACACAAGCACTGCATCTCAGAATCTCAGATACACCCCTGCGGTACCCCATCTGCACTGTTCACACTGTCCCGTACAACACAAGCACTGCATCTCAGAATCTCAGATAGACCCCTGCTGTACCCCGTCAGCACTGTTCACACTGTCCCACACAACACAAGCACTGCATCTCAGAATCTCAGACACACCCCTGCTGTACCCCATCTGCACTGTTCACACTGTCCCACACAACACAAGCACTGCATCTCAGAATCTCAGACACATAAACTCTGCTGCTGTCCTGGCTGAACTTCCCACAATGCACTGCTGACTTAAAATACGACTGCTTTGTGGTAAATGCACACGCGGAGTCTAGAGGTAGAGAGGGCGAGTTGAAACTGTGTGGGCGAATGGTAGCTAGAGAGGCTGACTAATAATCAAAAGCTTTACTTTCAAAGTAAAGAGTGTTAGGGAGAGTAGAGTGAATGTATTAAGAAATACTCAACATAGAAAACTAGAATAAGCTGAGCTGTGGACTTTAAAAAAAAAAAAGTACTGTTTGGTGTGCCTGAATAGCCTGTTATACTCTCCAAGCATTCATGTTGTAGATGGACTGTTTTTGTCATGACATAATCCTTGTTCTCTCAGGTGGCCTGATTTACTCTTTACAACCAATCAAAAGGCTGTGTTCATTAAACCAATCACCTGTCTGGGTTCGTATTCCTGAGGTGCAGATCATGGGCTCTGTGCTGTGTGGCCCTTCATTAACAATAATGCAGCATCAGTAGTTTTGGTAAAGACTTCATCTTAATTGGAGAGCGCAGCACTGCAGGGTTTTCAGGAGGGACCCCAAAAGTGTTCAGCACCACAAAGCCCTGCAGTTTGCAGCTGAGAAAATCTCCAGTACAGCTGGACCTGTAGAACAGAAGCGGATTACTGTCCTCAACTGAGTATTCAGGGAGTGTAATCAAAAACTGCATTAGTCAGCGGGGGAGGGGGAGAGAGAGAGGAGGGTGGAAGAGATTTGGGGAAAAGGAGGGATCAGGGAAGTGAGTGAGAGACAGAGAGAGGGCGCCAGAGAGCTCATTCTATTCCCTTATTTTTGTGATCACTAATCACTTCCTGTCTTCTATTGCTCTCCGGTCCACCCAGAAAGGAGACGAGGGATGACAGAAGGTAAGAAAAGGAGAAGATGGTCGTGTTAAACCAAACATCATCTTAAAGGGACGCCTGTTACTGATGGTTACAGGTGTGGCACATTGGGAGAGCTCGACAGGTGAGTCATTTGTGCTCTACTCAGTCCGGAAGAAACCGATTTTCGTAAAGGATCTTTGTAACGGTCCTTTACTGAAGTCGCCTTGGGGGCACCCCTGTGGCTTTTTCTTTGGCTCCATGAACAAATTGCAATCTCCTTAATGGTGGCGAACCTCGACTGATTTCCAAGTCAGGGGCGAGGATAGAAAATTAGTGGATTGGAGCTTGAAAGACACTCAGTAGAGTAAACACCTCCAGCTTCACCTTCACTGATGACCTTTTCTGTGATGTTGACCTTGACTTTTGTCTGTGACCCGCAAAAATCTGATCACCCCTTACTGCTCTCATATAACCTCCCCACAGAGTTTCATCAAAATAGATCATGATCTTTTTCCGTAATCCTGCTTCAAAATGGACAAACAAACAGGAACGAAAACCCCGTCTAACTTAATTGGCAGAGGCATGAACCCACTGTGAGAGGGAGTGCAAGAGAGAGAGGGAGTGAGGGAGAAAAGGAGGACAATAAACAGAAACAGAAGGAAAGAAACGGAGGAGACAAGTTGAGGGCAGAAGATAGAAATAAAAATGAGATTTTCTGTATCCTGTCCCCGACGGCCACGGGCCACCCCCCTCCTCAGTTGTCATCAGCGTTGCTATAACGACCTAAATTGCATGGTACAGGGAGGGACACTAACACTCCTATTATTGTATTTAAAGACCCTTGTCATTTTTCATGTTTTCCCCTTGCTTGGCCGTGTCATGCGATTAGCAATTAGCACATCCTTGTCTCCATCATCTGCCGCCCTCCTGACCTCGAGGGGGATGGGGGGACTCGGGATGGAGGGAGAAAAAGAGGAGAGAGGAGGAGGGATTGGCGGTCGAGAGAGGATTCAGTGGTAATTGCACGGGGGAGGCTAATGGTGTCTTAAGATATCATAGGCACCTGAACGCGCAGAGAATTTATGTATCGATGCCATAAGCTGTTGAAGTGTTGTGTGCCTGGTCTATCATTGCAATCCCCCGGGCTCCTCATCTGATAGTTCAGCCTGAACAGCTCTGGACATTATAAACTGATATTTTCTCTTTTTTCTTTCTTTTTCCCCCGACTCTAAATATACCTTCACATATCTGCCTCACTCCACCATAAAGAATAGAAGTTGATTGTCAGGGAAACGATTCCTGTTCTTTTCAGTAAGCAATTCTAGGTACCCTTTTCAGACTAATTTGATTGAGCGTGTACCTCTGCGGTAGGTACATCTAAAAATTTTAAGCTCTGAGAACAATCCAGAGGGTTTCTGTTAAGTGTTCCTGGCAGATATATTTGTTTATTTCCTCAATGTCCTTTGAACAAATAGAATCAGAGCTTCATTCGATTGTGTTACTCTCCTTCGAAAAACTATTTACGTTGCTGTTCGCGTTTATCTTGGTGACTCAGCCATTTTTGATAAAATCTGTCATTTTTAATGTATGATGTCACAACCTTGAAGTACTTTTGTAAGCTCCCTTCTCATAAGACATACTTTTTCTGAACCCAGAGCCTTGGTCAGGAACACTGGTAGGAGTGTTCCTATAGAGCATGTCTTTCTCAAGCCAGAGCCTTGGTCAATTTTGTCCTCTGCATTTGACCCATCCTGGTTACTGTTCCTAGGGGCATTGGGCTGGTCAGCCACAGTGCAGAGCATGTCTTTCTCAAGCGTCCAGGAGGCCATCTGGTAGGAGTGTTCCTATAGAGCATGTCTTTAAAGCCAGAGCCTTGGTCAGGGACACTGGTAGGAGTGTTCCTATAGAGCATGTCTTTCTAAAGCATGTCTTTCTAAAAGCCAGAGCCTTGGTCAGGGACACTGGTATGAGTGTTCCTATAGAGCATGTCTTTCTAAAGCCTGAGCCTTGGTCAGGGACACTGGTCAGGGACACTGGTGTTCCACTGGTATGAGTGTTCCTATAGAGCATGTCTTTCTAAAGCCTGAGCCCAGGGACACTGGAAACCACCAGGGGAACATGCAATAGCTCCACAAAGACAGGTCCTGGCCACCCAGAACTCAAACTTAGAACCTCCTTATTGTGAAGCAACAGCACTAATCACTGCTCTGTGGTGCTGCATACAGTCTCAGCAGGTTTAAATGATGCACCATCAGGGCAGGGTAACAGTGTGCTTGTGTGAGTCATGTCTGATGCGTTTTCTCATGATATATAATGGAACTGTGAAAACCCTCCGATGTGCGCCTGTTACGTGCATATCAATTAAATGGAAATTATGCCAGAAAGTTCTCAGCTGATGGGTGAACTGTGTTTTGGACTGCGCCGGTATGAGTGCAGCGTTATTCGAAAGTGTAATTCCGTCCTTGTCCCTTTATGCTGAGATAAATGCAGTTTAAGCGAAACATGCAGTGAACTTCATTCAAGGCTGCTATGTGCCTGCTGACACAGCTGTAGCGCTGACCTCAGCAGTCATAACATTGACAGAACATTCCGGTGACATTGTGAGAGCTAGCTTTGTTTTTTTTTTCTGGCTTTTAAGCTGCTTTCACACTGGATGCGAAACAAATTTTTCGCACGACAGATTACATTCAAAGTCAGTTGTCGTGCGAAAAATTTGTTTTGCGTCCAGTGTGAAAGCGGCTTTACTCTTGAATGAACAGGGTATGAAAGAGTAGCTATGTGGCAAGCTATCTGTTAATATCAGAGAGCAGCTCAATGGCAACCAATACAGAATCCGTAAATCCTCAAACACAATATACATTGGATCAAAGCACTCAAATGTTTGCTCATGTTATGACGAACTCTGCAAAAGCCAAGCTAAGGGTTCTCTCTGCTAAGTAGAATCTCAGACTTTTTTTTTCCTGAGCTATGCTTGTGCTGCTGAATGAATGTTGTGATATAATCGGACTTGGATTAATGGTATTAAAAGCACCGTCATTAATATTGGCACCGTTAGGCTCGTGCTGCCGGCAAATCAAACCGCAATTGAGCCAACGTCACCGAGGTCCGAACTGCATCATCACTGCCGCGTTTGTGACGCAAAATCAGTTGTATTTTGCCCCCCAGTGTGCCTGAGTCACAAGAGCCTTTGTTACCCCTGTTAAATATTCACTGCTAAAGGTGATTGGGGTGGGGGAGATGTAATTCAGAGTAGCGCAATGGCCGTCAAATAATAACAGACTTAACTCATTACAGTCGGCCCACCTAACTAAAAAGCTGTCTAATCAAATGCAGTTCAGAGTGTTGTGTTTTGTTAGATTCTATATTTTGAGATGGCTGTAAAAGCAACAAGCACAGACCTATCATTGCATAACATACACCATGGAGAAGGGATTACGTCCAACAGGGATAATTGTGAACACGTTTGTACACATATACGCTCTCACTCACATATATACGGTTACACACGCAAACCACTACATGCACACGTTCATCTATTAACACTGACATGCGCCCCATATTCCGAAAGGAGGGTGTGATATTTCAAAAACCCTCCCATTCTCAACCCACACACGTACTGCGATAACTGTTCCTCACACACCTGCCCAGGAACAACTCAGCATGCGTGCGCACACATGCACACACACGCACACTAACACACACACACACACACACGCACAGAAAGCTGTACTTTCAATGATCTCCCCATGCCAATTATGGTTGTTGCAGAGTAACACAGTGTGGAAATTTAGCTTTGATGACTGTGTATTATCGACACTGACACTCCTTTAAATAGTTTCCCCCCGGTGGTGTGTGGCAGGGGGGAGGGAAGAATGGTGGAACACAGAGAGAAGAATCCAGTGCTATTCAGAAAATGAGTAAAAATTTACAACAGAATCTATCTCTCTCCCCCCCCATCCCTCCTGAGTGGATTGCAACCATTGTGTTACCGCCTTCGGATAAGCTATATATAACCCCGAGAAAATCGCATCAGGGAATTATCGGCATAATTAACTGTGGAAAGGTTTTATCTCATTGAGAGAATAAGCGAGTGAGAGCCCCCCTCGGGCAGTTTTTTGGGGTTAAGGGTCTTGCTCAAGGGCCTGGCAGTGGAGTTCCTCTAAACTTAATCTTCAAGATCAAGTCAGAATCCAAGCCCTACAAGACCAGCTGACATCCCCCCAGTAAGGACTAGTAACTGCAAGGTTGAAAGTAAAATATTCTTCTTACAAAATGGTTGGGAATGTGACACAATTTCTGGAGATTTGGGGGCTGCAAGAGACCTTATATTTTATAAATGAATATGATGGCAGTTTGGTGACTAATTTTTAACTAACATCCTTAACCTCTTTTTTCTTTCAGGTGATGTAAAGGTTGGGCTGGATTTGTGTTGTTCGCTTCCTTGCTTTTTGTTTCATGTCTGATATTTTTGGTTTTTTGCTGATTTTTTGAGACACTGTCCAATAAAGGGCCTTTCAATTCTCTCTCTCTCTCTCTCTCTCTCTCTCTCTCTCACTCACTTTTATCCCATGCCATTTCTCCCAGGGCATCCCTGTAAAAGTAGAACATGTTCTCAGTGGACCTCCACTGGTATAATAAAGGATTAACACTCTGAGCTTAATGTTCACACTGAGATGTAATTATCAGCGATGTTCCAGGTCTTTATAATGTTTGAAATACTGGGCTTTTCATGCTATTAGATAAGGGGGTAAAAATGGCCAAAAAAAAATGGACTGTTCACTATGTTTTTGAAATACTGTTCTAAAATTTAGAAGGTTAAAGATTTTAGGAAATACAGTATTTTGAGGACATGAGGGTTCTCGAGATCAGCGTTATTTCATCCATACCTGCTGTTGCTCATCAACACAAAATCTTCAATACTCAATTCGATTTTTAGACATTCTCTATACATAAGTGGATGAAAATAAGTATTAGAAACTGGACTTAGGTGTAAAATTACTGTTCAGTCATAAAGGTGTAGTTATCCAGCTTTGAGCCATATGTCTGGCACTTACAATTTTCATGATTACAGATCTTTCTGTAACACTTTACAATAAGGGTACATTAACTAACATTAGTTAATGCAGTGAGAAGCATGAACTATTAGTTAATTAACTATAAACTAATGGGTCTACTAATCATTAATTAATGCTGTTTGTAGACATTGCATATTTCATTTTATAAAAGATTGTTCCATTCCGAAACCAGTAAAATTCATCTGTGCCTTTGGGTTGGGGTCTGAGCGGCACCTCTGTAAGATCTGCACACACTGATGCGTGGGGGAGCCCAGCGACTGTATGCGACAAATGGCTGATAAGCTCAGTCCAGAGCCATGCCAGATAGCAATAAAGCTTTTGTGGACTTCCTCCCCAAGATGCTTACTAAGGTGTTAATGGTCTTACTGTTATTTTGTACGGGGGTGTAGTTGCAAGGCTCTGGCTGACACAATGCCCCTGTGGGAGTCATATTACTATCCTTATTCTTAAGTTGAAGTCCAGTTATATTAATCTGTTTAAGATAATCTAAATCTCTAGGAATTTCATAATATGTCTATATGTTCAATATCGTGTTAAGAAATCACTTATATACTTATAACCCAATTAAACTATATATTAATTCATCTTAAGACTTTTTCATGACAACTGCATCATATTAGTACATACTCATATCATGTTTGGTCTTGTTATTCTCGGGGGAATCTAAGGAGTTGAATGGAGTATGTTTCATTCCCATTGAAATTATGGTTCGTTCCCTTTTGGAAACTCCTGAGAATTTGGTCCGAATACTCTCTGGTAATCACCCTATTCTCCTCTCGCTGCTGAAGTGTTTTATTACATCCTTCCAATGGTGGGAACCCAAAAACCGGATTCGACCCCCCTTCTAGGTGTTTATGGCCATGCCGCCTGGATCAAAGACGTGATTTGGCTTAAAGCAAAGAGAAACAAACCATTCTGGGAAGATCGTATCCGATCTCTCCCCGCGCACGTTAGTGCGTGAGTAGCCTTTTCAATGATGTAACATCGTATTTCGAACTTCCCGCGCACGTTAGTGCGTGTATCCTTTTCCTCCAGGTATGACTTTATTCTCCTCTTCTAAATTATGCGTAACTTGTAATTGGCTTAACGTGGATTTGTTTGATTTAAGCTTTTGCCTACCTGGTGAATAAATTATTGTCTTTCCTTTAAGCTTGCGTGGTCTCCGGGACTCTTAACCCTTTTATTCTTTCTAGCAGCGTTGCGGCGGATACCTAGGGTATAATCCTGACCGAGGTACGACTGGCCAGCGACCCGGTATGGGAATTGGTTTTATTAAGTTGGAGAGACAACCATGATCTACTTACATAAAGGGTTTATGTATTGCCGGTTCTGGGATTTTAGCCTAAAGGAAACCCATGGACGAAAAGTCGGTTATCTGTTAAAATTCCCTGAAGGAACCCATGGGCTTGCATAGATCTGGGTTCGCTGTATTCAAGCCAAAAGATGCTGTTGCAGTGATGGCTGACTTCCAACCTCTAATCTAATCAACGAACCTAGGATCCGGTAACAGTACTAAAAACCCGGGAGTACATGTTAGCGACAGCGGTAGTATCCTAAGAGTTGAAGGTGTAGTCACTCGAGACCCACGCAGGTTTTTCTAGATTATGGATTCTAATTCTAATTCTAATTTGGAGTCAGATATTTAACGAGGGTATAACTAAATTCATTATTATAAATTTATTATGGAGTCAGATTAATGGTAACCGTTGTGCTTTTGTGCCCCGTCCTTCGAACGGAGAAAATATATCCATTTTATTGTGATTCGCACCAGCCAGGACGTCGCGCGTGCTAATACCAACCAAAAGAACACGTTGAACCTTTGCCCTACAATTTCCGCCGTTGGTTATTGTTTTGTGGGTTTTACATGTTCATGTCAACTAAGGTATTAATTTATACAATTTTGAATAGTTTGATCGTTTGAGGTGCTACTTAAGGGAC
Source organism: Gymnothorax javanicus (assembly GCA_029692085.1). Classification (NCBI taxonomy): domain Eukaryota; kingdom Metazoa; phylum Chordata; class Actinopteri; order Anguilliformes; family Muraenidae; genus Gymnothorax; species Gymnothorax javanicus. Next base: position 181,023,147 of record CM056194.1, on the reverse strand, counting down.
ACTTAAGGCGTGTTTTCAACCTCATAATAAGGATGTCAAAGAGCATTAAAAAATGGTAAATTGAGGTTCCCTAATGCTTATGTAGTTCTCTGATGCATTAGTTAACTGTTAATTAATAAGTAGTTAATGCTTATTACTGCATTAACTAATGCACTGTTATTGTAAATTGTTACTGAGCTTTTTGTAATAGCCGTCAAAATGATCTGTAATCCTCCATAATTCTCTGTGAGGATCGCCAAAAATTCCCTCAAGACCCCAAATTTCCTCACAACATCTGGTGTCTCAACAGTAGGTTCTCACAAGTATAGCTATACACTCCCCACACACATTCCACACCATTTTTGGCCATGAATTTTGGGAGTTTATTCTCCCAACGTAGCCTAGTATGCATGACAGTAGGTGGGTGCGGGGTGGGGGAACAGTATGTAAAAGAGAAAGTAACATTCTAATGGTGACCGGAGTACCTCTCAGGTCTGAGTGCCCATGAGTTTATGGCTGAAATTAGATGCTCCTGTAGCATTTCAGCTGAAATTTGAGCATCAAAAAGCATGCCCTGTAATGGTATCCTCTAAGATGGGCCACACACATTAAAGCCTAATTACCTGTTTTAACCTGATTCATAAATGTGATTAATCAGTCTCCCCTGAGCCTCTCGGTTCAGCCTCATCCTTATGCAGCTTTTCTACAGAACTTTTTAAAGATGGAGGCTGTTTCTGTTTCTCTAGTGGAGGGAGATGAATGAATTTAATCCGAGTGCGGGCTGAATGAAATACCCATCCATGTTCCTAACATCGCAGTGTAGCTTTGGCGAGCTGGAAGAGGGAAGGGGAGATGAGCAGAGGATGAATTAAGAAACTCCAAACGTGTCCTTTTATGAAAGTGATTAGTGAGTTTGGATGTTTGCGTAGCGGGGAAAACACTTCATCAGTCTTTTTTCCCCTTGTTTTTGATGATAGGCCCATTCCTCTTTCTTTCAGGGAGCAGAAAACTGTTAGTGCCTCAGTGATAATCTTGTAGTTTATTTTTTATTATTTCGGTGAAAAAAAAACTGAAAAAAAGTGTAAAAACAGCACTCGATTCATGCTCAGTCATGCTGGTCATCATTTTGGGGCCATTTAGATGAATGACTTCACAGCGTATCAATTACGGCAGTCAGCTTAAATTTTAGTTGTGTTTACAGTGTCGCTTCGCTCGAGAGGGAGAACAGAAACCACAAGCCGCTCGTTACTCCTGCAGCTCGGTTTAGTTCAGTATAAATGCTATAAATGCTACAACTGGAAGAGGGACAAAGGCTCTCTCTTTCTCTCTTTACCCCTCCCTTTCCCCTGCTCTCTTCTTTCTCCCATTTCTCCCTCTAATCCCTCCATCTCAATTTCCCTCTTCCTCCCTGACTCTGTCCTTCCACTGTCTCCTTTTCTTGTCCTCCCAGTCTGTACCATCTCTCCTCCCCTATCTCATCCCTCTCTCCCTCTTTCTCCCTCCCTTTCATGTTTGTCCTGTTCCCTCTGTATCCCCCTCTCCCTCTCTCTGTCCTGTTCCCTCTATATTCCTCTCTCCCTCTCTCTGTCCTGTTCCCTCTGTATCGCCTTCTCCCTCTCTCTGTCCTGTTCCCTCTGTATCCCCCTCTCCCTCTCTCTGTCCTGTTCCCTCTGTATCCCCCTCTCCCTCTCTCTGTCCTGTTCCCTCTGTATCCCCCTCTCCCTCTCTCTGTCCTGTTCCCTCTATATCCCCCTCTCCCTCTCTCTGTCCTGTTCCCTCTATATTCCCGTCTCCCTCTCTCTGTCCTGTTCCCTCTGTATCGTCTTCTCCCTCTCTCTGTCCTGTTTCCTCTGTATCCCCCTCTCCCTCTCTCTGTCCTGTTCCCTCTGTATCCCCCTCTCCCTCTCTCTGCCTTGTGCCCTCTGTATCCCCCTCTCCCTCTTTCTGTCCTGTTCCCTCTGTATCCCCTTCTCCCTTTCTCTGTCCTGTTCCCTCTGTATCCCCCTCTTCCTCTTTCTGTCCTGTTTCCTCTGTATCCCCCTCTCCCTCTCTCTGTCCTGTTCCCTCTGTATCCCCTTCTCCCTCTCTCTGTACTGTTCCCTCTGTATTCCCTTCTCCCTTTCTCTGTTCTGTTCCCTCTGTATCCCCTTCTCCCTCTCTCTGTCCTGTTCCCTCTGTGTCCCCTCTCCCTCTCTGTGTCCTATTCCCTTTGTATCCCCCTCTCCCTCTCTCTGTCCTGTTCCCTCTGTATTCCCCTCTCCCTCTCTCTGTCCTGTTCCGTCTGTATCCCCTTCTCCCTCTCTCTGTCCTGTTCCTTCTGTATCCCCTTCTCCCTCTCTCTGTCCTGTTCCCTCTGTATCCCCCTCTCCCTCTCCCTGTCCTGTTCCCTCTGTATCCCCCTTCTTCTCTCTCTGTCATTTTCCCTCTTTGTCTCTGTCCAGTTCTCTCTCTCTCTCTCTCTCTCTCTCTGCTCCTGAGTTATGGCTCTAATACCGGGGCTCAGATGGACTGGCAGGCGACGACTCTTTGGTAGTCCAGGCTGCAGTGCTGGCGGTCAGGGTCACAGGAAATGCAGCCAAAACAGATCAGAGCAGCCAAATCCTGCAGGTGCAGGGGACAGGCGGAGAGCAAGAGGGAGAGGGGGAGAGTGAAGGAGGGAGAGAGAAGGAGAAAGGGAGGGAGACAGCAGGAGAGGGGGAACCAAGAATGAGAGAGAGCAATAGTAGGGGAAACCGGGTGCTAATGCGAGGAAGAGCAACAGAGTGAGGGAGTGAGAGAGTGAGTGAGAGAGAAGGAAAGCGGTTGAAGGGAAAATCTCAATGGCTGGTTGTTTGGCTGCATCTGAATTCTGTTAAACTTAGGGCCCTTGTTTTTTCCTCTCCACTTCTGCTTGACCTCGAGAGAAAACATCACACAGATCTCAGGAAACTTGCTGGGATATTTTAAAGGGACTTTGGGAGAAAATTGTTATGTCTTTTTCTTCAATACGACATGAACGTGATGGAGAAGCTGGCCTTTGCAATTTATCCAAAAGCTTTGGGACATGAATGACGTATCCAATCACTATACCTGCAAAGGATTGCAGTTCATATTAGCTGTCCTTTCATCTAGTCCAGTGTTTCTTTGCTAGAAGGAAGCAATGAAGGAGCTTATTTCCTCCTTTACTTCATTAAACTTGGACGCTCCTTGTCATGACTACCAGCCAAACGATACCCGGTTCATGTCTGTAAGCGAGCAAGATTCCTTATGCTGTTAAAGAATTTGAATAGACCATAATTTCCCTGAATGAGTCAGTGGGTTGTCAGTAGGAGACTTAGAGAGGCTACATTTGTCTTCGCCTATAATTGACAAATCTATGCCGGCCACAGAAACCAGCACTATCTGGCAAATTAATTCTGGTGATTCTTCAAGCAGTCACAGTTAATGGCACTTATTGATTGAATCTGAGCCAGAGAGAGAGAGAGGGAGGAACGCAGAGAGGTAGCTGTTATGTATTATTGTCATTACATTCATCATCATAATTATCATTTTACTTTATTAACTTTATTACTGTAATATTGCTGCTTTGCGTATCGCCGGTATGTACTGCATGTGTGGGCAATAATTGCCTTTTGTATTTAAGGCTAATAATAAAGCAGCTTAAACATGTCAAAGACAGAGAGATGGGGAGTGAGGGAGAGAATGATGGACTGATTAACCTGAGAGGGGATGAGGTGAGGGAGGTAAGATGGAGGGAGTAAATTATAGTGGTAAAAGTCATTGGGGAGAGGGGGAGAGGCTGTGGAGGAGAGGAGGAATACAAGTATTGATCTGTTTGTTACCGTGTTGATCACAGAGTGCTTTATTTGATCGTACTGGACTCCTATGAATCAGGTTGAACCCCGGTAATTGGCTTCTCTTGGTATGAAATGAAAAAAAAACAACAACACTGATCTAGGACCCCAGCTTTCCTGCTCGTAGACGATGAAGTGAAGTTTTGAACTGGGCTTAGCTGATCCCAGATCAGTACTTGCAGTGCTTATTAAGTGTAGTATATCCATCGTCACAAACATCAAGTCTTGTCCACACATTACACATAGGCAGTCAGGAATGCTACAGTGTGTCAAGCATAGAAATGAGGCATGATTATTTGTGATGTTTTAACAGCTACAACATAAAGATGAGGTCTATTGAAGTTCCAAACTGTAACTTATCTAAGGTAAATTCTTACAGTGAGACAAAACAGTTAACTTTAAGTAGAATTTTTAAAGTTTCTATCTTTCGTCCGTTATCCAGTCTTGAAGAAAAATTAATGCCCCTTAATACTAACTGAGCATCATTTTAATGGCCAATCATGTGTGAGCATTACTGCTGATCATGTGCATCTCTTTGTGACCTCAGTCTCCCCTTTCCCTATAGGATGCCTCCAGCAGGATAACTGTCCTTCGGTAACAAAGCACTCATCATCTCCAGATGACTCTACAGACATGGTGCTGATTTCAGTCCACTGGAACCGCATTCACACTTGACCCCTGAACTCAATCCAATCCAACAAACATCTGTGGGTGCGTTCAATTGTGCAACTTGTGTCACTCTGGTCTCTTGGGTTGATCAATCGAACGGCCATAATTTTGGACTCGGGTCACACTGCAACTTGACCTCGGTGCTCTCCACTCTTGGCAGGGTCGTTGTGAGTCAAGTCGAATAAGATGGCGGCAACAGTGAGAACCTTCGGCTAATTTTGTTAGTTTGTTTTGGTTAAAATACATGTTCAAATGGTAAGAAACAACAAGCAATTGATGGCAAATTAATTTGACAGTATCATCGATTTTATTGGCTAGCTGAGGTTTGCCATTGCACCGAACGTGTAGGAACGACACAACTTCTCACAGCGGAAACTTTTGGGGAAAAATGGACGAATAAAACTGTAGCAAAAAAAAAAAAAAAAGTGAAATTTGTATTACTGTCAATGGCCTTCATGACCCAGGTTCTTGCACTCGGCGTTTGATTGAATACCACAATACGCATGCACCAAAACATTAACCCGAATCACACAGGTTGTACAATCAAACACACCCTGCGATGAGATGGTGCTGAAGGTTTGCTGTATGAATGTGTGGCTGAATAATTTGTAAGGTTATTGAGTCCGCTTAGACCAAATCCCTCAAAATGTCTCCATAACCTTGTTAAATCCATGCTGCACAAAATTCTGACTTTTCTTAATGGTTAAGGGGAGTTTTTCCCAGTGTCTGAAACTGTGGTTATATCGAGTAAAGTGTTTGGTGAGAGAATTTGATGGTAAAACATCTAAACCGCGTGAATAATGCAACATTTTTCAAAATTATAAATCTTCTTCAGAAGCAGATTCATGAGTAGAATTATGTATTTCGCATCCTTTGATCTTTCCCAAATACTCAGTAAATGTAATTCTCTTCTGAGCTCATTTTATGATCTCTTTAAAATGAATTTTCACACAAGGGTGTGAGGGTTGCACTTTTCAACCTTCCAGTTTCTCTCAGAAGGAATTTTTTCAATTAAGCATAATTATCTTTTCGAGAAAAGGCAAAGTTTTGTGATGTAGACAAATGGGGCTAGTTTAATAAAAGGTTTCTCTTAATGAGAAAATGGGGAGGACCATTGATATCGAGCGCTTACAGTTTTTGAATAAATATTGATGAATTTGATTGTATCTGATGTGATTAAGATGGACTGGAGCAGTGCACTCACTCTGACTCCACTATCCCATCATGCACCACTGCTGGAGTAACTGGAATTTAGGTTCTCGAGGAAGGTGTACTGATTGTGCTTGTGAAACACTTTGTGTAATCTGAGCAAACAATGCTGACTTATTAAAAGACTTTCCTGTCTCTCCATAGAATTCTCCTGAAGGCAAATTCTCTGTCAGCCCCGCCTGCCGACTGTCCAAGCTAGAAAGACCCTGGCCATACGCAGTAAGGACAGACTGCTGGTAAGCAACAATACTCTCTAGCGTAGCCGTTGCTGGCGACTCCATGTCTGGCTAGAGTGTTCTGTAATGGACGGTAGAGGAGGAGGCCAAGTGCAGCGACTAGAGGGAAGTGAGCAGCACTTACACAAAACAAACAAAGAGAATAATACAGACCACCGGAAAGTGCTCGCGCTTCCAAAGGATGTATAATAGTCCGAAAAACGGAAGCAAAGCGAGATAGGAAAGAGGGAGAAGAAATTCCAAAAATAATGAGAAGATAGAAAGTCAAACAAATCCTGACTACAGATATCTTCGGCTATAGTGTGTAGCTACAAACAAATACTCTAGCAAAGGAGGCGTGGCGAACCTTCAGCTTATATAGAGTCTGGGGAGGCGCCGCCCCAGTTGAATCAGCCAGCTTGGTAAAGAATCCGATTGAACAGGAATTCGATCTTGTCCCGGGATGAGAGCCACAAAGAAAAGTCCAAAACACACGCACAAACATCCAGAACCATGACTCCGTCAATGTACAGTGCGAGCACCATTTTGATTGAATTGACGGAAGTGGGTCTAGTGGGGGCGCTGTACTTTATGAATATGCAAGATGGCCTGTGGAGGATAAATGGTTGCAGATGGAGATTAATTTGTATTATTAACATATAGGAAGTCATATATGACCAATATTTTGGATGTGTTAAAGTTGACCTTGAAAGGTCAAACTTGAGCTCAAGCAAAATGTTACAATTTTCAAAGGCTTCTAGGCTTGAAAATATTGAAGACTGGGAGTATACGTGTCTTGACCAGTTATAGGAAGTCATATATGAACTTTCATTTGGTGGCTTTGAACTTGACCTTTGGTGACCTTCGAAGGTCAAACTTCACAAAGTGAAGTTTCAATGACTTCTATCACCAAAAGTATTGCAGATAGAGCTTAGGTTTGTATTGTGAGCATATGGGAAGTCATGTATGAAGTTTCATTTGGTGACCTTGAACTTGACCTGCAGTAATCTTCAACAGCCAAACTTTACAGGGAAATTTCAATGACTTATATTAGCAAAATTGTTAGAGATAGAGCTTAGGTTTGTATTGGAGACGTATAGGATGTCATATATGAACTTTAATTTGGTGACCTTCATGTTGACCTTCGAAGGTCAAACCTGACCTAGTGAAAATTCAATGACTTCCATCACTACGAAGGTCACAGATGGAGCCTAAGTTTGTATCACAGACTTAAAGGAAGTCACACATGAACATTGAACTTGACTGTTGGTGACCTTTGAAGATCAAACTTGACCTAATACAATTACAATGACTTGTATTGCCAAAACGGTCACAGATGGAGCCTAGGTTTGTATTAGAAACATATAGGAAGTCATATATGAACTTTAATTTGGTGACCTTCGTATTGACCTTCGAAGGTCAAATGTGACCTTGTGAAGATTCAATGACTTGTATCACTAAAATGGTCACATATGGAGCCTAATTTTGTGTTACAGACATCTAGGAAGTCACATATGAACTTTCATTTGGCAACATTCAACTTGACGGTCAGTGACCTTGAGGGTCAAACTCGACAGTGAAATTACAATGACTTGAATCACCAAAATGGTCACAGATGGAGCCAAGGTTTTTATTGAGACATTTAGAAAGTCATATATGAAGTCAATTTGCTGACCTCAGCTTGACCTTCTGTGACCTTTAAAGTTCACAATTGACATATTGAATTTTCAATGACTTGTATCACCAAAACTGCTTTAGTGCTTAGGATTGAGTATTACAGGTCGTCTTATAAATGTATTTTAACTTTTATTTAGTCACCTTGACATTGACCTTCAATGGTTTGAAGGTCAAACTTCACATGAAATTTTCATAACTTGTATCATCACTATAAGATTGCTTGCCAGTAATCTACTGGAGCCTTGGTCCTATTTTTAAGTTTTTTTTTTTTGTTGTTAATTTTTTATCCCAAACAGAAGGTGAGCAATTAGCCACTTCCTGTGTTTTTCCTTATTTCATGACTGCATATTTTCGGGCCTTAGGATGTTCGAAAACTCTGCAAACTTTGCACAAAGCCTAGAAGTGTAATGTTCCCAAAGGTGGAGTCCCATTAAGGGCATTTTCTGGCCCAAACTATCAAATTCAAAATAATTTTCAGCATTGATAAATCACCCCATGTGGTTCATGAATCCACCAGAGAAACCTGCGATATGAATTTTTTTTTATGACAAAAAATGACATTTTTAACATTTTTTACTTTTTGGGAGGGGCCACCCATTCTGGGGCCCCACAAAGTGTCACCAATGATTATAATCATGTGCTTATCAATGCACATTGTGGCTGATATATTTTCCTAATGACTAAAAAAAGAATTTGTTGAAATTGATGTCATACTGCCGAGATAGGAAGATATTTGTTCAAAAATATGTTCTGAAATGGAGATTTCCTACGGCCACGTGTGTAAACGAAGGTACATTTGACAAAGTTCCTGGCCTTGACACACTAAGGGAATTAGCTGAAATTTGCCCTACGTTATGGCCAATGTTCAGTGAAAAAACCAGGATGTGTCGACACCGGTAAGATCTTCATCTGAACACTTGCATCAACTGACCCTTGTAAACCCTAAAATGGGCTGTGTTGATACGAAATGTATTGTGGAATGGAATGGCTCTCACTTAATTCTTCTAGTTTAAGTTTTTTTCAGTAATATAGTTATTAACTATGACCCTTATGTTGATGCTTAAAATTATTGCCTATTCTTAGACCTTCAAACAGTTCAAATTGCCAAAATCGAGGCTTCCAAAATGATACGCTGAAACCAATGGGTGGTGTCACAGTTGCTTCGTCCATCTTTTTGTACAGTCTATGCTGCAGTCTCCCAACGCTGTTCTCTATCGCGTCAGCAATCCAGTTATTCTATATAGATCAATGATTTGAATATTTCATTTTTAAAATTGCAGCCAACTTTACGGTGTGTATCATGAAAATTCTTGTTGCTTGTTTAGTCATAGAATTTCCAGAACAACGAGGGACGAATGTCAGCCGCAGGAAATTCTGACTATTTTGCCATTTGAGCAGA